>JAKCOX010000013.1:65000-1315000 GCA_022605575.1 Laterallus jamaicensis coturniculus | reverse complement strand
GTGACCTAACGTGATTATTGAAGACGCACAGGTTAAAGAAGACATGACACAATTGTCTCATCTAAGGTCACTGGAGGGAGAGTTAGCTCTGGTTCTAGAACTAATTTTCAAAATCCCAAGTCCATTTCCATAAAAGAATTAAAAAGAACAACTAGTGTCTACTGCCAGCTCATTTTCACCACTTGACCTTGCAACATTCTGAACTTTGCATCTTGCAGTAGCTGCTTTTCTTACATAATTTTCTTAGTAATACATATGAAAAAAAAAGTGTGTTATTTTCCCCTGCATTCCCCTAGCCTATTAAGAAATATTCTTCTATTAAATTCAACAATTAGATCACAGAAATTACAACAATTAGTGTAAGATAGTTTTGAAAAGCTAACAGGCATGAGATCTTTTAAAGGAGACTGAAAATCCTAGAAGCTGCTATTTCTGCTCCAAAACTTTAAACATTCTATTAACTGTTGCCTTCAGAGCCCTGTTCAATGCACTCACTGACTGTACCAGAAGCTTATGCATAATTTAACAGAATTTTTGTCTACAGCTTGTGAAAAGCTTCAGGTAAGGTAAAAGCAATGACTATAACATTCTTTATATTTTTAGCTTTATCACGGTCCTCCTTAACAACTTACCAAAAAGTGAGATCCTATGTCTAACAAGAGCAGCTAGTTTGCAGAACAGGCTAAAGTAGAAAAGAACAGAAAGAGCAAGAAAAGACAAGACAAATATAAAGATTTATTTAGAATCCAAGGCAAAGAGTAGTAGGAATATGAAAGAGAAAGCACAACTTAGTTACTGTGTTTTGAATCATACATGATGACAACGTTCAGTCAAAGGCATTAAAGAGAGTAACTTTGAAGATTTTGAATTCTCTCACATTCTAAGCTTCACTACTTCAGAGATGATTCGAACTGTGAAACTTTCTTTTCATTACAGTGTTTTCCAACAATTGGATATTACAGGGTTGAGTTGTTCTTTATGGCTATTATTTCTGAATAAGAATTCATTTTTGTAAGAACAAGAAAAAGTGAGTAATATTTCTGTGTTTTACTTGACATTGTGCAGAAAGTGAACATCACAAATCTTCATACTATTCAAAATAATTTGTGAAGATATCTTTTCTAAATTAAGAAATCCATGCTTAGCCACTGCTGAGAATAAGATAAACCTCGAAATATATGCAAACCAGAAGAATTTCTGGCAAATATGTCAGAAATTTGCATATCTAATTTGTTAAAATAATAGGATAATTCAGAGAAAGGAAAAAAATCACAATTACTCTAAAGATTAAAGGGGCTACTTTAACATTTAAAAACAAGGAGTGCTAAGCAGACCTGTTTATCATCTGTGCTATACTTTACAAATTAAATTAGGACATAACAAAATGAAGCAAATATGCTTTATGAATTAGTATGGTCTCTTGCAAACAATAGATTGTCATTATCTTCACAATAATAAGGAAATAGTATACTTCCTATAAGAAAAAAACTGATATTCAATTTTCTCATTGAAGAAAGGACAAAGAATTATATTTCTGAATTTATCAGAGCAGATACAGAGGCTAGACATCTAGGTTCTTTCATGTAATTTTGTAAAGGCATTTTGTACAACTCTAAAAATCATCTTTCTAGCTTTATAAAGCTGACCTGAATGACTTTAGAGGAGTAATAGGAATACTTAGAGATAAAGCATGAAACAGAAATGAAATTAAATGAAACTTCCATTCTCCTGAACCTGAGCTGACTTCCCCAGCTACTAGAGGTCTGTCTCACACATTTGGAAATAATGTATCTGAAAGCTCAGTAAAGCAGAATCTCAGCGACCAAACACTCAGTCTTACAGGCAAGTGCTACATAAAGACCACAACCCCACCTAGACGATGGAAATAAAAGGGTAATAATAATTTAGAGAAATGCAAAAATACATTGGAAGATAAACTGAAGAATGGAATCTAGGAAACTCAGTGCTAGGGCTGGTCTTACATAATAACAAGTAAGTAACCTTTACTTTCATATTTTATATCCACTCTTCTCTTTGGAAAAAGTGGTCAAATCTGGTCAATATAGTGAAGGAAAGCAAAAGAAATTTGAGAAAATTATAGTTAAAGTCAGAAAGTAGTAGAGTAGAATACAGTTAAAAAAATTATGATACAAAATTTCCCAAAGAAATAACTGGCAACTCACCTTTAAAGGGGAGGAAAAAAACAGCAACAAAAATATTTGATCACAGTCATAGCTACAACCAAGTTAAATATTATTTTTAAAGTTAATTGCAAAAAAATTAAATCAATTTTTTTTGGTAAAGGCAACACGTAATAAATTAAAAGGCAACTGTCTCTTTTTAATAGAGTATTCTATTATAACTTCGAGTCAAATGACTGATTCCAACCAAATCTGAAACAGTACAGATGTTTGAAAATTATTAACTTCCGGCAATTATTGAGTGGGGGCAGAAATAATTTTGTGGAGAAGGGAGAATCCACAATTATCCTAAAAAAGCCACATCAAAGTATTTTCACTTTTTTGGATATCTGAAAATTTAAATGTGAGACAATTTAAACGACCCAGCAGTGGGATAAACTTCAACTAGAAATTGCCATCAACAAAGAAACACAAACCAGAAGCTAAGTTTTATTAGTTCCTCTGCTTACTGAATAATTTATTAATGTTTTTAATTATATCATCCACACTTATATGTTGTAGTAAATATAATTTATATATATACTTAATACATACACTTAATTCTTCACTTCTATTGAAGAATACTAAAATGAGGAATTCTATTCACTCACTGCCATTCTGACACAGAATAAGCTATCCACTTTATATCTGAAGAAACTGAGTTCTTGAACAGTCTTTTTCTTTAATGTGAGACCTTTAATTAGCTAGATAGAACCCTCCTGGTATATCTTAATTTTCTACTTACCTTGCTACCATTTCCTTTTCCTTATTTGATGCATATCCACTGCTACTGAGTGTTTTTGTTGGAGAAGACAGGAAGTAGAGGCAGTGATTTGTAAAGTACTGATCAACTAATGGTAAAAGAACCTATGAAATACAGATACAAAATGTATTTTTCACAGAGCACAATGGTAAATATGTAGCAACAATGCTCTGATTGGTCAAAGTTCATTCAAATAATTTTAGAAGTTCTGTAACAGTGGTATTTTCTCATTCCAGACACAGTCATGTAGATTAAAACCTTAAGTCTTAAAATTTTACTTAAAAGTTACATAAATAATAAACAATGACGCAGATCTATTTTGGATCTAATATACCATGCTTCCTCTTCTGACATTCAACAGTGATAAATATCACTGAATCAAGAAGACCCTTCCCCTCCACTATTTACATAACTGTTCAGTACAGTTATAAAGGGAGAGGTTTGGGGGTTGGTTTTTTTTGAATGTTCTAAATTAAAACCTGAACTTTCCTTACTTCAAATCTGGTTTCTGACAACATTTTTCTCATTAGACACATAAATGTGTATGACATTACTGTGTATAGGAATAATTCTTCCTGTTGATTAAATGATAATATGCACTTTAGTGATATACCGAAGCAAATATTTTTAGAAATAGTTTGTATGTTCAACAAGAGTATTTAATTTCCTGTAATAAATAAGCTGCCTTTTAATTTCTATGTTCCTTCCATGTAGAATATTGAAATATTTGAATCCAGAATACATGCTTATATGAATATATGAATATTTTAAACAACATTTAATGGATTACTTACCATTAAAAAATTGCAAAAGATATAGTTCTATTACCTGAAATGCAGTCTAATATTACAAATTTCCATGTTCTGTATAAAGGAATGTATAAGTAACTAACTTGAAATACTAAATCACTCACTTTGGCAAAGAATTTTATTTCTTGCTCATGTGGAGATTTTTCAGTTTTTCCACTGGTTACAATGGCTTCTGCAAAGATACAATCAAGGCAGACATGAATAAGAAGTTGTCTAATAATAAATAACGCAACAGGTCTTTGATATAGCCTTACAAACATAGCTTTGCTGAAATACAAATAAAGCATCGGAATTAACTTCGCCAGTTACAGATGTCCAAGAATTAAATCTGCAAATTAAAATCCAGAATTTAAGTTTCTTAAATGCAATAGATAGTGGTGTCTACAGTTTTAAACATAGTAGTCCAAATACTTGAATATCAACAATTTTAATGATTCTAAAAATAAAATCTGCAGCTTACCCAAATGTGCAATAAACTCTTGAGCAGAATCAACGTATTTTAAAATTTTCTTCAGAAACTTAAAGGCAAACCTCTTCTCCATGGATGAAGCATCTAATTCCATGTCATTCAGACCCCTGTATTAGAAAGCATTAAGATAAATAGTGTTAATGGTGACAGCAGTACAAATAATGACAGTTCTATACAGCGTTCCATTCCTTATTATCTTGTAATTATGGTAAATTTTCATAAGAGGGAGAAAATTAGCTTCCATGGAAACTCATAGTTATCAACTACATCACAAGAAATCATATAATCATAGAATGACTTGGGTTGGTAGGGACCGCAAAGATCCTCTAGTTCTACTGCCCCCCCGTCACAAAATATAAGGGGGGGAGGAGGAGGGGGCAGGCGGAAATCACCTCCATCAACCTGTAGATACAGTCTGTTATAGAGTCAGCCATCATCATCACAAGGACACACACCTGATACACATTCAATTTGCAGAATAGAAGTGCATTTTCTTCATAGACTCAATTTCCCTGCTCCTGGTATTATTCCATCCCAGGTATAGAACTTGGCATTTATCTTTGTTCAACCTCACAGTGTCAGGCCATTCCTCTGGCCCACCAAAGTTCTGAATGGCACCCACACTCTCCAATTCATTACTAAAGATTCATTCCACAAATTTGCTAAGGATGCATTCCATCTCATCATCTGCGATGTGAACAGGGATTTTAAGGGTTTTTTTAAAGTCACATAACTATAAATTTTTATTTTATTCTGTTTTCAAGCATACTTGTTCAAACAAATAATTCATCTTCATTTCACAGAATCGTAGGGGTTGGAAGGGACCTCGAGAGATCATCGGGTCCAACCCCCCTGCCAAAGCAGCTCCCCAGCTCATATTGCACAGATTGGCATCCAGACGAGTCTTGAATATCTCCAGGGAAGGAGACTCCACCACCTCCCTGGGCAGCCTATTCCACTGCTCTGTCACCCTCACTGGGAAAAAGTTCTTCCGCATGTTGGTGCGGAACTTCCTGTGCTCCAACTTGCAGCCATTGCCCCTTGTCCTATCCCCACAGACCACTGAAAAGGGGCAGGCCATTTCCCCCTGCGTCCCATCATATAAGGTATTTATAAACATTAATTAGGTTCCCCCTTAGTCTTCTTTTCTCCAGGCTGAAAAGTCCTAGCTCACCCAGCCTTTCTTCATAGGATAGATGTTCCAGGCCCTTAATCATCTTCTTAGCCCTTCGCTGGACTGTCTCAAGGAGGTCCTTGTCTTTTTTATACCAGGGAGCCCAGAACTGGACACAATACTCCAGGTGGGGCCTGACCAGGGCAGAGTAGAGGGGGAGGATCACCTCCTTTGTCCTGCTGGCCACACTCTTCCTGATGCATCCCAGGATCCCATTGGCCCTCTTAGCCACCAGGGCACACTGCTGGCTCATAGCCAACCTGTCATCAACCAGGACCCCCACGTCCTTCTCCACAGAGCTCTTCTCCAGCAGGTCATCCCCCAGCCTGTATTGATACGGACAGTTATTCCTCCCCAAGTGCAAGACTTTACATTTGCTTTTGTTGAACTTCATTAGGTTTCTCCCTGCCCAGCTTTCCAGCCTGTCCAGGTCTCGCTGAATGGCAGCGCAGTGTTCCTGCGTGTCAGCCACCCCTCCCAGCTTTGTATCATCGGCGTACTTGCTGAGGGTGGATGCTATTCCCTCATCAAGGTCATCAATGAAGATATTAAACAGGACTGGACCCAACACCGAGCCCTGGGGAACACCGCTAGTCACCGGCCTCCAGTCAGATTCTGCTCCACTGATCACAACTCTCTGAGCCCAGTCCGACAGCCAGTTCTCAACCCACCTCACTGTCCACTCATCTATCCCATGCTCTCTCAGCTTTGCTAGCAGGATGTCATGGGAGACAGTATCGAAAGCCTTGCTGAAGTCAAGTTAGATTACATCCACTGCTCTCCCTCCATCCACCCAGCTGGTGATGAGATTGGTCGAGCACAATCTTCCCTTGGTGAATCCATGCTGACTACTCCTCATAACCTTCTTCTCTTCCAGTTGCTTGGAGATGGCATCCAGAACAAACCTTTCCATCACCTTTCCAGGGACAGAAGTGAGGCTGACTGGCCTATAGTTGCTAGGATCCTCCTTCTTGCCATTTTTAAAGACTGGAGTAATATTGGCTATCCTCCAATCCTCAGATATTCTTGTACACTTTTTTAGTTTGCAACTTTTTTAGTTTGCTAACTTTTTCAGTTTTCTAACTTTTTCACTTTGCAACTTCTTCATAGCCTCTTTATTCCAACATTAAGAGGACTAAATGATACTTGAGATTTTCAGTTGATTGATGTTCTGGGTGTAGGCTACCATCTAACTGACTGGTCAAGTGAGGAAGTAACAAAGCAATATTAAGGGAAAAGCCCTGGTTACCCATAATACTTACTTCCTTTGCTTCTGTACAGACTGTTCAAATAGCAGTAGATAGGAAGAATCTCTCTTTATCAATTAGAGAAAATTACCTTGCTAAAGGACAGGCAGACTACAGAGGTGCTGAACAGCATGTCACAAGTAGGGAAGAAATGAGGAACTGGTAGTTTGAGGCACTAAGGCAAAAGCAAGGCAGGAACAAGAGAGCGGGAAAGTTGCTGGACACACTGTTGTGGTATGGAGGAAATGATAATTTCTCCTGAGATTTCCTAGCGCTGGTGTAGGAATAAATTAGGGAGAATAAATGGAAGACTGGACTAACAGTTGAAAAACAGCTATGAGGTGAATCTCAGGAAAAAAAAAATCTGTGAGAGGAGCCTGATGCAGCAGAAATTTAACAACAAAGACATCTAAGTGTATGTTCTTGACCATGTCAGAACATGGGTAAGAGGGTAGGATGGTAATAGTCAGGGTAACAAGGAATACTTTCCAAACCCATTTTGCTAACCTCCCATCTTACAGATTCATTTGGGGTGGAAAAAAAAAATCTGTTTGAAGAGTCCTAGTTTAATAAGCTTTTATGAGTTCCTCTTAATTAATATATTACATGTGTAATAAAATTATTTGGTATATATTAACGGCTATGCATTGTTGACAGGCATCTCCTGCTACCTCATTCTCACAGAGCATAATGCAACTAAGTATTTATCTGTATTTTCAGTGAGCTTACTGCAAATATTCTTTTTTGTGTTATAATTAAGTCATGGTTGATGTATTGTCTGATATATTGAAAGGCATCAGTAATTCTGCTAAATAACAAAGACGACACCAAAAGAACTTGGAGTTTTAAAGATGCTTTACAAAATAACATCTTGTTTCTAACATATACTTGAGTAAGGCCTGAGAGATTTATCTATATGACATAAACACCCAAAAGTGCTTCAAAAGTGTCCTCAATAACGAAAGAGGAGCAAAAATCAAAACAGAGACAGATGGTATATATAAAGTACACACATTGTGCCGCCTATACATTTCCAATTATAATGAATTTCCATGTTTTAATTAGTCCAATGTTTTTAAGAACGACATTCTAGAAATGTTATAATTGCAATCAGTATTTCAAAAGATTTTATAGATCCTTAAAATATGCACATATTCATCTGAAGAAAACGCTGAGAAGAGGATAAACTTGATTCACCCTCATATAGACAATTTCTGCAAACTCTTTGTTCATACCCCATAAAGAGTTTGAAGAGACTTTTTCAAGTTGGCCCATCCCATTTGGTAACACTGAAAACATTGTCTTCCTATCCTAAACAGATGCAGCTGCAAAGAAATATTAAAATGAGTATTTGAGCAATTCCATTGGTGCTTCAAAGGAAACTTCATTGGCAGGAACTCAACCTGTGTTTCTTATTCTATGGCTCTAAAGCAATTATGGATGATATAAAAATGTTTGGTGGCATACCAGCAATGTGGGTTCAGGCTGAGAGCCTACATAATTGTCAGGAGGGATTATATTTTGTCTGTAGTAATGCAGAAATGTGTATTTAGAGCTGTCTTTTAGTATCTTAAGAAATGTTATTAACTGTTGAAGCCAACAAAGTTACATTTTGCAGAACCTAATAATCAATTTGATTAAATTTCTGAGTGTATACTTTCACTAGAGACACAGACTTGAAAAGCAGAACTAAATGAAAACATAAGGTCTGTCTCCATGCATGTGAAGAAAGAACAGTCATGAGTACAGTTTAGTCTACAAAAATGCTTAACACCAGCAAGACTGCAGTTTCCTATGTGCTTGAGTTTTACATACAATAAAGGATCATAGTTACAGTGTAGTAACTTGCAATTCATCATACAAAGCAAAAAATACAATGTTATTTTCATTTCACTAACAGTGTAAGTCACCATAGACCAGCTTCCTTCCAGACACAGCAATTCAAGTTAGAGTACAACAGATGAAGTCTGCACTTACGCTTGAGCAGAAGTTAAGGATGAAATGCCAACAAAATATCCACTTTTGTCTTTTGCTTCACAGAACTCAAAACGGACATATTTCTTAAAAGTTGGATTAAAAAGCACTTTTACATGTTTCAGTATCGGACCTCAGATTATTTTTTTCCCCCCTGTGATCCTTACTGGAACTGCTGGCTGCTAATTTAGAAGTTTTGAATCATCTGCTTGTTTAATTACACTACTGTTGCATTTTGTATTTACTATTATCACATAGATTAAAAGTGTTACATGTCTAGATTATTTCAGAACATTAAAAAACCAAGGACTCTGATTTGCAGAAGACACGTCAAATGGTAATTTTGTTAATAACTAACAGACTGCAGCGAGATAAGGACAATTATCATGATTTATGCATTGAATGTAAGCAAGTATCTCAAAAAAACCTGCAACTTACCGAGATATGATAATACCAGTGACCTGAAGGAATTTAAACAGTTCTTGTGCCTTTTCACGGTCCCGTGATTTCTCCTTGGCTGTCAATGTGTCATAAGGCACCAGTAAAGGATGACTACCTCCACCTTTATTAAGTTGAAAAAACTGTCAGTTTTTCTACTGTAAGATTTATTTTGCTTCAAATACAAAAAGGAACAATTTAATTTTGATTGTCTTGACTTCTTTGAGACTTTTTCTTCTCCCTCATTTTCCTTGGTTTTTTTGTGTGGTTCACACAATCCCAACTTACCTTTACTTTCCAGCTCCATTTTCTTCTTTTTGGCCCATATATTATGGTAGTTTTCTGCCATTACCTCAACCATTCCCTACATTAGCATCAGAGAAAAAACAAAATTCAAAATTAAAAGGTGACAACTAAAAATTCTGCAGTCTTTAGTAAAATCTACACTCATGGTAAAAAAAAAATAATCACAGTTAAGTGTCAGTTCTGCATTCAATTTTGATGTCAGGACAGGCAGAGGATACACATATGTCACATGCTGTTTACAGTCACTTCATGATAACTTTTCCCAGGGACTCAGGAAACACCAGTGAGTTTAACAGTGGAAATCTCTTCCTTAAACATGTAAATAGTATGGCATGCACCTTTCTACAACATCATAGCACAACCACAGTCACAAACTACAATAATAAAGCTGACAAAATTCATTAAAAACAAAACCCAAATCTATTCTTTTCAGCACAACATATGAAAAACACAAACACAAACCTGAAGCTCCCTGGAAAGCACCACATTAGAGAGATCAAGAGGTGCTGGGCTATACCCGTTTCCCTGGGGGAATAAAAAGAGAATTATTTTGGGATAAAAGTATTTCTGATAAAAGAATTAAATATTCAACTACAACATCTTTGTTGTTAGTCTGATTGGAGTAACACCATTTAAATTTTTCAACTTGCTTGTGGAAACTTGTGATGTGCTGAAGACACACAGGGTGAATACATCTGCTGATGTGGAAATAAAAAGGTTGCTGCAGATACTTAGATCTCGCTATTCGCAGCAGATGGCAAGTTGCTAAGATCTATGCTTTTCAGCCTAAGAGAGGGGACCAATTATGAAGCATAGACGATGCCTTCAAAACATGACAGGACAGTATGGCAACATCCTGAATGAACCATATACTAAAGACAAGACATCACCACAAAAAGTTATTGTCTCACAGAATTTACAGACTAAGAAAAAAGAGGAGTGTGATACATTTACAGTCTGTAAATGTTTCAATCGTGAAAGCTCCAGTACAACCAACCTATAAGGCATATCTTAAATATGAACAGTCACATAAATCAGTGATGTCAATCATGTACTGAAGTTAAACACCTGCTGAAAAACTCTACTCTGTCAAGTCTTTATCAAGCAGTTTCTTGGGCAAGAAGACCCAACTGGAGAACTGGTTCAACTGGCTAGAAGCAGAGGTGCCAGAGCCAGAAGGACTCCTTGTAAAGGAGTGAAGTTTGCTGAAGAGATAAGAAATACTGCAGTATTGTTTCGTAAAAGAGTGCTTACTTTTGGTAAGCAAAATTGGTGCTGGGGAATGAACCTAACACAAGCTTAAGGTTACTAATGCTGATGAACACAAAGTCAACACTAATGCAAGTGAATCAGCTGATGACACATCTTTGCACATTCCTTGCAGAACTGCTTATGGCAGTAGGACTCTACTGAAGGCATTGTTCATAAAATATCACTGTATTTAAGCACAGATGTGTTTAATTCACCTCAAAGGGTACAATAAAATTCACCAACTCTTGTCATAATTTTAAACAGCTTTCCCTCCTGTAAGACACAAACATACTGTGCTGCAGACTCAACATTTATTACAAAAAAATACAAATTAATAAAATAGATTTTATCACATCAAAATGCTAGGTACTATATAATTAACTGCAAATGTTGCCTGCAGATTTAACAGAAAGTATTAAGTCTCATTTATTGATAATAATTATAATCTTGACAAGAGTTTTCAGGCTTTTTGGTTTGACCAAAAAAGAAAATGACTAGATTTACTTATTATAAAATAAAAAGCTCTCAGTTCTCTGCCATATAATCTTTGAATGACTGTGTGAAAACTCTCTTCAGGTCTTCTGGGAAAATGAATAGATATGGTCTCGGACAGCCTCATTATCTTAAAAGCTGTTGCCTTTTTGTAATTCCCTCTTTAGTGTTAACTGCACAATTTTTATTATAGTGACATGACTTCCAATCCCAGAACGCTAGCATTAAAAATTTCTTTTCAAGAAGAATATAAAGTTAACACAATTACAAATAAATTTATTTGTAAATTAACAAACAAGCCTTTTGTTTTCGAAATTTCAGCAACTCCGCCTTACCTGGCTAGACTGAGATATGCTGCGGAGCTTTTCATTTTCACGCTGATATATTAGTGCTTCTCCTCCTTCCTTGGTCCTTTCTAGGCTCCATCCCATAGCCAACATGGTTTTCAGTGATTCTCTGGCAGGCCAACGATAAATTTCCTTTTCCTTTGAAGAAAATAACGTTAATTTTCTCTGTAATTTGCAAGTAGCAAAAACTCAATGATATATTCTGTCCTTTATATATTGTAACAGGCCATAAAAATAAACAAAATGTCAAAATGTGTTTATTTTATCTGAAGATACATTACAGTTCTCTTTGCAGTAGCAGTACTCAAGTTACCTCTGGAGCAATGATGTAGTTTATATCTGGACTCTTATGTATTCATCCAGCCCAAAATAGTAAACAAATGATGGCACTACATGTGCTAGGAAACTAGTTAGGTAAGTGTGCATATTTGAATGCATTAGCACACAAAGCCTTTTTTTATCTTCCTATATTTATAGTCATTCATGGATACAGAACATTACTGATCTACCTCTTCATATAAATATAGCTATCAATAAAAAACTAGGGAACAGCCTGTATTCCAACAGTCCTTTGAAAAATAAAGGTGTTATAGAAAAGTTGTGGCAAAGAATATTCTCACTGTCATGTTAAGATACCTCAAATCAACCTCATAAAAGTATTTCAGTTCTTTACATAAATAAGAAATTTTATGATGGTTACCTAATGTGACAGTTTTTCTGGAAAGACCTGATTTCCAGATTCAAAACCCTTCTAATCTGTGATAGTTTAGAAAATTCTCTTAAAATGGCTTTAATAACAACTCAACCAACAGTTCTTTAGCTTGTCTCCAAAGATTTCATAGCAATTTACAAAACTTAGGAAATTAAACCTTTTGAATCCCTCTCAATTTTTGTCATCTCCATTTTCTGAACAGGAAAAAAGTGGTAAAGAGGGACAACTGTAATTGACTTATTTGAGTCACCCAATGAATCACTGTAAAAATATGTATTAGAATTCAAATTCAGTACACGGTTCTGACAACTGGAAAGAAATTAATATGAAAAAGGCATTCAAATAGTTTAAATGTTTTTCTCCATTTTCAACTGAAGCATCTCCTACACTGTCTTTAAATTTTTATACCATCTTCCTTGAAAAAAAAAATGCCTTTAGATATGTTAAATTACACTTTCAACTAAAACCCAGGAGATGCTGCTGGTTATCCCTCATCCATGAAGGCCTGGAAAGCCCATGCTATTAATACTTTGGATACAAATTGGCCCAGATCTATGAAGACTGCATAACAGAAGCAAATTATGCAAGACACTCTGTAAGATTAACTAAATAATCACTTTAGCATGTAGATGTTGCTATTCTTAACTGTAAGAATTCTAGTTTTTCTTCCTTTTATAGCATATATATGAAATGGATTTCTCTAAGTACACAAATCAATCTACTTTGTATTAATGCAGATGAAATTTCCTCTATTACCTTTTCAGTTAAAGTTTTGAAAGGCCTTATTAATGGGTGAGTCTTCATATTTTCATCCAGTGAAACACCATATTTCCATCCACTATTAGTCTGAAAAAAAATTCCCAAAAATAAATGAGAACAACAAAGATAAGCAACTGGTAAATTGGCTAGTTTAGTTAGGTTATTGAACTGCTAGTCTACTCCCATAGCCTCTCACGCTCTCTGAAATTTCTGTTAAAAGATTATGCATCCATCTGTGGATACACGAGAACAGAACATGGCCCAGAGATTAAACACAAACTATGAGTGGTAGGTCTCAAGCAACAAGTTCTGAGCCTAGTATATAGCGCCCCCTTTCAAATGTACTCACACTTTAAGACGGTATGAGCTAAGGTTAAAAATGTGTCTTTATTCTCTGGGAGACTGAACACAGAGAAAAAAATTGAATGTTAACAGATCAATTACTAAAGAACATATCTTAATCCTTTAAGCAATATTAAGAGAAATTTAGTATTTGACATTAGTATACATATATTAACATATCTGTATATATATCACAGAATCACAGAATTGTAGGGGTTGGAAGGGACCTCAAGAGATCATTGAGGACAACCTCCCCACCAAAGCAGATTCCCTAGTATGTATCACACAGGTAGGCATCCAGACGGGTCTTGAATATCTCCAGAGATGGAGACTCCACAACACCCCTGGGCAGCCTGTGCCAGGGCTCTGTCACCCTCACTTGAAAAAGTTCTTTCGCATGTTGGTGCGGAACTTCCTGTGCTCCAGCATGAAGCATTTGCCCCTTGTCCTGTCTCCGCAGACAACTAAAAGAGGCTGGACATTTCCCCCATGTCCCACACTTTAAGATATTTATAGACATTAATAAGATCCCCTCTTAGTCCCAGTTCATTCAGCCTTTCCTTGTAGGGAAGATGTTCCAGGCCTTTAATCATCTTCGTAGCCCTTCGCTGGACTCTCCCTGTCTTTTTTATACCGGGGGCCCAGAACTGGACACAATACTCCGGGTGGGGCCTGAGTAGAGGGGAGGATCACCTCCTTTGTCCTGCTGGCCATGCTCCTTTTGATGCACCCTAGGATCCCACTGGCTCTCTTAGCCACCAGGGTACACTGCTGAGTCATAGCCAACCTGTCATCTATCAGGACCCCCAGGTCCTTCTCTGCAGAGCTCCTCTCCAGCAGGTCATCCCCCAGCCTGTACTGATACATGCGGTTATTCCTTCCCAGGTGCAAGTCTCTACACGTGCTTCTCTCAAACCTCATCTGATTTCTCTCTCGCTGCCCAGCTTTCCAGCCTGTCCAGGCCTCGTTGGATGGCAGCGCAGTGTTCCTGCGTGTCAGCCACTCCTCCCAGCTTTGTATCATCATCCGAGGGTAGATGCTATTCCCTCATCAAGGTCATTGATGAAGATGTTAAACAAGACCGGACCCAACACTGACCCCTGGGGAACACTGCTAGTCACAGGTCTCCACCTTTCTCTAAAAATTTGCCCCATAAATAGCACCACGTAACAACAAAATTCGTATTTCTATATAACTGCTCTATAAAATTCGTATTAATTTATTATTGTTATAAAAATTACTTAATCCCATCTCTGGGTTTTTTTCCTTGAATGAAAGATGTTTAAAATTCATTTGGGTTGAATGAACAAACAAAACAGTTCTAACATAGATATCAAAAAGTGGAACAACTCCATCAAGCTTAATTGTGCTCAAATTCAACTCTAAAAGTTACATTTATTAATACTTATTTTCAAAATGTAACACAAGGGCTTTATTAAATACTGTAACATAAAATAGATATTTAAAAAGTCACTTAGTATATATTGTCTTGTCTTATAGCTACTCCGAAGCAGTGAAACAGAAACACAACACAGTGACCACACATTTTGAAAATTATAGAGGAAATAAATAAATAACAGTTATCTGAAAACTAAAAAGAAATAAAAGCTATAACTACATTTTTTGAAGTGAAAAACCATCTATATTAGACACCCCAACTACTCTCTTAGAGCTGCTGCAGTAAAACTGCATCTCTGACTCCCAGTCAAAACCCATCATTATCAGTTAAAATGAAGCTGAGATCACAGAATCACAAGGTTGGAAAAGACCTTTAAGACCATGTCTAACCATTCCCGTCCTGTGCTAAACCATATCCCCAAGTACCTCATCTACCCTTTTTTTAAACACGTCCAGAGATGTTGACTCAACCCCCTCCCTGGGCAGCCTGTTCCAGGCACCGACAACTCTTTCAGCAGAAAGTTTTTTCCTAACATCTAATCTGAACCTGCCCTGACACAGCTTTGTGCCATTTCTCCTAGTCCTATCTCCTGTTACTTTGCTGAAGAGACCATCACCCACCTCTCTACAACCTCCTTTCAGGTAGTTGTAGGTGGTGACAAGGTATCCCCTCAACATCCTCTTCTCCAGACTAAACATCCCCAGCTTCCTCAGCCGCTCCTCATATGAATTTCCCTACAGCTCCTTCACCAGCCTGGTTGCCCTTCTCTGGACTTGCTTGAGGACCTCTATGTCCTTCTTATGGTGAGGAGCCCAGAACTGGACCCAGTACTCGAGGTGCGGCCCCACCAATGCCGAGTAAAGGGGCACAATCACCACCCTAGACCTGGCCACTGCAAGTTCATAATTTAATAAAAACACAAACCCAAACAAAAGAAAAAACCAAACTGGGTGCCACTTTTTCATTCTCCTCAATCTCATAAATTTTGGCAACTTTGAAAGTGTTACATTTCAATGCATTTTCTTGAGCAAAAGATTTATTCCACATGTCTCTAAAGAAATATGCAGACATTAATGGGCTCCAAACAAGGTCCAGTCAGTTAAACTGTTCGACTTTTCTCTCCATATTCACTGAGGTATTATTTACAGGATCTTTTCTGATAGTTGCCCATCTTAAGATTATTCCCACCTTATCGAAGGCCCATTTATCATGGGAATGTTCGGCATACTTGCTGACAATATACTCCAACTTCTCAGGAAGTACAAGGCTGCAAAGAAAGAGGATTGTGGTGATTCAATCATAAGTTACTGCTGTCTAATTTATGAAGAAAAAGTCAGAATAATATAGCACTAATCAAAATGCTTCACCTCCACATAAAGGCAATATATTTGGCTTTGTAATATATTTTCTTTAGAAGAAATGCCACAAAACTAAGTAGAGCTATAATGACATTTACAGGCAATCTTCTGATACATAACAGTTGCACTTATTGAAATCACAAGAAAAAACAACCCTGCTTCACCATAACCTAGACGTATTTTTCTTGATAATTCTTACTAGAGGATAATATTGGTGTGGACGTTTTCATGTACATGTACATGATTTTAATAGCAAGAATCAACTAGTGATCTTAAATTGCATTAGCAATCTGAAGGCCAAATCTCTATTAAAATCATCATATGGGGTCTGCTTATTTTACTGCATCAGGTAAATTCTCAAAACTAAGTGAAGATTTTATAAAAATTGGACAATGGGCTAATTGAATTACTTACCAGATTTTGATGATGTACAATATGTCAGAAGCACAGTAAATAATGATAGTAACAAACTT
Source organism: Laterallus jamaicensis coturniculus (assembly GCA_022605575.1). Lineage (NCBI taxonomy): Eukaryota > Metazoa > Chordata > Aves > Gruiformes > Rallidae > Laterallus > Laterallus jamaicensis. Next base: position 1,298,507 of record JAKCOX010000013.1, on the reverse strand, counting down.
AGTACAAGTGTATATATCCCAAATATTTGAACTATCAGGTAATACCATTCATATTAAGTATAGAATTTACTACATACTCTGCAGATATAATGTGAAAATATTTAACATCTGTACAGTGCTGAGAAAAATGTGCTTTATATCTGATAAGCAGGATATGTTGCAGTGAAGTATGTAGCAGGAGGAAGCAAAAATCCTTATACTACTTCTGAAAGGCACTAATGTAACTAAAAAGTCAGTAACCAGCCAACACTTCTGTACAGAGTAGAAAAAAATATTAAGAAGGAATAGCATAAAAATAAGCAAAGGAAATCACTATCAATATATGACTCACTTTGCTGTGCTGACAGGTTTGGGATCAAAATTTCCTTCTGGATCCACTGAAGTCTGCTTTTCCAAAGTTGACCTAATTCGTGTATCTAAATAATCAGGGGGCAAGGCACCAGCTATAGCACTTAGACATGGCAAAGCCATTCGAAAGAGCTCTGGATCATACTTCTGCAGGAGAGATAGGAACTGGTTGGAAAATCCAATAGAAAAACAAGCAAAATGTTAGTGAAAACCAAGCAGCCATAGGCACACATATTAGAAGATGCAAACAAACAGTAAAGCACATTTAAAAATTAAACATAGAGCAAAAATATTGCTGCGAGACATCTATTTTTCTTGATATCAAATTGATACATTTTTAAGGCTATTCAAATAACACACTTGTATAAGTATATACAATTATGACTCAAGATTTCTTCGGCCATTAAAGCCTACATAGGAAGGGTCGAGGGTTGTTTGCCTAGTTATAGAAGTATGATCATCTATAAAATATGACACAGGCACCGATCAAGTATTTATAGGAAAAACTTTTACACTGCAAAAATGTTTCTCTTGATTCAATATTAGAAATAGACTATATTATTCCATAAAGCTGAGCAACCACTTTGTGTCAAGAAAATGCTGAAGAACAATTTAAAAGTACACTGAAAATTCTTGCTGATAGAATTATATGCTTATATCACAGCAAGCAGAATTCCTTAAAAATTTGAGGGTTTTACTTCTTCTAGTTTTGCAAAATTCTTTAGAGTGTACAGCACAAACAAAAAAAATAAGACCACAGGGTAAGTTGCTTCCTCTAAACAGCTGGAAGCCATGAAAATGCCAAACCTGTATATATCTCAGTACAAAACAGAATGAACACTAGCTCAGCACATTCACACAGCTCTCCTTTCATTGGACTAACAATCCTTAACAGAAAAATGAAAATGCTATTATAAGAGGCCACCAATTTGGCAGAAATGTATCATTTCCATTTAGCTGCAAAAAGCTCTGATGCACTAATTGGAAACATTTAATTGTGTCAGGCTCTCCTGACACTCTTTCAACTTCTGACAGCAGTAAGAGAGAGGTAAATGTCACTAAAATCACATAAAAATAAGGCTTAAAAGCCATTTCAGAATAATGCAAAGACCATGTTAGTGTCCATTCTATAAATCAGAATGCCTACAAGTAATCATCTAAAACTGTTGATTAGAACTGGAATATAAATTCAGTGAGATGCAATGAAAAATTACATTCATGTCCCATAGTGAGAACCTGATTATTGAGTCCAATCATGTACAAAATGTATTAATTAATTTAAAAATTTCTATATCAGAAATGTAACATTTCTTACACAGAGAAAACACGAATAACTGAATCAATCCCAAGATCACACTTTGGAACAGGAAAAAGGAAAAATGTTTATTTGTAAGAATACTGCATCATATTTCTTAACCCGGGCAACAACCAGAAAACTCAGAAAATACAAGTGTATGTTTGAAAAGAGTGTAAATCTGCTGCACAGACACCATCAATTTGACAAGCATATGCATTTTAAGATTAATTTTATGTCAGTAAAAAGTATTTTTAAAAGTTTAGTAAAGCTAAGGTAAGAGAGGAGACAGCACTGACTTAGTGTATCAAGCAATCTGCCTCATTACAAGTGTAAGGTTAAATTGGTATATCAAGATTTGACATTTCATTAGTTTGAAGCAAATTTTTCAAGATTCAGCATTTGATTTTTCATTAGATAGTTACTGCATTAAAAGCATTTGTTGCCTCTCTAGGTGAAAGAATTGTTAAAATAGCAACTTTCTGCACTCTGCATGGCAAATTATCATCGTAACATTTTTATAGTCAACCCATACAGTACCATGAATTACAGTCACTACCTTATGTGACAAGGAATCAAATATTCCCCAAAAAAGTTTCTCAGTTAAATGTAATTCTTCTTCTGCTGCAATTCCATAGTTTCCCATTCCTGAAGGCAGACAATAATATTTCCAGCACTGCTCATAGTGATTTGTCAGAAGCTAGATTTTCAAGAAAAAAAAAAAAAGCACAGAAAACATTGGCATTTAACAAAATAGCATACTGGTCATGAAGTCTGAATTGCCGGTATCTTTTTAAACAGTTACATGAGTATTATTATCTATTCCTGCCTCTCCATTTCTAATGGCTTATTAAAATGATCTTTTTTTCAACTTTGTCATTTTGGGACACCAGTAGAGCCCATGTCATAAAAGGGTAAACCCTATATTATCACCAGCTGCTGCTGTGGGGTTCTCAGTGATGACAGTAAGCAGCAAAATTACAAGACTTCAGGACTGTCTCACTATTTGAGTACAGATTAGCTCACAGGATAAAAGCAGAGACAATAAAATAGATATAAATCAGGATATGATAGATTCTGCGAAAAGTTTTACAAATTCAGATTGATTTTACTTCTGTCATTTGCAGTTGATGGTCTCAGTATTATTCAAAACATTGCAAAAGACATCTGCAGTTCACCATTTCAGCTGTATCTGCTTATCTCCAGAAAAACCTATTGAAAGAACTGTTATACAGGCAATCTGTAACATATCAGTTATAAAGCTAGCATGTATGATTATTGTTGTACTGTTCACATAATTTCAATTTTTTAGTCATCTCTTCTCTAGAAAGAAATATTTATATTTGTTGTGAAATTCTAAAATGTCTTTTAGCATCAGACTAGAATCGTGATATTTAATTTTCTTCTGCAATTTTGTTTAGGGATGGAAAAGAATAGTAATTTAAACCTCCCAAATCAAACACTCCCTCTTCACCACACTTTTACTCCAGAATTACTGATAGTCCAGGCTATGTCTGTGAATCTGGCAGTTTTGCTTTAAACATTGACAGAATTTCAATTCTGCCATAAAAACACTTGCAGATCTAAGATGAGTCCCTTTATTCCAACAGGAAAAGAATGCAAACCTGACAGAAAAATTCTAAACCATTTTTGTTTTTAATTTCACAACTGTAATTCTCTATTTACAGGACAAGAAGATGGATAGGGCTTCATTTAAAGGTTGCTAAGTAATAAGAGGTGATTTCTGTTCCCTGTCTATTATTCCCTGTAGACTACACTCAAAATTTTTTCCTGGAATATGCATCCTACCAAGAATTATTATAATTCATATAGCTGAATAAGAAATATCAAAGTAACATGTATAATTTGATACTTTTCAAATAGTCTTCTGCTGAAGCAGCAAAAAAAATCAAGAGCTCGCTAAAACACAATTGCATAATCAACTTCCTATATACCATTTGCATCAGGCAAGATTTCACAAAAACTTTAATCATTATATTTAATTCAAAAGGCATTATAAAACAATAACATGATTTTCAGTTCAGAAGTCATTTCACATTGCTTCAGCCTTCCCTGTTAGATTTTTAAAACCACAACAATGACAGATAATTGTGAAGTAAATTTTACACTGAATGCATGTATAGAAAGTAAAGCATTTACCTTGAGAGGCATTTTACAGTATTCATTGAGTAGAGGCACATCAAAAACTAGCCTTCTCAACAGCTGTTGTAGCATAGATGGACGTAAGTGACTGTAATTTAAGAGAAAAAAACAATTCTTAGTAAAATTAATTCAGTCCCATGAATATGAAATCAAAACTGAAATCAGTTTACATATTGGAATCCAAATCACTCATTTTGAAAAATTGATGGTAAGTACTTAAGTAATCTCACTATGCCTCATCTGTATGTAGAAGAATATAGCACAGAAAGCTGCATTACTTCTGGACAACATGTATGATTGTGCTACATGACAGCAGAGGGAAGGGTGCTAGATTTTGTCTGAATACACAGAAAGGACAATCTAAACAAAAGAAACAGAAGATTATCCTAACAGAATGTTTTCAGATATGACACTAAAAAGCAACAAAACACTCATAACAAACTTATTTGAGAAATACATTATGATTATTCTTACAAGAAATAAATCACAACTGGAAGACTGATTAAATTACCCAGTGTTTCTTTTCTAGCTATATAATTTCAGAAAGGTATAGAGTCAAAAATCAGTTTAAAAATGCTCCTTGCATATCTTCCCCTCAGTCATCACTTTTTCAGGTTGAGGATTCCTGGTCTACTAAGCTGTTCCAAAGGATTGAAATTTTCAGTCTTTTCCAAATCTTTTCCAATTCTAACATGTCCTCTTTTTGGCAAAGGTTCAGTGCTATGCACAAACTGAAAATGCACACTGCATGACTAATTTCACAGTCCTCTGCACAGACAAGTAGCACTACAGTTTATAACAAAGATCCGGAATTATTATTCAGTTGGCAAATATACATTTCAATTCCTGATATAATTTCAGTGCTTGGTTTAGTTTAGTTTTAGGATCAGTTTTAGGATTTGGATAGTGAGGGGTAATTTTTATCTCTTTTTTTCCTAATGATAGCCAAAGTTCTCCAAAAATACAGACATGTCAATCCCTTAAATCCCCGATGCACACTCACTGTCAGGTTTTCCAGAACATTTTTGATAACTACTGGGGTTTTGTTTATAAAAATAATTAGAATTTATCCTGTATCACCATAAAACCCATATCAACATGACAGCTTGTATAATAAAGTACCCATAATGGAAAACTCAAATATATTTTCTCTGATGAAAAATAAAAATACTATCATACACTCTGGCCATCTATTTCATGCAAGAATAAAATAATCTTAGTTCTATATTATACACAAAGAAATAAATTACTAAAATACATATACTGCACAAAACATATCAAGTTTTATATAGGTTTCATACGTACTGGCAAATAGCAAGCAGGCATTCTTCAATAGTGTCTCTCTGTGCTTTTGTAAGGGAACGTCCCTTGGATAACCTATATATTGTATGAAGCATGGAGTCAACCAGAGATGCATGATGCTCTGTTCCAGAAAAGAGGGGGGCACATCTTTTGAGTAATGGAAACACAGCTGAGCAAATATATCTATTTAGGGCGAGAGCTGCTTCTGTGGTACTTAGGGAAACCTGCATGAAGTAGTAAATGATTGTTAGCATTAAATGGAACAAAGGTTGCTAAAGCCTATAAGGTAATGAAGTCTATAGGACAAAATGATGAAAAACTGCATAAGTACTTCTAATGGCTGTGTGCTAACATGATATTCCCAGTATACATGAGGACTATTTTTTTCAAACTTGAGAAAATCCAAGTAAACCAGTGAATCAATAAGATGAAAATAGATTATTCAATTTCTTTCTTTAAACAGGTTAGCAAAACCCACAAAGCGTTAAGTAGCACTTTTCATCTCAATCTCTGCCTACCTATACATGGATGAAGTCCTTGTAAGTCAAGGAGACTATGATGTGATTGCCATCACAGAAATGTGGTGGAACAATTCACATGACTGGAGTGCTGCAACGTCTGGTTATAAACTATACAGGCATGACAGGCTGGGTAGGAGAGGAGGTGGTGTAACCCTGTAGGTCAGAGAATGCTTTGACAGCCTGGATCTGGAGTATGGTGAAGACAGGGTTGAGTGTCTCTGGGTAAAAATCAGAGGAGCATGAAATCAGGGAGTTATAGTGATGGGAATCTGCTATAGACCACCTGACCAGGAGGAGGAAGCTGATGAGTTGTTTTTTAAACAACTTGGAGAAGTCTCGTGATCACTAGCCTTTGTCCTTACTGGGGACTTCAACTTACTGAATGTCTCATGGAGGTACAATACAGCAGGGAGGAAGCAGTCTGGCAGGTTCCTAGAGTGTTTGGAAGACAACTTACTGACCCAGCTGGTGAGTGAACCAACCAGGGAAGGTGCCCTGCTGGACTTGTAAACAGAGAATGCCTAGAAGGGGATGTGAAGGTTGCAGGATGCCTGGGGCATAGTGATCATGAGCTGATACAATTCTTAGTACTAGGAGAAGTAAGGAAGGGAGACAGCAAAACAGCCATCTTAGACTTCTGTAGGGCTGACTTTGTACCGTTCAGAAAGCTGCTTGATAAGGCTTGATAAGGGAGGCAGCCCTTGAGGGCAAAGGAGCCCAAGAGGGTTGGATGCTCTTCAAGAGGAAATCTTGGCGGACAAGAACAGGCTGTCCCAGTCTGTCAGAAGAGGAGTCGGCAAGGAAGGAAGCCTACTTCCTTCTTTAACACAGTCTTTAATAGTAAAGTTGGAAATTCCATGAATACTCATCCTCAGGAATTTGCTGACAGGGAGGGGAAGAATAACAAAGCTCCCATGATTCAGAAGGAAATGATTAGTGACCTACTTGGACAGTTAGACACCTACAAATCAATGGGGCTAGGTGGGATCCACCTGAGACTACTGAGAGATCTTGCAGATGTGCTAGCCAAACCCCTTTCCATGATCCTAGCAATCCTGGCAGACTGAGGAAGTTCCACCTGACTGGAAGCTGGCAGATGTTACACCCATACATAAGAAGGGTTGGAAGGTGGATCCGGGGAACTACAGGCCTGTCAGTCTGACCTCAGTCCTGGGGAAATCATGGAGAGGGTCATCTTGGGAGCTATCATGCAGCGCATGTATGATGGCCAGGGGATCAGGCCTAGTCAACATGGGTTTACAAAAGGTAGATCCTGTCAAACTAACCTGATCGCCTTCTATGACAAGATGACCCGCTCAATGGATGAGGGGAAGACTGTGGATGTGGTCTACCTGGACTTCAGTAAAGCCTTTGACACGGTTTCTCACAGCATTCTGATTGAGAAACTGGCTACCACTGGCCTGGACAGGTGGATCCTCAGCTGGGTTGAAAACTGGCTGGATGGCCGAGCCCAAAGGGTGGTAGTAAATGGAACAAAATCCAGCAGGAGGCAGGTCACGAGTGGTTTCCCCCAGGGCTCACTTTTGCGTCCAGTCTTGTTCAACATCTTTATCATTGACCTCAATGAAGGGATTGAATGCTCCTTACAGGGATTGTGCCCCTGTACTCGGCATTGGTGAGGCCGCACCTCAAGTGCTGTGTCCAGTTCTGGGCTCCTCACCATAAGGAGGACATTGAGGTCCTCAAGCGAGTCCAGAGAAGGACAATCAGGCTGGTGAAGAGGCTGGAGGGCAAATCATGTCAGGAGCAGCTAAGGAATCTGGGGATGTTTAGTCTGGAGAAGAGGAGGCTGAGGGGAGACCTTGTAACCACCTAAAACTACCTGAAGGGAGGTTATAGAGAGGTGGGCGATGGTCTCTTCAGCCGAGTAACAGGAGATAGGACAAGGAGAAATGGCACAAAGCTGTGCCAGGGCAGGTTCAGATTAGATATTAGAAGAAAAAATTTTACTGAAAGAGTTGTCGGGGCCTGGAACAGGCTGCCCAGGGAGGGGGTTGAATCATCATCCCTGGATGTGTCTAAAAAAACACATGGAACACACGTTCACATGGAACCTTCTATGCTCCAGCTTGCACCTATTGCCCCTTGTCCTATCATTGGATATCACTGAGAGGAGCCTGGCTCCACCCTCCTGACACTCACCCTTCACATATTTATAGACATTAATCAGGCCATATATCAGCCTCCTCTTCTCCAGGATAAAGAGATTCAGTCTCCATAGGATAAACATCAGCTGACTCAAGGCTGGTGTCATTCTTGATCAAGGCTGAGCCAGTCAGCAATGGTTGTAATGCCTCTATGAATCACATGTAAGAGGAAAAAAGAAATGCAAGCAGATGTTCTTTGCCACCAGAGCAGGGAGTGAGATGATGTAAGAAACTGTGCAGGCACTGAGGTCAGTGAAGAGGAGTGGGGAGGAGGTACCCCAGGTGCTGGAGAGAAAGATTCCCCTGTAGCCCATGGAGAAGACCATGGTGGAGTGGGTGGAGACATACAGAAGATGCTGTGACCTGCCTTGGAGCAATCCTGTGCCAGCACTTGCAGCCCGTAGAGAGAGACAGAGACACAGATATGAGCGAGAGCGTCCCACGCCAGAGCAGGTTTGCTGGGGTGTCTGGCCTCCAGCCAGGGTCAAACCATCACGTATTCCCCAATGGACTTAACTGTATCCAATGTAGTTACTGTGTAATTAATGTAGGTTTGTATTAAAAAAATTATGCTGTTGCTTCATAAGGTGCTACTGAATGCTTATGATCAGATTTAAGGACTATAAATTAATAGTAACTGAATGATCACTGCCTATGTATAGCAAGCCTATACTTCCCTTGTTTAAAAAGCTGTTTTGACTTGAAACTCTGTTTCTTACACTTACAGAGCTACTATATCCAGCCATTGCACCTAAATCCCATAGTAAAATACTTACTGTATCCAAAGAAGCAGAGGCTCTTAAATCAGGTAAAAATCCAACTTCCAGTAAGTGAAGGAGGAAACTTTGGTCCTTAATACCATAGACACGGTCCAAGAAGAGTACCATGGGTGCTTTATGATCAGGACAGAAATTTGCAGACATGTCTGGCTCATTTACTGTGCCATCTACACAAATATACAATGAAATTTTTAATAATAGATAAATGATATAAAAAGAAACATCAAGACAATGAAAGATGTTATAAATACATTTAATGTCTAAAATCACATGTTCAATAGAAATTATATGTCTTTGATTTTCTTATATGCTGAAAGATAAAACTAAGCTTTTATTCTTTCAAAGCCCCTAAGATTTTGAAATGTATTTATCTTCCACTCTTAAGAGAAAGCTTAAGAATGAATGGTTACATGTTCTATTTGTTTCATTACTATTATGGAGGATGTTTATATGGGGAAATTAAAGATAACTATTACTGCAAATATTAAAATATATAGTAACTGTGAAGCCAAAGAAGGTTGGGAATTTTCATTTTTGTCTCATGTAAACTCAACCAGAAAGAACATGGGATCCAAAGGGAAAACAACAATAACACAGAAGTTAACTTAGCTCTGTAAAGGGGAACAGACAAATCTCACGAAACAGAAAGAGCAACAAGAGGGGAAGGGCACAAGGTCTCCAAGGGTATGAAGAAGTAGGCAGTGGAAATGGGAGATCACTGTATCAAGCACTAAGCTGGGTGGCTTCATGGTGTGTGAGAGGATTCCATAACAGCTTGCTTAATACCTTAAGGACCTTGTGGGAGGCAGGCAGAGAACTCAAGTATCAAAGTATGGGTGCAGTAGTGTGGTAGAGAAAAGGAATTTAATTAGACTGTACAGAAATAGCCTTATAGCAAGGACTAACTTCTTAAGCAAGCAAGGACTAATAGGACTCTATACTGTCATCAGTGACCTGGAGAAGGAAGCAAATAAAAGAGCTTAAAAGTCTATGTACAACACTAAGTTCGTCTGTATGGTTAAATCATCTACAAAATTGAGTGGGTAGATACAGCTGCACTTCAGTGAAGACAAGCTGAGGCATCTGTAGAATGATAATACATGTCTGCATGAAGCGAAGCTCAGAACTGACATTACAAGGAGATCCTGAGGTCATCACTGAATGCTTTTGAAACACTCAGCTCAATGTGTAGTAGAGACCACACAAGTCAACAAGATATTGGACACTGTTAGAAAGGGGTGTTCAGAACATGAAGGAGGGCATAATTTTGCTCCTATCTAAACCAGAAAATGAATATGTGAACTAAACTATTTTGTGCCCACATTATCGGTACAAAATGCTCGTGTCTTGTGTACATCCTGCAGCTGTTTTCTGCATGACAGGGCTTCAGAAAAAATATTGTGTTGGTACACAGAAGGGCAACTAAAATGATTCAGGCAATGGAGTGGTTATCCTATGATGAAAGACTAAGAAAAGTTGAGATACTTCAATTTGGTAAAATGAGGCCTGAGAAATGATGTAATTGAGATACAGAAAATGATTAATGTAGCTAGCAAGGTGAATGAAGAACTGCTATAATACACCAAATCCCAAAATCCTACAATTCAAGGGTGCTAATTAAAATTAGTAGAGTATAAATTTAAATAAACAAATAAATAAACAAACAAATGTCCTTGAAATGCTTCTTTATGGAGCAAATATTGAAGTTTTGGAAATTACTGCCATGGGAGTTTGTGGATACAGATATTACTCCAGAGGGATTAGATATGCTCTTGGACACTGGGTCTGGAAATAGATACTAATTATCAGGGTGGTACTGTTGCACTCTCATGTTTTGAAATAAATGACCGGATGATGTGGAAGTACAAAGGGACCAAGTTCAAGCTTACACATTCTACCTAAAGACACAGAACCTCTACGGCCACTGCTGGAGACAAAGTATTGGGATGGACAGACCATTAGTGCAATCCTGTGAAGAATTTCTTATGTTCTTACATTCCCTGTTCCACAGGAGTAAATATCTTCTCTATTGGAGCAAATTTGAAAAAGAGGTGTCTTTTTGTGCTCAACTCTAACAAGCCTGTTCTATTTTACTCCTGAAGACTTGTGTGCCAAAAGATTTTTATAAAACGATTAACTGGTCTAATAAAAGTTGTGAAGTTACCTTTGTTAACTGTTGACAGCTTTAGTGGTATACTTATAATCCCAACCAAATCTTCAGTTGGCACTAGAGATCGAAGGATTGACCTGATTCGAATAGCTTCCCCTTTTCCACTTTGAATAAGCTGTTAGAAAAAAAATGATCAATTAATAAGTTTAGTACCAGGGACATAAGAAAAATTTCCTCAAAATACTGATATTAATTTTTTTTCAAGCACAGGGGAAAAAATGCACAGAAATTCTATTTATCCCAGCACTCACACAAGCAAGTTACTGATTTTCACCTGATCCTACCTTTGAATCTGTCCTAATTTTGATATCATATAAATAATTTCACAATATTATAAATTCTCCCTAATGTAAAAATCATCACATGTGATATGATTCTTAAACTAAACAGATAAAACGATGAAAATGGAAATTTCTGAAAGGGTCATGTTACTTACCTAACCAGCAGGGCTAGGTTATGAGCTTGCTGCTTTATTCTATGAACGGATGCAAAACTGTCTAATGTACCTACACATTTTTCTATTATTTCTATGTGGTAAAATATTTCAAAAGGCATTAATGACACTGAGGGGAACAGTTCCTCTCAACTTCTAGAAGAAGTTAGGAATTCACAGCCTGCTTCTCAGGAAAGCTCTTCTGGTCATTTTCTTAATGTGAAACTATCTCTGGCAACAAAAAACTGCATACATGTTTACAGCTAGTAGAGGTAATAGCTTTGATAACAGTAAGTAGGGAACCTACAAGCCAAATTTCTTGCTTCTTGTACTGAGAAAATACTGCATTCTCAGCTTGATTTATGCTATTACAAATTTTTAAATACTGACAAGCAAAAGTCAATCTCCAACTAAAACCAAGTACTGCATGTGGCTGTTACAGGCATTACAGTCACAACAGCTAGTTTACATATTTTTCCATGTATTTATGTGGTATAGGTGACCATATTTCATAGGTTCACACAAAAGCAGCACTGTATCACATTCTTAAGAAAATTATTTTTAGGGCTTTCTTAGGACCAGTAAAGGGCCAGTTTCAGAAAATAGTAGTATAAGTGTGGAACACTAGTAGTTCAGCTTTTCTGGAATTCCATAGTCATATAAAAATTCTCACAATCTTAGATAAATAAAAAAGTATGAGGAATCAATAGAGCGTGATTCTTTATAAAAAGCTTGCAGGGAAAATATTTGTCCAGATACAGTAGAGAAGTGCAATTGGGTTCACCTTCTGAAGGAAAGAAGCCTTAGAATAGAGAACAGTTTAATTAGACCTGTACCGTTCTCTTTGTAAATCTACATTTTCTGCGCAAGTGACAAATGAACTTACATGCATTTCTGGTGCACAGCGTCCAAGTAGATCTATGAGAGCTGAGTAAAATGACATGATTGCATTGCCCATATGCACAATCTCCTCCTCATCTTCATAATCATCACTAAAAGGTAAACAATACCAGTGAACATTTTTGCTAATGTAAGTTTATAGCTCCTCTCTGGAGCTAGATCCATGATCCAGAGACTAATAATCAGACATATTTCTTTCCTCTGGCTCTAGTTTTTATCTCTAGAGTAAGCATGCAATTGAACAGTAATAACTGATTTCACATGAACCTTCTATCTTCCTCTTTCACTTCAGGTTTACCTTAACTTCATTCTAAAACAGCCTCCTCCTTCACTTTGTCCTTCAGGCTTCTTCTCTTAACTCTTATTCTGCTTTTATCTAGCTCATGCTTTATGAATTCTATATGACAACTGCTTGTGGGTACGAATTTCTAATGCTCTGTATTTGTACAGTGCATTACACACCAGGACCTATTATCCACATATTACAAGCATGATTAAACTAGCTATTAAAACATCATTTACCAAACAAGCATTCATATTTACTTACCCTTCTCTTTTATATGCCTGGGAGGGAAGGTCACGAGTAGGATTCTCTGAGATCCGGATAGCCTCCTGCATAGCTGCCAGCAAACCATTTCCCCCCTCTCCCCTAAGGTCTGGTCCAAAACACTCTGGACGTCGAATAAGAAGCTTGACAACAACACTTGCATTTTCCTCAACACTTTCACCTGAGGATCAAAAAGAAATCTTTGACGAATACACACTTCCTCATTAAAGGTACCCTTAAGTCAGAAGACAAGTGTATTTTATTCTAAATTTTACAAAATAGAAACCAAATCCTCATCCTTATTTTTGAAAACAAAAATGTATTGAGTTGGCAACGTTGGATGTGCTTCATAAAAAACATACCAAGCTTTAAAAGGGACTGTGTAGACTTGCCTTGCAAAGGTTTTGCTACACTCAGTATAGAAAGGTTCAATTTTGAAAGTTAATTTGCTTTTTATGGCAGAGTACTCCCTCTGATGTAATGGCTAAGAATCCCAAGAAGTCTGCTATTGGGAAGAGGGGGTGGGGGGCTGGGGGGATGTAAGTTTTGCCTCCAGCCAACACTCCCCTCTACCTCTAGCCTTCTGCTCTCTCCCCTTTTCTGTGGGACAGGGAGAAAATAGAAGGAAAGCGTGACAACTCATGGATTGAGATAATGCCAGCCTATAATGACAGCCTAGCAGAAAATGCAAAAGCTATGCAAGCAAAGCGAAAGGAAAACCTACTTCCCAGGTTGGTGTTTAGCGAGTTTCAGGAAAGCAGGGTGTCAATACACGTAACAGTGCTTTGGGAAGACAAGCACCATAACCACAATTGTCGTCCTCTCCTTCCCCCTTTTCTTGAGCTTTTATTGCTGTGCACAACATCATGGTATGGAACATCCCTTTTGTCAGTCTGAGACAGCTGTCGCAGCTGTGTCCCCTCCCAATCTCCCCAACCTGAACCTGTGCACTGGGGCTGAGGAAGACAGGAAAGGGGTGAGTGGGCAAAAAAAAAGACAGTCTTCACACTGCACAAGCACCACTCAGCAACAGTCAAAACATTGACATGGTATGAACACTGGTTTAGCCATAAATAAAAAGCACAGCACTATATAGGTTGCTATGGAGAAAGTCAACTCCATCCCAGCCAGACCTACTACAGGGTGTGAGAGTTATCTGATTTTTAGTGGGGAAATGAAACAAGGAATGCTGCTTAATATTATGCTCATAGTACTTCATCAGCGGAAAACTCATTTTGGATTTTAATCTTCCTAGTACAACCAAAGAATAACAAATTGTATTTCAAGTTAAACATACCTAGAGTAAAATCTGATTCTTTCTACTGCATATTTTAACATATGGAAAATATGCCTCTTGCAATTTAAAACCTGAAATTGAATATTCCATATTTCCTATATACAAAAATCACATTAAAATCAATTTTAAAGGTTATGGCTTGACAGAAACAACTCAATTTACAACAGCTTCATGTGGGAAAAATAGATGTATATTTCAAAAGGGAACAGAATGGATCTAATTACTGTATAAATTTAGTACAGGTAAAAAGGCTGCGATTTAGATGCTTGCTGAACAAAAGTAATCAGAAAAAGGAACCTTTGTATAAATGAACTCTTCGTATGTAAGTAACTGCTTTGTGGACTGCAGTCAGTGACATGATAGGAATAATAATTAGGTCAAAAGCTCAGCTAACGGTTAAACAACTGTTTAGAAATTCTCAGTGGCTACTTTGTAAGAATACTGATAATCTGTAGGAAGATAGGAAATTAATGAGGCATGTAGAAAGAAAACAAATTACAGGAAAAGAAACAATTTAGTCACTGAACTTGTGATGTCAGTAGCTTGGATCATCAGGATCTATATTTTACAGACAAGCAAGAATATTAAACCAGTACAGAAGATGAAGTAGCTTTTTCATATTAAATTTAATTTTTCAGCTTCAGCAGCTACTAAAAGTAGGATTAGAAATTGTGGTTTGGTTGGCAGCAGCAGTGGTGATACCAGGAAATCAAAGTCAATGGAAGGCAATGGTAGGTGAGATAACTGGGACTCACTGGCTCTAGAAGCAGCAGGTTATCAATTAAAAAAATTCATCCCTGTATTTTTCCTACTTGAAACTCCAGTATGATCTTCATATGGAACACAGCGTGAGAGGAAACAGCCTCAAGTTGCACCAGGGGAGGTTTATATTGGATATTAAGAAAAATTCCTTCACTGAAAGGGTTATCAAACATTGGAACAGGCTGCCCAGGAAGGTGGTCACCAGGAAGGTGAGTCACCATTCCTGGAGGTATTTAAAAGACATATAGATGTGGTACTTGGGTACATGGCTAGTGGTGGACTTGGTTGTGCTAGGCTAAAGGTTGGACTTGATAATCTTAACGGTCTTTTCCAACCTATATGATTCTGTGATTCTATACCTTCACTAATGACTTTGCACACACTCTATCTTTTCTTTTTCTCTCTTTCTTTCTCCTTTTCATTCATCTTATTTTCATACTGCAGGGAAAAAGCAGGATTTTAAATATTAATGAAAAAAATTTAGTTTCATTTGGTTAAAATCCTCTAAGTGAAGACTTAAAATACTAAAGTAAAATACTAAAGTAAAATCTAATCTCCCAAAAAAATCATTGCATAACTTTCTAGTTATAAAGTCATCAAAATTTGCCACATTCATGTACTGTTATCAGATACACCTAAAACCTTGCATGTTTCATGTTATCTTTTGAGGAAGAAATACAAAGCCCCCTTAAAAATTGTAAGGTTCTGTTTGAATCCATATTGCAGAACAAAATAACACCACAGTAATAAAATTATAATAAGCAAATATTTTTTACTTTAACAAAAGTACTACCAATATTCAGTGGTTCATGTCAGTGGTTCATTTCCAATACAGATTAGATCTAGATGTTAAAAAATTATCTTAATTAGTGTAGTTTTCAACACATAAGCGATAGATTTGGGAGGAGTAAAATTTAGAGTAAAAGCAAGTAAATATCCACAAAAGACCTTTAGAATGTCCAGGGACGAAACTTACTTTGAGCTCAGATCAAATTGACCTTTAATGTTGCTTTACTGAAGTCTATAAAAGTTTATAAAGAATTAACTAGTTTCCAGGAAAAAATTCGCATGAACTGGAGGATGTATCGTTCAGATAATCTAAATTCTATTTTTGGCATATTTGTTTCATAAATTTCAAAAGGAAATTGCCCACAGAAGCAAGTACAAGATAGTTACCAAAGGTAAAGATTTTTTGTTTTTAAAAAAATATCAGATATGAGGTACAAGCCTTTAAATCTTCTAGTGGTACAGTGGCAAATAAAAGTCTAAAATAAGTACCAACTGGTTATGTTTCTAATCAGTATATGTGGTATATGTAAATGCCACAGTTAATTTATTGAAAGAATTCCTAAACATGATTTGCTGCCTTAACAGGTAGCAGCATATACTAATAAACTTGTATTTCCTATGAGAACAGTATGCATTAGTGTCTCTTCAGGCATTAACACATTTTATGGGGAAAAAAGTCATTTTGAGGAAAACTTTAGATGGAATTTGGATACCAAGAAATTACACTTACTGTTAACAAAAACTGCAAATCTTAAGAATGACAGGTAACGTTCCCCCTCTATAGGATTCCATCCAATATCCGGATATCCTTTAGCCAGCAATACTGGACAACTCTGCAGGCCACAACCTGCCAAGTAGGTAACGACCTGAAATAGAGAAGCAATAATTTATTTGTGTATTTAGAGATAAATTTCTAAAAATAAATATGAAAAAATTAAGCACTGGGTTGTTTCTTTTTAATAACACTGGTTTCATGTTCTAGATGTTTCCAGCAAAAATAAGCTGATGTGAAAAATTTGCTTATTACAGTATACAGAATGTAAGTTACTCAGTGCACTTGGAAGACGAATTCAGGAATTCCTAACAAGACTCGACAGTTTTCTAGTATCTATTCAGAACATATTAGTGAATACACACTGTTGGAGTCTAGAGATGCAGCTCTCACAGAATGTGAGGAAACTGGTAGAATAAATCTCTTCTCCATGTCTTTTCAGATTTTATATTGTTATCACCAAAAATTGTCATTTTAATCTATTCAGTTTACTACAGTATGCCATCAGGCTAGGCTGACATCAATGTTGCCTTTATCTAATTAGTAAATTTCTGTGCTCTCTCATACTTTCCCCACTCATATTCTTGTCTCTGTCTTCTAGCTATGAATTATACATTCATTTATTTCCGTTTCCCAACTTCTGTCCCACAGCCTATGCTGATCACAGACATCCCTACAAAAAGTTCTACACTCATGACAGGATTCTCCCATACTGCACAGAGGCTTTCCTCTGTGTTAAGCTAACATTTAGGTGCTTAACTGTTCTCGTCCATTTATATTAAACCCTGCCTTCCCTTTTCTGTTCCCCAATGCTGTGCTAGCACATATCACTTCCTTTCCCCACTTTCATGCTCTGATTGTGCACCCATCTTTCATCTCTTAATCTGTTTCATTCCTGGATGTACAAAGAGATTCCTTGCCATTTTTTGTATCATTTTACCCACCATTTCTAGTTTATCCTGCGTCTCCTCACATTTCCCTAACCATTGCCAATGAGCCCCAGATTCAGTTTCCTACTGCCTTAAAATCCTGTTCCAGCTTCTCTTCTTCAAATTCCATTCTCTTAGTTCTTTACCTCCATCCCCATCAATCTCTATGATTTACTCAAGCAAAAAGACTTGCTTCCTTTCTTCACATTATCCCTTTAATACTTAAATTTGGTCCTCCACAAATAATGTTTCTTGATATGCTTTTCTCCCATTTCACATATTTCTCTTATCATAATTTCTATCTCCTAACAATAAAGAAAGGATGCAGAAGAGAAAAAAAAGGAAAAGAAATTATTATTTATTAAATAGGTAAACAGGTACAAATGATCATTTACCTTATCGAGATCTGGCTCCTCCAATGCTAGTGCGAGCTCATTATTGTCCATTACAGAGGCTGCTGCAACATCTAGTGGGGTTGAACCTCTCATTGAAGGAAATGCTGCAGAAGATAATATACAATAATTAAATTAAATTTGCAGTAATCATACTCATGCTGCAGAAGATAATATACAATAATTAAATTAAATTTGCAGTAATCATACTCATGCAGCAGAGGGCAGCAATCACACTGAAATCTAGAGAATAAATATATCAATAGTATGTCCTATGGCTGTTCAAGCAAGAATACGGTTAACTGAGTTGAATGATGTCAAAATAAATGCTGGGTTGTTTTTTGGGTTTTTTTTTCCTGACTTGAGATCTTTATCAATAAGCATAGTCAACCACACTGGTTCTAAATGCAGATGAAGAAGTCAGTACTGACAATCCAGTGAATCAAAAGAATATTATATGATCTCTTTATCAGAGCAACATGTTAACTATGTTGTTGTGCACAACCCTATCAATTTATGATTTTAAAATATTCTTATATTCAACTAAAAGAAACACTTTCAAACTTCAGTGTTACCTGTTTTCTTTTAGTTTCATTCCGTTTTCTGTGTTTAATATAGGCAAATGCAGGCATTGAAATGGTCACCATGAACATCTAAAGCACTGTGAAATCATATGCTTTCTTGCTTTGCTAGAGTTTGTTAATGTAGACATGTATCTAGCCAAGACAATTTTCCTTGTGTTACAAAATCTCATATGCATATATTAAAAAAATTATATTTTGTGTTCCAGAGGAAAAATAAGAAATTCACATCAGTGGCCTAAGCTTGAGAGACAAGTGAAATGAAACCAGATGAAACAGGCAAGTGACACAAATGGTAAATTTAATCTTAGATTTCCAATCACAACTATATGAATGGAAAAAACACCAAACTGCAGGGATTTAATCCTGAATTTTTCAAGGTATTTAAAAACACAGATTTAGACAACTCTGTTTCTAACACAATTCATAGAAACATAAGGATGAAAGCAAATGGGGAAAAAAACCCCAAACGTGAAAAGATGTGTATAAGTTTCACAGAGGTTTCATCACATGCTTCAAATTGCTATACAAATTAGATACTAGTCTTGTGATATCACCATTCCTCCTGGTCATCCTTTTAGCTGTTACAGCTACGTGACGTACCCAGTCCAACACTGCTGTTTTCCAGCAAGTAACTAAGATGCTCAAACATGGCCTTTTGGTTTTGACGGCTAATTCGACAGAAGTAGCACAGGAATCGACAACAGCTTGCCACCATCTTAGGAAAAACGATGTGCTGAAGAAGAAAGTTGACAAAGCAGTGAAATATGTTAATTACCGTCTGTTCCAATTCCTCTTCCTGCACTCCTAACAAGGAAAGTACAGCGAAGTTACCAAGGTGATAAGCATCTGACAGTTATTTTGCTTCTAACTTAAGAAAGGACCTGTGTTTCCTTTTAACTTCTGTATTCATGAGACGATTAGATTTAAAACATTGAAAACTCATTTTGCAAAGGACTACAGGGGACATGTAAGGGTAAAACCCAGAGAAATATCTGTCATTGAAGGGATTTGCAGACTAGAAAATGCAGTTATAAAAAACCCCGTATCTTAGCAGCCTTATAACAATTTCAACCTCCAATATTAGGTCATATAGAATAAAGAACATCAAGAACCTTAATTTATTCTCCCATATTACAATACGAATATATAGTCTTCATATAAAACATTTCTAAAGACCCCCATGCTGTTCAGTGATAAGATTCAATGAAACATCAAATTGAATTAACTATCCAGTGCTTTTAAAACAAAACACACACAAAACCCACAACACTTTACTCGCTGCACAGTATGTACAAAGATTTCTTTGAAAATAATTTCGTCTGCAGCACTCATGAAATAATGTTTCATAAATTGGAATTAGTCATCTGAGATGAGCAAATGATGTCATTCTCACATTTTACTGAAAGGAACTGAAAGACCAAGACCAAAAATCATGGGACAGATCTTTGATGCTTGCTTAAAAGTTTTTCTATCTGATTTATTACATTTACTATTATATAGTAGATCTTAAAAACTGTCAAGTTCAGTTGCAGCTCTATGTCCTAGGGATTATTGTAAAATAAATGAGAAAATTCATGACCATCAAAACCTATAGGAATTATTTTACAAATGTTACCCTCTTTACACCACACATCTAACTAATTCTGAGAAGTGCAATCTTTTAACTTGCACAATCTCGCAGAAAAGTTCATTCATTATGTAATCAAAAACTATATAATATGTATTATCTTTTTAAGAAACTGGGGTACTTCCTAGCTTACAGAGACTTGATTAGGTGTAGTTTTAGTTCTGCAGGTTTTTTACAAATATATTTAGTTGATTTGCCTGTTTCAGGCAAGATGGTGCCATTATGTACAAGTGGTATTATATATGATTTCTGGGTTTTAATGTTTTTAACTAATTTTCATTCTACATTTAATTAATTCATTTAAATATTCAACAAAGATTCTACCCCTTAAATTTACAGGGATTTTAACAGAATGTGTGATATAACTTTGTTTAGAAAATTATGGTAACAGTCATAGTGTTAAAAATTGTAATTTCAGAAATTTCTCCTTTGTCCTGGTTTTGGCTGGTAGAATGCTGTGATTTGGACTCACTATAAGAATAATGTTGATAACACTGATGTTTTTAGTTGGCACAAGGTAGTTGCATTGTTTACACCCAGTCAAGGACGTTTTAGCTTTTCATGCCCTGCTGGATGCACAAGAAGCTGGGAGAGCACATCCAGAACAGCTGACTAGCCTGGCCAAAGTGGTGTTCCTTACCATGTCATGTCATGCTCTGGATATAACTGGGGAAGCAAGCTGGAAAGCACAATCACTGGTCAGAAACAGACTGGGCATTGAGTTGTTTCCTTTTCCTTCCTCATGTGGTGAGCAATTGCATTTGTGCATCACTATTATTATTTTTGTCGTTGTTATTAATATTACTACTATTACAGAATCACAGAACTGTAGGGGTTGGAAGGGACCTCGAGAGATCATCAGGTCCAACCCCCCTGCCAAAGCAGCTCCCTAGCTCATACTGCACAGACAGGCGTCCAGATGGGTCTTGAATATCTCCAGAGAAGGAGACTCCACCACCTCCCTGGGCAGCCTGTCCCAGTGCTCTGTCACCCTCACTGTGAAAAAGTTCTTCCGCATGTTGGTGCGGAACTTCCTGTGCTCCAATTTGCAGCCATTGCCCCTTGTCCTATCTCCACTGACCAAAGAAAAGGGGCAGGCCAATTCCCCCTGCACCCCATACTTAAGATATTTATAACTATTCTCTTCCTTTGTTATCCTATTAAACTATCTTTATCTCAACTCCCAAATTTTTGATTTTATTCTTCTTCCCATCTTGTTGAAGGGAGGAAGGGTGAACAAGCAGCTGTGTGGTGCTAATCTGCCAGCTGAAGCAAACCATCAGTAATATTGACAGGAATTCATATGAAGAAGGAATTCTAAAATTTTCAATCAGTAAGAAATAATTTTGTAGTAAAACAATTTCTGACAGCGAAAAATCATGTTGCTCGGGATTCTCTGAAAATGCATGAACAGGCAACACCAGAAGCCAACATCACAACAAGACCTCCAAAATTTAAGATCCAAAGGCACAGTCTCTAAAATAATTATTTTAGACATTAAGATGCACATTAAAACCTAACTGTGATGGAAACATTGAAAGCTTGCACAAGTATTTTCTGGGATATAAATTTTACCAACAAAGTATCTTTCCAGAGTTTTGTTAGCCAGTATGCCAGCAAAACACTTCCAAGGTACTGAGATACCCTCCGGACACACCATATTACACAGATCTCCTTATCTATTTGTGACTCATTTATTAATAGCACAGCTGGAAAGAAACATAGATTTTCCTCAGTTTGAACTGACAAGTTTTTACATTCTCACCATTCCATCAGAGAAGTGTGAACTGTCACTGTATGCCTCAATACAGCCTTGTGATAAACTCACTAATTCAAGAAGCTGGAGATCTATTTTAAATCATCTGCTGCCACAATACAGGAAAATAATACCCAGTCTCTAAAGCACAGACTAGATTGTGTGGTACTTCATTCCACCTCTTGAAGCTATAACAATGAATAGAATGCTCGAAAGAGAAAACAAAGGGGAACATACTTACAATCTAGCCACGAGGAGCTTGCTTGAAAAGCACTGTTTTGGTGACTGATACCAGCACTATACTTGACCTGTGTACAAGTGACTCACTGGACAAACCCACAGAGGATTTCAAAGCAGTGTACAAAACCTTAGCCATTTTCACTGTTTCTGGCCCCACTACATTTTATTCAGAAGAATACCTTACTGGGCAGAGTGAAGGATTTGTGGCATGCACAAACATGTACCTTTCTCAGATTACAGTATAGTGGTTCTACTTGGGGTCAACAACCTTTCAAGTGATGCTTCTCTGCCAGGTTAGAGGCATGCCAGAAGAAGATCATCACAGAGCTGATGATAACCATTTTAAAAGCCATACTTTTCTCTCCCTGCAAGGCTGCATTTCTCATGTAGAAAACTTCATGCTTA
This sequence comes from Laterallus jamaicensis coturniculus, assembly GCA_022605575.1. Classification (NCBI taxonomy): domain Eukaryota; kingdom Metazoa; phylum Chordata; class Aves; order Gruiformes; family Rallidae; genus Laterallus; species Laterallus jamaicensis. Next base: position 1,276,329 of record JAKCOX010000013.1, on the reverse strand, counting down.
GAACTGAGAAGATACTCTTCTCTGCCTGTACAGTTCACAGCCCAATGGTTTGTTCTGAGAAATCTCTACATTGCAATATCTAAAACCTGCGCTAAAGGTGTGCAAAACTCTTTGTTAATAAGTCTTGCTCTGTTAGTTCACAACACAACTGTTGCTGTCTGACTCTAAAAAAATTAGGTGTTCTGAATTTTGAGTACTTGGAGGTATTCACAGATAGGAAAATGAGGCAACAAGGATTGGAATAGATCAGAATCCAAGTGCACCCTCTTTTTGACCATACTTCATATGATCTCTAATCCTATCCCAGTTCCCATTCAGTAGGTGAGACATAAAATAGGCCATTTTGGGTTGCTAGTCACATTACCTGCTGCAACACCAAGTTATCAAGTTATTTTCTAGGTCTGCATTCCCTTTGTAGGATATTATGGTAACTTCTGTAAAATATTATTGTAGATCTATATTACTAAAATTTTATATAAAAACATTTTAAATACAATTAGAAGGCTTTGTAGGGTTTTTGTTGGTTGGTTGGTTGGTTGTGGAGGTTTTTTATGTTCAGGGTGTAGTAAAACCAGAGGGTTGTGACATCTATAAATTAGCAAAGTATCAATCATCTTATAATTAATTATAGCTTGCTTTGAACACAAATGTGAAACTATTAAAGCAAAATAACTTAAACCATTACGTGAATATTTTGTAACATCATGATGGCATAGGAAATATAGACACAATGTAGAAGCATTTTAAAGAAGTGTATGAGCAGTGTGAGAGCAGAGGCAAAGAAAAAGGGGTGTGGGTGCACACAAGAAGGCATTCAAGTAATGAACAATTGCCAAAAAGAGAGACTAGGTAAGTACAAGGTAGCAAAATGGGCTGAAAATTGTTCCAAATATGTAAGGAAAATGTATGGCCAAGTAAAAGAAAACAAGATAAGTAGTATGGGGAGCAGAGGAGACCCTCTTTTTTTGTGAAGGAGGCAATAACATAAAAAATATCAGGCATAAACAAAGAGAAGAAGCCCGCTTCACTTCTGACTCTCTTCAGTAGTCTAAACATCCAGTCAGGTTCCTCAAAATTTGTACCACTCTGCCTTTAAATTAACAGATATATATTATTTAAGTTTATATATATTTAAATTAACAGATATATATTCAAGCATAACTCTGAGAAGCGGATATATACAAAACTGAAAGAAAATTACTGTTCCATTCAAGTATTTGAATTCATGCATTCAAAGGTAAGTTGGTGTTAGTCTCATTATAGTTTACATAAGGGAGATTTATTTTTCTTTGGATACGTCTTAAAACATCATAGTATATTGTTGGAGAGGTTCAAAATGGAAAATACACAATAAAATGAACGGGGAGATTACCTGAGACTTGTCTCCTCCAAGGACATTCACCATCACATCCATAACAGTCTCATGCATTCCCAAGACTCGCATTAGGTTAGGATGTTGATAAAATACCTTGTTGTTCATGATATCCCTAAAAATGGTAGAAAAGGCAACAGTGTGTTTTTAAGAAGCTATTTTAATTTAAATATGCATTCACTGTAATAATATAATTTTAAATTCTTAGATTCCAGCATAATACAAAACTATCTGACAACTAAATGCTTTACTTTCAATATGCTGTCATTCCTCTAATTTTCATCGAGTCTATTTAATAGGAATCTAATCTTTTAAATTATTTCAAAATGCTATTTCTTCATTTTTAAATTACTCTTCCCACCAGTTCTGTTTAAAGAAAAATATATTCTGTCATGATCTAAATGGAAAAGAATAAAATCTGTTATGCTTAAGTAGAGAACAGGGAACAAGAAATCCAAATCTAATCTTGCCTCTGCAAGATAATTTTCTTGGTTCACAAAGTAGAAGACAATAAATAGACTTAATATTCAAGGCTATCTGTTAAATGTGTTTCATCAATATTTCCAAAATTAAGACCATCTGTCAGAAGATGCAAAATGGCATGCAGTCATACAGTCCCCTTAAATAGGAATATTTTAACATTTTCACTCTGCCCACCATCCTCTCAACATGTTCTAGAATTCACTGCATTGGTTTCATAATACAGAAGACAATTTATGTGTTTTTATAGGGAATCCAGGGACTTTTAACATTTTAGTTCAATCTGTTAAAAACAAAAAGCAAGTAACAGATATCATACCTGCTTTAAAGAAATACAGAAAACTGGAAATGTATTATGACTCATAGTACAGCACCTCTGGGAAGAGGGCTACCCGCATGCTGAATTTAGATGAAACTTACCCCTTATCCCTCCTAGAATTCTGAGCAACTTTATAAACTCAGCATCCAGGACAAATCAGGAAATACTGTTACATACCAAATAATGAGTTGTTACCACAACTTTCCTGATTGAACTGAACAGATAAGAATTTGCAATTTTTACAAAAACCATACAACTTTTATAGTGAAATAATAAGAATACATTAAAGTTTCTTACAACTGTTGTAAAGGAGAGAAATAGTTCAATGTTCTTGATGAGGAAGAAATAATTGTAGTTCTCAGGTAATCTTACTGTTTTTTCTCTCTCTGCATGCACCATTTTTAACTGAAGCAATTAATTTTTTTTGTCAATAATGATTCCCCTTTCTAACAATAAATGGTCTAGTCCAGCAACTATTTACATAAGAGGGGTAACAGACATGCAGATATGTACCATAATACCACTGCTTAACAGAAGTAATTTCATACAAAATATGGAGAAAAAATTTTTACAGCAGTAGGTATTTAAATAAAGGCAATTTCTTATCATTCTAATGTTATAAAAGATAAAATAAGCAGTATTCTATGTTCAAATACTTTAAGTTGCCTCCAATGGTGACATAATAAATACTAACCAGTTTGAAATATTGCATATCACAACACCAGTTTGCTGGGTATACCTAACTGCTTGCAAAAACTTGTTAATTTAAAAGACACCAGCAAGTTTATTCACTCATACATAAAATAGAACATGAGCTTTAAATTTTGGAAAGGTGTAGTACTAACACCAATAAAGATTTAAGTTATGCCTTTTCTGCTGAGCAGCTTAAACATGTACTTTGATGAAGCCTTAAACATTAGGCTTAACTATAGTAAAAAGAGTCGATTTTCTTCAGTTGAGAAAATACCTTCATTCACAGAAAGGTTTTTTTGACACATTTGATACTGCTAGGAAGAGCTATTTTGGAAAATTATCTGTGAAAATTAAAATTTCTGGTACATATCTGCATTTTAGTACAGCAGTAATTTTCATCCAGGATCTAAATTTAAATGATTTAGTAACATAAGAAAAAGCTTTACACAAACTTAAAAATAAAATTATGTTAATTCCATACCCTAATCCATTAATCATTAGCAATTCCTCCTCTTTTCCCATCCTGACACTGAGAAGTGAGCGAATCTGGCCCAGGGCTGCAAGCAGATTAATGGTATCCTTCACAGAGGCAGCACTAATCGTGTATGCTTTCCTCAGAGCTTGCAGTAGCTCACCAATGCTGTCATATTGTCTACGAAGCAGGGTGTACATAATCCGAACTAATTCTGGATCTTGAATCTGATCTTCCTGGGACCAGCGCACCATAGTCTGAGATATGAGTTCTTTCAGGGTAGCTACAATAATAAAACACATAAAATGTTACTAGCTATTGCAACAACAAAATCAGAAATGTGTTATAGTAAAATATTAGATAACAGTAGACAAAGAGGTACTTGTAGGAGACCAAAAGAACAGAAGTAGACTGAACAGGATTTTCAAATGGAAAAGTAATTTTTAGATCTTTCAAAATAAGTGCTATGATCTTGAGAGAGAGAAAACAAGAAACATCTACTTAGCATTTAAGTCAATGACAGCATTGTTGGCAATGTAAATTTCTTAGTTTATCATGACTCTAAGAATCTTCAGTGCAAGTTAAATGCTATACTTACTTTTTAATTTATTCTTCATTTCTATATTAAGATTTATAAAGTAGCAATAAATGAAGCACAAACACCTTTTCATTAGGAATGACAGAAATCTAATTTTATAATGCCAAAGAAACATCATGTTTTTGATGATCATCATCCTAGGCTTGGAATACAGAAATTGGTAATTAATTTTTCAGCAAACAGTTTATTGGCTGACAAAAGCAAGTTCAATTCCAGCAGAAATATTTATGAATGTGAGCTCAGGTTGCCAATCAATTTTTTCCACAGGGAAGAAGGAAATAAAATCTATTCTAAACTTACAAAACTGCCAGAAAGGAAGATGAGATAGTCACTTTCTTAAATTAAATATCCAATTCAAGGCCTAGCCTGGGTGGCTTGAGGAGCTTTTGCTACTCATTCAACTTGATGAATATTTAGGTATTTTGTTGTTCAAACAAAGGATCTACATTGAATGGGGGAATTTAATTTGGATTTCCCATCTGTTTGGGGAAAGTCACTGCCACTTGGGAATACACTTTCTAAAAAAATTATATTTTTTGGAACTGCACAATTCATATTGCTTGAAACATTTCTGTTATATGCATTACATATTCAATGACCCTGAAATCAATTTTTCTGAGCCAAGTTTAGGCAATTTGCCTGAAAACTACACACATGTATTTCTATGTTCTGGTCCTTGTGTCAAGAAATTTCCAGTGTTGGTATCAAGTAGAACGTGAATAATCACCTTCCCTCATAAAAAAATTGCAAAAGTCTTTCCTCTATTTCCAGTAAGGTTACCTCTCAATTTTCCTAAAGTTCTTCCAACTGCCCCCTCACAATTTCCAACACAAATGTGTTTATAGTTAGTGTATATCCATTTATTTTTGTATCTACACTATCCTTTCACTTACTAACTCTTTTCCATTACAGTTTACTTAACAATGCATTTATAGAAAACCACCATCAATTCTCATTTTTTTTCAATAAACAGGTTCTTTTCTGTAGGGACAGATACTGCATTTCACTAAGACAGCCCTATTCCTAGAGTCATGTTATGAATGAAAACATTAAACATGTTTTGTTCCTAAACACTGTATAACTTTCTTTAATCAAAACAATTTCTTCTTTCAGTGCAAGACAATCTCCTCTTTGATTCTCATACTAAAGTCTTCTTTCCCAGAATAACAAATAATTTCCCACAATTTGCCCACTCTTTGAGTGTCACTGATTTCTGGTTACATAAATATAACACAATTTTTCAGTCAGAAAGTGATCTTATTAATTAATATTATTACTTTAACCTTCTGATTGCAGGAGACTGGAATAAACATGGGATACAGAGCAACCTGGAGTGATAAATTCAGGGAGGAGTTAAGGTTTCCTCTGGTGAAATTTTGTTAGGTCTTTGATAGCTCAGAGCTCACAGGGCTAAAGTACAAAATGCACACAATTTGGGGGGGGGGGGTGGTGTTTGTTTTGCAAATCTAGTTCCTTGTTTCCTAAGTACTGCCAGAAATGTAAGGTTTTTGTTAGATTGAGAGGAATATTACTTTCAAAATTAAATTTTTGTTTGGTGAGGGAAAATGCAACATGGTTCATTCCAAGTAGATATTTCCTGCTTCAGCAATAAAAATATTTGCACTGACTTGTTTCTGAGTGTGATTTTATATACTTGAGTTAACCACCAAATATTAATGCATACAAACAAAAGATTTTAAATTTTTTAGTACAAACAATATTCCATAAGAAACATATTCTTATGAAATGCGCAAATGAAAAACAAATTGTTTCCTTGATAGTTGTCTACACAGAGGTTCCCATGTGTAATTGCAACAAAACAGTTCTGTGCTTTTTTTAGAGCTTCTCCCTGGAGTTTCAGAAATGTTCCTCCATAACAAGTGTTACTATTTCTTAGGTTTTAGAACCTTTGAAGGTTTTGATCTTTTATTTTTTTCTTTTTTTTTCTTTTTTCTTCTGATAAGCCTTTAAGTGGCACATTGCTATATGTAATTACTTTTAGCCAGTATACCAAATAGTCTTGGTCAAACCTATTAGCCATGTCTTTGCATGGAAGCATTTTTGGTTGAAAAATAAGAAATAGAAGGTAGAACTAGATGGCAGTTGTCACAAAAGGGAGAAAAAGCCACGCTGTTCCATATATATATATATATACATATATATATATATATCTCCATGCTGTGTTCTGTGATGTTAAGTATTTTCCCTCCCAAAAAGACCTGAGAATGGGATAAGTGGATGCAAATACATTTGATGATACAAAGGATACCAAGTATGAGTGTAGCAGAAAAAGAAAAAAAAAAGGCAAAAAAGAGCAGAATTTAAAAGGAGAAAAGCAGACAATAAAATAGCGATGAAATTTTCTTAAAGTTACCATAAGTAAAATAAAGTAGGAAAATCACAGAATCACAGAGTTGTAGGGGTTGGAAGGGACCTTGAGAGACCATACTGCACAGATAGGCATCCAGACGAGCTTTGAATATCTCCAGGGCAGGAGACTCCACCACCTCCCTGGGCAGCCTGTCCCAGGGCTCTGTCAACCCTCACTGTGAAAAAAGTTCTTCCGCATGTTGGTGTGGAACTTCCTGGCTCCAATTTGCAGCCATTGCTCCTTGTCCTGTCTCCACAGACCACTGAAAAGGGGCTGGCCAATTTCCCCTGCATCCCATACTTAAGATATATAAATATTGATTAGGTCCCCCCTCAGTCTTCTTTTCTCCAGGCTGAACAGCCCCAGCTCACTCAGCCTTTCCTCATTGGGTAGGTGTTCCAGGCCCTTAATCATCTTCATAGCCCTTCTCTGGACTCTCTCAAGGAGATCCCTTTCTTTTTTATACCAGGGAACCCAGAACTGGACACAATACTCCAGGTGGGGCATGACCAGGGCAGAGTAAAAAATGCAGTCTTCATTTATAAATTGAACAGCGAAAAGTTAACAGAGATAATTTCTGGCAGATAGATGAAAATCAGAAAATAGTTGAGTTCAGACTGGACCGCTGAAAGTCACCTGGTCCAACCTCATGTTCAAGTAGGGCTACCTAGAGCCATTTGTCCATGACTGTGTCTATATCATTTTGGATATCTCTAAGAGGGAGACTTCCCTGATCAACTCATAAAAGTCTCAGCTCAGTTATACGTATCAACTCAAATTCATTTGCAGTCAAAAAGATCAAATCAAAAGTCAGGATTTAATTAGAAAGGAATGGTTACAGTAAAGTACATATTGCCATTATGCTAATCCATAGCTCAATCACACCTATTCATCCAAGACAAGAAGACACCATGAAATTAAGCCTATTCACAGGGCAAGAGCTAAGCCAAAACCAAAGGTGTTTCTTCACAGAATTCTGACACTCCCTGATGAAAACATGGGCAATGCTAAAAATTCACTTTTGCTCACGCGGGGACTACATCAACATCTGTCAGAAAGCTACAATGGGGACATTATTCTGGTTTCAGCTAGGATAGAGTTAATTTTTTTCTAGTAGTTGGTGTAGTGTTGTGTTTGTGATTTAGGATGAGAGCAATGTTGATAACACACTGATGTTTTTAGTTTTGGCCAAGCACTCAAGGACTTTCCAGCTTTTCATGCTGCCCTGATAACAAAAAGACATAGAGCACCCAGGAAGCTGAGAGGGGACACAGCCAGGAGTGGTGACTGCCTTAAACTAGCGACTTCTCAAGCTGCCAGTCCTGGCCACTTGCATGTATTTCCCCACATCTAAGTACAGCAGTACACTGTCGGGACTTCTATCTGAACTCCTGCAAAGAGGAAAGCCAGAAACACTTGCAAAATTTGACAAACACTGTATGAATAACCTTCTAAGAGGCATTCTAAGGAATTCTAAGTTTCAAAGGACAGAGTCTATGGTTCTCAACCTAATGCCATTACTGCATCTTTTCTTTTCTTGAACACACAGTGGATATAATTCAACAGACACTTAACCTTATCCCCAAAAAAGTGAAACCATGCTGGCAGTCACCATTCATGTCCTAATTTTCCATGTGCTGGAGCACAGTTTCCAGAAGGGAAACTCAGGTGAAATTGACCAGCCTGTAGTTCCCTGGGTCATCCCTTTTTCCCCCCTTTCAAAAATGGGGGTTATGTTTCACATTTTCCAGTCAGTGGGAACTCACTGGACTGCCACAACTTCTCAAATATGATGGAGAGTGTCTTAGCCACTTCACCTACTAGTTCCCACAGAACCCACAGATGCATCTTGAGAACTCCCATGGACTTGTGTGTGTTCAAGTTCCTTAGATGCTCTTGAACCTGATCTTCCTCTAGAGTGAAGTGATAACTACACCCTGAGTGTTTGTGACCAGACTCTCAAGTCCAGACACTTTTAGTGTGAGCAACAGGTGCTGGTCATGCACACCACCAACCCTCTTCATCCATATAAGAAAACTGGGGTTATCTCAAGCACTCAATTCCTTTTGCACTCTGCATTCCAAATTTCTGGGGGATAGGCAAAGTGCACACATGGACTACATATCTCACAAGCTCCAGCTACAGTCAAGTATATAATAAAACATAATATAAATACAATTTTTCACTGCCCTTGGAAATACTTAATCTGTATGCATATTTGTCCTATGCATCACTCCAATGAGAAACCAAAGCCTGAAGATACTATCTGAAATTTCTAGAATCATAATCTTTAAGGTTGGAAAAGACCTGTGAGATCATCCAGTCCAAACATCAACCCAAGATGATCATGTCTACTAAATAATGTCCCAAAGTGCCTCATCTACACATTGTTTTAACACCTCCAGGAATGGTTACTCCAGCACCTCTCTGGGAAGTCTGCTCCTATGCCTGGCCACTCTATCGGTGAAGAAATATTTTCCTAGTATCTAATTTAAATCTCCCCTGGCCTAACTTAAGGCCATTTCCTCTTTTCCTTTCACTTGGGAGAAAGAAAGAGAATCTTTCATTTGGGAGAAGAGACAAATGCTTACTTCACTACAATCTCCTCTGAGGTAGCTGTAGAGTGCTGTAGAGCTGTAGAGGCTCCCCTCAGCCTCCACCAGATTAAACGATCCCAGTTTCCTCAGATGCTGCTTGTAAGAATAGTGCTCCAGGCTCTTTATCAGCTTTGTTGCCTTTCTCTGGACACACACCAGCAGCTCAATGTCCTCTTTGTATTGAGAGGCCCAAAACTGAACACAATATTCGGCTTGTAGCCTTACCAGAACAGAGTACAGGAGGACAATCACTTTCTACTCCTGCTAGCCACACTATTCCTGATGCAAGACAGAATGCTGTTGTCCTTCTTGGCCACCTGAGAACACTGTAGAATCATTTGTCCAACCTGCATTTTTCGTAACCCGCAGCTCGAGGATATGAAATATGTTAACTGTTCTCTCTGTTCCAAGTACCAAACACCATGTGCCCTGAGGCCTTAAGACTGAGTGCTTCCTGATTCTTGACAACAGAATCCACATGAAGCCTGAAGAAATGATACTTCCCAGATATAGAGTAGTTCCTACTACCATTAAAGAGGAAACAGATGCTAACAGATGAGTCACTAGAGAATAAAACCCTTTTTCATGTAGCACATGAGATTATTATAAGTGATAATGTATTTGCAACCTAATGTCAAGCTCAACAGATCAAAATATACTTCCAGGACAAGATAAACCCTATCCAGCCCTCTATACAACAGGCAGATCATGTAAGAGGTGTCCTGAGTCATAAATCGCCATTGCTCTTTTATCTCACACAACTCTTGATGAAATTATTAAGTTTGAAATCAAATTAACTGTTCTGGGATTACTGTACAAAGATCTATTGCTGATCTGAGCAAAGTGGAAAAAAGATGAGCTCTTACTTTCATTGTTAGTTCTAGTCACTTTCACAGCTCTCCACATGATATTTAGAGGGTGTTATAGTAACTTAGAACTGGCAAATTCAAATCTTGATTTGAAAAGGCAATGAGAAACCTCAGTAAAGATTCATGTTCTGAAGGAAGACCTGGAGGAATTTGGCTTTTTGCCTTATTCCTCACCATCCATAATCACTACTACTAGGATTGAAATGTCAAAAAGAAAAGTGACAGCGAAGACAAAATTTCTGAGATTCACACTACGCATCAACCTCCCTGGGTGTAATACATGCAATGAAAGCCAGGTGAATTGCTCAAAGAGGCTCAACAAAATGCTCATGCAGATGGCAATGGAATTGCAAGCTCAGAACCCATCTTACCTATCTAGACCACAAACACTCCTCCTGTACTAGGGATTAGGGTATGGCAATATACATGTACAGAAATACTGCTCTGAATAAAAAGTCTGTGATTTCAAGGGTTTCAGGGTTTTTATGTGCCTGTGTGTACACTTATATGTATATGTACTCTAAGAAAAAAATAGGAAGGAACATGAACGTCCTGTTTTTCTACTAGTCCTTCTCTGCCAATAACAGAACCAACTACAATAAATAATTTATTAGAGGAAGTAGATCCAAAAAAACAACATACCTTGAAAATGCAATATGAAATATTGCAGAGATTATATAATAATGGCAAATTGCTACTCAATGGAAGGCAGAAATTGAGATAACTTCAGGATGTAGGACTTTCCTGTCATCCAAGTACAAACAAGCTCTTTTGCTTTCAAGTAGCAAAGAGGTTGGACTAAGCTCTGTAACAAACATTACAGGCAGGTATCTGTAACACTTTTTATTTTGGTGTCTCCTTTTTAATTAAAGTAATGTATCTTTTAGACACCAGTAATACAAGCAATTAGACTGTTTTCAGCTTTCCATTGCTAAAATGGCTGCGTACAGTTATCAATTACTTGCATTGTATATTATTTCTTAAATTGCTTAACTGATTAAATAACATCCTTCAGAACATTATAAAAAAATGACCAGCTGCTATATGTGACATCCCTCTGTGGTTATCTACATGCTTGATTTCTCTGAAAAAACAGTATTTTAGAGGATCAAACTTGATTTACATACAGCATAGTATTCATTATAAACTATGGCAGCATTTACAAGTTAAAATTGATGGAATGCAGCAAAAGAAAATTTAAAAATTTCCTCTGTTTGAATGTATATAATAAAACATATTACACCCTGCACATGCTCAATTATCTGCTGACTATAATGGTAGCAATATGAAGAAAACTTACTGGAACAAATTCTTAGTCTCGTTTTCTGCTTGCTTTATGCTATTAGGCATGGTAACATAATAAGAAGACAGATATGAAATATGGCAAGCATATGGCATTTGCATATAAATAACAACAAATGCCATTTTAATTTACATTTCTATAGAAAAGAAACTTTCCATCTTTTTGTATTACAAAGCCTCTGAATTACATTTTCTCTATCATTCCTCTGTGTGTAGAATAACCTTGAGCTAAATTTATGCTTCATACAAGAACTAACTTTAATTCAAGAGTAAAAACTTATGTTGATTGATATCTGTCAAACTTTGCACAGCTTTCTCTTACTGCAATGTACAATATTTTTATATATATATATATTATCAACAGATGCATACATCATATAAGTCAAGTCCAACCAACCTCCACAGTGCCTTGCAACATGTAGTGTCAGGCTTTTTTAAGCTCATCAACCTATCTGCTCAGCATCAAACAAGAGAAGGCTCAGGGCAATCTCATCTATGTATACAAATACCCAAAGGGTACACTAGAGGCAGGGTCTTTTCAGAGTTCAATGACAGGACAAGAGGCAGTGGATACACACTGAAACACAGGATGGCCCAATCTGAACAAAAGGAAACACGTTTACTGTAAGGGTGACTGAGCACTGGCACACGTTGCCAAAGGAGGTTGTGGAGTCTCCATCTTTGGGGACATTCTAAACCCTTCTAGACATGGTCCTGGGCGATTTGTTCCAGGGGGCCCTGCTTGAGCAGGGAGTTGGACCACATGACTTTGAAAGGTCCCTTCCAGCCTCAAGCATTTTGTGGTTCTGTGAGTCACTGCCACAAGCATTACAGATTTAAAAAATGAGGAATGAAGTCTTATCCACACCACTGAACTAAATAATGCAATAATTTATTTAAAGTTATTTCAACAGTTACTGTCAGTTCTGTGTTGTTCTAGGAAGAAGGATTTTTTTCAGTGATGTAATATATTCTTCCACATATATTTTTCATATGCCTGTGGATTGCATTTTATCTTGTCCTATTAGTTTGGAAACATATACAGAGATTTTTCAAGTGCTTAGAGTTAAATATTTATATTTTTGAGAAATCTTAATAGCTTAATATTCCTTAGTAAACACACAGGGATATCCAGTCCTCCTCCTCTGCAATATTCTGCTGCAGAAAGAAAGATTAAAATAATTTCTTCTAAATTGGGTCTGCTATTCTCATGTATATTTAAGCAACATGAAAGCTAACTGCAAAGAGCAATAAGATTTATAAACAATATAGAAAAGTTTTCAACATTTTTCTCTGGCCTCAGGTTTTAGACATGTTAAAGAGTTATAGAAGCAAAGAGCAGAACAAAAAATAGCAATACTAAATTCGAGAAAATTCTGTTAACTGAAGCATTCATGTATACAGAATTTATACCTGTCAAAATAAAGACATTCTTTCTGTTTAATTTGTCAAGTGAATATTTATTTAATTCAGAAAGGATATGGTCAGAAATGATATGGTATGGATATATACCTGCAGGTTGTGTGATAAATCTGGAGATAAATCTGAAAAAGTTATTAGTTTTTAATGAATGTATGTATTTTTATATAGAAAAACAAGAACTGTAAAATCATTTTGTCACATTTATCTTGTTATGGAGATGTATACAGCTTCTTATACAGCAAAGAAAAATGAAATGGAGTTAAGCTGTAAAGAAGAAAGTTCTTGCATTTAAAAAACCCAGCATATAAACGAAAGCTTCTCAAGTTTGGAATGCTTGAGTCTCGATTATTGTACCATAATTAACTTTTTACATTTCTTTACAAACAATATGCAAATTTTCAACCCCAAAATTAATGATCTAGATTCAAAAATATTTCACTCATTTTAACTCCTTGCTTAAGAATGCAGCTAAGATATTCATTATGTAGGATAATTGTTCTAAGAGGCAGAAGCAACTTAAACAGGTAGACTCCTTCTTCAGTCCACTATAAAGTTTTGTTAGAAAAATACACTCTTGTTGATTGCAAGCACCCTTAACACTTGCATCATGGAAGTCTTTATGTGGAAAAAAAACTTACTAGGAGATTTCTCTTCTTCCTCCTTAGGTTCAATTTTTTCTGCTTTTGGTGGACCTTTGATTTTATACATTAATGAACGGAGCTTGCCAGCCAATGAAGAATCTTCATCTTCCTCTTCCTCCTCTTCTAGTGGAATACCTTAGTAGATATTAAACAAGTTAGAAACAAAACTTAATCTTTGTAGATAGCTCCTTCAATGTTTAAACAATACCAAAACATCTACAGGGTTTTTATTTCTTTAACAATCAACTTTTTACAGGAAAAGAAACATAGTAATACCAGTAGCTCTAACACATTAGTTAGAGTAGCAAGCCTCAAATTCTTTATTTCTGTACACATACTTCTTATATCCAGATTTATAGTATTTTTTTTCAATATTATGACCAAAAAGGCAGAGTTTTTTGAAGATTCTATTATGGCAATTACTTTTGACTTGGAGTCATATTTGATCAAGTATGTGAATTTTTATATTGCAGAATATAAGCTAAAGAGAGAAATTCATGGCTGTATCTCATAATACAGTAACATTTTTTCAGTTGAGATGTTTGCCAGTCAAAAATAAACATATTAACTGAGTTTAAAACTGTAAGAAGACAGATGTTCAGAGATTATAGTGGTGATAAATGTTTTTCATGAAAATGTATACAATAGGACGGGATGTCATTTAACAAGGAAGTTTAATACAGTTCAGTTCACTACAGTACTTTGTAACCATGCAAAGTATTTTCAATATTTCACACCTCTTAGTCATGATCAGATACCACGTGCCACATGAATCACAGAACATCTAAGCAGGTTCCCCTCAGATCAGAGCTAATTGTGCCGACCTGAAATGTAAGCTTTAGCTGGTTTGCTGCTGGTCAGACTGAAATTGAGAAAAGGAAAAGATTTCCAGACAGAATACTAAGGAGCTACAAGTTGGAGCAAAGGGAAAAGAATAAACTGCATAGGTTAAAGCTGGTAGTAAAAAAAAGAATATTATGAAAGAAAAAAAGATTTTAAATGTGTATCAGGTTGGAGAAACTTTGCTTCTTGCAACAAAAAGGAGGAGTTAAATTTATGGCTAGGAAGAAAAAAACGTAGAGGCAGTGGGAGGCAATGAGAGAACTATAAATTGAAGTTGGACACTACAAATGGAATTTAAGGTATTGGAAAAGAAAAATTGCAGGGGCAAAATTAAAAGCTGCGAATGAGGGAAGGCTACAGTCACTGTCTGGAAACAAATAGGAATGGAACATGTAGCCAATAAGGAGAGGAAAGAGAAAGCAGACAAGGATGTTAATCAAAGCAAGAAACTATCTGGCAATGAGAAAAGGTATGCTCTGGAATCAAGAGACACTGGAAGGAGAACTGCTGAAAAGCTGAAATGGACAATCAAGAAGAAATGCACTGGGCTGATGAGTAAAGATGAGTTGGACTGGAGGAGATGGGATCTGTGACTGCTTTAGACAGGGTCTCATTCAGTGTTCCATATGATTCTTTATTCATTCTTCATCCTCTTAAGAGCTGCAATTAATTCAGAAGCTGACCATCTCATGTTGCTACTGGCTAAGCACTTAGTTCAAGTAGCAGAGGTCTGTGCATTGGAACAGAAGGTTCCATCCCTGACAAGTGTCAATTTGATATTATGCATTAAGATCTGTTGTAATTTTGTTTGTTTATAACTAAGAAATCACATACAAAAATTATGATAGAGAACTATTATTTTGCTGGCAAAATTAGCCACTCACAGTTAGGACATGCTAAGATTAAGACTGCCTGAGTAACTTTAATTCAGATTATTTGCATATATTCATTATGAAGCAGCCTTTAATTACTTGATTGCATACATATTTTTCCACTTAGGCCGCAAAATATACTTAGTATTAAAAAGCTGATTAAATATTCCAAGCACAACTCCTATTCATTTTCTCTGCAGCTGTGACTGCTTAGTACTGATTCTCAGGACTAAGACAGGACACATAGTGAGGAGAACTTATTCACAGCAACAACCTATGATAAATCTGTACAAAGTAATAAATATGGGTTTGTTTTGAATCCATAGGATCATTAAACTACTTTAATCATGAGACTGTGCTTTCTTTATCTTTATCATTCAACATACATATTTATAATGTAGTAGACAGTGATAAATGTACACCCACGTCCATAGGGTTTCACCTCATGAAAAGACGATGATCAGAAGCTACGCTAATCTGATAATACCAGCAGCAAATTTCAAGGGGGGAGAGGGTCTTCTATAATCTCCACCCTGGAGTCTCAGAGAGCTCTCTGAAGCCAGATATGTACTATCTTTGAAAACCAGAGGTCGTATCAAGTGCTAAATGGCTGAGCAATAGAGACGATGGTATTACAAAAATGTGGACAAATGGGAATAACTATGAGGGTATTAAATACTGTCTTCAACACTTGGAAGAAAAATGCTGGAATGAAAGAAAGAGTTTTCTAGTAAGCACTTAGAAGCAAGGATGAATAGCAATCAACACAGGATTGTCAAAACCAAATTATGTTAAACAACCTAAATTTCCATCTATAATGTAGCAAATTTAACAGAAACAAATCTTGATTTTAAGACTGTAATACTGTTTTATACAATATACTCATAAATCAGCTAATGAAATACAACTTAGATACCCACTGACCAACTGATCTTTGGTTGCGGGTAAGGCAGAGGTAGTTGAAAAATGGTAATTGATTATTAGAAAAATCAAGCTTGGTGGTTACTGGAGATCCTAATAGGGTATGCAGAAATAGCAGCACAAGGTGATAGCGGGAGCCTTAAAAATACAAGCACAGAAAGGTATGGGAGACACCATGACTATGAACAGAAATCATAAACTGTTAATTACAGGTCATTAAAAGAATACAATTCCACGAACAAGGTAAAACTGGTTTTAGGTATACCAGTGAAGATAGAACTAGAGGGCTGTATCAGTAAACATTTAAATGTGAACTCAATCAAACAGAAGGAGGAGAAGGAAGAAACTAGTAACCTTACTGGGTTCTTTCCAGGGAAGAATTTGGGATGCTGTCAATTTATTGTAATGACCCTGTCCCCTTCTTGAACAAGAGTCAATTGTGCCATCAATCATAGGATCAAAAAATGTACTGGAAGAGTAACTCACAATATCTTTATCAGATAGGTTGAAACAAAAAAGCATGTGTATATCAGATTTAACTATGCAAGTATTGGGAATGAACAGTAATAACTGGATGACTCAGACTATAAATGTTAATATCATTGTAAATGAACCAATAATTTCATTTTTTTCTTGATTAGATTAAGATTAGATTGACTAGATTATCATCTCAATAGACTCATGAATGATTTTTTGCATTGCATATAAAATGTGATTCCTTAATCCAAAGAAATTGCACAGGGAATCTGACATAGCTCATACTTGAGGATACCCTAAGGAAATTAAAATTCAATGAGTGGGGCAACTCAAGCTGTAATCAGCAGTGCAACACAGTGTTTTACAGTGTTTGACTCTCAGAGTTATATATACACCAGGGAAGTAAACTAAAGCAGCAGCACCCCTAACCTAGGGGGATTTATTGAATTTTCTACTGCTCAACTTCACAGCAGTAATGTTTCCTCTATAGCTTTTATCTGCTTGTACGTACACATATGCTTTATATAAACCTTTTTTGAAAAAGCCCTGTGAGTCTTGGTGGACAATAGATTAGCTATGAGCAAACAATGTGCCCTTTTGGCCAAGAAAGCCAATGGCATCCTGAGTTGTATCAAGAAGAGTGTTGCCATCAGGTCAAGGGAGGTTATTCTTCCCTCTGCTGTGCCCTAGTGAGGTTCCTGTATCTGGAATACAGTGTGCAGTTCTGGGCTTCCCAGTTCAAGAACGACAGAAGGTTACTGGAGAGGGTACAAAAAAAGGGCTACAGAGATGATTAGGGGAATAGAGCATCTCTCTTTCAAAGAGAGGCTGAAGGACTTGGGAATTTTTAGCCCAGAGAAGCTTGATCAATGCTTATAAATATTTGAGAGGTAGGTGTCAGGAGGATGGGGCAGTCTTTTTCCAGTGGCGCCCAATGACAGGACAAGAAGCAATGGATGTAAACTTGAATACAGGAAGTTCCACCTAAACATGAGGAGGAACTGCTTTACTATGAGGGTGGCAAAGCACTGGAACAGACTGCCCAGAGATGTTGTAGAGTCTCCATCTCTGGAGATATTCAATACCTGCCTGCACACTGTCCTGTGTATTGCCTGCTTTAGGTGATCCTGCTCTGGCAGGGGAGGGTTGGACTAGATGATCTCCAGAGGTCCCTTCCAACTCCTGCGATTTTAAGGAAATCTAAATTTCTCGCTAGGATAATTTTTACTTTTTCTAATTAAATCTAAAACTGATATATAAAGAGAACACTACCAGACAACATTTAACAGTTATATAACAATGAATCTTAAAACCATACACAGGTTTCCAATGTTTTTAAAATATGCACCAAAATCTGTCAGTAAAGTCACCATGTAGACAGTAATACATCTCATACCTCAAAATATATTTTTTTTTAGCTGATCTGTTATTCATATAAAGTGTCAAAAAGACAAAGAAAAAAATGTAACAAAACCTTGCCACTCACCACAGTGAATTAGAAGATCATCGTGAAATTCATATAACTCATCCCGAATCTCCTCAGGACAGGGACAATCCTCTCCCAGTTGAAAATTCAGCAACATATTAATCTTTAGGGGAATTAAAGTTAAAACACTGAGATAGTGTAGGACCTATTCTAACATATAGCCAGACTTTACATGTTTATACACAAATTAAAATAAAATATAGATTTCTAATATAGTTTAAAGGAAATACTAAAGCGATGGTACTTTGTGAGCACAAATTATGATTAACGTCAAAATACAGCCATATTTAATAATAAAGCTATTAACTGAAGGTAGAAAATATTATTTCCAACATACAGATGCCAGCACAACAAACTTTTAACAACTAAAATTATCAAATTATTATCATCTTGCAGAACTGGATGAATCTCAGCTCCTCAGCATGAGGCAGTAATATTCACTTTTTCTATACTGTTGAGAAATCCTAAGTCAAATTTGGGTTAGATCTTGAATTCTGGAGTATAGATATAGCTATTCTGACATTCAGTCTTATGTAGCATCTTAACAAATTTTATTTCAAATTCAATTTTTGTTTTCTAGCAGTCCAAATGGTAGTTTAGATGTCAGAACTCTTTCATCATCACAAAGAAATTTTTATCTTTAGATTCAACCTTTCATTTAGTATTACCTGTTCTTGAGGAGGAGAACGAAATTCTTTAGTCTTCTTGGCAGTCAGAGCAGCAGACATGTTCAAGGCTTGCATGAGTTCATTGTACCTGTATTTCTGGTTATATTGCAGTTTTGATACATAACGGTCTGCAAATGATACAATTGCTTCCACTCTATGTTGTAGCTCACAGTCACAGAAATAATTGAGTAAATGACACATCTAAGATAGAAAAGAACAGTCTTAAATTCAACAGTTTGACAAACTAATTCAGGAAGAACTGCAGTGGAAAATATACACTGCAGCAGAATATAAAAATTGAGTCACTTTTTCCCAATATTTTTCTTTTTAACATGTGAAGGTGACAAATATTTACAGTTTTGTTATCTGTTTGATAATACTATATCCTATTCACAGCTTTTCACTCCATGCATTCAAAACATGTAGGAATCATAGAATAGTTTAGGTGGGAAAGTTTCAACCTTCCCCTCTTTTAAAAGTAAGTATTTCCATATCTATTTTGAGTTTGAAGATACATGTAGAAGGAATTGCATCATCATCAAATTTGGTTAATAACAAGGTCATAAGGCAAAGCGGAATAAAGATCTTAAGGATTTCAAATCTTATGAACTAGAGAATGCACAAGAAGCTCTACCTTTCTTTCATCAATAGCAGAACATATGTAACACATCTATATTAAATGGTCACCTGAAGCTTAACAGATTCTGGTAATCTTGTCTGCAATAAACCCTTTGTGGGAGCTTTCGTGTCCTTTATTGCTTTCTCTCCAGCTTCTACAGCCTTTTCTTCAACTTGTGTAACTTCTTCCTTCTCTGACCTCTCTTCCATTTCTTCCTTGTGATCTCCAAACACATTCGGATCAATGAGGAGTAACACTTGTTTCACATCATCGTCATCAAAAACCCCCATTATGAGCAATGTTGCTATCAGTTTAAGAACTGGAACGAACTGGAACGCAACCTGCCCTCCAACAGGGTCTCGTATATGAGTGCCACTACACTGTACTGCCTCTGTTAGCATACTTATGGCCTTGGATTTCAGTGTATCAAGGGGTATCTCTGGGCTGGATGTCTGACGTTCTTCACTGGTTGCAATAAAGCATGGAGTAGAAAAATTAAAGCCTGGTTTCAAACAAGTGCTAAGCCCTACTCCAGGTAAACCATGCTTCTTTGTTTCATCAGGATATAATTTAATAGTTCGAGTTTCATCTGTGACTGGAATGATAAATTCATTGTTCATCATGACTTTGGCTTGCTTAGCATGCTCTAAATGAATACTAATGAGCAAGTCATAGAATCCAGAACGTAGGAGTCCAGGTAAGTATTGATTATCTATCGTAAAAAATAGCTGAGATATGTCCACATGGCTACAAAGGGCATAAGCAACTCTAGTGTTACCTAGAGCACTAACTGAGCTATAGAGTTTTAAAGTGTGATAGTGAAACTTCATCAAATCTTCTTGTTCACATAGTTCCAAAATGTCAACACATCTGTTAAGAAATAAAGAGACAGAACACCAGTCAATGTAATGAATAATAAGTTCGTAAAATGAAATTTTTATAATGTCTTCTGATTTTGGTCAGTTTTACTTTAAACCATTAATATTAAGGTTGATATCCACTAATTGTAGAATCATACCATAGTCTGGGTTGAAAGGGACTTCCAAAACTCATTTAATCAAACTTGTTTGCCATAGACAGTGAAAACTTCAACTGGATTAGGTTGCTCAAAGTACTATCAAACTTGACCATTAATGTTTCCAGGGATGGGGCATCTACCATCTCTCTGGACAACCTGTTCCAGTGTTCTACCAGCCCCTGTATATGCATCATTAAATCACAGTAAACTGTGGAAATAATCTCATTGATTTATTTACAATTAGTACTACATAGAGAAGAAAAGTAAAATTGTAAGATAGAGAAACCTTTCTGGAAGCAGTGGTAAATTAGAGCTTGTTTTTTTTAAAAAAAATTATGTGGAGTTCTGAAATATTGGTGTAGTACTGTCATTAGACAGTTCCTTCATAGTTTACTGAGGTTTACTCTTTCATTTCTTCCAGTAAACAGATGGGGTTTTTTATTCTCTTCTGGAGTTCAGTTTTACTAACAATAAATAAAATTGGTTGCTAAATTATTAAAAGAAGCTGCAAATCAACTGATAAAAGTACAGCACAGAAATAATACTTCTGCTGTGCTTTTGTTTATAGTTTTATTTGTCTCTGGTTATGATATATAGATACATCTTTAGTATCTTCATTCTAAAGATAAAACCTAATAAAAATCTAAGAAAGTCAGAACATGTCAACAAGAACATAAGAGCTGAATTAATTCAGAGCAGATGAAACAGTAACAGATTGCATGTTTTTATTACAGAAAAAAATAAATCAGCAAAATAGTACTTGCATGTTCTTTGTATTTGGGGTTTTTTCAAGCTGAGAAAACCTCTATGTTTAAAGATCTAGAGATTTAAGAGATACTCTTTTATAATTTATATAAAATCAAATAGTTGTGGTTTATATATGCAAATGTCATCATATAGCATTACATTTATCACCCTCTAGTATCTATTTAAATTTTATTAATATTATAGCAGATAAATCAGAAATTGTAAACTACTCTAGTGTAAATATTCTCCAAGGTGAGTTTAACAGACACTCAGGTATCAACTTTCAATACTTTTTATCCACATCAATTCACTGCAGGTCCTTCCAAACATACCTGTTTTCTTCTGGTATATGAAGTGCCATCATCTGCAGAGGTTCCAAACACTGCACAACCCAGCCATGACGTTCACTGACACGCTCAGTTTCTACTTTTAGAAAGCTGTTTGGCATCCTGCTCCATAAAACAGGTGTAATTGTTTGCACATCAAGGCGAGGGGGACACTGAGGAACAGGATTTCTTTCTTCACTTTTAAAAATTGCTGCTGATAAAGGCATGGTATTCTGAAATAAATAAGTGTATTAAAATTAAACCTACAATAGAAAAGGAAGTGTAATGTCTTGATAGCAAAGAACTCCTAGAAATATGTAAGTTGTGATAAACAAAATCCATTAAAAAAACTCCAGCATTAAGGGTGTTCTCTCCAAATAACTTTAGTTTAACAAATGCTGTTCAGATTTGTTGAATACTTAACTTCATATAATAAGTATTAATATAACATCATATAATAATAACAATTATTATTGTTATTGTTATTATTATTATTTACACAAATAAATGTAGAAATAAAATAAAAAGTGAGACCATTTATTCAATCTTCCTAAACAAATTCAACTAAGCAGGAATTTCTGTGGAAATAAACATTTAAAAAGGCACCTTTGTAAAAATTATTTTGTACCTTCAATTTACCAAGTTCAAACTGAACCAAATTAGTGCTTGTAGGCTGTACAAAAGTTGCTGGGAAAAGCTTTGTGTTTGGTTCAACCTAGAAGAGAAATGAAATTAAATTTTTAAAAAAAAATTAACAAACAAGAATCTCAGCCCAGAATATAGTATTATGATAGAAAATGGATACTATATAGCTTGCACTTCATTATCAAATAACTGCAAACACTGTGTTAATTAGTGTCTACCTGTACATTTAGTAAAGTATTTGCTGAGTTATCTTTACAGACCCACCAAACTCTTAGACTAATGTGTCTGCTGCCTTACAATTCTGTCAGCACCTTTAACAAGAACTTTGGTAACATGTCATATTGTTCTCAAAAAAATCCAAAGCCAACACCATATTCTAGAGCAGCTCCCTAAAAATCCAGCCATTTACAGCTACATACTTTGGCTCTTATTCTAGGAAAAGCACCCCCAACACAGACTGAAGATAGAATACAGCTTTTAAAGCCAACTCAAATATTCTAGGGTTCTTTTGTAATTTGTTCTGGATAAAATTTACTACAGAAGAAGCTAAAAAACAAATTTGTACGAGAAGGAACCAGATGGGAATAAAAGAGGGTGAGAGCACCTCATTTGATCAGGATAGTACAAATCTTTATTTCTGCTGCAGTTTTGCTGTGTCTGGCTGGGTTTGGGTTTTTTTGACAGCTGCATTATCCTCATTTACCCATTATAACTTGGCTCAAAGTACATGTCAGAGTAGTAATACCAGTTTATCCTGAATAATTTTTTATAAGATCACACACTACTAATGCCATGGAAAAAAAATAAAAGATACTTATATTAATAAGTATATTTTAATATATTAATAAAATATAGTTCAGTTTTCCACAATGTCTGAAAAGGGTATGATCTATGCAATCAATTCAACGTTTCATGAGTTCAATTAAATATTTAACCATTTCATTGCCTATTTTATGTACTACGCACACATATAAAACATACTAAGTACAATTACAGTATTCATGCTGTGAAGGAGTGCAGTGCCCAGCTTTGTGGTTAAAAAGCTATAAAAATTGCAAAATAATAAACCAAGAGTAAAAAAAAAAAGAGTGTATTCTTTTAGATGAGAAAACAGCTCCAAAATATAATTTAAACAAAATGTAAAATAATACTATATATGGAAAAATCAGTATGCAGAATAAATTTTTTTCAGAACTGCAACTACTGGGATACACAAAATAACTTAGGGCCATATAACACTCCTGTTGGAATATACCATTGTATCTTTTCAGGAAGTGCTGGGTGTTCTCATTTTTTAGCAGACTAAGTGCTAATAGGTTTACTGAAAAACATTTCCAAAAGCAATTCAGGTATTTTTCCATGGAAAAGAGACGATACATAAGATAAATTACTTTATTTTCTGAAATTATTTTAAGTGTAGTACAAAGAATGTGGTTACTTTAATTGCATGTCATAAAATGAAAAATCTGAAGGTGGTATTAGGTCTAAAGCTGTAACAAGCATCTTCATAGAATCATGGAATGGTTAGGGTTGGAAGGGACCTTCACAAAATTAAAAAAGCAGGTAAAGGCTGTTCCATGAAAAAAAACCCCAACCCCCAAACATACAACAACAAAGCTCCATGTTTTTTTTCAGAAGCTGTCATACTGACTCATATTTAGCTTTAAAAGCCCAGCATAGCACGGGGCTTAAGCACTTTCATCTCCTGTTTTAATATTGTCCCAGCATGGCACCGAAGTTCTGACCACTCTTACAAAACCCACTGAAGTGACAGCTGCTAGATTGTGTTCCACACCCATTTACAGGCTGCATGCAGCCCCACTGTATGATTTTTTCAATGGGGTTGGTATACAAAGTTCCATTAATATTAGTAGAAGAGCACTTCAGTTTTATCTGTAGTACAGATTTGTAGGGGCTTTTTTGATATAGAAGAAAATATTGAATTGCTCCTAATACTAGATAATCACTTCCACAGTGGAAGCTCTACTACAGACAACTACTCTTACTAAGACAAAATCTTTTCAATTTTGTGCTGAACATTTCTGTGGACAACTGATCCATTTGCCTAATGACTCCACATTTTGAGAACATTTACAGCATTTAGGGCCCATCCCATTTATTTTGGCTTTGCACATGAATGTGTATTTGAATTTTGGGGTTTGAAATTTATGAAGTCACAAAATCTCAGATTTATAGGTATCTGCAGAAGGCACAAACCCTTGTAAAAATAAATTTTTTTTTCTCAATCTGTACCAACAGTTACTATCTCTTAAAGTCAAATTTTAATTGTGTGCTAATTTAAATAATTATTTTTCCTACATCATATAATATATATAGTTGACAAAAAATTTTTAAAAGATTTTGAACCACAAGAATTGTAAAACAGTTATTTTTTTTTAACATATCTACCAATAGTCTTTCTTCAACATCTGAAACAACTATAAGAAGCTGGAGAAATGTAGGCTTACAAAAGAGAGATAGAAAAAGGAAGGATAAAGAGAACATAGGAAAACATGTTATCATCACACAAATAATGTTCTTTTAGATTTCTGAACCAGAAAAAACTATTTTACAATACCACCAAAATGGCCAGCTTACGAGATAGCTTCCTGATAATACCTGATAACAAGTGCCAAGCTCTTTTCCATTGGCTGTGAATGACAACATTCCAGTAGCCAGGTCAACGAAGCATCCAATTTCTAAATCAACATTACTGCGACCTGATCTCTGGGAATTAGCAATTACATCTCCTCCCCAAACCATATAGCAATTGCTACGCTTCACACTGAAAGAATAGCAAGAACAACGAAAACAAATTATAGTTCACACTGAACTTGACTGAGTATTGAGTGAAGATGTACTTTTCAATGGAGTAATAGCTAGAGACCATCAAATTACTTGTTCTGCTATTAGTTTTGTTTTATTATTAACAAGATTCCCCTTTTTTTCCCTTTTTTTATAATTATGAAACAATTTCACATGCCTCTGCGTACTTATGCAAAAGAGATTAAAGCAAATAACAAGTTCATCCACAGTGACCAAATATGGATATTAAAAGAAACCTACATCACAAAAAGTTCTTTCAAACACGGCGTTCATGACAAACATATTCACTTTAACAAGTCTTTTTAAAATACATTCAAATATAAATAAGCACAAAACACTCCTACTCCATAATCAATTTTCTCATTAGTTTAAATTACTGTTTAAAATATCATTGAGCTCGTGAATAATTCACTTGGAACAACAGCATTAAAAATATAATCTTTAATGAGTGATAAATAGATCCATACCTTTCATGAACCCTGCCTCTCTCATCACCTAAAGTCACTGTCACTGTACAATTTTTATTTAGGTCAAAATTCTCACTGTAAAAATGATAGTCTGGTGTTACCCAGCCAACCCAGACAAAGGATGGGTCTTGGCCAGCAAATATTCGCAGTGAATAAAAATACTGAAAAGAAGAAAAGGAGACATTAGTAATAGAAATCTACATTATTTTATCAAGGAATACTCAAATAGCAATTTAAAAACCCTCCTCTATGTCAAGTTTTAGTGATAGTAATTATTTTAATGTCACTTTAAATGCTCATATATTTTTAAAAACCCCACAAAAGCAACAAACTAGTAGTTTTAAGATAATGAGGTTTACACCTCAAGTCATAAAACTCTGGACATTATTATTTATACACAGTGTCAGATCATAGGAAGTGATTGAAAAGGCTTCTTTCAACAGATCAATTTCTCATGAACATGCAAAAAGTAAGAACTAATTATCTCAACTTATTTACTTACTGTAGTAGAAGGAACAGCAATTTCTTGGCTGTACTTTCTAAAGATAAAGGAAAATTAGATTTTAAAAAAATAATAAAAATGTACTCATTATTAAACTAAGTGTACTAACAAGTTAGCTCATGGGTACTGAGTATGCATGAAGTATGCAAAGACTTTACAGGATGCAAGTATACACCCAAAGTAAATAGGTGTAAAGATGGGGAAAAGAGGTATTCACAGCAATTAACTAAAGGTGAAGGCAATGCTGGGAGGTGCTGAGCTCAGTAGTAACTATTATCTTTAAAAATCTGTCCCACAATTTTTTTTTCTTTACACGGGTTAGTAATTTTTCCAATAACATTAAGCACTGAACAATAACATAATGAGCATCAATCCAATGGGCAAAAGATTCTGAGCTGGTCTTCCACCCTGAACAGCTTTGCAAATCCCAATGATTTTGAAAAGATGGCAGATCCTTAGGAATGGATAAGAATAAACCTTTTGAATGCACCTCTTTAAAAATGGTTCTCTCTCAATACAGCATTCTGCAGCAAAGCTGTGGTATAAATTTATTAAAACCATCAAAACAAACAAAAAAATCTCAATAACATGCATCTTAGCACATATGTGTTTAGTGCTAAAATAAGTATGAAATCTTGAGTGTACAATGATAAAGAATAACAGAACATATTATGTTAACATTTAGAGCATGAAATAGGATATCTATAACCAAGTCTAACCGTTTTTGGAAAATATCAGATGATGCATTTTCCACACCCATGCTGAAGTTGAATGATGAGCGGAACTCAATGGGCATACTCAAGCGACAATATATCATGTCCGAATTGCTGTTCTGTGTGCCAAATGTTTTGTGAGTAACTTTTAACCGAGGTGGACTCTCAATAGTTCCGTCAATTCTCCATATCTAAAAAGAAATAGAAATAATCTTAAAATAATACTATTCCAAGAAAAATGCTAAAAACTTTCATTAAACATCTAGAGAATGAGATAATTGAAAGAGTCAATGTAAATTTTCAAAATTAACTAATTTCAGCACTATGCAACTTTGACAGGAAATCTAGCCTGACAAGTGTGGGAAGCAAGATTCAGTATGAGTACAGTAAATATTTTCAAGTTGTTCCATACAGCATTTTCAAAAACTTTTAGTGCACAAGTTATTGAAAACTGGCTTCACAAGAATCAGTACTTTTCTACCACAACAAGAAGTATCAATTAGAATCCTGAAGATGATCATTATGAACTCTGAGTCAGATGATAGTACTTTCCCTTGTGCTGAAAAATTAAATATGATTTTAAACACAGTAATAGGACATTTCAAAAACCTTTAAAGACAGGAATACAGTTGAAATGATCTTGATAAACTGAAAAAAAAGAAACCTGACATAATTTATTTGGAATTCAGCTAAGTGTATTTTGTTTAGGAAGGAAATGTTTAAAGAGAAGTACAAGGGAATAATTGCTTGTCGCAGTTTTGCCTGGCTGAGTGCTGGGAGAGAATGGAGGCTGCAAAAAATGGCTGCTGTAAGAAACAGCTAAAATCTCTCTGCAGGCCCCGGAGTGTAAACATCAGCCATTTCAAGGCCACAGTTGCTGCTGACCAGGGCTGAGCCCATCGGTGATGGTTACAGCACCTCTGGGAATCACATATAGGAGAAAAAAAACCCCTGTAGGCAGGTGCATTTTGCCACCAGTGAAGGGAGAGAGAAGATGTAACAAACTGTGCAGACACCGAGGCCAGGGAGGGGAAGAAGGAGGCGCCCCAGGTGCTGGAGAGAATGATGCCCCTGCAGCCTGGGGAGAAACCCATGGTGGAGCAGGTGTCCCCCTGCAGCCCATGGAAAAGACCAAGACCCCACCTGCAGCCCATGGAGAGTCTTCATGCTGGATGGAGCAGGTGGAGACATACAGGAGATGCTGTGACCTGCGTTGGAGCAAGCCCCTGCCAATACTTGCAGCCCATGGAGAGAGACAGTGACACAGAGATGAGCAAGAGAGAGATTTGCTCTGGAAGAGGTTTTCTGGGGGTAGGCTTGTGACCCTGTGGAGGTCTGGGACTGAGAGACATTGTGATTTATTATGGCCCGCCATAGCGGGGCAACTGGTGAAGAGATACAAGCCCTGTGGGAAAGGACTCATGTTGGAGACATTCGTGAAGGACTGTGGGTGGGACCCCATGGTGCAGCAGGGGGAGGGTGTGTGGAACTGAATGCCCCACCCACCCCATCCAAGAAGGAAAGCAACTTGCAAGGAACTGAACAAAACTCCCAGCTTCCCAGTCCCCGCCCCTCCCTGTGCCACAATGGGAAGAAGGGAGTGAAATCATGACTAAAGTCTGCTAAGAAGGGAGGGGTGGGGGAAGGTGCTTTAAGATCTGATTGCCCTTCTCATTATCTGACTCTGGTTTCACTCTGTGTGTAGTGTAACTGTATCATTTTTTTATGATAATCCCTGAGCTATTTACATTAATTTAGATATTAACCAATATTATCATAAAAAAATTACTAGGAATTCAAAGATATTGTGGAATATACTACAATGGAATATATTATACAAAACATAGGATATATTATTATTATAAACAGTTATCACTCAGTTACATGGAAACTCAACTCAGATTATGGAAGTTGACTAAATCAGCCTCTGTCTAGCTCATAATGCCATTCAGTGATGCTGAATTTACTTGAATAATTTTTAAGAATAAATAAATAGTAAAGTAAATTTAAGAAAAATAGCAGTGAAGATTTATAAAAACAAAACCTGAAAGAGAATGAGAGATAGAATATAAAAAAGAGTTCTGAGAAATCACAGCTGGCATGGTTTGAGTAGCCATCCACAAATCCAAAAATTAGGAAGACAAATAATAAAACTGATAGGTATATTTATACGAATGATAGTAATATCATAAATGAAGTTCAGGATAGACACAATGATCTGGAATTATTTAAGAGTGACTTAATAGACTTATATGACAAAGTATCTGATGACAGTAAGTATTAGTAAGGATTTAATGTCTCAGCTTGCTAAACAAACAGTTGATAAACAGGTGTTTCCCTAACATGTAACGTTACCTCGATGTGAGGATGATCTTTTGGCACATTGACAAATGTTGGTAAGCGTTTACTAAACCACATAGCAACATCTCGGTTCATGTTGACAGCAAAAGGTTCAAAACCTTCTTGAAGGCCACACATTGTATAATACTTGAATGTACTGGCATCCATTCCAAGGTTCATACGACCAATCTGAGATAGTCCCAGTGCACAAATTGGAACAAAACCTAAGGAAACAGTACAACAACAACAAAATCAACAGTAATTTATTTGGAGAATACAAGCATTCTATTTTATAGCCATATAATGTAAACTAAACTTTACCTTGTACAAGTAATACACATGAAGTGATGACAGCAGCAAGGATTTAAAGCCACCTTCAATACTAATGCCTAAATAGAATAAAATTGCTAACAAAATGCCCTGAGGACTTAAGCAATTAATGGATATTACACTGTCTATCCCATTTGCTTAAACATTAAACCAGTTGAAAAACTGTTATTATTAGTAGTAGTAGGTTTATGTGAAAACCAAAAAATGTTAAGAGGTAGTTTGGTGGATAATAAGATTAGAAAAACAAGATGTTTCTCAAGTCAGTTAGAAATTTATTAGGAAAAAATCAGTTATCTTCTTCATTTTTAGACTAATAAACATGTCTTAACAGAATGAGTGGGACAATGGAAGACAACCTTGGCTAGAACAAAGTTATTAACAAATGTTGAGCCTGCTCCCCAAAGTATCAAAAGGACTTTAAGATGAGGTTCAGGTACCTCAGTACGTTTGTTTAAAATTTAGTTTCTTATCAGTAGCTATAAATTTGTGCCAACTCTCATCCCTCTGTCATTTATGATGGACAAATGCACACTGTCTTTAATGCTGGAATTATTTATGACCAAAGTTTTTGGACTCCATATAACTGTAGACAAGGATGAAAGGCTGTTGGACCATTTCTCCATCTCTCAAGAAACCAAACTTGAAACAATATTATGGAAAAGCCTACAGTTCAACATCTAGAAGAGAAATTTTTTCTCTCCTACATTTCAACTTTCAACCTTCAAAAAACCTCTATTAGGGAAGTCCCTTATTCTTTACCATTAGAAAAGATATATCAACAGTATGACTAAACACAGTGAAATAAAAAATCTTCTGACAATTACTGACAGACATGCAGTACTACTTGTTAGAGGAGATATGCTTCCAAATGGAATGTCTGCTAAAAAAATAAAGCAAACTGAAAATATTCCCTGTGTCTTTCAGTGCAGTCATGTAGATACTACTGTTCAAAAAAGCAAAGCTAAAAGAGGAAAAATAACCCAGAAAGAGGAGAAATGCTGATAAGCTATGAATAGGATGGAGAAAAAAATAATATTACAAATCAGACTCAATCTATGTTGCTAAGATTTGCACTTTTGGTGTGGCCTCTCACCATATAGTACTCATTTTTTCCTCCACAGACAAGAATATAATACATGTATGTTCCTGTGAGATTACCAGAGACTGCATTCCCAGCTCATTATTTCCACTTCTTTGTAACACTGAAGTTCAATCCTGTGAGTAAGCCTAGCAAGGTTTGAAGAAAATTTACCCATTCTGATTACTGAAATCCCACTAATATCTACTTGTGGATAAAGGAAAAAAAGAAAATCAATTTGTGCCATATGAGCACTCTTAAATTCTTTTCAAGCTAATGTGTAACACAGTCTGAAGGCTCATATCAGTGAAACATGATGTAAAAACACTGATGGAAATATTAGGTAGGAACAGACTAGCATCTGGTAAAACTGAGAACTGAAACTGGTTAGGCTTGTAGTAGCCAATAAGGTCAACAGGAAAGACAAAATTGGTGGGGTGCAAGGAGTTCAAAATCAAGAATACAAATAATTTCATGAATTTAATGAGGAAAAAAAAACCTCACTGATAAGCAACTGTAATAACTCTCATTTCACAACTCACTAAACCGTTATGAGGGATTAGTTTTCCTGAATTTTGTGTTGTTTTGTTCCTCATAGCCATGTAACTATAAAAAGAAAATTACCACTTTCTATTCCAAAGTCAGCAAATGCAAGTTCTGAACCTTTACTGGTTATAAGCAACTCTCCATTCAGAGTAAAGATAATGGATTTGTCATCCAAGTTTATCATACAGCCAACCACATCTCCTGGTTGCCAGCTTCGTCCAAAGAATCCACTGCCTTGATGCCAACGCTGGCCCTAAACAAAAAAACACAACCAAAAAAAAAACCAAACAAGTAAATATATGCAATGCTAAAAGTAAAAAAAAAAAAATTAAAAGAAAAATTTATCCAAACAACCCAAAAAGCAAACCCCTACAAAATAAAGTAAAATAAACAAATAATTCTGCTTCCAGGATCTCAAAGTATTTTGTGAACAGTACTGATCACGGCTTTCAAGTAATACGTTTAGTTATTCTATATAGAGAAATTAAGGCACCCTAACTTCAGTAATATGGAAAAAGCAATTCAGAACCTGGGTGACAACCACTATTCACTGCATTCCACTTTTCACATACAGTGCTATATAGTCCTTCTGGTCCTTTAGGAGTTAAGTTTGAGGAGAAAGAATGCAGAAAGCAGAAAAGACAGAACAAGTAAAACAGAACTGTGTTTCTCTTTTCTAGTCACTCATTGGAGAAACTCTTTTTGTAAAACACTACTTATTAAAAAAAACCCAAACATGTAAATGCTGTATTTCATTTATATTTATGAAAGAGTTCTTTCTTCTTTACTCAGTTGGATATATACTAGGAAGATAGATAGATAGAAAGTAACACACCTTTGTTAGCATAACTACAGTCACAAGCAGTGAAAAGCAGATACTATTCAAGATGAAACAGAACTCAGATGTATTTTATATTAATAAAAAATGTTCCAGTAGTTGTTCTGGAGTACACAGAGGAAGCTATTCTGTACTTCTCTGCCTAGTGTGTTCATAGGTCAGAAAAGCTAAAGATGTACTGACTTTGCTTCCTTCAAATACAAATGCTTGGTCATCAGCTCCCAACTCTACGTCAGGTCGACAGCCTGGCCTGGCCCAGCCAACTCGCATATCTCCACCTGTCACAGCTTCGAATTCAAAGTACCACTTTCCAGTCTTCACTGCGTAAGATTGTTCTACTCTGAAAAATCGTATCTTGTCAATGCTGACTTTTTCCACTGTTTGGTCAGCTATAAAAAACAGAGAAAAGCATACCACCTTTTAAATTAAGATGATATTATAAACGCCACTGCTTAGCTTTCCTTCTATTCCCAGTATTTTGTATCTCAGTATACAGCCATTATCAACCATTGCATGTTTAAGACACTTCATAGTATATGTTAAAAAAAATGGAACAGTCAGCAGCGTGTACATTGTAATTCTAACCGGGACGAGTGATTATCCACTATTTAGAATCAGAATATTTGAAAGTGTCATCCAATGCAGAGCTCCAAACACAAACTTGCTACAGGAAATGTCTAAAGTTTAAGATTTCTATATGCAATGCAATCTGATGCAATAATGAAGTATTACAACACAATCAAATACTTTCCTATACAAGTCAATACATTTAGAACACTTCAACAAAATTATCAAATAAGTTTTGGGTTACATTTTTGTCAAAAGATTACAGGGCTACAGTGTGTATGAAGAAAGACTTCCGAACATATTTCTGCTCTTGACTTAAATAAAAAAAGGTTTTTTGGAGCTTGATAAACTGAGTACTACTTAAGAACTTTGACTTGAAGTTTTCAAACCCCAATGTTTTAAATTAATCCCATATTATTTTCTTTATTTTATTATTTCTGAATGAAAAACACTTTGTCCACCCACAGTCCCGATTTTCTCCAGTTTAGAAGTCATGGAAATTGGAATTATCATATAATTAGTTATAAACAATACTTAAAAAAATATATCTTAGTTCTATGCACATAATTTGCAAAGAATATTTGTACTTTTCATTGAAGTCCACTGCAAAACTACACTACTATTAATGAATAACTTATGATTTTCCTATCTATTTCAGTGCTTATGTTTTTTTCCTGGCACTGAGGGAAAGAAAGGTCATGATTCTTATTGAAAGTACATACCTATCTCTTGGTCAGGAGGCTCAATACTGTAGCCATAGCCTGCAAATGTTCTAACAGCTTCACGGAGGCTATCTCTGTTTGATTTTTTGGTACGTTCATCTAGTAGTGAGTATGGCACTAGCCGAGGATTACGTTTGTTCTTAAGGTCCTAAAAGGAGTTATAAAGAAGAACATGAAGAAAACTGTGCTTAAATGTCATAAATATTTTATATACCAAGACAGAGTATATTCTGAAATAATGTTAAGATTACAGGAGAGAAATACTAGTGATGAAAAACAGTTCTATGAATGCAAGCCCATTGCTAAAAATATTATAACCCTAAAGACAAGAATGAAAGGGAAGTATAGAAATATATTTTCATACATCCTGCAACTGTGGCCATGCAGATCTAACTTTTCCAGGCCTTACACAGCATTCAGTATTTATACTGTTATTTAGCACCCTCATCTGATGTAGAAAACAAAATCTCATGTTATTTACATACTCCAAATGCATCGAAAGAAGTCCTTACCTGCTGAATACCATAGGTCCACCCTTGCTTTATTCTATCTTTTGCCCAGACATTATGCGCATTTTCTGCTAGTTTGTCAACTAGAAATTCTTGAGAAGGTAACAATTTCACTTCAGAAAGGTCAAGAGGGGCAGGTTTATATCCATTTGACATCATGTAACTGTAAGTCAATGAAAGAAAACAGAGAGTTGGTGTTATAAACAATTGATTATATTTGATTTTAGTTTAGGATATGATTCTGATTCTAAGGGAACCATAATAGTAAGAGAATATACTGTACACTAGGACTTTTAGGAACACAATGGTGTGTGTCTTTCACAATTTGATTTATACCTTTTAGATCCTGTACCAATCTATACTCCCCATTTTGCTTTCGTACTGGTAAAATAGATGTGCTACATTCTGATTCACACTCTTTTAAAATCTTATATTTAAAATATTTATCAACCATCTTTTTAATTTCCTGCTTTGCTTCAGGTTTAATTGGGTATTGTTTAATCCTAACTGGTTTTACACTTTCCTTCAATTCAATTTTTGTTACTGGTTGTGCTAATTTAAACTTTCGTGGGATGTCAGTTTCCCATGCCATAGGGACCACTGCATAACCTATTTCTGGGGAATTTCTTCTATCTTTGGTTTTTAACAATTCCCCATTTCTAAAGTGTCTTTATCACTATGGAAAATCTCTATGGACCTTGGATTAAAACAGTGAGTACAAGTCATGGACCTTGAGTTGAAACAATAAGTATATGAAGAAACTGCAGTTACGAGAGAACAGATGAAGACGAAATGAGCTTGCACAAGGATGGGGTTCACTCGCGGACTCACTGAGGAAGACTAATGCCATATTGATGACCATATTGATGCCATATTGATGACCACCAGAGAACCCCTGCTCAACATAACTACGCATGCACGGAGGGCATTAACATATGATAATGGTTTTCAGGAAGTAACACGAATATACTAATCATTACCCTCCCTCTTTGTATTTAAAACAATCAGCATAGTTAACCAATGAATTTTATGGAATAAGAATATAGATAAAGTGAAGCAATCAAAAGCCAATCATTGTAAAGGTCAAGCTAAGAAGCAAACATTTTTGCGCAGTGATCTTTGCTAAAAATTGTATCAATATGTTGTGCTTTGTACCTTTGGGTGAACACATCTTTGGTGGAACTATCCCCCATGTTCCCCAGCACTGGAATAAAAGTGCCTGCTTATCTGCTTTGTGTAGATAAGTTCTTTGTGATTGTGACCGCTAACATCAGCATAGCCCACTGATAGTATTTAAAGTTTTCTATGTGGCATTCATAGACTGGGGTTTACTTTTGCTCTCTCCACTTTTCAGTCTCCTACTCCACAATTTCTTTGCAAAAGCTCTGCATTAGATTTGGACGGTGACTAGGATATAAATTGTATTCCAGTAGAGTCTCATTTTCTATCTACCATTTATTAGGATGATTCATGTAGGCAGCAGGTATCAGGAACTAAGATTTTTTTTTTGTACTGCTGAAGAAGGTAGTATGAAAACAGTATTATGGCACACTGCCTGCAGTCTGAACCTCAGGAAAGGTCCTTTTCTCACTTTCTTTTAATTAATGCCATCAACTGGATCAATATTACCATCTCCCATTTCAGAAAACTACTTATTTTACAGCTCTCCTTAAAAACCTAACTTTGTTTCTCATGTATAAAGCTATCTCAGGAAAAAAAGACATCTTTTGGGTTGATAAATGGATCTGAAATGGCTAGTATCCAAGTCACTGTTTATGTCTTCAACTTCTGTTGCAGGACAGGGTTTTCATCTGTCCCTGGAGTACTACAGAATCCCCTCAGACAAAACTGAAATACAGATGTAATCCTTGATTAATTTTCACCACTTCTTGGGTGATTACTACTGACGACCTCAAGATGTCTGACTAAGAGAGACCATGCAACTATTTTAGCTGACTGACATTGTTTAACTCCCAAATAAAAATCAGAGGGAAAAAAATATGCTATTTTATATGATAATCTACATACATACATTTGCTAGACATGTGCAACTTTATAAGAACAGTAATTTTCTTTATATTTCCCTCTTCTTTAAAGAAATTCATTAATATGCCTATGAAAATGTGTATGTTGAACTACTTTTTTCTTGGAGGGGAGTGAAGGAGAAGTACAAATTGAAACAGGAGTTATGGGAAAATAGTACACCCTCTTTCAAGTTTATCAGTTTACCTTCATATATTACACATACTGTTCTTTGCTGTGTGATAGAAAAGCACTGAATTGTTGATCTTAACTTTGTAGTATCTATTTTAAGATCACATAATACTTAAGCCAATGCTTTTATATCTGTATGTGACTATTTGTGTGTCTGAATCACTCCACAAGGTAATGTCATGCAGCAGCATTCATAGTCAAGCATCATCACAGGCAAGGTAATGGACCAACCATACCATACTGGGTAGAGAGTTCATATTAAGAATTTTTAAAAATGACTTTATAATACTAATCCTAAGATACATACTTTTTAGGAAGTTTGACTTTTTTGAGATCTTCCTCAGCTGCTGGATGAGCATGAACAATGTGACATCCAAGGGCCAAAAGGGTTCTGCCAACACAACAGAAGGGCAGTAGTGAAACATAACATTATAGTGCTCATCCTTTGTATAAATTTCTTTTTGTTTTAGTATAAATTTCAGAAATAATGATATAATATATATTATATATAATTAAAAACCAGGGAAAGAATTCAAAACAACGGAATTTCAAAATACATTCTGACTTATCAAACATAATGAATAAAACCAGTTCAAAAAGGTACAAGCCTGTGGCTTGAAAGTTACGCCACTTTATTAAAAACAACAGGCGTTGGTATTGTTTTCTTGATTGTATCTCTGTAGAAACAGATTTTTTTCTAAATCACTCTGAATGTTTTCCTAGAACTTCTAGCAAAGTTAACAGAGCACACTTTGAATGAGGATTCTAATGTTTTTATATCTTACACCAGTATGAAGTTTTTGAATTAAAAACCAAAAACCTAAAAAAAACACCACTTCCTTTTAAATTTAAAGCTCACTTGAGGGTTTCAGTTGACATTTGTAGATTATAATTCTTCTCTGTTTCAGGTAATTTTGAGAATTCCACAAGACAAGGATGATGTCTTTTATTATCATCCCGTATCTGTAACAAAGCAACAGAAGACAGTACTGTCTTGATGCAAGATTCATGTTGGAATCAGATTTTAAAAAAATCACTTAATACTTCGCAATAATGAAGACATTGTAAATAATACCATTTATCTTTGCTCAATGACAGTTATCCATGATTACGTAAGTGAACTTTCCCATGATTCATTTGTAATGCACACTATAAATACTCCTCTATAACAAATAAAATCAGGAAAAAAAAATAGAACTATTTCATGTGCACTGTAAAAGTACATGAAACACAAAAAAAGCAAGTCTGTAAACCAATGAACATTTCTCCTGAATGTTTAAGCAATGCATACTCAATAAAGCATAATCTGATCTATTATATACATCCTGATTCAAAAAATTTAAAGAATTATTTGGTAATGTTTTACAAATTGTACTAAAATAGAGCATTCATTTTCTGATACCAACATAAGTATTTGAATACTTATCTGCCTCTTAATTAAACAAGCTCTTTCACTCAATGCCAAGCACTTCTATCCTGATAGCAAATAGAACCATGATATTTCACATTAAAAAAAGAAAAAGTTTTCAATTACCAAAACTCAGAAAAATAAAAAAGGTTTAGCAAAGTTCAGAATTTCAATAGCAATGACATTTTAGCAGATAGTATGGTAGAATTCTTGAAGGAAAAGTTTAATCAAGTCCATAAGTAAAACCAGCGGGAGAGAAGGAAGTGTGTTCTGAGGTAGGATGCAATTGTGATGGCCCCTCTGTCTCCATTATCAACAGAACCACATTTCCAGGATGGACTTTTTGCTTGTTATCTCTTTGCTTACACTAGTATTGGGGATCAAAGAGTTAGTTGAGGGGTTACTCATTATTGGTATGGCTTTCAGTATAATTCCATCTTTGTATAGCTAGTGTGTTTCTCAATTAAATTTTTTTTAAAAAATGTTTGATTACTTACAGTGCTACAATATGTGCCTTATTATACCCCAAGTTTGCATTCTAATAACTAGTATTATATTCCAAGTTTGCATTCTAATCACTAGTTAATATCACTGTTCTCTGCCAGCTCACATATTCATCTATTATTAGTAATGTAGAGACTGCCATTAAATACTCCATTCAACTTCCAAGTCCAGGTTTTCTGCTAGGAGACAACTTAATATAGGTGATCATACCTATATGTCATTCAAAACGTACCTTGCCGTATGTCCAGCCAAGTTCTATTTTATTCATTCCCCACAGTTCATGGATATTTTCAGCTAGTTTGTCCCTGATTTTTTCAAGATGAAAAGGCAGAGCAATCTAAGAAAAGAACATAACAGTTCCACAAATAAGAAAAGTTTCCATTTAACACACTTTGCAGATCCAAGATCTAGGTCAGTTAAATACACCACAACACACAAATGATGAGTTGCTAAGAAAGGAGGCAAGCTAGCTTAGCTTTTAAAATGTGAATTTAAATTTTGTTAAAACATTTCACAATCCCATTATTGCATACTTAACATACCTGACTGGTGTCTATTGGACAAGGGATAAAGGAAGCTTGGGAGAGGAACTGTGTTGTACCCAGCAAATCCCTCACTCCATCAGAATCTCTCTTATATTCTTTCACTGGTTCAAGTTTCATCTTCTCTTTTGGAAGCAATGCTTCATAACAGGGAGCATAGCCAGCAGGAGGCAGAAATTTAAACTCTCCGTGACGTCCACCCAATAAGAAACGAACTCTGCAATTTTCAATGAAAAAATTACAGTTTTACATAGTCAGCATATACTAACATACATCAGTAATTTCGAAATGTAAACTTTTATTTGAATAACATTTATAAAACAGCTGGTGCATTTTATGCTTTGATAAACACCAAACAGTTACCAGGCATTCGTACTAGCAGATACAGTCAATATCATCACCTACTCATCAGTTTTTAAAATTCTTTTGGCTGAAACAAAACTGATTATTCAGAAATCAGAGAAAAAAGCAGATAAGCATAACAGTAGAAACATATGAGTTTGTGCCCAGTGCAAAACACTCTCCTCAAACTCATGAATCCCATGCAATATTTGTCTGATACAATAGACACAGGTGGTATGTGACCCCTCCTGCCATCAGCTAGTATTAGTTTCAAGGGAAAGGGCTACCACAAAATACACAAACAACATCAAATAAAAATGAAGAAAAACAATTACACCAGTTAAGGCAGATTTCTTACAGAATAAAGTAAAAATAATTTCAAAGTTCTTGTTCTAATACAGATAATGGGGTTACTCAAAAAGGATAAATGAAAATTGATTTATTAAGCCCTTACCAGATCTCGTTTATTCTCTTTATTTTCTTTAGTATTCTCACCTAGGAGGTTCTCCTAAGCATGACATACTCGAAGTATTTATGTATTGATCACAGACAGAAAAGCCCACAGAGAACTAGCTGTCTGATTTACTTCACCTCAGAGAAACAAAGATTCCTTTTTTTTCTTAATTGCTAAATGTGTGAAACATGTATAACCTGAGCTTTCTTTCACTTATAAAAGCTATATACCATCTATTCTGGACGTACTGAACCTTTGAGTCTCTGAGGCAAACAGTTCCAATGCCAGCACAATCTTCAGTATAGCACTTCAGCACAGCACACAGGGGAGTTGCCAAACCCTGAGGGAACTGCCAGGAATCCACAGCTCATACAACAGCAGCTCATGAGACCCAGGCAGGGACAGGAGCCACAACAACCTGCAGAAAGGGCACTGAAGCTGTGCAATGTCAAGCAGGAAGCAATGGTACCTACCCAGCAGAAAGCCAGGGCCTCTCTAAGCTCTAAGTGCACCATGACACAGCTTCTCAGGCAGAGCTGCCATCCAGGTATCAGGCTGAAGAGTGTGCCCTACTCCTAATGTTACTCCAGTACAGGACAGCAGCAGTGAGCACACCTGTGAAGGTGTGCCCAGGTGGAGGAACTCCTCAGCTTAGTGGCAGAGCTCCAGGAGGGGCTTAGTAGGTTGAGAATCATCAGGAAGTGTGTGAGAGAGCTAGACTACAGAAAATTCTCCCTATCTTCCAGTAGAGAGGCCTAACAGACAGGCAGGCAAGCATGCCACGTGATATGGAGGATACCCTACATCTCTCTGCCTGGCAGTGACAAGTAATTACAGGATGGAGGACAACAGTGACAAGTTCCTGCCTGACACAGCAGGCATGTCTCCTCTGTGACTAACCCACCTTCCTCGGTGCCACTGCTTAATAGGTTTGAGGAACTGAAGCTGGTGGACCTGAACGATAAGGAAGATAATGGTTTATCTAGCTTGGAAGTGTTGCTGTGTTTAAGACGGTCTATCCCCTGTGTCAAAATACTTCCTCAAAAGAAAAAAGATGGGTCATTGTCATAGGAAAGTCCCTTCTGAAGGGAGCAGATACCCAAATGATGAGTCTTTGATTCTTGGAGTAATAAACACTTCTGGAGTACGGACGTTGGCCTGTTCAGGAGCCTGGTTAACAGAGTCCCTTGGGAAACAGTCCTGAATGGCAAAGGAGTCCAGGAAGGCTGGACATTCTTCAAGAAAGAAATCTTAAAGGTGCAGGAACAGGCAATCCCCATGTGGGAAAAGACAAGCCAGCGGGAAAGAAGACCATTGTGGCTGAACAGAGAACTTTGGATGGAACTCAGGGGGGAAAAAACCCAAACAAAAAACAAAGACATTTGTAAGAAGGGGAGTCATCTCAGGAGGACTACCTGAGGTTATGCATGGAGAAAACTAGAAGGGCCAAAGACTAACTAGAACTTAATCTGGCTACTGCATAAAAGACAAGAAAAAATGATACTATTAATATATTAGCAATGAAAAGAGAGCTAGGGAGAATCTTCATCCTTTATTGGATCAAGGAGAAATATATTAACAAAAGATGAGGAATAAGTGGAGATACTTCTTGCCTTCTTTGCCTCAGTGTTTAGCAGTAAAACTAGTTGTTCTCTAGGTACTCAGCCCCCAGTGCTGGAAAATAGAGATAGCGAGCAGAACAAAGCCCCCATAATCCAAGGGGAAATGATTAGTGACCTGCTACACCACTTTGACACACAAAAGACTTCAGAACCGGATTGGATCCTCCCAAGGGTATTTAGGGAGCTGGCAGAACTGCTCACCAAGACACTTTCCGTCATTTATCAGCAGAAATGGGCAATATTTGTAACAAGATTCCAAAACTGCTTCCCATCAGGTCTTTCTGTTTCCTAATGTGAATATAGCATTGGTTTTCCTTATATTGAGGGGTTTTTAGTTCCTACTAAGAAAACCAGTGAGGATTATAATTAGTGCCAAATGGGGTGCTGTGTTTCTAATGTGCTTTTTTTTCACTAATAATTGGAACGAGAAAAAATTAATTTCCTTAGGTCACCAAACAACCATAAAATACTTCTCAGATTCTGTGACTTAGTCAAATTGCCAACAGGCTCACATTTCACCCTTAAGTGAAATCATTACTAAACAACTCAGTACTTTACTACCTCCCACCTCCCCAGCTGCCATTTGGGCAGAATTGAAAAAGCAAGACCATACATGAATTTTGACAATATTTTGTGTGATAGGACAGCAAAGAAAACAACAGTTAAGTTATACTTACTTTACACCTGCTGATAAGCTTACAACAGGGAAGAAAAACCCTTCTGTACTGAAGTTCTCAAACATTCCTTGTACAGGCTGTCCATTAATGCGGAATGAAATGCTGGGTACTCCTAAATCTAAGCAGCAGCTAACAACATCATCAGAGGCTAATAAATGCTGATTGACAGATGCTACAGCTCTGGGTACTCGACCTAGAAAAAAAATGTTCAATAATCAGAAGCATTAAGCAGACACTCACAGGTTTAACAATTAAATTATTTCCTCAAAACCACCATCAAGATCTTTTTTGTAATAATGAATGGTACTGCTTTTAAAGACAGACAGTAAGTCAGCCTTCTTCAAACTAATACATGGCAGAATAGTGCATAAACTGAGTAAATCACTTGAGACCTCTGATGTAGTTTGGGACAGAACATGCTCAGCTGAAATGATGCAATTTCACACTGTAGCCTGATGCAAGCATACTGAGGCACAGTAAGTAATGTCCTATTTAGAAAGGTAACATTGAAGCAACCAATTATTTGTCTTTAGTTATTTGTGAAATACCTGATTTACATATCTGTCAATATTCAGCGATGAGGAACTGGAACAGGCTGCCCAGAAAAGTTGTGGATGCCCCATCCCTGGCAGTGTTTAAGGACAGGTTGGATGGGGCATTGGGCAACGTGGGTATCGCTGCCCATGGCAAAGGAGTTGGAACTAGATGGTCTGTGAGGTCCCTTCCAACCCAAACCATTCTATGTTTCTGCTAGAGCTGTTATTATGACTAATATCCAGTTTAACAGTATCAAGAGGCAGAATGGTATAATGAGTTATCAAAAAATGGGTCAAGTTTTTAATGAGACAGGATTTCTGTATGAACTATATCTATAGACTAAACAGAAGATGCTTCATTTTCTCTATCTAGTAAGGTGGTTCTGTCCATGCACAGGACACAGCAGTTATAATAACTAACCAGATATAAAATATCTTAAGTGATCATAATTATACACATTTACAGATAACTGCAGGTTTTCAATTGCACTAGAGTATCTAAGTACATGTTTAGCCAAGGAGTATCTCTTCAGAATTTCTTTCAAAACAATCCCCTTAAAAACATTGTATTTTAATTATAAAGCAAGTCTCATTAAGCAATCAAACACTATTCCAAATTCCAAATTACTGCATTTGGAACTTTCAAGAACAAGGAAAGTCAACGTACTCTGAATTTTTCCTTACTGCAGGAAATGAGACTTTCCAGCACAGTATTACAGAGGTTCAATTAGTCTTTAATGTTATATTAATGATTTATTCCACCATTTCTAATGGAGTATGTTACACATGCTTTCCAGCCTACCCCCAAAAATCATTATTTTCATCATTTGAGAATTGCTCAGTAGTGCTGAATAAAAGCCACTGAATTATGTGTGCCCACAAATACACAGATATTTTATATGCAAAACCCTATGCTAGAACAATGCTAATACAACTGAAAAGTCAAATACACACAAATTAAGAAATGTTAATCAAATAAAATCAAATTCATTGTATTTATGTATGTTGTATTTATAATACACCTTTTAATTGCATGGCCCCACGCTATTCTTTGCTGAGCAATTAAAGAACACTTAGCTGTGTATGGCATTTCAAGGCACACAGAAAAGGAGGAAAAAATAATCCAT
Organism: Laterallus jamaicensis coturniculus; assembly: GCA_022605575.1. Lineage (NCBI taxonomy): Eukaryota > Metazoa > Chordata > Aves > Gruiformes > Rallidae > Laterallus > Laterallus jamaicensis. The sequence goes on along the minus strand of JAKCOX010000013.1, from coordinate 1,233,707 downwards.
TTATTTTATGCATGAGAGATGTGGAAGGAAAAATAACATGCTACTTCATAATTGAATGTTGTACATACAAGGATTTAAATAATGTATTTTTCTCCAGACTTCTGAAAGCTCATGGATAGCTGCACAATTGAGAACAAAGCTGTTAAATTCAGACGTATATAGAGAGAGAGTGTATATATGTGTATATATATATGTAGAGAGAGTTGATACTGAATTTTTCTAAATCTTTTAAACACACCTAAAAAGACTTTTACAGGACATATAGAAAGATAAATTCCTGGTGAAGTGAACTGTAAGAAAATGTCTTTTACAACAAAACGTTATATTGAGTAGTGGATGGTTAAACATTTCAGAGAAAAGATCACAGAATCACAGAATTGTAGGGGTTGGAAGGGACCTCTAGACATCATCGGGTCCAACCCCCCTGCCAAAGCAGCTCCCTAGCTCATACTGCACAGATAGGTGTCCAGACGAGTCCCTCACTGTGAAAAAGTGATGGTGGAAACTGTTTCAATTTAGGAAAAAATTGTCCACATCTCATCCCAGAAATTGAACTCAGTTTTCAACTGAATTCTATCTTGAGGAAGAGACCCAGCGAACAAAATTTGCTCTCAAACAATTTATGATTAACAACAGTATAAGCTGGAGAAAATACAATTTGAGACTGTATTAATAAAATGTTAATACAAGGCGATCCTCCAGTTTCATCTGTATTTTTAACAAATTTTTTATGTGAACAGAAGACCTCTACCACTTAAGATAGGCTGTTTATGTATTTTAAGTACATAAAATCTAATTGACAGAGCTCTCTTAAATATTAATGTATCATACATTCTACAAAGCTTAGCAACTTCACTTCCTATTGCTTTTCTTTCTCCTTTCAGTACTTATTGGTAGTTCAATTAAGAAAGTTACAAAGATAGCAGGTAATTTAATTAAGGGTATTATAGAATCACAGAATCATAGGTGTTGGAAGGGATCTCAAGAGTTCACTGGGTACAACCCCCCTGCCAGAGCAGGTTCCTTAGGACAGGTAACACAGGTAGGTGTCCAGAAGGGTCTTGAATATCTCCAGAGAAGGAGACTCCACAACCCTCCTGGGCAGCCTGTCCCAGGGCTCTGTCATCCTCACTGTGAAAAAGTTCTTCTGCATGTTGGTGCAGAACTTCCTATGCTCTAACTTACAGCCATTGCCCCTAGTCCTCTCTCTACAGACCATTGAAAAGAGGCTGGGTATGTCCCCCTGTGTCCTAAATATGTTCTTACTTTATAACCTTATGCATTACTTCTTCTCTGCTATGTTCCTTATTTAAAGAGTATTTAGGAACTTCAAGAAAGCAAAACGAACCATCACCATTTCCTGTGTTGGCTTTTGATTATTATAACTAGCCAATAGCTCTTTGCTGCTTGTTTCTATAAGAACATACATTGAAACAGTCAAAAGGTACGCTGTTGTGACAAACCTTTTTACAAAATGTATACGCTAGTTCCCTTTCCTTGCATATTATATTGGGGGAGAGATAACCACAACAACAACAAAAAAAGGAATCTGTGAGTTCCAGTCACTTTTTAGCTAGCTGTGCCCCAGAGGCCTCTAACCAACACCTCTCCAAAGCATCCTAAACAGTTTCTTCTGTTTTCTCTTTTTTCCATAGTGGTTATTCTTTATAACATATTCATTTAAAAAAAAAAAAAAATTTACAAGTTTAAACTGCAACACTTCAGGTGAACTGTCCCCATTTAACTTTTCTTTGTTACTCCTTTTACTCCTATTCCAACTTGATTGTATAGGTGACTTTCACTTCTTCCTTAACGCAGCCCACTAATATCTTCAATTTACTTGAACAAAGAATGGTTAATAAGACCACAAGCTTACCATAACTGATCCTTAAGTGACCACAAAATAGCATTTGCTGGCATCCATTAGCTCCCTTCTTTGTAAACTGCAAGTGGAACCACTTTGCTGCCTTACTAATTGAGAGTCTCTTAGATTACTACACACATTAATAAGCATTCCTGGAAAAACTTGATTTGTTTTTGCTAAACCTATTTTAGATAACATATGAAAACTTTTTTAAACAGCATAACAACTACAGGTTTTCAGCTTGATATTACACCTCAGAAATTTATGTTCTAGAAACAACTGAAGTTGGTATAGTATAGCAACTCTTATTTATAATTGCCAAATATATCTTTTATGAAACTATCAAAATTTAAATTCTATTTATGAAATCTATCAAGAGCTGTGAGGATAATATTATTTTACTTCCACTGTTGATACAAAGTGAAAGAATACTGCATATATAGATCTACATACAATGAAATTCTTTGAAATCGATGCATTTATTCATTTGGAGAAAATTTACTTGGGTAAGTATTAATCTAGATTAATGCAATTTTTTGATAAAAATAACAAAAACCTAAAAAAGACTGATTGGTATAATTCAATACTGGCTAAAATCTCAGACAGGAAGTCTAATCTGAAATTCTAAATAACTTTACAGTATCCTGGGGTTCGAAATGTAGCTTGCTATAAAATAGCATGTTATGTACACACAGGTCCTGAAGGTAGAGGTAGATAACTCCTAAATGTAAGAATACGTGGAAGTGAATAAAGTACTTACCAGACCACAAATGAAGGCCATCAAAACCATAAGAGTACAAGTCATCACCAACACCATTGCCGCCCCATCCTTCTCCACCTCCAGGATAGGGGGCATAACCTGAAGTAGAGGCCCATCCAACTCGTAAATGGGTGGGTTCTGCCGTCAAGAATGGATCAACCTGATCAATTATTAACTCAAAGTACCACTTCTTGTATTGTGCAGAGCCTTCAGCAACACCCAAAAATATGTTTGGCCTTATGCTAAGAAAGAATATGTAAGCCAGTTAGTGCACACATTAAACATGACATATCAATGACAACAAATTCAATTTGCAAATCCAGTAAGAGTATAGATTTCCACATATGGCTTGTAATATTTAAAAGAACGACCCATTTTATGACTTTATAAAGCTGCTCTAGAATCATATTTTACTATCTAGGTTCCATGTTTGAAAAGCTTACTGTCTTACAGCCAAAAGAGGAGTAACAATATTGTTTCCCAAAATCAAAAGAAACTGGAGTGAGAATGCAAGAAAGTCAAATTCCTCTTAGAATGCACAAGTACTCCACAGTATGTTTACATATGCTGTAATAATTATTAGTTAAAATCATGTTCTGTTTTAAATGAGAAACAAACAACTTTAATTTTTCCATTTCACAAGTTGCACTATTAATTAGCAAGTTCTATTTGAATGGTTTCCATTACAGTTGCCGTATTGTTAGTAAAAATGGGGTTTTCAGAAGTTAAAACATAAACACTTCCTAAATTGCATGTCTCAATATCGAAAGCTATGGGGCATCTCTTAGGTTAGAGTATTTCCTTCAATTCATTCCTGAGGACATATAAGTTCCAATTTTTCTAATATAACAACAAAATGTGTCACTATACCTTGTCACATCATTAATCAAACGTGTTTGCAAGAGTAAGTCTCTTCTAGGCAGTAGATTGTCACAGATCAAATTTTGATTGGCACGAACTGCAACTCCATTACAGACACAGAGAGAGCAAAGCACATCGAGAACCTTAAACAGAAAAAAACAAAACAAACAAAAAAACCCAAACAAAAACCACCAGAAGGAAATGGGGTAAAGACAGCTGCAAATACTATTGCTGTTAGCTTAATTTACATTCAGAACAGACCTAAAGGAAGGATTATAATACGCATTATCATTATTGTTTTCTAAATACTTTTCACACATATGGACTGAGTGTAGTCTGTGCTATTGATCAAGGAAATCAAACAGTTGTGGAACACAAATTCAGAACACAGAGTTGAACAATGCCTCAAAAACCCTTCCTTTGAGATTCCTTATTCTCATTAGAAAAAAATCAAAGCTGTAACAGCTGTATGTCAACTGTTTACATTTTCTAAAAGGTAAATCTCATGAAAAATTTGAAATGCAAAATTAAATTCTTTGAGAAATTTACTGCAGCCATAAAAAGCTTTCTGTGCAAAAGTAATGAACAATTCTGAATTTTCAGACTGCTTATGAATTTGTTCTGAACACATTTTCAATATGAGAATTAATATATTTATTTTTTAAATGAAAAATATCCAAAATAATTCACTATAAAGCAAAACAGGGTTTCAGGAAGAACTTATTCTAAAATTTCAGCTTGCTTCTTTTTTGGTAACAGCCTAAAAAAATCAGAGATTAACATGATTTTCTTAGATTAATAGAGTAAAAGGTTTTGGAAGAGAAACACAGTAACATACTGTTGTTTAATGTTGAGGGACAAAGTGGCACAGTTGAGCAAAAAACAGAGAACTTTAAAGATGCACTTGAGCTCTGACAGGCAATCATTGAGCCAAAAAGGTCTGAACTCCTACAGGCCACCTCCAAGACAAAGAAACATCTTCAGGATGTTGATTACCATTTTGGTAACTGCTGCGCAACAGGAGGAGCAGCAGAACATAAAATTTTAGCCACTCCTATTCTCTGTCTGGGAGATTAGCACAAAACCGTCCTTAACAGTAGTTTCATCTACTATGTTGTGAATTTTGCTATGTCCCAGCCCGGGCGTTTTCCTTTCCACTTTTCCTATCTCTTCTTGGGCAGCAACCTCCAGCAGAAGGATAGAGGTAACTTAAATAACCTCAGAAATTCTGACCAGTATTCACTGTAAAGTGTTTTAATAGCATTACTGAAAATCAATGACATATAAACTGTTTAAATAGCCTCATCCTTTTGACACAGGGCTTTTAATTTTAAAAATCCTTCACATCAATAATTGCCAAGATAATTTTGGTTTTGGACAATTACTGTTACTTATTTCCTAAAACACAACAATTTCCCATTTAGCAGGAGAATAAGATATACTGATTCCAGAGTAACAAATAAATTTGTTACTTCACATTACTTCAGTGCTTACTGATACTTAGTAAAAGACATTACAACTGTGAATACACAAATTCGTTACCCAGTCTAATTGTTCTCCTATATACATTTGCCTTTTCTGCTTTAAGTTCTCACTGTGAGGTCTACGTTAGGATGCTCCAGCTGAAAGGCTCTCTTTGTGACACAGCACAGTAATTTTGTTAATAGCTAAAAATAGTAAGCTAAACTTACAACTATAATTTAAACTTTTTTCTTATGTCAACTCATATCACTTCATACTCCTTAACCAAGCTTAAAAATACTTCCCTCTTCCATATCTGTAGGTGGTTAGGGTCTCCATATTACCTTCCCCTTAAATCAGTAACTTCATCTCACTAAAACTTTAGCTGTTCTTCCTCCAGGTTATCAGTCTTTCAAATAAAATTTTAATTGAGGAAGGAAACTCACATCAGAAAAATCACACATATAACTACATCCTCCTCTGTGTTGTGATGTCATCCTGATCGCAGCAAAGAACTGTGTTCACCTTCTTCTGTCATAATAAATTGCACATTGTTGTCTAAATTAATTTCCACCATTATTTCTTCTGGTATAACCCAGGGGTTTTTTTCTTTCTTCTGAACACCTGTGTTTTCAGATATTTGGATTATTTTTCTGATTTCTCATTTTATTTTGTTCTTTTCTGCTGTTATTCTTATTACTTGAGTTAGGAATGACTTTGCAGGAATCAGTTCTGTCTTTCTGCAGATACAGTGGTAATTCACTGCCGCTGCAGAGCTCTGCATCACAAAGCAAGGTACTCTATCCACATGCTTACAGACACCAGAATGCTTCATTTTCTCAACAAAACCAAAGTTCTGACTGGTTATCAATGTTTCTTAACTCTTTGCTTGTCATATATATATTTGCTGTATTTGAAACCGAAAAACAATTATATATTACACTTCTTTTTTGAAAATTTCAGCAAAGCAATATTGTGGATGTACTCCAGGTTATTTTATTCCTTTAAAGGTACTAGAATAATGTATTTCTGTTAGATTTTTATCTGTATTATTGATCACTGTTTTTTGGTTTCCCCCCACAAATCATTATAAGATTATCAATATAACCTTAGTTTTGCTAAACATACCTTATAATTGCGTCCATGTTTATCCAATAATGAAATAATGGATTTTATGTGCTCTTCAGCTATTAAATTTAAAGCTTCTGGGCTTTCAATCAAAATGCAATGCAACACTTCCAAAATACCTGTATGAAGGCCATGGAAATAGTGTTGTCATTAAATTACCTGTGCAACTGAAGACAATCTAAAAGCTCAGTAAATTACAGAGTATTTTAAGAGATTATATTTTTCTCCAGCCTAAAAAGAGAATGAAAACACTTCTAGAGTATTGATATGACTATGATGTGAACCACATAAATGCATTATGGAGCTGTTAATTTCTGTTTTCTTCTGAAAACAGCCAGAATTTTAAAACCCCTTTCAAAAAAAGCAAGTTCTTTGCCAGGAGAGATAAAGGTTTCAATAGGGAGTATTGTATAGACATTTTATGTTTTTTTAAGTACCACATAGTGTGTGAGGGGGGTGTGGTGTGGAAGAAGTATTATTTGTACTTGTGTCCACAAGCAACTCTGGTGATATTCAAGAGTCTTGATACTGACACAGTCAATTAATTCAATTTGCATTCAACACTGATTGGAGGTGATGTGTGGAACAAAAAAAAAGCCCCCATTTTTTAATGCAATAATATGCTTGGTTAAAAAAAAAAAAAAAGAGAAAGAAGTTAATTTCTTTTTGAAGGCATGTTGATAGCTGGTTTACATTGATAAAGTTGAGTCTCACCTGAGGAAGATTCTAACCTGTCCAATTTACTTATTAGCCAATCAAGGTTACTGGAAAACTGAGTACAGTTGTTTCTGTTGCCACGAATGAGAGCAGCTGGAAAAAACCAACAAGGTATATATTTTATAAGAAGATATTTTATTTTTAAAACACCGATGTTAATAATACATATTTAAACACAAATTTTTAACAATTTCACAAAATAATTAACAGAAAATTCCTAAATAAATGTATATAACAGTAAAAAAGAACGAAGATTTGCTTTAATTTGAATATCAGCTGAAATAATTTCTAAAGAGTATATAGTTTTTGAAGTAGACAGAGGTCTACTGGATGAAGAATTCAAACAAAATATATGTGTTATTAATTGCAAAATTTAAGTATTATTATCCAGCACCCTTTTTGTCTGATGCAACTGTCAAGTGCAGTCATCATCATTTATTAACATTTAAGTCTAAGCCTCAAGTGACAAACAAGGATGCAGTACACCTGTGAGTTCCAAATATTACTTTTGGGCTTCTCTTGATGTATAAAAAATACTTTTCAGTTTTTCTAACTTTTAAAATAATAATTCACACCTATTTGCATAGCACAGGTATTTGGCATACAGTGCCAGTTTTGTCCTAGCTGAGATTTATTTTCCTGTTACATCACTGCTCTATATCAGTAAGTATATGGAAAGAAATCCTGTTATTTACATGATAGAATGTAAACAGTGATGTAAACACTGGTGATAAAGCAGCAAAAAGAATACAAAGAATAGACAAGTGTGTGTGTGTGTGTGTGTGTGTGTGTGTACATTAGTAGGTTACTGAAGAACTTACCTAACAATTTGTAAAGGAGATTCAAAATTTCTTTCCATGCAGTACCATGTTCTTCTCTTGCAATTCCTGCAAAATGAGCTGCACTGTTGTAGTCATTTAAGCGATCAATGCAATTTAAAACTAGTGCCAGCATTCCCTAAACACGACAGAGAGGAAAACAAACTATACATTAAAAAGAATTTGTTGTTGTCCTTATTTAAAAGACTTTTTCTGGTACACATTCAATATTTGCATCAATTTAGATTAAAAAGGAACCAACAATCATGCCTAAAAGATTTGAATATATATTTTTCTACATCAAAATCATGCATTCTAGAGAAGGATTCTATATTCTTTCTTACTTAGCCAAGTGTTACAAAAGGTAAGGAATAAACAAAGCTGATAATAAAGGCCTTGCTGATTTATTTTTTTTTTGTGAATAGTCTCTTTTTATATAGAATCTTCCTTACATAGCTAAAAAGCCACTTTAAATTTAAATGAAAAAGAATTTTTATTGTTTAAAAAAGGTAGAAATTTTACTATCCAATAAAATACCTACAAAACTAAAACTTTCAAATACTAGGAGATCTTTTTAACTTCAGTCTAACTGGAGCAATTGCAAACAATCCAAATGTATCTAAAAGCTTTGTAAAAGCTTTATAGGAAATATTCCATTTTCAGACAGGAGCAATTCTACAAATATGTAATATATATCCTACTCTAAAACCAGCATTTCTCAGGGGTTTAGAGGTAAAATGTTCCTGTTTCATACTCTGCTGGATAGAGAAGGCATCAGAAATTATGTCTATTATTTATCCAATTTTTATCGTTTGTTGGGTGTACCCAGAATGTATAAATTCATAGAGAGAAAAAGAAATTTCTTATTACAATTGTTTCTTACATCTGTTTAAAGATGCTCAGAAATATTAAGGCCAAATTTTATGAGAGAGTGCTTTTGGCCTGTGACAAATGTGGGAATGAAAATTATGTAATAGCAAGTTATCATATGATATTACTTTCTATTATGTGTATATATTTAGTTATATATACACACACACATATATCAGCTATGGTAATTCACGTTATAAATCATATCCATTTATCTAGAGAATAGTGTTTAAGTCCTTCTCTGTGTTTTTGACACAATACATTTTAATTAAGATAATGCAACAATTCTCTCTGTACCTCTTCTTTAAATAGATTTTGTCTGTTTTTGAGTGACCGAAGCTTGCTTTGCTTATCTTCATGTTCCAGGTCTTCTGCGGGAAGCTTGAAGTAAGTAATCAGATCTTGTAGAGTCTGAGCCATCTCCTCAACAGGCAGGGCAGTGGGTGATAGTGTTCTGTTGTTTCCACTGAGGAAAATAGTGAGAAAGACTGGCAGCAACATTCATTTTTTGCTCGTTAATTTACAGTATTATATAGCAGCCTATTTTCTGTTGGCGTCTAAATCAAATCTATTATACATATGACACATATGTATGAGCAACAGCTGATCTGAACTGCAAATCATTCAAAAATCTATTATTTTGGTGTCCAGTGCTCAGAATGTCCTGAAGTGATTTCCCTTCCTGTACTGATGTAAAGAGAAAGATTAGAAAAAACCAAAAAAACCCAAAAAACCCTGAAAAAAATGATCAGAAGAAATAAGGTCAGCAAAAAGAAAAACAGAGAGGAAAGATGTACCAAAGTCCTTGATTTTTTTCAGGTACTTTAAATCCTACTTAAGATATAAGTGTAATGTGCAGATGGTATAAAATAGTTATTGAGGCTGTAAACCTCCAGTCTTCTAGACAAAAAATACAAAAGTACTAGGTAATCCTAACCATTATTTAGGTCTTCAGCATCAACTCTTATATAGGAAATTTTTTTAAAAAGCATAACTTGAGTATTTAAAACAGTTCAGGGTATCTCAGTTATCAGTAAAATACTGCCTCTTTCCTGTTCAACCATTTACTCAATCTTGGTGACAACCCATTTTTTTTTGATTCACTGTTATAAATAGTATAATCTGGGAAGAGCTGATTGCAGGCAGAGGTGGCTCCGCATTGTATCCTCAGCACAGGATGTTGAAACAAGTAGTATAGTCACTTGAGACATCGGTCAAGCAATATTCACCCTCTATCACAGCAAAGATTTGGAAGATAAATTTTATTCAGAAAGTGATTCTATTGATTCTACTCTAAAGTCAGAATCACAGCTTGAGTTATTCCTTAAAATCACCCCAAGATACATGGAGCAGATCCTTCTGAAAACTATGCTAGGGCATGTGGAAAATAAGGAGGTGACTGGTTACAGCCCACATGGACATGCTTAGGGAAACTGAGCCAGCAATGAGTTCTTGCAGTCCAGAAAGCCAACCATGTCCTGAACTGCATCAAAACCAGAGTGACCAGCAGGTCAAGAGATGTGATTATACCACTCTGCTCTGCTATAATGAGACCCTACCTGGAGTACTGTGACCAGCTCTGGGGTCCCCAGTACAAGAAAGATACTGAGCTGTTGGAGTGAGTCCAGAGTAGGGCCATAAAGAGGTTGAGCACCTGTCCTGTGAAGAAAGGCTGAGACAGTTGGACTTGTTCAACCTGGAGAAAAGACTGCTCTAGGGACACCATACAGCAGCCTTCCTGTACCTAAAGCTGGAGAGGGACTTTTTACAAAGAAATGTAGTGACAGGACAAGAGGCAATGACATTAAATTGAAAGAAGGCAGATTTAGATCAGATAACCTGAATAAAAATCAGAGCCTCATGAGGCTCACATGGGCCCACTTCTCAAGTATCCAGGTCTCTTTGCCTGGTATCCCATCCCTCAGATGTTTCAATCACTCCACTGCTATGCTGCATAGAGTTCCTGTGATCTTAAAATCTTCCAGATGTGATCAGAGGGGTGCTAGAGAAGTAGGGGGATCAGTAGGATGGTGATTTAAGAAGTCCAGGTAAAATACTGCATTCCAGAATTTAAAGGCAATAATCAGGCATTCTCCTCCCAGACATGCAGAGATCTATTCTGTACTTCCTTATACTGTTTATTTGTGTGGACTTGGGGCTGCTATGGTTTAAATTAGCTTCACAAATTTGAATAGAATTAACCATAATATTTGGTCTACCAAGAGAAATAGATAAAAAAGAAACCTCTTATGAATATTATGAATTCTAGCTACTGCAGAGTACTTAAGAATGGAGTTACACTGAGATAATTCAGCATGTTTTCTTCAACTTAAATTATGATCCAGTTTGCTTCTAGCTTCAAGGTATTAGATTTTATCTAAATAATCTTAAATATGCTGTTTTATCTATTTAATAGCATTACTCATTAAGATGACAAACTTTAGTCTGTAACCATGTATTGTTAATAGATTCTGCCTACAAATACTCAAAAGCAGAAAATAAGGACTTTCTTAGAGAAATTCTTATAATTTCAGAATAATTCAGAAAACAAATGAAAAACTATTATATCTAAGATGATAACAACTACCTTGTAAACTGGCTGAATAAGCTTGTAGTATTGCGGATGATTCGAGCAGCCTGTGATTCCTCATTCTGACATCTTTGTAAGGTTAGACCATCATCCATATGGCCTTCTTGGTGTAATATAACCTATTGAAAGTCATCAATTATCACAATAATTACTTTTAAACAAACTTTGTGCTTTTAAATATTTCATGACTTATTTCAATACTGCTCTGAAAACAGTAATTGCATATAAACTGAGCTACTACTATGGAACTCCTGTTTATTCATTACCAATTTTTCAATCTCACACAAAAATTATTAAGCGAAAATATTTTAATGCACCTTTATTCTCCTGCAATTCATGAAACATATATACTTAGCAAATATTTTCTAACTGAAACAAAAAATATCATTCTTTCTATATTGTGGCTGTACGGGAAAGATGTTCTTCACTATTTTATGCATCATGTACTAAAGGATTCACATGTGCAAATGCTACTGACAAGACTACAATCAAGCTGGAGAGAAAAACATCATAAAAATGACAGTGGGGTTAAAGGAGCAACAACATTTATGAGTAACTTCTGATTCACTGTTCTCTACACATTTGGTTCAATTCTTATCAGAACGAAAGGTGAACATCATAGGAATTCCAAGCAGTAACTGAGATCTTTCGGTGGGTTTTTAATTTTCCTTTTAAATAAAAACCCAATTTCACAAAAAGACAGCATTATGTTTAGGTATCTCAACAAACAAGTCTTGATCATTTTGAGTCATTAAAAACCCATGTAAGAATTAAACATGAGTTATCCAGCTGTTTTCCCTAAGATGTAACCTATTGAATTCTCAGCTGCAAAAATATATTTGCTTAGTTATGAATAGTAAAAAAATTCTGACTTCCCACTTAGCTGAGTAATTCTATAGGCACTGAACAGTTAACAGAGAAAATAATAATGCTATACAAGTGGTTACTGCCACAGATGGGAAGGTTGCTTACTGTCATATAGGTACACAGAAGTATTGTAAAGTATTTTATACATGGCAGGATCCAAAATACACGTCCTGTGTTCCTTCCAAGATACTAAGTGCTTTAAAAGAGGCACACAACAAACTAAGTTTATCTGAACCCCAGAATCCATGGGAGGGAGAATACTAAGAAGACACTTTTGAATTAGTCTATGGACGGTATTGTCTTAAAGGAGATTAGTTTATATATTGGTTATCTTTCCTCTTTATAAGTACTTTATAGAAAGTCATACTTGGGTGACTGATAGCTGAAATATTGTTTCCATGAAGAAAGGTGTCTCTCACCTGAACAATAAGTTCAGTTTGACATATTGTTTGACAATCAGATAGAGTTTCCTCAGGCCATTGCATGTAGCTCCAGATTTTGGAGCAACAGGTTTTATACAGGAATTACAGTTTTTGACAGATAAGCTATCAAAGCTGCCATGCCTTGTAAAGTCATTGCACTTTCACCATTGTGCAGCAGATATGCACTCTTCTCCCTAAGTATGCAGTAGATCAAGAAAGAGAAGTCTTTTAAGAAGGACATTTTCTTCCTTATTTCTCTGGCCAAAAAAAGTCCCCTCAACTAAATAATCCAGAAACACCACAATGACAGAAAATTACTATTTAGAAGTCCATTAATTAGATCACGGCCAGGAGCACCCAGCCCTTCTCACTCCAACTCTTCAGAGAAACCTTTTCCCTGTATATAAAGGGGCATTTGGTACTGAAGTGCTGAAGCACAACAGGGAACTGGTATTTAACAGCACCCTGAGTAATGGTCCAGAACATGACTGCTAAACAGGCAGCATATATTTCTCATCACCACTACAAGACAGAGTCTTGAACCTTGGTTATCAAGATCTCAGAAAAAGAGAGAGCAACAACAGATCAAAATTCTGGCAAAAATCATTCAACAGAAGCCTCATAAACGATGCTAGAATTTCTTACATATTTATGTCTTGCAAAGACAGCATGATAACTAGATACATGACACTACCTCAAAGCCAAACAACAGACATTTTTACTTGGCATTTTGAATATTTTATAGCAAAACTAGCCCGCACCATAGCTGTTTTCTCCTCTCTAGATTACAGCAGATATCAATGATAATAGCTAGGTTATAGGGAACAGAAACACCCTATTCCACTTTCAAAAATAAGGTGTTTCTCAATCCACCCTACTGAAGATATTAGAGAAGGTACTGGTCAACTTGAGAAGGATTAAAGTGCCTGAAATCTCATGAAAAAATGTGATTCAAAAATCTTTAAGCCACATCACAATTATATCTAACATTTTGGCAGGATATTCTTTTTTGTTATCTCTTAAAGTCTTGAGCAGTTTCTAGGGCTATTTCTTAAGTAGAATATTTAATTGCTATTTCATGCAACGTAAACAATAAAGAAATCTAAACCAACAGTCAATGTAAGATGACCTACGACTTTACACCTGCAAGCAGTTAAATGAAGATTTTTCAAAAATGTTATTTGACTCTCCAAATCAGGAATTTCCATAGATTACTATGTCCAAGATAAAAATTGAGCCCAAATTAATAATTTCTTCTGGGAAGAAAAATAGGTAAATATATTTCTTAACTGCAAAGCTTTTCTTCATTAACAGAATATTCACCATTGTTTTCACTTTTAGAATGAAACATTCACACCATTTACATTCAAACAGCACAAAACAATTTAGCCCACGTTGCCACAGTGGTAGGATGTTAAAATACAGGACAGGTCAAAACTATTGTGCAATTAACATTTATTTTCCAAGTAAAATAAAAAGCCAAATATTACATATTACCTTTCTTTTCAAGGGAGCTAAACGTGCTGATTTAGCATCTTGTGCTTTGTAAGTCAACCATAAGGCACTGGCCACATGTTGAACAAAACAGATTGAATCACCATACTTTATTTCTGGGACTCCCATCCCATCGATGTCACGTTTAAGACTAGAATCCTGCTTTTCTTTTAGCTCCTAAGAAGATAAAATATAAATTGACATTTAATCTCCATACTGAAACTTGATAAACCATTTAATTCTATACCGAAACACATTGCAACATTGAGCAATATTTATACTACTGTTGTTAACATTCAGTTAAAATTTAACTTTTCTGTTTCTAAGAAATTAATTAGTCAGTTTCTGATTAAAAGCCATTCCAAATTTGAAGCATCATTTTCACTGAAGCAAGAAAAATCAAGTAAAATCCATTACCATGTAAAGATATTAAAAAAAACCTTAAAATATTTAAACTTAATGATGTAAAGTCTCAGTTTCTTTGTCTGTAGAATTCTGTATTTTAAATGTTTTCTGAAATAGCTTAAATATGAAAAAGAAAAATAAGGAGAAACAGAAGCAGATATTTTATGCTTAAGTCTTTTTTATATTATTCTATATAGTATATGCAGATGAAAACTTCAATTAGAATGATGCCTCTATTGCAGCAACCAGCAAAGAAAATATTGCATTTTTTAAAGTAGAAATTTTACTTTTACTTTTTTTATTTTGCATTTGTGGTTTTTAAAATATTTATTTTTACAATTATTTGTAAATGGGATTGGATTATTTAAAATCTCTTTTGGGGACATTGCTCAATGCTTGGCTAGAATACTCAGTACAATTTTTAAGTTTAAACTTTCTTAAACCCATTGTTTTTCATTCAAAACCAAAGAATTTTAAGGCTCTGGCACAAAAAGAATTATCTTCTTTAAAATAAAATAGTTTTCCTTTAAAAATAAATTCAGGAATAAGAACAAAATTGTGCAGCAAATTCCGTGATAGAAAATTGTGGATGCATGTGCATGATTAAACAAAACTAAAAAAAATAAAATTAAATAAATTATTAAATTAATCAGATTATATCTCTTGTCATTATTTCAAAGGCTCTGATGGACTTAACCTTGAACATAGGTAGTTGTTCATTTGTTGCTCATATCTTTAGACATTGAGGCAGAGATTACGCTATTATATGTAAATCACATTTTCTTATTTCATTTCAGTTTACTGAATGCTCATCATCTGTGGAGTAAGAAGTTGTTCTATTTTAACTATTCTAATTTACTTTCATTTAAAAAGAATTTAGCTGTCAAATTTCAGCAATAATTTAAGTTGAAACAGACAATATTATAATGCCAAGATTAAGTAGAATGAAATTACAAGATATTCCTTGAGATACTATTACAATATCAAGACTAAGGAGAAATAACATCACGTCATATCTCTTCAGTCTGCATCATCACATACATATAAAGATGAACTCTTTCAATACACATTTACAGTGAGGCCATTAAATGAAAAATGTAGTTAAAGTGCATTTTCAGTAACCGTCAGCAGTCAATTATTGGGATTTACATAGGGCCTTGAAGATGGAAACATTTTTCCTCAAATATTACATTTACATTAAGAATGAAACATCAATGGAATTTTCAATGAAAGAAATCGTAATATGGTAACAAGTGGTCCTAATTTTGTTATTGCTTTAAAAAATGGAGTAATACTGATTTTTATATTCAGCAATAAGGATTTAGAATTATTTTGTGGGCTTGAAGGCTGTTTTCACTTTAAGAAATACAGTGTAAGTTCCTCTTCATGATATTTTGCTTCATGCCCTGCCCAGTTTCTCTAGGATTTCAGCCAAGTCATCTGATAGCAGTGTACAAAGAGAGGGTGTATTTTCTAACAGCTGAAAAGTATAGTCAGATAAAGATTATCAGCTGAAGAGGGGAAAAAAAAAAATCTCTTATCTAGATATTTGACATATCTCAGCAACAAAATAGCCAAACACTTTCTCCTTCAAAACTCTCTTTTCACAACCCATCCTCAGTTTAAGTCCCTCAGGCCATGAATGAATCAAGTTGATGGAAAAAAAAAATCACATAATGGGTCTGGAAGATGGCAAAGGCAAAATAACAGCAACCCAAAATAAATTTAAAAAAAAAAAAAGGAAAAGGAAGAAGGAATAAAGGAATGAAGAAAGGAACTTGAGGGCAAAGCTGTCAAAGATGCTATTTTCACAAGTTATTTAATATACTAGAAGGGCAAGATTCAGAAAATGAGAGAATTCATAGAATCATAGATTCCTACGTGACAGAAGGACGGTAAGGAATGGCAGTGTGAACAGGAGAAATAAACCCAACTGTCTTTAAAATTATTTTTCAACAGTGCTGTAAATACACAATAGGGGAAAAAAACTTGATACTTTAAGGACTTGTTTACGTACCACTAAGAATTTTAAGGCAACCCGCCTGCTGAACTCTTATTAAATCTCATCTATACAGCTAATTAAAACTGTATTTTTTGGTGTTGCATACTGTTATTGCATTGCAATAGGCCACAAAATTTAACAAAAGAAAATTATTAAAAGTCTACAAATATAAGAGTAGAGAATGGATACATTAACCTTACCTAACTTGCAACTGGGCTTATCGGAAAAAGAATTCTCCGTATACGTTTCTGTATACTTTTCTACATCCCAGTAGGCAATGGAAAAAAACCCTTTAATTTTACCTTCAATTTTCTCTTCCCACATAAAATAAGTAGAAAAAATCCAGCTTAATATTGCATTTCAAATGTAGTGATTACTGTAAATTTACAATTATAAAATATGAACTTACAAATGCAGGTAAGGGACTCCGTAATATCTTATTCCAAAACTTTATGATTACTACTAAACTATTACGACATCCTAATGCCATGTTGAGCCCCTAAGATAGCTACATGCTGGCAGTAATATATCAAATCCTTCTGCATGAGTCATCTGTGACTTTTGAATGTGTCAGAATGTTACTTACTCAGACTACACCAATAATTTCTTCATTGCCAATTGCATATATCATCTTGAAAATAAAATATGAAATCTCAAGTATTAATTCTGGACTATAACAAGTATTGAAGAAACAATTGTTTTTAAATATGCTCTTTTTCTTCTCTATGTTTTAATCTCAAAAATTTCTAAGCGGAATTAAGGTTCTGCTTAGCAGAGTATGCTGAGCCAAGTACTGTGCTGGAATGAGAACATCCCATTTCAAAACAGGATTCCATCTGCTGTAGGGAAACTGCTGTCTCTGTGGTCACAAGCCATTAATGAACTATTGACTTAAAATATAAAGGTTGACATTTTAAAACTTTGTCAAAAATTTTGCTCCATATTAAATGCAATGAAAGGCATAATTCTGGGGAGCTTCCGTCAATTTCTGATGCTTATAAACTTAGTTTGTTGTGATTTGGAGTAAACAGACACATATTACATAAGTTGTTTTCACTGCAATCAGCACCATAATGTTCTTCAGCATATTCTTTCACTTAAAAAACCTCACCAAAACAAAACAAAACAAAAACCCACAAAAAAACTTATTTACATAAGGACACATTAAGGAAAATTCTAATTTTAATTTTATAATTTAAAATCTCTATTTCAATTTCCACTGTCACCCAGCAAAAGGAAACAAAACAGTAAGTCAATACATTATAAATACAGTTACAGGCTTGGAAAGCATGGAGCACACAAGGCTGCTGGGGTGGTATGTAACAATACTGAGGATGAAGGTGTGCTTTTCCAGCGAAAGGGTCTCCATAACAACTGTTGGAAAGACTTAAAAGTCATGTATTACTGACTCTGGGGAAGCCTTGGGGATTTGCTATACTGCACATAGCTCTGTCTACTGGCAAAGATAATCTCTTTTTGCTGGCTTCCAAACTGGGAAGAATATCTCAATGGAGAGATACTTTATTTCCTTTTGGACACTCCACTCCAGGTATTGCAGTACTCTGTTTTTAAGGATCCGTAACATAAGTGCGTAGGTAGGTATTGGACAGTTATCTTGAAATTTCCCTTTATTCATGGCAAATAAAGTCAAGACAAGTGAAAATATTTCTTCATTGAGAAAATGAAGAAATCAAAGGTTAATACGTATGTGCTGAAATTAATATAATCATGCTTGCATATATCTAGTCTAACTGTTACTTCTACAGTTCTCTGAAGATATTCAAGACTCATCTGGACGCTTATCTGTGCCATATGAGCTAGGGAGCTGCTTTGGCCAGGGGGTCGGACCTGATGATCTCTTGAGGTCCCTTCCAACCCCTATGATTCTGTGACTCTGTGATTCTTTTTGCCCTCAATTTCTATGTAATCAGCACTTGGCTTTAAGAGTCCTTTCCTTCTTACAGTTCAGATCAATCTTTGAGGTTTATTCTTTTCCAAAATCACACTTTCTTCATGAGCAGTTATCACTGCTTGCTCCCCTCACCTTTGGAAACACTAGTATCTCTACCCATGGGTCAGTGCAGCTCTCATCTGCTCAGACAATGAACAACTATTCCTGTTCTTGGCACAGGAAAAAGTAAATTTATAACCTATTGTGAGATAAAAATATTCTTTTCTATATAGGACAGCAGAAATCCTAGAACAGTGAGACACAGAACTTGTATTTCATAGAAAAATAAACTAACACAGTAGAAGAGATGAATGCATTTTTGTTACAAGTTTCATTAATGTGCTTTTGAGGCACACCTCAATAATAAAAGAGTAAGAAAATAGGGCATGCTTATTCAATGTAACAGAAATTATTTATTTTATGAGTATGCATACATTAAAAAATTTATGTACTTAAATTTTAAACATTTATATATATATATTTTAAAATATTAATAGTGTCCAGTTAGACATTGAGGATGTTATGGGAATTTGAGCACACTCCTGGTCTACTCACCAACCTTACAAGGGTGCCATGATTTGGCAAAAATGGGAAAGAAAATACAGCTATAATAATGCCACTGCTCAAAGCCACATGTATGATCTACACTGCATAGCTTACAAAAAGTGATCTGGTAAGCATCTAAGGAAATTTTCTGGTAGCTTTTCCAGTTATTTTGATTGGTTAAAATAAAAATCTTGGCACACCGTATGCAATCACACTAATAAAATAAATTGTTATTTTAAGCATCCTAAAATAAGTATTTGCTTTACTGTATTTTAAAAAGCCTAGCATCTGTCAAGACCCTTAATACTAGCATTGATCTAAGATTTATCTAACTTTAAATATTCTTTTTCACTGCCCTGCAGGGACCATACAGCACTCAGAATTATAGGGAACATTTAACTTCTAATACAAAATAAAAAACTCTCCTGTAACAGCTATGACAACTATTTATAAGTAGTATCATGAAAGCACATAAAACCTTTTCATCATCTTCAATGTAAAAACCTTTCACTTTCTCAAAAAAAGTTAAGAATTCTGTCTACCTCCATAATCATTCTTCATTCTCACTTGTTCTATTTTCTCAGCTGGAAATGATGAAAAAGCTAGTAACATGCAATTAACATCTCACTAAAGAGCACAGTTGGAAAACATATGGTTTAGAAATCACTGACTTAATCCTTGTAATCCACCTATCAACATACTACACAAAGCATGACAAGGGCTGAATTTTGCCCAACTGAACTGAATTCAATAGAATTCAATTATGACAGATAGAATTAGTAACATTCTAATGAGATTCTGTCCAACTAAAAGGATCCTATGATGATTAAAGCATTTAAACCACTGTATTTTGCATTGTATTAGTTATCAATCTTTTATTTTTTCTTAACCTGTTAACATTTAGTTTACTCAAAAATTTATTCAACATCCTTGTTTTTCCTCAAGGAAACCTTTGTACCTCTCACCTCAGGTTGTGTGTCTTTGTGTTTAAATGCATAATCGTAGTAATTAGCTTAAATTTAGAAATTACAAATGATTTGTGAAGTCGTTGAATCAGCTCAAATCTTGTAATTCGGAGATCCATTGATGCATTGATGTTATTTACCTTTGATGCTCTAAAACAAAAGGCAGTAGATGTTGTGTCTGACTTTTCTCTGTCTAACATTGCAAGTCCTTCATCTTCATTCAGAGCCAAGTACATTCCTGTCGTAATATGTCGAAGTCGGAAAGGCTGTCCCCATCTGATGTTACTTCCACTCCAGCTAAATATATGAGACATCAAAAAATAATTTATGAAGTAAGCAAAATTGGTATTTCTCTTTGGGGTTTTAAAGCATGTTCAGAAAATACACTGCACTATATACACCCCTCTTTGCTTTTGATTTCAATATTTGCCTCAAAACAGACTCAAAACTATTAATACATTTGATAGTAGACTCAACATTCCAAAGAGCTATCTTACGTCTCCATTAGTGATGAAGATATATAATTTGCAATCACAAGCACAACAAAAGTAAAACAAACATACAGTACAGAAGGCCATCAAAGTTAAAACATATATACCCTTACGGTATATATTGACATCTCACTTCAAAAAGAGATAGCAAATCACCAAGGAGGGAAATAGTGACTAAGAAAAAGAGACATGACACCTATGAGTGGTATTATTGTTCTGATGTCCACCCATGCTTCTACAATTGCAAGTGAAAACTGGGAAGGCATTTTACTTTTGGATGGAAACAATGTCTCAGGCAGGCACATCTCATAGGCAACATTGCTTTTGCTATTGGACACAGACCCACAGACAAGTCATAAATTATTTAAATACTGACATTCCCCATAGCATTGTATCATAGAACCACAGAATATCTAAGGTTAGAAGGGACCTTTGAGAGTCATCTAGTCCAACCCCCCTGCAGTAAGCGGGGACATCTTCACTGGATCAGGTTCCTCAAAGTCCCATCAAGCCTGACCTTGAATAACTCCTGGGATGGATGGGGCCTCCACTATGTCCCTAGGCAACCTGTTCCAGTGATCTATCACCCTCATATCAAAGACCTTTTTCCTAATATCCAACCTAAATATTTCCATTTCTAGTTTAAAACTGTTACCCCTTGTCCTACTGCTACATGCCCTCGTTAACAGTTCTTCCCCAGCTTTCTTATAGGCACCTTTCAGGTATGGTAAGGCTGCTATAAGGTCCCCCCAGAACCTTCTCTTTTCCAAGCTGAACTAGCCCAAATCTCTCAGCCTACCACTATATCATGGTAGATTACGTTTTATTATTGACAATGAACATATATAGCAAGACAAATGTACTTCTCATGTACTGCTTTAAGGGTCTGTAACAATTGAATGGCTGTTAACGTAAGGAGTTGCTAACAAAAAAGTTCAAAAAATATCAGTACCTTATTCGAAGGGGTTCTACTCTCCACAAAGACCTTGCTCGGACACCAGCTCCTCCAGTTTCATACAGTACTTTCCTACAAAAAAATTTAGAGGATCATCCTCTTGTATTTATTTGTGCTACATAGTATTTATAACCTTACTCCTCCTTTAGCTATTCAGGAATCAATTCTTCTCCCCAGCTAAACGGCTGGAATTGAATTAACAGAAGATTCCTACTCATTGGTGAGCACAATACACAATTTGCATGTCCCAGGTAAATTAAGCTACTTCCATTAAGCTATTTTCTCTCAGGATTTGATAAAATATTTTTCCTTCAAGAGAAACTTTTGCTATTATTTAATTAGTCATAAAAATATGCAATTCATATTGTTCCCAAGAAGTTAATAATAATTACTAATGTTTTTAGACGCATAAGCACAATATTAAAATAAACACACACATTCTCATACATTAATGATTATTTTCATGAATACAACATAAGAGATTTCATTCCTTCATTCTTACTAAGAGACAAAAATGCTGGTGATAAATTAAAAAAATTTTATTATAATCCTGAAAAAACAGATAATACACATAAAAGTATATATTAGTTTTATGAAACTCAGAGAAATGAAAAACAGGAAGTGAATGCATTTAGCCTTTAACATAACCTACTTTTCTTGAATTACTGGCCAGGGGTTAGTGGTATGTTTAAGTGCTTAAACAGACATTAAACTCAATAACCAAATACAAACAGATACAAAGTATGGCAGATTAATCCTATTTACAGGGATACACGTAAAAAAGTTTTACATCTTTCAATAATCAATCTTGTTGTCATCCGAACACCAGAATTTGTATAATCCTTCTCATATATAGGAACTTTTAAAAATTATTTTTTAAAAAATTGCATGTTTTACATTCTGCAACAGTAAAAAATGTAGGAAATAAACATCTAATCAAATTATGTGTTCATAATAATTTGGGAAGTCTGATGTGCACCTTACCTATTTTAAAAGATTTTAAGAATCTCTTAACTAAGTAAAACAAATAATCTAGTACTACAGATGAAAAGGCCTTTATTATTTAAAAAAATGTTTATATGTATCCTGTTTTGCAGATCAAGATCTTTCCTATTATCTGTTCTATTTCCTATATCCATTAATGTGGGAACCGTACCTACAAGATTAAAAATTCAGGTGTCTGCTTATCTCTTATGCAAATATTGTTGATGGAAATGTGCAATCTTGGTGTGAGAATCAGCCAAAGAAGGGAGTCTTATGGCAGCAGGGGAACCCTGTTTTGGCTCTACGATTTAGAATAAACAGATCAACAGTTTCTACACAGAAGTTGGAAGGCCACGATGCCTGGAATGAGACCTTTTGCTTCATTAACTGCAAAATTTATATTAAAGTTAACACCTCTAAATATGCTAATGAGCAAAAAAGCAATACATGCTAAACATGGATGACTGTAGTACTTGACTCACTACCCAAATCATGTTATCACCCCAGGGGGCCAATGGCTAAGATTAGGGTATAAAGGGTATTGAAGAAGCTACTCCTGGGGTGGGAGAGAAGAAATTGAAGACCACGTAGAGCTAGTCAACGAGCTGCGCTCCTTCTCCTCCACCCAAGAAAGGGACACCCTCCCAGTAAATGACTGCAATTTCACCCATTTGGTGAGAATACCCAGGACAGTATTTTGCTATCATTTTATTATAATCATAGCACTTTAATTATAATTGTAGTGATATATTAGATCTACTGCAATAAGTGCATTTATCAACAGCAATCATGAACTTTTATATCAGTCACTTTAATAAACTTTCTGTTTGTTTCAACTTTGTGAAACTGTTTCAGGGAAAGTCCTTTAGGGGCTCTGATGGGTAAATGTTGAGATCGGTATGTGGTTATATATGTAGTCTTTTAAATATAAACCAATGACCAAAACTGGACCTAGCCACAGGCTACTCCCTGAGG
This sequence comes from Laterallus jamaicensis coturniculus, assembly GCA_022605575.1. Taxonomy (NCBI): domain Eukaryota; kingdom Metazoa; phylum Chordata; class Aves; order Gruiformes; family Rallidae; genus Laterallus; species Laterallus jamaicensis. The sequence continues at coordinate 1,210,581 of JAKCOX010000013.1, read as the reverse complement.
AGTTTAGTCTTTTCTGAAATTCTTGACTAAGTGGGAGAGCCTCAGCCATACATCAGACTCATACCCTTTATGTGACTATTATATGAGAAAGGTTATACAAAATCTGGTGTTTGGATGACATGACATGAATGATTATTGAAAGATGAAAAACTTTCTTACACATATTCATGTGAACAAGACACATCCTCCCTAGCATGCATGGGAGTTTGACTTTCTATTGTACTTCAGTATCTATAAAAATATGCAGCAATGGACTTTAAAATCTGCCTTCCTGCTCTGGCAAACTTGACTGAATGCTGCAGATGCATACATAAACATGTCACAACCTAGCTGTTAGACAGCCTGTTCTGAATGAAAGTAGCATTTTGAAATGCAGAATTTTAAACAGCTATTCAGATTGTCAAATTCCTTTCCCTCTACAACAGTTAACAGGAAAAAAAACTTTTCTTCTATTGAGAACTCTTAAGGATTTAATTTATCTGATATTTTGCTTCTTGATCAATATTAATACATTCCAGGAAGGATCAATATATTAACATATATACTGGAGGAGTGTGAAAAAACATTTACATCCAGTATCTTTATAACATGATAGTCTTGTAAATCTGTATTTGTACATTATTTAGGAGTCACACTTAAGAAAACACGTGCATTTTAAAAAATATTGAAATGATAGTGCACTACAAGAGTAAGAACATATATTCTTAATAATAAAGTTAGAAGCATTTCCTATATATATTGTCTTCTATAATCTCCAGGCTGAAAAAGTAACAAAACTGTAAAAGAGAAATTCTGCTTTTTCAGAATAACATCTACATAATACTTTCTTCATATTTTCCTTGATTCCATCCATCCATCATATTCTGAGTTTTTGCCAAGCCTTCCTTTTGGATTTTCAGTAAGTCTATCCCCTATATTTTCACTTTTCTTGTAATACAAGACCTTAAGGGCCTTGGTGGACAATAGTAATTGTTTGAATCATTACATAGCATTCACTACAGAAGGCTTTGGAAAATTAAATGTCTGTTCTATGAAAAGAGAAATTACGACTCTTGTGTAACAGCTTATTAAATACTCCTAATGGAATGTATATCACTGATTAAACAAAGAGATGGAAATAATTACAATCATTTTCTATAGCTCTTTCTCCCTTTCCTATTGATATTTGGTTTTTTGGTGAAAACATGTATTTTTATAGTGTAAATATGACTCCTACAATTATGACATAGTACAAACTTGGCCTTATGTCTATTACGCAGTTCACAAATCCAAAAGATAGGATAACTCCAAATCATCAGTCTTAACACATTGTATCACTGTCACACATTTGAAAGTGTTCAATATTCCATTAACATTATTCTCCTATTTCAGGAATATAATTACATAGCTTTCAGAGATTTTTTTAGGATTTTTAAAAGCAAGTGTTCCCTGTCAACACTTGCTTATGTCTGCAAGTAATAGTAATACACTTTAAAGACAAATAACATAACTGGCTGAAATCTCAGTTGAAATCAACTACTTGAAATTCAGCAATGAACTCGACTGATTGCCTGCTTAGTAGGTCTCAACTTCTTGTAACAGTGTCACTGCCCAACTAAAAATTGCGAAGAAGAGATTTAACCTATCTTACCTCAAATTCAACTGACAATTAATGATTAAATTTTTGAGAGAAGGTAACATAAAAATGTACCACCACTCACTTGTGCTGTAAATCATTCTGATCTGTAGATGGAATTGTCAAACACTCATCATGGCCATGGAAAAAACGTACTACATGCCCACCAAGAAGATATCCTGTGGAAGAAGCACATTCCTCATTAACTTAAACATTGACAATATGAAGATAACACCTTAAAAAAAATTGAAAAAATTCAAAAGACCTAGGTGAAATCTATATTTTCCAATTTTCACTAATAGCTGAAATTAAGTAAGAAGAATAAATTTAATATGAAAACTTTTTTTGTTAGTATCTTTTTCGTTAAAGCTATTTTTTTCTGAAAATGAAGACAGAACCGAAGCAATCTGTTAACATCTGAAAATCAAAGTAGCATTGTGGGACAGAAAAGGAAAACAGAAACTTCTGCAACAATTACTGTTTTGAAAACTGAATGCTTTAAGTAAAAGTCAAAACAAATCTATAATACAACAGTTTCCTCTCCCTTAATGCCATTTAAATATTCTCAATACAAAACAATTTGGTGAGTTCATCAGTTTGTTCTGACATTTATAATTTGTGTCAAAATCAAAACTGCACTGCAGCAGCAGGAGACAGAGGACAGAAAAACACTTAGCAGTTCTGAAGATTAAGCTTAATGGAAGCTAACTTTCCAACCCACTTAACGCAAAGACTACAGGTCAAAACCAGGCACTTTTCCTTACAGACAAAAAGAAAAGAGAAAAATGGTGTAGGAGGAGAGTGATTCATCAGACCCTCAGTTCAAACTGTTCTGACCTTGTAAGTGAAATTAATGCCTTTTAAAAGAACAAACACACATAAAGGAGGTAGGGTAGAAGGAAATTTTCATACTGTGCAGTTGATTTAATATAAATTTGTAAATTAGGAAAACAGTAACTGACAATTATCCTTTTGCCAATTAATACAAAGGTCAAAACAAAGAAAGAATGAAAAAAACCCAACAAACTTGCCTGATATTTATGTTCAATCTAAAATACTTCGAATATCACAAAAAGTCTGTTGTGAAACTTCCAGTCCAATTTTAGACTCAGGAAATCGCACTTTCTCAGTCTGTCCATCCAACCTGAGCTAGGCTGCTAAGTCTTTTGACGTATGATCATCGCTCATGTAACCCATTCTGAGAAGTGTATATACAGCTAAACCTAAGTGGATGGAAAAAAAACTGAAACAGAAAAAAATCTACCTCTCTGTTTATCACACCCTCTACCTTTTTTTCCCTATTATTATTATTATGCAATTTTGGATTATGTATTCAATTCTGAGCTACACAGTAGAAAGGATCAAAGTACAACACAGGGCCACTAAAATGATTAAGAGACTGATGCATCTCACACATGAGGAAAGGCTGAAACAAGTGGGCTTGTTTGACCTAGAGAAGAGAATGCTCTGGGGGATCTCATCAGTGTAAGAGAATGGAGCCAGGCTCTCTTAAGCAGTGCCGAGTGACAGGACCAGAAGCAGTGGGTAAAAAACTGAAACATGGGAGGGTCTATGTGAACATCAGGAAACATGTTTTTACTCTGAGGGTGCCTGAGCACTGACACAGATTGCCCAGAGAGGTTGTGGAGTCCTCATCCTTGGAGATACTCAAAAGCTGTCTAGACATAGTCCTGGGCAACCTGTTATAGGCAGCCCTGCTTCAGCAGTGAGTTTGGATCAGATCCCTTCCAACCCCAACTATTCTGTGATTCTGTAAGCACTTAGGAAATTTAGTTGCCAAATCCCTGTGTTACAGAAATTTAAAAGATACCACTGATCTTCTATGATCTCTCTGCATAGTTCATTATGCTTGCCATCTGTTAAAAGTTTTTAACTTTACTACAGAATGGCTTTTCTGCTGGCTTAGTTTTGTTTTTCTTGAGAAACCTGCGAACATGAGGAGGTTTCCAGAGTTAACCTCTATTCTCTTTAAGACCCATGATTGCAAGGGACAAGACAGTCATTTAGAAATATAAGGCTCCAGCATAATACGTCTGGCAACAGAAAGAAATCAGAAACTATTACAATGAAAATCCATATCCCATATGCTCTTAAAAATACAAACACCGAGACAAGTTGCTTATGGGCCAGTGCACAGGGACACTGTGGAATGCTGATTTAAACTGTGGGGGGTTAAAAGGGCCTGACCACAGTTCAGATACGTGTAGTTACTGTTAGGATTTAGCACGAGGGTAATCTACTTCTGTCATGACTTACTACAGCTGATCCCAGGAAAATGCAAAGTCTTTCATGTTCCTTATATCTCTAATTTCAACAATGATCCTCTATATTATTGTATCATAAGTGTTTCATTTTAGGCCGAAGTGATACAAACTGTTCCTGACTTAAAGCCATTTACCATGCATGAATGTGGTAGGCTGATGCTTCAAACAGAAAACAGCAGAGTTAAAGTACGTTTGTTATGGCAGTGTTAATGACAGAGTATGGCACTGAAATGATGAGCACTATTGAATGGATGAGCCTTTCATTACAGAGCATTTCTCAAACAGAATAAGGTGATGCTTCTCCAAAGAGTGCAGTCAAGTACCTAAAAAGAAAACCTGACCCTGTGGGTGGGACTTAAGGCTGATTAAGAGGATGCATTTAGAGAGCTCATTTTCATTCAGAAAGACTATAAGGAAGCATGGTTTTGAGATCCAGAAAGGATATTGAGCAAGTATTCTTAAAAAACACAACTAAGAGCCTGAAATAGACACTATGAGAAACATGCTTTCTATTTTGCATGTTTCTTTGTCTCTCTTCTGTTATCTGTGTCACAGGGTGATTGAAAATCCTGTACAAATTTACATTTACTGGGTTGTTTATTCTCTAGCTCCTGATCTCCAAAATTAAATTGAAGACAATTAACTCATCTGTTATTCTTCCAGACTTCATTTCTTATGCAGCCATTTATGCTTTTGTCTTCTAAAGTTACAACACTCATTCAGTTTATCTGGCTGATGTATCGGTATTTCTCCATTTTCCCTTTCATTACTGTTCTCCCTTATACTAATTTCCTTCATTTTCATTAAGGTCTATGGTTTGATGTTCTGATGGTGGGGTTTTTTCCTTTCATTTCCACTTTTTGGGAAAAACAATACAAAGCCATTTTAAAAATAAATAAAATGACAAACCTTCAGTAATATTGCTTCCTGAGCATGTAGGATGTACATTCCACAGTGTCTGCATAAAGGAGGCATCCACCTGAATACTTCCATTTGATATGGAGAGATGCTGAAATAAGACAACAGTAACAAAAAACAGTGAAATTTAAGTGTTTAAAAATACTATATTAATTATCATATTAATCTCTCAACAAGATAGAAATACATAATGAAGTAAATATACAAATATTTTTCATGTTTTAAAATTAGTAGTCACTTGCTTTTAAAACAAACTCTTCTAAATCTCATCAGCAGCCTCCAGATGCAGCTAAGAAATCTTTCACAGATACAGAGGTAGAAACTCCCCAAGAAAGAGAATGCTGAAGTACACCTGGAGGTAAAGGCGTGTGAACAGTCATGTTCTAGGGGGAGAAAACTTTCACTGAGAAAAAAAAAAAAGTGCATTACAAGCAAGTATTATTTCCTAAATTAGAAAAACTTCATAAGAACCCCAACCATTTTCCCAACTCCTCATGACATTTTTGTCTTTTCCCTCCATGTGTCCACTTGCTAAACAAACCAACCTACCAGGTATCTTTCAGAGGACACACTGACCAGGATAAGATCATCACCTATTCGAACTTTTTCTCCTTCTGACCTTTGTTTAGAAGCAGGGTGTATTGTCCACCAGCATGCCTCACCTAAAGGACAAAGATACTTAGCAAGGATATACAAAACAGACAACTCCCAAGAAATTTAAGGATATGTTTATACAACATTGAAGTAAAAGAATGAAGAATTGCCTCTCATAAGACATGTGCCTTATAAAACCACCTCATCCCTTTTTCCAATCTGATTCTTTCATGAAACTTTTATCAACTAATCTTTCTCTGCACCAAAGCTGATATTTCTCTTTTCATGTTCTTTTTAAAAGCAACTAACTACTTACAAAACACTGCTCAGTAAAAGGTTGACAGCTACCTCAGGCTTAATCACAACCAGTTGTGTCTTCTTTTGCTTAATGTCCATATTTAATGCACCACTTTCTATATTATTTCCACTCTAAGTTACATTTATGATGTATAATACAGTTTTTTTAAACAAATACTCCATAATTTTACAATATTGCTACACTACTAATACAGTTCTGGGAGCAGTTCCACTGGTACTACAGACCATACGACTGCCTGAGGGCGGCAACCAGAGAACATTTCCTAGACATTGAATATAAGATTCCAGATTACTTTGCAAACACAAACACCTTGATTCTGGGAATATTATCACATTCATTCCATAGTTTCACACCCTTCAGGGTTTAGTTAAGACCCTGAAGAAAACAAGTTGAATACAACTTTCTAACTGGGTGATGCAAAGTGGGAGAAAATTAAATAAAGGCAAAATTGATAGCATAAAACGAAGCTAAAAATCTGTCTGACCAACTCAGAACTTGCATGTATAAACTGCTTAGAAGAGAATTTGAAGGTTATGAAACTAGTTATAAAGGCAATAAATAAAAGTTATATCCCTAAAAATGTAAAGTACTAAATCTTTAAAAGCGAATTATTTTAAAAATTGTCTTTTCACTCAATACTTGCTAAGTGAAGAATACTTCCTGCAGCTAAAATTTATTCAGTAAGATAGTTTCATGGGTAGGGAAGTAGGGCAAGGGGAAGTGATGTTATTATGGTATTCAGTTTATGAGGTTATTAAAATCCTCTGTGCAGAAACACAACTAAGCTTTCCTTTTATGTGCTGCTTATTATATCTTACTTACGTGTACAAGGGTCTTTTTGCATGTGTACAGTAAAGTAATTACATGAGAAAACTAGAGGTATTCGTTAGAAAATTTCAAGGTACAAGCAGACACAGGCACAAAAATAAGTGAAAAAACTCCTATAAAATTATAAAGACAGAATTCACTGAAACAATTTTCAGGGAGACAGAACACATACATTCCTTTGATCTACACCCCTAAAGAAAATGTACAATTTCAATGTACATGCCTGGGCCTGTGTACCGCAGGGTCACCTGCTACTTTCTGATGAGTACACCTCACCTTCAGTAACTATTAGCACTATGCATACTGGAGCAAATAAATCTATTTGTTGTTCTTTGTGACTGAGTTGCTTTTTAACATAGCTCACAGTGGCATCACAAAATTTAGATGTGACTTTGCAGCATTATTTATTTATTTATTTATTTTTAAACTAGATTTCTATCAGCAACACTCTTTCTGGCAGTACTCCAAGAAATCTACTAATCAGAATTTAAAGCTTTCTTGTCTCTTCTTGTGTTGTATCTTTTCCACTCTATTTTATGCTTTTATTTTTCTTCAGCTCTTTTAGCAGTGTGCTTATTATTTTCTTGTTTTCTTGCATAATTTTTTTGTTGCATGGTTACAGTGGTACAGTTTCTGTACACTAATTCTCTTGAAAGTGCCAAACCACACAAATAGAAAACAAATGACCACTATCACCAGTGTTAACTGCAGTTGTGGTAACTCAGTTTAATTGCAAGTCACTCACATTCTAACACAAAGTCAGTGAATTTACTAAAAGTCATCACTATTGACAGTCATCATTTACTTTCAGATATCTAATTTCTAATGAACAGATAAATATGACATTCATAAGATGACAGTGCCATTAATCTCAGTGCCTCTTCTAAAAATAGAAATGTGTGATATATTTTCCTTCAAAAATCACTTGCTATACCTGCTGCATTTTCTCGTAGTCCCACATCAAATGCCAGTTTATCCGTCTGAGATCTTGATGATGTTAAACATGTCAAATACTGAAAAACAGTAAAGTTATTGAAAGCAAAACCGCAATAGTAGCCATTGACACATATGTCAAATTAATACTGCCTGCGCTTAAATTTTAAATTAGTTAAGAATTATGTGATTTGTACACAAGCTCTTCCTGACCTTAAAACATCCAAACCTTTTTCCACTTCAGCACATATTTCTCTGAGCAATTTAGTTCCTTCTTTCCAAAGTTTCACTTAACTTCATCAGATAGGAACGGCAAACATCTTGTCAATAACTTTAATATGTTTCCTTCATGAAAGCATAGTGAACATACCAAAAAGCACTAATGCTTGCAACTCAGGTATATCAAGGCACATACAATTTCTATGGTCCATAAATATAAGCAACAGAGTTTCAAGACTATTGTGGAGTATTCTAGTGCAGGAAAAAGGAGTGAAGAAGTTTTCTTGACTTCTCATTTATTCAACCTCCCATTACATATACTTGCATGGTCTCTAATAAGTCAAAGATCCAGAGCTATTAAAATTTTCCAGTTGTACAATGCAACAAAACAAAATTGATACAAGGTAGCCTGAAGAAGCATGCTCATGGACATAACCTCTGTGAACTATGGGGTCTAAAAAGGAACAGCTTATCTTGTAACATATGGTGGGAAAAAAAGCACATATCATGACAAATTAATTTGTTAATGGAAGTATAATTAAAATTAAAACCTTAAGGACACAGAAATAATCCATAAGCTTTTCAGCTACATTTCTAAGCAAAATGGATTGAAAAACCGGAATTTAAAATACAAAGGACACTTCTATTGTGTTTATACACCATAAACTATTCTTTCTTTAAAATCAAGTGCAGAAGAGAACTTGGAAAGAATATCCTTCTGAATTTACGTAGTTTTAATTTTGATAAAAAGAAGCTTATTTGACTTTCATGCTATTCATTCTATGGAAGTACTGTTTCACTTACCATTTCACTAAACGAATGGCGAAGCAGTATAGCATGGCCGTATAGCAGGGTTCTGTGACCACCCCCTTGAGCTGCCTACAGGACATGACACAGAAGGTCAGAACTTCACTTCACTGCAGTGACTACAATCAGAATTATTTAACAACATGAAAAGCTACCACAGTTCAATTAATAAGTGCAGAATTCAAGAAAATTATTAAATTTATATGTTGGGCAAAAATCGTAATAATGACAGCTACAGAAACAGCCAAATACCTGACATGAGAACAAATGTTGCTCCCAGTCAAAACTATTTTCAAAAAATGTTTTCGATTTACTAAGATACTACTTACCTTTCTTATAAACTTCTCAGATGCATTAAAAAAAAAAAAAAAGATAAGTATATATAGGCATACACAAACTTAAATTTGAAACGGTTAAAACTCACCCACTGCCCAGAATAGTTTAAGCACATATTAAGGATATCCATTGCTAGGATTAATGCTACCTTAAGCATTTAGTAAATTCATCAAAGCAACTGCATCCATAATTTCAACCAAGCACAGTTATTAATTTCACATATGGAGTTTTGTGCCAAGATCAGAGAGAGTCAAAACTGAATTTTCCATATGCTTCCTTTAAAGAAGTTTACACAAATCTTTTGAACTCCTTTTGGAGACCAGAAGAAAACAAATTCCAAGGGAAGAATCTTAACAAAATTTTGCTTATTGGAAGACTACAAGGTTTATAGGTTTTCAAGTCAGTCTACCTCAGCCTTTATCTGCATCTTTCCACTTATTTCCTAACTGTTTATAAATAACAAGCCTATTCAAATTTAAATAATATGACAAAGAAATTAAATTCTTGATTTATTACGGTGCTTTCCACTGAAACAAAGATTTTTATTTTTTTATTTTTATTTTTATATTCTTGATCCCAGATTGTATGAAGAACAGGGAGTTGACCTCCATATTTTGCAGAATTAAGGATATCGTGATTAATGTTAATGTTAATTATATCCTACACTTTAAAACATTTTTTGTTGTACAGACAACCTTGTACTTCATCTTTTTTCTCTTCGTACAGGTCAGAACTTTTACATCTGGTAATTCCTGAGTAATAATAAAAGGTCTAACATCACGATCCTGATAAGAAGTTAAAAATTGTTCATTTAAGGATATCTAACTTTTCATGTAACTGAAACTGTTCTCACACATGCACAGAGGTTTTTTTCAATTAAAAAAAAATCTACTTTATAATCTCGTCTCAGGTATATTTAGGCCATTGTTAAATATGAAAGATGATTGCCCAAAACACAGCTGCAGAAAAGATGTCGTCTTGTCCATTACATATTTCTAGAAATGACTGCCTTTCAAAGTCAGTTCTTCCTACTGGATTCATGTGGAAGGGACCAACATAATTAAAGGTAGTTCCAGGAACTACGGATGTGGTGATATTATTTTACACTCTATGAACAATACATTGTTTAAATTACCAATTAGGTCAACAGATTTACAAGCTATGTATAACTTGTGTTCTACAGAACAGAACCCCAACTTTAAGCTAAAAAACTGCTATATTTTCTATCCCAACATGTAGAATACTAAATACTGATTCAAAGGATTAAAAGAGATATACTATTTGTCCAACCAGAAGCAATAAAAAACCTAAGCAATTTCGGGGAAGTATTTTATTAACACTTCAATCAAATAAAAATCCCACTTCTCTTTTTCTAGTTAATAACAAAGGCATTAACAAATTAGGAGTTTGGTTCTGGTTATGCTGGAACTTAATGCTGTTAACAGATGGTAGACAGTTTTATGTAATTTTTTGTGGTACATTTTATTGAGAAAATTCTCAGAATTATATGGATACTACGCATAATCTCTTTCAAAATACATTCCATATAATTATGTAAAATTTCTCAGTACACCCAGTAGTAAACTAAAAAATACTAAACTCCTGGATAATGATTTTTGGATCCACGTAGAAAATGTGTTACTTTATTGGAAGAAATTGGAGACAATATGAGATAATTATTGCTGGTCATTCAGAGAAGACAGCATACTTCCAGATATCATTATAAAAGGCTAATTGGAAACTATAAATAAAAATTTCCAAGAACTCCTCCAAAATATTTCATATTTGAAAAGGATTTTTAATCATATATCCTGCAGGAACCTATCACTGCTTGGGGAAGAAATCTAGGAAAACATCTTCTAACCGTGTATATAATACTTCTTTTATAAATTACAACTTTTTTTAATCAATAAGGACAACCTTAACAGCACAATCAACTGGAATTACAGACAGGCTGTCAGAAGAAAATTACATGTCCATTTTTAACAAATATATGCATGCTGAGCACAAGCAATAAAACGCTTCATGTTATTTTTTTACTACAAGCTTTTAGGTGAATCACTTGTAATTTTAAAGCTGACTCATTTAAAAAAAAAACCAAACAAATAAACACAACAAACCAACAAAACCCCAAAATCAGATAAACTATGTTCTTCCTCTAGAAAAATAGGAAACTAATAGGAGAACTCTATTCCAAACTAAATTTAACATGGAAAGCAAACCATTCAATGGAATGATAGACTGGTGGAACCAATAAAAGATTAATATTAATAAAGTGAGGCCAAAATCTATTGTTACCAATGCTGCAGTGTTGAGAACAGAATGTAAAGGAACATTTTTACATATAAATGCCTACATTTCCTACTGTCATTTTCCTTCTACATATGAAATGATTAAAATACAAAAATTTGTATTATTCATCTCAAAATTAACTTTTTTTTCTGAAATCTAGTTTAGAAATTACTTATCATATAATTTTTAAATCATGCTAAAGATAGCACCTGATAATAAAAAATATTTACTTGATTGGTAATTATGACACATCTCAAAACATAATCAGTTAATTGTAACTTAAAAAACAACCTATCCATTCTACCAACAGCTAGTTGACAAAAGCTAATTAAGAGTCCACCTCCTCTGAATATAACAAGTCCTGTGGTCCAGAAAGAAAGTTTCTTGCATTATTGTTCAGGCTTTCATTTTTTAATTTCATCTTTCTATTTCATCTCTGCCAACTCTTCTGTGTTCCTATTACGATTTCCCAAATGGATGGTACCCAGCTTCAAAATACATGCATGTCAAGCTGGTATCAAAATTAAAAAAGCACAACAGACTACATTTTCTTTTCTATTGCCCACTGCCCCCAAAGCAATATGGTCATTTTTACTGTTGAGATTATTTGTCCTCTACTGCCAATCCCAAATATAAATATTCATATATTACTAGTAATGCCAGATTAAATATTTTGGCTAAATTTATGGATGAATAATTTGGAAATACTAAAAATTTTGTTAATGCTTAGAACTCAAAGTATTTAAATCAAACTTACTTTCCCTAATCAAATGCTTTTCTCACCAAAAGTTCCATTTTCTAGTAAGCAATGTAATTGCATAATATCAAAAAATACACTGGACAAAACAGTGGAAAGCAAAAGGTTAATAATAATGAGGTCTGAAAACTGTGTGCACAAAGGCAGACACTGCAAGACTGAAAGTGATGCAGCAGAAGTCCAGCTTTCCTGAGCTGTGCCATAACATGGGCCAGTTAAAGATCTGGACTACAGAATAAGCCAGTAGGTTGTGGTTATCCTGCCAATAAATTACAGAGAAAAAACACAGGTTCTTCCACTTCTCAAAAAGTAAAAATGTAGGAAGAACTTAATGCCTGTGAGGCATTAAACAGAGGCATAGGACATTTATCCTTAACTGCATTCCTATAGACTGGTGAAGAGTTGCACAACAATGAAAAGACAGCAGAATGACTGGTGATTTATAATTGAACAGAAAAAAATTTGAAAAACTATTCTGTAGCCATGTTCATCTTTTAAAAAATAATAAACATTTCTGTGTAGATGACTATGACATTCAAAAATTAGTTAGAAGTAAATAAAGCATTCTTTTGATTCTCCCTTCTAGGATATTTATTGTCCTCCTACATATGATTCAATATTATTTTCTAAGCTTCTATTAATAAAAGAAGAAAACACTAAAACTGCATGCATAATATATGCATCTCAGAAAAAAATCAAAAGAGATCTTTCAACATGAAACAAATTCAACATAAATTTCTATTTGACAAAAAAACAGTAGAGAAACATTAAGTAAATTTCTTTTGATAATGCTGAATTTACTTGTATTTTTATGCTTGGTATCTCCCTCAAACATCTCTTTCCTTTTCCTTAATGTCACAGAGTCTTAGCTCTGTGTGTAAGTACAATAAAAAAACCCCTACAACTCAAAGAAAAAATTTCTCTTGTTCTACATAAAATAAAAAAGAGATTATCCAGATCTGCAGATTATCTTCATCATAATTAGTTGCCATTTAGTCTCATAAAAGAGTAAACCCATAGAGTTTTTTCTCTTAAAAAGCAAACCCACAGAGTTTTATCATGTTCTGTTCATAAGAGAATGAAATTTCAATTCAATTAAGATGAAATGGGAGAATAAGGGTCAAAGCAATCAAATTAAGATAACTCTTCCAGCCAGGCTTTTGGGCTGTGCTGGGAAATCAATTAAAGCACAGCATCATAGACAACAAGAGCAAGCTGATCTAATCAGTCAGCAGAAATCTGAGAGGTATGGTGAACATCAAAGTATGAAGTCACCCACAAAAAAAAGCAAGAATTTTGTCAACTTTTAGAGACATACATGTGACTACTACCAAATGTAACTATGAGTGAAATATAAAATATTCTTATTTACACTAGTTTTGTGTGTTTCGTGGTAACAGAAAGCAATTACAGAATTTGTCATAATAAATAAACATTGTAAAGTCTTATTTAATATTTATTTGTTAATAATACTTCACCTTATACATTAAGAAGTAGTATTTTGAAGGTTTTTTATATTTCAGTTGTTCACTGAGTAGAAGAAAAAAGGTGAAGTTACATTTTATTTTAAATTCTTAAGGCTAAGAGAGTTGGTTGTGTTCAGCCTGGGGAAGCGAGGACTCTGGGGAGACCTTATTGCAACCTTCCAGTACTTAAAGGGGCCCTACAGGGAACATGGAGAAGGACTCTTTATCAGGGAATGTAGTGATAGGACAAGGTGTAGAGGATTTAAACTAAAAGAAGATAGATTTAGATTACATGTAAGGAAAAAATTCTTGAATATGACGGTGGGGAGGCACTGGAACAGGTTGCCCAGAGAAGCTGCAGATGCCTTTTCCCCAGAAATGTTCAAGGCCAGGTTGGATGGAGCTTTGGGCAACCTGGTCTAGTGAAGGGTCCCTGTCTGTGGCAAGGGGGGTGGAACTAGTTGATCTTTGTGGACTCTTCTAACCCAAGCTCATATGATTCTATAACCTAAATTGCCTACTTATAAACAATTCACCACTGCAACAACAAGAGTAACATCTAAAACTTCACGAAGTATTACTGTGCAGATGAGAAGTAAATCTGTCTCATCTCAAAAACTGGCAATGAGGTTCAGCTAATCAATGAAAAATTATAATTGTTCATACAGATTATTGTAAATACAGGAAAATCTATACCTGGTGTTTGAATTAGGTTTAATTTTTGTTTATAACACCATCTCCTTTTGCAAAACAAATGGTTTAGAGGTTCTGTGCAAAATCTTGTTCTTAAATAAATTTGACAATCATAAATAATTTACAATAAATTGCATGTGGCTTCTTTGGCATCCTGACTGCTCTGGTGTGGAAGTCCTGTTTCAGTCATTCTTAGCATATGTTAGATTTGAACTAATAATGCAATCGAAACTTTAGTAATATGAAATACAAGCATAGCTACAATATTTCACTTTACTGCAGTCACTTTACACTATACATTAAGCATACAAGTAAGTATTCTTGTGCTAATTAAGTAAAAGATTAAGAAATCCTGAGGAAGATTTTTGAAATTACTGTTTCTATCAACAGTTATTGCTTTTTACCACAGATGAAACAACTTGAAATTATACCAAAACAGTTTAGTTACAGAATTACACAGAAAAATATTGTATTTTTATATCTGAACTAAAAGGGACTAAAATTTGTCACTTAGTTTCATTTATAGGACTTCATTTCTAGCTGTTAATTTCATGTGAGGATAAATAAAATCATATCCAAATAAAAATTTCAAAAGAGTAACTGTACCTGCTCCTCAATGATTAAGAGAAATAAATATGATTATAATAGTGGAGGAAAAATGTCCCAGAAAAACTGAAGAATCTGACATGAGGCCCCTCTCCTAGAAAATCCTGGAGCAAGGAAAGAATTGAGAACAATCCCTATTCAGGAATCCAATCTTCTTTGATGTCAATTTACTTACCCCTTCACTAGCATTATCCCCTGTGTTGGCCAGCATTTCTTGAAGGGCTCTGACAGATAGGGACTGTTCAAGGACAAAATTGCAGATGCAAAGGTCTGGAGGAACATACTGTGAAAATAAATGAAACAGTGCAAGAACTGATCAGCAGGGTAGGTGAAGCACGATCAAAAGTGTGTTTGAATACACATGTATTGTAATTTCAAAATCCATACTTAATGGTTACTCATTTGGTTTGGGATATAATACTTCTCTGTATGAAAATAATATAAATCAATTCTTCATAGCTTGTCAGTGCAGTATCTGAGCTGGATTCTTCACAGTAAAATGAAACATCTTCAGGTGCAAAAGCAAACAGCTTTTCTGTAAATATTATTGCTTTCCCATCTTTTAGAATTACACCATGAACACTCTATTTTTTCTCTTACTCAATTGACAAAACAGAAGGGAAGTTGTATGAACTTACTTGATACGTAAGGTTGAAGCTCTGAACATATATATAGTTATCACTAAATGGCAAAGATTCAGAATCTTATGATATGAACTACTGTAGGAGATCTTCTCAATTATTGGATCAATATGTCTTCTGGGTTTGAAAAATGAAACATATTTATTTCAAGATCAGCCAATTATTTTCTTTTTCAGTGTATTTGCATTGGTGTGCCCCAAGACAAGTCTCAAGGGGAAACATCAATGCGTATGAATATGTGACAGGAAAGTACGAAGAAGACAGAGCAAGACTGTGCAGTGGTACCAACTGAAAGGATGAGGACATTGATAAAATCTGAAATACAGGAAATCTACAAAAACATGAGGAAAAACACCCCTTTTTCTACTGTATTTTAAGCACAGGGAGAGGTGCCCCAGAGAGGAAGTGAAGTCTTCATTCTTGGAAATATGCAAACCTTGACTGAACAGTGTTCTGAGCAATCTGCTCTTGTTGAATCTACTCTGAGCAGAGGAGTGAACCTGATGACCTCCACAGCTCTTTTCCAAACTCAATAATTCAGTATTCTATGATTTATGATCCTGGCTAAGAATGAGCTTTAAAGTGTATATACACTCCTTTTTCAAATCAGTGTGGCAGGAGAGGATAAAATTATTGATAATTCTGAATTTTTTCTGTTGTCATCCTGTGGCAGCTTTCAGATTATGCAGCATCCACTTTATTAAGATATTTTCAGTACCATCCTATCCTTGAAGTATATTTTAATAAAAAAAATATTAAAAAACCAAACCAAAAAACCACAAAACAAAACAACCAAAATACCCCAGGAAAAAAGCCCAAAGAAACACCACCAAAAGTCAGATCAATCTTCTTAGCTTCAGAAACAAAACTGGAAGTTTATCTGGCAACAAAATAGCATAGCTGGTGATAAAGTAATTCAGGCACTTAATCCCACTCCAAACTGAGTATGGCATAATCAGCATGATCCAACACCTACTGACTGAACAAAAGAATACCCGTCTCTTTCACTGGCCACTGGCTTTTGATCCACAGAGACAGCATTTTGATTTGAAAATAGTTTCAACCTTTACTTCAGTGTTGTATTAATAAAAGACATGGTCTAAAAATAATGTACTGATAGTCACAGTTTGCATAAAGTGTACATCTTAGGTTAATGCAATTTTTCACTACTTATTCTTTTTCATAGCCTATGGAACATTCAGTTTTATTTAAGAATACTGACATGGAGAACTATGAAATTAATTTTTCTACCCATGACTTAGACTAGCTAACTCCTCCTTCAAATTTATAGTGTAACACAGTAAGATAACACATGCATGTTATCACATATCCCATTTCTGTGGTTGGATGGCAACAGATTCTTTTTAAAATTCTACTGACCTAAGAAATACCAGGTAATTTATGTGCATGGTACATGACTTATGTAGCTACTGTCCTCCCTAGTTAACTAAGATTGCTTCTTTAAAAAAAAAAAATTAAAAGTAATTATTTAGTCTGTCAAAGCTCATTTGTTTCCTGGTCTTTTTGCAAATAGTGCTGGTTCATAAGTTTGACATTCAACAATCTCTGTGGCAGACCATTTTATACTCTTGATGACTACACAGCTAAAAAAGGTTTAATAAAACCTCAACCATCTGTTAATAAGCTCCCCCCCGCCAACTCTAAGCAATGTTGTATTATAAAGGAATCCCACGAAAAAGAAAAAGTGCCAATAAGTCATGTTCAATGAAACAAGAATACTGAGAGGTGAGATCTACATGTAGAAGATGGGGAAATATTAATGTCAGGAATCTTAATGCTGAAATGAAAACCAAAATTTGTTCATGTACTAGAGAAAAGGTTTTAGAATTTGCTATAAAATAATACACATTAGTAATTGTCCCCCTTCTGGTTATGGGAAGTTGAAAGGAATATACAGAAGTAAGACAACTCATCTTTAAAAACCAAAAATAAAGAAAAATTCAATGGGAGTAAAAAGTATTTTATTTTACAGTCATTTAAAGATACAGAATAATAGACTGATGAGGCATGGGATAAAAGACAGCAGGAATTTAGAATAAATAGGTTTTCAAAGTCAGTGACAGTTTTTGGAAGTTCTTCCAGCACACCTCTGTGCAGTCTTGTCCATACAGATGGGAAGATAAACAAAAAGACAAATTTCATATAGGAAAACTATACAAATTTGCAAAGTATATCTGTGAAGCAATCAACAGTTCTACTCTGACAGATGCTCTTTTTCTAGAAAATATTTATTTCTGAGATTACTTCCAAATGTGTCTTTCATGTAGGGTTATCTGTTTTGCATCAACACACTCATAACACTGAATATAGCTCTTTTTTCTGAATGAGGTGTTGAGATAAATAAAACTAGCTGCTGAACTACAAATGTTCAATCTATAAAAACTCTGAGTCTATAAATAACAGTTTTCTCAAAGAAATGAATCAGAACCCAGGTCAAATTACTTTATTTTCATCTAAATTGGTTTCTGGAGGAAGAGCAGAGAGCAGTTAAAGTATATTAATAGGTCAAATCTGATAGGAGACATGTCATGAAAAAGCAGATACAAGCTACACAGTAGCTAGAGAGGAGCAACACAAGCAGTTATAGAAAAAATGAAGACCTACAGCAATGAAAAGGGGCCACACTCTGTAATAAATAAAAAAGAAGAATCTCAAACAGTTCAAAATACTTCATAGAAAATACAGAATAGGACAGCAAGCTGCCATTGTCACAGACTTCTGATACATTGACCACAGATACACTCAGCTGCCTTAGATTTCCACTTAAAAAGGGGAGACTAAAGATTTATCCTATAAGGTGCATTGTGATTAACTGATATAACATCATATTTTCCCAATTTGACATATTTATTAACATTGTAAAGGTATGCTCATACCTGACCATCATTAGTGAAGGAGACCTACCCATCCTAAGCCAGTCAATATCACATACTGTTTTAATTTTTACTTGTAGTTTCTTAGAATAGACAGCAAAATGCAGAAAGACACACACATGCACAGAATAATCACTGGTAGACCACACCTAGGGTACTGTGTCCAAATCTGCAGAAATAGACACTGTGGATGTAACATGCTCATAATGACTAGAGTAAAAAACAGGAAATATTATGAAGTATTGAATGTTACAGAAAAACATGAAGTGTCTCAGTTAGTGTCTCGGGAATTATTTTAGATAGTTAAATGATAGCAACTTTTGACTGTTAACAGGTATGCCTCAAAGTATACCTAAAATCTCTAAGAACTCTCATGTGGCAGTCACAGAAAGAAAAGCACACAAAAGGTGCACCTAGCATCACATTAAAGAAACCACAATTAAATGCAATAAGTAAGTTAACATTCACTGATCAGTTACACCAGTTGAGAGGATTGACTTCTTACTTTAGCTTCTGATGTTGGTTCCAAAAAGCACAGACGATTCCCAAGTCCCTCGGCTGCCAAGCAAAACTTCCTTTGTTCTTTGTGAATACTGGCAACACACTGAAGTACTACTTCGTCATCCTGTCACAAAACAAGGTACGAGAAAAAAGGTAAGTATTTGGAAGTTACATACACGCTATAATGCTAATAAATTCTGGAACAGTTTCAGTTGAAAATGAATGTATACTCCTGTAAGTGCTGTCAGAGTTTCTTTTGATGCGTTTGCAAATAGATGTTTATGTATAGATTTATATTCAACACTGTATCAAAGTGAAAAAGACTACAGGGTTTTCACAAGTGGCACGTCCTTCTGTGCCTTTAGGAGTGGCTTGAAATGGTGCCATAGAAACCTGTAAGCACACTGTTACTCAGCTTAACTCAGTAAAACATGTTAAAACATGTTTAATGTTTACAGTAAAGACCAGTTATTGGAATTTTGCAAACAACAGTAACCTATATGTAAAAAAATTATTTTTTTAGCCCAGTAAACCCTCAACACAAGTCCTCTGAATGCACAATCTTACCTTTTAAGGTCTCATTTAATTTAGAAATCTCTGAGTACAACCAAAGATCTAAGAGGCATTTTTCAAGTAATGGTTCAAATAATTCATAAGAACTTGCTCCTCAAGACATATTCTGAGAACAAGAACACTCTGGAAAAGTGACAGGAAACAGCCCCATTGTTAGTTATCCTAATTATTCTAAAAGCTCTTTTACAAATTGTTGCATAACGCAATGCCAAAGACGCACTAACTTGAAAAGTGTCAAGCCCTTATTCACCTTTTAACATGTGATACTTATGTGAGCTCGAACAGACTATTTTTAGTGATCACCTGTGTCAAAAGTATATACAGAATTAAAAATATTTTTATTTTCCAAAGCTTGCCCACTAACCACTTGTAGACGTAGAAGAACTTATTTTTATACAGGCATGTAACTGTTCACCAAAAGACACTGCCTTAGAAGTTTTTAAGGGGGTGGAAGCTGAGAAAACAAGAGTGATACGATATGTCAGTGTCCCATCCAGCTATGAAGCTATACTGGTGTCAATTATTATTGTCAAAGCAGATACACAACAGCCGCCTGTACTGAAATCAGAGATCACTTGAACAATTATGTTCTAAAAGCAGCACTGCTTTTCCAGTCCCATTATGCAACTGCAATACTATGACAGTAGCACAGCTACACTTGAAATAAAAGCTCGGAGTGACAAAGTGATTTTCACCAAAGGAATTAAGTGACACACCCTTTAAAGAGGGAATTCAGAAGCAGGTGTTTCATTTGTGTGATTTTGCAAGTGTGTGCAAGCTATATGGCTTTCTTGTATAAGGGGACACTTCTCCACCTACTTGCTACTACTAAAATGGACAGCTATTATATTTCAGACTAATCAGCAGTTACGTACAGTGTTCTTTATCTAACTTTGCATAACAATCAATAGTGCTTTTAACAGCACAGAATGGGAATTCAAGAAACTTTTATCAACCATTTGAAGATGTCTAGTCAAGTCGGAGGCAGACAGAATTAACTAATTAATACTAAATAAGTTCCATTTCTTTTTCCCCTTCTGCTTCCATTTCTGGAAAATGTTCTCTGAAGTTGTCAGCTTTCAAATTCATTAGTGAAAACATCTCTGCTTTTCAATCATCAGTCCAATAGGTTGCAAAATATAAACAATACGATTAAGTACTCATTACTATATCCCTCTGTTTATGATTTTTTTAAAAATTACATCAGAAGCATGTATATTTAGGGAAAAAATCAGAACATGCATAAGATAAAAAAAGATATTTGAAACTTTTATCACCATTTTGTTCCTGCAGCAATCTCAAAGCATACATATTTCAGAGATTTGATTGAATAAACTACTAAAACATTGATTTATAAATGACAAGATTTAGAATAAAATTGACATCTGCCATTTACCTTGAACTTACCAGTGGATTACATTAAATTACTTCTAGATATATTGCTGAAGTTGTGTTTATTCCCCTACTATGTTAAAGTACTCATAATTCCACAGAGGCATAAAAGTATTATCTATTGAAATTCATAGTTTTCTAAATCATAAAATTATGCCTTCATATAATGCACATAAACTGAGAATTACGTAAATTAACTATTTTGTTTTTAAATCCACATGCATAAAAAGGCAATAGTTTCTAGCAAAATAAAATTAATATTTTAATCTTCTAGAATTAAAACCCCAAGTATTTTATTTCTGAATTTACACTAACTTCACACAATCTTTTATCTGTCATAAAAGGCCGTAACCCCAAAATGCAAACACCAAGAATGTCTCAAGAATGGTAAATATCATTCAACATTACTCCTCATATTTTCCAATGTATCCTTTAATTTCTGCTGCAAAATTTTACAAACTATGTATTTGCTACATAGGGAGAACAACTTTATTAGAGTTTGTCAAAAATGGAAAAAATAGAGTATTACAGAATGATTTGGAGCAGAGTTTTAAAGAGTATGTCATTCAGATGCAGGTGGACTGAGCATAAAGAATTACTGGAATCTATATAATGTGCAAATAGGACAATGACTCACTGTTAAAATGACTCAATAGCATAGTACACTTACCAAAGATCATTCTAGCTGAGATCTGAAATTGCTTTTCTGGCCTGAAAATGCTAATAGAAATTAGTCTTATAGAGTTCCTATCCTATAATGAAATTGCTGACCACATCTCAGCAGTATCATGTTTTCTTGAATCTTCTCTCATACAAATTCTGATATTGTAAATATTTTTCTGGTTAACTTTCTTCTACCCCTTAGCTTTTAAATACGCACAGTGCCAGAGCCATTTAACCTTGATATTCTCTTCTTATACATAGAATTACATCAATTTACTTCAATATACCTTTTTAATATGACAAGGAGAAGCCTGCAAGCTCAATGAGATGCCAAGATTCATACAATAAGAAGTGACAAGTTGTAAGTTAAGCCATATACAGTCAATTCTCAAAGCAAAACAAAACTGTGACTTTTACATGTTTAGAAGTTTTTTCTAGTTCTTTTAATTATGTGTGTGTCAGGGGTTGGTTTCAATAAAAGAGGCTTAGAGTTCATGGAATCACAGGCTGGCAAGAACTTCCAAAAGCAATGGCCCAACACCTTCACTAGAGAAGGGGTCATTTCTATCAAATTTCTTAGATGAGCTAATATCCTTAAAGAAGAGAAAAGTCCACTTCATAGTTCTGATCAGCATTAAGTACTGTCACAGATTCACTCTCTTTCCACTAGACATTACACCTCTTCAGATCAAAAATCATAATATGCAACAATTATATCACTGTTCGCTAAATTTGACCAAGTTTCGCTTCAGTGAGCACACAAGGGGAAGAAGTTCACATTGATCAAAATGCTTCTATGATTTACTGAACACACAGAAAACTAATAGATTTGCAGATCATTGTACCTCATGCCAGAACTGCCTTTGCTATTGCTCCTCAAGAAGTACACATATTTTAAGTGTGAATTACTAATTCCTGGAAATTACTTTACACCAATAACATCGTAAATAATTACATAAACTATGAGATCCATTTTGTATTACCATAATTAATATCTATTCACAAGAACAGATGAATAACAATTTTTCAAGTTTGGGGTTTTTTTCTGAACAAAGAGAAGTGAAAATTTTCACCTTATCCTGTCCAGAAATCACTTATCTGGTTAGGATTCATCAGTTAGTTGTTTAGCAAAAGGACACAGACCAGGTAAATACAACTTTATACACACAAGCACTACTAAAATATATTTCAGAATATACCAAGTGTTGTATAGCTAATGTGTCATAATTCTGTCCAGTTTTATTCGTCTATTTACACAAATGCATGACTTCTGTAAAAAAGAAAAAAGACAGCTTTGGAGATTGTCTTTTATTGTTTGAAAGTAGGTAGCTCTGTAACTGTGTGTACCAAAACCATTCATTTCTATTTTATTTTTCAGAGCTGAAGCTGCAGTCAGAGCTTGCACTACGTAGCAATGTCTGCATAGGCTGAGAAACAAAGATATTTCTACATGACAGGAAAGCACTCAGTATCTTCTGCTTTAAATATAGAACAGGTTACCAAAGTAAAACTTGGCTCTTTGCAAAAGTATGCCTAATGTTAAACAATTTCTTTAACAGAAAACTGTGGTTCCTAGCCTGCAGCAATGTATCATTAAGCAGCATACTATCTAATTTTAAAGAGAGATTTTTTAATGAACTGCAGTCCAGTAGTTCATTACCAGACAGTATTTTGTCTTGGTCTTCAGGCTGGTTTCCTCTTCAGGTTTCCTTATAAAGTGGTGATTAACTTAAACTGAGATTCCTGTGATGAAGTAATAAGCCAAATCATTAGCAGAATCTGATTTAATTAATCAATGACTTGACTTGTTGCTAAGTGAGTCAGTGACCAAGGTAGGTATGACCTTGCTTCAGCTCAGGTCACTAGTTTTTCAGAATTTCAGAATTAAAAAATTTCAACAGCTAATAAAATTCCTTCTTAATTTATGTTGCATATACATCCCAAAATGATAGCGATTTATACATTTATGTCTATGTAGAGGTTGTATTCAAAAGTAGACACACTTCTGTATGTTTTATATTAGGAAGCACAAAATCATCAGTACACTAAATACATACATGCATATTGACACATATATATATATATAAACTATATAAGTTTTGCTGGAAAATGACACTCTAGACTTAGTTTGTTGCCTGCTGATTCAATGTGTACCAAATCTCTATGTGCTATATTCACTACTGAAAATGAACCAATAAAATTTACATGACATTGGAAACGAAAAAACTTTAGAAAATTGATCAGCTTTGTTATTAAACTTGTAGAGAGTAACAAGGAGAAGCTATTTCTTCAGAAAAACATACACAATTTGCTTATATTTTATTCACAGCTGCACATAAACATGCAATGGCTGCTTGCACATGAATGACTAACTTTGGCATAAACTGATATGGAATTTTTTTGAAAGTATAGCCTTTATTTGATAATATATTCTTTCCATGAAGAAATGCCTATTACTTTAAAAAAACCCCAAATAATATCTTTTAAACAAAGAAACTCATAGCTCCTTCTTTCTATGGTAAAACAAGCAGGCCTATCAATTTCATGCTCTTCAGAGGCCTGATTAATGCAACATTTTCTGATTATAAATCAATGTGGAAAAGAAACGTTTGAAGAAAAAATCTACAGCCGCCTTCACTCTTTGACAGACAACATCCTACTCGTATACCTTACTGTATCACAAAACACAGGATATAAGCAAACATTTTGATTAGTATTTCAACACTAGCTACAAACTGATTCTTTCATAGCACTGCACTCCTTGAAATTTTTTTTGAATAATCTAGAAGAACAAGTTCTCCAGAAATTGCAATCGACACTGGCTGCATTCTTCTTAGCAAAATAATAAATATAGATACGAGTTTACAATGCTTTAACCGAAGATGAATTTGGTAAATCCATGTGTGCCCAACCCTTCCTTTCACACTTTCTTTCACCGCAAAGCTCTTTAAAAACAAGTTAACGTATGTGAGTAAGCTGTTGAATGGTATAGTCATTCTTCGGTAAATGAATATATACGCCATGTGGTCTCTTAAAGCTGTGTTTTATCGAGGTAATTAATACATAACCCTTCATGACTAGTGCATGCTGGAACATCATTTATAATATATATTGGAGTATCTACAAGTTAATCCCACGATACTTGACCATACAAGAAACAAAGCATTTAAAATTTCTAAATGGTAACCTCACTTGTGCTCTCATTCTCTATGAGCCAACAGTTGACAATTGTATTATAAATCAAATTATAATATATATTCTCAAAAAGATTACAGCTATCTATCACAGTTGGCTTCTCTGCGAAATGTACCATTAGTCAGGATGCAATCAAAAAAGAAACCATAATAATTTCCCAATGTTGAGTTCCAGAGAACAAAAAACCTAGCTTCATGGACTTAAATTGCACATATAGAATTTAAGTTTTTCTTTAAAAATTTGTACATGCTAATGTTTTAATATCTTGATACCAGAAGTCTTTTTTTCTTTTTCTTTTTTTTTTTTCTTCATTCTTCTTTCCCTGTTACTCATAAGGGAGCTCTCGCAGCAAAAACGTAGCCCTAATCTGACTGGGACTTTACTTTGAAGGGAAAAAACAACACAAAACCTGAGACAATAAACCAAGACAACTTTTCATTTCAACAAGGGAATAAAATTCAGCACTAAATTTTTTTTAAAAGTAAAATCAATATGCATTTAAACACAATTGTGTTCACAGAGATATTCCATATCAAAATATTTGCTGAAAGCAATCTTGATGTTCTCAGTTACAAATACTTTGTACTTGCCCTTTTGCAATTCTGTTTCTGATTATAGATTTCAAGATTTATAGGGTAAAATATATAGGTTTTTTACCCAACACTATACCAAAACACTATAAAACAATCAATAACCATGGTTAAAAGATACAGTTTATTCCAAACAAGCTTATTATGACAGAGATAGTTGGGAAACCAGAAATTGAGTCTAATTATATTTTCATGTATAGTACTGTAAACTATGTAGAACTTTTCAATCAAAAGTATAACAAATGCTAAAATTCATGTGAGGAGTCAGATTTTTTCTTTTAGAAGATGAATTGCAAATTCAATTAAATATACAACATAATTGTTAAAAATTGTAGGAATTATTTCCATTAAAAAGATATCAAACATTTAAGTATTAAAAAACTACAATTAAAAAAACCAACCAAAACAAACACACAAACAAAAAAACCCAAAGCAGCATAGCCAGTTTTTATAAAAAAGGACCATCATATAGCTTAACCGATATAGTTGATATCCATTTTCATCGTGGGTAATACATCAGCTTTAAGAAAACCTGTAGGTTAGACCTTTGAACTTCTAAACAGCCTCTTGCAGAGAAGAGCTCTAAATCACCAGATGATAGTGAAAAGCACACAATTAAGTGAATAGTCAAAGTGTTTTTTCATTTGATCTGACAGTTGGAATTGTTTTTGTTAGAGTGACAAATCAATATCCAGTAGTTGAATTTCACACCTTCCAGTATAAGGTTAACAGTGTATATGAAATTGTGACACATCCCTCAGCTGCTACATTACAGAAGAAAAATTAAGAAAGGGGACTCAAGATAGCAAATTGACAATGCATACCCTGAGTTCCTAAATACCAGTATAAAAACAAAATTAGTGTTTCTGTTGAGTAAATGATCCATTTTTAAAATAAAGTCCTTCATCATTTACTTTGTCTCCAACTTTTTAATGGATATAGTCAATCATTTTATTCATTCTAAAACAGAAGCTTCATACAAAATCACGGAATCATAGGGGTTGGAAGGAACCTCAAGACACCATCGGGTCCAACCCTGCTGCCAAAGCAGGCTCATTAGGAAAGATCACACAGGTAGGCATCCAGACGGGTTTTGAATATCTTCAGGGAAGGAAACTCCACAACCCCCCACCCTGGGGAGCCTGTCCCAGTGCTCTGTCACCCTCACTGTGAAAAAGTTCTTACACATACTGGTGTGGAACTTCCTATGCTTCAGGTTGAAGCCTTTGCCCCTCATCCTGTCTCCACAGACAATTAAAAGAGGCTGAACATTTTCCCCTGTGTCCCACACTTAAGATATTTATAAACATTAATAAGATGCCCTCTTAGCCTTCTTTCCTCAAGGCTGAAGAGCCCCAGTTCATTCAGCCTTTCCTCATAGAGGAGATGCTCCAGGCTTTTAATCATCTTTGTAGCCCTCCTCTGGACTCTTTCCAGGATATGCCTGTCTTTTTTATACCAGGGAGCCCAGAACTGAACAAAATACTCCAAGTGGGGTCTGACCAGGGCAGAGAAGAGGGGGAAGATCACCTCATTTGACCTGCTGGCAATGATCCTTTTGATGCACCCCAGGGTTTCATTGGCTCTCTTAGCCACCAGGGCACACTGCTGGCTCATGGTCAACCTGTCATCATCCAGAACCCCAAGGTTCTTTGCAGAGCTCTTATCCAACATGTCATCCCCCAGCCTGTACTGATACATGTGATTATTCCTTCCCAGGTGCAAGACTCTACACTTGCTTTTATCAAACCTCATCTGATTTCTTCCTACCCAGCTCTCCAGCCTGTCCAGGTCTCGCTGGATGGCAGCACACTGTTCCTGCATGTCAGCCACTTCTCCCAACTTTGTATCATCGGTGTACTTGCTGAGGGTGGACTCTATTCCCTCATCAAGGTCGTTGATAAAGATATCAAACAGGACTGGACCCAACACTGAGCCCTGGGAAACACCGCTAGTCACAGGTCTCCAGCTGGACTCTGCTCCACTGACCACTGCCCTATGAGCTTGGCCCGACAGCCAGTTCTCAATCCACCTCACTGTCCTCTCATCTATCCCATACTTTCTCAGCTTTGCTATCAGGATGCCATGGGAGACAGTATCAAAGCCTTGCTGAAGTCAAGGTAGATGACATCCACTGCTCTCCCTCCATCTACCCAGCTGGTGATGACATCATAGAAGGCTACAAGATTGATTGAGCATGATCTCCCCTCGGTGAATCCATACTGACTACTTCTCATGACCTTCTTCTCTTCCAGTTGCTTGGAGATGGCGTCCAAAACAAGCTGTTCCATCACCTTTCCAGAGACAGAGGTGAGACTGACTGGTTCAGATCCTCCTTCTTGCCCTTTTTGAAGGCTGGAGGGATAATGGCTATCCTCCAGACTTCAGGCACCTCTCCTGTTCTCCAAGACCTGTCGAAGATGATAGGGAGCAGCTCAGCAATCACCTCCGCCAGCTGCCTCAGCTCACGTGGATGCATCCCATCTGGGCCCATGGATTTGTGTACGTTGATCCTTCTGAGATGCTCCTTGACCACCCCCACCTCAACCAGAGGAAAGCTCTTCATTTCCCAGACTCTCTTTCCCTCTTCCAGGGTCTGGGAGTGCCAAGGGGGAGTCTTTGTAGTGAAGACTGAAGCAAAGAAGGCATTCAGTATCCCCACCTTCTCAGCATCCCCCATTACCAGAACAGCCCTCTTGTTGAATAAGGGACACACATTATCGCTAGTCATGCTCTTAGTGTTCACATACTTAAAATACCCCTCTTTATTATACTTCATATCCCTGACCAGCTTTTTGCCAGGTAGGCTTTAGCCTTCCTACTTGCGTCCTTGCAGGCCCTGACAACATTCCTATATTCTTCCCAAGTGCTCAGACCCTTTTTCCACAATTCATAGACCTCCTATTTCCCTTTGAGTTTACTCATGAGCTCCCTGCTCCTCCACACAGGTCTTCTGCCACCCTTTCCTGATTTACTCAAAGGGATGCACCGATCCTGGGCTTGGGAGAAATGCTACCCAGCTCTCACCTAACAGCATAGCCCATGAGATAGCTCCTATTAAGTCATGAAAGAGATCAAAGTTTGCTCTTTTAAAGTTCAGGGTAGCAATCCTACTTTTCTGGTTTGCTTCATCTACTCAAAATCTGGAACGCCACCATCTCGTGGTCACTATGTCCCAAGCTGCTACTTTAAAGGATTTCACTACTTCCACATTTAAAAAGAACAGAACTTTTAAAACCTATAAACACATACATTACTGTAAAGATTTCTTACTTCAGAAATAATTATTCCAACATTGAGTAAGTCAAGATTTTATACTTTCTCTCTCATACGTTGTGAAAAATTAATTTGATACAGTAAACAGTTCTGGCATGGCTTATTTCTGCTACTATTCTACTTCAGATGAAGGATATGGAAAATTCTGGCTTTTAAATTCATTATTTACCAAGGCAACACAGTCCTAACTATTTAGGCTTCTTAATCAATTAGTTTATAAAAATCAATAGTTTCTTGGATTGTTTCAGTTGTGAGGCTGTGATCTAGGAAAATAACAATGTATTCAACCGGCATCTAGCTAAAACAATTCAGTTTGTTTACATGTCTGCACTCTGAAAACAGTGTAATTTTCTGGTAATTAATGACAATAGTAATTGTGTATGACATGTCCATACAGAAGTTGGATACAGAGCAAAGTATATGTCTGCAGAAGTCATGCACTCTTTGTCTGCCAAATTCCCCTGAGGTGTGACTCTCAAAAAAATTATTTAGGGGAAATTAAAAAAAACTGTATTTATTTATTTATTTATTGTGCAAAGTGCAATGCCATTCTTAATAAATAAAGCTATAATTTATTGTAACATTATGACTGATACTGACATATGGTATGCATTATACAACTGACTAATTGCAGTTTTGGATATTGTTTTTGTTGAACGACAGATTATTCCTAAAAAATTTGCTAATTATAGACACAAAACTAGTGACTGACATGGGCTTTTTTACTTCAACTTCCCTTTCTCAGTTAAAAAGAAAATAAAGGCTTTTTTGACTACTCATGAAAAGAAGAAACAAGTAAAACCTCAAAAAAAGTTTTTAAGCTTCAAAAATCCCCAAACCAAAACATATATACAAAACCAACCAACCAACCAAAATCACACTCTACTAAGCTTACAGAATTAGCTGTATTTACTCTAAATTCAACGTATTGATGTGGCATAGTATATTCTTACCGATGACTACACATTGATCAGCAATCTCCAAAAAATACTACAGATGCCCCTGGGAGTCTGAGATTCACTGAATATTGATTCTGTATTCAAAGAAGCTTTCCCATACAAGCACATGGGCGAAGACATGTTACTGAAACAGTTATGGTAAGGAGCAGTAACCATTAGCCTTGGTCTGTCAACTTTGAAATGTAGGAGAACACCTGAATCTCCTCTTTGGACATAATCTAAGAATGTATATAGGGAACAAAAGATCTAGATTCTTTTGTATATTCTTCTATTCATTTTCCTTCTTCAGACAAAAACAATGACAAGATTTTTTTCTCTTCTTTTTTCTCTGCCTCCTCTCCTCAGAGTACTAAAGGTTCAAACCCCAATTTTGTTTACAGATACATTCTCAGGTAAAGAAAGCATAAGTTTATCTTCCCTAGTTTGCATGTGTGTGTGTGCAGGATGTGGGCGTGTTGGTTGGTTGTAATTTAAACTGATAATATGATAACATCATACCTTGCTTTTAAATTAGGGTTGCCACTTCTTTGGCCCTTTGGCCAATATAGCTTACAGAGGCTATAACTGGACAGAACTGATTCAACAGAAGTCTAAACTGAACAGAAACATTTAAAAATTCAAGACATTTTTGAAAACAAGATTGGGAGAAAGAGATTTTTGATTAATTTATGCAAAGAAATCTCAGTTCAATCAATACAAAAAACCATTAAGTAACTCCTCATGAAAACAGAGTATATAATAGAATAACTAATGGTGAAGATGAATGTGAATTATCCTTCTTGTTCGTCTCAGGAATGAGTTAATACTGACCCATTCCTGTCTCATTTGTGCTGTTAAAGCAAAACACTTATTTAAGTAAGTTAATTCAAGTAATATGAACTTTAATCCCATTCTTACTTATAAAAACAGAAGCAGAGCAAGGCAGCAATATGTAATACATATGATCTATATTGAAGCTGTATGAACATTCAAAAATTTCCAAAATTCTAATAATTATTATTTTTAACCTTCTGTAAAGGACACATTTCATTGTCCTTATTAAAGGTAACTTTACATTTCTATTCAACTTCAAAGGTTGTGTAACAACTACACACACTACTGTATTTTATTCAGTATTTCCATGTTTGTTTCAGTCCTATTGCCAGGCAACAGGGGGAAAAAACAAACTACTCTTCGAAAAAATGCATAAATCAAATTAATAATGTTGGAAAAGAACCCCCAAAACAACCCTCCACGTGCAAATCTCTAAGAAAGATAAACAAGTTATTAGGATAAATTAAATTATTACCAATTTTTAAAAAATATTCTGTTAGTCATGAAAACATTTGCATTGGTTTCTATCACATACATACCAGTAAAATGGACATTTCCTGTGTACACAACTCCCAATTTTGTCTCAGTGAAGTTGCAATCTACTATTCTGCCAAAAGGATGTGACTCTTCTGTGTATCTCAAGAGTATTTTTTTCCTCATGTTATCCACTTAGATTATTTAAGATCCAATTTTTCAATAAATTCTAATTTATTTCATACATAAATTAATACTAGGAATATTCTATCCAGGCACTGAAGTTCATTATCAAAGTAAGTTTATGAACAAAAATGGTTCATAAAAGACTCAAGATCTGTTTTTCATTCCTGTAAAATGAAAACTTCATACAGCCTTGCTGCAATACAATAAATCTTTATTGTAGGACCTCCACACAGAATCACAGAATTGTAGGGGTTGCAAGGGACCTCCAGAGATCATTGGGTCGAAACCCCTAATAAGAGGATACTACAAAAATATATTGGTCCCAAAATACAGACATCACAGTCATGCAATTGAATTAGGAAGAGGTCACATGAATAAATCTTAGGCTCTCCTTTGCTTTAAATGTCTATAAATAAATCTTCTGGCAAGCAGTATGTGTTAATTTCTAAAACAAAAGTGTGCTTAGACACAAATGTCATGTTGTAAATCATCACAAAACCTACAAACAAATGAAGGAAACAAATATCCAGAGCAGATCTTAAATCAGAGGTGTGGGGAGGTGGATTATCAGAAGATTTATCTTAACCTTTATACCAGTATCAGTTGGTTTTAAGATTTTTTTATAGAATAAAAACATTTATTTGGTAGTAACATAGCAAGTCCTTATCCCAGTAAGTATATTAATTTCTCCCAATAAACACAGCCAGTTCACTGCAAATGGATCCATACGATGACAGCAGAGTTATTTGCTGGAAATTTACACACCACCATCTGACTGTTCTCAGAAGATTTTATAAATAGAGTTGGGGTTTCCGTTGTCAGTCTACCCCTTGAGCAGTGGTTGGATTGAAGCCTAATCTCAACTCTGGAACATATTTCCATATCTTATATCAGGACATCAGCAAGGCAGAATAAGCAACTCATTAGACAGCAATAAAATGTAGTCAGGTTTTTTCACATGAACTAATACTTCTGAATGAAAAATTATTTCAGAAAGTTAAGTGTTTCAATACTGACCATTTTGTTTCTTTTTTCAAGACAATTTCCAGGTTGAGACTTGCCATTGAAGCATTTACATAGTTTCCAGTTTTTTGTATCACAGCTTTTCCCAGTTCTTCGTGGAAGTAAGATAGCATGAGATAGTGACAATAAATGGAAAACCACACCAAATACCAGGGCCAAAACTAGCATCCAAAATATTTATTCATTATCGGTCATAAAAGCTGAATACTAAATATTTTCTGGAGTCACTCATTTAATTTCAAACAGCAAGGCAGGAAAAAAGAAACCTTAACAGAGTTGGGGTTAACTAGCCATGCAGACCAGCTCGATGCAAATCAGTGACAAAATAAGCATGTCCTCTCCTATCAGGCAGACTCCTCTCTTGCTTTAAGAAAAAAAATTTACTTTAAGTGATCAAGGAAGTGGTATCAGCCAAGAAAGCTGTGTCCTGCAATATTACCTTATCATTACTTAGCGAAAGGACCTGTTAGAGGGGGTCCCAAGGACAACCACGGAACTTTTCAGAGGATTAGAACACCTCTCCTATCAAGAAAAGCTGTGGAATTTGGGGTTGTTCAGCCTGAAGAGAAGGCTCCTGAGGATCCGTATTGCAGCCTTTTCAAAACTTAAAGGAGGTTTATAAGAAAGATGGAGAAACACTTTTTACTAGGGCCTGTAGCAACAGGATAAGGGATAAAGGTTTTAACCAGAAAGAGGGTAGACTTAGATTTGATATAAGGAAGAATTTTTTAGAATGAAGGTGGTAAGACACTAGAACATGTTGTCCAGATAATTTGTGGATGCCTGGTGGTTTGAAGTGTTCAAAGTTGGGCTGAACAGGGCTCTGAGCAATCTGATCTAGTGAAAAATGTCCCTGCCTGCTGGAAGGGGTCGAACTAGATGATCTTTAAAGGTTCCTTCCAACCCAAACCATTCTTTGATTCTATGAATTGTGGTGTCAGTATTGGCATGCTTTGCACCTCTGGCGTTCGTGACCTCTGGCATAATATTCTATGAGCAAATTAAGAAATGACAAGATTTATTAGGACAGGAGGGTATTATAGTTCATCTTCATGGAGCATCCTTTTGGAGAGAGAAATAAATGCAAGAAACTTTAGTGACTATGTATACACTTGCATTTATTTTTTTGTTTTCCACTTTTTTTTTTACATTTGGTGCAAGTTATATACCAAAAGACCAAATAGTTAACAGTAAAATGATATAAAATACGTCATCCATAACAACATTCTCATTTCAGCAATTAAGTGATAACTGGAGTTCACAAATATAAGAGAAAACATTTGGCATAATAAACTCAACCATCAGGGTATAACTTATAAATTTTTACTGTTTAACAGATGATCAGAAATATTAATGGAATAGCCAGTCTCTTGTCTCAATTACAGATGAACTACTTTAAAAAACTTGGCACCTGACACCAAGAAGGAATCCAAATAGAAGCTGTCAGCCTTTTGGAATCTTAGTGCATGACCACTACCAAGATTAGTAAAGATACCAATAGCAGCAGACATTCAGGCCATATCTATTTCAAATGAGAATAGGTGTGCACAGTATTTAGCATATTCTTTAAACCATATATTCTGTATATAAATCACTGATATGTCTACACTATCAACTATAAAGAACTCAGTTGTCGATTTAACATCACTGTTTGTAAAGGATTGTAAGATTTTCCTTTTGGATTAATGGATTTTGCTGGGAAATGAAATGGTGACTTTGAGGTAAAAACCCTCTGGATCTTTTTTAAAGAATCCAATACCATTCAGTCTGTACCAACTATTGGCAAGAGGGATATTTAGGGTACAACTTTGAAAAACTGGGAACTACAAGGGGACAAACTATTGTCTTTCTCAAAATTTAGGATCTCAAATCAAATTGGAAAAGGTTCTACAAAAAGATGAAACAAACCAGACATTTTCTAAGTCAGCATATGAAGTTATAGGCCAGCTGGTTCTTTCTACATGAAGATACAAGAAAGCTCTTTTTTTTTAAAAAAAAAAAGTATTCTGAGAGGAGGATTTGCAGTATCATGGTTACCTGAATTTAAGTCCTGTCCTTGTCAGGTGTCAACAGAACTATAGAAAAATAGTCAGTAGCATTTAAACACATACAGAGCGTTTGCAAGACCCAGGTCTGTGTACCAGGTCTCAGAACTAAAGCAAGCCTGTGAATAGCCAATGAATAGTTAAATGCTACTTATCCAGTTTTTAGAAACAAGAAAAAAACAAACTGGTCACGCAGGCTTGAATACTACTTTATAAATAAAAAGGTTTTGTCAATGACCAAAAGATGGAATAAGATCAACATCAACAATGAGACAAAATAGGTCTGAAGTAGAAATACTGGAGACCATGTTTTCTAACTAAGGGAAAACAATGACACATTTTAAAGGAGTTTTCAATCATGAAAACAGAGATTTAGACTAAGATCCCAGGCTTCTATCCCACACTTAATAAGGACAAGAATGAAACCTGTCTGTGAATAAGCTGCCAGGTTTGCATTGGTTGGTAAGTATGGGAGAGGTATGAATCAGATTCAAATGCTTATGTGTACACAGAGAGGACCATAACTTAAACAGAGAAACGTCTAAAGAAACGACAATACCTAGGGTTATTCTATACTTGTGAATATACAGACATATTAAGGTACAGAAATACATGTTCAGTCACTGTACAGACATATTAATGGATGTAAAGAACATTAAGTCACATTTACATGCAGTACTCCAAACAGTTCATTAAACTTCTCTGACAATAACCTTGTCCAGTGGATATCAGTGCACACAATGCCACCATATATATAGTAGTACATGTTACCTAGCAAAAAAAGTTAAATTCTGGGCAAAGCTTAAAAAGTACAAGAAAGTCAATACATTTCAATGGCACATCCCATTCTGTGGACCTAGAGGCTATATACATAGATGATTCATTATCAACAGTCTGCTTTCCCCCAGTGTTAAACTGCAGAATTAAAGGAATCTTTTTAGAGAGAGCTATAGCACCTACAAATTATTTTTAAATATACTGAATACAAGGATATGATGCCTTTGAAGAATCCAGCAACATCTTCCACTTCTTGGTCCATACTTCACTATGCTGATACTGCACTATGTATTTGCACACAACTGTTAGTTTACCCTGTTTTGTACCAGTAAAACTTTTCAAACAAGAGTCTTCTAAGATGAATTACACTATTTCAGCAAAAAATTCTGAAAACCCTGAATTACTTTTTAAAGCAAAAAACCTTGCTATACTCAGTAATCACCGAAATGTATTTCAGTTTAAAAGGCATCAGGTGCTACCAAATTTTAGTATAAACCTTTCAAATAGGATTTGAAAAACACAGCAGATATTTTAACTGTCTTCTTAGAAAATGTATTAAAAAGAACAGAATAGAGTAGGAAAGATGGCACAGAAAAATGTGAAGATTGAAGTACATTTAAGTGCTGTCCATCCCATGTCAAGTATTTATACATATGACTCAAGCTGGACTATAGAAAGTGGAATACTCAGGGTTTAGACAAAAACTGGCAGGGACAGGGTATTGAAAGAGCATAAATGAATCATATCCATCATACATATCCTCCAAAAAAAAAAAAATTCAAACCACCAAACAGCTGCATGGCAGTTCTTCCTGCATACTGATTTTATAGATGTCTTACTGGTTTTGCTACCCTGGTAGGAGATACACACACAACTTTTTGAAACATTGCTACTGCTTGAAAATGACAAATCAATTGGTACCCCCTAGCAAACTGAGTGGAAATATGTGAGCTAACTACATGTTCACCCACAGATGTCTTATGCATTATACTGGATCTATAATTCAGAACAACTACAATTAATAGGACTAAGAGGATTTTCCATAAAATTAAGACAAATATTTCTCAGTATCTAATTGATGATACAAAGCATAATACAGACATTTTAATTTTGCTTTGTTTTTTTCATAAATTAGATAGCACATCCTGCTAAAGGAAAGTGAACATAATTTTGTTATTGAGTTGATTTCTACAGAAAAGACAGCATCACTGTATTTCTCACAGCTGTTAGTATTGTATATATAAAAAGGTTTCATCAGAGACCCAAAGATGGAATGACATCAACAACCATGGATCATAGAATCATTAGGCTTGGAAAAAACCTCTAAGACCATCAAGTCCAACCATCAACTAGCACCAACATGCCCACTAAACCATGTCCTGAAGTGCTGTGTCAAAACACTTTTACAACACCTCCAGGTTACGCGATCACTTCCCTGGACAACCTGTTCTGTTTGCTTGCAAATGGCTTCACAGGGTTTACTTCTGAAGTCTGTAGTATCTATTCTGACCAAATATCAGTCACCACATTCACTAGCAAATTAGAGAGCAAAATCTTGGTAAGTTTTCAGCACAGAAGTTTTACTCCTGTTTAATAATCTCTTACATCTTTTGCACTTTACATATTTCAACCACACAAGCAAATGATGTTGAGTCGGAAGTGACCTTTAGACATTATTTAGTCCTACCTCTGTGCTCAGAGTCAACAGTCGTGATGTGCTTCAGACCATATCCATTCAAGTTTTGAACACCTCCTGAGAGAGAAGCCCCACAGCCTTTCTGGACAGTCTGCTCCACTGTTTGGCCACCCCCACAGTAGAAAAAAATATTTTCTTGTCAGGACGAGGATTTCAGTTTTTTAGCGAAACTCCTCAGACTCACAAGCACATGAAAATTTCCATTTCCCTCAACTGCCTGTCTCATTCCTAGGCCTCATACTTGCCAGCTAGTTCGGTTTGTAGTTTGCTAGGCAAACTACATGCATATACCCATACACTCCAGATTAGGGTAAAATATTTAACCCTGCCCCATCTCCTGCCCTAGCAGTTGGTGTTTAGGCACATGGGCCCTGTGAGCCATAGTTCCCACTCTGGCTGCTCATGCTAAGACACCCAATTCAGTCGCCCCAGATCCCTGCAGCTTGCACCTCCCACACACAGAACCTATGACCTATGGTCTCATGCCAGTAGCTGACAGTGAAACTCTTGCTTGCTCCAGCTGCTGGTACAGACACAAGTATCCCTTCACCCAAAGTCTGATTCCAGTTGCTGGCTCAAATTCACTTACCCCAGTCTTTCCAATAGCTGTCAATCCTCCTAAGATTCATGGCACTTCCAGCTACTGATGGGGATACTCTTACTTGCTTCAGTTGCTGACACCACAGACATAGGGGCCACTTTTCCTGAGGTTTGACTCCAGTTGCTGGCTCCAAATTCACTCCCTCTAGTTTCTCCAGTTGCTAATATTCATTTCTTACAGCACTCACACACAGAATGGAAAACAAGATTAAACACAAGACAGTAAAGAAAGTACTAAAAAGGAAGATGAACTGCAGTGCTTGGGCACACTACTGTCAGGCAAGTATGCTGACTGGACACAGCTTACACACAACCAACCTGTTTTATATTCACTCCCCTCCAACCCCTAGAACCAC
The DNA here is from genome assembly GCA_022605575.1 of Laterallus jamaicensis coturniculus. Taxonomy (NCBI): domain Eukaryota; kingdom Metazoa; phylum Chordata; class Aves; order Gruiformes; family Rallidae; genus Laterallus; species Laterallus jamaicensis. Next base: position 1,173,259 of record JAKCOX010000013.1, on the reverse strand, counting down.
CTTGCTCTTCTCCAATTCCCTTCCTCTAAATGTCTCTTTTGCAGAGTCCTACAGATCCCCACAAATATTCAGAATCTTAATTTTGCTTTCTTATCAGTTACAAAGTCCAGACTGTGCCTCTCCAAAGTTCAAGCTGTATTTTCTTAGTGGAACATCAATAGCTGAAGAGCTTTGGTCTTTGCTATTGTCTCCATTTTCCCACATCTACGAGGTTTTTATTTTTGTGTCATTTTGGCTATCTACCAATCCTTCCTTCTACTCCTTCTTCCCAACTTAGTCCTTGTCTTAAGAATGAAAAAAAAGATTCAGCAAAGATTTTAATACTACTTGGAGAAGGAAACGAGGTGGGAAAGACCCTGCAGAACACTGGAAGTTTTTTGTTTCAATGGATACATTCCTTGATGAGCCTTTGACATAGCAGAAAAATCTAAAGTGTTCACAGTATGAAATTTCTGCATATGATCAAAATATGTGACCCAAGATTTTGTGGGTTTTTAATGCTAAACAATTTGTTCAGCTGATTGCTGATTCAGATACAATGCAGCACACAGTTTTAAGTGGTGAAACAGAAGAACACTTTACTTTTGATATCTTATTTCAAATGCAGACCCTCTTCTGTTACAGAAAATTACAGATTTTCTTCCTCAAGTTTACAAACTACTGCGTGCCTGAACTGAATTCATGATCGTACTCCCTGCTTCCATGAAAGTTATCACTGGGGAGCTAAATTAGATTTTCTAATCAAGAATACTGAGGCTGATTTTATGCTTGCATGTGCTAAGTTGAACTCATATCTTTCTTAACACATGAAGAAAAAGGAAACTACAAAATCTAGCAGTACTTCAAGCTGTCTTGCAAGGGAACTGTTGTATTCCCACTGTGGGCTTCTGCCACAGAAACTACTGCTTGATACCCATAATTGCAAAATGTTAATGTACACAAAACTCATCTGGGGTAAGAAAATCAGACTTACGAATCTTCAGCTATTCCATAGCACACTCTACTTTTATTTTTTTCAAATCTAGATCCACATGTTGCTCTGTATAGAATCTATAACTTTTCATTTTTAACTGCACCTGCAATAGATAAACGAAACTTCTCATTCTGATTTTATTACTACTGTGTAGATCAGCGAGTAAAATTACTGTAACAGTTCCACACATACTTCAACACAGAGAAGTGGTGGTGAGATAGCCAGAGATTTGGAATGCATCTGCTAGACCTTTTTGTAGTGATTTTCACTATAACAGCTTTGTTATTCATCTTGTAAGGCTCACATCAGGGAAGCTACTGAAGAAACACGTGGCAAAACATTTATTCAAATAATTTTACCCAGATTAGGTTGACAAATAATTCAGTTACAAATCAGGTGTCTGAAGTTAGAGTGGATGAAGACTAGCTTTTGTATAGTTGAGTCTAGAAAAGACAAAAAGCTTGGAAATAAACTTCTAAAGCAACTAGCGTGACTCTCAAGAGTCACATTTCACTTGTGACTCGCATTTACAATACTGAGATGTTGCTAAATCTATGACCAGAAATCTGTAAAAATCACTGTCGCTATAGCCTCAAGTGTTTCTATACCTACTTGGGTACTATATTTTCTATTTCTGTGCCTTCTATTTCATGTAAAGATTAGCATACTTTAAAATATCAGTCACGGAGATTTCAATGGGAGTGAATTATGGGCATATGAGTATAAACAAATCATCCCTTTGTTGATAAATTATATGGAAAGAACACAACAGCGATTTCCTAAACACAAATATGTTAGTAGGAATTCAAGCTGACTAAAATGATGAAGACACAGTTATACAACAGGAATAAAAAGAAAAATATTTTCAAATTAATATACCTGGCATCACCTGTAAAATTTGGTAGCCACTTCCTTTCACACCGTCCCTTGAATTAACAAATATTCTTGTTCTACTACAAACTCCCTATTATCTACATATAAATATAATCTCAAATTATCATCCTAGAGCCATGAAAAATGCAAGGAGGTTGAAGATGACAAAAAATGGTTTAACAGAATGTCCTGGTTACAGCTAGGATGGAGTTAATTTATTTTCTAGCAGATAATGTAATGCCATGTTAGGGAGTTAGGATGAGAGCAGTGCTGATAACACACAGATGTTTCTAGTTGTTGCCAAGCAATCAAGGACTTTTCAGTTGTTGATATTTCCCCACTAAGAAGGGATGAGACACACCCAGGACAGGTGATCCAAACTGGCCAAAGGGGGTACTCCATGCCAATTGTCATGCTCAGCATAAAAGGATGGCTGGTGGGGGGAAGAGTAGGCAACTCCAGGATGCACGGTTTTGGGGACGGCTATGAGCTGTACAGCCTGAGTTTGAGTGGTTTGGTGAGAAACTGCATTGTGTACCTCCAGTTTCATATGTTTCACTATAAAGTCCCGTTATTATATCTATTTTTTCTGCTATCCCAGTAAACTATCCTTATCCTAACCAACAAAGTCTTGGTTCCTTGTGTTTCTTTCTCCTTCCCTCCCCCACTCCCTTTCAAAGAACAAGTGGCTGCATTGTGCTCGGTTCTCAGCTGGGGCAAAGCCATGACACAGAATATAGCTGCAAAGTATAGATCTTTGGAAAAAAAATTCTGATAATCTAATTTTAAAGTAAGTTTTGCACATCTACCTCTTTTGATCAATTCTACTGATTCAATGCCAACCTACACTCTACCACTGCAAATATTTTGCAGCCATAGAGTTTTCTGAAGTTTTTTAGATGCTCATTAGTGATTAAATAAATACGAGTTGAATTATTTATTTATGTCAATCCCATCACTATCTCAAAACCAAATCAATAAATCACTTTTTTCTCTTGTGCTAAGGCACAAAAATTTGTCTGTTCTCTGACACTGTCATCTTGGTAGCTTTTCTCGAGCAAATGCAAGTAGTTTGACCTGAACGTCACAATGAACTCATTGAAGAGTCATACTCATCTTCTGAAAATTAAGATATTATATAAACAAAGTCTTTGCAGGACTTGATTTAATTCACTCAAGCTTCAAAAATGCAGTCTTGGAGGTGCACACTGTCATGTGTGTCAGATACAAGTTCTCTGAAAAGGTTCCTACCTGGATTCTCTTGTTTAGGTCCACTTAACTTGCATGAATTGTCAGAGAAATATAAAGTTGCCACTCAGAGAACAAATGCAAAGGGCAATTCCTGTATTTATCAAATTCACTAGAAGTTACAGGATTCAGTTTACATCATATCCCTTGGAAAACAAAAGGTAAATATTTACTGCTCCCAATGCAAGCAGTTCGGCTAACTGCTCTGTATAATTCTAATGGGAAAAGCTTTGGCTGATACCCAAAAATCTAGTCAGACGAAAGTTGCTAAATGTCAGTGGTACCTTCAGAAATGCGCAGCTCATTCATACTTTTCATTTCACTGAATTACAGGGGTTGGAAAGGACCTCAAGAAATCATCGGGTCCAACCCCCCTGCCAAAGCAGATTCCTTAGGACAGATCGTACAGATTTGCATTATATTATTCTACTATTAACTTACAATACAGAGGACATTACACAAGATTTACAGTATCACCATCAAACAGCAGGAGATCACAGAGTTATAGGGGTTGGAAGGGACCTCAAGAGATCATCGGGTCCAACCCCCCTGCCAAAGCAGCTCCCTAGCTCATACTGCACAGATAGGCGTCCAGACGGGTCTTGAATATCTCCAGAGAAGGAGACTCCACCACCTCCCTGGGCAGCCTGTCCCAGGGCTTGGTCACCCTCACTGTGTAAAAGTTCTTCCGCATGTTGGTGCGGAACTTCCTGTGCTCCAATTTACAGCCATTGCCCCTTGTCCTGTCTCCACAGATTACTGAAATGGGGCTGGCCATCTCCCCCTGCATCCCATACTTAAGATATTTATAAACATTAATTCAGTCCCCCCTTAGTCTTCTTTTCTCCAGACTGATCAGTCCCAGCTTACTCAGCCCTTCCTCATATGGGAGATGTTCCAGGCCCTTAATCATCTTCGTAGATACTGGGCAGTGGCAACAGCCCTGCCATTCTTGGCAGCCAAAATTACAAACAGCCCTGCCATTCTTGGCAGCCAAAATTACAACCAACACTGAAAAATGGCTGGGTATTAAAAATGTTAAAAAAGCAAAAAAAGAAAAAAATCCAAAAGCCCCCCCCCCCAAAATTATGGTAAAACATATTCTGCCTACAGTCACAGAAGTTATATTAATGAGGTAGAAGTTGTGTGACATAATGCCAGCAAGCCACATTACCCTTACATTATTCTTAATTCTCTGTAGTCAGTAATGCACCTTACCTTAAAATATTTTTCAACACCAGGAACTGTTTAAAATCTGTGATAAAAGGACAGAATTAAACCTATTTGTCTTCATATAAATTCAAGATGCACTTTACACATATACATGGTGGTGAAAACTGGCTGTATGTTTGGATCCTTGGAGATCTTTTGGAACATCTCTTTCTCCCCAGACAATATTTTTAAGCAGAAACAGAGCAGTAGCATAACCAGATATAGAAAAACTTCAAACCTTATTTGACTGTTTAATAATTAATTGAATATGTAAAAGGCATATTCTCTTTAAATGACTGACTGCACCAAGGTAATTATATACAAGCACAAGGCAGTTTAGCTCCTACATACATACCTTTTGTTTAATTAAGTGTAGAGTGCTGAAGCATGTTGCAGCTGAACATATAATAACACAGTCTTTTCACTTTTCAGTTATTTACTAAATGATGACTGTTCATGCTGTCAGCTGGAAGAGTTCAGATGAGAAAAATCTACTAATAAAATTGAAATTTCAGATGATCGTAGTAGGCTACAGGGTATCTTTAGTCACCTACAGAAGCATGAAAACCCTTGAGCATGGCTGTTATGATAAAGTCCTAAGGATAAGCCTGAGTTAATTGCTAGGAAAAATATTTCCTTCACAGGGACACATGCCCAATAATAATTGAATCATAAGCACAGCAGAGAACTGCGTAATAAATATATGGTTGACTGCTACAATCACAAGACCTCAGAAGATAGACACTTTTCACACTTTAAAGAATGAAACAAATTAGCCTTTCTGCTCTTTCATTCATGAAAAAGATTAGTCATACTAACTACTCTTAATGATTACTCCTCTGCAGTTTTGTAAGAGAACACAAAAAAGGACTGTATATGATAAAAAATAACTTTTTATTTTTTTAAGCATCTTTTCCAAATACTGTTACCTACAAAATCAGATTTTACAGTGAGACAGTGAGTTTTTTAATTTACTGCACAGTTAAATGAGACTTAACAGTTCTATTAAACAAGGCAAGAATTACAAGACTTCGTTCCTTGTACTTCATGGGCATCTACAGTTTATTAATGCAGTTAGACAATCTATTATTTGTAGACTTTCGTACTGTGGAAAAAGCCATTGTACTGTAAAGACACCAATCACTATCTCTCTTTAAAATCTACAGATGAGACTGTTGACATGATTTTAATTGTAGTAAGAGAGAAAAAGCTATTTCAAATTAGACCATGTCACATACAGACAGACCTCTAAATCTTAATTTTTTTGTCCCCTACAAAGTTGATATGCTAAAGTATGAACTTACAGAAAGGCAGGTATGAACATAATGTTTTTAACTATCAAGTGAATTTTAATAATGGTATAACTATAAATTTCACTAATGTTCTCAGCTGCTGCAGTCTTTGACATTAAAATCTTCTGGAAAGCCAATGAACACTAGAACACAATTAATGAATACTTTAGTGATACTTTATTTCTATGCCACTGGATCCTTACATTCCCAAAGGTAAAATATGATACTTTCCAAATAAAATACTATTTCTTCCAGAGAGACAATTTAGAGTTATTATAAACAGTAAATAGCTGCCAAAAATACGTATCTACTGCAGATGTTCAGGCAAAACCCATTCAGCAAAAAACATAAACCAAATGAAAATCCCTCAAGTCAAACATGTTATAAAAAAAAAACCCACCTTAAAATGCATCCAGATTTTAAAAAATGCATTCTAAACTCTCCAACATTAGCAGATAAATAAGAACACTTAAATAATGCAACATTTTAAAGCTTTCGCTTTAAATCATTATCTGTTAAATCTGTAGCCCAACTAATAATTTCTCACGTTTGTGTGAGCAGTACTGGTCAAGAAGAACAGGCAAGCTTAACATTCTCTGTTTAGCTACTCATTTTGTGATGAAACAGGTTTCCAAGAAACCCGAGTCTTGCCTTCTGAAAGCCTTCTTTTAAAAAATATATTTTGGCATGAAACTAGCTACATACCAAAGTGTAGATGAATACAAATCGGTTATATGCTTACACTGATAAAAAAAAATCCATCCTTCATACATCTAAAATATTTTAGTTAGGAAGAAGGCATGAGATGACTGAGATTGGTAAAGGCTGACAAAACAATAGTATTCAATACAGGAGTTTTAAAGGAACTACCTGATACAGCTTCCTAAGTTCATTAGTACAAGGCTCAAAAACATCTGAAGCCCCACACAATTACTTAGTCTTGAACTTCCAACCATGTCCACTAAAAGAAAGTATGCTTATGTGAACAATAAAACTCCCGAAATACCCTCATATCTCTAGGCAAAGTTTTTTGAATCACTACTAACTTCAGCCATTCTTTCTCTTTCAAGTTTCTAGATACGAAGTTCATAGAACATCAACATAAGACCTATACCAATAATTTTTTCATGGTCTTTGTTTTAACGGGAATTCAAAAGGTGCCTCCAAATATTCACAGCAACCTACCTGACACTGGATTATTGTAAATTATTCTTTATACAGCATCAGCAAAATCTTAACAAATTTAGATATGCTTTAAGTGCTTCTCTCTGTGTATTGTCTGCCATCTCCCACAAACAACATTTCTACTTCAGTTAAAGGAGAGTTCTAGGTATTTTTGATGTTCCCAGTTATACAAAACTTTCAACTACTGTTTATAAAACTTCAATTCTCTTTCACAATGCAAACCGACACCTCTTGTTTGGTAATTTTGTCCCCAGTTAATAAAAATTACCAAACAAATTGTTTTAAAGTATGTAATCAAGTAAGTTGCTGTAAACTCTAAATCACTGTCAATTTGGTTGCCAAATCAGCTAGACCCCATAGAGCATATAAACAAATATGCACAGTTTAATACACAATAGAGCTTTAAATATTTTAAGCATGAGAAAATTTAGATCCATTTGTTATTAAAGTGACTTTCTACTGAAAGCAATGTAGCAATGTGCTATACTGAGTCGTGTTAATAGAGCTTCACTATCTGCACCTCTTCCTTAATTTGCAAATAGTTTGAAATGTAAGACAAAGTTCTCTTTATCCCTACACTAAGCCTATTCTCTGAGGTGTACCATTGTATATATTCCATTCAAAACCCACTTCATGTATGTTAAAGACAGTTATTTGATCACCAATTGCTATGATTAGCAAAATGTAGCGGGTTAGAGACTTACCTACAACAAACTTGTCTCAGCTCATCTATAAGAGTCTGGGAGCACCTGCTTAGGAGCCAGACACCAATCAGAAGATCTCCATGTCATACAAACAGATCCAAACCCAAACAGCCTTATGTATTCTCATGGTCACTAGTGACAAAGAAGGTCGGGGGCAGTGGCTTTTACCACCTCTTCCATGCCCCCTCCTCCAGCGCAATGCCAAGAGGGACAAAATGTGCTAGTTTACTACTCTGTCATTGTGCCGCCTCCTTCTACCTTAGCACATAGTCCCTTACTTCTTAGCAATATCTTTATTTCTACATGTCCTATCTCCCCAGTTCTATATGGGAAGGACAAATGGGTAAAGACAGGCTATTTGTGAGAGAACAGAACCCTTATTTTCTGTATCTCAGGAGCTACATACCTATTGCCTTCCCCACTGAGTCACTGGCACTTCCTACCCTACTATCTCACGTTCTTTACCAAGATATTAGCTCCTGTCTCAACACAGTCTGTGATTCTAATTTCTTCCATCTAAATGAAATTGAAGAAAAAGATAAAATTCCATCTCAATTTATCAGGAATAAAGAAGAAACAGAAAGCAGATAACTAAACGTGACAGGCAGCAAAGCACAATGTAATCAAACAGAAGTATTAAGGAGTAATTTCACTAAATGTATGGGACAAGCAATGGGTTCAACTAAATTTGAAGGGCTTGCATCACAGATCTTTTTCTCTCTGCACATTTCCAGTGCACAAATAATTGAGATCAAATTGAGATCTCCAGTCAGTATAACAGAACTTGTAAGCACTCACAACTTTACAATAAACCAGATAGCAAAGTTACTTTTTTAATATGTGAAAACTTAAGCCTGAGAAAATTTCTGGCATATTTGCAAAGCACTTCACATTAATTCCAGAGGTAGGAAAAGTACCATTTCTTCCACCCCTTCCTAGTATCTTCTTGTCCACACAGCATAAAATGCTTCTCTCATATGACAGACTATCGTATGCAATACCTTGCTAACTGAAAAGACTACTTAAATAGGGAAGAAAATGACTGTTGGGGCAGTCTCAAAATTCTTCCATAAAAACTTTAGATCAACTTACCGAAAAACCTAAATTAAACTGCAAAAATACAATTTACTTTTTTCCCCAAATCACATAAAACAGTGAAGTAGAGAACTTTATACAATATTAGTGTGTTCCACTGCATATCAACAGTTTCATTTAAAATGTAATTTAAATACTAATTTATTATTATTAATAAAATTATAAGAATAATATGGTATACATAGCATTATAATAAATTTAAGATTATATACAATTGTACAAACAGGCTGTATGGAAATACTAATCTTTGAAATTGTTAACAAATCCAGCTCTCTAAAAAAGAATATTTGATTCATATCCACCAATGGAAACAAGGAATACTTTAAAGAGGTTATTACATTAGAACATCCTGGTTTTCTCTACAACTGAGTTGAGACATTATGAAACAATACAGTATCTGACAACTTTGGATCATCTACCACACAATCATCAAACATTAAGGTATATGATGTCAAATCATCATGTACCTTCACCATATGCTGGACAAAAGGTATTCCTAAATGAAAGAGAAACCAATCAAAGCTTTCATGATCATCATTTGGGGAAAAACTGAGACTTTCCCCTACCATTAGAGGAAATCCAATACAGCATATATATGCAAAACTTCAAGACTTACCAATTCTACTGCAAAAACAACTAGGATATCTATTAGCTGATACACTGTTACATTATTTTCATATAAAAATAATTTTATTAGCAATAGCTTTTTATAAACCACCAAGAGAAACCAAGACAAAGTTCAGAAAGCAGCAGTTCTTTGCATGAAGCTCTAACTTATGTAGTAAACCAGGAAGAAAATCTTTTTTCCTGCAGAACAAAAAGGATCACTAAAAAAAATTGCTGCTAAATATTTTCAGCTAACTGTAATTCAAAATGCAGTGTACTTTATTAAGTGAATTATATAAATTATTTTTTACACAGAAAAATTTGAAAAGGGTTACATGGTCACCCAGACAAGAAGGATATGTAAATACTTCTGTAAGATCCATTAAGTCTGAACCTGGATTAACATGTAAAATCAGCATAAACGAAACACAGCTGTGAATGTTGGAAAGACATGAACTAATCTTCTAATGCAAGCCTGAGAAAACTGCTTTACAGAGACCTGCTGAACTTTCCAATTCCATGTCATAGTAGTAGGGACATCAGATTTCTTTTCACATGACTGGCTTGTCACTTGTTTAACACCAAGTGTAGAAAAACCCTTTGCTGGTTCTGCTGCATGCTAGAAGAGTTGCGAGAGGTTTTTTTCTGAATAGAATAATTTCAGAACTATTTAACAACTCCAAATAAAACTTATTTTAAGTTAAAGGAATAACTCTCATCACTGGTAAAAGAAAAATATTTATGAGTTACTACTACAGAGTTACTTAAGTTACTTAACGCTATCGTTTCATGGTGATTATATGTCATTTATATAAATAACCAAATAATATCTCTAAATAGATTTTATTTTGAAATATATTGCATTAACTGGACATGAACCACAGTTTAAGACTATAACAAAAAAATGGCATTTAGGTTTGCTAAGTCTACAATTGTTTAAGAGATCTTAAAACACCTAGAGTAGTGTAGCATGCTTCAGGGAGATTACACCATTAGTAAAACTGCAATCTGCTGTTCAAATATTACATATATATCTCGTGAACATTCTATGATTATTAAGATAATCAGCTAATTTGTTCACATAACCCCGTATCTGAAAAACATATATTTCTCATATACGAACACATGCAGATCAATCAGTCATACATGACTTCAGCAGTCTTCATGGGACAGCCTTCATGTTAATCCTTTTCTATTTTAAAAAAAGTGTAAAAAGCTTTCTCCCAAGATTGATTTCACCCTGTACTGGGTAAAATATGCTGAGAATTTCAAATAAAGTCTATCCCCCAAATAAAGTCCTGCCCCTCAGAGTTTGACTAAACATCTCAACCTCAGCATCTCAAAACTGAACTGGCTGTTCTCAGTATGACCAAACTTGACTTGAGTATTTTATTTTATTCAAAGCTGCTCTTTTTTAATATCGAAACTGGCCAAGCAAGTTAAAGTCATACACTTTTCTGTTTCCTACCTTTCAAGTAATATATTGTTTAGACATCAGTTTCCTCTTGGCTTTGATAAACAATTTTTATAAAAGAATGAAGCACAAAACTGATACTCAGTATTCAAGACAATAACTTTCAGAATTAAAACGTAATGGTATTTTAATTATATTAAATTTTATCATATGAGAATTGGTTCATATTACAAGAGCTATTTGCCAAAGAGATGTGAAAGATTATTGACTTTTAAAATTATATCCAACTTTGTTATCTGAGATTCTAGCTCACCAAACATAATCAAATGTTGGTCCAGGGCTGTAACTCTGATTTCTACATGGAAAAACAAACAAACAAACAAAAGAAGTAGTCGAAAAACACATACAGATAATTGAACTGAACTTCCCATTCTGAATTAATAAACTGATAAATTGAGATAGAGGCATGAAGTGATATGGCTTGCAATCAATTGTGGATTATGGGTCACCAGGGACAGAAAAATAAACCATTTAACTCCACTCCTTTCTATAGAAATAAAGATGCAGCTAGGTAGAACATTTACTTAGTGCCTCAATTACTAGAAAAGAAAAAAAATTGAGAACAGTGTTATTTAAGCAAAATCTCCTAGAGGTATGTTTGTTGGAGTTTTTTTAAGGAAATTAAAAAAAAGTACTTAAAAGACTTAATATGCTCCTTTTCTACCCCCTTCTTCTATGACACCTAAGAAAATATTGCAATAAATCAGGTATTAATTTATCATTTATTTTGCTATACTAATGGAATAGATACCAAATTTGGGGATACAAAGAACAAGTTAATTTGTTAGCACTCCAAGAAAACGGAGGCAATAAAAGTACAGGCTGGAATTTTCCCACTGTATGCCTGAAAATATTTACAAAATATATCTTTCTCACTGAACAATATTAGTTATACGTTGTCACACACTTTAAGACATCAAGAACTCATCACAGTCTCAGCTAAAAGACTGGATAAAGACTAATCACAGTGGCACAGAAGCAGTTTCTGATTATTCTCATGTTTTAGCTAATAAGCCCCATTTAGCAGAAGTTTACACCAAAAATACAAAAACAACAAACCAATTTCAGCTGTAATAAAATGTGTATGGTTTTCAAACTGTGCTAAATTTTTATAGGTATGTCTTCCACTAAGAAGAAAAAAATGTAATTCTGAATAACAACTTTGAAAAGGAGTCAAAAGAAAAAAAATCCATCTATTGTGACTCCAATTAGCATAACAACATACAGATTAATTTCAACACAGAATGATGTGAAAGGTCTCAGGTATGTCATCACTATTTCAGTATGACTTTATTATAGTAAATAAGAAATAGTACAACAACAGTAAAATGGAAGTGAAGGCTGACATCAGTTGAATTAACTGCCCTTGAATATTACCAGTAAGGTATCTGCTAAGAGAGAACATGTATGTAGAAAAAAAAATAAAATTAAAAATATCTATATTCAATATGCACCAGGCATCAGACTTCAAGATGAGACAGAACATTCATTCTGTGGTTATATATAGACAACTGACTGAAAATAATTAAAATCCACAAAAATATATATCGTTATCTTTAGGATCAAATAATTTCAGAAGCAGTCAGATCAATGGTTCAGCTACTGACATGTCACTCTGATTTATAGTGAGCAATTATTTTGGGGAAAGTAGAAAATATTCACAAACAACCTTCCCCTTCCTTGTAAACAGCAGATTACCATGAAAATCTCAAAAAATTGCTTCTCTGAAAACATTCTTCTGGAAACTTCTTCCTAAATCTTTGAATATACTGAAGTTACGTTATTTCTCGTGTATTTAGGTGTAAAGCTCCCTGCAAAGCCATGGTACATTTATTAATATAACAGCTATATCTTCTTTCTAAATGTGAGAATACAATTCAATACAACTCTTTATAAAGGAATTTGTCATCTTTCACCTTCGTAATTAATCTTATGCTGTGAAAAAGAAAGAGAGGCATGACTATATAATTTACAGATTACCTCTGTCATAACACTATTCCTTCTCAAAAAGTCTCAATTATTTCATGCAAGAATATTTAGATACTCATTATACTCGTTTCCCATGTCCTGGATGTCACAGGTGGCAACGGTATTATTTCTGCAAATTGTGAGACTAGAGTCTGACTCATCATCTTTGCATTCCTTTGTCCTTTCCATGTTTTTCTCTGCTTGTTCAGGAGGAAAACACAAATACTTATTCTGAAGCGATGATATCCTAAACCAGAGGATCAATTGCATTCACACTTGACAAAATCTTGCTTATTGGAAGAGGTGGGAAGGAAATGCAAACTGATAAAATGGTACTGAAGTAGATTTTATCATTAGATAAGAGGGTTTCTCTACAGTGCCAAGATTCCTTAAGAGTTAAACATGATAACGGTTACCATGGAGCTGAGACTCCCACAGAAAAAAAAATTACAGCATTTTGAAGCATTTGTTGGAAGCACACAGGCAGCCAAAGAAATGACACTGCACCAATTTCAGGCTTTATTAGGTCACTTAAATTCTACCTGCAAGTGGAAGCTCTGGGGAAGGGTTTTTTACAGGCTTTTATAGAATATTTTAGCTATACCCTTTCTGATTTAGAAATCTTTGCCTGAAAACTGCAGGTAAGTTTCTTGTGCAATGCAAGACTTAACCATATTAATATAGTTATTATCAACAATGGTTCCAGGTATATGAAGGGATATGGTTTAACTGGGTATGTAAAAAAAAACCACCCACAAACAAACATACAAAAATAAAAAAAAACAAAACAAAAAAACCAGCCAAATCTGGACTTCAGTCCTTCCCCTTCCTTGTTAGATACTGAATGTCTATTGTTGAATTTGATAATAAAAATGAAAGAATAACAGCTATAAGAATTACCTCTCAGTAGGGTGGACAAGACACTTTCTTTCAGGAAATTTGTCTTTTGCCTCAGACCAAGTTAATGGATTATCAAAGACAAGAGGATTGGCTTTAGCTATTATATAATTTGCAGAAGTAAACTATCACACACTCATGGAAAAGAATAGTATAGCAGTTAGTTGTAGTTCTGTCCTCGTGGGACCTAATTGCCTTTAGTATTTTGGGTGGAAGTTTTCACTATGCTCACTGAGAGCACAAACAATTTAACCTCCATTATACACATTCAAAAATATCTCACATATTAAGGATAAGCATATTAAAAGACTGTCATCCCTATAAGTCAGAAACTTGTTTACATTTTCTTTTAATGCTGTATTCTTCATAACATGCAGAATAACTTTTTCACAGTAGGGGTGACAGAGCACTGGAATAGGCTGCCATGGGGAGCTGTGGAGTCTCCTTCTCTGGAGATATTCAAGGCTCATCTGGAAGCCTACCTGTGCGATTAGTCCTAAGAAACCTGCTTTGGCAGAGGGGTTGGACCCGATGATCTCTGGAGGTTCCTTCCAACCTCTACAATTCTGTGATAAACACTCAATGGTCAGAAACGTCCTTCCTGCTACTTGAGGACAGAAATCCAACTAAGAATGTAAGCCTGATTTGGAAAGGTTTGGCCAAGAGAAAAGCTTCAGTGTTGTTCCTAAATTCTTCCTTCTGACTTGGCACTAAAGACTTTGTTGCTGGTTGATGTGTCTCACTTCCAGAAAAGTCCTGTGCCATGTACAATACAAAGCTGGGTGAGAACCAGATCAGTCAGTGATAACGTTAACTGCTAACAGACTCTTCCCTCCAAGTTAACTTATCTTTGCGTCTCATGTCATTCATCTCTATTTCCATCACAATGAGAAAGCAAGCAGTAGGATACTATACTGAAAACATGAGATTTTAACATTACTTATATTGCATATTGTAATACGTATCAGAGTTATGAAGCACCTCAGCGGTTCCAGAGAATGATTTGCCAGAGCTGTCATTTTCTCTTAAGTAAAACCCCTTACACCTCCAGGGTCAGGAACCAGGATTGTTTGCATAAAGAACTAGAAAAACAATGAAGGCAAAACACATACTTTCTCAAACCAATAATAAATTTCAACAATTTCAAACTTTCTACTCGTTTTAACAAGTTCTCATGAGAAACATCTCCCAATAGGGTGCACTAAAGACAGCCAGAAACAGCAGAACATACCTCACCTCAAAGTCTTTCAGAATCTGATAGACTGCAGAATCTCTATCCACATCTTTAAAAAAAAGGTTATAACTAATGGTGAAAAATTAGTTTACATCTCAGGAATGCAATTTCATGTATTTCTCAACACAATTATGAAAGTGGTTGTCCTAAAATGCATTCCTACCAGAGAGCATAACAAACATCAGAGATTTTGATCTACAGAATTCTTCACTACAAAGCTATTCCTGTAACTACTTCTTTCTGACTTAAAATTAAATTTCCTTCAAAAGATAACCATGAAATAGGAATACCCTTAAGAATAACAAAAGCAGTATAAAACTCCTCTTTACCTGATGCCAATATCTAGATTAGTTAGTAACTTGAGTACCTGACATTTCACTACCTTTCCTAAAACTTTGCCAAGACTGACTGCACTAGCAAAAGACCATATATTAAAGTCAGCATAAGACTGAGAAGCACCTTGGCCTGTACCTACCAAAGCCTTGCCAGAAAATATGTCAGCATGACTCAGGATACCAAACAGGCAAGAGACTCTTCTCAGTAGGCAGCACAGATGAGGTCACCCTCGGGAATTAGTTTAGCTGTGTGCACATAAACTGTGCTCTTCCACTTTACCTCAAGGCTAGAGTACTGACTGACCATTTCACTTGACAGCGTAGTCCCAGCCTTTGCAGCCTTCAGAAAAGCGTTAGAAGTTTAACTTGCTGCTTCTTAGACTGGTCTCTAGATTGAATTTAAATATTTTGAAATGTGTCAATATAGCCTTGCTATGAAAGGTGAGCAAGTTCTGGCCAAGGAAAGTATTACGTCACTGTCCAAGAAGTGATTGCCATCTATGTTTAAGGGAGACTCAGCAGCAGGAGTAACAAAACTGTGAGGAAACCAGAGATCTAGTCATAGGAAAATAAGCTAAACAAAGTCACATTACTTATTCCAGAAAAGTCAAACTGGAGAGGGATTGTTCACAGAATTCTTTATAAATATATTAATGGGTGAGACTGTTAGCACACGTGGAAAAAAAAAGTTCAAGAAATATATAAATATATTTAAGCTGAAAAAATGAAGGTAGATTAATGGATTTGTACTATGATAAAAGCAATAAGTGAAAAGATATAGTTAGCTTTAAAATGGAACTTCAGTTCAAAAATTCAGTGACTCAAAAGGTTCTGTCCAGTTCTATGTTCCTGTGATACATAAATAAATGTTTCCACATTAAAGAAAAACAAATGCAAGACTAATCTAAGCAAAGATATTATGAATGGATGCTGTGTGGTAAAAATAAGCCAGAGGAAGTAAACAGAAAGACTGGAAAGTGTTAGCGACTTTAGAAGTCTGATAACAAAACTATGAAAATGAACTTCAAGGATTAATGACAGGTTTTCAGTCTTCTCAGCAAAGTAGCTATATCTGCTTGTATTCCTTCTGCATTCAAGAAGATGGAGCCTTTCTCCTTTTTGAATGTACAATGCACTTTGCAGTTTTTCCTTTCCACAGAAATACCTACTTATTTGTAATTTTCCATCACGACCAAGCAGGCTCTTTTAAAGACTCCCAATTTTGACAAGCCATGCATGTCAAAATGAATAAAAAGCCTAACACTTCTTACAGTTTCTTGAATATTTTATGACCTCAAGCAACAGGAGAAAGGACAGTTGTTCTCACCATGGATTTTACAGCCTCAGGTAAAGCTAGGGGGTAAATGTGCATGAACTGGTGTCTCAATCTCTTTCCAAACTCTCCTCGCAAATATTCACTATTAAAGCATGCTCACTGTGACTGAATGTAGATTACTTGTCTCCCTAGACAAGCCTGCCCCCATACTTCCTTTTTTTTTTTTAATCACTACAGTATTACTATCCTTCTTGTCACACCAAAAACCTCCATCTATGTGGGATAATTGCACCTTAGTTTTTTTCCTTTTCCTTCGTATCACATTGAATAGTCTTTTACAACTCATCCCTCCTTTAGCTGCCATCCCTCAATCAAGAAAATTCCTGTTTCTGATGAATATTTTGTCGATTGGCAATTGTGATTAGTACTACAAATTTAATTTTGGGGTTTGCTATTTTGTTTTGGTTGGAGGTCATCTACCACCTCCCACAGACAAAATGTCCCTGCAGACATAACCCACTACCTCTTTTCCTTCTTTTATGTATTTTCTTTTATCATATTTTATTTTTCACCTTCATTTTGCAGTGTACAACTGTGTTATGATTTACTCCTTTTCATACTGACCAGTTTCATTTTCCTTGTACCTGTCCATCCACAGCTCTATGTACCAGAGAAGGCACTGTTTACTTGTGTTTGTACAGCACCTACTGACCCTACCGTTTGTCTGGATGAAACAGTATTCCAATTTTTTAAACAAAAAAACTTAAATATTAAAAAAAAAATAAGATAATTGGTTGCCAAGATAGTCTATATATTTGTATTTGGGTACGAGACATTATTTTGCTTACTTACATTAACACCACAGCTTGAAGAAGAACAGCTGCAAACATTAATAGAGTCCTTCAAAGCATATTAATTAGGCTAAACCCCAGGTTTTAATCACGTTTCACTTGAGATGGTCTAAGATAATTCTCTCAAGTTTGGCCATCATTAGATCCCTGGACTGACATTACTACTACTCAGTGTAACATAAGGAGTACTCAGTCTACTTATTTAATGTTGAATCATTTTTCTCAAGCAAATATTTATACAAACACAGAAATGAAATTTCTGATTAGTTTTGGTTGCTCAGCATATGTTTTAACTCTCCCTTTTTGAATCTGCAAACTTCCATGTTTTGCACACTTGCCTTACAACTAATTACTATTTAAGAACTTTCATCACATGTAACTACCAAGGACTGACTCTCACGCACAGCTGTAACATTTCATCAAGTTCTACCTATGAACATTACATTACCTTGCACATAACTGAAGTCAAGGCGTGGAGCCAGTGACCCAAACACAGCTAGTAGTCACAAGAGCTATGTAAACTATGCATGTACTAGACAGATAGTAAGCAGAGTGAACAGTGATTGCTATACATACATAATATTGTAACAGGAGAAGAAATACTTGGGAAGAAGCAGGTGTTGCCATTGCTTCAGACCACTATTTTAGGACAGAAACACATCGCCCAACATTGTTCAAGGCAACACTTCTGCAAACGTTGTCCCCTTGTGCATGCTCCTGAAATGCTTACCTAATCCATGCACAGTTATCCTCCAATTAAAACACTAATGTTGCATCTAATCAGTATGAGATAGTACAAAACTCACATCCATTTAAAGAAACTGAACAGCAGTTATGCATGTCAAGAACCCTAACAACATAAATCTCTGCATGAACAAAAGGAGATAGAAATTGCACTTGCGATGCCACCTTACCCTTTAAAAAAAACAGCACCTGGACACATCGGATGAGGGCTATCTCAGCACTGCTAAAAGCTCACTACTTTGTCTATGTTTACAAAATATTTTTCAGTAAATAATAGCTGTGTCTTTGCCTCTGTCCTCTGTAGCTGCCCTTGAGAGGAATAGCTCAGTGACTCCTATTATAACTGCAAGCTCCAGTTTACTGTGAAAACACCTGGCTCAAGAAATGATAGGAACAAAAAACAGAGTACACAGAAAATGGTATCTGAATCCGGTATTCTGACATAGCTAAATTACATAGGTAGCTGGCACGGTGTTACTCTGTGGCAATAGATGCTGAAGGTTTAAGGGAAGCACAAAAATAAAGAGATTGGATATTGTTAACTGATGTTGCATGGAAATAGCTTGGGGCCAGGATAATCTCCCGTCAACTCCCATGCTATTACTGACTTTTGTTACTGCTGCTGTTTTTTTAGATAAACAAAGAAAAGAAAGACAGATGTGAAAGATAAAAGTAGTAAACGGATTAGGATAAAGTTAGATTGCATGAACACATGACAGAGGTATGCAATTACATGTTTAATTTTCTGGAAATGTTCTACTGATGTAACTGATTACCTGTAACAGAATATCACCACTATCATGTTTTGGCCATTTTTTTTTTCCCTTGAAGATTTTGTTCCCCATTTTCTATGCTGGGATGAATAAATTTCACCCTTTCGAATGCTGTGATTTATGATTTTAAATGGTCTCTGTATTAGCAAGGATAGGAAAGGTTATGTTAGCACTCTAATTGGCAAGTTAAGCCTTATATACAGGCCCTTATTTGGTCAATGATGTTATTTAAGCCCCAGCTCAACCTTTAGAGAAGCTGACTTAGGAAGATCCCTAGCAAATAAAGATGGGTATGTCTTTCTAACAAAGGCAAACTTCTGTCATGAAATGAAAGTTATATGCCCAAAATGAATCTAGAATCTTCCACACCATTGAGCTTCCTGAATTTCAAATTAATCATGAAGCGATTATACTTCCTGATTCAACTTCTCTCAAAGTTAGCATTTCTTCAATAAAAATACACCAATGGATACCGCTTTACAGCTTGTTGCTTGTGCAGCTGTACACTAAGAAATAGGTACTATGCTCTGGTTTATCAGTAAAAGGTCATTAACAACACCTTCTGTAAACATCTTTGCAGTTAGGATAGCTACTATGAGTCACCAAACTGTGGCATTTCAAAGCAAAAATGGGCAAAAGCCTGAACAATAAAAACATTTACTCTTCCGATAAAATTATCTTCTGTAATAAAGTAAATTATTTAACATTATCAATGTATTTTAATAAGTGGACGGTTTAAATGCAAGTGACAACCTACTTTTTTCCTCCCTGAGGAAATTCATGATTGCATACAAAAAATAGCAATTCAAATGTATTTTATACTGGAAGAACAATCTGGCTGTTTAAACAATGTTTACAAGAAATGATCCACAATACCAAGTTCTTCTGTTAGACTTCACCATTTGTTTATGTCTAGTTTGTTTAGTAGCTGCTATATGCTGCTCATAACTTTCACAATCATATGAGCATACCACACAGCATAGTTAATTTTGTGAATAAAGATCAGGTGCAAAATGTGTAATTGAAAGGATTCTGAAACGGATTTGTGTGAGTAAAGCAAAACAGTTCTTCACTAAGCCAACTTTGATATACTGTTTTTACTATTTCACACATTAAACTGAAGCAACAATGAGCAAATGCTTACAACAATGGTGGAGAATATAATCCCACATTGTGTAACCTTCTCCAGTAACACCATTATGTTCACTTCTATAAAACAAACCATGGCCAGCAATTTTGTATTTTCAGTGTTGCATAAAATAGTTGCTTCAAAACCATAAAGGAGGGTGGGAGGGAGTCCTATAGTAGTTGCCAAATTTCCCTTCCCCTTGTAAAACACAAATGTATACTGAAATACTACTATTACTGATTTTTTTTTTTTGGTGGTAATTGCCATTATGGTTGATTTAATTATATATGTACAAAGCAGCCTTTTTTTCTATCTTCATAAAAATCATAATAATAAAATGAAAAACACTACCAAATATATCAACTTCATTACTATTAAAAAAAAAAAAGGCCACATCTTTATTAAGATAAAGCAAAACATGAGGAAAAATGTTACCAGTTTCTTTAGACACAAGTTCAAAGATAATTTTAAGGTACACTCCCAGGCACTGATGAAAGAGATTCAGAGATTCATATTAATAGAATATCTTTAAAGGATTCTAACAGCAAAATATTCACCAAAACTGCTAGATTTCAGTTTAACAAGACTTAATTGGAACTTTTAAAAATTGGAATAATCATCGATGATCACTGATTACAGTGAGACCACCTATTCATATAAAATCAAGCTTCTGTTTCGGTGTTACTGTTGAGATACTAACTACTTTACCTACTCACAAGATGGAGTTCCATTAAAGCCGAGGCCAATTTAATGTTACCTCAGACAATAACCTAAAATCCAGTAGAGTATGTAGAGAAAAATCTGACATTTCTGAAAGCTTTGAGTACTGATTTTTTTGTTACATTGTCTTAAATAGAAATAAACATTAAAAAATACATCCAACACTTGAGTTGAAACATCTGGGTATTCAGCCATCAAAAGTGCTGGCGACCATCAGCCATTTCCTGTAACTTCACCTAAACCTGATTACCTACAACTATTTTCAGGCACATTAATAAAGTAGCTAAAATAAATTGAGATAATGAAGGTTGAATACCCCATTATTCAGGCAGGACTGTTTCCAAGAGACCTGCAAACCAAGTACTTCTAGAGTAAGACTAAAAATTTAGTCTAAAGCAACTCACAGCTCTTACAGGAAAAGTTTAGAGTCTGCAGATTAAAAAGTTAATACTGTTCTATGCATTTAAAAACCTCACTCATTAATTCTGGCATATATATAAATAATACATGAAATAAAGGAAAACATGCAAAGTTTTAAGTAAAGATTTAGTACATATTATTCATGCTATCACTATTTACTTCCCACAGATAGTGACAGATCAGGAAATCAAATCTTATGAATCCTTATTTGCACTTTTTCCTGTGATGGTCAACATCATCAACATTTTGATGCCAATCCTCTTTAATATCTTTATCAATGATCTAGACAAGGGTATTGAGTGTACACTCAGTAAGTTTGCAGATAACACCAAGTTGTGGGGGAGTGTTGATCAGCTTGAGGGTAGGAAGGCTCTGCAGAGGAATCTAGAGAGTCTGGATCAATGGGCTGAGGACAACTCTATGAGATTCAACAAGGCTTAGTGCTGGGTCCTGCACTTGGGTCACAACAACCCCGTGCAATGTTGCAGGTCTGGGGAAGAGTGTCTGGAAAGCTGTCTGGCAGAAAAGGACTTGGGGCTGTTGGTTAACAACAGGATAAATATGAGCCAACAGAGTGCCCAGGTAGCCAAGATAGCCAACAGCATACCGGCTTGAATCAGAAATAGTGTGGGCAGCAGAACTAGCGAAACAATCATGACTCTGTACTCAGCATTAGAGAGGCTGCACCTTGAGTCCTGTGTTCAGTTTTGGGCACCTGTCTATAAAAAAAGACACTGAAGTGCTGGAGTGTCCCCCAAGAAGAGCTGGTGAAGTTTCTAGAGCACAAATTTTATGAGGAGTGGCTGAGGAAGCTGGGGCTGTTTAGCCTGGAGAAAAGGAGGATGAGGGGAGACCTTATCACTCTCTACAGCTACCTGAAAGAAGTCTGTAGCCAGACAGGTGTTCATCTCTTCTCCCAAATAATTAGCAGTAGGACAATTAAAAATGGCCTCAAATTTTTCCAGGTGAGGTTTACCTCAGATATTAGGAAAAAATTCTTCACTGAATGGGTTTTCAATCATCGGAACAAGCTGCCCTGGGAAGTGGTTGAGTCACCAGACCTGGAGGTATGTAAAAGATATGTAGATATAGTGCTTAGGGATGTGGTTTACTGGTGGATTTGACAGTGCTAGGTTGATGGACTTGATGATCTTAAAAGTATTTTCCAATCAAAAAAATTCTATAATTTAGTGATTCTATGTGTGTAACAAAGAATCTTTTCTTCTGTGAATGTACTTCACAAAAAGGCTACCTGGTTAAAACAAATGCAGACATGACATGATCAGATTCAGGTCTTTCAAATTCTGAAGTCTAACTTTTCCCAGTTTTGGTTCCATAAGAACTACAAAATCTAATGATTTTGATCTTTTGTAGACTGCAACAGAAAAAAAAAAAAGCATTTTAGAATCAGGTTATGTTTGTAGCTTAGAGTATAATACTGAGAGTTTTGGGGTTTTATTAATCAAAATGTTAACTGACTGTGCAGTGACTGTACATTATCAAACAGCTTCTGAATTCTACAAACTATTGACATTAAGTATTTTTAATAAATACCAGGTGTATAGGTCTTCTGGGCACTTTCCATATACAGAAAAGATGAGGCAGTGCATACAATGAATTTCAGAGGGAGTCTTGGGAAATGGCCTTAAGCATTTAAGTGAATCATCTGAGACATTTTAGTATATATTCTAAGCTTGATGATCCTTGTACTCTCATTTCTACTTGGTACTGCTGATGCAATTTGAAAGCATGTTAAATCTTCAGTCTTTTAAATTAGTTCTGCATCTGTTGCTAAACAGCTGTTTCATCTCCAATTTGAAATTCTATTGTTTGTACAAATAATTTGTAAAGGATTTTATTTAAATTGCAGCTCTTCTGTGTTCTATTATTTTTTGAGAGAATTCAAGTTGTTGCAATGGGAACAAAGGAAGTAGGTTTTCTGCTACAAGGTACTGGAGCACCTGGTTGAGTGCTGAAGTAGAAATGCTCAAGATTGACAGAGATGTTTGTGGTAGACTAAAAAAGGCTCAGGCGTGTGCTGACTACTCATCTTCTGAGGAACTAGCACTTACTTATTTGGATAAAAGCCCAGTAGAAGGAACCAACCTGATGTTACTACTGAATCTTTCACCTTATGTTGCTTTTCTCTCTGCCACAGCTTCTACTGACTGAAGCTGCAACTCATCACCATAGCCATGAGGTACTAGAAGAGGGAACTGGAAAAGAGAGGTTTTCTAATCAACAGTCTGGCCAGTAGCTCCCATATACATCTGAACTACATCTGTAAAGACTGCAAGTTGAATGACTGCAAGTGCAGAATGGCTGACAAACACATCTATGAATGTATCAAACTGCAAGTGAGGCACCAACAAACGCAGGTCTAGGAGGAGCCAGGGGGAGTGAAAATCCATTTCCTTCCAAATTTTTAGAATTCCTATGCATATCCCAGTTTTGAACTACTTTAAACACACTCTGAGGATGTCACATATTTGCCAATTGTGCTTCAGAATGCTACTTTAATTTTCAGGAAAGAAGTTTCTATAAGTTACCCAAGCAAATTAAGTATTTAGGAGGAAAACATCTTCTGCAATCAGTACAACATACATCCTTTTTAAGTAATTTTAAATCTTCCAGCATCAAAACCACATCTTAACTCACAGGCATATCGATGGATCTGGTGACATTAAAGATAGAACATTAAATTTTAAAAGTCTACATTGAGCAAATAAATAAAAATATTCATTGAGGCATATATTAATGCTTCATGTTTTCTTCCTGAATCTTTTAAACTTTACGTTAGCAATTGTTTTCTTAAACTGAGATGATAATTTTACTGTGTTTACAGGTCTCTGCTTAGTATATATCTGCACTGTTATTATGTGCCATTTAGGAAAATATGTTTATCATTAACGAAGTCAAGAAATACATGACTTCAAACTTACATCCTCTGATTGAATTCAATATATTCTAAATAATCATGTGTCAAATTTCTTTTCCTTCCCCTCTCTGCCCACCATTTTGCTTTCATTTTTGGAATCTGTATATAATGCACCTGGCAGCATTTGTCTGTATGGTCACAGCACTGCCATGGGAACTGAGAAAAAAGCAATATTCACAGCTGGATTTCAATATGAATCATACCCAGTTAGCATGGCAGGGGATTAGAAAAAAAGACACAGAGATCAGGCAACCCGCTTGCTGCATTCTATAAAAATGTGGGAACATTACTAGTAAGCTCGCTGTTTATTACAAATTATATTAACTCCCCTTCGGCCCCAAAAAAGCAGATGCTGAGCTGAAGTCAAATCCCCACAACAGGCACCAGTGGGGGTAGGGAGAAATATGGGAATGTATGCTTGGAGTATTAATTTAGGATTACTGCATGTTCCCAAATCCTGTCAAAAAGACTTTCAACTCACTAATGTTCTAGGGTGAGACTAGAAGAGTTTTGCTTGATTGTTATAATATTTATGTGACTTCAATAGACCTACATTGACAGTGATACACCAACCCCCCAAAAAAAAATTTTAAAAAAGGAAAAGAAACTGACAATGAGTGAGTTAGATCTATCCTATGACTTAAATTGATTATGACTATATTCAGTCTTGCAATTATTTAGTAATAATACACATATTTATAATATTGTAGTACATCATTATTTTCTTTTTTGAAACAGCAATTTTAAAATTTAAGCTGTAGAAAGAAACAGTAGTAAAGCATGATGCTGAGTTCATGTATTGCAATGTTGCTTTGTTTTTAGCTGGTGTAGACTGGGACAATATGAAGCAGCTTGCAAAAATGCAACTCTACATGTAGTTGTATATAACCCACATATAGCTATTTATTCTATATACATATATATCAGATGATAGATGTATACATACATACATCATGCATGCATGTATTATCATTATATATAACACAACATGCATTGTTGTACAGCACATCTCTGAACATCACCAGTCTGTGTCCTTGTAGGGAAAAACAGTCTATTCTGTAGATCCATTTTAAGCAAAATGTAAGAAAGGTGTCAGAGAAAGAAACCAAACACCATACCATCTCCAACAGTAACCTGTGACTCCATCCATAACTGACCTAACTTCAAGAGAAATCAGCATTATCTCTGACTTAATCATGATGGTAGTCTTCGTTGTCCACCTCATATGCCTTCAAAAACTCTTATTTGCCTTTTTTTCTTTCTGCCCCTACTCTGTACCTGATAGAGTCATTCAACAGAGTCTTTCAATACACTACTACCTAACAAATTCATTTTCCACAGAATATTTAATAAAGGGCACTTTTTTTCCTTATGACACCAGTAAAGCTACTTTGCAATTGTTTCTGTAACTATGATGTAAAAACTACTGTCTAACAACATGCTGGATATCATTTCACTGGCTTCTCATATTGCCTTCCTCTATTACCTCTTCTCTTGTTTCAATTGCATGCTTTTGATGGCATAAACATTCCACTTGTCCTTCATTTGTACCAAAAATTTGGAACATACCTCAGGACCCCAACTCAGGACCCAACTCGTATACGAAGACAAATCACATGAATCACATGAAGTCCTATGAAATTTAGTTGTGTTTATATCACATAACCCCTCTTTTCCTTTTAAAATGATTTTTCATTTTAAAATTATCAAATAAGCTTCAAATAATTTCCATTATATGAAACATACCAAAATACATGTTTCCCTTTTCATCGAAACACAGTGCAATTTTCCCAAAGAACTATTTCTTAACAGGAACTTGAAATATCAACTTAAATGAGATTATTTCACTCCAAAAGCAAATATACTAGTTGATTGAAAGTAGATACAGTAGTGATTGTCCGAAGTTTAAGAAGCAAAATAAATCTATTTAAAAGACTTTTTTAAAACGGAATGGAAGAGTTTGTGTTTGTCATGAAATTTTTGTTCTTCTTAGAAAACGTAGATTTATTGACTGTGATGCAATTGTTAAAAATTTAAGGAATAGAGAAATAAATAGATATGCAGATACAGAAACATTTTAAAAAATCATCACTTAAGCTCCTAATACACATTGCTTCTTAGAAGCAGCTCAAGTTTTACATAATATTTTTTTCTTTCTTTTTAGCCTGTCCCTAAAAGAAAGTGGCTGACCAAGGGACAACTACTGTATCATGAATTACAGTATATTTCAGTGACAACAGAGAAAATGTCCTAATTAATTTGAAAACAATACCACAGAACACACTTAGCTATTCAAGCAGCACACAGAACCTGCACCAGCTCCCCTGAAAGGCGCTTCAGGAAAATTCCAATTATTTGATTTTAAGGTGTTCTTTATTCTTAGTGGCATTTACTGTATATAAATTTCTATACTGTTTTTGTATAATCTCATATGCCGCTCACTGAGAACAATTTCCATACTTTTATTTAACCACTGCTAAAAACTTCTCCCTAGAAATATCTTCCATTATTGTCCAACATTCATCCAATATATTTGCTTTAAAGTATTTACATGGTGAGCATTATATAGTAGATATTAACATTTTACTGAATCACAGAGATCTGTGCTACAGAATATCAGCATGGATAACTTTTAAATATTAAGTTGGAATATTATGGATGAACTATTTCAATGTTAACACTTCACATATTCTTTGTTGTATCACTAGGATTACACCGCTATGTACACAGATTTGGTAAAACAACATGTATTAAAAGCATCTAAAGAACTGGTTTTATACCACATTAGTCCTGGGTAAAATTAAGAGCTTTAGTGCAACTCCTAAGATAATTAAAAGGCACATTATAAACATTTTTTATATTTATATTAGGCAACAGTGGAAACGATTGAAATAAAGAAAATCTAACACATAGTACACCAGACAGTTCATATTGTGAAACTGAGATACATTTCCCATCTCACCTGTAATATCTGAACAGTAGAAGAGCTTATTCTCAAATTATATAGACATGGAAGTGTATCCACATATAAATGGGCATGAACCACCCAATTGTCTTGGCTCTGAGCAGTAATTTAACACACAAATGATCAAAAACATACCTGACCAAAAAACTGTAAACTCATTATGCAAATCTACATACATTAAAAAAATTAAATCCAGATATTTTATTCTATGCCTTTGTAGTAACTGTTCCTTGCTACTTAAGTATAGGAGATAACCACACTCAGTCTATGATAGAAAATAATTTCCCACTCCTATCTCTAAATGTTTAGACAGAGATTGGAGAGGTTTATCATAACACTTAAAATATTGTCATTAAGACAAACTTTTTTAAGAAGAATCAATTGTTAAGGCCTTTGTCACTCAGAGAAATGAAGAATTTGTAGCCAGCTAAGAAACAAAGGCATACACACACTAATACCCATACACACCAACACACACTCTGTTCAGTTCCATGGAAAACAAGAGAATACTTTCTTGAAAGAAAAGGTTTGTATTAAAATTAAGTGGAAACACTTTCCATTGCAACAAATTTCAGGAAAGCAACAAAGCAATACACCTACTAACGTTACCACCCTAATTCAGTCTCTAAGATGGTAAACATCTTTCATACACTTCCTTACAAGTAGATTTGAACAGCTCCTGTGCTTTGGGTGAGGGTGTGAATTCCCCCTCCCCTCTCCAATAGCATTTTCTGTTAGCCAGTTAATATACGTATTTCTGATGGAAGATGAAGGTGATCTGCTCCAAGCCATCACCTCCTATTTGATTAATTCGGTAGCAGTGGGGATGACACAGAGCTTGGGAATAATTTCCAGAGAAGAGAGGATTTTGTCAACTTGTCACAGTAGTAAAGTCCCAACAGCCAGGAAAGGCTCAAATGAGAATGCTTTTACACTCATTCATCCACATTGCCAAGGGCAACAGCATTCCCTCTACATCTCTCAGCAAATGATCTCAAAACAGCACAAGTTAAGATACATGTCTGCACCTAATGCTGCATAAATGTTACCTTCATTCATTTCTCATGTATTCATACCTTAGGATGGAGTAGCAAAAACCATAGGAGGAAGGCACCTAAAGAAGCATTACCAGCTCAAGACACAGCAGTATTGTATATTACACACATGTAACAAGTGCTTTGCTTTTCCCTTCCCTACACAACACACAAGCAGAAAACACACTCATTGAATATCCAGAGTAAAATCCAGATGAAAGCCACCAACTAAGAAACTAAAGAAACAATTCCAAACATTATTACAGAAACAAAACCTCAAAGATTTCCTAAAAAACCCCACAGCAGCAGGATAACAGTAGAAGAAAAACTGCCTTTATTTATATAGTTATCTATATTTATTCTGAATTTACAACTCAAGGAAAAATTGAGAAAGGAAGTTACACTGCATTAGTAACACCTTCCTTTAAATGCTATCATTACACACAAACACCTCACACGAACTTGAAAAGAGTGGTGAAGACATACTACTACTACAACAGTGACAATAGAAGCCTTCTTGTCCTATCCCCTCCAGAATTTGTTCTTAAGGTCTTTGTCATTCCTGTGGCTGCCAAATAAATCAGATATGAGGAATGTCTTGCAACAGATATTGACAGTGAAAAGCTTTCCATCAAAGTTTATAAATATGCCCAAAATTCTGCAACTCCTTACAATCAAATACAGGTATTATCTTCATGTACTACAGAGCTTCTAGACCATCTATATAAACAGAGAGCCTAAAAATTATGCACAAAACTATACAACTTAGATCCATAAGAAAACAACACCACCATAACCAATAAATAAATGGAAAGTTTCCCTTTAAGGAAACAAAATTACTTTTACTAGATTTAAAAATCTCTCTTTTTTAAAAATTCTCTCTTTCAAAAATTATTGCAAGATATTTTTGGATCAAAAGAGATCTAATCTTATTTTATACCTCACCAAGAAAGAGAGCCTAAAACATGCTAGACTACTTCTGTCTATAGACTCACAAATAAGAAAATGGAGATCAACAGTGTCAAAGGAAGATTCAGCTACAGAAACTTGGGAAACATTCTCTAGCAATACAAATCCCCAGAAAGCATTCTGATCTGGAGACGATCCTGATTGATTGACTTTCACTGGAAGAGGTCTAAGGGGCTACTGTGCTTCATGTTTATATGTACCATGTTTAGGCAGCAATAAAAGCTGTAACTAAGTACTGAAGGATCAGTGTAGCACCCAGTACCTAATTAACAGTTCCTGTCTTAGCATATTGCAAAACAGTTGATCCTTTCCCCATAAAGGTGAAAGAAATTATAATGGTGACAGGAGCAACTGAAATGAATGCTCACAGCAAGGAGAAACCAGGACAGAAACCTAGTCCATATTTTCCCCCTGTAAAATATTTTCTCACACCAACTAGAAGAAATGGTTTTGCATAGTCTTACTTCTGCTGTTTCCATTTTTAGCCTCCATCTCTATTTAGGGCTTTGTTTTACTCACTGGAAAGAAGTAAAGTAAGAGTTCTACTAACGTGAGAATGGGTCAGCACAGCAGAAATTGCCGTCTCATGTAGCACACAGAGGCTATCTATGAATAGGGAAAGCTTCTCACTTAACCACTGAGGAAAACTCCCCAGTCTAGGCAACATCTTAGAAAGTGAAAGGATGAAGGACATTCAAAAGCTCTGGTCTTGGATAAAAGCACCTTCCCCTAAAGGCTGAGTAATCTAGGTAACATAGACACCTTTAAAAAGTGGAGTGGAAGGAAGGGATGCTGGAAAGGGATACTTCATTGTGCTTATCCATTTTCCTCCACCCATGGAATTCTCCCAGGTTTAAAAGTGCTAATGACACTTCATCACACCTAAACAATTTACATAAGCAGCAGCGGCAGCCGTCACCACTCTCCAACATTTAATTTAATATTACTAGCCTCCCAGAAAGCAGCCCTGTATTTCCTACTTTGGCCACTTAGCATGTTTTATTTTAGAGACTTATCCTTTTAAAGTTGAATCAACCCTACAGAGAATAATTCTGGATCATTATTTGTCATAAATGCAAAGTAAGGTAGCATGGAAAGAGGAGGGAATACACACACCAATAGCAGTTTTTTCCTGCTAGTTACACAACAACACACACTTAGTGGTGCAGGGTAAAAATGATGAGACACAAGATGACACATGAAAAGGATCTTATCCTCTTCCCAAAATTTAATGCATGAACATTACTTGCTTAAAAGTCCAAATTGGTTGTCATACTAGATTTGTGTAAAGCTTTAGGAAAGAATGGTGTGAGGGCTCTTTATAGAAAATTACACCAAGTGAAGGTTATTTCACTAATTAACACCCCTTCCCAAAGAAATCCTTATCTCCTGTTAAAATAAGCTGCTTTTAAGCAGAGAGAAGACTCCAAACATTTGCAGAGCCCTGACTTCAACATCTGTTGGTATTCCCTACACACAAGTGTGCTTCTGTGTGCATGTTTATCAGAAGAGGTCATCAAGGGCTTGCTTGGTTTATTCATCATTTTAAGGCTCTCCTATTTGCAAAGCTTCTGTTAATGTCAGTGAAATCTAACCCAGACAGAAGTTTCAGAGGTCAGATATTTGGCATGCTACATTTAGAAACCCAAGTACAAAGTTGACGAGGACGCTTCAAACACAGGGGATTACAGCGGAAATAGGTCTCCTTATACCAAACTGGCTATTGAGCAGATTCAAGGAAGAACACACTGAGACCGCCTGATGCTATTAAAGCTCATATTCTTGCTTTATTTTTTCTACTGACTAAATCAATTCTCCCGTTTGGCAAAGCACAGCACAGAAATAACACTTTATTTTTAATACAACAGAGAAGGAATAGACATGAGATGTAAAATCACGTACTACATGACCTATAAAAAGCAGATACTTACAGTTCGTAGGAACTGTATTTCATCTTCCCCTCCTTCACCCCCTTCAGCCATGGCTCTTGAGGAGTCAGCTCTGCTGAGACTCTGATCGCCTCCACCGGCAGCTCACTGCGCTCGTACAGCTCCTCTTCTCCTATCAGTATTAGCATATAGCTAATCCACAGCCATATAGGGAGCTCAGCTAACTCCACTGCACTGCAGACTGTCAGTCAACCCCCTCACTGCCAGAGCCAACTGCGCTGCTTTTCCAGCTCATAGCAAGCAATTCTTTCCCTTTTCTCTCTACCCGAGAGGCACAAAAACCCTACTGTTAAGGTATTGCAGGAAGCATGCTATGTATCACTAGGTGTTGATTTATTTTTTCCTCCAGATACTGTCTGGTCACAACAGCAATAATGGTGAAGTGTTAATGAAAGCAGAGCTTGTGCTTCCATCTTCACAGATCAGGGTACCCAAATTTGCACTGAATCAAATTCAGCAACTCTGATCCTACTGATTTCTGCAGCAGAATGATGTAAATCAGATGATCACAGGACAAGCTGATTTTGACAGCAGATATTTTCAGCTCCCTTACAATAACTTCCGTTTCTTGCCTCTCTGCATAAGCAGCTACAAATCTGATTTCAAAGATGACTTAATGATCTGAACCTATTATGTGTAGTTATTTGTGCTGTCTTTTTAAATGGTGTTTATACCTATATCCTAAGGTCTGCAAGGTTTTTATTTGTACCTTTTCAGACTCATGTCTGAATATGTATAGAGGATGGTACAAATTTACCTCAAAAACCTATAAAACACAGTTATGTTAAGACAAAACTTAAAATGACTTTAAATTCTAGCTAAATAATATGTAATTAGTGAAAATACCTAGGTATTACTTCAATATTAGCAAATGAGCAAGAAAAAAAATATAAATCAGCTCTAGACAAAATTTGCTTAAGGGAGGAAAAGAAAAAGGACAAAGAAAACAGAAGAGTTTCAAGGTGGTTCTAGCCCGGCATTTCACTGTAACACTTTGTATTTGTTGTAAGGTTGCCACTACAGCCTACCCATACGTTCCATCCCTGAGAAGCATTACCCGAACTTTGCACTGTCCGTGTATGTCAGCACATACCCTCACAGAGTACCATGTGTGTATGGTCTTTTTCTCAGTAAAAGCAAGCTTTTGTTTTACAAATGAGAAACACAGGCTTGAGGGTAAGGGAAGAATAATTTTCTTGGGGTCACAAGTGTAGCACAGTGAAAACTGAAACTAGATTCTCCATGTCCACAAGCTAATATGTTAATACACAACTGTCCTCTGGTCATGGAACCCAATACAAACTACTCTTCCCCCAACCCTCCCAAAAAGTAAGTGTTCTGATTTTTCAGTAATTAAACATAAGCAGAAGGCAAACAATGAGATGCCAAGTAGTTTCCCTCCTTAAAGGGCAAAATGTTTTGAAAAATATGTTATTTCACTCCCTCTACCTACCCTGAGAAAATCTGTCCAAAAAATGACAATCCCATTATTCAGCAACAGGGAATTTCAGGCCAAAAGCAACTCAGAAACCTCCAGATGACAGTCACACAGGCTGGCCATGACAAGACATCCACTCCTCTTCACCCATACCGTAGTTTTTGTCTGTTACTATAAGCAAGCGAAGGATAGATTTGTGTGAGGCAGAGGCAACGCAGCAGAAATTTTTTTCTCTGAAGTGCCAGAAATCTGATTTGATTGGTATCATAAACATCCAGTTTGGTATTTGATTTTCATGGTGTTTGAGTTGGGTTTTTTTTTAATACTCCAGCCATACTTGAATGGATGCTTAATCTTTTCATAATCAATACAGAGAACAAAATTTAACAGATCTTCCTTACAGAATATAGTTATTCCAGGGAAAAATTTAAAAAAAAAAAATCAGAGCAGGGAAAGCTTGCCTGAAGTCAAAGTATGCCACTGTGTTTTTACTGAAAAACAGATCAGGTAGAGAGGCCTACTGATGACACATGCTTATCCACACATTTATATTTAGAATGTATTTGATACATGTAATTGCATGGCAAGACCTGGAGATGCAAGAACAGCTTTTCTGTAGTGTTCTGTATGAAACAACCTTTGAAGCATTCTACTTTACTCTGAAAGATTATAAACAAGAAATACCTAAAAGCCTGAGAAAATAAGCGCAAGGCATGAAATTAATACCCCTAGCCTTGTAATAGAGATCATGTAAAAAAATCTAAAATTCTGACTCACCAAATTTCACCAGCAATTGCAAGTTCCTCTATTTTTCTTTATTTGATACTCACCTTTACAAAATAGCCTGGGCATTATTTTGGAAAACAAATTCCTGCCTCAATAAGCAAAACATTTTTGTTAGAGTTCATATTTTTAAAATTATCAAGTGACCCGCAAAACTATTTCATAGCACTTCTATTCCTCAGTTTTTTTCTGCTTGGTATTATGCCTATAAATATCACATGAAAAATATTCAGCTGCTACAGCATGATGAAATGTACATCTCCTCAAAACAGCATTTTTTTTTTCAAGGATTTCTCCCTTGCTCTGAGATTGAGATTTG
The DNA here is from genome assembly GCA_022605575.1 of Laterallus jamaicensis coturniculus. NCBI lineage: Eukaryota > Metazoa > Chordata > Aves > Gruiformes > Rallidae > Laterallus > Laterallus jamaicensis. Next base: position 1,139,855 of record JAKCOX010000013.1, on the reverse strand, counting down.
GCTATTTATGGACCCACACGTAATCAGAAGTCTCATTTCTGCAAAATATTATGTCTTGAATTTCTAATTTCTTAACACTAACTTGTGTCAAAAATTCTTTTAAATGTAATTATTAAATTTACTGAAGTTATGATTAAAAAATCTATATTAGGTCACTACAGTAAATCATTCCAAAATGATCACATATCACACACAGTGTGTAAATATGTACAGTGACTCTGTTACTAGATATGATTGTAAGGTGCAGCATTCCACTGTGTAAGCCACACAAGTCAAATAACGTGAATTAGGTCCGCTGTGTATTTTACTATATCCTATTCATGTCACTCAAATGCAAATCTATAACTTCACACTTTTGCTGCTGAACACATTCTAGACAGACTCTATGGTATTTTAAAGCTATCCAAAGAACTTGTCTACAAAACAAGTTTAAGGATTTAAGGAAAACTTCCTTTCTGTTTTCAGCACAAATGTGCAGCCTGCTTATTCTCCTACATAAGCTCTTCCCTCTTCCTAAGGGATTCATGCTGACTGACTGTTCACATGAGTTCTGGATTCTAGGTTAGCTTTTGGCAGGCTTCACTGCTGCTGCTGCCACACAATAACTCAGATTTTTTATGGTGGCAGTAGCCTGCCAATAAAATAGTAACATGAATTTTACAAAAGGAACTAAACAATCATCCTGCTGTAGAAAAGGAATCTGACTCTAAGTCACTTTCTGTGGTGTGCATTTTAACTTTCTCAAGATTGACTGACACCACCAAAGACAGAACACCTATAGAAGATATTTACAAAACCTATGATGGTTAAGTACATGCACGCAGGCGTTTTCAAAAGCATAGGTATTATCAGTTACCTAGGCTTCTGTTGGGCAAGGAGTCAAAATCTTGTTCTCCACAGATAATTAAAGGCCTAAGTGCTAAAATTTGGATGCTGCTTAGAAGACCGACATATATTTGCACTTTTTTTATGCTTCACTTAAGTACAAAAATGTAAAATACAGTTTCTAATAGGTCATTAAAAGAAACACATTTTCATTTGCAGAAACTTCACAAGAGTATTCAAATTCCTTGTGACGGCTGTTTTCAGCCCACGCATTAAGGCAGCCAACTACCTATCCAGTTCACAAACACTAGGTACTTAGTACAACTTAACACTTCATTCACAAAACCGAAAAAAGTTTGTTTTGTTGGTGGGTTTTTTTTCCTGTTTATTCTAGGGGAATTACAATTCACAGTGGAAAATGATGGCTCTTAGTCTAACTGAGGAAGAACCATCAGAAGTTCACTGGTCTGAGTAATCTAAAGATACAATTGTTTTACTAATTTATACATATTACCAAACTGCATACTCATTTTTTCTTTTCCTTTTAAAAATTACTGTTGTTGAAGCTTCACACATATCCTATGCCAATGCTTTGTCATATAGCACAGTTTCATTTGTTTTTTAAAAGCTGAGGCAATCTTGAATATCATTCTTTATGAATGCAGAAAGAATAAAGTGTATTGCAGTGTTACAGAACCAGCAGCATAGTGCCAGTACTGCTTGTAAGGCTTAATTCAGTGGCTTTTCAAATAACTTCAACACTACTTCACTCAAAATGAGGAAAAGACAGTATGTGCTCAAACGCGTTCCTTCCCCAATGATCAAAAGTTTTGTTAGGTTGCCATCTGGTGGTTTTTAAGGAAAAAAAAAAATCTGCGATTAAAGTAGGCATAACCTTTCCAACTACTTTAACCTAAAACATTGGGGGTGTAGTTTCCGGCTTCATTGTAGATTATGCAAAATGTATCTTACTATATTCTATGACATTGCACCTTCGTTTTTCTTCAAAAGAAAAAAAAACCAAAACAAAACACAAAGAAAAAGCATGCTCACAAGTTTCTTCCTAAAGCTAAAATAACAATACATGAGTAGGACTTTCTCTTGTTTCCAAAACAGTGATTTCAATCCTAACTGACTTAAATTTTCCAAAACAAAGATTTTCTACATCTCTCCAAAATCACCCATTCCACGCAAGCAGAGCTCACTAACACTAGCAGATGTATTTCACTGCTGGCCATAATTTTCACCCCAGTTCCCCATCATAATGCAGTCATAACATATTCTTGTACACCAGGCCCTATTCCCACACCAAGTAACAAGAGTTTTAAAAAAACAGTCAGAGTGTATTTCCCCTTAAACAAGAAAATATATTTCAATTCAGATTAGATCCTTAAAGCCAACACTTGGAAGAGCAAATAAATTAGTGTAAAATACTAGGACTGTGAGTTATGTATAAGCAGAATAAGAATTTAATTACAGTAAGTTCAAATGCTGGTTTTGTGTCTTACAAATCGTAAAAAGTTACAAGACATTATGAGATTGTCCCAGGGAAAACAAAAACCATCCTTTGTATCAACATTCCACCAACACTGAATTTCAGGTTTCTGCTCCAAACTACCAAGTTTTCTGTGTATAGAATATGGACAAACCTGCATTTTAAAGTTTGCTTTATTCTTTAAATGTCTGTACTTTCTTGTCATATATTCCTGAAATCTTATCCATCTGACAGATGATATGAAGGACCGTTTCAACCCTAATATTCTATAAGCATGTGAATATAGACTGTTTCAATGACAAATTAGGAAAATTTAATATCTGATTTTTGGACAAAATTCACTGAAACTACATGATGATTTTACAGAAGTGCTTATAGCAACACATGATGAACAACCTGAAGTTTTTGCAAAACATTTTCAGCCCATCAGCCCACAGAGAATTACACCAATTCAGTTCACCTGCAATAAGAGCACAACCAACCATTTCCGAAGAACTTGGACAGAAGAAAGTTCTGAAGCATTGATGTGGAGTAGCTGACTGTCCTAAACATGGAGTACCGACATAAGTCAAGCAATGTTATCAAAATATAACATGGCAGAACTCTATCTACCATGTAGTTAAAGTACTGCCACTATAAAATGCCAAGACTGTATCAGCTAATTTTAGAGATACAGCTATAAAAATAACATTAATTTCTCTACAAATCTCACTGCTTTGTAGCTCCTAATTACCTGCAAGACTATTGTGACTGCTGCCAATACATTTACTGTAACTCTTCTGAATCTAAATGGCTAAATAGGAATAGATTGTATATTTACAGTGCTTTGTATTCAGCTGTACTGTTTAGTTGTGATTGCTGAAATGAGTCTCCCAATACTGTTTTTGGACTTCCTCTGGGAAAATTGTGCAAGCATTCTCCATTGAATTTACAGTGGTTTCCAACTTACACAGAAAAGCTCTGAGAAAAATAAGGTAAATAATTAACATATATAAAATTGTTATATAAAAATTAATCCACATTCTTAAACTCCATGGAATATTTCAAAATTCAATCCTCCTTTAAAGACAATTAATAGCGTGATAATACACACTGACTTAGAGAGAATTACTTATGGTCATTTATTGAAAATATTTGAAATATTTTCCACTGGCATAACTCCACATAAAGCCAGTTCAGCTTGAGATCTCACAGTAATATAGAAAGAATTAGAGCATAAGAAACCCGTAGTTTCTATTTCAAGTAATTTGTTCTGTTTCACAAATTAATCCTAGTCAAATACCAATTTAATATAAATGCACAGAAGAAGGGATGCTGTGTCTGAGACAGGAACCAGAGAAGTTTACATTGGAGTTGATAGTATCCTACTCCTCAACACTAACTGTAGTATTTTGTTTTGTGGTATTTGGTCCTAACTGCTTACAGTCCTGTGCCTTCTGCTTATTTCATGTATCTCCCTTTTATTAACTGGTGTCTCTATTCATGGTGGGGCTGCTTTCTTATGAATTGCTTACTGTATAAGAATAGCTGGCAATGCAGTTCTGTTTTGCTTTTCAAGAAGTTTCAGAAAACATACTTCAAATTCCACTTGCAAATGTTGCAGCTTTAAATAATAAACTTTTAACAATCCTAAAGTACTTCAATTATTAAGAATTGAGCAGCGCTATGTGTCATGCCGGGTTGGTTGTTCCTAATGACCAAAATTACACAACATCACGTCCTTATCATATATACATTACTAATATGACAAAGTGAGCTTTAGAACACACAACATGAATGCTCTCTCAATTCCCTGTGTGGTGGTTTGGCCCTGGCTAGAGACCAAATGCCCACCAAGCCGCTCGCTCACTCCCAGAGGAGAAAGACAGAGCCACCATGGGTTGGGATAAGGACAGTTTACTGCCAAATATCAAAGTAAATACAGAACAACAATGACTAGTTACACAAACACCCAGTGCTAACACAGAGTACCTTACCAACCTGACGATTACAGAGGGCTGCCCAACGGTAAGAACCCAACATCCCAACCACACTCCAACAGTCCTAGAGGCAAAAAACTGCCTCTACCCTTCCCCATCCAGATGCTTTTATGGGCAAGTGGTGTCAGGTGGTGTGGAAAACAGCTCTGGCTAACTCAGCTTACCTGGGCTGACTCAGCTCACCTGTGTTGGCTGATTGGGGAGGTCAACCCTGGCCTGGCCAGAACCAGGACCTTGGCAGCTTGCTTCATAGCTAACCCTTGGTAGCTTTGCTGGCTTGCCTAGTTTCACTTTTCTCAGAACAAATGCCAGCCATGAGTGTTGTATGTCAGTAAATATAGTTGAACATTATGGGGTACAATCTGATGAGCTGTGCCTGCTGAGATGGATGTGGATAATTCATAATAGCAGACGTGTCTACTATTATTTCAACCATCTCTCAATTGTCATTTATATTCATCTGTTATGTACCACCAAAAATTTCAGATTACAAAGTTTACTAACTATGCGGACAATCTGCATGCTTGGGAAAGTGCTTAGCATAATAGATGCTAATAATGAAATAGATCTATTAGATTTTGAAAAAATAGAATTATATTTCTGTTTGCAAAAAAGTACATGTTAATTCAATCTTTGAAAAGACTCTATGCAGAAGTGTGATTACAGATTGTAATTTTCTTGTGCAAAAGAAGGTCTGTTTTTTTGAGTTGACTCAAATTCAATACACAGCTGAGTTTCTAACCTCTTTAAAGCAGATCTGTTTTATGCCATGTCAGCCTTCTATAAGGGACAAGACAAACTAACGCAATGGCAAAACAAATTCTCCTAGATATATTTTACTACTACACAAGTGCAGAGTTCTAAATCAGCAAGAGCTAAAGGTCAAAGTAAAAGGAATGAAAAAATCTCCCATTAGTTATGAAACCCCAATAAAATGCAAGATATTTCACTTTTTTAAAAATAGCAATACACACTAAAGAAGAATATTTATGAAGAAAATGTTATGTACAGTAGAAAAACACACACAAGCCATTTGTAAAGCATCAAAAGCTTTTTCTGGTTTAGTTTTCCAGGAATTGCAAGCAACAATAGCTCCAAAATGTTTATTTCTTATGCACTTTATCTTATTTTACAAAAAAATTAAGATAATTTATGGAAAAGAAGTATCTTTATTTTAAAAAGCACAGTACCTGGAAGGAGTACATTATTTTGTATTGAAAATACCAACCCTACCTTTAAAGTCCTCAAAATGAGCAGAATATGAATTATACAGCTTGTCATCAGTAGCATTCATCAGATTATTTTACAACCTTCCACCACAGAAAAATTACATGAATGTTTTTTCTGTATCACAACAAAAAACCAACAACAAAAACCCACACACCTATCCACCCACACATAAGATCCTAGAACCATATGTGACAGCAGGCGAGCAGCTGCACATAGGAAGGGTTCTCTGGAAGACTCAGCAAAATAGACAACTCTCCAGAGTCCTCCATCTTCAAGGCAGCTATTCAAAAGCCCACCCATACACATTTGAGTCTTTGAAATGCCCTCTCCTGAGGTAGTCTTTGCTAAGGATGCATGTAGCTTCTGGGCCAGTCACAGTGGGGTGCTTATCCCAGTTAGACTCATTTTGTCCTCTCCCTGGGCTGCTCAGAGTTGAACAATGGTGCCAGTCACTACCACAAGAGTGCACTGGTGACAATATCGCACCAAGACTCCCTGACTCCCTTCCATAAGTTGATTCATCAACTGAACAGCCAAGGAGAGACTCACCCTTTAACAATCCAATACGACCAGTGTGAGAGTCTAATGGAGAGTGGAGACTAACATTTGACTGACACTGTGCACTGATGTCCACATGAGCTTTATACTCCTGCTGGTCTGACATGACAGTCCATCAGATCCACACAGTCCAGTAAACCCACCTGTTCCTTTCCTCCACCTGGCCAGAGGCAGAGCCTAAAACTGGCATAGATTGGGTTTTTTTGGTTCAACAGCAATGTCTGCTGCATGAATGGGGGATAGCCACAGTGCCTGTGGGGCTGTTTTCCTCCCTCTGTCCCCCCTGACAGCACTGCCTACTATAAAGCAGTGTTTGGTAGATACTGGCCAGGGCTCAGCACAGCACAGCAAGTTGTAACTCCTTGGAACAGCCACAGCATCTGCCTTTCTAATGTTCTGTCACTTTATCAGGGTCCTGTACTTGTTCAGGAGTGAAGTCCCAAACCACTGAGGTGAGAAGCTCCCTGGATACCTAGCCATAGTCTCCCACACACCATGGCACCCATGACTATCCAGCCTGTGGGCAGATTTGTAAAGCATCAAAAAAACACTTTTTGTAACCCTAAACAAAAGCTGAAATGCTCAGGAGACACAGCAATAGGAGCAAGCTGGTTTAAACATCCCAAGGGCATTCGAAAGTCTCAAAGGCCATTGTGACTCACCTGAAGGAAAAGGGGGAGGTGAGTAGAACAGGGGAAAGGGTCCCTCCCTATGACATCATAGATTCAGTGTGTTTACAAATCAATTATGAGAGATATCATACAAGGGGCGCGCATGACAACAAGGCCATATACAAATATCAGCTTAATCTCATGACCAGCAATGTTATTGTACATCTATATTGCACAGTACAGCAAAATGAAGATCCTGACCCCTCTCCCAGAGGTGCTAAACAGCGCTGCAGTGAATGCACACTGCAAGTAAGGGTTTACATACCACAGCCATGAAAGCAAAAAAAACGCCATTGTAACAAGTGACTATTTACCTAATACAGTAGATGTATATAACAAATTTGTTTTAACACATTCTGGTCAGATCTGTCATTGTGCCCCATGTTGGGTGCTAAAAGGGACTGTTGTGGCTTTGTCCCAGCTGGCAAAACCATGGCCATGGATTTGCAAACACGCAGTCGCTCAGTCACCCCTCCCTCCATCATGGGATGAGGAGGAGAATCAAAAGAAAAACTCATAGTTTCGGTTAAAGACAGGTTACTAGGACATCAAAGGGAGAGGAAACAACAGTACATACAAAGCAGGTGATACACAATGCATTTTGGTCACTGACCAGACACTCATCTGTTCTGGAGCCACCACTTCTCCCTGGCCAGCAACCACCCTTGTATACTGAGCACAAAGCCATATGATATGGAGTAGCCCTTTGCCCAGTTTGTGTCACCTGTTCTGGCTGTCCCCCCTCTCAGCTTCTTGTGAAAATTAACTCCATACCAGCCAAAAACTAGGACATAGTCAAAATCAATTCTGACTATGCTACGTATTGGACTCCATTCATGGCAGAAGAATCCTGAGTATTACTATACCATCAAAATTGCCTTATACATCATGCTGACAGTACTATCTTACAAATTTTAAGTGTCTATAACCTTACTCTATTTTATGAGACATATAGCAATTAGACTGTGTATGACGTAAATCATTTCTGGGTACACCAAATACCAACAGAATCTCCTTCAACCCTCAACCTACAAATACAGGATTTCAAAATCTGAAAGCTGTATTTGAACAGCTGTATTTGGTAACTATGATTCAGTTGTAGAAAACAGCATTTTTAAAACCCAAACATTTCTAATAATATAAAGATATTTTAAAAATCAATTAATCAAGACTTGCATTTCATTTAATAAAAAAATCCAGCTTCTACATTTTAAGATACCAAATTGATACACATCTTTTTCCTTACTAGTAAAATAGTCTGTAATAAATAAAAATTTGTATGTAGTGCTACCCACAGAACAAACAAAAAAATTATGCAATACCACTGTGAAATGAAAGAAAAATACATTGGCACTACAGAAGTGCAATTTTAAGTTTAGTGTAGCAAATGCTTTCCTTTAAAACCACAGTACAGTATTTTTAATCTGTACTGTGATTAGATCCACAACTAAATTTAAGTATAATGGAAGGCATGCTAAGGGAATGGTGTAAAGTATTATACATAGTAATACAGTACATATACAACCTTTATATAAACAGGTCTTCAACATTATCCACATGGAAGCTTCCTGTAATTTTTTTAATATGGTTCCCTCCCATATTTGACCTAACATAAATACTGGATTCTCCTGCTTACTTTCTTCATCCAGTTGAACTTCCCATGAACAACAGGGGCTTTTAGCCTCTGTTAACTCATATCCTTTGTTGATTCAACCTTGTTCAAACAACTTTCGTTTTCTCGCCTCTTTGTTCCCACAAGGGAGCACTCTGGCCCGTCCACAACTTGCACCACTCCAGTGTTACAAGTAGCAGGAAGCTCATTTGAGGTGTAAGTCCCACACTCCTCTCTCCATCTTCACACAACCATCTACCAATAATACCCTATTTGATTTTCTGCTTGCTACCTACTCTGCCTTACCTAAAACCACAGAAATTGTATCCCAAATCTCAATTTTGCTCCTTAATTATTTCCACATGCCCTTGTTTTCTAGGTCCTGAGTCATCTTCTCAGATGATGCACTGAATTATTAGCTGTTCACTGACAGGAGAGGGAAGGAAAGCCTGGCTCTCTTTTCTGAGGCATTATTAACACACACTTCTTAAAGCCTTCTTTGCTGCTTTTTTTTTTCTTTTCCAAAACTGAAAGTTTGCAGCACCTGTGAACCTGCATTACCCTTCCCTTCCACACTTCATCTTTGTTATAGTGACTTCCATGGGGCAAGCCTGTCTTTCTGCATAACTCCCCTCTGCCAATTGCCCTTGCCACCCTTCCTCCCCACGTCTGCTGCAGCAGCCACCTCCCTTCCCTTTCTTTGCTTTATATTTCTCTCCCTTTCTGTGTCCCTCAGTGGTCACCCCATCACTCACCTTCCCTGTTGGAGCACCTTCCCTCTCTTTTCTTCTTCAGTTTTCATGTTTGGAGACTTCTCAGGACTCTCCCTAATGACTAAAAATGTTACATTTAGACATAATTTTTACATAGACCTTTGTATTTCTTTATAAATCTTGTATAAATATTGATGTTATTTATTTTTATAAGTTAGAGACCAATTTCCATCACAGAAGTTATAGCCCATTGCCTTTGCTCATGAGATAAAGTGTCTGTAATAAATTCTGAAAGTGTAGTCAGGGAGTGGAAGGCCTGTTTGCAACCACCAGTTGTCATGATCATTCAACAGAATTACATTTCTTTCTGCAAGCTATTTTCTATCACTAGGAATGCACGCAACAATATTTGTGAGGCAGTAGCAGAGACTGAAAATCCAGTTAGAAATACTAGGCATTCTGCATAACACTTCTTCCATCTATTCTAAACAGCAAGCTTGTTTTTATTAGTATATTAATAAAGAAGATCTTAATTGAAGAATCTGAATGCAGTGACCATTCGGGTATATGGATGAAAATGACTACATGTGAATTAATAATTTCACAGCAAACTATCACTCAGGAGTCGTAGCAACTTCAATGCTTCTATAGGTAATATTTGATAAAGCTTTAGTAATGAATTTGGTGATGACACACATAGTTTTTGAGTAATTGCTTATTTGTTCCATGTTTCTACTAATACATTGAACTTGTTTTCCTTGTGGAAAAATTTGTGTAACAATATTCAGTGCAAGTTTTTACTTAGTACTGTTAGTCACAGAAACCTCTAAAGTTTATAAAATAATCCCACATTTATTCTCTCACAGATTTCCTTCACTCATGTACAAGCTCCAAGATATGTGTGCCCAAGCAGCCTAGCCAGAATCACTTACCTACACTGCGGTGTACAAGGGATGCCAGCTATTGGCATATAGTCTGAAAAGTAGGTTTGAATATCTTGCCCCTCTTGTTAGACTACAGGGTCTGCTGACAAGCTCACTCCTCTTAGGAAAGAGCAGCCCTTCTCACCTTGAGGTGAAATTCTGTTCTGAAGTCACGGGGAGCAGTGCTCCTTATTATGGGTGGTATTATTATTCTTGTTGTTATTATTGTTATTTCAGGGCATTGTTTTAACCCTTATTTTGCCATTTTTTCTGGTGCCTTCAAACATTTTCCTTTATTTCTGTTACTGATGAAACATACTGATGAAATCATCATCTGTCCATGTAACAACCTATCTAACCTGGCATTTGCAGAAAAAGAATTGGAACTAGTACAATACTGGCACAGAAATTTTAGGGAATTCCTATTTGGGTCTCAGAATTACAAAGCCTTTAGTAACATTATCTAAACCAAATTTGTGCCCAAGGCATGTTTCTCATTCCATGTCTCAGCTTGTTCTGGACTTTGAGGATCTGAAATCTCGACACCCTTATTTCAAGACAGCAACTAAAATGGGATAAGCTTAATGGTAGTTCAAGGAATGCTAATGGGAGCTAAGATTTATTTTGAAATGAGCCTACCTAAGGCTTGTAAAATACCCAGTTTCTCCTGCATTATTGTTATTCATCTCCTAGTTTTCCAGTGCAACAAACCTGTTCTTCAGTATTTTTCCTCCACCAGAGGTCTCCTCCTCTACCCGTCTTTAATTGGGTTTCCATAATTGCATATGAAAGGATCTGTCTGCTGGCAACATTTGTTCAACAAGTGCATGCATGCAAGCCTTGAACCACCTGCACAGAGTCTTCTTACTTCAGGTCTATAAAAAAACCACCAGTTGGGCTATTTGATGTGTACAAGTCTCACAGATTCTGCTAGAAAATACCCAAAAAATGAAAATACTGTGTAGGGAAACAATTTGCCAATGAATGTGAAAACCTGACTGACATAAAAACAAGGCAAATGCTGCATGTGACATATTGTGAGAAAAGGTCTAAGTAGCCTTTGCTTGACTATTTGTTAATGGCCCTTTTTTCATCAGTGTATTCATCACATGAATATTTCTACTAACTGGCAGCTTCTCAACAATTTTTCTAAACTACTAAACTCCTTTCTAAATAATTGTAGTGGTGTAGTCCCATCTGCCAAATAAATACACTCAGCTGTTTGCTCACTCTTTCTCCACCCCCCGCCTCCTCCTGCCCTGGTGGGATTGGAAGAGAGAGATAAACTTGTGGGTTGGGATAAGGACAGCAAAGGAAAATAACACCACCACTACTAATACAGGAACATACAAAGCAAGTGATATGCAATGCAGTTTGTTTACTGCCTGGAGTCTGATGTCCACTGCATTCCTGAGCAACAATCCTTCCACCCCAGCCAGCTATTCCCCTTATGTAATGAGCATGGCGTTATATAGTATGGAATAGTCCTCTGGTTCGTTTGAGACAGCTGTCCAGGCTGTGTCCCCTTCTTGAGAAAATTAACTCATCCCAGACTAAAACCAGGACAATAGCCATCAGCCCAGTTTCTGCTTTATAGTTCTTTCTCATGATCTTTCTCCTTAAAAAAACCCCATGCAATAACTATAACTGTAACAAAGTTTTCTACTTGAAACCAAAACTGCTGTGCTTCCTTCATACTTTCCTTCGATTCAATTGTAAATCATATATTACCTGCAAAATTTCACTGTTGTGGTTCCGCCGGAGCCGGGGACCACGCGTTCAGATTTCCCCCGGAGCGGGGGGGGGGAGAAAACCAAAAACAGCCCGCAGGTTGGGATAAGGGTATTTTTACTGGAAATAACAGGGGAAGAACAGATAACAATGAACAATACAACCTTTTGCTGAGATGAGCAGTTCAGATCGCGCACTCCCCGTAACGGACACCGCGCCGCAGCCCGCGCAAACCCCAGCCGCAACACAAAGGTCCCGAGCTCGCGCCGCGAGTAAACAAAGCCCCGAGCCCCGAGCACACTTCTGCCCGGTCCCTGCTGTTCGCGTGCCAGCACTGCAACACCCCCTGCTTCTTATACTCGGCATGATGTAACTGGCATGGAATGATCCTATTGGTCAATTTGAGTTACTTGTCCCGAGCCCAGCAGGTTAGCCCCTTCCTGGCTGAAGCCCCTGGCTGAAACCAGGACATCATCCACCCCTCATTCCATGCCATTTACGTCATAACCAAAACCAACAAAATCTTTTATACAACATATAACAATTATAATTATGGCAGTAATGAATATACAACAACAAGTTATTTTACAGTCATTATACTACAATTTCTACTTAGTAATTATATTGGTTATTCTCCCCCAAAATCAAATCCCGTTGAGGTACACATCGCACTTCTCCATCTCTCTGCATTACCCACCAGGTACAACCAGGTCCTTGTGCAAAAACAACTCCAGATATGGGTTTGCCTTTGCCCGAAGCAGGGATGACCCAAACTGTCTTTCCCAGTATGCTCTTCAGATGCACTACTGGGACTCTATTTCCTTCTACAGTATGTGGAAACTTTGTTTGGACAGGGCCATCCCGATTGGTAGATCCTCTGGAGTTGACTAACCAGGTGGCTTCGGCTAGGTGTGTGTCCCAATGCTTGAATGTTCCACCCCCCATTGCTTTCAATGTAGCTTTTAAAAGTCCATTATATCGCTCAATTTTCCCAGAAGCTGGTGCATGGTACGGAATATGGTACACCCACTCAATGCCATGCTCTTTGGCCCAGGTGTCTATTAGGGTGTTCCGGAAGTGAGTCCCGTTGTCAGATTCAATTCTTTCAGGGGTACCATGTCGCCACAGGATTTGCCTTTCAAGGCCCAGGATTGTATTCCGGGCAGTAGCATGGGGCACAGGGTATGTCTCTAGCCAGCCAGTTGTTGCCTCCACCATTGTAAGTACATAATGCTTTCCCTGGCGGGTTTGTGGGAGAGTGATGTAATCAATCTGCCAGGCCTCCCCATATTTATATTTCATCCACCGCCCTCCATACCAAAGGGGCTTTAACCGCTTGGCTTGTTTAATTTCAGCACATGTCTCACATTCATGGATGACTTGTGCAATAGCATCCATGGTCAAATCCACCCCTCGATCGCGTGCCCATCTATATGTCGCATCTCTCCCCTGATGACCTGAAGTATCATGAGCCCATCGAGCTATGAATAGCTCACCCTTACGTTGCCAGTCTAGATCTACCTGAGCTGCTCCAATCCTAGCTGCCTTATCCACCTGATGGTTGTTTTGATGTTCTTCTGTGGCCCGACTCTTAGGTACATGGGCATCAACATGACGTACCTTTACGACAAGCTTCTCTACCCGAGCAGCAATGTCTTGCCATAGATCAGCAGCCCATATGGGTTTGCCTCTCCGCTGCCAGTTGTTCTTCTTCCATTGCTGCAGCCACCCCCACAGGGCATTGGCCACCATCCATGAATCAGTGTAGAGATAGAGCATTGGCCACTTCTCTCTTTCAGCAATGTCCAGGGCTAACTGAATAGCCTTAACCTCAGCGAACTGGCTTGATTCACCTTTTCCTTCAGTAGCTTCTGCTACTCGTCTTGTTGGACTCCATACAGCAGCTTTCCACATGCGATTCTTTCCCACAAGGCGACAGGAACCATCGGTGAAGAGAGCATATTGCTTCTCATTTTCTGGCAGTGTGTTGTAAGGTGGGGCTTCTTCAGCACGTGTTACCTCCTCATCCTCTGGTGACATTCCAAAATCCTTGCCTTCTGGCCAGTCTGTGATTACTTCCACAATTCCGGGGCGATTGGGATTTCCTATTCGAGCTCGCTGTGTAATTAATGCAACCCACTTGCTCCATGTAGCATCAGTGGCATGATGCGTAGAAGGGACCTTCCCTTTGAACATCCAGCCCAGCACTGGCAGTCGGGGTGCCAGGAGGAGCTGGGCTTCAGTTCCAATCACCTCTGAAGCAGCTCGAACTCCTTCATAGGCGGCCAATATTTCTTTTTCTGTTGGAGTGTAATTGGCCTCTGATCCTTTGTAGCCCCGACTCCAAAAACCCAGCGGTCGACCCCGAGTCTCCCCTTGTGCTTTCTGCCAGAGACTCCAAGTAGGGCCATTCTCCCCCGCTGCAGTGTAGAGCACGTTTTTAATATCTGTCCCTGTCCGGACAGGTCCAAGGGCTACTGCGTGGACTATCTCACGTTTAATCTGCTCAAAGGCTTGCTGCTGCTCAGGGCCCCATTGGAAGTCATTCTTCTTTCGAGTCACATGGTAGAGTGGGCTCACAATAAAACTGTAGTTTGGCACATGCATTCGCCAAAAACCTATAACGCCCAAGAAAGCCTGTGTTTCCTTTTTATTGTTTGGTGGAGACATGGCTGCTATTTTATTGATAATGTCCATGGGGATCTGACGACGTCCATCCTGCCATTTTATTCCTAAAAACTGGATCTCTTGTGCAGGACCCTTGACTTTACTTTGTTTTATGGCAAGGCCAGCCTTTAAGAGGATTTGAATTATCTTTTCTCCTTTCTTAAACACTTCTTCTGCTGTGTCGCCCCATACAATGATGTCGTCAATGTACTGTAAATGCTCTGGTGCTTCACCCTTTTCCAAAGTGGTCTGGACTAGTCCATGGCAGATGGTGGGACTGTGTTTCCACCCCTGGGGCAGACGATTCCACGTATATTGTGTACCTCTCCAGGTGAAAGCGAATTGTGGCCTGCACTCTGGCGCCAGTGGGATTGAGAAGAAGGCATTGGCAATGTCAATCGTGGCATACCACTTAGCTGCTTTCGATTCCAATTCATATTGGAGTTCCAGCATGTCCGGCACAGCAGCACTCATACCTGGAGTGACTTCATTTAGGCCACGATAATCTACTGTCAGCCTCCACTCTCCATTGGACTTCCGCACTGGCCATATGGGACTATTAAAGGGTGAGCGAGTCCGGCTTATCACTCCTTGACTCTCCAGTTGACGAATCAGGTTGTGGATGGGGAGCAGAGAATCTCGGTTGGTTCGGTACTGTCGTCTGTGTACTGTTGTTGTAGCAATTGGCACTTGCTGTTCTTCAACTTTCAACAACCCCACAACAGAAGGATCCTCTGAGAGTCCAGGCAAGTTACACAACTGTTCAATTTCGTCTGTCTCCACAGCAGCTATTCCAAAAGCCCACCGGTACCCTTTTGGGTCTTTGAAATACCCTCTACGGAGATAGTCTATACCTAGAATGCATGGAGCTTCTGGGCCAGTCACAATGGGGTGTTTCTCCCAGTCCTTTCCAGTCAGGCTTACCTCAGCCTCTAGTACAGTCAATTGTTGGGACCCCCCTGTGACTCCAGAAATGCAAACAGGTTCTGTGCCTTTATAATTTGACGGCATTAAAGTACACTGGGCACCAGTATCCACTAGAGCCTTGTACTCTTGTGGGTCTGACGTGCCAGGCCATCGAATCCACACCGTCCAGTAAACTCTGTTATCCCTCTCCTCCACCTGGCTGGAGGCAGGGCCCCTCTATTGCTGCAGATCATACTTGCCGTTCATTGAGTGCATGAAGGACTTGGAGGTTCCCTCAAGAGGATCAGACATATCAGGAGTGTAGATAGGCCTTCTGCTTGGCCGAGGGTTCTGTTCGGTGGTAACTGGTGCAGCGTTCTTCCTGGTGAAATCTCGACGTGCGATTGTTTTACCTTGCAGCTCGTTCACTCGTGCTCGAAGGGCTGAAGTGGGCTGCATATCCCACTTCCTCATGTCCTCCCCTTGGTCAACCAGGTAAAACCACAGTTTACCTCGTGGTGAGTACCCTCGGTTTTCTCCCTCTCGGGATGATGGACGCCTTCTTCCAAAAGCTGCCACACTGCTCTGCAAGGGTCGGGAGCTGTACACATTGTTGTCAAGGCGCTGGACCAGTTTCTCTACTGCTGCGATGACAGAGAGGGAAATATTGTCTTGGTATTTGCGGAGCCTATAAGACACATCGGCTACAGTTGGTAGATCCGTATCACTCCAGTCTATTGCTGCCAGTGAATTGACGTGCCCTGATGGTACACTTTGTACAACCTTTCGCCACATGCCTGGGGTGCACGGGACTTCATCAGGATCGGCAGGGAGTTGTGAATTGTTCAAGTCATAACTAATTATCTCCCGTACAGCTAATTCTCTAAGGTACTGGACAACTCTTTCCATATTGTCGCACTTGGGCATACGGCATGTAATGTATTCTTTTATGGGGTACCTTTCCTTCACACTTAACAGTAACCGTTTCCAGAGGCTGAGGATTCCTGACCTTTTTCCAAGGGCTTTATCAATGCCTCCTTCTCTGGCAAGGGATCCCAACTGCTTGGCCTCCCTGCCATCTAACTCCAAGCTATTAGCCCCATGATCCCAGCACCGAAGCAACCAGGTGACAATGGGCTCACTAGGTTGGCGGCTAAAATCCTTTCTAACCTCACGAAGCTCACTCAGGGACAGGGATCGGGTGACAACCTCTGGTTCTGCCTCATCTTGATATCCCCCTGATGGCCCCGGTTGATCATCATCATCAGCTGTTGTACGAACTGATTTTTTTGTGTATTTTCTCTTTTGAACCGGGGCGACAGACACTGGTGGGGATTGTTTCTTTTGATCATCAGTGGTGTCTGCTGTGGGGATTGCAGTAGCTGCAGTGCCAGTTACAGGGGTTGCAGTAGCTGCAGTGCCAATTACAGGGGTTGCCGCAGCTGCAGTGCCAGTTACAGGGGTTGCCGCAGCTGCAGTGCCAGTTACAGGGGTTGCCGCAGCTGCAGTGCCAATTACGGGGGTTGCCGCAGCTGCAGTGCCAATTACGGGGGTTGCCGCAGCTGCAGTGCCAATTACGGGGGTTGCCGCAGCCGCAGTACCTGACAATCTGTTTTCTTCCCCTCCCCCCTGATAGTACGGACAATGCAGACAGCGCTGTCTGATATCAAGCAGTGTTTGAGCCGTACTTAGGTAATGGCCTATGTTCTGCCCCTCGTGGTTGTCCTGCCCCTCGTGGTTATCCTGCCTTTGGGAAACCTCTTGAGCAGTATTCATAAACCTGCTCTTAATATATGATGAAAGCAGGATCAAGTGCAGAAGAACTTCTAGCACTGTGGCCATAGTTTCCATGTCAAGGTGATGGTGAAAGTTTTCAAAAACTCTCATAAGAGCTGTTATGTTTAGCCCAGAAAGGAAAAAACCAGTGTAGTTCTCTCCCTCTGTGCTCTCACCAAAATGGCCACCACCACCAGCCCCTCTCAGCCCAGGGACTAGACAGGACCGCAAAACCTCATACACTTTCCAGATTAAACTCATAGTCACTAATATAACTGCATCATAAAACATTGTCATAAAGCACACTAGAGCAAAGTATGGGAACAAGCAGGGAAGCTGCAGCCCCGAGATGATACAACATCCTGCCAGGACTGCAAACAGCCTGCTGAGGTTTTTTTTCCACAGCCAGGACCACACCTTTATAAATAATACCCACAGCATCTTAAACAGCATCCTTACAACTTTTACCGTAATTGCAACCGGGTCAGAGTCAGATCTACCGTTATCCCAACCTTTATTGCCCCACGTTCAGGCGCCAAAATATGTTGTGGTTCCGCCGGAGCCGGGGACCACGCGTTCAGATTTCCCCCGGAGCGGGGGGGGGGAGAAAACCAAAAACAGCCCGCAGGTTGGGATAAGGGTATTTTTACTGGAAATAACAGGGGAAGAACAGATAACAATGAACAATACAACCTTTTGCTGAGATGAGCAGTTCAGATCGCGCACTCCCCGTAACGGACACCGCGCCGCAGCCCGCGCAAACCCCAGCCGCAACACAAAGGTCCCGAGCTCGCGCCGCGAGTAAACAAAGCCCCGAGCACACTTCTGCCCGGTCCCTGCTGTTCGCGCGCCAGCACTGCAACACCCCCTGCTTCTTATACTCGGCATGATGTAACTGGCATGGAATGATCCTATTGGTCAATTTGAGTTACTTGTCCCGAGCCCAGCAGGTTAGCCCCTTCCTGGCTGAAGCCCCTGGCTGAAACCAGGACATTCACATAAGTGCTCCCTCACTTCTTAGGGATTAAAACCTAAGAATCCTAAAAAAGTTTCTCCTACAGAGAAAGTAAGTTGTTCTGCATTGAATGCCTTTTTGGCTTACTGATAAGTAACTGCTGTGTACTTTGGAAAAAAGTAGCCTTTCTTACTTCTGCTTTACCCATACCCCAATTAATGTCACCCCTTTTGTTTACATGGTTGTATTTTCAAGTTCTGTTGTTAATTTTCCATAGCTTTAAATAGGTCATTTAGCAGCCAAATTTAATGCTTTTGTCACAAATTGTTATTTGATTCTTTTTCTCAACTGTACCTTAGACATTTTAAATTTAGTAATCTTACTTGTGTTGTAGCTAATGAAAATGTGCTGGAGATGTTTTAATTAACTTTTGTAACAAGATTCTGACAGTATTAGATATGATCTCTTGGGAAAACACAGAAACCAATTATGCAACTAATTCTTCCAAGTATTCCCAAGATAGAGGAGTCAGAATCTGAAAAAGGGTGCTAAAAAACAAAATAAAACTTTAAAAAAATCTATTTTCATCTACTACTTTGGATTAATTTACGCTCAAGAGTTCTCATAGAAATGCGTAATTTAATCATTGGCATTCATATACTGGATATGGAAAAAGGAACATAGTCAATAACAAAGAGACATTGCATTCTAGACAAAGTGCCTAAGTAAAACCAGAGCTTAGGTAAAAACAAGTATTAGCCCAGCTATAGAAGACCACCATCACTCAGATTGTTAGACAGTCTAGTTTCAACAGAGAAAAAATTATATCAAGGCATCGAATAAAGAGACAAAATTAAAAAAAAATAAGACAAGGAAACATTGTGAAATATTTCCATTAGTTCCCTATTCTACCAAGTCAAATTAATCTCTTAAGTTTAGTGGATCTCAACTTGATCACAGAATGTTTTGAGATCCATTTTATCTATAATCCAGTCATTAAAAAGAACGTCAGATTAAGTGGTCATAAAATAAGATTTTTGCACATCAAATTAAACAATAAACAGGCAAAGGAGAGGCAGAGATCTCCAAATTCTTTTATTGCTTAATAGATAGAACCAAAACAGCCTGAGCAACACTTATCATATAACCCCTGGCAAAACTTGCTGTCTGATCTGTAATTGTTTTAAAACAGGTATTCTAATATTCTCATTTTGTTTTGGGTCTTGCTCCCGTTGCAGTCCAGCCTCATACAGGGCTTCACAAAATTCCAGCAGCCCATAATTACCCCAGCCATTCAACATGTTCAAAGTGTTTCTAAAGATCATTGCTATTGCTAAATTCTTAGTTGAAATTGATATACCTCAAAACTGATTACAAGTAACATTATCATTATTTAGAAGTTAAATACGAAAACCTAACCTTACAGCATCGTTAACTTTAGTAACTCAAAGAAAAAGAAAAAAAACCCAAAAACTGAAACCCCACAACCAAAAAGTTATTTTCTGAACAATACAGGCAAACTTTGCTTGCTCACCCTGTCCCCTCTTCTTACTCACTGCATTTCTGAAGCACCTAAGCTCTGCTCAACCCTGCAGCTACTATTTCATGACTGCACACTCGTTTCCTCTGTGACATTTCCTAGTTAATTCTTGTTTTCATGAAACCACATAGTGCTCTTACCTAACCCTTGAGGAAGGCTGTTTTAAGGAGCTTAGCTATCTAAGTATTTATTTGTTCTAAGAAGCCACTAAAAAGTGCAGACAGCAGCCTTCCAACACACCACCTGCCCTTTGACTCCCTCAGCTTCAACAGCTGGACCTTGGTCTGCTTTCTGAAGGCCATCCTCACCTTCTAAAAATCCTATGGTGAGTTACAAGCAAATATAACTGGTTTTGCAGTGGTTGTGTAGAGGGAAGCTGGGTACTCTTGTAATCTGAACTGAGACTTATGGCATGAATGAAAGGAACTGCCCATTTTCTTCCCTCTCCTCTATTTCTTTGTGGGAAAGCAGAATCATTTTGATCCTGGATCATGCACACAGAGTTCTAATCCCAGCCCCCCAGCAGAGTTTCAGGGGATGGACTTGGCAATGGGAAGCGCAACGCTTTCCAGACAGAGTGGTGGGGGCCTGCAGCAATGCCATAATGATGTCACAGTGCCAGCTCTGCCACCCATGGAGCACTGGGGCAGGTCAGGGGAGAGAAGGCAGCCCAGGGTTGCTGGTGGTAGCTGCACTGGCCACAGGCAGGGCCAAACACATCCCCAAAGAAAGGCCTAGGGAGTGTACGCTTAATTAGATTTATTGTGAAGTCTCTGGGCTATTGGACAGCGTTAGTCCTCAGTGCACAGATCCTAAATATGTAAATGTTTACAGGGCAGGAAGTATCCATTATATTTGCGAGAGGATTTAATTGTTTAAAATAGTGCCTAGGATAACTATGCCTCTGTAAAATACTTCCACTTGCTGGTATAATAAGAGGAGAAATATAAAATTTCATTGCAAGACAGAAGAGTATTATAAATATTAGCAATATTAAGGTCCCGGTCTAGTAAGTTGAAATAAGAGGCAGTATAAATTATTGCTGGTTATCTCAGAAACATTTATAATAAGTTGTAGGTCTCTGACAGCACGTTATTTATCATTAACAAATATTAAGAGTCATAAAGAGTCAAAGCAGAAGCTTTTTATCTTTTTTGGGCTTGTTTGGATTTTTTTTCACCCCAAATCACTGGGTTTTAAATGCACCACTTGATTTGCCAAATTGCTCTTTGCTTTGGATACAAACAAAAATTCTCAGTCAGCTGGTTTTGAAACCTTCTATTTAATATGTAATTGTGTATGAACTGTTTTTAGAAAGAGTCTTTTTACCTAATTGTCCTTGTTCAGTCTTGCCCTGCAAAGAACCCTGTTATAAAACATGTGCTGTTACTGAGAAATACATAATAATTTTCTATGTGAACTTATTGTAGGAAACAGAAGCAAAACATAGGTACATTTCTGTTGTGAGGTCCTTGATTATATGCCGAAGGTGTCTGGACACTGGGAAATCTCTAGCAAAGATACTGTTTCCTTCTCCTAGCATAAAACCTTCGTGTCCACTATGTTTTGCGTTTGCTTGTCAAGGGTTTGGTATCAGGGGGGTGGAGAGGGATGGAGGGGTGGGCACAGGAGTAGTTTCTTCAAGAAACTGCTTGAAGCTTCTCTAGGTCTGACAGAGCCAATGCCATCTGTCTCCAGGATGGACCCATAACCGGCCAATCAGCAATGGTGATAGTGCCTCTGTGATAACATATTTAAGAAGGAAAAAAACCCCAAAGCAAAGCATCAGTATTTTGCAGCCAGAGAGAGGACTGAGAAGATGGGAGGAGACCAACTCTGCAAACACCAAAGTCAATGAAGAAGGAGGGAGAGGAGGTGGTCCAGGTACCACAGCTGAGATTCTCCTGCAGCCTGTGGAGAAGACTGTGCTAAGGCAGTCTGTCCCTGTGCAACCCATAGAGGAGGTTGGGAAGCATAGATCCTGCCCTTAGAGGACCCCACATTGGAGTAGGTGGATGCACCTAAAGGAGGTTGTGAGTCCATGGGAAACCTGTGCTGGATCAGGCACCTGGCAGGACCTTTGAAAAGAAGACCCCACAGTGGAGTGGGTTTGCTGGCAGGACTTGTGACACCATGGGGGATCCACACTGGAGTAATCCATTCCTGAAGGTCTGCAGTCTGTTCCTGAAGATCAGCACCCTGTTAAGGGACTCACACCAGAGCAGTTCATGAAGAACTGCAGCCCATGGGAAGGACCCATGTTGGAGAAGTTCATGCAATACTGTCTCCTGTGGGAGGGACTGCAGGCTGAAGGAGGCTAAGAGCATGGGGAGTCCTTCTCCTGAGGAAGGAGTGGCAGAGACAGCATGGGATGAACTGACCATACCCCCATGCCCTGTCTCATGTGCCAATGCAGGGGAAGAAGGACAGAATTCTCTAGTGAAGTTAAGCCTGGGAAGAAGGGGAAGGTTCTGGGGAGGTGTCTTGGATCTTCAAAGGTCCAATAAACCAAACAAATATTTATTGTTATTCTATCAAAATACTGCAGAACGATGATGGAGGCGTAAGAATCTATTTTCCACTGCTAAATAACCTATTTAGATAGGAGGACCTTCAGGAGAAAGATCTACCACTTTTGAGAGAACTTTGGAAAAGCTGTGTATATCAGGAAGGCTATTGGTATGTCTTCAAAGCAGTCTTTGTAAAGGATTACATAGCAGATAACAGCAGTCATTAGAACTTCTTTTTGCTGAGAATGTGGTAAATATTACCATCATTTGAACTGAGAGATGAAACTCATCTCTCGGTTTCAAGATTCAGATTCTGAATTTTGATTGAACTTGGTGTGCATTTTCTAAAGTTATTATGGTCTCCTTCATCTGTAAAATAAAGTAAGTTGATTGATTGAGGGATTTGGATTTAGGAATTGCTTTTCTAACTTTGTTTTTGTATTTATAGCTTCTCAGTAACTTAACTAGCAGATACTGAAAATTCCCGGAGTTCTGAAAATGAACACTGAGTTAATTTTGTGACTTTTATTTTTTTTATGAATTGTGTGTGAGTTATGATGCTGTATATTGTGGGAGGAATGTTACAATACATATATTTTCTTCCCTAGACAGTGTTTCCAAGAAATACTTCTAATAAAAATAGAAATAAAGTATCCCACGTATAAGTAAAGTATGGTTTCACAAAGGGTGTTACAAGGAAATTCATGAAACATTTGATTAATCTTATCAATACTGTTTAAAATCCCTATTGTTTGCAGCTGTCATTGCAAGTTCTAAAAAAAAAATAAATTCATCACAACTGTGAATCAGTTCCAAAGCAATTAGCACTTTAATGAGTCATGAAGCAGTAACAAGCAAGAATCCTGTTTTCTGGTGGAAGTTAACAAGGAAAATTAATTAGTTAAATCTATTATTAAAAATTACTTATTTCATAAAAATTAGGAAAAGATGTTCTAGTGCTCTTGCCTTCCTTTCCCCCAATTATAGACAGGGAAGAAGGATGATAGTTCAATCAGGTTGGATCATTTTGTGATACCGTTTAAAGTATGTTGGGCATTTTAAAGCATGCTGTGTAAGAGGAATGAAAGTTGAGAAAGGAGAATCAATAGCAGATTTCTTCATGAGTGAAAATAATCAGTAGTAAAAGGGGTAATGTTTCACCTAGACATTAAAAACTAATCCCATTCCTGAGTTAATGAAAGTCATGGCTAAATACTGTAAGCTGCCATATAGAATATGCTTCAGTCCTCAGTCAAAAGAAAGAGCCACACCAAATTTGTCCTAATGTTTTTAAATATTCCTTTTTCAATAATACGTGTGCAAGAGACTTGAATTCGCAAAAATGTGGACATTGTCTTGTTGTTACTTGGTCTGAACGTGTATATCTCTTTACATTTACAAACCAGCTGGGATCTTTTGGCATGTTCTCATAGTTTACATATGCAAGGTCATGTGCAACTGACCCTGTGAATTTGGACATTAAGATCTCTACAATATTTATATCTGTTTTGTCTTTGTCTAGTATATCCTAATTTTAATATTTGCTGATTTTATTTATTACACTTGTGCTAGACTCATACCTATTTCAGTTTTAGCATTATTGCATTTTAATCAAGTGACTAAGATTGATTTGCTTTCATGTCCTCATTTCTAGATTGATATCCCTGTTTCTGGATATCAGATTCTTATTCTATGAAACTAGATTCACATTGTATGAGAATTTCCATTTTCTTTTCGTAGGAGATTGAAATTTTCAGTCCATTTTACAGTAAAAATTTCCTTCACCCTGTCCTGGTTTGGGGCAGGCCAGTGTTAATGTCCACAAGCAGCCAGACCAGGTGAGTTGAGTTAGCCTGAGCTGTTTTCCACACCACCTGACATCACTCCCCCATAAAAAGTCTCATACTCTGGGGACTGAGCAAGCCAGGCTTTAAACATTGGGAGTTCAAGAGGCTGGGGTTGTGGTAGAGCATAGGACTCATAGTTTTGAGCCCTGAGTTGGACACTGAGAAGGTGACTGTTGTCCTGGAGCTGTGCTGAATGCCTCTCTCCAACAAGCCCCTTTTATGGCAATGTGATGTGAGGTGGTGTGGAAAACAGCCTGGGCTAACTTAACTCACCTGCTGCTGGGGAGGTTAATTCTGGCATGGCCAGAACCTGGACAACCCCAATTTAAGAACAACCAAAAAAATCTACTGTGGCCCATCAAACTACACTTTAAACTGAAATATTATAAAAATATAATCAATTACTTAAAAATTCTTAGGGTTGATACCCAATGACAAACATGGGTATGTGATGGGGAATGCATATCTGCATTCCACTGTTACCTATTTAAAAATACCAATTAGGAAATTCCATATTATATTAACAACTTGGGAAACACGTAGATGGTTGTGTAAGATGTGAATCTATCATGGTTGTTTCCTCTATTTCTTTTGTTTTCTCTCATATTTTATACCCATCCCACTTTACAGATTTGTTAATTTAACTTGACTCCTGGATGCTGACTTCTAGTAGGAATTTGCAAAACATTACTAGAGGAGAATTGCTTTTCTATAGCTTCGTGTCAACACTGGAGGTAAAGTGAGATACTGACCATATGTAATTCTCTGCAGCCCTGAGGAGAAGGACTGGTGGGTGTTGGTTGATGAAAAGTTCAACATGGGTAGCTACTTTCTAAGTGGTTTGCTTACTGCAACGCCCAAAGCCTGCAAAATGTAATTCATTGAAAAATACTTGATAGCCAATTCAGTACCTGCATTCTTTGGATGATGCCCAACTAACTCTCAGGAAATGCCTAACTAGCAGTTGGACATGAAAGCAGAGAATGGCATCTTGGCAATCTTCCTTGCATGCCCTCCTGCCACATGCTGTTCTCAAAGTCAATAATAAGGGCCTTATTTATCCAGGCAGTGAACTTCCTTGTAGTAAAAATCATTCTCTTGCAGACTGTGGTATCTTACATCTATGTAAATGTGCTTACACAAACAACCTTCTGGCATCTTGCTTCTTCTATGAATACTTGCATATTTTTGTCCTGGTGGCAAATTTGTGCAATTTTCTAGATCATGAAAATGCTACTATGCAATTAATACATTAAAGCAGTTTGAAACGTACTTTTTTGGTTTTTTTTTATTGCATATATGTGTCTTAGAGCAGAAAAAAAATTCAATAGCTTATTCTATTCTCCTAAAACCTTCTGACATGTTTTTGGAACATATTCCAAGATGTTTCTTAAGTTAGGAAGCTTATTTATAGATAACCCTGGCATCCCTGCAAAGCTGACTTTAGTGAAACAAGTTACCATGTAGCAGATTTTAATTACAGTAGATGTGTTCTGTCACTTCTTAATACTCTATGATCTGTTTTCCGGTGATTGTATGACATTCACAGTTTTGATATGGTTGTTCTTTATGTTGGAAAGTGACTTCAGATAGGAAGTTAGATTGCTGGTTTTACTCAGGCTAGTTTAAAATCCAAATTTCAGGGGCCAAGTTGGATGTTATGGCCATTAAGTTGAACACCCCAAATTTTACCATTCTATTTCTGCATGATTAAACTACTGCTGAGTAAATGTGATATATGTAATGACCAATCCTTCATTGTGATCGGCTTTGAAGTAAATAAACATTACACTGTGAAGTTTGAGGAAATAACTGGCTTGTGTAAGTAAAATAGGCCCCTTCTCCATTTCAGTGTTTGCCTATTATACACATTTACATTTCGTTATTTACACTTTTTAACAAAGTTAGGATGATGACTGATCAGCTGATTATCCTGTTTAACATTGCACTCAAATCTGTTAGGATCAATGTTAGGATTGCAAACTTCCAACTGCTTAGAATTTGGAGGCAAAATAAGTAGCATTTCCAGTTCTGGTACCGCTGCTATACATCAGTCCTTTTCATAGAAAAATTGAGAGTATTAATTGCTCTCCTCTCTGTCGCCTTAGACTTGGCATGCTCTTCTTTTTTGTAGACAGTGTGCATGCCAAGTCTGGCCCGCCTAACAGTTACAGGAAGTTCAAAACAGAGAGCAACAGAATTAGAAGAAATACAGATATTAAATGTCTGAAGCATTTAATCTCAGTTGGATTTTGTTTTGATGCAATTACATAAAGGTGTGCTGCAAATAGAATATTTTCAGTGATTTTCAGTAAATAAAGCTACTTTTGTTCTAAGCAGAATGTTCATTCAGAAATGTCAAACTCACATGATCAATTTATGAAGCAGCTCATGTGATTAAAACATGCAAGGTTATCTGTGTTTTTCTCCTTCCAAATATTTATAATGTCTGCATAACAGTTGAATGCAATTTTATATTTTTTTTTTGTATCTGAATAAATTGAGAAAAGCAAAACAATAGACTTAAGGGAAAATTTGTTTGGAATAAAGGGTTTTTTTTCATAAAGAATATAATTTCTTGAGTTAGCAGGTGATTGTCGCCTGGAAATACTATATTGTGATCTACTGTCACTGTTTGGACCAACATTTTTTTCTGCATCATGTAAGAAGAAGCAACATCCCATCTTTGTGAACTATACATAGAATTGGAAGGTTTTCACCTTGGCCACTTATTTTGGTGACCCTACATGCATAACTTGCCCTTAGTGTGTTCCTTGATTTTTCCAAAGTGTGAAACTGCATTCAATTAAATTTTGTAAAGCGCCTTCAGATTACCGAAGTAGTTTGAATTACGTTCTGTTCTTTTCAGAGCAGTTGCAAGAGCCATCATATGGTTCTGAATTTATTTCCTAACTATTTCCATACAACTTTGCTAAAGATACATGTTTTTAAAAAGGTACAACTGTGTTTTGTTCACTCATCTATTATTTTCCTTTCAGAATACTAGCCCTGAGAAATTCTAATTTTGCAACTAATGAATTCTATTTAATTGTTACTGTTGCTAAACTGCATCTGGTTAAAATGTTTTTAAAGCCTTTGATATAGGTAGAAAGAATATGGACTTGTTTCCTGTATTTTTTTTTTTGCAGAACCAGCTGCTGTTTTTTATTAAAAACATTGGTTCATTTTGGTTTGGTTTTTTTTTTTCCTCTTAAGTCAGTGCTTGTACGAGACAGTGTATGTGCTGAATAAGCTTTTGTTATCATGTTAGTCTATTTTCTCTCCCAACTTTAAAAATATTGAACTTTAGCATATACACCAAATACAAAAATGTTGCAGTGGCATACTGTATCTGGAAGAGAGGAAAAGGTAGGAATAGAGATGAGTTTCAGCTGTCCTAAGACTTTTTTTTCTTAAGACCATTTCTGAGGGCAGTTTTTCTCCACAGTCTTTCAGGCAGTATAACTGTTACGTACATCACATAGTTACATGCTACCTTCCTTTATTGGTACAGCATTCCACCCCTAGCCTAACTTAAATGGTTGCATCTACAGCTGCTGTTAGTCTTTCCCCGAAGTATTTAATATACATGCACTCACTTTTCTCACAATCTGAGTGTTTAGTTTGTGTGAGTAGTAGACATTACAATGTTACTGATTTCATAAGGATTTGATGGTGTAATAGCATCATGTAAATCTGTCAGTATGTGATGTATGCCAAACAGTAAAGACCTTTCATAACATACAAATTGTCTGTATTTATAATCACTACAGAATGTTTGAAAGTTCCATGCATGTGTTTTCAGACTACAGTATGTGAACCAAGTGGGGTTTTTTCTTGGTGTTATTCCTTTATTTTCAAATGTTAATTGCCACAGTTTCTTTAATATCCTTCTTGTACTCAAGCCTGGCATAGAATGCCTTGGTATCAATGTACTGACAAAACTGTTCCTACTAACAGTCCCACCATTAGCAATGTTTTGGTCACTAAACACCTGCTCATTTCCAGAGAGATCTTCTGATCTTCTGCATTGTTTTCTGTAACATCTTCTCTGTTTTCTGTGGCAGTCCTCATTGTTTTCCTTTCCCCTAAAGATAAGTAGTTTTTCCACCCTTCTCTCAGAAATTTGCAAACACACAGTCATTTTTGTTGTACGACTGGCTTCTCTCCTGTCCAAATTCAGGTTGTTTAATAGTAAGAGTTGGCAGCACTGCAAAATCTTACACTTTCAGAAGTGTGAAAATTATGAAGATTTTCGTCTGCTGTCTTTGCAAGTTCCATATTTATTAATCAGACAGAAAGCCATTTTGGCCAAAGTTACTTCATCATTTAGGTGAGTTGAAAAATTAGATTTGGCATAATCTGAAATGGGCAAATCTTTATTTCTCATTAGGATAAAATCTTTGATATTGACAAATGAACTGCTAATGTAAACTGCAATATTTCTGTATCAGCTATTTTGGTGCCAAGAATTTATGAATAAGCGAAATCAACACAATGCAGTATAATATATGTTGCAGGGGCAAAAATCTCCACTCTGCTCAACAAAACCCCAAACCCACCACAAATGTAAATGCATTCCAATTCGATTGCATTTATGTTGCTCATATAAATAGTGTAATTGTCTATTCTGTATGAAGATACAGATTAATCTAGGTCCTACAAGTGAAATTTTATTTATTTTAATATTTTTAAAGAAAAACGATGTGTCTTGTCCTTAACTAGATTATTTCTTTTTTTGTGTGTGTCTATCTACAATGCCAGAATTGTAATTGATCCTGTTAATGACAATTTACTCTCAGACTTATTGAGCAGAATCTCTACTGAGTTTTAGATATGAGAAGGAAACTGACAGTGTGGGACAGAATAGGGATCACAATCTGCAGTAGTAGTTGGTGCACAGAATCCCTGCAATGATGAAGGAAATGAGCACAGCTTATACTGCAGTTCCAAGGCATGGGATGGCGTGGATAAAAGAACATGGGATGATGAAACAGGGGGGATTTGAGAGGGTGCAGGAGGAGGAACTGAAGAATACAGAGGTCTGGGCTTATATACTATGCCAGAAACACATTAAATCCAAGAATCTAAACAAGTCCGGGAAAATGAATAAAAATCTTTCGGGTTCAAAACCGGCCACACAAATATTAGTAGACAATGAATTGTTGAATTATGGTTCTGAATTTATTGAGAATTCAAAATGTTGCTTTCAATTTGAAAATATGAAATCTTATATTCCTGCTATACAGAAGTGTCAGCTCTGATGTGCAATGTTAAAAGAAGAAAATAGAGACATTAGAAGATAGAAAAACATGTTCAGGGATGAGAATTTGCTGCAGGCATTTAAAAAAAAAAGTAAAATGGAGCTAGTTTATACAGGATGGCTTTTTGCTTTTTACTTCTTCAAGATCAAATAGACTGGTAACTGGCACTTTGTTAGCATGACGCAATACCTTTCCTACTCCCATTTTTGCATCGTACAGTTCATGTTTCCCTCATGTACCTCTAGAAGATTGCTCATACATCTTTATGAATATTTTTCTTACAATAGTAAATAAAAATTTTCATCCTTTGAGGGAAGAGCACAAGGAGTCATAAACCTTCAGCTGGCCAGCCTGTATCCTCAATTGTTAGCCCTTAGAACTCAGTTTAGACTTAGGTTACCAGACATCAAAGTCAGTTACTACCTTTCCAATTCAGATATTGTTTCTGCGGCTGTTTGTGCTTCCTTTGATGATTAGTTTTCCAAATACAGGAGCGGCCCAAACAGGAGGTTCCATGAAGGTCTTCACTTATGTGAGCCTTTGAACTGGGTCTAAAACAGGTGATAATCATACTAGCTCCATTCAACAGCTTGGGTTATTAACTGGAATTTAGCAGTTTATAAAAGCTCCTGAAAGGTTTAAGCAGCAGCTATCATTGCTTACCATCCACAAAGTCACAGATTAAGATATTACATGGTAGCTGAAAGTAAGGAGTGTTTCATCTAAAGCAGGGGGCAGAGTCAGCTGGCATACTAGGTGTATGTATACTAGCTTTCAACTCTAATTAGTGTATCAACTTAGCAAATATATGACTCCCAACCTCTAATGTTCCTTTAAAAACTGAATGGTTTCAAGTTCCTTTCCAAACACATTTCTACATAAGCTCTTACAGCCTGCTTCATACACATCTATACTGGTGTTCTATATAGGGTAAATGAAGCAGAAGGCAGGTTGCATTTATCCTATGACAAGATGAAAAGCTGATTACGCAGATGAGTGCAGATGAAGTGGAAACCTCTCAGAGATTAGGTTTTGCTCTCAGTGTGCCCTACATTGCAGCCTGACATAATAGTTTCATGTGGTTGCTTTTTTGAACTCTGTCTCCATATAAATCACATGCTTGTTAAAAGGGAAGTTACTAAGAAAGTAATTGTTAATCTTTATTTGAAAATACTACAGATCAGAAGAGAAAGCTTTACTTTCAGCTGGGATTTTTTTCACTCCCTGCAGAGTATGAGCTCATATTTATGCATAAGTGGTTGCTTGACCTATGAAAATTTCAGGTAAAAAGCGGAAAAGATTTCAAAAGGAAATGATTCTGTGACTGGCCAAAAGTGATAGGAATCTCATGATCCCCAGTGTTTCAACAGATGATTTCTGTTAAGCAAGATCCCATTTATGAAAAATCTGCACTGTGAACTAATAAAGAATTTAATATATCTACCAAATATTAATGAAGCTCAGCAGACCCAAATGTGACATTTTTAGAAGGCTGTAAATTGAAATGAGATGTGTTTCATTGAAACCTTTCAGTATTGGGATGGGTTTTGAACACCAAGGGTAATCACAAGACCATTTATTTCTCCCAGCTCTGTCTGTTACTAGCAATATTTTAACCTTAACTCTGTGACTTCTGAATTGTCTCTATTATTTTCCTGTAAGTTGTTCAAAAAGACTTGTTTCCTTTGTGGTGGGTGCCTTCCAGAGTGGAGTACTTTCTTTAGCAGGAAGATTACTTGTAGAAAAATAATAACGTTCAGACCAATAAACTAGGTCTTTTTCTTGTTCCGTCTAAATTTTGTCCCTTGAATTAGCTAGGTATTTTATGGGGGAGTTTAGGAAAACAGTTTGTATTGTGATTTATGTCTTCCAGTAGTGTTAGGAGTAAAGGGTAGGATGAAGAATCCTCTAATGTTGCGGCTTGGAGTTAATGTCTGGTTTGCTTAAGGGCCGTACTGCAATTACTGGGGTAAGCGGTATCTACACGCTTGGCAGGGATGCTCTTCCAGGAGAACAGATTTGATGGATTATGCAAAGGCAGTTTATGACAAAAATAATCGGGCTGAAGCCTCGACGCGTTAGCTTTCCGGAAACCCACAGTTTGCTGGAGAATCTGTTTTCCGACCCATCAAGCGGCAAGAATAAACGGCACAGCGACAGCCAGAAAATACCTCCAGCCCACGGACACCCTTCCGGAGCAGAAGGCCATAGCAACCCGCACGCACGTAACATCGACCGGCAGCGGACCCGAGGGTGCTGGGGGCTCCACACCCCCCTCCCCACGCCGGCCTTCGATACCGAGCGGCCGCGCACCCCGCTCCGCCACCGCGGGGAAGCTGTGCAGCCCGAGGATTGGTCACTTGCCCTGTCAGTCCTTTCGTGCCGCCTCCCCCGCCGGGAGGGACCGGTGAGGCGGGCGCACAGCGAGGGGCTCCCGTGCTCGGAACGAGCCGGGAGGCGGCGGGCTGGCGGCGTCGGCGGCCACCGAGGGGAGGAGGCGGAGGCGGCCGGGAATAGCACGGGCAGCTGCAGTCGCACAGCCGCTCAGTATCCCGTGTCCTCCCCTGCACCTGAAACGGCAGCAGGAGCATCTGAACCCCGGTCTCCGCTTCTCGCAAGGTAATACCCTCGCGTTCGCATGTCCGCCCTTCTGCCCATCTGCTAAGTCCCCTGCGGGGGCTTTTGGCGCAATCGCGTGGATTAAAAAATAAAACCACTAACTCAAGACTGCAGAGAAGGGATCTCTTTAGCGCTCATTAGCATCTCGTCTGCTCGCTCGCTGTTTATTTATAAATAGCTTCTGCGGGATCACAAATGCTGGGATCTCTTAGTTTCCCTTGCAGTCCTAAGAAAGTCAGTAGCTTTCCTCCCTCCTCCTTTTCTGTCAGCGCTATTAATGTAAATCGTTACTGGATTACTTGCCCCCCGCCCCCATATGACTCTTAAAACTGTGTGCTCTTCTAGTCTGATGTATGGGATAGGCACAATGAAGTGGCCAATGCAGACTGTTGGGATTCTGTAGCATGTGATGGATGCACATATCTTCATGCTCTCAGGAGGGCAGATGAGTGGAAAACACGTGATTAATATTTACAGCGTTCAGACAGTCTGTTACTCTATAGTGTAACGCTTATGGGAGTCACCATTGCAGATGAGGCTACTGAGCTGTTACCCTGAGTTAGAATACATTTATGTAACACCGTTTGCAAACATCCTTTACATGCAGGGAAAGGACACATACTGACATCCTGAAGAAACCCTTTTCTGGCTGTCTTGCCCAGTCTCCTTTCTTCAGCTGCAGTTTTACATCACATGATGATACAACTGACAGACAGTGGGCCTGGGAACTGTATATACTTAGTCCTTCCGGCTTTCCCACTGTCCTGTCTTTGATATTTGTTTTACTAAGAGTATGGCAGGAATCGTAGTGGGTCCTTACTTTCTTGAAGCCTCACAGAAAATTAATATTTTAAAATTGCTGAGAAATTATAGAGGGGTTTTAGTTACACTCCTAATTTCAGTTATTTCTGTCCATCCTTTTAATTTTTCTTGATGGTTTAACAATCCTTTTACTTGTAGAAATGTCTTGTCCAAGTGTTATTAAACCATTATGTATACATTAAATGGTATTGCTACAAGTATATCAGTATTACTACTATGAAGCTCTGGTAAATCGTTTGCATATAACATTGTGAAACTTTCACTTTTGCATGTGCTTGGCACCGGCTTTTGGCCTGTGCTTGCAGATGATTTGCTTTGTTTTGGTAAGTTTCAGCAGAAACAGTTCAGCAGTTTTGGATTAAATGGGGAGTGGAAGAGAGAAAGAAGAAATGTTTGCTGTATCACTAAAAAAAGAAACCAGTAACATCCTTAGCACAATTTGAAGGAGTGCAGACAGAATGTCTAGTGATAGAGAGTTGCAGCTGGGTATGAAATCAAGCTGTCCCATTAAACATCTTTTCAACAATGGGAATTAGTTTTGGATTGAGTGCAACCTACCCCATCAAAAGGCAAGTGCCATGAACATGCATGTTCCCTTGTGTTTTTCATAGACATATGAATAAAGTACACAGCTACATGGGCATGGGTGACTTAATCCTGTAGTAAGTAATGAACAACAGGTGGATGTTTCCCTAGTTTTTTGCAACTTATCATGATAAGACTGAGGTAGGAGCATGGGTAAAAGCATGTTACCTCTGTAGAGGTTTTCTCACATAGCCAGGTATTTCTAGAAAATTTGAATTTTTTCTTTCAGTTTGCGTTTTCAGCTTTCTGTGTCTGTAGAGTGTACAGATCTGACTATCAACCCTTGTTCACTTAACTTAAAGGGTTAATACTCTTTAAAGAAGAAAATAACGTGTTACTAGAAAATGAAGATAATTTGGAGAAAAATCTCACTCTAAAAAAACTTAGAAATTAGAAACGAAAAACCTTTTCCTTTTGTGGAAGCTATAGGCAAATACCAAATAAGAAACTGAGAAATGCCACCTTTTAAA
This sequence comes from Laterallus jamaicensis coturniculus, assembly GCA_022605575.1. NCBI lineage: Eukaryota > Metazoa > Chordata > Aves > Gruiformes > Rallidae > Laterallus > Laterallus jamaicensis. The sequence continues at coordinate 1,106,157 of JAKCOX010000013.1, read as the reverse complement.
AAAAATGCCAAGGTAATAAATGCCAGCTTTATACTGACATTTTTCAGGATATAAAAACACAATGAAGAATCAGATCTGTCTGGGCTATTGTGGTGGCAGTGACGTGCGGAAACAAATCTCTGAATCAGTAGTTTGATTTTTGTTTTATAGGTTTTTTAACTATGCAAAGCCTGATTAATGTCCTGCTTTCTCTCTGGCAGAAAAAAAATGTTCTCATTTATTTAAGAACAGCTCTATGTCTATGTAAAGAAGAACGTCAACTTGGGCCTTTACCACATAATTTATTAAGGTGATCCTTTCTGAAACTTACATCCTGCACTTACTGGCACACATAAAAAGTTTGCAAGTGGAACCAAAAGTCAAAAGCAACCATTGTAAATGACCCCAAATGATACTCTCTAGAGAGTGGTCAGCAAGAACAATCCTGGAGGGCTTCATTAAGGCTCTAGGATGTGGTGGCTTTCTGGTTTTTGCTTTTTACAGTATTTAAGAACTGAATGAGAAAAAAACTTACCATGTGCCTCTGTGTTAGTTTTCAAAAATTGGTTTGCATCCCTTTTCACACCCAGTCTTCCTGGCATCTGAGAACATTGGCCAGCTTTTAATTTTGCTGTAGCTATTTTGGCATGAAATTAATTCTTTTTAGAGCTTTGATCTCATATGAATTTTAAAATACATAATCTGAATGTATATTCCATTACTGTTTTGGTATCATGAAAAGCAACAAAAAGGCAAGAAGCTCCATCATGGAGTGATCGAATAGATTTAACTCAGTGGAATCAGAGTAACTGAGAGTATATTGGCCAGTGAGAGTATTCCATACCAATTGCCTCATAATCAGGCGCATAACTGAGAGTAAATTATTTCTACTTTTTCAGCATGTTTTATATATTTATACATTACTCCTTTATGACCACCACCCCTTTTTATGATTAACCATCATATCTCTCTGCTATCTTTGCTAGTTGTGATGCTAGTGTATGCTAGTTTATTTGCACATATTTGGGAGAGAGTAGGAACAAAGACTTCATTAATATTTTAAAGACCAAGCACAAATCAGTCCATATGATTTTTTGTTCTTGTTGTTGATTTCTGACTACATGCCTAATGATCTGTTTTGTTGAACCTTCCTCCTTGGCGTCTAAAGCAACAGAGAATCTGAGGGAAGGTGTATTGGTTTTTTCTTTTATTGTTTAAAGCCCTCTGGAATTTTGTAGCATCTTTCTAGATTAATGTTTGTGCTTTTGCTTTCCTATAAGTGTTTCCTGTAAGTATTTATAGCAAGACTGATCACTTCTGCTGAGAACAGGGGAAGAAAGAGCACAAATGAGCTGCATGAATTCTTACCCAAGTAACTGTCTCCTAATCGTGCAGATACTGTCTTCCCTTTTCCATGGAAGGCTGAATCATTAGTTTGGACCTTCAGATTGATTTAAAATCTAGTTATACATGGTAATAATGGAGGGCTCAGTATCTCCACAAGGCCATACATTGTTGAATTGGGCCCTTAGAAAATTAGATAAGGCCTATAAAACCTTAATATGTAATTGTTTCTGTCCTCCATTTAAAGAGTCATCAAATGTTACAAATTTAAATGGTATTATTGAAATCTTGAAATAGAATCTGTATTTACTATATTAATAATTAAATTGACTTTTTTCACAAAGCCATTATTTTTATGCTGCTGTATTTTGAGTTTATTATACTGAAATACTGTGTCTTCATGGTTTAATCTTGCCTTTTTCCTATGAGGGTTGTCTTGTTGCTAAAGTTAGAGCCCCCATGGGGAATCTATGCAACCTGTTTAATCTTAAAACAATTAGAGTTTTACAAATATTTTTAAACATTGTTATTGTTAGAGGTGCATTTTTCTGTTTACAGCCTTGATGAATGTAATAAAAATTTCATGTACAGTCTTCCATGACAGGCCACAGACCAAGAAAATCAGTGACATATAAGCAACTAACCATTTTCAAGACTTTTTAAAATGTTAATTGGTTTGCACTTACAACAGCTAAAACAGACTAAATGTTGTATAAATAAAAAACAATTCTTAATGCACTTATTTGTTTTACAGGCATTTGGGAAAACCTGTAATCTCTCCTCTCAGATGGATAGCAATTCTATCTATAATATTTTGTTAATTGTAGTCGAATGTCAAAACCATTTAGCTGTGTATGAAATGCTAGCAGAAAGTTGCACTGAAGAAACACAACCATAGTTCTCTGGTTTAACACATCCTCCTCTGAAGTGTTAATATGATCATCACAAGTCTTCACATCCCATTTTATCCAGTACAGCCAGGGTTTTCAAAACTTTAATGACACATACAATTTTTGAAGCAACCTGATATTCCTTAAGGCTACAATAATTGCAAGAACACTAAAGTTAGGGAAAGGGGAAAAAGTTAAAATGCGTTCTGAGTTTATACTGCAAGTTTGAATATTTTTTAAAAAAATATTTTGAAATGTGCATGGTTAAAATAGGTCTGTTAACTTGTCAATACATTATTTCAGAAAATTCTTCCTGATTTGTAAGAACTTAATGTGGGGCATCTTTGACCCTTGGTTGCAGAAAGACATATTCAAAACTTGATGGATTTTATGGAGGGCTCCTTCCAAAGCTATAAAATGTTCTTATGAGAGTTTTTTTAATTGTTATTCTTTTGAATTCCTTTTCTGTTTTCACTACTGAAGCTTCCTTAGCATTTACACCTCCTTTTGGAGTTGGTCCAAACTTTTTGGAGCAGGAATTACTCTCTTTGCTCATGAAATAGGTCAAAGATTTGCTCTAACTTAGCCTTCTCGTTTTCCTTTGTTTTTCTTAAATACTGTATTGTGTTAAATTCTGTATTGTGTTACACTGGTATTCCATATATGTCTCTGAAAGTGAAGTTTGGAGGAACACCTTTGATCTGAAAGGCTGTGTACTAAAGGCTTCATTTAAATATAATCTTGACACTAATAAGCATGGACATGCAATGATTAAATAAATTGTCTGATGTCTCGGCTTAGTGTAAGTAAAGACGCTAAACAATACAAAACAGCACAAGATGCAGCTCTTACCTGATGAATTTACTGTCTGGAGAAGCAAAATTAAAGCTGTTGGACAAAGATTAAAAAGATGACAATTGTTTTAGTTTTTAAAAAAAAAACCAACAACTTGATTAATGGGTTTTTTTCTGTAGAGATATCCAGTACATGCCACCAGAAGTTGAAACAGGCTACCATGTATCCTGTGAAACATGACCATTCATGAAGTATTAAATAAAAATGTATTTTAATGGGGGATTATTTATCTAGGTTAAAACTGGAAAAGAAGTTATGTGTGTTTGAGGCCAAAGCATAAATACAGAAATATGATCTTGAAAATTTGCATTCTTTTATTCAAAATCAATACTTTGTTTGTTTTACTTTTCCTAACAATATAGTGTGTTTCTAATGAAATATGCGAAGAGATTACATTGTGTACAAGCTATTTTGGTCTAGTATGGGTTTTTTTGTTGTTTATTATCTGAAAATCAGCTTATTATTAACCCTGTATCCTAAGGCAAGAGAACTTTCTTTATCATGTAATTAATTTTTACATTGTTATATGAGTTCTGTTCAATATTAATAACATACCTGTGTACATACATCCAGGAACAGTTTACAATTTTAAGTTACGAGATTTTATTGTGAGTAATCATCTTAGGTACAAGAAGTTGTAGAGGATGGCTATTTGTTTGAAGAAGGTATATGCATGCTACATTATTGCAAAATTAATAAAGTATGGAGTACCACGTAATGGTGTTGTTGAGGAATAAGCCCTGTCTTTAAAGACAGATGAAATAATTCTAACATTAATTTTAATTTCCAGATTTGGCAAAATACTCTTACCACCAAGGAGAATTTGGGTATTGTTTATTGCTTGTTTTTAAATACCTTTTGAATCCCTTTGAGTCATAACAGTTTGTGCATGTATCCTCCTGATACAGTGAGAGCATAAGTCAGATTTCTATGACGATACTGTACCTGCTATCTTTTCCCCTCTGTCTGCTCAATAGATTTTCATTTTCCTTATGTGGTAAGAAATGAAGAAAATATGGTCTGGAGTATGGTGAAGATGTGTTTGGATTTAGTGGAGGAAGGTGGAAATTAACTCTTGTTTTTGGGTTGGACTGGCAGATGTAGGCCGGGAGGCCAGCCACATTCTGTGAAGTACTCCAAAATCCATGAGCAACAAGAGTTTCCTTTAGAGAAGATCTGAGAGTCAGTGTTGGGACTGGGAGCAAAGGCTGGCTTGTGTTTCATGTCATGGAAACAGAGCTTTGTCATCTTTCATGTTGTCATGTAAAATAAACTTGTTTTTCTGATAATTTAAAAAATAAACAAGACTGATCGCTACCATCAATGCTGAAGTTGTTTGTGCTCTTTCACTATAAGATTCTCTTTTAATTTATAACTTTATAGCTTTAATTTATAACACTTTAATTACTTCAGTTGCAGTTCTCCATGCCAAATGTTGCTTCCTGAAATGTTTTTCCTTCAGAAGATCTCAGTAAAAAACTAAGGCAGATGTTTTCAAGTAAAACTGGAGGAGTGGGGCGATAAATGACAGATATAATTTTGATCATGTTATAAACTATTAAACTCATTTAATATCTTTAAATTTTAAATAAGTTGCTGTTGCCATCCCTTAGGAAAAACTCCCCTTACTAATAAGGCTTTGTATCTTGGACATTTTGCTTCAGATCCTACATATCCTGAACATATCTTTATCTGGAATGCAGTGTTTTTAGTGATACTTTCCTTGCAGTTTACCTCTTCCAGCAGTGAGAAAACTCTGTTCTAGTCCCAAAAAAAACCCTGGAAGCAAGATGATTGACTCATTTGTTCTCTTGGTTATTTCCCCACTGAGTGCCCGGGAGCAAGGTGGAGAATGTAGAAACCTGACTGAAGTACAGAGGGATTTTGTTTGTTTAGATGCTGTACTTCTGGAAATGCAGACTGTTACTGTGTTAAGAGTGAATTCTTCAGGATATGTGCACAGATCTCCTTTGCTCTTTCTCTCCTTTAATGTCTGCTGGTTTAGTACTTACATTAAAGGCTTTTCATATTTGTAATATCCTTTGAAGAATTTTTTATTAACAACCTCTTAAACCATCAAATGGAAGAGTTTGTGATGGAAATCTCATATGGTAACTTGTTGCAAATTAGTCACCTTTCTCAAACAGATTTTTGGACAAATATGTCTTGTGGTCTAGTTGGAGTCTGCCAACAGAGTTTCAGTAGCAATGAGTACATGTTGTGTGTCATCTTTATTCTTTTTTTAACTTGCTGACGCAGTTGTGTCAGAAAAAACAACATATTGCTTTACTAAATTGAAGTAGGCTGCAGAAGGATGAGAACTTTCATGTCAGTCTCTTTTATGGGGAAGAGGTCTAGTTGCTTTCTGTAACTAAAATTGCAAAAAGTGTATTAGGACAGAAAATATTAACAGAACCCCCCCACACCACCACTTTTGCAAATGATTTTGTGTATTTGCAAATTTTGCCAAGTTATATTTGAAAAAGAAGTTAGAAGAAACAGACATTACTTACTATCAGAGTTTCCATTAGCATCTGCCTGTGATTCCAGTGTACTTCTGTTCCATTTTGCTTAGTCATAATACTGTTCTGTTCTCCAAGAATCAACTCAAACCCCAACTCAGCTCTTTAAAAGCAGAATTATTTGTCTTCCTTGAATCAGTACTACTTCCATGCAGCTAATTCCTCCTTTGTACTCCAATTTCAAAACTAGAGCTAGCAGAAAATTTTCATTTGAAAGTTATTTATAAAATAAATGAGATATTAGATTCCTTGTTCAGACTGTGGTATAATAATAAAACTCTTGATTTTTAAAAAAATATAAATGTTAAGTATTGCATGCTCTTTTATCTTTTTTTTCCCATTTTAGTTTTTAATTGTAAAGACAGGAATGTCATTCAGGATCTATTTGTTTGATTGTTTATTTTCCATCGGTGTAATTTTTTTTTCTAGTGTTGAAAAATCCATTGGCAAAAACATAATTCAGTGAAGTTCTATCAGAATTTAAAGTTGTGACTATTTGGAACAATTACAGTGTAACACACCCACCCCTACCCCCCCCCCCCCCCCCCCCAAAAAAAAAGAAAACAAAAAACCCACCAAAACCAAAGCCCAGGTCTCCAGCCTGTTCTTAATTTTGCACCTAGCTATGTCAGAAAATGGGTTTGAGGAATTAGGGAAATAATTCTATGACATTTTACATACATTTCATATCAGGTTTCAAGATCTGTTTCAGGCTTTTCTTTTTTTCTTCTTATTTTTCCTTATTCCTGCACTCTCTTCTGTAATAATGCATTTACAAACAAAATCCAGTTCAACTCTTTATGATTTCACAGAAATAAGACAGTCAAAGTTCTGTTTCATCTGTCACTGTTGTCAGAAAATAGTGTTTTAAGAGAGATTTCGGTCCTGTGATCTTCATTCCAGCATCATCTTTAAAATGTTCATCACCTTTTATGTAAAATATATATATTATAAAGCCTGTAATTATCACCTTTTGCAATAATGGTTCGCCATAATCTTGTGTATAGTTTCTTATTTTGTTAATAAACAGTGATGAGTTCTTGCTCATAGAATGTGAAGCAATTGATAAAAATTATTTTACTAACAAAATTGTGAAAACCTCAATGCATGTTTATGGCACAGAGACTCTTTTTTCAGATAGTTACCCTACATCCATTTCTTTGATTCCTCTTGTGTAGACCATTTCTGCTGCTAAGAAGTAATTTATCAAGGCTGTTTTGTGGCTTTGGACAGACTTGTGAGAAACCAGGAGCATTGGGTTGTGGTGGTTCTTTGGATATACTGCTTTTATGAATAAGCAGTGGAGTGAAAATGAGACTTTGTAATGGAGTAATGGTGCTAAAATGTCTTGGTCTGGTGATATGTTGATACTCTACTTTGGAAATCAGTAAGAAACTAAGAATGTGGCTTGATTAGTGATGATTAAGAGGACAATTTACCCCTCCATGGATTAATATTTCTTTGTTCCAAACACTATATAAGCTGCCTGGTTCATCTCTACCATGATAGTGGCCATTTAAGTATACCTTGGAAGGTGTGTTTGGCTCTAATGCATCAACCATGGTAGGTAACGTGGAGTTTCTATTAGTGTTGCAAGAGCACCATCAGTTTATCTAATTAGCTGTAGCTTGTTAACAGTATGTGAATGAAAACATTCTGCCTTACATAATTTCCTACAGATCTGAAATGAAGTCTTATTTTTGCATACCTTTTAATAGTAAGCAATGGGAAAGTTTCTTACAGAACATTGATTGCCTTTCCTGCCTACAGTCAAGGCTCATCTAGCAAAAGGAAATTCTTATTGCTGGTCCTGCTGAAGCCAACACATGTTGCTAAGGAAGCATTAGTCTCTCAGAGCTATATTGGCTTATTTGTGACTGTTGGAAGAAAGATGAAGAAGGATGACACAATATTTTGCTGGAAGTAGGTCCAAAGATTGATAAGGTAACAGACGTACTCCTTAAAATTAGTTTCTGTTTGGGGGATCTGGAGTTTGTTCAATCTGCTGAAAAGGTGGGCATGCTAGAAGAGCACTTAAAAGAAAATGTCTTGTTCAGATGGGATATTGATTTGTCAATAGGCCTGGAAAACGGGTAGTGATTTGGCTGCTTAAAGTTTTGCACTTGAGCGGTTTCAAGCACTTATCTATATCTTCAGAAGTCTTTGATTAACTTCTGACATTTGAATATTGAAGATGGTTTGGTTTTTTTTTCTTTTCCTCATTCTGCAGCCCATTGAAACATCTCTCTCCTCTTTTTTCTGTTTTCTACTTTGAGTTTCTGTTTTCTGTCATCCTGTCTTTTAAATACAAAAGCATATAGAAGAATCAGCAGGTTTTTTGTTCTGGTTTTTTTGGGGGTTAGTGGTTTGGGGATTTTTTAAGGATTTTTTTTTTTTTATAAATTTATAGTAGATAGTTGATTTTAAATAGGGATTACAATACAAAATAACAGGAGAAACATTTTTACAGGAAGCATGGTACTGGAAGCTTTTTTTCTTTTTTAGGATCATATATCTACTATAAAATGGAAGCTACAAACACAAGGGCATGTCACAATTTTTATTGAAGGAATACTGTGGAGAGCTAAGCTGTTGTATAAGCAACCATTGTTAAGAAATGCACAATTGGTTTCAAGGATATCATTGAGAATACATACATCCTATCCTGAAGTCTTTGAAAATACGGGTTTCTAAAGCTACCCTTTTGATATCTATTAACCTTAAAAGTACCCTTCTTTTTTTTTTTTTTATTGTGCTTTTTTTAATAGCAGTGCTTTAAAATTCCCTGTTCCTTGGTTGAAAGGCTTATACAAGTTTTCCACACTTTTTGTGGCTTTTGGAAAGAGATCACTAGCAAGTAAGTGTAGATGGGTGGAGCTAGTTTGAACTAGAACTATATGGTTCTAGAACGGAAAGAGATCACTAGCAAGTAAGTGTAGATGGGTGGAGCTAGTTTGAACTAGAACTATATGGTTCTAGAACGGAATAACTTCATTTATTTATGGCATTTAACCTGGGTAAATTCTTCTAGAGGTCACTTGGTTTAAATCAGAGTATCAAGAAGCTGAATAAAGAGGCTTTCTTGGTAAGAGTTCAACTGAAAATATTTGGCAGGAATTGTGATGTTTTGTAATGAGGATCACTGTATATAAAATGTGTTTATCACCTCAGAAACTAAGATATTAGTAAAGTCAGTTATTTCTATATATTTTTAGTTTTGCTGTGTAGGGTTTTTTTTTAACCATTTTTGAGACCAAAGAGTATGAGTAATATATGTATTTACTGTTTGTTTCCCAACCCGATTAGCTAAATTTAATATAAATTTTAAGTATAAATGGTGAGCACTAGTTCTAAACCCCAAGGTAAAATTGTTGAGGTTTTTTTCCATCTCCTGTGTACTAAAAAAGAATATACTTATTTACAGCTATTTCAAATGAGACAGTGGTCTATAAAGAACCAAGAATGAGCATGGAGCAGTTTGGCTTCTGAAAATGCATTTCTTTCATCATATTAGTCACTCCATTCAGGAGTTAACTTTACAATTCATGTGTAGGTTACATTTTTGTTATGCGTTTAGATTTCAAGACATCTAGATTTCCTTATCTTCAGATCACAAGGACAGAATATGCAAAGCTGGGCTTCAGATGGCTTTATTCATTGGACTCTGTCCTGTATTGGCTTAATTTGAACAGAATGACATAGTCAAAGATTGTAAAAAAATCCATGGTATTTCCACATGCTTTTCTGGTTATTTCAATTTTATTTATCTATTTGTATAGTTATTACATTTTACATTTATGCTTAAAAAATTGTTTTGGAATCCACAATGCAGCACATTTGTATAAACAATGACTTTCAATCTTACGTTCTGTGTTACCACCTTATGTTTCATCTGAATTCATTGGCAAGAGCGTAGTATGCTTTAATACTTCCTTTGTGCCATTGCATGAGATCTGAAATATAATAAAGCAGTTCTCTGTCTGGTATAGAAAGAGATTTTTGTTCTTTAACAACTCTTTGGTAGTGTGGTTCAGTACTTATGAAGTTAAGAGCAGTATTTTTAATTATTTTCACTGATGGATAATATGCAGTATTGTTGAAAGTATTACACAAATAATTAAATATTCACTTTATTTTTTTTGGTCACAATAGCATAAATTCAATGTGGATTTACAATTGACAAGTTCTTGTTACAAAATTTTAATTTATGTCTAAGTTCCTGCAAAGAGCTGTAACATTTTGTCTTCTCAAAGAGATAATCACTTTCAATCTTTGTAGTGCTAACATTGTAAGTCAAGTGATAGTTTGAAAGGACCTCAGAGAAACATGAGAGTTTAAGCAAGAGAAGAAAATGCCAGAGTTTGTCTCTATCAAACAAGTTGTGCTCAGTAAGCAAATATTGCAGTTTCAATTTCTTCTAGCTTGTGATGTAGATCTTCCTGTCCATGTAAAATACTAACTTTCCTCTAACACGCTTTTTCTGTCTTGGTGTGTTAATTAGGTACATAACAGCACCAAAAATTAGCTATAGCATCCTCAGGAAAGATTGCCACTTAATAACAATCAGATACTAGGGAGAGCTGGAGTAAGGAGTTCCAATTCTCGCTTACTTAAAGATCAGGGAAAAGAGGAAGGCCATCTGTTGGGCTGAGCAGCAAATTATGTGGCCTGCTAGAGAGAAGGAACTGCAGCAACAAAGACCTAACTTTCTAAGACCACATCTTGAACAGCAAAATGGGTGGATGTGTTGGCCCTAGACTTTGAGAAGCACTAAGTCAACTTTGTTGTTGTTAAAGTTTAAAAATCCAACATCAGAGCAAGTTTGCTTCTCAACTGCCAATTTAAAAATTTTAGTTGCTCTTTCCAGTTTTTAGCTAACTATCTCCAAGTGGCTGGTTTTCTCCTTAAAGTAGTATTTCTCACAACCTGAATCCTGCTGCTCCGCTCCTATGCTTTTGAAAGCTGCATGACATAAATGGTTAGAAATGGTGCTGAAGACTGGTTTCATAGCTCCACGCAATATTGTCTGTAGTTAAAAATTTAAGTCTCCTTGGATTAATGTTCATATTACTTAAGCTGTAAACTTTGCCTGAATATGGCTTTAATTTACAAAATTTCACTCCCTGTAGTAAGGTGTGAAAATGGCAGTAGGATTATAAACAGATTCCAAGGTGAACAGAAAAATTGGGGAACGAGTGTTGTAATTAAGTTTGGAAACCTTTAACCAGTTTCCTTCCTGAATATGGTTCTTGTAGTGTCTTATAATGCTTCTGCTTAGAGATCAGGGAGTTCACTTACTTATTTTCTAATGGAAGGTTATAAAAGGGCTGAATAGGGTGCTGAAAAGGTTTTCTTAGTAAAGAGTGTATCTATTAGTAGAATTAAGCTTCAAAATACCACTGAACAATGCAGCAGTGCATGGTATCACATTATCTTTTCAATTAATTAAAACTTTGATACAGAATCTTTTGTGGGCCTAATAGTAACCATATGTCATTTCTGCTGTTACTATTGTTACTATTACTGGTTTCTGCTAAAACTCGCTTTTAATTGATTGCAAAATATGTGTAATTTATTTTTTATGATAAAGGGGTTACATTCTATTCAAGGTGATTCTAGATTTTAATGTGTCAATAATTCTACATTTTAATGTGGCAATATGTGCACCAAACCGAAGGTTTATTTTGGTGTACGTAAGAAAAGATCATAGTAGAATGTAGCCTTTAAAGCAGGTCTAAACTGGCATAAGAGGTTGGTTTCAAAGATGCAAGATTACAAGAAATCTTCAATAGAATTTTTTTTTTCTAACTGAAAAAAATTCTTAGTTGCAATGTGATTTAAGGGAGAGCTTTCAGTCTCATTTCATATGTGTAATGATGCAGAGCTCTGATAAGATTAGGGAAGAGAGAAGCTGCTTGTATTTGGAGGGGGTATAGCATAGCAAATTTGTGTGGCAGAGGCAAATGCAAGGTAGTTCTCTCCTTTGCACATGTATTATTTTGTCCAAAAAAAATTTTGTTACCAAGAGTAGTGTATTCTTCAGAATTGAGCTGAATTGCATCTGATGATGTCATAGATGTCATCTGAGGATATTAAATTTGATCAAGTCTATAGCTACTGAGTCTATAGTTTCCATGATGCTGTTTCCCTGTAGTCACTTAATCATACTTCAGTGAGAAAACATCATGCCAGGTGAGGTGAAACAGAGAAACACATGAAATAATTCAGACTAATTTATCGCTAAGTTGTTTTCCCAGGTAAGACTCTGAAGTACACATAATACAGACTATCTTATTCCATGTAGGAGAAAAACCCAACCCTTTCTTCCTATTGCTTCTTTTTTTTTTTTCTTTCTAAATCAAATGCATTGACAAGTACTTTGATGCAATGCATCATCTTCCTTAAGTCAATAATAAACATAGATTTAGTCTCCTTGGGACATCCACCTTCACTTTAGCTAGACTATTCCCAGTACATAATCTTTCTCTTCCTAGTTGAAGTGGTATGTTGCCAATGGACCAAAATACGTACTTCCCTGCCTAGTAACTCCCTTGAAATTCTGCTCCTCGTTATTCTCCTGACTCAGTGTGCAGTAGCTGGGACTGCTGAGCATCTATGGAAATGTCCCCAAGTTAAATAGCTCAGATTTAGTGGAGCTTACCCCAGCAGAACACTGACACTGGGTGATGTGGTGCTATGGCTGGTGTAATGGCAAACTGCCGCTATAAGGGTTGTTCCCTCCTTCTTGGGAGAAAACTAAATCTGTTCAAGACTGCTCCTGTGATGGAAAAATGTACTTTGATGGTTGTTATTTCTGTATGCAGAACCACTCTTGGTTGCATCTGCCAGTGACATGCTGTGGCTGTACAATCACTCAGTCCTACACTAGAAAGGAGCAGACATGCACAGCTGGAGACAAAGCAGACTGGAAGTGATCCTGCTCTTTTGGGCAATACTCAGCCTTGTCCATATTTCGAACTCCAAACTAAGTCAATCAGTTAAAACAAGAATACAAGAAGATCCAGTGTGGCATAATTTTCTCAGAAATTCTTATTGATCTGTGAAACAACAAGTCAGTCTTCAAGAGAAGTTATTGAATAAAGGGTTTGCACCTTTTTTACCCCTTCCTATGCTTGTGCATGATTCTGAATCATTCCACATAACTGTTGACTGCTCATGAACAGAATTAAGAAGCTGATCTGGCTCTGATGGAAGATTGTTCTTGCTGGTAGCGTCTCTCAGTAGGGTCTCCCCTCTGTCTTCAAGGATTGTGTGTGCATATTGAAAGTTTTACTGGTGTGAAAAGTTATAGTGTTCAAAGTAAATGGAACGTTTATAAACGATGCAATATTTTAACAAAATTTACTTCAAAATCACTGCAATATATGATTACTTGCTGGTATGATAAGATGTTTTGGGTAAATGCTTCTCTGTTTTTAGAGTTGGATTCACTAATCACTTGTTTTGTTACTGGCATCTTTTTATATCTGACTCCCTGCATAATAAAAACTTATATGAAACTTTTATATGGAAAAAATATGTAAAACTGAAATGTGTGACATGGTAATGTGACAGCTTGCTTTTAATTTTTGTTGCCTGAGAATAAGTTTGACTCTTTCGAAAGTATGGAAAGTTCTGCTGTATTTATGCTTGGAAAGTTGAAAACTAAAATTCTTCTTTTTTTCAACAAAGAGAAGCCTTGGAGCAGGTGCTCTTTTCCTTTGCATGCTGCTGGATTAATTGGTGTGCTTTAGGTCTTTCCCTGAAGCTTATGCATTTCCTAGTGACCACAAACTTCTCCAGTTTTATTGTGGCAGCAGTTCCTTCTGGATGAAAAGCCAATTTAGTGCTGAAAAGGAGTAAACCAACTTCTATCATAGTGTATCAAAAGAATGTAAATGTATCCAATCTGTAACAAGAATGTGGTGCAAAGAAAAGGAAACAGCAAAGCTCAATCAATCTGTCTGTAGTGGTATAATTGCATTATTGCAGGTTGAATCAAAATAGATTTATACAGTACTTAAATGCTATCCAAGTTAATAGAAACTTTTTTGTCTTGCGAGTTTTCCTGTGTCATGGTTGTTTCAGAGATAAATAATAGAAGAAAATGTTCAGCCCTTTTTATTTTCCAAATGTGTTCTTGGCAAAAAAAGCAGCAATTACATTGTGATAGTGTTACTTCGCTGGTTGTGCTGAGTGAAAAGGCAACTTGCATGCATGAACAATTCCTTTGACTAAATGATCAACAGCAAGTTAACTTTTAACAGAGAGAGGGCAAAAGGTTACAGCATTAAAAATATAAATTCTGTTTGAAATGGGTGTTTTAGTGAACATCTTGTGACCTTATGGAGCAGCATTGACTGAGAACCCTGGTGATGTACAGAATGATGATGTATGAGGGAAGGATTATGCCTCTAACTATCAGTCTTAGGAATGTCATCCTTTTTGTGTCAGATTTTTCAAGGTAAAAGATTTGTATCAGAAAATACCAAGAGAAGATTGTGTTTCTGCAGGCTTGTTATTTGTCATATTAAATTTGCTGTAATCAAGTTTGACAGGCTTCTCTTTATTTTTTCCAGCAGACAATATTATTGTTGAAGATTAGTCAGATGCCTTCCGTCCATTCCCTGCCTCACATGCTATGTCATGCAAGCTTTGAACATTTAGCACATAATTTAAACGAGTGACTAATTTGGCAAGCATAATGGAAGGCACGCATACTATCCTTCAATTGCACAAACCCATTATGGAGCTTTGTTACGTCAGCTTCTATCTGCCAGAGGGAAAAGTCAGAGGATTTACTTATAAGGGCTGCATGACTCTGGATAGAACCAGTAAACGTTTCTGTAGCTGCTATCAAGTAAGGGAGAAGTTAGAGATGGACCTGAGAGAACAACCATATGAAAACGTTGGAGATATTATTTTCAAGCAAACTACCACAAAAGACATTCTCATTGAACTGTATAAACTAACTGCTGAAAAGGAAAATCTGTTATCCAGTCTTTTGAGATCACATCATACTCTGGGCCTTAACACGGGACGTCAGGAGGGAAAGCAACCGGGTATTTCTGGACTCTCAAAATCTAAAAGTGATGGTTATTCCAGTTTTACACATCAGCAGAAGTTCTTCCTGGATTCCACAAATAGAGACCATTTGAATCACAAAAAAATGAGAAAGTGCAAAAGGAAAGAGAGCTGCGAGGACTTCAGACACCATAAAGGGGGAAAAAAGATACACGAACAACTGAGTGCACAAGACTTGCAACTGGAAAATAAGATGATGCACCCCTCAAGATTTCATACCAGGAGTTTTTCCAGTTCCTTCTCTACCTCCAATTGGATACCAGTAAAAGGTAAGGATGATTTTCCAGTAGACAAGAGTGTACGACCAGAAAGGTGGATAGAAGAGGGGTATTTTCTTGAGACCAACAAAGCTATAAAACTGGATGCTGACTTACCAAGTTCCAGCTCAAAAGACAGCAATGCCATGGTTGCAGTTGAACTAGTGGATAATGGAGACTGCATTCCTGAAGTTGCCAAGGTACAACAGGGTATCACTTTGGTAAAGTCATCTCAGGACAGTCTGTGTAACAAACTTGAGACATTAAGTAAATCTGCAGCTGCAAAAAGCTTGAAAAGTAGCAAGTATACTGAGCCGATATGCAAAGAGAAACCAGGAATTGCAGTTGTTGCTGAAGTACAGGATTCGGAAGCTTGTGTTAAAAAAGTTGCTAAGCGCCCTGCAGAGTCTTTACCTGATTTTCACAGAGATAAAGAGACCACTTCTGCTGTTCTTACAGTAGTACCTAATGAGTTTATATCGAGAACTGATATATACTCCGTAGAGGAAGCTGCTGGAGACTCTAAAACCACTGAGCTGCAGGAAAAGGAGCAAGAGGGCTCTGGTTTGCAGTACAAAGCAGAGAGAGTGCACATTACTGATGAGTCATCCAACCTTGTGGGAGCAGTCAATAAAGCTCTTCTGAAAGTTATACGGAGCGACAGTTTAGATGAAGCTGCAGAATGGAAGAGACTGCAACAAATTACAAGAGTAGACAGAAACCTGCCAGGCTCAATATATGAGAAAAGAACTGCAGTATCCTGGGGAAGCAGCAAGCATTTATTTTTGAACCTGCCTGTAAATGAAAGTCCTGATACTTCTCAGACAAGTAATAATCTTAAACTGGAAGAGAAAAGGCTGCCTTCACCCTCGTTAGTAGGAGTGAGTAATGTTTTTAGTAATTCATATATGCTATCTAATACACACAAACAAATGTCACCTATTCCTTCTCCGTTATCTTCGAGACTGCCCAGCCCGCAGCTACATCACCGGATTCTCCCGTTGCCAACACAGAACACTGAGGATGAATCTATATTCAGCGACTATGGCAGTGGGAGGCATGGTGCTTTAAACCTTTCCTTCAGTGATCTGGAGCCACAGTTTCATCTGAAGTTTTCTGAACCTGGAGAATTGGGATTTGCCACCAGACACTCAGGCCTACAGCAGAATGCAGTGGCAGGGCATTTTGAAAAGCATGCTGTACAGGAAAGATTAACTACTCAGACACACCACAGTTTCTGTCCAGGTCAGTCCTGTTTCATACATTTTTAAACTAACAGAATCGACCAAGCATGAAAGTATTGGAGTGGGGCTTTTTAATACTAGCCTTCAGTAATAAATAATATGTTTGCTAGGAAAGTATTTCCACTATTTAAGGACTGAGTGAAGTTGCTGAAGTTTTTAAAAAAAAAGTTACACCTATATAAGACTTCTTTTCAGGCCCATTTTTTATGTCAGTTTATATTTGTTCAGTCCTGTTGTTACTGAATAACCTCTTAACCAAAGTTAATTAAATATTTTTCTATAGAAAATTTACATGGTTATTTTCCTGCTTTTCCTGTGTAATGTTCTAGTGTGCCTAAATGTTATGATGGCATTTATTATCCAAGATGTTCTCTTTAGTTTGCTTGGCTTAACTGATAGAATATTATCTAGGCAAGCTAATTGAGATTGCTTTACATATAGGACTGGTACTTTGGTTGTTTAGCTACAAGCTGTTGATGAAAATACTGTAACAACAAAAGGCTTGCTTTTAAAAGGATTGCATGCAGGAGTCGTGTTACAATGTTTTGGCGTACAGTGCATGGGTATATTTGTAAATACATGCTGTGAACATGCAAATGCGTAGATAGATGCCATACTGAATAACTGCCTCTGTTAAAGCATCAATATCAATATCCTTAATTTTTTACCTAAGAAACTGGAAGGCTGGAGGATGTAATTGTAGTGGTCTGGGTGTTGCTTGAACTAGTCTCTCTGTTGACAGTGTGAAGTGACTTGATTTCACTATAAAAGGGAAAAGTGCTAATTTCCAGCATTACCACTTTTCATGGAAAATTGGATAATTTTCTATGATCTCAAACGGGAAACTAGAAAAAAAAATTGGAAAAAAACCCATTGATATCTGTATTTCTTAGTATTTATGTAGACTTGAGTCTCTGGTGAGATACATCTTCCCAGTCCCACCCCTGCTTCCCACCCTACTTTTGGATCTCTTGCCATACTTTTGGCTGATTCAGATCACTAAAATGACACCAAATTTTTTTAATTTTTTTTTTTTTTTAAGAGGGGTGCAGAGAGGTGGTAGGGGGTAGTCTGCCAATTTAGTTTCACAAATTGCCTTCAGGGAGGCCCAATGAGTGAAAAGCAGAGTTGGTGCAAGGTGAGTTAGACTATTCTGCAGTCTATACCAGTGAGGAAGACATGGGTGTAAGGAAGGGGGGTTTCCAAAATGGGAGGTGTGTAAGGATGTGAAACTATTATCTTAGCCAAAGAGATTTGAATGAGCCCTATGAGGCTTGCATTCATGCATGCTACTTATGGAAGTTATTTTCGCTCCACTCAAGACTAAATCAAATTTAGTGTTGTTTGAGGAGTTGACAAAACTGATGCAAATGCTCATTGGTGGCAAAAACAGGTGGGTGCTATGCTCTTGTTCTTTCATTGCTTTCTGGGTTCCTGTTGCGCTGTGTTATCCTGCCTCTCTTATTACTATTTTTACTCATCATACCTTTCAGTGAGCTGGTTCAGCTCATGAAATTCCACCTCTGTAAGACAAAAGCAGTACAGAACAGTCTGTTGGCTGAACATCATGGCTATTAAGCAAAAATATCTTTGTGAAGAGAGCAAAGTACAGGCAAAACAAGATCTTCGTTCTTGTTCACAGTTATCTTGCAGCAATAATACAGATAGAAAATATCACTGCAACTTTCTGAAAGTTGTAATGCAGTTCTGGGTGGGTTTTTTTCATTGTTGGGTATGATTGCACCCCAGCATTACTGGTAGGTCAGAAAATCTATAACTTCAAGGGAAAGTTTCATACTTTGCCAGCATATGTAAACTGTAGGTATGTCTCTGGATCTGGGATAATATGACTTTCCATTTTGTTCTGAACCAGAGGTGGGATCATTGTTACTGACAGAGCACTCTGTCGTGTTTCCAAATTTAGGCAATGCGGATGGTATTAAGATTTACAGCTGTGAATTTGCAGTCCTGATTTGATCCTTATCAGATTCCTCCCATGCATGAAGAGCAAAATTCAAAACTATTCCAGATTTGTCTTTAATGGAGTGCTGCAGTAAAATGATTTCTTTCAAATCTAGTCTTATTAAATCATGTAAGTATGTACAGCAAATATAAGAATTATAGAGAATATCAGTTGACTATCAGCTGGGTTGGTTGAAGGATCTATTTCATATCAAAACCACTGGTTTTATGAATGGCTTTTCAAAGTTCTATTACTATCACAGTTTTCACTACTTCACACTGTAAAACATTTGGAGCCTTTTATTACCCATTTAACGTTGTATTTGGGAAATTTCATGAATGGGTTAAAATATTTTCATTTATTAGTTTACATCATTAATTGGACTCATCATACAGCTGTACACATAATTTTACTTCTCTTTTCTGATTGTTTTAATTATGATTCTTCACTCTGGATAATTGGAGAATATTGCTGCAGTCAAAACTGAAACTTTCTGCTAAGACAGAGTGCCTTTTTTTCCTGTACTTCCACTGTTTCTGCAAGTTCCGTTTCTTTAGAGCAAATATTTATGGCACAAATCTCATAGTTTCATTACACAAAGCTCTATCAGTAATTCACTTCAAAGTACAGCTTTCTGTGTTTTCCTGTTGAAGCCATGGGAACAGGCAACAGCTTTTATCTTAGCAAGTTAATAGGTAACTGGGAAGAATTTATAGTTCAATAATAATTATTTAGCAATTTTCTCTGTAAGTGAAACTGGGAATTAGCATTCCTGTATTTGCATGTAATAGATACATTTGAATTATCAAAATTCTAATAAAAGCTTTAGAATAAATTATGGCTTGCAAAGAAAAAAAGTGTTTGACTTCAAGGAGTAAAAACATAAGTACAAACACTAAAATTTCTCATGAAAAAATATTTAAGTTCTCAGAAACATAGTTCACATGTTTCCATAGGAAGTTCTTTCTACTCTAACAGAAAATATATTATGCTTTTATAGCCCTGGAGAAGCCAAGCTTCTGTTTGAAATGATCCTCAATGTATCCGAATATCTGTCTCAGGGAAAGATTTTCTGAGACTTTTTAGTTCCTGACTGTGCTTCTCTCTTAAGTTGTTGACAGCAGTAGAAAAATCTAGGGAAAACATTTTCAGAGCTATGAATGGAATGACACCAATACACTGTTTTACTAAGTATTATCTGAAACAGGAGGAAGATTGGTGATATTTTGAGCAGTTATTGAAGTGAATTTGAGTCAGAACAGGAAAAAGAAAAAAAAATATTCTGGTTATGGTTTAGCCTCTATGACTTAGGGCAAGTCAGCCATGGCATCCTAGTATTTGAGGACACTGACTGGCAACTGTGCTTTGAGTCAGGGTTAGAGTGGGATGGGTCATTCACCATACTTTCTAGTTTATATGTTAGTGATGCTGTAGAAACAGGATAAAAATCTAGCCAGGGCAAATGGTGAAAGCAAGAAAGAGAAGACAGAATAATGTTGTTACCCTACCTCCATAGCCAATGAAGATTGCTCCTTTTTTGGTATCTAGTAGTTTTGTCCAAGAAACACAAAAATCCCAAGTTAGTAGGACTGTAGAGAAAGTGACACTAATGTTGGCTAGAGCTGAATGGGCAAGACTTGTGCCAGGTGAAGATGCTGAGTCTGTGACACTCAGAGGGACAGGTCCATTCTCTCCTTATTACCTTCACTTCTCCTCTCTCATTATCCCTCCCCTTCTTTCGAACAACTGTGATGTTTTTCTTGCCTTTTGGTAATTTGAGTCAGATGACTAAGCAAATTGAAAACTGAGCTAACAGGACAGAGTGGTCTGAAAGTGTGATCCAGGAGGCAGAAAGGACAAGTGAGCAAGACCACCCACTCTAGCAGCAGGAAGTCATTAAATCTCCAAAACCTCATCTGCATCTCAAAATTGGAAGTCAGGAAGCTGGCTGGGACTGACCAAAACAGAAGTTGTTTGGAGTAGGAAATAAGAAGTGAATGAAATCGGATGAGGATGTGGAGACACTGTGATCTTTTACGTGGGAGGTATTAATAGCAAAGCAGGAAGAACAAGAAAGAGTGGACAATCAAGAAAGGGGAACTCCAATGGACTCGATAGGATGTATGGCCTTGGGTAGGATGGAGAGTAGGAATGGAGTACCACAAAACAAATGGAACATGGCAGTTTAGAGTTGAGAATTTTTTTAAATTTTTTTATTGGCAAAATTGCAAAAGGATCTGTAACCATTAGAATGTACATTGTGGATGTAAACCTAACAGTCTTGCTGATTATCTGTGTAATACCATATGGAATTTTGGAGATGTGTGAAAAAGCAAAGGGATGAAGAAAAAAAAAGATGAAGTAAAGAAGTTTGGGTTTAAAGTCTTAGAAATTATAATATTTATTGTGATGTAGCAAAGACACCTTAACTATTGGAAGGAGTTTGTGAGTGCAGTTCTTCAGATTTTTTTCAGAAATCATTTTGTTTAATTGACTAGTAAAATATATACTGAAGAGGTCCTTGTAATGTATTCTGTATGCAAGTCTAGCTGCATTTATCCCTTCTGACTATTAGATGGAGAATGCTGTGTTTGCTTGTTATTGCCAATGAGGATTTCATGGCAGCAAATCATTTTCCATAGAAAGAATTCAAAAGAACAATTTTGTGTGCTTCTCAAAAATTATGAATTGCCATTTGAAAACATGTCAACTGCTAACGACTGTCTCTTGAGTTTGTTGTGGGTTCACCCTGGCTGGACACCAAATGCCCACCAAAGCCACTTTATTGCTCATCTCAGCTGCAAAGGGAAGAGAAAATACAGCAAAAGGCTCTTAGGTCAAGATAAGGACAGGGAGAGATCACTCACCAGTTACTGTCACAGACAAACCCGACTCAACTTGTGGAAAAATTAATTTAATTTATTACCAATTGAATCAGAGTAGGATAAAGAGAGATAAAACCAAACCTTAAGAATGCTTCCCTCAACCCTCCCTTCTTCCAAGGCTTAACTTCACTCCCATTTTTCTTTCCCCCCTCGCCCAAGTGGCACAAGGGGACGCAGAATGAGGGTTGTGGTCAGCTCATCACAAATTGGCTCTGCTGCTCTCTCCTCAGAGGGAGGACTTCTCACAGTCTTTCCCTGCTCCAGCCTGGGGTTCTTCCCACAGGAGACAGTCCTCCATGAACTTCTCCAACATAAGTCCTTCCCACTGGCTGCAATTCTTCATGAACTGCTCCAGCATGGGTCCCTTTTATGGGGTGGTGTAGACCTTCACGACCACACTTCCCCAGAGTGCATCCCCCTTGGGGTCACAAGTCCTGCTAGCAAACCTGCTCCAGCGTTGGCTCCTGTTTTACATGGGGCAACATGTCCTACCAGGAGCCTGATGCAGCTTGCGCTTCCCATGGAGTCACAGCTTCCTGTGCATTCACCTACTACAGTGTGGGGTCCACTACAGGCTTCTGGTGTAATCTCTGCTTCCCATCATCCTTATGGTCTGCAGGGGGACTGCCTGCCTTCTCATGGTCTTCTCCATGTGCTACAAGGAAATCTCTGCTCCAATGCCTGGAGCACTTCTTCCTTCTCCTCCTTCACTCACCTTGATGTCTGCAGAATTGTTCCTCTCACATACTCTCACTCTCTCCGCTGCTGTTTTCATAGGAGGTTTTTTTTTCCTCTTCTTCACCGTGTTATCTCAGAGGTGTCACCACTGTCACTGGTGTGCTTGGCCTTGGCCAGCTGTGGGCCTGACCTGGAGCGGTCTGGCATTAGCTCTGTTAGATTTAGGGGAAGCTTCTAGCAGTTTCTTACAGAAGCCACGCCTGTAGCCCCCCCACCAGAAGCTTGCCACACAAACCCAAAACATGGATCCATTTTACAGTCTTAAAATACAATAAAACTATTTAATCCTATAAAGGACTGTTTAGTATGGAGACACATTTGAATATTATTATTATTAAGTTGGTGTAAGATTGTGAATCCTCATATTTTAGTCAAAGGTTTTTATGGGAATGAAAAAGCACAAAATTGTACTTTTGTTACTGTCATTCATCCACTGGTGGCTGGAGAAACAGTTTTCCCTCTCTGCTACTACTCCTTAGGGTTTTTAACTGCCAGTTAATACTGGGCTTTTCCAGTTTTCTTGTGTTCATTTCTGTTTGCAATGTAAACGTAGCCTACTTTGACATGACCAAGAAGAGACTGATTCTACAAATATAGCAGTTATATGGTCTTAGTTCTATACATTTGCTTTAAATTCCATCATTAAAGTAGTAGGTTCAAGTATCCATGTACGTTTTGAATTTGGGTGTATTATCACTAACCATTAAAAGTTCATCTATTACAGTGCCAGTACTAGATGTAGCCAGTGCTAATTGAAATATGGGATGCAGGCAACATTTTATTGCAGATATTAAATGAAGGTAGCAAGAATAATAAATAAAAAGTTACTATTTTTTCTTTTCCAAATTTACCTAATTTTCTACACTGAAAAGTGACTGATAGTTAAGAGAAATTCATTAATAAGACCTTATAACCTGAGCCATAGTTTTGGAAAATTAAGTTTCATATAAACAAAACTCTGTTTGAAGGCTCTTATAACAGGAGACAGGTGATATTATATTGTTTTTGATGTTCCTTTTCATAAGGAAGGAAAGGCTTTTAAAATATCTTCTCTAATTGAAGTGGTTCAGAGAATAGCTAATTAGCATTTTTAAAGTATTGTAGCGTTCTGTCCATAACAAGTATGCACTTCATGAGGTAAGTTTGCATATAGATCACATGGGGACTTGATGCATAGTTTCTCACAGGTAATTCACATGAAAGTAGTATAAATTAATGTGTTGCTTCACTAAACTCAGCTTACTCAGAGTGCATGTTCTTTGAAGATGCTATAAAGGAGTTATGAATTGACTGGGGTAAGAATAGAATTACTTGGAAAAAACCCAAAAAAACCCAAAGAAAAGATAACCATAGAATCTCAGAATCATTTAGGTTGAAGTTCCCTCTTGAGATTATCTAGTCCAACCCCTCTGCTCAAGCATGTCACCTGGAGCACGTTGCCTAGGCCCACATCCAGTAGGGTTTTGAATTTCTTGAAGGATGCTAGCTGAGCAGCCTCTCTAGGGAACCTGTGTCAGCGCTTGGTCACTCTCACAGTAAGTGTTTTCTTACATTCAGGTGGAATTATGTACATTTTAATTTGTGTCCATGATACTGTTAACTTTTTTCCTTGCTGCTGGGGTGCCATGCTGGCTTGCAAGCAACCAGGACACTAACCTCTGGTGTATCAGCCACTCCTCCCAATGTTGACTCCAGAGTCCTGGGATAGACCACTAGTTTCCACAGGAATTAGAGTCACTGGTCGTAACCCTCCAAGCCTGATCATTCAGCCAGTTTTTAATCCATTTTATGTCCACTTTTCTAACCCATACTATATCAGCTTATCTATGATAATGTTACAGGACGCAGTGTCAAAGGCTTTACTAAAGTAAAGGTAAACATCATATACTGTTCCCACTTCATTCACCAAACTAACAACCTCATTGCAGAAGGCATGAATTTCCCCATTGTAAATCCATGCTGACTACTACCGATCACCTTCTTGTCCTTCATGTGATGGAAAATGCTTGCATGATGGATTTTCTGTATGACTTTCGTAGGGTCTGAGGTGAGAATGACTGGCCTGTAGTTCCATGATCCTTCCTTCCTGAAGATAAGAGAGGTACTTGCTCTCTTCTAGTCTTCAGGAACCTCTGCCAATTGCTATGGTGATTTAAAGATAATATAGAGTGGCCTCATAATGACAACGGGCAGTTCCCACAGTGCTTGTAGGTGCAACCTGTTTGGCCTCATGGATTTGTGTACACCTAGTTTGCTTAAATGCCCCCTAACTTAGTCCTCCATGAATGGTAAGTCTTCCTTGCTACTGAGTTTTCCTTTTCCTTCGTCCCCAGAAGCCTGAGGTTTCCTGGGACAGGTTTTCTTGGAAAATATTGAGGTCAAGGCATGGAGTACTTAAGACTTCTCCATGCCATTTGTCACCAGGCCTGCTACTGCATTCATTAGTTATTTCATACTCTTTCATGGTTTACCAAACTTGAGTGGTTATCACAGTTTTTCAAAACAAAGTGTGAGCTCATAAATGCATCAGATTTATTAGATTAATTATGATAGTGATGTTCAGAAGTTTGGAATCCAAACCTGGATCATATAAAACCTGTCAATCTATTTTGATTATTGTAAAGTTATCGCCTTCCTTTTATGACTATGAAGTTATTCTGCAGATTACAGTCTGGATCAACAATAACGAAACTTTATGTTAAATCTATTAGCATCTTAATAGAACCAGTATCATTCAGTGCTATACACACTTGTGAGGTAGCAGTCTTTGGGTTCTATTTTACCCCAGTGTTTTTCCTACGGATTATTATCTCTGCAAAATTAAATTACCCTATCAATGTTGTTAATATCAGTAACTTATTTTGCAAACTCGTTTCTTTTTACCCAGTCTAAAACCTTGCTGTGTGTCTAATATCTTATGGGAATTGTGTTACCTAAAGACTCAGTATAGCTAAAATGTAGGTAATTGTTTCAGAGATCTTTCTAGATACTGGCTTTCTGAATCATAGTGAGTAACGCAACTATCCTGATTGCCACTTAGGTCTGTAAGATAGATATACCTCTTTGATATGGGTATCTGTTGCTCCTTCTGTAGACAATTGCAGGCTGTATCCAAAATTCTCAAGTTAAGTCTGCATGTCCTTGCTTGATACATCATCGTGCAAAGTTTGCTAATAGAATGTCCAACTAAAATCAGTCATTACATGGCTCTTCATTGGATCTTTGTTTTCCTGTTATAGCCATTGCAGTTACTCACCATGCAGTCTGTTATGATTTCAGTCAAGGACATCATCATATGTTCTCTATAGAGTCTTATGACCCATGGTAATGAAAAGAGATCATTAATACTTCTTTCTAGCCAGTGAAGTCAAAATCTTTTTCATAGTAGCATAAACAGAATAAGGCAATGCTGCACTGAAACAGTAAATTTATGATAGTTTGAAATGAATGTAGATAGGACTGCAAGTTCAAGACAAAGTTTCAGAGTTAAAAAGACCCTCTGAAGACTGACCTTGATAGATGCTGTGAACAAATAGCTCCTGTTTCAGTTGAATGACTTCCCAGCACGACACACTTAAGCAAGTGTTATATTTTCATCTCTCTTTGTAACATGTGACTCTTCAGTCAAAGGCAATCAGTGAGGGGAAACCAAGTGAATTAAATTAGAGTGAAAAACCAGAGACAGCTTAATGTTTGATGCTGGTCACAGATTAACAATTTTCTTTTTCATGGGAGGGAGAAAAGGCCAAAACATTTGCACTGGTTTACAGTTTGTGCACTCAGTTTAAAAGATTTACCATAATGAAATGGACTTCTTTTTTCATTGGTATAAAAATAATTTCTTGAAGTAAAACATCAGCATAATGTGGAAGCTGTCATTTATTACATCTGTATTATTCTGTTGGCCATTTAAAACAAGTCAATAGAAATAGTTCAGCTGTTTAGCTGACATTTTTCCAGATGGATCAGGATGATATATAAGATGAGATCAAACTCAAGTATTTACATCTGTAAATGCTGATTAATAATGTATATATTTTTAAGCTATGATAGCTACTTTTTGCATTTTGTCTCTGAGAAAGGGCACTGAACCAAATCCAACTTGTAAAAGTGGTGAAAAAATCTGCATATTCCCTGCTAAATATGTACCTTAAAATACATGCAATGAAAGATGTAATTTATGTGTATGTGCTATATCATATCACTAACTATAGTACTTCATTATTTAGATGTGACATTGAATCTATAATAATATATTTAAATAATACTTGTAAGTAGTTAATATTACTGAGGAGTCACAGCATTAAAATACTGCACCTAGTGGTTTAATGATGTATTTAATTGTTTGTGTCAGAGGAATTTTTCTTTGGGATTAGATTATTACTACCTTTCATGTGGATTATGGTGGCCTCTCTCTCTCTCTCGCTCCAAGTGTTTAGGATTTTCCAGAGCATAGCCAAAGATCTCTTCAGGGTTGTGTGTTATAATGCCAGAATTAGTGAGGTGAAAACAGGACAGAGAAGAGTTGAGAACTGTGGGATGTGTTTTACAGGAGGAATTTTAAGGGCTGAGAAAAATTCCTCTTTACGAGAACCAGAGGTGAGTAAGGAAGGAAATACAAATAATTCATGGTCCTTCACTTGAGTGACATTGCCTATGTACCTCCACTTGTAGTGTCCTGTGTGATAAAGATTTTGATGCTTTGTAATATTCTAGCTATTTTTACATATATGTTTTGGAAGTGTTAAAATTGCTATATTTTTCATAAAGTTTGCTATTACAATGAAGGGGGATATGGGCCATTTTTGTATTTTTGAGACAATTATGTTCTTTGAAATAGTCCTAAGCAATCACTTAGCATTTCTTTCCTATGAGTACGCAATTTAATGGTTTTGACTTGGATATTTCAAAACTACAAACGTTAAGTATGAATGGTTTGGCTGATGTGTGACCATGTGTAATCTCATTTCTATTTAGTATGTTGGAAAATGAATCTGGAGAAACTTTGTGTGTACCTCCATTTATGGAGGAAGGTATTCTGAGCTTCTATTCTGTAACTTCTTTGGTGGCTTCTGTATTTATGTGTCTACCTTTATGAATACAAAATATTTCCTGATTGTCATCCTCGGTAAACTGGAACTTCTTACTTCACCAAAGTAATTAAATATTTATAAGAATAAGCAACTCTTATTATGTACATAAACTGAAGTAGGCTGGTTCTTGCTCTTGAAATGTCTTTGTTACAGAAGCATCAGTAAAAATAACAAAACTGTAACACAGTGGATTCTGGCCAATAACAAATTAATACTTCTCTGAAATTATGAATTTATTATTTTTTGAAGGAGAAGTTGCAGAAAGGCTAAAAGTGGTGGTTCCCATTCCTTTTACCCCCTAACATGTTTTCAGCAGCTTGGCTAGCAGCCCTGACAGTCCCAGGAGGCCCTGCCAGCAGCAGGGGCACACCCTCCGTTCCCAAACTGTTCCCAACAGCTTCAGCTGTTATTACCTGCAAAATACCAGGTACTTCTGTGTGACCTAAGATGTTAATCATGCATACCTCATATGCATAATTTGTATATGGGATCTAGTTCATATGATTAGTGTGGTTATAACGAATAGTTTTATTTCCATGTCTGTAGAAACTGAATGCTGCAGCTACTAAGGGCAGACTTGTCTAAAAGCTGCAGAATTTTCTTGAGTATATTATGGAAAATTAGGAGTATTAGTCAACAGAAGTTTTTATTTTTGCTTCCCTGTGTTAATTTTATTTAGCCTAAGACATACGTATAACCTGGAAAGCTGCTGGCATTAAGCCAGTTCATCTCACAAGAATCAATATCTAGAGATTATAATCAGTAAATTTCTTCTAAAGTATCTATTTCTGTCAGTAATGTGGTCATACATATGTTGTAAATAGAGGAAACATTCACCAGTTTCTGATTCTTCAAAATGTGATTTGTTTTGCATTAAAAAATTGAAGTAGTTAAGTAAGAAAAATGTATTGAAAGCATGTTAATAAAATAAAATCTATTCAATTTTGGAAAGTATATATTTATAAATAAATGTATGTTATAGTTATGTATAAATTTTAAATAATCATTACAGTTTAAATTTGAGCATATATTTGATAGCTAACCTAATTAATTTTTTGGAAAATGATGGCTTTTGTATAATTAAAACTAAAAATACTATTTTTTAAAAAGTATATTAAAAAAATTGTTTTTAATCATCCCTGTAGCAGCCTTCTGAAAATAAATTTGTAGGTGAATAATAAAACCCAGGTAATATACTAAGAACAAAAGACCAGCTTCGTATGGTAATACATCTTTTTGCATGGGCAGAATAGTCTTATATAAGACCTAAGTATTTGTTTAGATTGCTTTTGTACCCTAACTTCCTCTCATATGTTGCTTTCATGGGATACAGACCTAATAATTTTTGCACTAGCTTACTGTAGAGATAATTCTTTAAATCTGATATACAGTGAAACTATAGTTTTTAATACTATGAGTAAGATAAATACCACCATTTGAATTTCCATTATGGTTTGCACCCTTTTTTCTCATGATTAATTTCTATTCCACTTTTATAATTATTTATGCAAGTTATGCTTATTTATGCAAAAAATGAAAGACATTTGTCATCCAGAGCTACAAAGAAAACTGTTAGAACACACTTCAGTTCTTCACTCTTTTTCACACTCTTAATGTTTTAGCCTACAGTTGGATCTTAGGAAGAGGCTTTTTACTGAGAGGGTGGTCAGGCACTGGAACAGGCTCTCCAGGGTGGTCACAGCACTGGTTTTGGCTGAGTTCAAGAGGCATCTGGATGATGCCCTCAGTCACATGCTCTGACTTGACTGGCCCTGTGTTGAGCCAAGAGTTAGACTGGATGATCCTTATGGGTCCCATCCAACTCAGGAGGGTCTATGATTCTATCCTGTCATCTAATTTATAATATGAGAGGCAGTGTTCCATTTTGATATTTTTCTTATGTTTTCCAAATCATGGGAAAAAAAAAAACAAAACCCTTCCTAATTTTGCTTCTCAGTTTGACAGTCTTAATCCATCCTGAGGGGTTTTTCTCCAGTGTATGGATTAGCAAGAGGCCAAGCCTAATTAGCCTAAAGAACCGTATTTTTCATCCCTTTAGGCATTTAATGTTTGTCTAGTTCTTTTCATCAAGGTAGTTGGATAACATTTAAAGCGTTTCACATCAAAACCTAGACAAAAGATTTGTTTCTGCTCTATTCAGATTTTGGTGGCATGTAAGAACTGTGAGTTTAAAGGCTTTGTTCAAAGGTTAGCAGAATGTGGGCTGTAGTTTGAAGCTATGTCAGATTTCCAGGTTGACATGAATTTAGGGAGAGGTATCTCTCTTGTTAAAGAGCTACCTTTGTAATAGTTAAATCCAGTGAGATTACTTTCTTCTATAACAGCTCCAAAATAGAACATTTTTTATCCAGGCAGAAGTCTGTTGTGGTTTTTTAAAAAATTTAATTTTTTTTTTCTCCTGTCTTCCATGATATTTCAGACCCTACTTATTTGCTTTCAAGTCTTACTGTTTTTACCCTCTGCATAATTGTATTTCAGTTAGAGAAATGTAGATGCTTTGAATGAGAGCAGTCATGTAGGGTGTGTTTGCATTGCATGTTTGGTCCCTGCTAGCAACCCACTGCTTTTCCCGTTTGGGCTCTAAGAGTCACTGGATGGATACTCAGGCAGTTCAAAGAGTAGCCTGAGCTTGAAAGATTCTTGTGTAGTTATAGTTGTGAAGATATGTCTGCACAGACCTCATACATCTATCAAAACCTTCACAGCAGGGCTGGCATTCATTACACAGCTTCTCTCTCACCCCAATGAGTTATAGTCATTCTACCTATGTGGCACAGAGCAAGGACCTTAGGCTTTCTTCATGTGGGTTAGGTGTGACTGTAGACTCAAAGGGGATTTCAGGCTACAGACAAGGCTGTGACATAGCCTGAGCTTGAGGCATTAATAATGTGGATAGTCAATGAGACAGAGCATAAAAGTAGGTTGAATTAACTTTGTGAAGTCAGTTGCAGCTCTGTCATCAGAGGCTTGGGTTCTCTTATGTGTAACTCTCATCGAAATTGATGTTGAACGTGCAAATTGGGCTGACAGCTGGGTGTTCCAGTGGAACAAATGAAAAGTTTAGTGGAATTCAGGTCTGCTTTAGCCTTGACTGCTAAAAACAACATCTAATGATACTAATACTTAAACAGTCGTGGCATTGAATAGTTGTGGAAATATTTCCACCATCCTCTTGGTGATGAGTTCGTGAACCAGCTGCATAGCATATTCTGCCTCACTTTCCTACTCAGCTATCTTCCTTACCACACTGCCACAGCCCCTTCATCACCTCTGCTTTATTTCTATTGCTTTTCTCCTACCTGTGCCTTTTGAAAGACCTCATACTTTCTTTGTTCAGAAGAAATTATCTCTGCTACCTGTTTCATTTCACAAATGAAAGGAAGGAATTCTGAATCCATATTGCCTCCTTATTCCACAAGGCCTTTGGCATGGATGCAAAAGTGTGCAGAATAGAAAAAGAGCAGTTTTAGATGCCCTAAGGTGTCTGTGTCTTAGGCACAGACATAGAGCTGGTAAATCTGGCCCAGAATGATCCACAACTCTGCTGACTGGGGTAAATTAATTTCAGGATCTAGCATTCATTTAGGCAACTGAATCCAAATTATTTTATTGTAAATTATATCAGAGGTTTTTATTGCAGCAATGTTGTTAACTTTCATCAAGCCAAATTCATCAAATTTGGGTTTATTCTTTCAGAAAAAAATATTTAAAAATAAAAAGTATCCCAATTTTGGTCTAAAGATCTCATTATACATTCTGGTACTTTGTAGTCTGTCTTTGTTCATTGTTCTAAAAATTGAACTCTAATTCCCCATGCTTTCTTCTGGGAACTACTTGTATTTCTATATTGCCTTTATAGCTAAGTATAATTTTTTCATTGTCTTTGTATCAGGGTAGTAAGGCACTTCATTTGACATTTACCATAAAACTTGGCAGATTCTGTGGAGATTTTCTGGAAAATTGTTTTATGATCCTCAGTCTACTGAAATAGCATCCCCCTTTTTTTAATCCTAGTAGGAAACTTGATCAAGTGAAACTAATTGTTCTTCTTGGTGACACAAGTATAGAGCTCAGGAGGACAGACCTTAGAGGTCTTTGGCCAACGCGCAGAATTTGCATAACAGGTTTACTGTTACAGCAGAACTGTGAGCAAGAGAAATAAAAGGAAGTCATGCCTCTCATTTGGTTCATTTGGCATCCACTTGTTGAAGATGAAAGAATTTTAAAGTATAAAGTATAGCTTCTGTATGAATCAGAAATATGACCAATAGTATTTTCTGTCACATTCATACAGTGGTTTGCTTTAGCATGGCGTATGTTATCACTGTGCCTTGAAAGAGAAAGCCACCCTTTTCAAGAACATTACTGAATGCATGCTTAACTTGAAGCAAGACTGAGAGCAAGCATGTGCTTATGATCGATTTAAATAGGAATGCTTTCTAAAACAAAATGATATGCTGGATGGCCAATTGCTAAGTTGTAATTTTATTTTTAACGTAAGTGTAACACTGGCGGCCTTGAGTTTGCTGGATTGCCGTAGTGGCTGGTATTTACATCTGGTTCATTAGCATGTCAGTGAAAAATTTCATGTGACAAAAATCCATTTAGCTAATGAACCACCTTTTAATTAGACCCTGAATTTTCAAAGGAATACAACATTTTGGTTAGTTGGGTTTGGGTTTTTTTACCTCCCGGTAATGTAATACAACTCCATGGAACAGTTGCAAAAATGAATTGAATGACAGAAATATTTTCAAGCAAATTAAGCAGAATACTTGTTAGGTGCTCAGACATGTAAGGCTTTGTTTTGCTTTGCCAGACCTGACTGACGCCAATAGAAAGGGCCAGGTTACACAAGAAGGAGTGTTTTCCTCTATTTCATAATAGAACCCTTTGGGTTCGAGAAAGCCTCGATAAAGCTAAGATACTTGTGGGTTCTTTTGGTGGTTTATACTGTTATTTTGATGTGCAAGCTGTAATGAACACACGTATATTATCTGGCAGACTTTATGCAATCAGTCGGCCACTAAGCCTGAAAAAAAGTCTTTCCAAAAAAGCACTTTAAAAAAAATTAAAAGTTTTCTCCTAACTTTACTCCTTTTAATGTGGAGATGTGTCTGAGTTCAGACTGCAAAATACGGCTTGTCATTTCAGCAGGCATTTGTTAAAATATGACTAAATACAGACTGGATGAAAAAGAAATGTAGGTGGTAACTAATGATGTAAAGTTGTAGATCATTTTTGCATAATTTCTGATCAGTAGTTTTCAGGTTGCTATAATTAACCACTCATTTAATGAATCTTACTGAAAAACAAAGCAAAAGTATTCAAGGTTAGTATGTTTCCTCATGACTTCTGAAACCTCCTCCGTTGTACTGAAAAACAAAAGTATGATAGAGATTGTAAAACAGAGTGGATTGACAGGTTGGCTAGGGCTGCATGTTTTGCTCACCACACACCAACGTGAAGCACCAAAGCATGTCTGTAGGAGTCAGGTTCAGAAGAAACAACAGGACATAGTCCTTCTTGCAGAGTATAGCTGAGCTGTGGAAGGGTTTACCAAAGGATGATGCAGAACCCAACATTTACATCAGCACGGGACAGAAGGAGTAGACGTCTTTGGAGTATTACTGAACAGTTTGTGCAAAACCAGGTGTCTGAGTTGCACGTGGTGGGAGGACAGCAGAATATACAGAAAAAGCATCATAGTACTTGCATGTTCTTACACACTGCCTTAGACATAGGGCTCTGTTAGCTGTAGGATGCAGAGGTAGTCAAGCATCTCACTCTCATTTTTCTTTCATTTTTGTATTATTTTGTGGTAAAAAAAGAAAAGAGAAAATATTCTCAGCAATGCTGATTATACTGATGTTATCCACTGTCTTGTTGCAGTGATCTAGTACTGTTAGGAATGTTTTGCAGCACATCCTTAATCTGAGAAGAATTCTGTACCTCAGAAAAGCAATCAGTTCCCAGAAATGTTGCTAGGGATAAATTAAATGTTGCTGGCCAAATTATTTTGGGGAACTATTTAATTCTATGTAGTTACTTCATTTTCTAGCTTTATGAGTGATCCTGGAGAGAAAGAAAAGGGAAAAGCTGAGTCAGTGTAGTTTACCCTGCTGAGTATTTTACTCACATTAGGTTGTTTCATATTGCATTGTTCTCGTATCAGTCAATACATAGAATTGAAAACTTCCCCTTGCTAAGAAGCAACACTTATTTTTAAGGAACTATGTATACCTTTCTTATCATACAGAAGTAGTTTATAATTGTTTTCTAAAGGTTTTCTTCATACTAATGAACTATTGATCTCTTTTTAATGCCTGACTAGCTGATCATGTTTCAACTACAATGAAATTGCCACCTGAGTCTAGAAAAGATCTGATATTGCAATACAAGCTTGTCTGCAGGTAAGACTTTCAGTCCTGTGGCAGGTCCTAGGTCAGGTAGAAATAAAGGAAGAAACCACTGGCTTTCCTACATTGTATTTTGGTTTGGAAGAACCTTATTTTACATAATTTTGTAATTTTTTTTGTTTCAATTCATAAACTAAGATATTTAATGTCATATTACACCCACCTACTTCCCAAGTTCTGTACAAATATCTAGCTTGCAGGAGGCAAATATGAATAATAGTATTTTCTGAATATTCTGAATTTATCCACTGTTCCAGTTGTAACAGGAAATTGTGAAGAATGGATCTGCCAAGGCACAGATTGAAGCTGGAATTGAATCTGGGCTTGAAGCTCTTGAAAGGTTGTAATAAAACATATGTTTACTTTGGGTGAATGTATGTGATTGCTGTATCTTGACAATCACTATTAACCTAAAAGGTCACTTAGATGTAGCAAAATGTTGGTGGTAAAATATAATAACTGTAAAGCACCTTGTCTGAATGCAGAATTTTCAGTTGGCAACCATTTTTTAACAGTTGAAGAGAAGCCTCTCATGGATGCCACTATAAATTAATCTTGAGCTCACAGATGTTATTTGAGTAAAGTAAGTCTCTTCAAAGAGCCCACAAACCAAACAAGATGACAAGAAAAGCTTAAATGTAAAGAAATAGTTTGAGCCTGAATTTATTCAAAGAAGGCTAAAATATTTTAAGCCATCTATTATCACTTCCACGCCTCCAGTTTTCACAGGTAGCACTGTTCGCATCTACCTACTTGTGAAACTTATGAAAGCAGGGAATAATCAACAGCTATGAAAGAAAAAAAAAAAAAAAGCCCAGTGGCTGTGTGCAATGATTAAGTCAGAAATGGTACGAAGGAAAAGGAATAAATAAGTATTTTTATAGAAATTGAGAAAGAAAACAGCCTATGTTTTTTGACTGCTTCATTGTGCCATTTTTAATGCAGCCAGCTTATGATTAGCTGAGGAAGTGGAGCTTTTGAATGTTTTAGATTAAATAAGAGTATGGATAATAATAAAATAATGTAAAATAGGCCATTCAGTATTACTGTTGAAGTTTAGTGGAAAGAAGAATGCAAAGCAATGTCAGTGACGCAGCTCAGTCTCATACAAGCACTGACTGGAACTGAGAAAAAAACACATCTCAGTGCCCCTCGAATATGGCTATACTGCTTTCCTGACATTTTGGGTGAATTGAAGCCCATTTATGAATCATGGTGTTGGGTAAAGGAGCCCAAGAGGGTAGGATGCTCCTCAAGAAGGAAATCTTGGTGACAGAAGAACAGGCTGTCCCAGTCTGTCAGAAGAGGAGTCGGCGAGGAAGGAAGCCAGCTTGGCTGAGTAGAGAGATCTGGGAAAATATTTGGAAAAAGAGGGAAATATATGAGCTTTGGAAGAAGGGGCAAGTGTCTTGGGATGACTACAGGAATATAGTGAGATCATTTAGGGAGAAAGTCAGAAGAGCTAAAGCCGAACAGAACTCAGACTGGACGGTTCTGTAAAAGAGAATAAAAAGTCCTCCTATAGATATATTGACAGTAAAAGGAGGGTCAAGGAGAATCTCCAACCCTTATTAGATGCAGGGGGAACATTAGTGACAAGGCTGAGGTACTTAATTCCTTCTTTACCTCAGTCTTTAATAGTAAAATTGGTCATTCCCTGAGTACTCATCCTCAGGAATTGGCTTACAGGGAGGGGAAGAATAACAAAGCTCCCATGATTCAGGAGGAAATGATTAGTGACCTACTTGGCCAGTTAGACACCTACAAATCAGTGGGGTCAGATGGTATCCACCTGAGGGTACTGAGAGAGCTAGCAGAGTGCTTGCCAAACCCCTTTCCATGATCTTTCAGCAACATTGGCAGACTGGGGAAGTTCCACTTGACTGACTGGAGGCTGGCAGATGTTGCACCCATACATAAGGGTTGGAAGGTGGATCCAGGGAACTATAGGCCTGTCAGTCTGACCTCAGTCCTGGGGAAGATCATGGAGAGGGTCATCTTGGGAGCAATCATGCAGTGCATGTATGATGGCCAGGGGATCAGGCCCAGTTAACATGAGTAGATCCTGTCAAACTAACTTGATCACCTTCTATGACAAAATGACCCGCTCAATGGACGAGGGGAAGGCTGTGGATGTGGAATACCTGGACTTCAGTAAAGCCTTTGACATGGTTTCTCACACCATTCTGATTGAGAAAATGGTTGCCACTGGCCTGGACAGGTGGACCCTCTGCTGGGTTAAAAACTGGCTGGATGGCCGGGCCCAAGGGTGGTGGTAAATGAAACAAAATCCAGCTGGAGGACAGTCACGAGTGGCAGCCCCCAGGGCTCAGTCCTGGGTCCAGTTTTGTTCAACATCTTTATCAATGAGCTCAGTGAAGGGATTGAATGCTCCCTCAGTAAATTTGCAGATGACACTAAACTGGGAGGAAGTGTTGATCTGCCTGAGGGTAGGGAGGCTCTTCAGAGGCATCTGAACAGACTGGACCAATGGGCTGAGACCAATGGGATGAAGTTTAACAAGGCCAAGTGTAAAGTGCTGCACATGGGACATAACAAATCCATGCAGCACTACAGGCATGGAGGAGACTGGCTAGAGAGCTGTCAGGCAGAGAAGGACCTGGGGAGTGTTGTTTGACTGCAGGCTGAATATGAGTCAGCAGTGTGCCCAGGCAGCCAGGAAAGCCAATGGCATCCTGGCTTGTATCAAAAATAGTGTGGCCAGTAGGTCCAGGGAGGTGATTGTGCCCCTGTACTTGGCATTGGTGAGACCACACCTCGAGTACTGTGTCCAGTTCTGGGCTCCTCACCATAAGCAGGACATTAAAGTCCTTGGAAGAGTCCAGAGAAGGGCAACCAGGCTGGTGAAGGGACTGGAGGTCAAATCATATGAGGAGCAGCTGAGGGAGCTGGGGATGTTTAGTCTGGAGAAGAGGAGGCTGAGGGGAGACCTTATCACCACCTACAACTACCTGAAAGGAAGTTGTAGAGAGGTGGGTGATGGTCTCCTCAGCCGAGTAACAGGAGATAGGACAAGGGGAAATGGTTAGAAGCTGCACCAGGTCAGGTTCAGATTAGATATTAGAAAAACATTTTTTACTGAAAGAGTTGTCGGGGCCTGGAACAGGCTGCCCAGGGAGGGGGTTTAGTCACCATCCCTGGATGTGTTTAAAAAAGGGTAGATCGGGTACTTAGGGATATGGTTTAACATAGGACGGGAACTGTTGGACTTGATGATTTTAAAGGTCTCTTCCAAGCTTGTGATTCTGTGATTCAGTAAAGATTGAGAGTTCAATGCAAGCAGGAACAATTAGTATCCAAATAATTTTACCCTGTCCAGAATCTTTTTAACTGGTGGTGGAACTTGAATATACATGAAAACTCCATTCAGAGGATTTGCAGGATTGGTGATCAGTTCCCTTTGCTCAGTTATCCAATTTTCCCAAGATTGCAAAAGTTGGTATAGGTCTATCTGGGCCTGCAAGTTTATTTATTAGTGTTTCAAACATCACAGTAATAAGATTTAGTTGATAACAGTATAGCATGGTTTAGGGGTTTCTGTCGGCTCACGATGCTCTAAAATGCTGTTCCAGAGATAACCTGCATTAAAAAAAAAGTCAACAGAATCTTTTGAAAGTTTTTATGATGTTCACCAACTTAGGCTCGTTAGTCAGTTGTGATGCCATGTGTACTGATGTCAGAGTTACACGAGTGTGAACCAAAGTAATCTTTATTAGCTACATCCCTCACGCTGAGATGTCTGCATATCTGACCACTGCAGTGAGGTGTTCAGTGCTGGCTTTCTGTTCCTGCCCTAGATAAGCAGAAAAAGTAGGTATCACTTGTCACAGGACATGTGAAATAATGTAGCTGAAGATCTTTGAGAGGTGAATTGTCAAATAATTTTAGGTGTTAGACTGGCTTGATTGCTCTTTTATAATTAGATGCAAATAATAATGTGCAGAAGAGGATGGAAGTTACTTAATTATTCTGTTATAGTTACAGAAATGTGGTTTTACCAGACTTAAACACAATTACTCACTTATTAATTTATTCATTTTCAATTTATATGGAGCAGTGATAGGCTTGTATTTCCACTTGTCAATATTCAGTACTCAAAGGGTTAAATGTGTTGACAGGCAAATTCTTACTACCAGGATTTTTTTTTTTATTGCTTTTATCCTAAGGAACCTGCCCTCCCAGATTAGTACAGCTGTTTAAGCTGTTTGATTATATACTTGGCTAAGCAAATCTTGGAGTAGTACTTTTGATAGTTACAGTACACTAAAATCTTCTTAATTGGAATCCTTTCACAGTCTGCTGCTTCTCCTAAATCTCCATCACCTTACTGTCTCACTGCCTTTTGTCTCATAGCTCTCCCTCTTTCTCTGACCCTAAACCTTGACCCTGGGCAACTTTCAGCCAACCCCTCCGTTTATTACTTCCTCCCCTTTGTCTCTGTTTGGCATCTTGGCTGGCTCAAACGCTGTCTCCATTTCCTTCTGCCTTCTGTTCACTCACATCTCTCAATCTTTGCACCTCAATTTTGAGAAGTTTCAGTGTTGTTTGGATACAAATGTTGGTCCTTCCCCATTAAATTTACATTATTCTTCTCTTTCAGTGAGTAGCTGAGCCTGACTTGCTTTATGTTGTTTGAAATAATGTTGCCTCTTTTTTGAAACTCTCTGTTCTTGTGCACTCTTATTTTGTCTGTTTAGCATTAAGCGTGCGGCTGAGCACAAAATCTTAGTTCTTTCTCTAGGTTAAACCCTTCCACCTATACCTGTCTGGCATTGCTGTATAGGCTAAATTACAGGGTTAGGATGTATGAAGATAGAACTTTAAAAAAAAAAAAACAAAACAATAACCTTCAAAATTTTTTTCACCAACCTTTCTCTTTGACGTGGAAGTTCCTCTGTCAATATTTTTAAAAAATATTTACTACTGAACAGAAGCTTTTGATTGTTATAATTAATTCTATCTTTCTTCATTGGAAAATACC
Organism: Laterallus jamaicensis coturniculus; assembly: GCA_022605575.1. Taxonomy (NCBI): domain Eukaryota; kingdom Metazoa; phylum Chordata; class Aves; order Gruiformes; family Rallidae; genus Laterallus; species Laterallus jamaicensis. The sequence goes on along the minus strand of JAKCOX010000013.1, from coordinate 1,067,861 downwards.
TGTTATCACTTTCCAGGAAAGCATCAAGATAAAATACACAACATGTAGTACCTTTTCATTTCTTTCAGATAATTGTGTATTAATCATTGCTTATGGGAGTATATACTGAGGGCCAGATCTGTAATGTAATAGTTAGCATTCCTGCAGATGTGAATTTGGGACTGTCTGTAATAGGGATAGGACAAGTGATACATTTGAAGGAAGACATGTAAGATGATACTTTGTTATTTAGTAAGTAGTAAGTATTGTTATAGACTACAGTTGGGGCTGTTACTGCTGATTGTCACTTATGTTCTTATTTTATGAGTTCTTAAGAATTCCTCAAACTTTAATAATTTCTGATAAAATTAAACAGCTTGTGTGTTTAAGTTTTTTTTAATGGCAGATGAAATTGTTTATCTACATGTAAGAAACAGGTTGGAGGAAAATGCTGCTTTACAACAAAGTTGCTATATCAAGAAAATATTTGAAGGAAGCTATTAGATTTTTCTGGAAGATAATTTTTGTCAGGAATATATTTTTGTCTTTGTCAAATGTAGCTAAGTAACAGGACTTCAAAAAGAAAAAAAATCACATATCATTGAGTTTTACACTTAGCATTTTTTGCAAAATACTACATCTGCAGGGAATGTAGTTTGTCCAACCTGCGCTTTTTTCCCACCACAGTCCTGAGCTGGAATAGAAGTAAGGAAAGGTAACCAAGGAAAGGAGCCAGTGCTCAAGCTCATTCTTGAATTAACAGTTGGCAATTAGCTCTCAGACAACAGACTGACACTGTGCAACAGTGTAGAAATATCCAACTGGTTTGGAGTTCAACTGGTACTCCTGCATGACATAGGCCAAAATCAGGAAGAGATACTAATTTATGTCCAAAACTAGTATAGATATGTAACCATAGCCATGTACTACACAGCACAGCTATGTAGAGCTTCTTAAACTGAATGAAGGGCTTCACTGAGTATCTGTACTAGCTATTGGTACCATTAACTTTCAGATTAGTAGCTTTGATGCCACTGTTTCAGTCATCCTTCCAGTTGGATGTAGAAAAGGAGTGTAACAAAACCTTTTGTGGGCCCTTGAAGACGACAATGATCTCATGGATCTCTAAGTTGATTATGTCCATCCACTGCATGTGGTCACTCTCACTTAAGATAACACGTATGTTAAAGCAATCTGGACAATGTTGCTAATGAGGTTATAGTGAACAAGAGACACCAGCTGTCAAATCCCTAAGGGTCAACAGTTAGTTTGGCATGATCCTTTTACCCCAAAATTTTGTGTATTTTTTCTGTTGTGGGTGTTGGACAAGGTTGCCAACATTGTCTTTGTTTCCTGATTTTCAGTATCTTTTGGGCTATTGTGTGTCTTCCTGTTGGGTAACAGGCAAAAAGAATGTCACATGCAATGCAGTGCTATTCCAGGAGGAGCAGGAGGAACAACAGCACAGGCCATGTGGTGTCACCCTGTTGCCATCCTCCTCCTCTTATCAGAGTGCAGTTTTCCACTGATGAATCATATATACCATAGTCTAGCTATAAATAGCACCCTCAGTGTTAATTCATTTCGTTGCTGTCAGTAGTGTCCCTGGTTATCTATAGAAGCTATCATTTTAATTGTTGCTTCTGGTGCTTTTGTGCATTTCTATCCATACTTCATTAAATCCAATCTTAATACTTGTACCAAAAATCTTTATATAATAACATTTGTGCAATGAAGGAGTGATCTGAGTGACCAAAGTGACCTCTGTAAATAGATTTATCAATGTTAGAGCATATTTTACTAGTTCTCAACATTTTTAAGGATATTGTAAAAGATGTATATTGATTAACAACAACCTTACTAAATACATAATGCTTTTTCACTTATCTAATGGCCAAACCAAATTTTGTCTGTGGTGGCTTTATCTTTCTGATTGTCAACAGAAGAATGAGAGATGGTGAGTAAGGAGAAATGTTCTAAAAAGCACATGAGGAAAGTAATGTAAACACTTTAAGTCATTAAATAGCGTATTAAATTTACTTATCCTACTGATATTGTGGTCAAGGATTCTTGTAGCCTCTATTCCTAGCTTGCTGCCTAAAAGATGTTAGCTTCTAGCTGTGTAGCTTTTTGACTGGATATTCTATATAGTTCTTTATTCTCCTTATTGTACTGGCCACAGGTTTCTAATCTTTTCAAAGACAATTGCTTGCAAGGTCAAATCTTGCTAAACAAATCAAGGTATAAATAATTTAAGCATCCATCTCCTCCTCCACATTCTTTTAGGTCACTGGCTAAGGCCACATACGAGAAAACCAGTTGTAAAACGATACAGTGAAACACTCCCCAAGTAGCAGACAAAAAATTATGGTCTCAGGAATGCTTCAGGTTTTGATAGGTCATTTGAGTGTAGTTTACAACAAATATGGTATGTACTATGACTATGTAGAAATGGCTTCAGGTAATGAAAAACAGTTATAAACTGGTTTTGGAAAATGGTCATTATCTATCTTAGAACCCCAGAAGACATTAGTGTATGCTTAATACCAAAAGCCTCTGTGACTTGTCAGATACTTCAAAGCCTTGTGTAGTATGTAGTTTTGTATGTACACAAATTGCTAACTTGGGAAATGTTGTATAATTAATATGTGCTGTTAGAGTATTTAACTAGATTACTTTGGGTATTATCCCAATCTGGAAGTTACTATCAGCACGGAAATTTACTGGCATTAAAAATGAGCCTTTTGCTGTAATTTCCTGGCACTGCAGCCCAGAACCTCGCTCTGAATGCTGATTGTTTGATTTGGCTCTGGACACATGAACTCCTTTAGGAATAGTAAGGGATTCAGAATTTGCACTGAAGGGCCAACTGCTTCCTGTGTTATGTGCCCTTGGGGTTTTTTGTGTCTCTGTATCTTTCCATATAATATCCATTGTGAACACTTGGAGAGCATCCCACTTGCATTTGAAAGCCAAATTTGGCTGGAAAGTGACAAGGCAGGTCCTGGTCCTTATCTACTCAGTGTAAATAAACTGGTTACATTTGAGTACGTGCTAAAGCATGATGTTGAATGGGGTCAAACTACTCAGTAGGTTGCAGGACTGTACCCTAAGCCAGCAAATATATTCTGTATTGTTACTGGAGTTCCTGTTCCTTGGCTTTACTGAACACTTATGGGATGGTTGCACAGCCGTGGAACTCGCATATGGTTCTCTCATCCTTTTGCTCATGATCTTCTGCTTTTTTTTTTCTTTTTCCTAATTCAAACTGTGCCACTTCTTTTACACTAAGTTAGTGGTAGGTATTCTCATTTTTGCTACTCAGGTTTGTTTGCTCTCTTAGGGGATGGAGTTGGTTTTTTAGAATAAATAGTTGGAGGTGGAGGAAAAAAGCAGTATAAAGTCTATAAATAACTAAGTGTAAATCCTTAATTTAAAAAATAAATAACTTTACATTTAGACAGTGAATTTTATTTTAACACAAAACACATGCGTGTCTTCATTTGCAAGAATGGCATTTAGCATCTTTTTCCAGTTTCACTAGTCTTACACTTAACTATGGATTTGCTTAATGTTAAGAGGATTTATTAGTCTGCCTAGTGCACAATAATCACTTTTCTGCACAGAAAGCTATGTATGGCTTTACATTCTATCCAACAGAATAGAAAGAACTGTACTGATGCTAAGATTTTGGTATCTTGAGTATCTAGCGGAGTAGCAGAGCAAACAGGCTCCTTCTATCTCCTTCCTTCCTTCCCGTAAAAGGAAATTTGGGAAATTTAAGTGAAGGAAAATTGAAAGCTTGAATTTCTTTTCAGCTTTTTAAATTTTTTTCTCCCTACTTATTCATATTTCTTTAACTTCAAAACAGAGTTTAACTCTAAAAAAGCAAATCTTACTCTCCCCTCTGTCAGCTACATACATAGGAATATTTGGTACAGAAAATATGTTTGTACAGAATTAATGTCCTTATGTACTACCAGATCTGAGTTAACACAGATGGCATGTGCATGAAACTGTGCAGTATCATCTAAGTACAGAATCTGGAACTGCTGAGACCATTTCACGATGCTATTTTTAAATGGAAATTTATTAAATTGGTGTCTAATGCAACAAAAAGAAAATAGAAATTTTAGACAGGAAAAAAACAGGAAGCATTTACTGTTTGGTTCCTGATCTAGAAAAAGATCAGGCCAGAGGGATCGATCATAAAATCTGAGGTGCACACAGCAAAAACCAGTTTTGGTAGGATCTGCATATTTTGGATTTCCATATTCTTAAAAACTATGTTGACTTTTCATTGTGAGGTTACCCTTATATTCCACCAATGCTTTCAGCAACTGTGGTCAAGCTTAATCTATTTGTGCAAGGAAGTATACTGAAGATTGTTTAACTGTCTTGGGACTTGCTGATGTAAGATCTTGCAACAGCTAAATCCCTACAGTAGTATCATTGCCTTTAGCTAGTAGTACCACAGTCACTCTAAATGTAGTTCTGATGTTCAGCGTGTTCAGCTCTGCAGTCAAAACGATGCCTTTAAATAAGCAGCTTTGCCAGACTGCTTCAGTTTTGTGGTGAACTTGCTGAATATATCTACTTTCACACACACACACACACAAAGTTCTTCTGAAACAGCTGAGAAAGTACAAACAGGCTTTCTGTAGAGGGACTGCCCAGAGAAAGCATGCTATGTCACACAGAAACCATCCTATGTGTCATAGAAACTGCAGAACTGTGGATTCACAATGGTAATTTAATAGAAATGCGTGACATGTTATCTAATACTCCTGTTTGCTAATTTAAGAGGTTGTGTTTAAAAGACTTTGTATGACAAGATTACATAATTTGTACAGAAAAATACACATGTAATTATGTAGGTTTAGCATAGCCCTAAAGGGTTCAGTCCAATGATATGACCATGCCTGTATCCCTGAGGTTTCAGTGCCTCATTTGTCTTACTTGTAAATCTGACAAGATAAAAAGTTGTTTACTTACACTTGCCAAGCCTGCGTGATAAAAATTGCCAAGGAAACATTAAGTACTCAGTCTTCCTGCGTTTACTGTGTGTGTCTTCTGTTCCCTTGGGACAATAGATGGCAGCAAATCTGCATCTGGGCACTACATGTCGTGTTCATAGAAGGCACTACCTTGTCAGTATAAACTCTAAAACCTGGAAGATAGTTTCAGTAGCAACTGAATTCTCTTGGAAGCCCTTTTTTTTCAGCAGGGGTGGAGAGGAGGTGGGAATGAAGAAGGAAGGTGTTGTCATATCACCTAAATTGGCTAAAGCCAGTGATTGAAGGAATATATACGGACGTTTATATATGCACACATAAAATATTAGACCTTTTTTAAACACACGCTGAGATATTTTAGAACATTCATTATAAATTTATGTAGCGAATAAACCTAATTCAACCACAGTCTCTGAAAATACAGAAACAATCTAGATTTCCTCTTGGTGGATTACAACGGGTTGCAAATTTAAAAAAAATAAAATTGTTTCCTGGAGAAGCAGTAAAATCCATCTGTGAAAGCTCTTAAGGGAGAAGAATGGCCAAGTATTTAAGAATTTGCTTAAAATAGAATAGTTAGATGGTTGAAATTCTCCTTTTACCTTCCACAGTCTACACAGGCAGATGGGTCCCTTAGCACAGAAGCGGTTGTATGTTAACAGTGCGTACAGGTAGTACTTGGTTCAGGGAAGAATGGGGTCGTCAGCTAGCAGGGTAAACCCACAGATAACAGAAGACAAAGTAATAATTGGAATAGAAGGTGGAGAATAGAGGCTTGGGAGCAGCCTGGCAACAGCAAAAATACCATAAATTGATATGATGATGCATAAAATTCAATTTGGACAAAAACTGAATCTCTGAAGCTGAGGGAGGTAGCCCAGAAAACATTTGGCAGGGCTGTCTTTTCTTAGCTGTGCCACAGTTAATTATGGGAAATACCAGCTGCTGCAAGGAAACATTCTGAACGTGGCCCCTTGCTACAGCCCTGTATCACTTATGAATCAATGAAAATTATTGGAGTAAACATTATGGATAAAATTCAGTGCCACATAGGAATTCTCTCTTTAGAAATAGTTAACTTAGAATAGACAACTTGAAAAAGAGGAGACATAGATAAAAAATAATTGATTGAAACTGGCTGCAGAACATAACTGTAGTCAAGCTCTGAAGTTCTGGAAGTAATGCTGAGAGGAGTGGGCAAACAGTGAGTGCATAATTACAAAACCAAAATGAATTCCCAAAGAGCATTGAATTAAAAATCATAGTATTTCCTGGGTTTTGCTATGTATATATGCATTTTAATGCTGTTTTAATGCTACGTTGTTTTACGGAAATACGTATTGACGTTTGCAGGTTATATGACAAGATCGCAATTTTTTCAATATAAAGTCAATAATTATCTCAAAGTGTGAGCTATGTGTAATAGCTTTTTGCAGAAATGGTGTCTTTTGTAATTTTCAGATTTTGTGGGAGCAAGATGAAAGATGAGTTTGTTCACACAGTCATAACTGATTTGTACTTCAGTTACCCATTTTACTTTGCTATGCTTATTGATACAGTATGGCACCTAAATTATTTGGAGCCCTAAACTTTAAGCAAGCTCGAAAATCAGCCTATATTTAAGCAAACAGGCTTTAAAATTCTGATCCTAGTGCTTCATTTTTAATGTGGCCTTTTAAAATTAGGGGAAATGCAAAAAATTTATTGCAAAATTGTAAGTACAGTTGCTTGTATAACACTAAGCTACCATACGTAGCAGCCAGGAATTGTGCTAGTATCTGAATTTTCCATCAGGATGTTCCAAGTGGGATCTACCACCCAATATATACAAAAGAGGTGTGTATATGCCTTATTATGTCAGACATTATGCTTCAGAGAACAAGCTGACTTTGTGGAATTAATTGGTTTTGTCACAGCAAAATTGGAGGCTCTCATGCAGAAAAAAACTTGCTGTTTCTGGGGACTAATACACCAGTGATGCTGCAAAGGGAAGGGAGAGGCTGGGTGGCTGTAGTGCATGACATAGGTCTGTATTCTTGTCTGTCAGGTTTTACTGTTGCCTCTTACTTTGCCCACTAAATACACATCTGTTTGTTTGTAACTAAACCACTCCGAAACTAGGTTGATAATATGTTTAAGGTTACTGGGGCAAGGTAAAGTGTTAGGTATTACTTCTGATTGAAAGACTCAGATTGTTATACATTTGGTGTAAGGGACTAATATGTATTGGCAGAGTCCTGCTAAGACCTAATGTCAAAAAGTTTGCCTCATCAGTCTGTTGAGCTTCCTTACCATAGTTTTATACTTTACAGCCACCTCTGAAATACGTGTGTATAACAGGCACCTTCAGGGGGGCAAGTAAGATGCCTTGGTGCAGAGGAGGTGAAAACCATGTGTCTCTGTATGGGGGAAAAGACAAGCAGCCCACTTTTTTTGCTAGATCTGTCCCTCAAAATTTAAGCACAAAACCATTTTTCCAAGTGAAACCGAAGTATGTACCTCACTTTAAGTGCATGGGTTGGTAGTGTGTACCAGACTTTCAAAAAGGTACAGAACTTTCCACATGCAAGGATTATCTGCAGATACATACAATTATTTTATTTTATTTCATTTCACTTTGGCATTCCAGCAGAGTCCACTTTAAAGGATGACTTCACCGAACAGCTGACTAACTTGGATGTGGCAAACAGAGATGAAGATACCTGGGTTTTGGATTGCAGATCGGGACACTCAAACCCAACCATTCATTCAAGTGAGAAAGAGAAGACCAACAGAAATGTGTTGCATTTGAGCCTGGAACTGAATGTGAGTAGGACTCTCTTCATGCTATATTGGGTTTAAACAAGCATTTATTATATACAATTATATTTCTGGTATGCATTTATTTCTGGTATGTCTAAAACCATGTTCCAAAATATCTGACAAACTGCAAAATTTTGGATGGAATGCAGTTTTACAGATGGTTTGTGAGTCCATATGCCTTTGTGCCGCTGAGTCTGAGAACGATACGTATGGGGTTTTTTACAAAATTATATAAATAGATTAAGATACATGATATGTGATTTCTAAAATCATGATGTGTGTTTAGTTTAAATTAGTTGTTTTTCTGGAAATAGATTGCAGGAGCTAGTAACTAGGAAACAGCAAACCGAAGAATAGGTACCAGGAAGATTCAAGTCAGCAAAGCAGTGTGTGTGCAGATGTGTGCGAGTGTGTGCACCTGTGCACACATGTGTATCTGTGTGTGCATGCATGTGAGCATGGACACAGCCTGGGACTGCTGGGAGCCATGCTGTTGCTTCTCAAGAGTTTTGGAGCACCTGAACTGGCACTGTGTTCAGACTGGCTGTGATGAATTTGACAGGAAAAGTTTCTGAATTTTAAAAAGATACTGAAGCTTCAGATGGTAGCCTGAGTTAATCACAATGTGAGACACTTATTCAACAGGCTAGCTGGAAATACTCATAGGTCCTAGCCTACAGATAGACACATTTTGGGACTAGTTATCAGATTGGAGAGAAAAGGGAACAGAATGTAGTAGAAAAGGCAAGAAACATGGAAAGGATGGAATAATTGAAAGATAATGCTTTAAAGACTACACTAAATAGGTTTGTGCAAACACTATCACAACTTTGTGTAACAGTGACATCTATTGGTAGAAACACCAGAATTGACCTAGAAGTACACCTGAAATGCTTTTAATAATGCTTACACTCACTGCTGCTTGTTATACAGTCGATTTCTAGTCCTAACCTCCTTTTCCTAAAATAATTCATTAGAATTTTGTTGTAGTACTGTAAAGCTACAGCTTTATCCTTCTAATAAAATATTTATAAGAAAACAAGTAACTGGACTAAAAAGAACTGTGACATAGTGGTTATCACTGCTACAAATACATGCTATTAACAGGAAGAATCCAGTTGTCCTGGTTTCAGCTGAGATAGAGCTAATTTTCTTTCTATTTGCAAGTATAGTGCTGTGGTTTGGATTTACTATGATAAAAATGCTGAAAACACAGTGTTGTTTTCAGCTGTTGCTAGGAAGGAGTAGGCCCTATACTAAGTCAAGGACTTTTCAGCTTCTCACACCCTTCAAGGCGCATAAGAAACTGGGAGAGCACAACCAGAACAGCTGACCCAGCCTGGCCAAAGGAATATTCCCTACCATAGAACATCATGCTCCAGATGTAACTGGGGTAGCAAGCTGGGAGGGAGGAGGGATTGCTGCTCAGAAACAGACTGGGCATCAGGTTGTTTTTTCCCTCCTGCATGCAGTGAGCAATTGCATTTTCCCACTGATTTCTTGTTGTTGTTGTTGTTATTATTATTATATCATCACTATCACTGTTATTACCCTATGTTATCCTATTAAACTGTCTTTGTTACAAGCCAGGAGGGTTTTTTCTATTCTCCTCCTGCATGGTGTTCAGTTACTGGCTAGGGTTAAACCACTGCACTAGTCCATGAGGATACTCTGAACTTATGAAATCCTTGTACAGATCAGGAGTTCCAAATTAAATGCCATTTAAAAACAGTCAGTTGAGTAAAATAAGATACTTCTAAGAATAGCAAAGTGTTTCCACTTTTCTTACTGTTTTTAAGCAGCATTTTCTGTCTAAATACCTAATTAACTGCATAATTTAAAAAAAACAAAGTGATTTCAGTTTCTTGTAGTTAACAGAGAAGAATATTTATTCCACTGTTTCTAAGATATTCTGAATGAAAGTCTCAATTTCTGTAAAAAAGGGGTGCTCAGCATGGGTTGATGGGCTATTAGTGACCCACCAGGACACTTCATCTTGCAGCTCACTCCCTGTGACTCTCTTGAACGTCTTTCAGAACAGAACTCCGGGCTGAATTACTTGCAGAGCTCTTGCATCTCAAAGACTATTTTTTCTGCTTCAAAATGAGTCCATGTCTAGTTGGGTGAAAAGGGATTGGAGGAGCTGCTGCCAAGGAATGGTAGTGAGAAGGATGCTGATGGTGCTGCCACCAAAATCCGTTTGGATTGCAGCACTTCTTATAAACAGCCTATAAGAACAGTAATGTCCAAAAATAGGCTGCTTGAGTTGCTCTGGAGACAGCACTCTGCTCCCAGATATTGTCTTCCCTGTGCGCTCCTCAGACTGTACAGCAAGACAACTGCAGTCAAAAAATATGCCTCTGTCTGAAGAGCAACTCGGAAACAAAGGTGATGTTTCCAGGAAATAACGATTGAAATGGACAAAATTATTTACTCAGAGATGCACTACATCCCACTGTGTGATCTGCTGCTGCTGCTGTAAGAAAAAGTTTAGTCTGACTGATCAAAAAGTTAGCCACTACTGTTTGAAAATGCAGCTATATTCATAACAGTAACGATGTGTGAAAAAGAGTCTTACTAAAGAGCTCTGCTTCCTCTGGATTAGAAGCATTGAAGCATCCTTACATAAATGTATAATATATTTGTATATAAGCATGCATAGATATAGTAGTATTTGTTTCTATTGTTGAAAAGATGTTTCTGTTCATTGGAGGAAAGCAGGTAAAGTAGATGAGACTGGATGAATTCTGCTCTGACAGGAACTTAAAATGTACAGTCTGTATCACAAGCCTGAAAAAAATCCTGCATTGGATTTTCAAATCTTAGTTGGAGCATGCTACATTCTCCTTCACAATCCAGTGTAGGGAAGATACAGAGGTATGGAAGGTAACGAAGCAAAACAGAAATGCAACTCCACCCTATGCTTTATACAGCATTTCATCTCAGATAAAACGGCACATAAATGAGATGTGAAAATGCAGCTAAAGTAATATTACTAGCTAGTAATTACTTAGGAAATTCTGGTAAATTATTTGACAATGACTCTGAATTTAATTTTATAAAGTTTTTTCTTTAATTTTTATTGCATCATTCTGTAAATGGGGAGTAAAAGGCCTGTTGAAAAGAAGGTGAAAAGAGAGCAACCTAGAAAAGGAAAGCACAAAGGGAAAAGATTAAAAATTCATCTCCATTCTTTGTTACACTAAGTGACGGCCTTTGTGCCTAAATGTACAAAGATCATACTCAGTTTACTTACACAGTTTACAATGATCTTCTGTTCCCCGTCTATGTTACTTGTATGTCTGCTCATTTTAACCAGAAGATCAGCCAATACATCTCTTCTCCAAGTTCAGCCTCAGAACTACCACTGTCTTTTCATATGATGGTTTTTACAGGCTAACTGTTCCATACATTTAGAATACATACTGTGTTCTGCTCTGGCATACTCTGTCCATCTTTGGGGTCCTCAGTGTAAGAAAGACATGGAGATGTTGGAATGAGTCCAGAGGAGGCCCACGAAGATGATCAGAGGGCTGAAGCACCTGTTCTGTGAAGACAGGCTGAGACAGTTGGGTTTGTTCAGCCCGGAGAAGGCTCCAGGGAGACCTTATAGCCGGCTTCCAGTACCTAAGGGGGTGGGGAGGCTACAAGAAAGATGGAGAGGGGCTGCTTATCAGGGAGTGTAGTGACAGGATATGGGGGGGTGTGACTGTGTGTGATGGCTTTAAGCAGAAGGAGGGTAGATTTAGATTAGATATTAGGAAGAAAGTATTCACTGTGAGGGTGGTGAGACTTTGGCACAGGCTGACCAGAGAAGCTGCGGCTGCCCTTGGATCCCAGGCAGTGTTCAAAGCCAGGTTGGATAGAGCTTTGGGCAACCTGGGCTAGTAGAGGGTGTCTCTGCCCATGGCAGGTGGCTTCGAACTAGATGGTCTGTGAGGTCCCTTCTCCTTCGACTTACTGATACAGTGTGTGCTCCTTCAAAATAGTAAACTGACTTGCTTAATGTGCTTTCTGGTTTTATAACTATATAACTATTATATCTTTTCAAATTCTCTGAAGTAGTCCATATCTCAAAGTAAAGCAGAATTTTGATGAAGACATTAAAAATCACATTGCATTTCTACAGCCTCCTATACCAATGAGTCTTGTGTACAGGCATTCTGTTAACATCATGTAATACTGAATTTTGGTAAGAATGATGAATTTTTTCTGTTGCTTCATCTAAACTTAATCGCTTATATTTAAACCAATTATGTTGGCGATATCTCAGGAAACCTCAGGAAAATTCCTCACATAATTGTTTATAGAGAGGTAACAAGGCTGAGAATAATTAAGAAAATCCAGGACTTACAGGTTTCCTTCCATTTTCTCTACTTTCTACAGTAGAGTACTTAAAGAGTTAAAATACTAATTTTAAAAGGAGATAAACAGCAAGAGAGGAAGAAAGGAGAGTAGGAGAATGTTGAGATCATTATCAGTCAGCACAGTAAGGTTTGGGCTGGGGACAGGGCAGAGAGCAGGACTGTGTCAGCTGAGCTTCAGGTCAGTTCAAACTGCCTGCACCGCAACCACAGCCTGCTGCTTCACGTGGCTTTTCTGAAGCCTGAAACCATTCATGTATATTTGATTCTACAATTATTTTCAATAAATTATGCCAAATTGTCTTGGTTTAAAACTGCCATGGTTTAATCTGGCCAGCAGCTAAAACAACCACACAGCTGTTTACTCACTCCCCACCCCCAGTGGGGTAGAAAAGAAAAATTAAGACTCATGGGTTGAGATAAGCATAGTTTAATAGGACAGAAAGCCAAAAAGCCAATCAACAAAAAAAAACCCAAAAGAAAAAGTGATACATGGCACAATTTCTCATAACGCAAATCTGATGCTCAGCCAGTTCCCAAACTGCCCCACTCCCCAGCCAACACCCAGTTATACACAGAGCATGACATCAAATAGTATGGAATACCTTGTTGGCCAGTTTAAGTCACCTATCCTGGCCATGCCCCCTCTCAGCTTCTTGGGCACCCCCTGTCTTCTTTTTGGCAGGGTAGTATGAGAAACAGAAAAATCATTGGCCGCTCTTGGCAACAACTAAAACATCAGCGTGTTATCTATATTATTCGCATCCTAAATCAAAAGCACAGTTATGCCAACTGCTAAGAAGAAAGTTAACTCTGCTGAAACCAGGAAAAAAACTCTTTATGTTGAAAAAACAGTAGAAAGTTTCTTTTCTCTATAGCAACATGTCTTCATGCACTGTGCATGTTTCTCTAGTTTGCTATTACAGGCATCTGAAAAGTCAATCTGAATAGATATGGGTTTAGGAAGCCTTGAGCCCAGCTGTGTAATAGTGATAAAAATTAGATTATTCTGGCCTATTGTATGTTTTCTTTGAAGCTAGTTTTAAAACCTGCTTCAGGGGAACTCTTAGACACCTCAAGAACAGAGTTGGAGTGAATTGTAGGTGTGACTTCTGTCTGTAATGAAATGTAGGTCAGAAAGGGTGTGGATTATTGAATGTGCTTTAAACTGTAAGGAATTACTGTCCTTTTGTATAATTAGTGTGTTAACTGCCCTGAAAGTTGCTATGACAGGTTTTAGGGGCTTTTCTGAGGCACCAGAGAGTTGTCAGTTTTATTAAGTAAAGAGGCTTCTAACACTGTAACTGATTTTTTGTAGAGATTTTGAAGGTGTTTCTGCCTTCAGAGAGACTTTCTTTATGAGATACATCCACCCAGCATTAAAACACAGCTGCCAACAAACCGGCTGTCTTATTTGCACATCACAATATGATGATCTCCTTGTATAAAAATATAAGGGCGCATACTGATGTATGTATTTTACCCAGAAACACTCTACTGGGTAAGTACTAATGCCTATTTCATTATCAGTAGTCCAGTACCTCAACAGAGGACTGTCCACTGGGATGATAGTGATCATCATACTGTGAGATACAAGTCCCTACAAAAGAGTTACATGGCTGGGAGTTCATGGACTGCACAGTGACTTTGAGAGACTGTCTGGCTTCCAGTTTTTAATTGTTTCTCCAGGGGCAGATATACAGGTGTGTTCCTTTGTTCATCCTAATGCTCAGAAAGCTCAGAAGTTTCTGCTCGCTTCCTAGAGTTCATTATCAAGAGAAAAGGCACATATAAAACAGTATCATTTTCTGCAGGCTTTTGAGATTACTTCTGTTTTTTAAGGTATTTTTCTACTTCTGGAGTTTAATTATTCAGTGTTTAACTCTGGATTTTCTCCTGACACTCAAAGCACCCTCCTTTTCACTACTAATTTAATCATTGCCTTGTAAATTTTGTTAGGATGTTGCTTAGATGGTTTTCCTGCTTTTAAGTCCACTTTTAAACTAAGCTTTTCATACATACTATTAAAATCTTAAATAGTGGCTGTTTTCAGTAACTGGCCTGTGTACAATATTCATAGGACTGTTATAACTTGGTGATCCTAGGTTTATTAGAGAGAAGTTTTATTCTAAGTGTGGGTTGTCATTAATGCAAACAGCTGTTTAGAAGGCACCATGAAGTTGTTCATATAGGTATATTTTCTGTTATTGGCCAACTGAATTGTTCTTGAAAAATACAATTTAAGGTTTATCCATCATAAATTAACCAAACCTCCAATAAATAGGTACATAAATAAATGAGATGTAAGCATAGAATTTATCAGGGCAATGAACAATTAGTCCTGTGGTTGAACATAAAAATAGATGTACATTTAAATGTGGAAAACTTTGATTCAGTAGGGTCACTCAAGACAGAGGGAGATGACCAGTCCTGAGGTAGCAGCCTTCCACTTATCTTACTAACCATGGGATTGTAAGAGTAGGTTGGTAGAGAGAGTGATAAAGACTCTGTCTCCTTCCTTACATAGAGATCCCTTTTGTGATATTAATCTATACTCAGCGTAGAAAACCAAGGGAGCCGTGACCTGTTGTCTGTTTCTCTCCTTGGGAGCTGATGGTTAAGCACAGTGGAGAAGCAAGCCCAGGCGCTTAGTACAGGAAATGTGAGGCAGTGGACACTGTTTGGTGTTAAAGCACACAGAAAGCTGAACGACTCCAGTGCCCTCTGTCTATTGGTATGCATGCAGCCCTGTAATTGAAAAGGTGACTGCAAGCTTCATCTAAGCCCTTAGTATTACAGTCTGATTTTCAGGACACTGTCTTCCTGCAGTAGACACCTATCACTTTTGCCGTTGACTTTATGATCCTTTGTAGTGTATTGCAAAGGTAAACATGCACTTTTTTACAGGCTACATTTTTAAACATTAAACCAAAAGTTAAATGTGGTGGGGAACTTTGTGTAAGAGTCAGCTTTTCGGTAATTTGATGCAGTGGTGTGATCTGCAGGTGATTTCCCTGCGAAGGGCAGCTTTGCCCATGTTGTTTTTCAGGATTACTCATCATAGCTAATAGGCGGACTGCAGAATGACCCTCCAACTTGAGTGCAAAAAGAAAAGGGAGCAGTATCTTTGCTTTTCTGAGGTACCAATGTGGAAATCCAACTAAACAAACTTCTCAAAGGCCAGGGAATAAGTAGAATCATTTCCTGCAGATTTGCAGTCTCCATAGTTCCAACAGTAAGAAAAGCAACACAGGTGAAGACTTTTGACTGAAACCTGCCCTACATGCTGCTGACTTTCTGAATATGAGGGAATATTTGTACTTTCTTTGCAGATATGTTATGAAAAATACATGTATTATCCCTTACAGCTTCTGTTAATATTGAGTGGTGTGGAAGATTTCTTTCAAGTGTTTTGTCAGTATTATCTGAAATGAACCTCTCTCACGCTTAGAGTGTTAGATAGATGAAAGATATCAAAAATCACCTCAGCAGAGACTGTTCTGGTTTGAAACAATCCCCACTCCGGTGCAGTGCAGATAGCCAACCTGCCCGATTTCTCAAGAGCTAACTCGGCCTTCCTGAGCGCTGGCTGTTTACCCTGGCCACCCATGAGCTCCCAGTCACTGGGTGTGGTGACGGCCTTTGATAAGTACCTGCGTGCAGCTCACAGACCCGGCAGTGCCGAGTTAGGACAGTCGTAATATGAAACCGGTCTCGTTGGTTTTTGCTCGGGGCCCTGGAGGCTGAAGTCTGCATTCCAGATGAAACCTGCAGCAAATCGGAAGAGAGGCTTTTTTTTTTTTTTTGCTTTTTTTTTTTTCTTTTCCCCTTTTTCCTGCTTCCTTCGGCTTCAAGGGCGCTCACCCGAGCCCGAGTTGGCTGCCGACTCTGCACGGGCACCGAGTGGCGCTGGAAGCTTCAGAGTCGTGACTTTACCGCTTGATGTTTTTTTGGCGATTATGGATTTACTAAAGAAGATCTTTGTCCGGGTGGAAAAACTGTGCGAAAGAATCCGTCAGGAGGTCACTGCCGAAACCCACTCGCAGCTCGTGTGCCGGGAGAAGGAAGTGGCAGGCGGCAGCTGCGCCCAGCCGCGCCGGGGAGGCTGGTTCCTATAGCTGCCCCGCGCCTCTTCGCCCAGAGGAAGCTGTGCGCAGCCAGTAGTGTTGCAGGACTCCCAGCACAAACCATTGGTCGATTTTCCAACCGAGATTAGTGCGCTGGCATACTTGCTGTAACAAAAAGCCCTTTGTGTAAAGCAACAAGTTACTGGCGCTGCTGAGAACTTTTGGGCAGTTTTTGTTTGTTTGTTTTGGTTTTATTGTGGGTCTTTTTTTACGGCCGCTCCTGAAGTAGAGTTTGGAGACCTGAGGGACGCCTCGGCTGCCGGCTGCAGCGCTGGAACCCGAAGGAGGGGCCGGGTGACCTGGGGGAGGCTGGCTGCCTTCGCAGGGCAGGGGAGCGCTGCCCGTGGCGGTGCCTGGAGTGAGCTCGGGCTGCTGTCTGAATGCCGGTGGTAAACATTTGTTTAGCAGTTAGTGACACTGCTGGAAGCGAACCTGTTTTGTACTTCATGCAACATGGAAGAAGAAAATGCGGTCCCTGATTGTAGGCAGCTTTCAGACCTGGAGAATGCAGCAGAAAGCGAACCTGAGCTTTTCACAACATTTTCAGTGAAAACACTTCTTGGATTTACAACTAAACTTGAATCTACAGCTTTGAAAGAAGAAACAGTGCTTAAAGCATTTCAACCTTTGCACACCAGTATAAGTACTCATGCTAACACCTGGCATGAGAGGAATGATAATGATTGTAATGACGACTCAGAAAACCAGCACGCTGCGAGGAACACTGGTGGCCAAGCTGACCCAATGTCTGGCAGACAAGCTGGCCTGGAACTGGAGTTAGCTGAACAAAGTGAATTACTTCTTCCTCAGCTAAGGTTTGTACAGACTTCTTTGTCTGAATCGGATAATGATGACAAGGATGCTATTCTCGTGCAAGGTACTTTGGTTAATACAACAAGTGATACGGAATCGGACGGGGAGAGTAAGGACCTAGACACCGATGAAAACAGTGCAAGCGAATCTGGGCTAAATAATGCTGCTTTGTCTGCTGAGTCTTTGGATGATAACAATCAAAATAAGGAAGAGGCAGAATCAGAAGGGCACAGCAACAGTGATGACACTGTGGATACAGATGACATTGAGTTACACCCACCAATTTCTGAGCAGCTCCAAGCAGAGCTGTATGGTATTCCAGAACATGACTCCAATGAAAAAGACAAAATGCAAATGGATGAGCAGTTCAGCCGCTTGCTTGCTCCAGGGGAATGCCCTCAAGAACTTCGAGATGAAGAACAAAGACCTTCAGCTGATAATACATCGCTCCAAAAAACAGCACTGGCTGAAAAGACTTTCCAGCTGCCCGCTTTCTTCAGTGGACTGCGTGTCAGGAAAAAGGGACTAACCACAGAGGATGGGGAAACTGTTACAGAAATTAAACCAAGGGAGAATGATTTAGCTCTGCTTAAATTACGACAGCCTGTTAAGAAATCCAGTATTACGTCAGGTTTGACCACTAAAAAAAGACCAGCTGAACCTAAAGCAAGTCCTACTTTCCTGGAACAACTCTCGCACTTGTTAAACATAGATGTCTCCAAGAATGAAGATAGAACCGAGGACTCTGGTGAGGCATCTGGGGAGGCTGAGGACAGTGATGAAGCTCAAGATAACAAAGCCTCTGGCAAAACACAGCCACGATTTCCCTCTGAGGAAATAAAATCAAGCCCTGCTGAATCTGCACTGGATGTCTTCAAAGCTTTATTCACACGACCTCCCAAGAAAGAAACAACTGCAGATAATTCAGAGCTGGAAGCCATAAAACGCAAAATGAGAAATGAAAAAGAGTCCTTGAAAGCTGTATTTGAGAGGTCAAAATCAAAACCTGGGGATGGAGCATCAGACAAACCCGTAGGTCGAATTCCTTTTTTTTCCTAAGATCTGGAATTAGACAGTAAAAAATAATTTCTTGTTTAAGAATTACTGGTGGGGACTTAAAGTCAAAAAGTTGGAATTGTCCTCTTCTTTTGGCAGTCTTGAATTTTGGATTACCAACTGAAGAAGATTTAAGGCTAATTTGCAAAAGTTCTTCATCATCTACAGTTGTAGCAGAATTCAGTGAGAACTGGTGATAGTCGCAGCCTTTCAGTTAGAAGCAAGAACTTAAAAATCAGTTTCTTATTTTAAAAGATCACTACAAAACAGTTGCCCATATGTTAAGTGTGGCTTTAAATCAGTTTGGTGCAAATATTTACTGTAGTATTATTTAATAGTTTCTCAGTCACACTCTGTTCTCTTTCATTGAGTATTTTTAAAAGAAATATTTAATTTCCCTTCAGGAATACGATAAGAGCTGATACAAGAAATTATGGATGATTTTCAATTCAGTTTGACCAAGACATAGAACATAAAGTAACTTTTTTTCTTATTTACAAGCACATATCTGGCTTTTCAAATATTGATAAGCATTTAACCTTATCCAACTCTATCTTAGTGATTCCAATTTGACAGCTCAATCTGTGGATTAATATAAACATTTGCAATATTCTTAGGCATACTGAGTTTTAGTTAGTATATTTTAAAGAAATTTTTAAAAAGTCAATGTTAAGTTTTCAGAGAAATGTAATTATAAATGAATTTGAGTGTGACTTAAACTCTTCAATTAAATGAGTAACTCTTGGGTTGGGGTAATCCCCAAAATTCTTACAGCTACATCCTTGGCAGATAGAAGCAGTCCAGAAGGTTGTTCTTACCAGCTAAAGGAGGAATTAACTGAATGATTAAACTTGCAGGATTGGGCTCTAAACCTGAAGCTACTTAAGTTAACTTGTTCTCTTGGTTGTACAGTCTTTCAAATTATTATTCTTATATAAAATTAAGAGCTTTTAAAAAATCTTGGCTGACACCTAGGTAGACCGATAATACCGGTTTGCATTAAATTACCTAAGGGGAGGAGAAAAGAGGCGCTCATTGGCCATGGCGTGAACAGCAATTGCAGTCTGCGTGTGCCCTTCCCATTCCTGGCTTGCTCCTTCCTGCTTACACCATTCCCTGTGCTGGCGTAAGCGTTTGTGTAGCTCACAGCAAGCTCTTCGGGAAGCTGTCATCACACGCGGGGAGGGAGGAAGCTCAGGAGTCAGCAGGAGTGGCTTTTATAAATGTCTGCTTAAGGTCATGTCTAGCATGAAAGCACATTTTTTCAGGGCAAAGACAGGGTAAGAGGGCCTTTCCTTTCCTTTCTCCCTTCTGTGGGCCTTCTTTGGGGCCACTTTCATACAGGGTCTTGCCGATGCTGCCATTGTGTCTGTGCAGTTACTCGTAGTAGCAGCGTGTTGTAAAACAGATAACAGAAACATTAGCGATGTCAAAAAAACCCCCAAAACGTAAATCTCTAGAAGAATGTTTGTTTAGGATAGTTTTTTCTTTTCCCCCCATTTAAATGGTTATTTTTGCATTCCAGTTGATAGCGCAGTCCCATTAACAGCTGCAGCAGCTCTTTGATGTGGTGGTATTACGTGGTATGTGGCCTGAGTAAGCTGCTGGGGGTGGGGCAAGAATTTCATAAAGTAGCTCTGCTTCCAGAAAATTATATTTTCAAATGCTGTCTCATGTGAACCCCCACTAATGTTTACTTGTAAGAGGAGCACTGACAGGTTTTTTCTCTCTGAGAAAAAGGTACAGGAAAAAATCCTAGTGCTCTTGACCACCTCTATTGTTAACCAAGGGATTGACAACTTTCCACACAGTTGTGGACAGTTTCAAGGAAACATTGTATGCCACATTCAATATGTTATTTTCCTTCTCAAAATTATTTTTTCTCCACTGATTTCTTTGTATCCCTTTCAGCTCAATGAGGCAGACAGCTATTCTGGATTACACATGTGAAGCTGAGCATGTGGATTGCTGTCTTGGAATCAATTGATACTGCAGATATTAATTTTTTTGTTGTGTAATTTTAACAGCCTGACCTGAGTCCCTCAGAGCAAGATGACAAGACTCCAGGAAGACTCCAGACTGTCTGGCCACCGCCAAAAGCAAATCACGAAGAAGTAAAAGTAGGATTAAAGTACACAGAAGCAGGTAAAACAAATAGATGAAGCATTTGTGAAAATTAGTTTCTGACATTTTTAATCTTACTTAATACAGAAGTGGTGATAAATCAGACTATTTTCTTATCTGGAAAAACAGACCTTATGTTTTGGATGTGTTGGTTACTGCTACTTGTTAAGCACCTGATTTCTAAAGGCATATGGCTAAATTGGTGTTGAAATCTAAGTGCTTGCCTGTTCAAGTTCATGAAGAGGGAAGTGAGGGGTTTTGATAAATTATTTTATCCATTTCTAATGGGACTCCGTTCAACTGAGTGACAGAATACTGAACAAATGGAAACCTAATCTCCCTTTCCATTGCCTTAGAATATGGGGGGCAGTGGCTTGCTGGACTCTAGTCTGGCTGCAGGTTTTCTGCAGGTGGTGTCCAGAATAAAAGTAATGAATACCATTATTGCAATTTGTGTATAAACAGAGGGATAGTCACACCTGCTCAGATCAATTTTATAGTTAGCCATGTATATTGTGCTATACAAACCTGTCAGAGGGTATATTTGAAGTGCAATGCTAACTGGTTACCATATAAGTTTTCCACAGAAAAAGATCTCTTTTGTTGTTGTTTTTTAGATAAATACTTACATAATGTATTTACAAGGGAAAATGTGATTGTTTTAGACACTGCAACTCTGTTTCAAATCTGTATTCTTAAATATAAAGCAGGAAGTCCTTGTTACTTAGAAATGAGTCATAAACTGTGGAAATGTCTGAAGTATCAAAATGAGAAACAACAGACCATCTGTTCTTCATGTATCTAGAGATTTTAGAAAATACCACCTAGAAAGGATTAGGTAGCATTAAAAACCAAGCTTTTCTACTACCTTGCTGTGATAAGTTGTACTGGGTAAAGCTATACGTTTCTTTCCCATTCCAGTTGATAACTATTCGGCCTTTTAGATGAGAGAGAATAAATAGGACTAGTGGATGTACTGCTTTGTGTGTTACTTCTTTCTTCTCCTTTCCTCAGTTTTCTGTACCTTCATCTTCCCTTTTTGTAATGTGGGCATGATACTGGAAGCGTAAAAGTTGCTGGAAGATTCAGAAAACTTTGTTTCAATAGAAAGAACATGTTTCTATGACAGTGCATCTGATTGGCCTGAGGTGTGGGAGTCATCACTAGATGACCCGGGCAGGTATTTTGACAGGGAGTGCTGCAGGCTCTTTCTGTTACTCTTAGATCTTATGATAGGCTACATGCTTGCCATGTTTAATTTTGCCCAAATAAATATTGCTTCTCCTAATGACTGTAATAATCTGTGGCAAAAACATATGATGAAATAAAGAAAGGAAACTGAATTAACAAAAGTTCCAGATTCTACTACTTCTAGAAAAATTAGGTCATGCTTTCCTGAAATGTGAATAGGAAGGAAAGACTGGCTTAGCGCCCATGTAAATTGTTACTCTTTTGTTGCTGTGATATTTTGGGTGGCAGTGTCATCAACATGCTGATGGTTAGTTTGGGAAGTCAAATTTTTATCCAGACCAGATTCAGCAGTTCATTAGTCACTCCAGTGTCTGGCAGAGAGAAGGGTTTGAATGAAAACAAACTGTGGTGATTCAGCTGGGATGAGACAGAAGCGGTGCTTTTGAAGTATATTTGCAACTTACGTTAAGAGT
This sequence comes from Laterallus jamaicensis coturniculus, assembly GCA_022605575.1. Classification (NCBI taxonomy): domain Eukaryota; kingdom Metazoa; phylum Chordata; class Aves; order Gruiformes; family Rallidae; genus Laterallus; species Laterallus jamaicensis. Next base: position 1,045,917 of record JAKCOX010000013.1, on the reverse strand, counting down.
GCAGCAGAGTTATAGGTGTACCTCAGCGATTAGCAGGGTGGTGTTTCTTTCAGCTGTCTATGGATGCCCGGAAAGCAGCTGTGGCATTGAGGACACAGAAAGCAGTTGCAAGTTACAAGTGATGGATCAGTTACATCTGCTTGTCTGAGTACTAGGTGACTGGTTTAAGCACGATGTGCAGGAATGATTTTATGCAGTCTCCTGCAAGTGAAGGAAAGTACTGCATATGAGTAATGCTGACGTAATTAAAAAAACAGTTTTTGCATTCAATATTGGTCTTACTGCTGGGGGGGAGGGGGAGGACGGGGCAGGGTTTGTGGTTTTTTTAATGAATATGAATGTGGCAATACAGCATTACTTCTGAACTCAGTATCTTCTCTGACAGGGGTTCATACTTTCAAAGTGTATGTGCATTTTCCTTCATGCCTCTTCCTGTCTAAAATTCCCTCCCAGTCACCAGTCCTTAGGAGCTTCTTGTCATCAAAGTGGGTTTCTTAAAAATGTGATATAAAGCAGGTTAATGATTACCATCAAACTGACTGGTTTCAACCTTAAACCCTATTTCTTAGCCCAGTATCTTATTTTGACAGCTAAGATCAAATGAAAAGTTCGTGATTTCAGAATAGAGTTCAAAAACTGTTTGGCAGGAAAGTTTGTTATTCTGGTCTTCCTCCACTGATGTTCCTGAATAGATGATTATCTGTAACATGAAAAGTGCTGAAGTGACTTGTTTTAACTTTCAGACAATGATTTATATTTTGGTTTAATGTTTTAAATTTCTGTGGTTAAGAGTTTAATCTACCAAAACAATAGGAATCTATATGCAAATTATAATAATGGGCTGAATTATTAGCTAAATAGTCTTTTAGCACAGCCTTATTTTAGGTTTAAACAAGACACATCTGTCACAAGTGCAATGACATCCAAGGATAAATCTGTGCGCGTAAGTCTTTATACTTCTAGCAGGGTACAAGAATATGTACTTATTTTATCAGATAGCATAGATTATTTTTTTCATTTGTCATGAGGACTTAGTATTTAAAGTAGCACTGGAAATTTGAAAGTTGGCATACTGTAATCTTTCTCACAATTCTGTACGAAGTCTTTGATTTACTTCATCAGCATTCACTGTGGCAGCTATGACAGAAAAGTAGAGATGTAGGGAGAGAGGATTCCTGGTGTTTTGATCTTTTCTGACCTCATTGCCATGTTTTCCTCATTGTTCTTGCTGCCTAGTGGAAGCAAGAAATTCAGGCTTAAATTGGCCTACGAAGCAGACATCGCAGTGACTCATAGCAGCTTGGAGGAGCAGCTAACTCCCTCCTGAGGCTCGTAGTCTGGCTTGATGTGTGGGAAACCAACTGAAAAGAAAATGGACATAACAAGGAACACGTGTGTGGTGCTGACTAGGCCTGTTAGGAATAGAAGTTAGTGAACAAATACAACTCTGCAACAGGCTTTTTTCATGCCTTTGATAACATCCTGTATAGTCATACCATTGTCACCCCCAACACCCAAATCTTCAGTTGTAAATTCTGAATTAAAAGGATGATGTGATGTGCAGTTTGTATTTTCTTAATCCTTTAATTCCTTTGTTTCCATAGAATAAGTGACTGCGTTGTCAACTGGCTCTCTGTAATTAACACAAGCTACTTACATAGTTCTCTAGAGAAACTAGAACCTCTTTGAAGTGTGTCAGTCTAAAATTGTTGAAATCCACAAAGTGTTTAGTTTATTGCACCATTTATATCCTGGAAGACTAGCAAATGGGTATTTTAATTTATAGTTACAGGTTTATTCCATTCCTGTTTAACCAAATACATTCCTGTGCATATTTCTCTGGTTCTGAAATTCTGTTCCTCTGTTTTCATTAAAAGTTTCTTTTTCATCCATAGTTCTTAGAGAGATTTCTACCCTTCTTTAAGCGCTAAATCTGATAGAAGGGTAGATGTGTCAGCTATTACATGTAGTGAAAATACCTAGCCAGGTAGAGGGGACAAATTAATGTCTATATTGTGTGAATTCATCTGTGGTACTAGGTCAAGTAGAATTCACTTATAATGAATGAATGTCTGAACTACTGTATATGACTGCATCAGCACTTGCAGCCTTTCACATCCAAGAAGGGGAATTTAGAAGTTCTGCTGCTCATAAAACTACTTATGTTTGAAGGACATTAAAGTGGTATAGATACACAGATTCTGTGATTCCTATTAAAAATGCATTTTAGCCATTAGGATCAAAATAGTTCAAATAGATTAAAATAAAATAGATCAAAATAGAAAATAGAAAATAATTAAAAAATCAAGTCTAAACATTAATACATTTAGTGCTTTTTTCCATTAAATGTCTTCTTGTTAATTCAAATGTGTCTGTATTTAATATAAAAAACCACTGTTCTCTCACAGTCTGTCTATTCATGATTCTTAACTCTGCAGTGAGGTGATGCTGTCTCTATGGTGCCTCAATTTCTATAACAACGGCCTGTGATGCTGTAAGCCAAATTTTCAGGGTGAATAAGAAAATCAGGAGGTGACTGAGAAAGCTTCTATTAAACAGATGGTGTCTAAGTAAATGGCAAATGAAATATAAAATAAAGGCAGAGGTTTATTGCCAAGTCTCAAATATATTAAAGCCTTGGTTCCCTATGCTCTGGGTTCCCAGCAAGAGAAATCACTTTATGTTCATGATGTAAATGCAGAGAATAACTAGCTTATGTGAGAGAGAGAGAGACATAATAGTCTGAACAAAGAGATGAGAGATAAGAACAGGATTTCTTATCTTTCTGTAACATAAACTTCCTTTGTGGCCTTGAACAATTTGTGTTTGTCTCTAAAACAGACATAATGCTTGATGTCGTTAGTGTCCTGAACGGTGGCTGCTAACTTTATTTCACCTTATGATAAACAAACAACTTTTTTTTACTTATTTCAGTTTATTTTATTTCAGCGAGGTATTTGGGTTATAGTTCTGGGACTCTTGTAAATTTTTTTTGTAATGAATGAGATAAAGCAGGACTTCAGCAAGTTGCATATTATGCATTGGTTGCAGATAGTGTTTTTGCGATTTAATGGTCACTGATGAGTTTGATATGACCTCAGGCTGTGTAATGGTATTGTAAATTATTTTTACTACATTTTAATGCATTTGTTGTGTGACACGACAGGCACATTTGGCCATGTTATGTCGGTATTTCATATTCTAACAAATATACTACCTTGTTACTGAGAAGCTGAGGGGTGTTATTACAAGCAGGCTTGTTCTAGCCATTATATTCCTCTAGAGTAACAGTGACATTTTTTTCTCCTCACTTATGGCATCTAAAGCTATAATTTTATGGATTTGGAAAGTATTAGGCATAGTGTGCTTGGAAATCTCTAGTCTCAGACAAATGAGTTGTGCATGTGCTGATTGATGCAGCAGCCACTTTTCCAGATATTTTGCATCTCTGTCTGCTAAGATTTACTTGGAAAATATTCTTGAAACCAAGCAGGCAAGAGAAACTCAAGCTGATACTGTGACTCACAGTGTGCCACTGAGATAGGAGCAAAGAGATAGGCCCCCATTAATGCTGAAGATTTGTTGTTAAGATGCTTGTGTTCCATTTCCAGCCCTTTTGCTCCCTTTGCGGGAAATCTGTGAGACCTTTCCAAGTTTACTCATCCATAAAATCAGGATAAGAATCCTGACCTATTTTTCAAGCTAAATTAAAATCCTTTTCTGTTTATGGGCTACTAGCATTAGGTAGAGATGCAGGATGGAAAAGAATACTGACTTTCTAAACTTAAATCTAAAAAAAAAATAATACCAACACTGTGGTAGCTGTGCCTAAGGCTATGTCATAAAATGTTCATGCTTTCCTGTGCACTGAGGATTATATTATTACAAGGTGAGAAGAATTACCCCCCATTTTTTCAGTAAAAATTCCTGCTTTGTTTCCATTATGCATACTGTGTATAGAAATAGAGCAATCTTAGGAGAACTGTTGATTTTGAGTCTGGATGCATCTATTGCAGCAGATACCTGACAAGGACATGCGTTACAACATACAAAGCTATATCTGGATGCATGTGTCTGAGTTGTGTGATTAACAATTCACATACAGAACAGCTTTGGTCTACTCAAAGTAGAAACTTGATTCTTAAACTCCATTTTTCCTGTAATGTGACTATAATGAAAGCAAATTCTGTGAATTACTTCTACTGTCGTTTTTCTTTTGAATTTTAGGCAACACTATGAGTCCTACCAATATGTTGTCAAGGCTCAAAATGGTCACAGTGTTTTATGAGATGATTCTGGTTATATAATTGAAACACAGTGAAAGACCAATTGTGTACAGGGCAAGAAGAGTAACATTGTATTTTATTTCCATGGTTCTATTTCAAAATAGGAGGGCCTCTGTATAACAGAAATGCCTCTGAGTATTACTGAATTCACTTTGGGGTTCTCCAGTCTCCTGCTCATGTGATTTGAAGTTCTGTTTGGCCCATCATTTGGGCCAAATTGTGACCTAATCTAGGTGATCTTGCTCTGGCAGAGGGTTGGATAGATGATCTTTCCAGGTCCCTTCCAACCCTGAACATTTTGTGATGAGAGATTTAGGTACTAGTAAATGAACAGCCTGCACCTGGATTTAGAACTGGTTTTGGTCTTCATTTTAGTTAAATTCAATATCATCCCTGCCGAGCTTGCCCCCTTTGCTGTGGCACAGCCACATACTCTTATCTTAGATGATAAAAACACCTATTAATGTACACTTCTTTGTTTTGCTTTAATGTTTTAAGTTTATCGATAGTTCTGAACTTGAGAATTGCTGAGAGTATATTGGGGACGCAGTGTGCCTATGTGTGTGGATATGTAGTGTGCTCACACTCACCCACATAACCACCCATGTGTGAATAAATACACACTTGGGCTGCAGGTATAGTATACGTGCATTCTCAATGTATGCTTATTCTGTGTAGTATATAGTGATTGCAAAGGTGTTACAGATCTAGAGTAAGGGCTTTGTATTTTAAACCTGTGCTAGAAAAGTAGGAAGATTCTGTAACTCATCAAAGAAACTCTAATAAATTTCTTGCTCATGCTTGCTGATAAGGTGTTATTTGTTTGCCATCTTGCATTGGTGAATATGATCTGATAGGTTGGTTTTGTAAATAGGAAGTAGGATGTTTATTGAGAAGGAGATGCTTGATGTCCCCAGCAGCAGTACCTCTAATGTTACTTTCCTGGGAGGGTGAAAATGACAAGTGAAACTATTCATTTCTGCTCTCGGGTAAATGAACTGTAGCTGTAACCTCACCTGCGACAGGAGAGGAACAAGCAAGTAGGTAAGTTACTCAGATGGCTGCTTCTGAATAGTGCTTTATACTGCTCTGCAGTCAGAAAGAGCAAGAACTACTTTCTTCATTTCCATAACAGAGAATCAAGGGGTTGCTGGTTTTTCCTGCTCTTCTGTGGGTATTCAGTGAGTGTGTGTAGTTCATTTTCTGTACTAAGTTAGTTCTTTTCTATATTCTGTGTTATCTCAGTATCCAGACCGTATTTAGATACTGGAATCTTAGCTTGCTTGGGACTGTTTGTTCTCCACATGTCCCTCTCCATTTGTCTCCCTTCCTCACATCTTCCATATTTTCACTGTACCAGAATCTTTAAGCTGCTGAAAATAATTGAAATTTTAGGTTTGGAGGGTTCTTCCTTCCCTTTAAAAAAAAAAAAAAAAAAAAAAGTTGAAGTGAAGTATTTCACCTCATTTTCCAGTCTGTGGAATTTGACACCCTTATATGTATTGAATTATGGGGCTAGTTCAGGTTCAATGGGAAGTAAAGAAAGGACAGATAGGAGTAGATGGAATAGTGTGAGAAAGAAAGGATTAGAATAGATGTGTCAAAACTACCTTCAGCATTGTTTTAGCCAATCCCCTATCCCTAAAGAATAGGTAATTCTAATTAACAAATCAATTCATAAAGATTACTTCTAATTTCCTAGTTCTGACAGGGATGCTTAAATACAGAACTTAGTCACATTGCTGTTCAGAAGATTTAAGGAATTCTGTGAACTTTATATATAACTAAGCTTTCGACTTTCACTGACCAATCATCTTGTAAAAAACGGTGTAAACCATATTTTTTCTCTTAAAAAGTCACATTAATGCAGCACTTCAAATAATCGTCTGTTTCTCCCAGTGTTACTTCTGTGTGAAAATTGTGTTTTATAAACACCATCCCAGGACTGAATAAACGACGTGTTCTGAAAGTTACCCATGTCTGTGTTTATTGGAAGAAGAGCCTGAACATTTACTGCGTTTTAGGACTGTAGCCAGAAACAGCCTGGAAGGTCGCATTAGTGGGCCTGTGAAAATAAATGCATGAGTAAATAACACAGGGTGCAGCTGTAGATTCCCTTCTGACACCTTCTGGTTAAAGGGGAAAACTACATGGGGAAATGGAGGCGGAAGCAAAAGCTACACTGAAAGGGAATAATGAAAATTGTGGAACTAGGAGGGAGAAAAGATTAAGAAACCCTCACTATTCAGAAATTTAATGAATTGGCTTGATTAAAAGTTAATGATTTCCTTTATACTACAGGGTGTGGTGCATCTCGAGAGAGGTAGATTGCACTCAAGTTTTCCGGCTTTTGTTCTCTAGTGACTTCTATATTGCATTAATATTATCTTGCAAGTTTCCACATACTGAGTTTAATGTGTGAGATCTTTTTAAAAAATGAATGTACTGACCAGAAGTGGCTATATTAGGTCATTTATCTTCAAAGTTTCTACTTTCTACTTGAAGTTTTGAGATCATTGCAGAGAAAGTTCCTAAATAGCTATGTGAAGTTTGAGGAGTAACATATATGTGAAGTGTGAATTATGGAGATTTCTGTGGGAAAGGTTTTCAAATAAGATTTTATTTAAAATTATTCAGGTATGTTAGTTGTCTTATTATCAAAGAAGAAAAGGTAATTTTTGCACAGCACAGTATCCAACACAAATAGAGTAGTACTTTGGTTCGAGTACTTGGGTTGTGCAACAGTTTTGGAGGATGAAAGTTGCCTTTTGAAACATTGTGACCCACTGTATCCAGTATTCACAAAGCTGCAGGTTAAACTTTCGTCACCAGATTTCTCAGTGAATACTTGTACTTTTTTGCTTTAGAAATTGTGATGAACAGTGAGGTTTGTTCAGTATCATGACAAAGATTTACATGAGCATGTATTGTGTGTATTCGTGAATGTTATCACTGCTTTTTATTCAGATAATTATTGTGTGCTTATACAAATGAACATATGTTAAGCGCTTGCATGAATTACATAGGTTGTCTAAAACATTTTATTTCATGGTTGGTTTTCTGTGCATTAAGGAAAAACAGGCATGCTATGGTGTGTATTTTCTTTGCAAGAGTGAAGCATGCTTCATACTTTTACAAGCTTTATTTTTGTCACCTCATGGCATATGTCATACATTGGGTACTGTTATTGCACAGTATTTTTATTCTTTTTAAGTGCATGTTTTAGAAACAAACTAGAAAGCAAATAAGGAATTCTTGAATGTGTTCCCACCCCGAACTTATGTATTCGAATCCATTTGTGTGGAATGAGTCTGTCGGTAGAGGCTGAGCTTTCTGACCTGCATCTCTCCTTGCTTTACCAAGCAACATGAAAAGACTGTAATGAGTAAGCATCTTTGTTACTTCCAACTGAAGATCTTCAGGCATTAATAAAATAAATTCTTTAATCATCCTGTGATGTGCAATATGCAATTCTGTTTATGTATGGAGCCGAGAGCTTTATGGCGATATTTGCAAGTTTTTTTTCCCAGTGAGTGTGTTACTACATGTAGTTTATGGTTAACTAAGGAATGTCCACGGGACTTTTCTACGTGGTAGAAATTTATTTAAATACTTGCTCTTTGGTTTTGATTTGATGGACAGAACTAGTATCTAGGAATGCTTAAAAAATTAAGCGGTTCATAAAGAATTGATAACTTTTTTGCAAGACAAAATTATCTAAATGGGAGCTGAAAATACTGTCTGAGGCATATGCTTGTAGTATTGAGTAAAAAGCAGGGAGCCTCGTAGACTCCCTGCTAGGATATATATTTAATGACTGTAAAACTATAAATTCCCTGTGTGAAGCTTAAATACAATTTTACCTATGCTTTTGTCTCTAGCTCTCCTAAAGCTTTACAAGGAGGGACCACCAGGTGGGTGGAACAGTGTAATGTTGTCCGTCTGTGTCAAGTCTTTGGTTTCTTTTGTTATTGTAAAGGCAGTATTTACCTTTCCTTGCTGGAATAAAAATGGTAAAGTCAGAGTCTGCAGTATTTACCACTGTTTTGGACTAAAAATTTAATAAAGACTGTTCTGTGATACAGATGAGGAACTGTTTTCAGAATCCTAGCTTACATCAGTTTCAGTGGCCACCATCCCAGGGAAGTGAGTGGAACCTGGGTTGATTTCTTTGACTTTCAGATCCATCCCACAGGGCTGAGTGTTCTGATCAGAACAGGATCACAATTGAGAATTTGTGTATTACTTCTCCTCCTCTTCCCACCCCCACCACCCTCCCCTGCCACATTCTCCTGTCTGTGGGCATGCTCTAGGTAAATGTAACCTATGTTATATAATATGCCAAATAATTGGCCTTGCTATAATCTGACAGTACTTATTTTAAAAAAGAGTAAAATTGTGCTAGAAAAGTTCTTTCTGAATTGGTGGCTGAATTTAAGTAAAAAGACGAAAGATTAAAGGAATGATAGCTTTTTACTTTTCCATAACCTTGATGTATTTGGACACACGGTGGTACTTATTCAAAACAAGAGAACATCTAATGCTGCCAAAGAAATAGAAGAAAATCCCATTGAAAACTTTGCAAGTGCTAATTAGATACTAACTGATAATGCCATTAACAATGAATCAGTAGGGACATCTTTTGAAGGAAAATGAAATTTAATTGTGCTTTAAGAAAGGGAAAGATCAATATTAGTGTGGTTTATGGAACTTTATTTCAGATATAACCTCTGCTGTGTCCTTCTGTGTTTTCTTGCTCAGTTTTGTATCCCACCAAGTGCAGGACACGCATTATTCTCACCTTTGGATTTCAAATGATGCTTAAGGAACTTCTTGTATACAACTCTTGTGACTTGGAAGCTCCCTTTAAGCAGCTCTTTTGAATTATCAGATTAGGTGTGATAACTAGCAAGCTGAGTTGGAAGTCAGTTCATCTTAAGAGAGGTTTTCTAATAGTGTTCCTCTTTTCTCTACAATTACTTGGCACTTCTGCAATCACTTGCTGAAGTAACTGACATAACTGTATCAGGCATGTTTCAAGGCATTGGTGTTTTTCCTTCTATGTAGAAATGAGAGAGGGTGATACCTTCTGGAGGGTCCTTCTCTGACAACTGAGATAGCATAAGCTTTTGTGATATTTTAAGTGCAGATCGACTAGTTTCATTGTCATGAATGTGGTGAACCTCTGTACTTTTTATAAATGTGCTGCATTTTTTTATACTGATTTTATATAATACATATATGAAGTATTCTGAAATTTTTGTATGACTTTTGCTTTTAAAAAAATAGCTTGAATAAAAGCTTCCTAATGACATCTCAAATGATAAAATAGCAACTCCAAAGTGATTAAAAGACCCTACTGAAGAACGAGAAGTTCTTTCTCAGTCCTCTTTTTAGTGGGATGTGTTTTCTCAGTATCTCTAGCCTATCTGCTTCTTTATTGCTGTAAGTTGAAGGAATTTTCATTATACTGTGTAAAGACAATCATTATTTATTTATTAAGCACTTTCCTGTTTTCATGCTTTTCAAATAATTACTGTATAGCAATATGCTGAGTTAAAACTTTCAAAGGATTAAGATTTGTTTTGGGGTTTTCTTGATCCTTTTTTGCAGTTGAGTTAGGCATACTAAGTGTTGTTCGTGAATATTCAATGTGATTATTTTACAAGACTTGTAATCAAACCTTACAACCAGGCTAGACTCTTGATGCATTATATCACTGAAGAACAAGTTAGTCCTTAATTTTACCATGAAACACCATTTAGATGATCATGCAAGTGGACATAATATTAGAAGAAATAAATCCAAAGGACTTTGAAGCCCTGTCCTATTCCCTTTGAAGTTTCACAATGAGAGTCCATTCATTCTTGTTGCAACTGTGTGAATACTTCTTAGGAAATAAGATGGTGTTCAGAAATTTTTGCAATAATTAAAGCAACTTACATTGGAGTTTGTTATAATTTCCCTGCACGTACATTCAATGATCATAGGAAAGTTAGGTTGTGTATATGAGCTGCCATTAAGTGGACTTCTGAAGAGTCTGATCTGACAGACTCATCTCTCCCTGCAAATTCAATTCCTACCGTTTCCCGTTTCCCTCACTGGAAGTAGGCTCTACCTGACAGAACTCTGGTAGTGGTGTGGATGTCCTGAAAACACTTAGGTATCGTAGAAGGGTCTCAGTTGGAAGGGACCCCAAGGATCATAGTATTCTAACCCCCCTGCCACAGGCAGGGCCACCAACCTCCAGGCCTAGATCTACACAAGGTTGCCCAGGGCCCCATCCAACTTGGCCTTGAACACCTCCAGGGACATGGCATCCACCACCTCTCTGGGCAGTCTGTTCCAACACCTCACCACCCTTTCTGTAAAAAACTTCCCCCTATGTGTGTAGACTTACAGGCCACTGGGCAAGTGAGCAAGCTATTGTGTTTGCCCATCCCATAAAAATCTCAATTTTTCCCCCCCTCCTTTCCAATGGAACAAATAAGTCAATAGCATCTAACATTCGTTTGTGGGACACAGAAAGAATATCATACCACTCATCTCTGCCTTCAAAAGCAGGGTTTCAGAGGTGAAAGCTCAAAAACTGGGGTTTGGTTGGCCTATGCAACTTCTTGAACACAGTAAACTATTTACTGATCATACAGATACATATTCAGAAAATGTACTAAATCTGAACTGTGTAACTGAAAGATTAAAGGTGTAATTCATTGGCATTTCTGTGTGTTTTAAAGGAACTTAACCTTCCATTACATATCCTTGACATTGCAATATCCCAGCTCAATTTTCTTGGTAGAAGTCACAGATGGGCCCCAAACAGGCCCACAGAAGTTACAGGTGTATTGTCTGAAGACCATAGTTATCTTAGAAGGCCAGGATAATTGCTAAAGCAGAAGAGTTGTGGCAATAAATACGGATGGACTCATGCATATTGAGATACCAAGCATCTATTAATACTGGAATATGCTGCTAGTTTACATACTTGGCCTTTATGATTAGACAGGGTAAATTTGAGCAGTCCTGTGTTATACATTTTATTTGCAAGATTAGCTTTGAAGGCCAAAATTTTAGAAAACACAGTGCTCTAAAAATCAGTGCAATATACTGAATACATTTTCCTTTGTTTCAGGTTACTCTGTGTTAAAGTTTAAAAGTCATAGTTATAAAATACAATAACTATTAAAAAGTATGTGCTTTTCATACAATTTACGTCAGGATAAGCAACCTTTCTCTATTACAATACTTTTTGCCCCTTATCTAAGTTTTGACATCGGTCAGTTTTTTGTGTTCCTGGTACTTTTGTTTGTAAATTGTTGTTTAAGAGAACATGAATAAAACCTTCTGCTGTTGTGCCTGTACACCCCTAATATTCTTTTGTGTATTTGTACGTTACTTGCTCCAGCAGATGTGATGCATAAATGGTTGTAGGCATTTGTCTACTGTTTTCCAATACATGATACTCTGTTGTTTTCACACAGTTGATGTCTGTGATTTTATAACAAATTCTATTTGTGATGTCTTAGAGCATTTTAAGCCCTTTGTTCACCAATTGTCCATCTTAATTATTCACCCATTTTTAATTGTTTGCATTTGCTTCCTCTGCTTTTCCATTGTGCTTCCACAATAATTCTCTTATCTCTTTACATACTGTGTTCGCCACAGAGTTGCTTCCTCCTTGCAGTGGGTATTTAGTTAAAATATAATCTCATTTCCTTCTTGCATCTCATTACTTTGTTGTGGATATTCATTCCATGCTTTAACTGCATCATTTCAAATGTTGTAGTACCTTATGATAAAACAAAAATAATCAAAAAACCCCTTGCTTTTAGATCCAAAATTCTATTCCTGATATACCTATAGCTTTTTAGTCAATGTTATCTTTATATGATCAATATTGCCAAAATACTTTAAAACCATGAAGCAGACTGATACCAAATCTGGAAGTTAGCTATGGAAGAATGTTACCAGATTTGCAGTGGTTCTGGTTTCACAATGTTCCCTGCTAAAATGTTTGTTTAAAATCAGATAACACACTAATTAGAATTTTTTTTCCTGCAGTTGTGTGTAGGCAGAACCAAATATAGTATGACTAGAAGTAAAGTTATGTTATTTTCTTATACTGACTGTAACTGTGTAACAGGATCATGACATTAATCTTACTGATCACTTCAGAAGACTTTTGTTTTTCCCTAGTGCCTTCTAGAAATGTGCGGTTGAACCAGGAAATTTCAAATGTGCATATTGCAATCAAGTAAAATTTAGCAAGCTGATGATTAGGAAAATGATAAAAAACTGTATTCAAATTAAAATATGGGTGAAAACCTAATGAGATAACAAATTCACATCCAGAACAAAAGAAAAGTATATCTGTATCTGTATGCAAATTATAGTTTGATTTCAGAAAAAAGGAAAAAAAAAAAGGTTTTTAATGGAGTGCAAAACTGCCACCTACTGGAAGTGGCTAATCCTACATTTGCTCAATCTCCTTCACTTTTTCAAGAAATAAAAGATCTGTTTTCTTGTGACTGGACTGTATATCTACTCATTGTGGTAATTATTCCCAAATGCCTTGGTTTAATCTCAATTGTATTTATCTATAGTAGATAGATGATAATGTTCCAAACAAACAATACCAAAAAAAGCCAATTTTGATTTTACAAGAGGTAACATTTAACGTATAGTGAATACTGCAATACCTACAAGGAAGGAGCTAGATTTAAAAAAAGCTCTCTATCTCCCTTGAACTGGGGAGCCCAGAACTGGGTGAGCATTCCAGGTGTGGCCTCACCAGTGTTTTAGGTACAAGAGAAGGACCTCCCTCAAAACTCCTGCTGGCAAAACTCCTCCTAACACAGCCCAAGGAGACTGTTACTGTTCTTTGCTGAAAGGACACCTTGCTGGCTTGTGTCCAACTTGGTGTCCCCCAAGGTCCTTCCCTACAAAGCTACTTTCAAGCTGACTGGCCCCCAGCATGTCCTGGTGCCTGCCCAAATGCAGGACTTTGCATTTACCCTTGTTGAACTTCATGATGTTCCTGTCAGCCTGTTTTTGCTTGTTTGCCTTACGTAATGGACTACCATATTTAATTGTTTTCTTAGTAATGAAATCCTAATTTGCTTCTGGACTTTTTTCTGGATAGTAACACCTGTCATCTGATTTGTATCTGATTTGTTTGATTCAAAAGCCTTTCAGGGTAATACTTGCATTAGGGGTAGCTAACCTATTTATTCCTTACAGCCACTGTCTTCCAGGCAGGCTGTTTGGAGACCCTTCAAGTATTCAGAAGCATTCAAAAGCTGTCTGAACATGGTTCTTGGAACCAGCTCTATGGTGGGGGTTGGACTAGATGATCTCCAGAGATTCCCCCCAACCTCAGCCATTCTGTGTTCAGAAGCTTCATTTCCATTTCGTATTGAAGCACCAGAAAGTGGGAGGTCACATGGTTCAGTCACAGCCTTAATATTTCACATGGCTCACGGAACTATCCATGTATGTTCATGCATCTTAAATAACAAGGGTATATGAGTTACAGTGATGATGCAGGAATCAGGCTGGCTACGCATGGAGTCGTGTCGGATTTCTTAAACTCTGGCATAGTTAATTTGTAACCTAGTCAAACCACTCATTGATAATTCAGAGTTTGCAGTATTCCTGGATTGTTTCTGTGGTCAAAATGAATCTGTTTTGTGAGTTAAATGAAGTTTAAGAACTCAGTAGTTTACAAAGCCTAACCTGTATTTTGTTCACAGCACAGTTACTTCCATTAACATGTCATTATTGGTTGCTGCGCTGTTGTGATTTTACCATTCTATGTAGCATCCCAACACCGTTGCATGATTAAACTTTATTATGCCTTTGCCAGTATGTTCAGAAACTAATTTTTGGAATTATATGGTTGCAATTATTCTTTCTAGTCAAGTTCTTCAGTGTTGTAATGATTCAGATTGTCATCTCTCTGTACAGGGTATTTTCTTGGGATGATAACTATCTGTGTGGAATTATACCAAAATAGGTGACTTCACAAAAAATATGAAAGGAATGGACCTGAGTTACTTGTATTATACAAAAATATAATTGTGGTGTGATTTCTTTTTCATTATAACAACATATAAATAAATGTTTGCTTGAGAAATATGGAAAGGTACTTTGCTGGGTATTCGCTTCTGTCCAGTAGACAGTTTCTTCTAGTTAAAAAAAGAAACAAAAGAAACTTGTGCTGCAGAATGCTTGTTACATAGTAGGCAATTAAACATGTTAGAGTCTATGAATTTATGGTACACTTCTTTTTATGCAGTAGCAATGTTTTAAGTAATCAATTGGATTTATCAAATTTTATAATCTGGACTCTCTAAGCATATTTATAAGGCATAAATAAAACATATTAGAATTGCTATTCTCTATCATACCTCTGTTTTAGAACAAAGATTAGGCATTGCAATCTCTAGAATTTATTTCTGAGGTTGCAGCTAGGGGAACTAATGAAAAACATGTGCCAGCTTAACTTAAAATGATGGCATGTTGCAAAATGTCTATTACACACATGACATACATTTAGTTTAAAAAAAAAACAACCCCAAAAAAACCCTTTACATTTTTATGCTATGCCAAGTTTCATCCAAGGAGGTTCTTCCATCACTCTTGACTGCACAAACATTAGTGCCAAGAAAAAAAGCAAACGAGGGTTGGAAATGGGTAGAAAAGGTGAAAAGTCTGCTGTTGGTGTCAGTGTAGGTCTCTGTCACGTGAACTATGACTCTCTTACCCAAATCCCAAAGAATGTTAAGCACTAGGCAGTCCCACACAGAAAGTAGATCTTTTGTTAAGAAAGATCTGTTGATTTGTGTCCTTCTGTTAGCCCAACTAAGAACTGATTGTTGCCACATTTTCAAAGCCTGTTGTTTGTTTCAGTTTACCATGTGACCTTAAAGAGCTAAACCTCAAGTCAGGGTCTTCATAAGGTTCATGCCCTGAAAGTCGAGTGTGTTCTTAACCAGCTGAGGTGCCAGAAGGGTCACAACTTTTTTCTGGGAATCTGAGGCAGCTTTGTTAAGTCGTTTAGGTGAATGGATAAGCAGAGCCTGTGTCCAAAGGCAGTATCAACCAGTCAAAGGAATTAACAGCAGAAAATCTATAAAGTTCCATAGACCTAACTAGTTGTGATTCCAACAGAGCAGGACAGTTTTCCAATGCTGGAAGTAGAGGCCCACTAGAGAGGAAGGAGGAGTTTAGATAGATACTATTACTAGTTAGACTCACCCAAGTTTTTTATTTTCTGTCTTGTAACATATCAATCTCTTTTCTTTTTGATTTTGTATATGAACTGAGTTGCTTGCATACAGCTTCACCTGCACTTGAAAAATACACCTTTGCATAAATAGCTTCCACATAGTACAGATCTCAGAGTAATGACCAGGATGTCTTTCCTTTCATCTTTCCTCTGTGGACTCTCAAGAGAAAAAAGAAAGAAAATAGAAAACAAATATTCAAAAAGCACCTAAGCACTGAAATATATTACTGATCACGTGCTTTGGTCCATTCTTTATTCTAATGCTTTTTTATTGGTTATACTGTTCCATGGACCATACAAACCCCTTAGTGTTTGAGAACGTTTGACAGTGAAATTTAAAGTTTTTGGACTATTTTCAATCCTTGTTTAAATTAAGATTTGATTTATTTTTTTAGTGAAGGAAGCAGAAGGCAGGTCAGGGAACTGAAAATGCAGTTTGGATTAATTTTAGTTTGGAAGCCAGTAAAAATGGGGCTTTGATGGTCTAAGAACGAACTCAGTTACTTGTTTAGGAGGACTATAGCTTCTGGACCAATGTCTTACAGAAGAGAGGCTTCTCTTAAATCATTACATAGCTGTAATGAAAGGTCTTCACTTTCTTTATCTGGCCAAATGTAGCCCTGGTATATAATGAGGAAAACCATAGTATGAAGCCCGGGTTCTAGAAGTTCATGTGATAAACCTGGACCTCAACATTACAGCCATCACTAACCCTGTGTCTTGATTTAAATTTCTCTGACTTTAACTTTCATGCTTTCAATATTGTTATACCTTAGAATATTCTCACTAAATGGGAGAGCCATTTTCTATACTGTGAAGGGATCTAAACCCTGTAATTAATCTTTACCTGATAGAATTAAGGCAAAGAATTCTTTGTATTTCTTGCTGTTTGGTACTCCGTTTGTATTTGTGATTGCTCTTTTATCCAGTTTGCCTGTGTATAGCGATTGTTATGTTTACAGTTCAGTTTAAATAATTGTATTTAATGCATGGATTTTTAGAATTCAGATGTGTCTGCATGCATGGGTATGTCATAATATCCTATCAGCTCTACATTTATTCACAAAGTTAAGGAAAACTAAAGTTTCCTCTTGCTATTTCAGTTGGACATAGCATTTCCACGTTTTTCCCTCTCGGCATGGAAGACCTCTTTGCTTTAGCCTCTGCTTTCTGAAACACCATGGAAAACCTGGCCATGTGGACATAGCAAATAATAGAAATAGTCATAGAAAATAATGCTAATTACTGTGTTCAGATTTTCTTTTCCATCCCCATTGTGAAAGGTCTTTTATTTGAGAGCCTACATCTGTATTCTGGACCCGGTGGTGGTGTTTGAAATATACTATGTTGAAGACGGCACATTTTTTTCTGACTCTAATAGAATGTGCTTTTCTTTATCTTTCCAGAGTACCAAGCTGCCATTTTGCATTTAAAGAGGGAACACAAAGAAGAAATTGAAACACTAAAGGTATGTAATGATTTTTGTTTCTGACTCTAGTGCATTTTACAGATTTAAGTAGTGCAAAGATATTTCTATCAAATGTCAAAAATGTGATTGTTTCTTTCTAAAATTGTTTTCAGTTGACTGTCAAATCAGTTAAAATAAATCTATTTAAAATCCATACATGCACTCATATGTGATGGAAGAAAGCAGTTTTACATGTCTTCCTTTTGTAGTTTTATTTATTAATTGTACTCAAATTCTTCTCTCTAACTCAGCAGTGCAGTGTTTTTATATTTTGTTATTGTATTAAGGCATTTCACTACTCACAGTGAAACATATTTATGTAGAAGCCATTTTCTGTAATTTTAGGCTGAAAAATAAGCCTGTTAAACGCATTTGTAATACACTGAAATCTTGTATTGAACACTCTTATTGATGTCTGTTTTTGTAAGTGTAAACTCGACCAACTATTTAATCGTCAAAATTAGAAATAACAAAGTTTAATATTAGAACTCAGTTTCCCTTGGCATGATTGACACTGCTAAGCAAAGTGAAATAATATAAGAAGTGGTTTTATCCTAAAGGCAGGACCTTAAATTGCAGTATACCTTAAAGTAAATTTGTTGAGCAGTCCTGGTTTAAAGAAAATTAACAGCATCTTTCTTTTGTTTTTGCCAATTGTGATATATTCTTAAGCATAACTGTGCTGTGTTCTAATATGGGTCCATATGCTAAATCCTTAGTATGCAAGTCATAAAGTGCAAAGCATTCTGTATTTTTTTCATCATCATTAAGGTAAATAGAATGGATTAAAAAAACCAAATATACAAATACATGGTGTCTGATAATCCAATATGTTGATACAGTGACCGCGTCATTTAACAGATCACATTCAGCAGTCATCAGACTAGTACAAGTACAGTATTGGTGTTACACTGAGTGTTAATGTCTTTGTGCCTGCACAAAAGCCAGGACATAATGGACGTAAAACATACGAAATTGCAAAATCTCAATGAGGTCTGTGAGTAGACATGGGTGGAGTGATGGTAGCAGCCTGTGGAGTGGATAGGACAGGCAAAGTGTCTCTGGTGTGTGCAGCATCTCCTAAAATTCAGGAGACGGAAATGCAAACTAGCACTGAAGTAAATACAGCTGTAATGTGCAATAAATACTGTTAATAATTATGGGGGTTAGACCCGATGATCTCTTGAGGTCCCTTCCAACCCCTACAGATCTGTGATTCTGTGATTCTTAGGAAGAATACCATAGCTGTCCCACACAAGAGAAGTTGATCTTTGCAATGGGGATTTATTCATCTTGAGAGGGTATTTCAGAGAACACATAGTCTTGGTGATGGAGGAAAATGTGTTTATGCATCTCCAGTAACCTTGGAAACAGTAAAGGCAGAGGACACAGTTACTGGCAGACATCTGTGAAAAATCACACATCTCTCCAATTTCATCTTTCATTTAAAAAATACATTTTGTTTTCCATAAGACTACATCTGAAAGACACTGGAGGAGAATTAGATTCATTTTTTCACTGCTCATAACTTTGAATTATATAAACATTATCTTTTAAATCAGATTATTATATTTATCTGGATTATTTGAGTTTTCTGCACGTGTCATTGTGTCTTAGCGATTAATTCTGTTTATATCTTATGTTTAGTAAGAAGGAAATTGTGTGGGCTGTTTCCAGAGAAGTGAGATGGTGATGTAACTTTCAGCACCATAAAATTTTACCATTTTATGTATGTATGTAAATATAATTAGAAATGAGCTAAAACACAAGTATATTGCTGTCTGTGATGAGACTTAGACACTCTTAGCAGCAGTGTCTCACAGATCCTGTTTTCTGGTATTGCATGCATTGGTGATTATTTTCTTGATGATTACTGCTTTATTTTACACTATGCAGTTCCAAAAGCAAACAGAAAAAAGTGTTAGGAAGGGTTTTTTAGGCCTTTTAAGTAACAGCAGTGAAGTATAAGGTTGATGTCATGATGATCAGAAAAATAATTGATTTTGATTCAGAAAAAAATATGTTTATTGCATGCAAAACACAATTCAAACAAGATTTTTTTGTTTCCATATGGGAGTTACTCATAAGTTACTGGACACCTTGTGCAGAGTTCTGTTTCTAAGTTTGTTGGACTGAATTCTTGAGATATAATGTGATTTTTCATTTACAACACTGAAGGACATAAAAACTTCCTATACCAAAGGCTAGTTGAAGCATTTGTCCTGTCCCCAGCAGCGGGTGCTTAGAAAACACATGTAAGAAATAGTGTAAAGGAAATGCTTTCTACCTTTCTGGTGCTTTTTGATTTGAATTTGTCATTTTTTTGGCAAGTCTGAGTGTCTTCATTGTCTCCTCCTTGTCGCTTCTACTACCACTGCCTCCGTGCCCCTTTCTGAACAGTGTGCTGCTTGATGTTTGGACCTCAGCCCAGCCTGGTGTAAGGCACTGGCTTCATAAAAGATGCATAGTGACTAAATTACTGAGGCATGTAACCTAGTATGCCATTTCTAGCAGTTAGTGTTTTAAGGATTTCCTGAAACAGAGTCTGCACACAGGCTATGGTATATAGTACTGATGAATAAATTATAGCATTGCAGCTTCGGTGACTTCGGAATGCTCTGCCATCCGAGTAGCATTCCTGTTCTTTTCCTGTATGTCCTTGCCAATGAATTCCTAGTCCAGTGCCTAGAATATGTGACCTGTTATAGATGCATCCTTTTTGTTTGTACAGTTGTTTTGGAGGTGTTTAATTCTCTGGAACACGTAGGATGCAATGTGAAAATTTATGTGTCATGCCAGACTAATAATCTGAAAACCAGTTAGGCTACAAGTATTTAACTCCTATAGTCTTAATGTGTCCTCTGTCTAAAAATCAACACTGAGTTACTAATTTTGTGAGGAGAATGACGTATTTTTCTGCAGCGTGCTATTTTTTATAGCAGGTGAAATCTGAGTCAGATGCTGTTACGTGGTCCTGCTGCTTTGGTAAATCATAAATTGTTAGTTCTTCTAAGCTTTAGTAGTTTTCTAAATGAAAGGTGGCATTTCAAACTACCCCTCCCTCCCCCTTTTTACAGCCTGTCTACTTCAAGAGGTTCTTTCTCCTGTGTCCCTGATGTTCAAACTTTTTAAAGAACAAAATTTCTTTTCTCCTCATCTCTGCTGTTAGCTTTTATTATTTTGTCTTTCATTTCAAAGGGATTTTTCCTCGGTTTTGTGATTCACTTAAAAATTATTGCTTTTCCCTGAAATCGCTTCAGACTGTAATATTTAAATATAACAGCAAAGGGACATGGTTTATATTCATTCTTTATGTTACCAGTATTTCCACTGGTAAAAATGGAATGCATTAGAGACCAGACATTGTCTTTATATTCTTTCATGTGGCTTTTCATTATATGAAGGAAGGGAAAGATATATATTTTTAAGATAAAAAAGTATGAATTACTACATAATGCAGTACATATGGAACTTTACACAATTTCATATGGGAACATACAAGAAATTGTGTCATCATTTAATTTAATAACTTGTTGCATTTTATTCTTTCAGGGTATAACAGAAATATATAGTGGTAGGTATCCCAACTATTGGAAATGCTTAGGTTAAATGTGATCTTGTAGCAACCTACAGACAGAAATTTCTCTGAACCAGCTCTTTTGCAAACCGATCCAAATCCCCTATCTTGTATTAATGAATAGGGTTCATCATCGTATCTTCTCTGTATAAGATTGGGAGTGAGAACCTTATTCTTTTTTACTCATAAAATGCTTCAAAAGGTCTTTAGGAGCCATGTGAGCCATGTGTAGGGGATAGTTCCTGTTAAACAGTTGTCTGAAGGTGGAAGTAATCCAAGTTATCCAGCATATGTCCCGTGAAACCTATATATAGTGGCTTATGAGTCATCTGTTTACTCTTCAGCAACAGAAAATGTAATATACTTCTGTCCTGTTTCTTTTGCAAGGTTTTTTCCTTGAATATGTGAATGAAATTCCTAATGAATTTTTATTTAAGATTTGTTTTTGTGTTCATTTCCTATAAACATCATATAGAATTCCCAGAGTCCAACCAGAGCTTTACCTATACCACCAGTTTGAAAGGGGTTGGTGCTGATTCTGTAGACAGTTGAAGTTGCAGAAAATGTAGTGATCTTGAAGGATGTGAAACAATCACTAGATAGGGAGAGTGAGTGACAATATTCTATTTGTTTTATGTTGCCCTCTTCATGTTATCACACTAACTTGAAGCTCTGTTCCTTTTTTTGATGTCACTTGAAATGATTTCCAGTCATGTGGCGTGCATATTACATAAACAAGTTAGTTATTGCCTAATATGTGCCTTATTGTATTGCATTACAAACAGAATAACTGGGTTCGTTAATGGACATAAATCAACTGGATCATCCATGTGAGGATAAACTTTGGGAAGGGTAATTTTGTAGAGTACTTAGTTTTTACCCATATACCTTTAACTACAATTAATAGTTTCTGTGTTCAAAGCAGTTCTTGAATTTTTCAGCTATTATTTGCAAAAAAAATCAATTATATATTCTCAAGACATCAAACGATTCCTAGTCTCCGTTGAATTTTTTACTTTTCCTTCTCCTGCCGCTAGATGTCAGCTAAGTCTTTCAGAGGAAGCCAGCAACGTAACTTCTGCAGCAGCAGCTTCTTTACGAGTGCTAATTCCGTGCTTCTTTCTGAACTGGGAGAGTATGTGCAGTTGTAACATCCTGCACACTGTCGTGGATCTGGCACAGTCTTAGTTATAGGTCAGAAGTTAGCTTGCACATTATGGAACTAGAATTGAAGTTGCTCAATAGATGAGTAGTAGCTGTCATCACTTTAATAGTATTTTTCCCTACAAGACCAAGTGTACAGTACTGAATAACCAACCAAGTAGATAACAGCCCGACATTCAATCAAAAAATTGTAAGTGGGCTACAGCCTGCTGAATGCAAGGAATTAACTTGAAGGCAGTGCTCTGATTGCAGTACTGCAGTATTTAGTTAACCCAAATCATAGCTGCACAATCATCTTCAGCTACGCAGAAGTTTAACACTGCTTTTGGAAGATGGAATCAAAGTTCTAAGCTGTTCTATAACTCTGAACCCTGTATATGGGTCTTTCTCTCTAATTTAGTTTATTAGGCTTCCACCAACTCGCTCTATCTTTTACATGTCCCCAAACCAAGAAAAATAGTGTCTTTAGCCATTAATTGCAGGGTTTTACAGTAATATTACTATATATTGTATGATGCATATTATATATATTATATATTCGCTTTGAAAAATAATAATGGATATTTGATAACAATAAAATATAAACTACAGATATATTGCAAAATATGTGATGTATATGATAAAATAATATTTCTACATGTCTTGAAGTATTTTATTGCAAATTTTAGAAATACATACCAGTAGTTGCATCTAACAGATTTATGAACATATTATGGAAAATTACGAAATAATGAATGGCAATGCAGTTGGTGTATAACTGCCCATGCCATTATGAAAGAGCAGGGTGGCCTTATTTAAAGAAGAGTGTGCTATGGGGTGTCCATAGTGACCTTTGGGGTCTTCTTAGTAATGTTAGTGAACATTTTTGTGAAAGTTTCAAGATCAGCAGTATAGAAGTGGATGGAAAGTTGTTTCCTTTTCAGAGAAGGGCTTGCTTAACTATGTCTTATCTTAAATTGAGGTTAAAGACCAGTGCCTCTAAAGTGCCGCAGAAAAAGATTGAAAACTGTGAAAAAAAATGGAACATGAAAGGGAAGTCATAGCAAAATTGTCTGGTAGTTTCAAAATTACTCATTTTTATTTTGTACTGAGACCACAAAGGCATAAAAACACTTTCCCAATTACTGAGTGAAGTAATAAAGCTTTACCTGTATGACAACCTTTTAATTCTTTTACAGATGTGGTTTTACATCTCTTATGCTTCACAAATCCTTCCTTGGCTCTTTATCTTTTCACTTTCCTGTTTGTGTTTTCTCACAGTCAGTTTTTCCATTTTTTAATGCTTGCATTGCTCTTTAATCATGAGTCTAATAAAAGGTGCTCCTTCTCCCTGCTACATTTTGAAACTTGAAATTCGACTGTAGGAGGCAATGGTGAATAGCTTTGGAAGCTGTTGTATGCCAGAATGCTTAACAAAAAACCCCTCTTTTATAGAAGTGGGTGATTTCACTTTTATTTTGACAATTTAAAGTGTCTTTTACTTATATGTTAAAGTGAAATCTAATTTCAGCTTCAGAAAGAATATCAGAAATTAGATGCTTTAACACCAAATCCAAACATTTTAAAATAGTTGAATTGTCTAAATCCTCTCTTTTGTAAATAGTCTATTACAACAAAGTGGATTTTTATTTTTAATAGATTCAGTTGGAGAAAAAATTTCTTAGGTAGCAATCTTTGTAATTTCTTTCTGGAAACAAAGAATTTATAATAGCCCCATCCCCTGCCACCGGCAGTTTTCTGTGTACATATGGATTCTGATGCAGGGTAGGCATCTCAGAATTGGTCAGAAGCTATTATGTTTTGAAATCTGGTATTAAAATATAGGGGCCAATGATGAACAGTGGTGAAATCTTAGATATGCCACAGTACTTAACCAAACAACATTTAAGAAGTGTATAATACAGGTGACTTTTGTAAATAAAACTTTGCTTTGGGATGCTGAGACTGTTGTCTTCAACTTTTACAAGATGAAATGCATCCATAAGGCGTCTAGCTGCTTTGGGTGTTCTTTGCTGGATTTTCATGTCCCAGCATGACAAAATAAATTTGTATCATCTATGCTTCTGTCTGGTAAAGTGGGGTTGTAGCTCAAAGGAGCAGCCAAGGTCAACAAGAGTTTATTAATCAGTCTTTCCTAATGAGCTGTTCAGGCTTTTCAGCATTTCCATGTGGTGTTACTGATGAAGGTCTCCCAGCTTGTGGCTAATTATTAATATTACTCTTGCCTAACTTGAAATGTTGCAGTCTTCTGTGCTTACCTGTTAAATGTATGGTTTCACCACTGTGTGCATATACTGTGTAGCTTCATGAATCATCTTGGTCCTCATGAAGGAATCCTACCTGTTCAGTGCAGAGGCTGTCTGTGGTGAGAGACAGTGAAAGTGTAATTACTGAGTAAATCACACATAGTATCATAGAATCACAGAATGGCAAGGGTTGGAAGGGACCCCAAGGATCATAGAGCTCCAACCCCCCTGCCACAGGCAGGGCCACCAACCTCAGGCCTGGATCTACACAAGGTTGCCCAGGGGCCCAATGTGCGAAAGAGGAGGCTGAAATCCTATGACATTGTATCACAATATCAATTTCAGTACCCCTAGGGCTCTTAGGGCTCCCAGACAATGAATGTCTTTAAATTGTTTCTTGAAATAGAAAAATCCCAGTGTGAGAAAAATCACTCAGTAATGAACAATGTGCATGACCAGTGCTAGAGAAGGCAGAGTAGCAGACCATGGAATCATAGCAAAGGACAAGAGCAATAAAACAATAACTTTCTACAAGGTACATATAAGGAGTGAACAAGAAGCACCTTGGTCTCTTTGGAACCCCTTGTTGACAACTGCATCTTCATTCAGAAAGCATGAAATGATTCTTCAAGGCATATGAAGATATTCTCCAGTTCAGTGCTTAATTATGTTTTTAAAATTTGCATTGATACTTACACTAAGCAAAATTTTCCCCCTTATCCTATTTTCCATATTTTTGATGCAATGGGTGCTTTTCATCATTATTTTCCTTTAATCACATGTTTACTTTGTGATTGTTTTCATATCAGATAGTTTGAATATCTAGGAAGACTCTTTTCTTTCATTATGTTTTTTTCGCTGCTACATGCCATGTCTTATATTGCTGCTCTATTATTTTTATCAATACAATTTCAGTGTAAGAACTTAGATT
Organism: Laterallus jamaicensis coturniculus; assembly: GCA_022605575.1. Classification (NCBI taxonomy): domain Eukaryota; kingdom Metazoa; phylum Chordata; class Aves; order Gruiformes; family Rallidae; genus Laterallus; species Laterallus jamaicensis. Next base: position 1,020,955 of record JAKCOX010000013.1, on the reverse strand, counting down.
GTTTAGACATTATGTCAGCTGCAGAATGCTGTTAATACCACATGTTGATCCAAGGATTCTCCTGTTTATTTAAATGTTACCACAGACCATATTCTGTATATTGAATACAGTGAAAAACTTTTAAACTTTGTTTCAGCACATGGTCATAGTATTATGTAGTTAAAATGGGTGTAGAGATCAACAAGTTAATTTATAGCCTTAAAATTTTAGCAAGACTGAGCTCCCACTCCAATTTGGGCACATTACAAAACACTCTGCTTAATTAAGGCTAGAATATAATTCTTCTTAAAAAAAGTTATTAAACTATGCATTCATGAAAGTTAATTTATCCCATCACCTTGAATAAATCTGTTATGCACTCAGGAGAATAAAGCAGAACACATAATGTGAACATGGTGACATTTTATTTTGACAGATTTGGAAGACCTCTGTAACATAGGAAACAATAGTCCACAAGAGAATTAGTGTGAAATGTGATCATGGGAGTATAAAAGCCACTAACAATTAAGTAGTATCAATGTTATCTTTCCATTTGATTTTGAAAACATGTAGCCCATGTCTTCTTGCCCAAATCGTCTGCTTTTTGAAATTTACTACCCCAGATATTTGAATCTAATAATTATAAGCTATTTCTCTGAATGAAATACATTATTTTCCATAGCTGAAAATTCATGTTCTAATATTCCTGGTTTTAGAACAGGAATTGAATTTGTAAGGATGAATATTTTGCTGATAGAGGGAAAATCTATCTGAAATTGGTAATTATAACTTTTGAAACAAACCAATTTTTCTCATATTCAGCAAAGACCTCAGATGATAGCAGCTTCTGACTTTTGCGAAAGTGGTGCTCATTGTACCTTTTACATCTGCTGATGCTGACCAGATTTTTAATGTGCCATTTCCACAAAGCCAATAAAGATACCAAAGCCACCAAATTTGTTATAAAATAACACTGGGGCAAAATTAAGTTCCACTTGGGTACCACAAGTTACTCTTGACAAGGTTGGGGATCATCCTTCCAAAGATGCCTTGAAACTGAAAGCTAGGAGCCTGACTCCTGATCCCTTTTTTGATGATGAGGCAATGTGAAAGAAAAGCCATTGGAATTTGAAGCAGACTGCAAGTGCTGGAAAGAAGTAAGGAGATGGGAGAAGTGGAGCTTTAGATGGAAAACAGGGAACAGAGATACTAGAATAAGACTGGCAAGCTGGAAGGGGAAAGGTGTAGTCTGGAATTGACAGAAAACTATAGAAGATGGATTGCAGAGACTTGGATCTGGGCATCACGACCCAAGTTTTACGTACAAATGGGCAATTTCTTCCAGACTATATATCCTAGAATGAATGCAGGCTATTCAGTATTTTATTTTACTTTCATTGGTCAGTGAGTAATACCCTCCCTTGTTTATTATGTCATCTGAACATAGATAGTTTAATTCTGGATTTTCCATTCTTCAGGGTGTTTTGTATGTATAAATTGGATTTGACAATATGTCTTCTTATAGTAATGTATTATTTTTATTATTAATATTTTATGCACAGAGACCTAAGATATAACAGGTTTATTGGGAAGCTTACAACTGCATATGCATTCATATCACTGTTCATTTTTAACTTAACTTGCTACTACAAATTGGATACCAAAATCTCCAGATAGTTCCTTAGAAAAGAAGGTGTATCTTTGAGTGATGCTTGACAGTGACTAAAATGACTTGTGACTCATCTTGCTGCAACTTTGCAGTTCAAGCAAGTACAGAATCTGCTATTCCAGGTCGGCATTATCACATCTTTGCCTTAGTACTGTTGTATCTCTCACAGAGAGATTATATTCAAATGCAGCACACATAACGCCTCAATCTTAAAAGCTTGTACCTTTTTCATAATACATTTTTTATTTATTGTCTGGAATAACTCCTATGATCTTCACTGAGTAAGATACCAGTTCTGTCAAACGGAAAGTTTCCGTGTAGGTGCACTACATGGGAACACTGGTGGAGAGGGAGAACATTAAGGTTGCTTTGGCAACCACACTTGTAGTTTTCCCTTTTGAGTAACTGAACAAGGTTGGTGTTTTAACACATTTTTGTTTGTGTGATATTTTCTTCAAATTCTCTGATGGGAATGTCCAGAATAATGTGATGATGCATAATTAGCCTGTAGCATACCTTAGTTTAAAGAATGTTTATCTTCTACGCACTGATAGAATTGTTTCCGTAGTTGATGTTATACTTTATCTGGGTAGAATCTCTGGAGCTCTTAGATAAGTGTGTCTGTATCTGCTAAATGTGGTGTAAACATCTCTACAGTGTTAAAAAGGAGACTGGCTAGAAACACAGTGTTGGATTTTCTTCTAAATGTTATCTGATTGGAGAATATTAATAGATTCTGTTAAATTAATGTATTCTATTTTTACCATGGTTGCTAACGTTGTAGCATCTGCAGAATTGGAATTTTCCTAATTAAACGAAGATAGAAGTCATGAAAGATAAACCTTCATGAGTAGGATCTCATCATATAGTTTGCCTTGACAAGGACATCTTGCCGTTTTTCTCTTTAATCTCCGTAACTGAGGCAAGTATTTTGTTGCCAATATGAAAAATATACATATGTATTCATATGAACATATGTATTCATATGAATATTTATATTATATACATATGGATTCACCAAGGGGAGATTGTGCTCGACCAATCTCATAGCCTTCTATCATGTCATCACAGGCTGGGTAGATGGAGGGAGAACAGTGGATGTCATCTACCTTGACTTCAGCAAGGCTTTTGATACTGTCTCCCATAACATACTCATAACAAAGCTGAGAGAGCATGGGATGGATGAGTGGACAGTGAGGTGGGTTGAAAATTGGCTGTCGGACCGAGCCCAGAGAGTTGTGATCGGTGGAGCAGAGTTGGACTGGAGGCCTGTGACTAGTGGTGTTCCCCAGGGCTCGGTGTTGGATCCAGTCCTGTTCAATATCTTCATTGACGACCTTGATGAGGGAATAGCATCCACCCTCAGCAAGTACACCGATAATACAAAGCTGGGAGGGGTGGCTGACACGCAGGAACACTGTGCTGCCATCCAGAGACCTGGACAGGCTGGAGAGCTGGGCAGGGAGAAACCTAATGAAGTTCAACAAAAGCAAGTGTAAAGTCTTGCACATGGGGAAGAACAACCGTTCTTTTCAGTACAGGCTGGGGGATGTCCTGCTGGAGAAGAGCTCTATGGAGAAGGACCTGGGGGTCCTGGTAGATGACAGGTTGGCTATGAGCGGGCAGTGTGCCCTGGTGGCTAAGAGAGCCAATGGGATCCTGGGGTGCATCCAGAGGAGCGTGGCCAGCAGGTGATCCTCCCCCTCTACTCTGCCCTGGTCAGGCCCCACTTGGAGTATTGTGTCCAGTTCTGGGCTCCCTGGTGTAAAAAGGACAGGGATCTCCTTGAGAGAGTCCAGAGAAGGGCTACGAAGATGATTAAGGGCCTGGAGCATCTCCCCTATGAGGAGAGGCTGAATAAGCTGGGACTGTTCAGTCTAGAGAAAAGAAGACTAAGGGGGTCCTAATTGGTGTTTACAATTATCTTAAGCATGGGATGCAGGGCAAGTTAGCCAGCCCCTTTTCAGTGGTCTGTGGAGACAGGAGAAGGGGCAATGGCTGCAAGTTAGAACACAGGAAGTTCTGCACCAACATGTGGAAAAGCTTTTTCACAGTGAGGGTGACAGAGCCCTGGGACAGGCTGCCCAGGGAGGTGATGGAATCTCCCTCCCTGGAGATAGTCAAGACCAGTCTGGATGTCTATCTGTGTAATATTAGCTAGGGAGCCTGCTTGGGCAGGGGGGTTGGACCCGATGATCTCTTGAAATCCCTTCCAACCCCTACAATTCTGTGATTCTGTGATTCTGTATTTCTATAATGACATTATGCGGAAGGGAATAGATTTTTTTTTCCTTCTGTAGAAAATAAGTTAATGAAAACTGTTTTCTGAATATGAGGCTGAATGTGAAATTAGCTTCTGCCTTCATTACCTTCACTACAGAGAAAGAGGTAGTATTTCTTTGTAGTATAATATGTTTTATGTTGAAGGAAGGACTGTTTCACCAAGCATTCTATTTGTTCTGACAAGTTGAGGTCCTTTTCTGTAACACATGAGGAATGTGATAATAGTTACTCTTTCAGGTGACTCTGTGAGACCTCTGTTATAATTTTGCTATCTGGTGTCAAAAAGGCCCCAGAAAATTAATTTCCCTCCATAGCTAGGAAGTGAATGGCTTGCTACACATCAAAATCTTTTAGTGGTTTTCATTGCATCTGTGAACTCTTTCTGTATTGGTGGAGAGGCTAGTCATCTCATCAGTGCAGGTATTCTTAGAATTTTTAGACCAAAATTATGTTTATACAGAAAGAAAATTTTCTATTTCAAAAACTGTGAAGTTACTTTACATTATGCTCATAGAAAACTCAGAGCACTGTTTGGCTGAGTATTTCCTACTGAAAGGTAGTATTCAATGTTGCCCCTTACATTTGTATAGATGTGTAACTTTATCTTTGCTTATTGTTTTCCATGTGCTGTACTTGCATTGCTTTTTGCTTCGACTTTTGCTTCAGCCAAATCATTCATTGCAACTTAGCAAAATGTGAGATATATATATATATATATATATATATATAATTACTTTCCAATGTAGCTGTAGTTACAAAGCTTTGTTATAATGGCTTAATCTTGGAGTCTGGTTGCCAAAGAAATTAGTTCTTTATGCAGTGAAGCAATGTTGACAGTAAACTCTCCTTTCTTTGCCACCCCCTCCCCAAAAGAAAAGGAAGAAAAGAGAAGAAAAACAAGGTTGCATTACAATTCTGGCAACATCAGCCACACCAATAAAATCAAATTCAATGTTGTTTTACGACTTTGAATTTATGTGACTGCACGGGATCAAAGGATTTGTATCCCACTGGACTGCGAGGTCTATAGTTCATGGCAAAAAAACTCATCAAAAAGAACATTTTAGTAGTAAGGCTTTTCATTTTAATCAGCCACAGTAATAAAAAAGCTGTTAGGTGTCCAAAAACATTCTCCCAAGATCAGAGACAACTTGCTCTCCACTACAATCAGTTTTCTTATTGGATCCATACTTCCTCTGTAGCTTTTGTCACCGAAACTTCATCTTCAGCTTGTTTTCAGCCATTTTCGGTATTGTTTTCACATTTTACATTCCAAATCATTATATGTATCAATAAAAGTAATTATTTCTATAATTACCATGGCAAATGAGAAATACTGTAACTTCTTTAAAATAAATTTTCATCACAATATTAACTAAAATGGAATTTCAAATACTAGTCTATATTTTTATATATTGCATTTTAAAATATTTCAATAGCATTTTTTTTTCCTTTTTTGTTTCCTTGGATATAATGTTTTGAACATCACCAGAAAGCATAGGTGTTAATAATTTTTTATCTATATGGATATAGTAAATTCATCTGTCCTAAGACTGAGCTAGAATCCTCAAGTGAGAAGAGGGAAATAATAACATTTGTGTTAGGAAAGGCTACTGTTATTATCACGGTTGGATTTTGCATGTTACTTATTCATGGTCTAAGTGCACAAAAATTTGAAATTAATTTTTAACACATGGTGTAGTTTCATTATTTAATTACTTTGGCCTCAGAGAAGTTGTATGCAATGTGTCATTTACATTTATTGATGCATTGGATCCCGAATTGCCTTGTTCCAGTCTGTGAAATTTAAATGTTTAACTGAGTTTAACAATACGCAGAGATTTTACAAAACAAATTATCTGTTTTCCTAATTTTCTAATAATTGAGCTGTCTACCCTCTCCTTGCAGACTGTGTAATAGTGGTTTTTCTTAGCATAAGCAAGCTTAAATCAACACACAGTCACTTTCTGCCAGATTCACTTCCTTTCTATGTGGTATGACACATGCTGTATGCTACCTGCAAAATTCTAGTGGGTGTGGTATTCCCTTCTCCCTGCTACCTGAGATACAGACGGGCTTGTACTGGGGTTTTTTTTCAGCTGAATGTTTTAATGGTTTTACTTTTTAAAAGAACATTAATTCAAATGAACAGAAACTTTAGTGTCGGTCAGAATTTTCTAAAGTTACTTACCACATGTACAAATACACATAAAATGCTAAATTATCTGCTATTAATATTTATTAATAATCTGAAATTTATCCCTTTAAGCACACGTTGTTAATAGTTTGTGTTAAGTAATACTTAGTCTATATTTTAGATGTGCTGTCATTTATCTCAAGGGATGACATTGCTTAGACAAATGTTCTTCTGGCAACAAGTTAGTGAATCAAAGGTATTAATAATTTTCCAATTTTCATTTGATTTATATATGCACATATATATTATACATATATATACTCTTAATTAGAGGGTTCATCAGAGTTACATGTAAATAGGACAGCTGTAAAAAAGCAGACTAGAGATGAACTGCTCTGAGTTATGTACTGTGGAACTAAATTCTACATGTGAGTTAAGTTGTGTAATCTAAAATGTTTGGATGCAGTTATTAACAGTGGATAGACTGAGTGGGATATTTATATGCATAGGAAAAAAAAGTAATGAGTGGGATTTTGCAGAAGAATTCACAGTGCACACACAGGGCAATCAGAGTTAGGAAAGCAAACTTCAAGGCAACCTGGAAATCACTCTGTGAAGAGCATGGGAAAAAGGAGAGAATATTAAGAGTGAACAGCAAACAGCTGAAAGAGCAAATGGTAAAGCTTAAAAGAATGTAGGACTGTATGCAGTCTATAATGTATGGGGTGGTTTGTATCTTACATGGATTTCTTCTCCCATGAAATACACGGTCCTGGTCAGAAAACAGCTAGAGAGTCCTTGTGTCATGGATCTTGTTTGTATGGCTATTAATACCCTTCTGCAGTAACAAAACCAGATGAGTGTTGGTTACCTTTATGCTTACACAGTTGCTGAAAGCTTAGCACTAGTGTGAAAGAATGAGCTGATTCGCTTCCCACTCCTACTATGTTCCATTGTCAGCAGACTTACTTCATAAGTTCCAGTTGTGGAATTTTATTTTTTTAAGCTTATGGTGCATATATTTTAAAAAGATAAAAATAGCTTTTTCTTACTTACTGTCTTTTTAGAGCCACTACGTACAAATGCACTGGCCAGAATCTTGCAGATCTTTTGGCAGGCACTTGTTGGAGACAGGCACACAGGCGTTGCAGTGGGAAGGATGGTAGCCTGGCTGTTAGCAATTCTGGGTCTGGAAAATGGTGATGAGGAGGAAGAGAAGGCAGAAAGCAGATAAAAGCATCAGTATTTTAAGGAATGTGATTTTATTTAGGAGGAGAGTAATTTTATAGTATTATAATAAAAGTGAAGGGTAACGTCAAGCCTTAGAGTGTAGTAATTTCAGTGACACATTTCCCATGTAGTGTACAGTTAAAAATGCTTTGAAGATGAAATAGGAAAGACAAAGCCAGCAGTGTGGATTGCCAGAAAATTAATTCAGAGAGCAAAGTAAAGGGGTAATTCAACTGGCACAGTATACAGAGAGAGGAGGGTGAAGAGTAGCTGAAGATTTCTTGATTTTTTTATGCAGAACTGAGTCTGTAGAAAAGAAGTTTTTTAAAATGTGTTCTGAATGCAAACTAATTCTGAAGTGGCATGAAAAACATGTTACTGGCTAAATCAAGAATAGTTTTGACTGAAACTAGAACAATGAATTGAAATAATATTAGAAACATAAAGATTCAAGAAAATGTAAGACTGTTAATTTAAATGCTCTCTATAAAAATGCTACGCTTTATATGAATGTTTTTGTAATAGAGAGAGTAGATATTATTATGTTAATACCATCAGTTTGTCATTGATTCTCTGTATTGTGAGAAGTTGCTGGGTTTGAAGTTTCTCTAACAAAGAATAAGAAAATAACAGAAAGAACAGCAGAGTACAGAACAGTGCTTTTCTTAAACATCATTTTTCTTTAGGTTGCCTTTAAATACTTGCATGTATTGAGTGCATTACTTTCTCATACATTCATTCTATCTGGTTTTTTGAAGTTGATCTTGGTATAGATGGTGTCTCTTCCAGACAGGACAACTAAAAGATGAAATGGAGTGTTTGTACCAGTTATTTATATACAAAAGTGAGAGAGATAAGTACTAAAATTTCTTCACCATCTTCTTCCCCTTATGCCAGTCTAGAAATACAAAGTTCCTATTTTATTTTGTGTCTGTATAAATTGGTGACATAGGAATTCATGAGTGAATTCAAAATTCCAGGTTGATGGCTTTATTTTTTCTGGTAGATAATTCACATGACCTGTGCACTTACATTGAGTGTCCTTTTTTACAATAGTCAGACCTTCAGATAGTGTAAATATGAGTCTTACACAGGCTGGACATGTAAACTGTACCAAGCATTCTGTCTTCTGTTATTCTTTCTGTAACAACTTCCTTAAGCTCACAATAATATGCATTTTATAATGAAACAGAACTTTTAACAGCTTTGCTTAAATATATGAATATGCATTGTTTAAATAGCAATCTATCTGATAAGTATGGTAATAAAAAAATTAAGTAAGTACAAGGAGGGTGTATTCTGAGCCATTATAAATGTGTAATTGATATACCGGAATAACTATTACAATTTTTATCATAGGATATAAAACTTGGTAGTCTAGGTTTAATTTTAATAAATAGAAAATTTTATTATAATATTTTGAATATTTAAGCTATTAATGATCTGCTTTGGGTTTTGGATGTTTAATGATATTTGTCATGACAAAATGCAATTTATGTACACTGTTGAATAGTTGGGCAACTTAATTTTGGAAGAATAATATCTTTTTTCCTTAAAGTGTAATCAAATAGCTAAATGCTTGGTGTCTATTTATAGGTTTTATTTCAGTGTAGTAACCTAAGATTGAGGACATCTTCATAGTATATCATTGTAGAAATGCTAAAAGAATCACAAATCAATCTTTACATTAATTGCAAGCATTGTTAAATCGGAAGTTGTCCTTTGTACCATATCAAACATGATATATATTTTCACAGTAAATATTTAAAATACTAAGTGAATTGGTGCTTAAATTATGTGATTTTTAAGCAATTTGTAGTTATATATACATAATCATGCATATGATTTTTTAAAAATTCTGTATGTTGCAGTGTAACTGGGTATATTGTAATGATGTGCTATACCAATAATTTTGTACTCCAAAATGATTGGCTATAAGGCTGTGTTGCATAATTAAATATTCAAAAATATATAGGAAAAAAATTGTTCTTTGTATCCATAATGGTCAAATTTCCTGCCAACTACTTTTCCTAAGTTTCCTCTATAAAATTATGTATGTAAGATTTTTAATATAGAAAGAGAATTGGTCGCTGTATACATAGCCTATACAAATGTCTATAGTTCTGGAAATGTTTCAGAATGGTCAATCATTTACCTTACTTTTTTACTGTGAGGTGTAAAAATAACCCTTACTGTGTACCCATGGAAATGGTGATATACCATATGTACTCAATTATGTTTGTTGAGATATTTGTTAGAGAGGAAATTCAGTTTTTATGTAAATTGGCACAGGTTTGTTTTTTTTTTCATTGAGAAATCCTTTGCTAAGTATCTGATTGTTGTTAAAATTTAAAACAAATGTATGTTTTTTCAAGGACAGAGATCTAACAAAAAAGGATGTTTTTTTCTATGTCAACACAATACAAGAATAAAAAGTGTGAGCTCTTCCAAAAACTGAAGATGAAATTACTTAGAATGAACAAAAACAAAAAGTCAGAGGCTGTCTGTGAAAAATGTGTTTTTCCTCTCTTTTCTATGTACAGTACTTTAATTGCCAAAATGCTATTAAGAAAAAAGCATCCGTAAAGTCTATAAAAAATACTTTTCATCAGCAACTCAATAATTTGTATCTTTTTTGTGTCTTGTTTTGTTTTTTCTTTCTGTTTTGTTTGGGGTTTTTTGAACCTCCCTCCCTCCACCCCAAGCATTTCCACTTCTAGAAACCATAGACTTAGATACTTTGGGTCTTCTTTGTTCACATTTTTTTCATTTTCATGGCTTGGCATAAGTAACTAATTAGCTGTAACAATCAGTGCCTAAAGTCAGAGAAGGGAATAAAATCAAGCTCACTTTCTCTCTACTATGTTGTTTTTCCAGGCTAATTAGAGTAAAAACTAGTAAAAGTGTGTGTTTCTCAGTTAAAGTAGAGGTCTGTCTCTGATATACATAGAAGAGCTTTGTTCATTAAAGACGTGCCATTTTTACACAGTCGCTGTTCAGAGTAGAATTGCACTGTAAACACTAGTGAAAAAATATTATGCACTAGCAGAAGCATTGATTTGCTAGTTTCAAAGCAAAAGTTCTGCATATAGCTTCCTCTAAACAGTGATTTAGAGAACTTTTTAGATCTTACTGTTACACCTCAGGATTTTTTTTAAACATCTATGGTGCAAATAAGTCTTGACTAATAACAAGCTAAGAGCTGATTTTTGAGTGTAGGTTGCTGTAGAGATTTATGGTTTCCTCTTACTCATACATACAAATTATTCTCAGACTTTTCATATCAGCACAATCCTGTGTTATGGTTTGAAAGTCTTTGGCCATGTAAAATCACATTATATAAAGCAGTAACACAACAAATATACTTGAGCTGATTGCATTTAATTGACTGTGCAATCTATAATGTGCTATATTGAATGTATTAAATGAGGCTGTAATCTTTCTGTCACCTATCGGAGTGCAGAGAAAAGCTGCCACATTAGTATTGATATTTATCTGTGTCAATTCACCTTATCATTTCAAAGACATTAAGACAACCCATAGGTTACAGTCTGAGGATTTAGTCTTTTTCTGTTGCGATTAATTCCATGCTATATCATCTGAGCCTGTGACAGTACAGCACAGTGATTCAGTCTGGCGGCTTTTACCTACTTTGAACATAAGCTTCCTATGTTCCTGAGTCTCATAGAACTGTTGGCATCATTTCGGAAAATGTATCTTGCCTCTTATGTCTGTGTTATGTTAAGTGACTTAGCAGGTGAGACTGGAGCTCACGGGAGTCCTATGGCACAAGGCTGGGAGTAAGGAGAAAAAGACAGGAACTGACACTGCAAAACCATTCCAAAACCTCTTATTTTCCAGGTTACAGTGTATCAATATTTTGGATATTTGCATTATCTTTGTGTCATGTCAATATCATGTAATTTAGTAAAAGGGGTGTTTAGTTGGATTTTTTTTAAGGGGTGCCTTTGATTTTAATAAAATACAGTAATACAGATCTTCTAAGCTTATATAGAAATGTCTGCGTTTAGGTGAACTAACAGCTGGGGTCATTTGCTCTGGTGAGGTGATTTTACTCAAAATGAATGGATCAGGCCCACTCCAACTGCAGGTGCCAGACAAAACTTGAGAAACTAAAGAAACTCATTTATCCTGGAGAGGCTTGAATAGCAAATAGGCAGGGACCTTTAGTCAAAATCAGAGGTTGGTTTTAGTGATCAGAAGAGCATAGGATTAATAGGGCAGTTGATCACACTCAAACTCAGTTACATCTTTCAAAGCAAACTTATGGGTACAGTGGAAGTGTTCTTCAGCAATAGATACAGAAAGAAACTGAGTGGGGCATTATCCATTAAGGATGAGATGGCAACAAAAGGACAATGTAGATTCAGCCTAGGAAATTAATTCTGCGTGAGCTGCCCCAGATTTCAGTAGCAGTGATCTTGAATACAGGGACAGCATTTTCTTTAAACTGAATGTACACACAGCTTTTAGTAACTGAGGAGAGCACAAGGATTACTTTTTCTGAATATGACATTTCTATTTCTCTATCCTGATACGGAGTTGTTGACTCACAATCAGTTTGTGACGTGCTGCCTTTCACGTGTCCTTCTGCAGTGGCCATGTATGCTGCAGTTGTCTTTTCTGAATCATAGCATGCATTTTCAGACCACTTGCTTGGCTGAGGATATTATGATGAATTCTGAATTCTAACAGTGTTCTTCAGCATACTAGCATAGCATTGTTTGCATATTCAGTGTTGACAATGAATGCAAAGAAGGCCATTTTTTTCAGTAGCATAATTGCTGTGTGGATTAGGCTTAAGATGCTCAGGAGGTATTTTCGAATTTATGATTAAAATATTATTTCAGCACATTAAGACTTTTATAGTACATTTATCTATATACTTATATTTTCTTTTGAGCTGGCAATATGAACAGGAAATAATAATAAGTCTTGTTTGAAATATACCTGCCTTTAATCTGGTATTTGTATAATGTAGAGAAAATGTACCTCTACTGTTACGGAAATTTAGGCAGCTCTGAGCATCAGTTTTCTCTGTGTGTACGGGAGAGGGTGAAATATGTAACAAAACTAGATAATGCCATTGACTAGATGAGAAGAGTCACTGATACAGTGAAAACCCTAAGGCCTGGGTCTTAATTTGATATATGCTCTGAAAGAGTGGATTAGTGCTGCAGGAAAGTGAAATGGTCAGGGGAGTAGGAAAATGTGTTCCCTGTACAGGTTTGTTGGGTGTTGAATCTGTATATACAATCCAAATTTCTAATATGAATGAGTGTTGAGAAGCAGGCAACCAGACTTCTAAACAAGTCAGCAGTGGCAAATGTGTTTTTTAAATTTAAAAATTGTTATCCTCTACATCTAAACTACACCGATGACATCTGCCAAATTTTTCTTCATAATATCTTGCTTTCATTCTATACAGAAATTTATGCAGGCATTTACTCTGATAAGTTTCCAAATCCTCTAACCTTCTTCAGGAATAAATCATATTCATTCATGCTTCCTAGGGTGGCTTTCTGAACTTTAGTTTCCAGCGTTCTTCCTATGTCTTCTGTCCCTCCAGCCTTTTTCCCACACGTTTTCTCCCTCAGACATCTGCTGAAAATAGCTGTGACCAAACTATTATAATCTGATGACAGTCTTTGGTCATTGTTCATCTTAACAGCAGTTCCCAAGGACTCTAGAAGTGTGATGTAACATGAAAACACACTATTACCAATGTGATAGTAGTAATTGCTGACACAGTTTAGTAACAATATACCAAACAACTGTATCTATTCAAATCATTGTAGATTTGAATTTAGCTAAAAATTGGTTCTTCCCAGCAGCCCCAAGTATTGTTATGAAGTCATCATAAATGTTTTAGAGGGGTGTCGACAGACACCTGACTGTAGGCTTTGGTAAACACATATTTTTAAAAGCCCTTTGATTCCATCAGATGAAAACAATAATTAGAAAGGTCGTGCACAAGTGCTTCTAATGTTAATTTCTGTTCAATAAAAAGTTTCTGTGTTCACATTATGTTTTTAATATTTCAGGATTCTGGTGACAGTATACAGTACAAAAGTAATTTTGATTGATTTGTTTCCCACTTGAAATTGTGAGATTAAAATAGTTCTATTATATTCCATTTCAGTATGTCAGATTTGTTTATAACAATGTATAAAAAGATTCCATTGCTTTTATCCTTTGTTTTCTGAACTGTACTAAAGAAAAGATTTGCCTGGATATGTTTTATGTCCCCAGTTGCTGTAGGAAAATGTAGTGACTTATCTTTATAATAAAAATGTTAACTGTAAATTTGATGTATAATGCATCAAAAGGATTCTAAACTAATACAAAATAACAACCCATTTGTAAAATGAAGAAATCATCTTGCATAATGAAAGGTTGTATAGAAAAAATGGCTGAATCAAAATTTAATTTAAACTTATAAAAATTTAATTAATTAAAGATACTGAATTTTAGTTAATTTAGTTTTAGTTTGAGTTCTCCATAAGCTCCTTCAAGATTTGTATATTGAGTTGTCATCATTACCTTCAGCTTGTATTCAGGTATTTCATTCTAATAGCCAGCACCATGGAAAAAGCTTCAAGGCATGTGAAAGCTATAATTTTTTTATTTCTTTTCTTTTTTTTTTTACATATTTTAAGGAGTCAGAGCTGACTAAATTTAATGCACGCTGACTTTATTTATTATTTATTGCTACGGGTTGATAAGGTATCTAATTGGTCCTTAGTGGCGTAATAAAGAAAATAGTTGTCATGTTACGTGACATAAAGAGAATGTCTCACTTCTACCTGCATGGAATGATGGATGCTGTTTGATATCCATTTGATTCAATGTAAGATTTTAGAGTATTTAATCTCTTTTGAAGAAGTATTTGACAGGATGCAGACCATTATTAAGAATATGTATGTATTGTTTCATGTGTACCTATAAAAATAGTACATTAATATACAGATATTATTGAGAAATTGGTTGAAAATGCCATTATAGTTACGTAAACTGAAAAGATGTCAATATTACTTAGTATTATTTTGGTGAAAAAGATTTATCTTGAGACATAAGGTAATTAAAATATAACGTATTTTATTCTTTATTGTTCATTTATATTGCAGTCAGTTGGATAAGACCGATCTTTTCTATTGATGAGATGTTCAGCACAGATTCTTAACATGTCATTTTTGTTAAGCCTGCTTTTCTTTTTTGTGCTCAGCAATTTTAGCTTTAATTCTTGGTTATGTTCATAATTCTATTATTTTTATTAACAGAAAATAATTTTGAAAATGTGAAAGCATGAAAAGTGAAACTAAGTATAAAACTGTAATCTCAAATATAATATTGAGTTTAAACCACCAATTTTATATTGTAAATTAAAGACTGAGGATCTGTAGTTCAAAAGATATCTAATACTAATGCAGTTGCTTTCAAGCCCAGTTAAATGTAGTAAGCAGTTCTGTTAAATACTGTGCTTGTTTTACAGTGTGTTTTTAAGGTGACTTCAGATTTACTGCTGGGAAAATCTTTAACATTCAAAGTAAATTGTTCTATCAGGGAGTTTTTGATGTCCAATAGGGGCAAAATCCTATGACAAACAAAATAGCTGAATTCCCTGAGGCAAACTTAACTTCATTGCCTCATTTGTGGATCAGTATGCCAAGTCTAAAAAGAAAGGTGACTGCTCTGGAGCAATTCAGATGGCAGAAAATCTTGTGATAGTTGAACAGAGGTAATAATTAAGCTGAGCAACAACAAACTTTGAGAGAGTAACAGTAGGAAAAGTAAAAAAAAAAGCAAAAAATATTCTATTTGTTGTATATGTATTAGTCCTAGTTCTATAAAACTAACAGAAAGTGGGTTGTTTCAAATACATACGTCTGTCTGATCATCTCTGCAAGACTTTAAACTGGGATACCCACTTTTACACTTGTCAGTAAAGAAAATGAACATTTTGTATTTAATATTTTGAGATTGTTTACTTCAGACTTTATCTTCACAAATTGATTAAAACACAAGATGGTCATTCTGCTGAAAGTAGTAGCATATATTGTTCACATCGTGTATTCAAGCTTCTTTGTAGGATATAAAATTGCAGTATATTACACTACTCTATTTGCCTTACTGAGCTACACATGCATGACTTGGATGCATATTAATTAATTCTGTAAACTATTAACTCTGACCTAATACAAAGTTTGAGCAGTAAGTAGAGTATGCTACGTGGCCACTTCTGACCAACGCTATGTGGGAAATAATTTTAAATGTAAAATGCTGTGTCTGCAGGAATACGGGAAAATCAAAGTTCATCCCCTGCTTCTGTTGAAACATTGGATTCCCTTTGTACAGGTATCCTGAAAGAGCCATGGAATATGCTCTTCCAGGAGTCAGCTGCCTGGTAGTATCATGGAATAACTGAAAAAGCTTGTAGGGAAATAATTGTCTGAAACAGGAGTGTTAGATTGCATTATTTAAAGGAGATAGATTTGTGTCAAGTGCTTTATATTTTTCTGGTATATGGTAAGAAAGTGATGGGGGGGTTTCTTCCTTACTTATGTATATTCTTCAGAGATTGTTATATCCTTCTACTTCAGGAAATCCTCTTGATCCTCTTGGTTCTAAGGTACATTTGCCTGAATTGTAGATTAAAGTATATCTTGTAGAAAATAAGTTTTAATCTAATAATAAAGATAAATTTTAATTTAATTAATGGCAATATTTTAATAGGTTGAGAAAGTGTTCTTACTAGTTTATTTAATGTTTTATCTGGGAAGAATGTCAACTTTTGTTATGTTTAATCTGTTTTTCACTTCCTAACATGTTAACTGTATATAGTCATACTTATGAAATGAAATATTCAATAAAATCATGTCATTAAGTACAATACTATTCATAAGGTATCTTTTTTCCATAACGAGCTATTAAGTATTGAATTTAGCAATTAAAAAACAGAAAATCTGCTTAAAAACAGGGTGCAAGTTAGGATTCACTGAAGAATGTTCTGGGGATTTACTCATAAAATATGGTTTTTTGAAACTCATGCTGCTTACATTTCTTTAATGACTCTTAATTGTCCAATTATGTAATAGCTTGCAATAAAGACACTTAGAACTGGAAAAGTGAAGTAATTCTGTCATTATGGTTTGCATAAAGTAAGAACATAGTCTTAATGTGAAGATTATTAATTACTACAAAATAAACACTTCAGAAAAATATTTACACTAAGGGTTGTTTTTTTCTTTTGCTCTCCAGTCTCAGTTTGAACTCAGGGTATTCCATATTCGTGGAGAACATGCTGTATTGACTGCTCAGCTTGAGGAAGCCATTGTACATCTGAAGAATGAACTCGATAATAAATTGAGGAGAAGAAATGAGAAAGCAAAAGATATTGGTGTTTCTACTGAGGATGATAACCCACCAAAGACATACCGAAATGTATGTATACAGACTGACAGAGAAACTTTCATAAAGCCTAGTGAAGAAGAAAACAGAGCTGTGAAAAATAACCAAATAGTTCCCAAAAAGCTTAATATTTCTTCCTTGTCACATAGTATTTCTGCCCAAAGTGAAAATAAGGACAATAGCAATGCACAGTCTTCAGAAAGTGTCTTATCTTGTCAACCAAAACAAATGCCTCCTCCACCACCACCACCACCACCACCTCCTCCTCCTCCCCTTCCTGATTCTTCACTAACGGGTTTAATTCCTCCACCACCACCTTTGCCAATGGATCCGATTTCACTGACATTTCAGTTTGGATCTGGTCCACCACTGCCACCTCCACTTTCTGAAGACTGTAGAAATTTTCAAGCACCACCACCGCCACCACCACCACCACCACCACTTCCAGGGTTGGGACCTCCTGTTCCTCCTCCACTGCCTGGATCTGGATTACCTCCACCCCCTCCACCTCCTGGGCCTGGATTCTTTTTTAATAGCACTTTATCTTCAAACCAAGGTCCTCGAAAACCTGCCATTGAACCTAGCCGTCCCATGAAGCCTTTGTATTGGACACGGATACAATTACAAGGCAGCAGGTAAAATATATTTATTCAGATTTAGACTTGCTATTTGTAGGCCATGATGCAAGGGTTGGGATACTATATAAGTCCTAATAAGAAAAAGTTAAGTCTGGGAATTTATTAACAATATCAGTGTAGAGGCATGGAATTTACATGCTTTAAGAAAAAATTGAATCAGTCCAAAATATAAAAAATTGTTAATTTAATATATTAATTATATTCCCCTGTCAGAAATATCGCTGTGAGCATCTGCTGCCCCACTAAAATGCCTTTATACGAATGCACGTAGCATGGGGAACAAACAAGAAGAATTAGAGATCTTTGTGCGGTCACAGGGCCATGGTCTCATTGCAATCACAATCCCGTGGCGGGACAACCTGGACGACTGGCATGTTGTCATGGATGGCTATGTGCTTTTTAGGAAAGACAGGCTAGGGAGGCGAGGTGGAGGAGTTGTTCTCTATGTGAGAGAGCAGCTAGAATGTATTGAGCTCCACCTGGGGAAGAATGAACCATCCGTCAAGTGCTTGTGGGTTAAAATCAAGGGGCAAACTGCTATGTGTGACATTGTTGTGGGAGTGTACTATAGGCCCCCCAATCAAGAGGAGCAGGTTGATAGTGCATTCTATAAGCAGTTAGAAACAGCCTCAAGATCCCGGGCACTGATCCTTATGGAAGACTTCAACTATCCAGATATTTGCTGGGCAAGCAACACAGCCAGTCGTATGCAGTCTAGGCAATTTCTGCAGTGTGTTGAAGACAATTTCCTGCTACAGATGGTGCAGGAGCCTACAAGGGGAGGGCGGGTGCTGGACCTTGTTTTCATTAACAAGGACAGGCTTGTTAGGGAAGTGAAGGTCGGGGGCAGCTTAGGACAAAGCGACCATGAAATGGTTGAGTTCAAGATCCTGGGTGGAAGAAACAAGCCAAAAAGTAGGATAGCTACCTTGAATTTTGGAAGAGCTAACTTTGAGCTCCTCCGCAACTTAATAGGGGCTATCCCATGGGCTACGCTGTTTGAAGGAATGGGAGCCTGTGAGAGCTGGCTAACATTTAAACAGCACTTCTTTCAAGCACAGGAACAATGCATCCCTTTGAGTAAAAAATCAGGGAAGAGAGGCAGAAGACCTGCATGGATGAACACAGAGCTATTGAGTAAACTCAAAGAGAAGAATTGTGGAAAAAGGGTCTGAGCACCTGGGGAGAATACAGGAATGTGGTCAGGGCCTGTAGGGATGCAACTAGGAAGGCTAAAGCCCTCCTGGAAATGAAGCTGGCAAGGGACAGAAAGGTTTTTTTAGATATGTGAATAGTAAGAGGATGACCAGGGATAATGTAGGTCCCTTACTGAATGAGGAGGGTGTCCTGGTAACACGGGATGCTGAGAAGGTGGAGATACTGAATGCTGCCTTTGCTTCAGTCTTCACTTCAAAGGCCCCTTGGGACCCACAGATCCTGTATGAAAGTTGGAATGTTTGGGAAACGAAGAATTTCCCACTGGTTGAGGTAGGGGAGGTTCAGGAGCGGCTCAAAGGCATTAATGCACACAAATCTATGTGCCCTGATGGGTTACATCCACGTGTGCTGAGGGAGCTGGCAGAGGTGATTGCTGGGCCGCTCTCTACTATCTTCAACAGGTCTTGGAGGACAGGTGAAGTACCTGAACACTGGAGGATAGCCAATGTCACTCCAGTCTTTAAAAAGGGCAAGAAAAAGGAACCTAGTAACTATAGGCCAGTCAGCCTCACCTCTGTCCCGGGAAAGGTAATGGAACAGCTTGTTCTGGATGGCATCTCCAAGTAATTGTAAGAGAAGAAGGTCATGAGGAGCAGTCAGCATGGATTCACTAAGGGGAAATCGTGCTTGACAAATCTCACAGCCTTCTACGATCTCATAACAGGCTGGGTAAATGGAGGGAGAGCAGTGGATGTCATCTACCTTGACTTCAGCAAGGCTTTTGATACTGTCTGCCATGACATCCTGATAGCAAAGCTGAGAAAGCATGGGGTAGATGAGTGGACAGTGAGGTGGGTTGAGAATTGGCTGTCGGACCGAGCCCAGAGGGTTGTAATTCGAGGAGCAGAATCTGACTGGAGGCCTGTGACTAGCAGTGTTCCCCAGGGCTCGGTGTTGGGTCCAGTCCTGTTTAATATCTTCATTGACGACCTTGATGAGGGAATAGCATCCACCCTCAGCAAGTACGCCGATGATACAAAGCTGGGAGGGGTGGCTGACACACAGGAACACTGCGCTGCCATCCAGAGACCTGGACAGGCTGGAAAGCTGGGCAGTTAGAAAACGGATGAAATTCAACAAAAGCAAGTGTAAAGTCTTGCACCTGGGAAGGAACAACAGCATATATCAGTACAGTCTGGGGGATGACCTGCTGGAGAAGACCTCAGTGGAGAAGGACCTGGAGGTCCTAGTAGATGACAGGTTGGCCATGAGCCAGCAGTGTGCCCTGGTGGCTAAGAGAGCCAATGGGATCCTGGAGTGCATCCAGAGGAGTGTAGCCAGCAGTTTGAAGGAAGTGATCCTCCCCCTCTACTCTGCCCTGGTCAGGCCCCACCTGGAGTATTGTGTCCAGTTCTGGGCTCCTTGGTTTAAAAAGGACAGGGATCTCCTTGAGAGAGTCCAGAGAAGGGCTACGAAGATGATTAGGGGCCTGGAGCATCTCCCCTATGAGGATAGGCTGAGTAAGTTGGGACTCTTCAGCCTTGAGAAGACTAAGGGGGGACCTAATTAATGTCTATAATTATCTGAAGCAGGGGATGCGAGGGGAATCAGCCAGCCTCTTTTCAGTGGTCTGTGGGGATAGGACAAGGGGCAATGGCTGTAAGTTGGAGCATAGAAAGTTCTGCACCAACATGCGGAAGAACTTTTTCACAGTGAGGGTGACAGAGCACTGGAATAGGCTGCCCAGGGAGGTGGTGGAGTCTCCTTCTCTGGAGATATTCATGACCCGTCTGGATGCTTATCTGAGTGATATGTCCTAGGGAGCCTGCTTTGGCAGGGGGGTTGGACCCGATGATCTCTCGAGGTCCCTTCCAACCCCTACAATTCTATGATTCTATGAAATATAAATATAAACTATAAGCACTATAAGTTAAAATTATGTGCATTATAATAAAAAGAAATTTTGTTGATTTTTTCACAAAAATCCAAGTACTCCTTGGACAACTCTAGGGACAGGATGGTTCCTAGACTTAGCACTAAAGACAAAAATATAGCCTAGAGATAAGAAAGATTTTTTTCTGTTTTTAAGGAAGAGTTTCTGAGTATCAATACAGACTAGGGGATGAATGGATTTAGAACAGTGAAGAACTGGGGCATACTGGTGGATGAAAATTAGGACATGAGCCGTTGAAGTGAGCTTGAAGCCTAGATAGCCAACCGTTTCCTGGGCTACACTAAAAGAAGCATGGTAGCAGGTCAAAGGAGGTGATTCTGCCTCTCCATTCTTGGGAGACCCCACCTAGAGTACTGTGTCCAGCTCTGGGGTCCCCAGTACCAGACCTGTTGGAGTGATCTAGAGGAGGACCATGAAAATGAGGACTGGAGCACCTCTCCTGTGAAGACAAGCTGAGAGACTTGCAGCCTTTCAATGTGTAGAGTGGACTTATGAGAAAGACAGAGAGGCCTGTAGTGACAGGACAAGGGGCAATAGTTTTAAACTGAAAGGATGTAGATTTTGATTGCATATAAGGAAAAAGTTTTTTACAAGCTTGCTTAGACACTGGAGCAGGTTGTCCAGAGAATTTGTTGATGCCTCGTCACTGGAATTCCTGAGGGTCAGATTGGATGGAATTTTGAGCAACCTGATCTAGTGAATGATGACTCTGCCCATGACGAGGCGGGGCAGGACTAGTTAATCTTTAAAAGTCTGTTACAACCCAAACCATTCTATGATTCTGTGAAAGTCATCTAGTAGTGTATTCCATTGTCGCAAATCTGAAGTTAATGCGAAATGTATTGTTTTATTAATTTGTTTATAAGGAATTGTTTGGTGAACCTGCATAAATAAACAGGGTTTGGACAGTATTTTTTAAATTATTCCATGACTTTGGTTTATGCAACCATTTCTTCAGCTGGCAGAAGAAAGGAAGTACTCCCATTTACACTTTTTAGGCTGGCATGTCACAGTGGCATGTGCTTTCAGTGCTGCTTAGCTGCTCTTTTGGATTTTGCCTAATTGTAACTTTGCATCCAGTGTTGATTAGCATAACATAGAGCTCCATTAAGATGATTGGTTAAAAAAGTGTTTTTGCAAAGCAACACAGACTATTTTTAGTTTAACGATGAGTTGCTAAAATCATGAAGTAAAATTCAGGCCCTGTTTTATACAAGTAGTAAAATGATGTAATTATTTAGATCTTAGTATTCAAGATTCATATTATTATCTGTGTTCAAAATTATTTTAGCACAGGTGCAGTTCTAAACATGCCAAGTTTATTTTAAACTTTTTAATAAACTACATTATCTTATTATACGAGTCATAATGTATAATAGCATTATATTATATATGCTATACTATATATTATGTAATTCACTGTAAACTGTTACTATATAGTATATTATATATTACAAATTATACCGCATATGATTTATTACATAATACTTCTATTACTATATTAATTTGCTATGTGATTTGAGTATTAGAAGTTATTTACTGTTATTTTAGAATTCCATTTAGACACTGTTAAAGCAAATATCTGCATTTAAATGTACTTAAATATGAGCTTTATTTTAGCTTACGGCTTTTTGCCTGAATTTATTTTGATGAGAAGAATCACTATTATCGTAATAAAGCATTATAAGGTCTTAAGATTTTGTACAAAATGTTTTACAGGAATGAACAGTTACTGATATCAGTTGTATTCTTTCAATGACTTGGAATTAAAGGCATTGAAATATTTTGGAGCAGAAATTTTGAGTATTTTAGTTTTACTTTCCCAAAATTCTTAGTTAAAAATTGTTTCATAGTGAATAAATATATAAATTTATGTATTTTTAAAAATATATATAAAAAATTGGTCCATAAATAAAGCTTATCATAATACTTCATATTAATTCCCTGAAATAAAAAATTTTGGTCTGACATGTTCCTAGCTCATTAAGCTTTTGCTGAATGTAAGATAACATCTAAGTCATAGCACTTTGGTGAACTGTTGATTACCAGGTGCAATTGTCCTGCATTTTCACAGTCTGCACTAGAACTGTAAACTTCTCCAAGGTTCTGCTACTTAGATCAGCAGCTATCCAGGACTTCAAAGTTCTTGTTACAAAGGCAGAAATAATCCTTTAGGGCATCCTGACACTGCAGCTAACATCAGGGAGAGGGAAGCTGTGGAGCTGTAAGCATGTCCTGTGACGCAGGATATCAGGGGATGCTAATGGAAAAATTAGAGTTACTTAAAAATCCACCATAGTAAATGCATATTTGAGTATTAGGTAGAAAAACCTTAACTTTGGGGGGAAAAAATGTCCCACTTGAATTGGTATGTATTGCATTTTGTTGCAGATTACATTTAATAGAAGTGTATTTAGTGACATCAGCTGTTTCATGTCACTTTTTTTTTAAATTGCAAATAAATTCACTGCCTTTTAGTGACATCTGCTGGAAGAAGTGGACCCACCTTCTGCCCATAGACAAGCAGAGCATTTGGTTTTGTCCCACGTATTTTCTGGAAGCATTGAAATTTTGAAACAGAGCTCATTCTGAATGAGAAGTGCTGTGGTTTTTTCAAATCCAGATAAAACTGGAGAATTGTGTAAACAAGTTCCAAAGTGTTCCAAAACTAAAATTGGTCTTGGAAGGCAAAAAAAGAAGAAAAGATAAACAACAGTTAAAATTTACAGTTGGTTGAATGCAGTAGAATGCTGTTTAGTCTCTCAAAATATAGGCTGCATACTAACTCCAGTTTCTCAGAGCTGCAGCAAGTATAAATATGAGCATACATTTGCAGCTAAGATGAAGTGAATCAAGTTCTATGCAGATGACCCCAAATGCTCTTAAAATACACTTGAAAAAAAGTTTGTTAGCTATTTGCTCATACTATTTATTTTTATAGGTCTAAATAGATTACTGGGAATTTCTCAAAAAAGCTGTTGTTGAAATGCTCCAAATCCTACTTGAAGTGGCAGAAACTCTCAGGATGCTATTTGCACAAACTGTAGTTCTAATATTTAGTTCTTGTACAGAAAAGCCCCTAAATGAGGCGTTTTGAGTCTAGCAGGCATGGTTCCTAAATAGCTCAACTGTTTTCCACAGCCTTCTGCAAAATATTTTGACTCCTTACAGGAGCAAGGTATACAGAAGGAAAGCTCCTTGTATAGCAGGAGTGCATGCTGCTTTGAGTTTTAAATCTATTATGGATTTTCATCTATTATTGTTAGATATATTATGGTTTTTCATGAACATTTATTGAACATTTTATTATCTTTCCCCTTGTAGGAAGACTGCTGTGCCAACATTATGGGAATCACTAGAAGAACCTGATATACTTGATACTACTGAATTTGAATATTTATTCTGCAAAGACACCACTCAGGAAAAACGGAAACCATTATCAGAGACTTATGAAAAAAAAACCAAGGCCAAAAAGGTATTTATTGTATCTGTATTTGCTTTTTTTGTGTCAATGCTTTATTTTGCATGTTATGTAAACTGCTTTTTTCTTTATTGTTGAGCAAAGAGATAAAAAATAGGTTTATAAATCTTAATTTTAAAGCAAAATAGGTTCATTGCTGATTTTAGTCTTGTTTGAGAATCCAGAGTTACTAGTTACCGTGGAAGCTTTCTTGCCTCTGAAAATGAAAGTTCCACATTGCAATGAGGTAGAAAAAAATATTGTGTAGGGCAACTGGATGAAGGTTCTTAAAAAAAGTAAAAGTGCTGGTATTTCAGCCCATGCCTGCCCTTGAGCTGATTTATAATTAAAGGCTGTCGTTAGGTTACTCTAGTAAACCTCTCTTCCATTGAGATTAATTTTGTTGGAAAAATAAAATATAAAGCAAGATAGGACTGCTAGATGTTTAGAAGAAGTAATGACAAAACCCCTTTTTTTCTTCCCCGCTATAGCTAAACAGCTGTGTTGGAAAGGGACAAAATTTAGGCAGTAGCTGTCATTACTGTACTGTAGATGTTGTCAGCTTCAGATGTGATCCGTTACCGAGACTGTACTTCTCAACTACTGTGTGCAGATTGGGCAAAGAAATGGCATTAGTAGCGTTTGCTGAAGGAAAAAATCTAGGCTGAATAATAACTGATACTGTTTTCCTAAAACAATGCCATTATATATTAGAAACCCATTTAAATATATACTGTACCGTAAAGCTGTTTGAGTCGACCTGCTTGGAGCCACAAGAGGGCACTTTGTATGTAAGCTGTGCTTCCTGCATTTTTCAGTTTTATAATATGTATAATGCAAAGTATACATACATAGATACATATCAGCAGGACCAGGTCTTTCAGAACTTCTTTCACCATATAGTATAGGAAACAATGGTATAATAAGTACTATTTCTTGTGAGAAACCAATGCCTTTTCTTACAAAGATATCTTGTTTATTTATGTCACTGTTTGAATTACGCTGTTACTAAAAACAAATTGTTTTAAGACTTGGGATATATTTAACGAAATTGATGAAATTTTAAATATTCCTTTAAAATTCTGCGTGAAAATACAAAAATAAATCCCTTGAAAGATTAAATAAGAGTTATATCTATTACTTGGTCTTTAGTTTGGTAAAACTTAGGGAATTATGATCATGGTGAATTGTAGGGCTTCCTCTGGAAATTCAGAAAGTCACGGTCAACAGTATTAAACTTGCCATCATTTTGCCAATTTAAAAATTAAAAATAAATCAGCTTTTATAATTCAAATGAAATTTAAGTCAGTATAGAAGCATTTTGTTATTCTACGTCCTCTCTTTCCACCTTTCTCTGTTAAATGGCTCATAATAGCAGCGGAATATTTTTACAGACAGTTGATCCTCTTAGATGGTCCTGTGTTTTGCTTTGTCTCTCTGAAAGCCCAGATGTCTGCATGCTGGCTCCAATGGATCAATCTTGGTGGGCTGCAAGCGATACAGAAGTAGAAAGGCATTTTATTTAGTTACAGGAGGGTTTATTAGTAGACAGAAGCAGAAAGCTGTTGCAGATGAATTTAAATCTTTTAGTTCTGCTGAATTCATTTTCTTTTCTCCTGCTTTTCCTGGCTCTCAACTTTTCTTGCCCCTTTTCTGACAGTTATATTTCTCTCCTAGGGTTTTAACAAGAATCTTTTTCTTTACTTCAGTACAAAAATTTGTGCTTGTCTGGTCTTAAGAATGCAGCAAGTGTCATGGTCTATGGAGTTGTGTGGTCTGGTTAAAGATGCTTTCTACAGACGTGAAGAAAGGTGCATGAATCTGACAAAGTTAATTATGTAATTTTTAGCTGACGCTGTGTCATTTGGTATTCCTTTGGAAATTCCTTTCTTGTGTTCTATAAGAAAGCCTTCCAGAGCAATATATAGGTACAACAATAAAACAGCTGATAGACATCTACAGTTTTCAGCCAGAAGTATCTAAATCTTGTCCTACATAAATGGAACAGATGGTCTGTTTGCCAGTACCATTTGGCAAGTTATTCTCAGAAGGGAAACTTCTGATTATATATTTTTTTTATATATGTATAATACAGATATATTTAGAAACATATGTATGTATATATATGTGTGTGTATATATAATGCTCTTAAATAGAATATCTAATTTATAAAATAAATATTTATAATATAGAATATATTTATAATATAGAGTATATTTATAATCATACTCCATGTCAAGATAGGAGAGTACATTGAGGATTCTGTGGGCATCACTGCTTGGTCTGGCTACCTCAGTATTTCCACTTATAACCTGGATAATGGAGTATTATCCAGGTTTGTAGCCACCACCTAGTTGCAAGAGGCTTCAAATGTACTACTGGAGTAGAAAGCTTTCATGTATTAGAGAGATGGTCTGAAAAATACAGGTAGGGACAAAGCTACTGGGGTTAAAGATATTCAGCTACCTAAAAATAAGATGGGGTACAAATGGCCTACTGACTAGCTAACAGTTTAGCAGAAAGGGTTATATTTGCTCACAAGACGAACACAAATTGCCAAATCATGGTACTACTAAAAAGAGAAAACAAAACTGATAGATCAATACTAGCATTGATTGCAAGTCAATCTATTCAACCATGTTAAGAACTGCATCTAGTTTTAGGTGCTACAGCCCTTCATTAAAAATGTTTACTAACTCTAAAGCATCAAGAAGAGTGAGAATGATGAAAAGTGTGAAAGTAGTCTCTGAGAAAAGAATTGAATTATTATGATTGTTTAGTCTAGGAAAGAGAAGGTTGATAAGTGTCATCAAGTGCATGCAGCTGCTGCAAAGAAAAATTATGAAAAGCTTTCTAAGAGTAAGGATACCAAAGGAATGCAGAACAATTTTGGCTGGGCAAATTGTGTTAGGAGATCTTTACGAAAATTTGTTTAGAATGGTATGCATATAGTTGATACTGTCATGAAGTACAGAAATGCTTTGGATGACATTTTGAGTGCCTTTCCAACATCATGATTCTGTTACTTAATTAAAAGCCATAAAGTCCATTTTCTGTCCATTGTCCCATAGATGGAAACAGCTGGCTTTCCTTTTTTCCAAAGTGGAAGCACTTTCATGATTCCCACATTCAATGCTTCCATGCCTGCCAGAAAATGGCTTATTATTTGAGTTCCACTAGTTTCTAGAGGCTGTCATACTGACATGAGGATGAAATTATTAGAATTTGAAATGCAGTTATTAAAAACTAAGGTATTCTAACAAGTATGTGGGGAAAAAAGGGAGGGAAGTAAAGAACCTGCCATCAGCAATGGTAACATGAATTCTTAAATAACTACATAGAGGGTAGTTTAATTTATTTTTAGGCTTGTGTTATCTGATTTTTGAAAAATAGAGTACTTCATAGTGATACAATGTAAATATAGTATCATTTAAATGAAGGTCAGGTGTACACATATATTCTTGAAGCTTGTTATAGTAATTCTATGGTGTGTGGTTGCTTCTGTTTCTTCGATCATGCACTCCTGTGAAAAATTTAACAGCTTTGGAAGAACCTCTGATTTATTTTTTTTCCCAACTCTACATCCTTTGAAATATTTCAGGAAACCCTTATTCTTGTGAATTTATCTGCTCTGCATATATGCAGTTTTGTAAATAAAAGTTCTAAGTTTTATACAGGTAATGGTAAATATTCTAGTTTTCTAGGTATTATGTCAAGAGTAGAATTTGTGTTTTCCAGATGGGGAAAATTTAGGTTGTAGGTGAATATATTAGTTATGTCCCAATATTAGAATAAAAATAATGTGCAATATATTGAATTTATGAATTTCATTCTTCAAAAAATGCTTTTGAAGTGTAAGCCTAGAAACATTATAATGCTATGCAAAGAAATGCAATGCAGTGGGGGTTTTATTTAATGTATCTGTGAAATGGAAAGGAGGATTTTGCTTGCATCCTGACTTTCCCAGAGACTCTAGATGGATAAATAATGTATCGACGGAGTGAAATTTATTTACTCAGATAGTTCTGATGTGGTTGAATTTGCAGCACGCAAAGTTGGTTACTGGAGAAAAATTATGAAGTTCATTAACACCTGAATATGAATCAAATAAATGTGTTTCTGGCTTTGGCTGGTTCAGTTAGCCTTATCTAAATACTTAAATTACTGGTATGCTGCAGCTTGGCAATGTACATAGAATCTAAAATTACTTACGCCATGTAAGGTGTTGTAGTCTTTTGTTAAGCTTTTCAATTTACAGCTTCTTGGAAATAAGAAGAAAAGGGCTAGACCTACCAGGTCATTTTAGTACATAACTTCTTGTACATAAATTTAGGTATTGATACTATTGGACATTTAATCTTTAAATGCCTTTTGAATATGATTTCTATGTTTAACTCCCATTTTTAAAGTATCACTGACATGTTGGTGAAAGTGCAATTGTTAGTCTAGACTTTGCATTGTCATTTCTATATTTTCTTGTGCTTAGATTTCAGTTGTAGCATTCTGGACATATGTTTTCTGTACCTATTTTATTTACTAACACTCACATTAAAGCATTTGTCTAGGAATATATAGTTTACTTAAAAAAACATACCGTAAGTTTGTGAAATTGTAAATGGACTTAGGCTGTAAAAATTTATGTGCCCAAACTATTCAACTCAAAGTAGATTCAATGCAGTACCATTAAGGTCCATGGCTCTTCATGAAAACTGAAAACAATTAGCATATGAAACCTCTAACCTTTTAAAAAAAAAAAACCCTAACCAACCCAAAACCAAACAAAAAAAACCCCAAACCACACAAACAAAACACCTACCAGCCATTGGTTGCTTTTTTAAGAATTCATCTTTCAGGAGATTTGAATATAATTTGAAGATTTGAACATCTTTCCCAGTCTCTAAAACCTTCTGTAGATGTTTGCATATCAGAAGGACTGAAGTTTTATGTGCAAACAATTTTGCTTTCATTCATTCTAAACTGTTAACATTTATTGTATATATATATATGCAAATTTTTAAGTTGATAGGCCCATGTAATTATTTTAAAGCCATAGATTCTCCTTTTCCTGCTAAATTTGCAGAGCCAAAATCTGTTTTTGTAGTACCAAATAGAAACATGTCAGAATTAGGACATATATTATGGAACGAAATAAAAACACAATTCATTATATATAACCCTATGATACCCTGTAAGCCTGAAAAATACATACTTTAGAGAAAACTGTTCCTTTGCAGTGACTTATTCCCTGTGCATTCTTTAAGTTCATTGGTGGACTTACACGTAATGAAGTTGCATTAGTTTTTCCAATATATTTCAGCCCTTATTAGTAACTTATCTTCCAAACTCAAATATTTTCTATACGTTTTCAAGGAACAGAATAGTTGGATGTTTGTGATGCCACTCTGTCTTCATCTTACAAAAAAAATGAGTAAATGTCAAGTAATTTGTGTCAGGTGTATGCTCCAAATGAAAGTACATCAATCATTTTTGGCTCTTTAGTGCAATGATTATCATTTCAAAGACACAGGAGGACATTAAAGATAATGGCTTTTCTGTTGTCTATTATCTCTAACAGACTTCACATAATTATTAACATGTGTTCTCATTTAAGAAGAGTGTCAATATTTTGAGTGAATTGCATTTTTTTAACTGAAAGGGATATGTCTGTCAGCAAGTTTTTTGTCCATCTAACTAAATGAGAAATTACAATTAATGAATTTTGTGTTTCCACAAGAAGGGCAGATATTACAGAAAATGTTGGAAGCTTTGCAGGATTGAAATACAATGACTGTCTTCAGCTGTCTACATAAGATAATAAACAGTATTCAAACTTGAGTAGATGCAGTAAAACACTAGTGCGTGCTCTTCCAAGGCACTCTCACTTTCTTTTCATTTTTTGTGCCATACTGTGAGGAATGCATGTGGCATTTCCTTGTTTCACACAAAGCTCGGCAGTCATGTAGGATAGCGAAAGTATTCGTAAAGGGTAAATATCCATTTTGTGGCTTTGTCTTGGTTTTAGAATTTTGTTAGGAATAGAGATATTGAAATGTTTCTTACTACCTCATTTCTTACCTTGTATTTTATCCTCAGAAATTGCCATTTGCTTGTCCTTTAGCAAAAGGCTAAAAATAGGGGGGTGTTTGTATCCAGTAGAATTGCAAATAGAATTACGTGTCTCTTAAAATATTTTTTTAAATTTTAAAAAAGAGAAAACTGTGGTTCATCCATGTTATATAAAAAGTAGTTAAACTTGGCTCTCCTTCAAGTAGGAGTAGAATAGATAATGCCTAGTCTTAAGCTTCTGAAATTTCATTGGTAACCCTTGGGGTGTTTATGTAGAATGGCTTGAGGGGCTTACTTACTTGCTTCTTGTGCAGACTATTCTTCCTCTGTTTGAAGAGGGTTTCAGCAGACTACTTACGGGACCAGGCTGTTGACTTCACCATAAAAGTTAATGAGTGGGAATAGAGGGAAACACTGTGATATGTAGGACAGCTTTTTAGCTTATGGTTTCTCTCAATAAATTTAAATATTATGGAAAGAATCCATACACCAGCAGGAGGAGGGATTTAGCTTTTAATCGGTAAAGTAAACTGAATCTCTTCAGATTTCAGCACCAGTAAGTGTTCTGGACAGAATGTAGACATCGTAGTTAGACAAAACAGTGAAATCTGTCATATAATATTTAAGAAAATATATTTCTGGCTGCATTAGAGAGCCACCTTTTAATGAGAGTGAAGGGGTAATTTATGACTGTATTCAAGCTTCAGTACTTTAAATTAGATGATAAATAGTTGAAAGATGTAGAAGAGGCACTTGTCTGCAGCAAATCAATTAAAAAAAAGTTGGGGAACATCACATAGAGAAAATAATACTATGGATCAGTAAATTAAATGAGTTAGCATCAGCAGTCTTGATTTTGTCACTTCACCAGAAGATGCTGCAGCCGTTACAAGGATACATTCATAGTCTGGAGGAGCGTCTGGCAGCTGGCAAACCCTGCCAGCTGGCATTGCAGCATCGACTGGCGTCAGCTGGATTTTAGCTGCTTACCTGTCACTGCCAGCTACAAGAAACTCCCAATATGCTGAGAGGTGATCCATGATTTGTCTTTTAAAAGCATAGACTAAATAGTTCAATGCAGTCTTTACAAACTTTAATTTTCTTTCCCTTATGGTTTTTGTGACCTGGAAAACTGCTGATTTTTTTGTGTGTCCTTTCCAATATGAATCCACACACATATTTAATTTTCTGTTGGTCATTTACCTAGAATAACCATAATTTATACAAAATTAATATCTGTAAAAATACATTCTCTGTTTTACTGCTGATTATATATTTTGTGGCCAAATCTTTCAAGTTACACAATGGTTCTAAAAAATCTGTGACAAATGTCGTATGTAATACTTAGCATTACAACTGTGGTTTTGGAGTAGTTTTAAGCCCAATTTAAGCTATTCAGTTGTCCTGTTGCTCCATTTTCCCCCTCTAATGAATAAAATATTAGGCTTCAGTTACAGATTTCAGTTGGTTGAAGCTATTTCAGGTAGTCTGACTCTAGTTTGATACCTGGTAATTGTGACCATGTGTACATTTGTCTAAAATGCATGTGAACCTACAGTTAGTTGGCCATTTAAAAACATGAGTATCTCTTTTAGCTTTTAAAATTATACAGGGTCTTCTTTAATTTTTTTAATTAATCTTGAAAAGAAGAAATCGTGCTTAGCAGTATGACCTAGTTTGACCATATCTGGAGAATATATTAGCACTTAAAAATGCTTCAATAGAATGATTTCAAATGTCATATTGCCTACAACAGCTATAATCTGGAAAGGTTTTGCCTCAAACTAGGCATTTCTAATGGGGTTTATGACAACCTATGAATTTGCCCCTGAACAAGGTCAACTTGGAGGTCAGTGAATGATATACAAATTGCATACTACTCAAGCCTGTAATTATCCCTGTAAGAAGTTAATGTGCTGCGGAGTTCGGTAAATTCATGTAAAGCTTCAGAAATTACTATGATAAACTGAGCAGTTACTTACATTTTCTTTGAGAAATCACAGTCAACAGGATACGATGCTTACACAGCTCATTTGTGGTAGCTTGTAGCCGTACCTGCTGGTGTACTCAGGAGATTGAGAGCTTTATCATTTGTAGAAAACACTTTAAATAGCGTTACTTATTTAATATCCAGCATATGTGCTGTACATACAGGCTGAAAAAAACCCTCATAGGGTAGATTTTGTTTCCAGTTTTTGCAGAACATATGCAAAATCTACTTTAACATAAGTTCATTAAATGCTGAGTCCCTACCGCAGGGACATAAAATATTTGCCAGTCCTTTGTTTAAGGCAAAATGTATTCCAACTTGTTCCATGTATCATTTAATTTCAGTACTCTATAAATAAGAAGTAAGTGCATTTTCACATGAAAATGTCACTATCATTTATCTTTTTCCTGTACTTTTCAACTACAAATCTACTATACTTGTATGAGCTTGTATAAATTTTGTCAGTTAACTGTCTGTATTGTGAGCATGTACATGAATATTGCAGGGATAAAGGTTTTTATATTATTAAATATCCAAATGTTAGTATCACCCAAGTATTAAAATTAAATTTGTATACATACAGAATGAATGCTGTTCAGATACTAGGAATATAAATTTAGAGGAAAACTAGAGCTAGTCAGTATTTTTAAAAGTTATTTGTTCATCAACACTAGCCAAGATCCAAGTGAACTGCTTGGATCTGAACATTTCTTATTTTGAAGAACCTATGTCTGTATTGCATTTGGTGATGTGCTGCTGCCATATCTTCCATATGATGTAAATCAAAATCTCAAATAGTCCATACATTCTAAGAAGGTTAGTTTTGACATTTCTGACTTCTGAACTACACTTATAAAATTCCAATGGTTTACTTTTTGTTATTTTATTTACGGACCAGTCAAAATAAATTCCCCAAGTTTTCCTTCCTTCTTTTTTCTTTCACCCAGCCAGTATCTGAATAGGTTACAATCTGAATGTCAGTATATTATACTAACAAGTTTCTGTTACCCAAAATGTGATCAAACCCCTCAAATCCTTGTGAATTGTCAAGGGTGTAGAAGAAGCACAAGCAGAGAAGAGCAAAAATAACCTTTTCTGTAGCTCCTAGTGTTCCAGAAGTTGAGAAGGCATGAGAAGACAATTCTACTACTCACTTTGGTCAGGATTTGATCCTTCAGGAAAAAGCTAGACTTCAATGTGTTCACACTGAAGTAAAACTTAGAAAGCAAGCTGAGGTACTTGTGATGTACTCAGTGTGTCTTAAGTAGTTCTGCCCTGATTGCCATAAGGAGAAAGGGAAAAAACTATATTCCAGAATACTTGCTGTGTCTTTTTCTTTCAAACAGTCTTAACATCCTACAAGTGAGGGGTGTTCTTCACTAGTCCTGGTGGGATGTCAAGCTTAGATTCATTCGCCATTTGCTAAAGAGCAGAGCATACAGATCAGATGAAGGTCTGACTACCATATTTAGTTAATAAAAAGGTTTGATGTTGGGAGAGACATTGTATTCATTTCACAAATTAGCTTCTGTTATTAATTTGATTGCATCCTTTGTAGAGAGTTCGTTTGATCTCAGATCATTTTGCATCATCTTTCTAGATTATCAAATTGTTGGATGGAAAACGGTCTCAAACTGTAGGAATTTTAATATCCAGTTTGCACCTGGAGATGAAGGATATTCAACAGGGTAAGTGTTTCTTACTCTTAATGTATCATATTTACCTGAATACTTTCTTATAGCCTCCTCAGAGAATTTTTACAGTACAGGATTCTGTGCTTTAAATATAGTCCTCTTCAAGATACCAGAAGAATCATTCTCCAAGTATATGTAAAAGTTTCACCTAAATATTCAGAATTGAATTTAGGTACAACTCCTTCTGTGCCTTGTCAGTTTGCATATCACTTTCAGTACAATGTTTTCTCTAAACTCTTTTGTGTTCCTCCCCTGCAGTCCCCTGGAGAGCTCATATATAAATCTTTTGGGCTTTAAACATGCAGTCAGTATTTAATGAGTGTTTAAATGTTGATTCATTAGCGTATAAAAAGTACATCTCAAACTGAAGCAGCTACCACATAGCAATCAGAAAGATGATTACTGGATAGTGCTACTCAGCATATAAATTCCATTACTGGTAGAAATTATCTGAGTTTGCCAGTACAACTTTACAGAAATACAGATTTTTCAGAACACTGGGGTAATTCAGATTCTGCTTATGTTCTAGATTTAAGAAGATATTGTTTAAGGATATTGTTTATTTCTTTTTCACATTAAAAAAAGGAAAATATTCACCATTTAAAACAACTTCTGGAAGAATTCAAGTTGATGTCTCCTTTTTGCTATTGTTTTCCCCCCATCACATGCAAATACTGGGTAGGGTGTTGAGATGCTGCTGGCATTCATTATTATTAATTTCAGAAGAGCCTTTGAGCATCTAGCACTTTAAAAGCACAAGGGCTTACAGATGTCTCTTGGGATGGAGGGAAACAACGGAAAGAAGGAATAACTTTGTGCCTGCCAGTATTGTGTGAAAGGTATCAGAATGAGATGGAAAAAACGTGCTGTTACTAAAGGTCTGAATAATTTTCTGGCAGGAATTGCAGCAGCATAAGATAGGATAGCAGCTGTATTATAAATACTGGGTAGTATTCTTAAGTATCTTCAGAGATTCTACTAAACCAGAACTTCTTCTTTCTGTTGTTTGCTGCACTTCTATAGCTTTTGAAGCTCTCCAGCCAATTTGTACCAAATTTAAGAGAAAAGAATAAGTTAAATATTTGGGTATATATACACTAGTACTTTAGCTTTAATCTGTTCTACCAGTGTTTGTGTTTGCATTGCAGAGCTAGGCAGGGCAGCCCCAGAGTGCATAAACATCCTTCAGAATTAAATTAAATGAGAAGGTGCGCTCTAGGAGCACGCCAGCACTCTCCACCTATAGCAGGCTTTAAATTGCACAGTATCATGAGAGTTAAAATTCCTTGAAAAGTCTATAGAGTGAACACTGGATGCTGGGTACCAGCTGTTGCTGTCTACAAATCCATTTCTAAAGACTACACTACTTGCAGTTGTAGACATAGCTAATGTAGTCCTACAAGTGTAATGAAATTAGAGTCTTGGTAGAAGAGAGACACCAAAACAAGTGCTGTCACTGAAAGAAAGTTTGTAACTCATCACCCTCTCTATTCTGAGGTAGCAAATGACTGGCCTGTCACCACATGTGTTGCTCAAGGCAGCAATAGGATATGCTGCCTCTTGCTTATGGAAACAGCTAAGACATACAAACGGGATTTAGGAAAACTGTGGAACTTTTAAAAAAACATATATTACGATGCAAGAGGAGTGACTCTAAGCACAATCTGTGTGCAGAGACTATCTAGGGAAAAAACCTACCAGACTCAGGGAAGACATCTGTTCTCTTGATAGGATCTTTAGAAATGCATACTACAATGAAGACAATAGTAGAGTTATGCTTGTTTCTCTTTTAGTTAGTCTCTTTCTCTTTTAGATTATGAAGGCTTAAAAAAAAACCCTAGGTTTTTTTTGTTCAATATAAATCTGTGTGCAGTCCCACCTTGCAGCATATAAACTCTTTGAAGACTGCTATCGTCAGAATACTGGATGAAAAAAGATTATAATAAGTTACATAGCTCATGATGACAACTAACTAAAAAAAGCATGATCATTGGGTGATGAATGTCTACGTTCGTTGTTTGGGTTCTTTTCAAAGTAAAATTACAAAGAGCCACCTCTAAGAAACACGAAAATTAATCACTCATCCCTTCTATCAAGCTGATTTCCATTGTATAATTCAGTATGTGAAAGACATGAAAGATAAAAGTTAATTAGTAAGTAATATAGGTGGTAGGGGAATGATTGGACTAGATGATCTTGAAGGTCTTTTCCAGCCTTAATGATTCTGTGATTCTAATGGTCTCTGACAGCTTGCACCGGACAACAAAGAAACTTGAAGTGAAAGGAAGTTGAAATAATAAAAAACATATATAGTTTTGTTTCAAGTTTTTCTGACCACTTTTATTGAAAAGCCCCATGCAAATGAACATACTGTCTGTAGTGTACTGGCTACTCTACCTTAAGAAGCCCTTACAGAAATACAGATACAGAAAAACTGTCCTCAGATGAACTTCCCTATGCATACAGATGCATGCAAGATTGTAGAGAAGACTAAACGAGTAATCACAAGAAAAATTACATCCTCCTTTAAAATAGTGTGAGATTAATATATCTGCAGGGTTACCCTCTCAAATTAAATAGCTTCATAGCATATTCTGTAGATAACTCAGCAGTGGAAAACAAGCAAGTGACCCGATCTGGCACACAGATGTTTCAGCTCACATGAGCCAGCTGCCACACTTCCAGAAGGGAATCTCCGTCACATGTTTGTTGGAGAGAGTGAAGTTTATCCTTTGCAGCTAAATTTAAATTCTTACTGTATCTTAGTACAGTCTAAGGAGAAGACAATGCAAAACTGAAAAATCATTTTGGCTAGTGTTGGTATTATATGTGCAGAGGGAAACATAGCATTGTCATGCTGCACCTGTCCTAAACCTCAGCTTTTTGGTAGTTGGGAGAGGAGGAGAAATCCTAGGTGCTGTAATGTTCTGAGAACACTGACAAATTTCATTGGTGAATCTGGTACTCAAGAGGGTAATACAGTTTCTGATTAGACCACTATTAGTAATATTTCACACACAGAATCACAGAATTGTAGGGGTTGGAAGGGACCTCAAGAGATCATCAGGTCCAACTCCCCTGCCAAAGCAGGCTCCAGAAGCAGCAGACAGAAATATCTATGTATGGTATATAGAATCTGTATTTATATTTTAAAATCATGTCATAATAAACAACTTATACATAAGTTTGAGATTATTTTCAAGGCTGCATCTCTCCATTTTTTAAAAACATTTATAAAGATGAGCTGAGGAATAGTGGAGATCAGCTGTTAGGTAAGGAACACGCTTTAATACAACACACACAGTTAAGAGAAGTAATCTCAATTTTCTATCAATGCACTTCTGTCTTCTGATTACAACTTGTGAGGCAAAGCTGTGGCTCAAGACTACTTATGTGGCTTTGCTGTTGAAATATTACAGCTCACTCCACAGTGAGGTGTTTGAGTTCTGTTCCTAATGGGAAATGCTGGTTATAAGTATACAAAGAGCCTCTGTGGGCAATGGTCCCAAGGTTTTAGAGAGCATTATTCCAGTAAGTCAGTCCATTCCCAATATAGTAGCTAGCAATAGCAGTATACTGGAAAATACATAACATGTTTCTACAGTGTATGTCATCTGTGCCAGCTTTCCATGAGCTCCTGAGATTTAGTGCAAGAATAAAATGACAAAACTGGGGCAGCCCAGATGAAAAAAAGTTTTAGTTGCAGAAAATGACATGTAGATAAAATGTAGATAGATTCCTGTTTCCAAGAGAGTGATTCTCCAAAATCCCTCCCTACTTCCATAGTACCATCATTTTGCCACTGAAATTGTTTGGCATCAGGAATTCTGTTTCAGTACATATCTGGAAATAGTTCTCTATCTAATAACCATTATTTCCATCAGGATGCATTAACTGGATGGTCTCACATGCTGGTATATTTTCCTTGGAACCAAATCCATGAGATGCAGTAGATCATGCCAGAATCACACTTGGAGCTTGTTGCCTTCTTAGTGGCAATAAAGTGCCCATTTGCTCCATGCAGAACAGCCACAGGCTTTGCTAGTACATTTAGCAAGGCAAGAGTTTGACACTGTAGCACTTCAACATTGACAGAACTTACCCCATGTGGGAAAGGGGAGATTTAACACTGATGCTTGCCATCGAGACTTTCTAATGGTAATTTAGCATTCTTTGTTCTTTCCTAGATATTAAGCAACTAAATGTAATGTCTGAGACTACATTCATTAAATCAGAACAGCACTAGCCAACCTGTAATAGCATGTATGGGGATTTGGTATGTTAATTGTGCATTTGGACCATTCTAGTTTTTACCAATTTAAATTATCTGTGCAGAAGCACATTAAGCTTTGAAAATATTAGGTAAATGTATTTGATCACACTTAGATGGGATGGATTAGAACGGATTCTGTTAAAAACCATAGGTGATGCCATCTGCTTTTGTAGATTCATCTGCATGATTGGTCTGCAGTTTTTCGGTTACTCCTCAAATATGGAATTTTTTTTGTTATAGTGTCACAGTAACAGTACTCTGATGGTGAGCAATGCACCAGCTATCATGGCACTCTCAACCAAAGTTTTTTATGTGATATTGTGGGAGGGGACCAGCTTTCTAGGCAGAACACACTTATGATACTATTGTACAGTGTCAGTCAGTTGAAAAGTGTTAGGTTGGTCTTTGCCAATTTTGTGATTTACCCTCGATTGTCAATGTTTTGGAATAACTAATAGGTAGAAGGTGAACAGCAGATTAACTCACCCAGACTGATGATTAGTCCAGTAATCATTCTAATTCTATATTACATTTCTAATCATCCTGGGATTTCCATAGAAAAACTGAAAATCAGTTTAAAACATCAATTTGTCAAAAGTAAACCAGAGCGATTTGGATATTTTAGGCAGTTGTGCCAAGCAGGAATTTGTATTTAACTGTTGTTTTAATTTTCTAATTGACTAGATCAGTCACAATTAAATCTGTATTTCCCAGCAGTAGGCTCCATGTTCCCATGAAATCAAGCCCTTGCTCAGCAGAAAAGTGCGAGATAAAAGGACGAAGTACTTCCAGGTCAAATAAATGTATCTTGGGAAGGCTTGTTTTATTTAAATAACATATTTCTGTTGTATCATTAGAGCAGATAAGGAGATTTCTTTGTACTTCATAGATTAATTGTCACATTAAGTGGTTTACTACTGCTGAGTATATGCAAGCTCTGTCCACAGGACTTAAATCCTGATTTGACCAAAATGTGTTTAGTAGGAGTGAGGCTGTATATTGGAGTCAGACTTAAGACTTGACTAGGAGGAGAAAAGTATCTCTTTCATATTTAACCGCAAAGTTCTACGCTTGTGTGCAGACTGCACACGGTATTCTTTAAATTCTCAGCTTTTCTTGGTTTACATTTCCAGAGTATGTGAAAAATCCATGCAGTAAGGAATCTGGTTTTTACAGTTAGATTCATTTTTTAAAAAGTGAGTCTGTTAAAAAAAACCTCTGGAACAAGTTTACATTCGAAGCAATACCCTTCGTATGTGAAATGTAGTTGGCAAGTATTTTTATGTGTGCCTGTTAGATTGAGTACATGATGCTGATCTGTTTTTTGTCCTAGCTGACGGTTATTATATCCTAATGGGTGCAACCCTGCACTAATGATCCTTGTGTATATAAATTCTTCTTGTTGTGAGCAGACACCGTAGGCCACATAAAAATGTTTGCCTCAATTTCCCTGCAAAAAAGGATCTCAGAAACCAGACTTGGCCAAGTAACAGATTTTTTAAAGGTAGAGGAACCCAATAAAATTACCAGCTTTTCACAGCATGAGTCTACTTCCTTTCAACATATTGTGAGGTGTAGGTGAAATACTCTAACTGAACTGACAGTGTAAGGAAGACAGCTAACTAGAAAGCAAGATAAAAGTTAAAAACACCGATGATGATTGATATTATAATAGCTATTAATTGTTTTGGAGCCTCTTTTGTGGATTTATGATATTTCACCTATATTACTTGCACTTATGTGAGCCGATATAATGAGATGTAATGCAGCAAAGTATCATGGTTAAATTCACTGTATTAGGAAGAGTGTTTTAAAAATCTTGTCAAGGTTTTCATTAATTTTTATAATGTTGATATGCATATGATTAAAAGTGGGTTTTGGTTTTCACAGAAAAATGAAGTTTTTGTTATTTTTAACTCTAAAAATTAAAATAATTATTTTCTTTGATCTAGTGTAATGGGGGGTTTTTTAGCTGCCCCAATTCAAGTTAGTTTACACAACATACTGTGAATGTATTGCACGTGCCATATTTTAAGACTGAAGAATAGCAAGACACCTGTGAATTTGGGAATCTCGTCCAACTTTCCAAAATCAGTGCTTCTTTTTTAAAAAACGGGTCAATCTTCATTGTTTCAATTTTTTGTATTAAGTTCAATCGGTTTGAATGGAAAAGGAAAATATAAAAATATTGAAATACATATAAATTAAATAAAAGAGGTTGTCCGGATTTTGGCAGTACTGCTGATGTTTTGGAAGTATGTCTTTACATACATTAACATCCTAAAATGTTCAGCTTTCATTGAATTGAGTAACATGGATAGAATTTTAACTTCAGCCTGACTGCAAGGACATTACCAATAATAGCAGGAGGGCTTGTGTAGCAAGTAAATTTTAAAAAATAAGTAGTTCTTGGTACTTCTATACAATCACTTACTTGTCGAAAAGAGAAAATAATTCATATTAGTACGTTTTCACACTGATTATTACTAATTATGTGGAAAAAGTACTTATTTATCAGATTGCATTTTTTAAATCTCAAACATTTTTTGCTTTATTATGTCACTTCAAAAGAATGCTGAATTGTTTGAACTGGTGGTGTAGAGCACAGATCCATGGATAAGAAAAAGCATTAAAAAACACTTGGTGCTTTTGAAACATTTATTGCAACAAATCTCTGACTGAAAACTCCAGTTTGTAAAAATCTTTATGTTCTTTTTCTCAAACTAATTCCTTTCATTATAATAGTTCTGTACCTAAAAAAAATCTGCTATTGGTTACGTGTTTTACGTTTCTAGTACAAGTTCAGATTACCGCCGGTAAGTTGCTTTTCTGTATAACTCTGGATAAATAGATTTCTTGTAAACATTTTTCCAAGTATTCCAAAATGGGACAAAAGTGAAACCACAGGGGAAACTTTTGAACTGTGTATGCATGTTTTAAAATCTTAAAAATTAAATATATTGGACTGTGAAACCAATTTTCCAATAGATTTTCCGATACTATGGGTTCTTTGGATAATACAGAAGATAATGCAATGGATGGAACAGTCTTGCAAGAGCCAACAGACAATTTCATACATTCAATCCCTAATGACTTTTTTCATTAAACACAGATTTTTTTCTCAAGCTTGGCTGTCCAGGCTTTATATTTGGTTACACTCTTGAGATGTTTCTAAATCTTTTTAGTAGGACAAAAGTAGTTGACAATAATGGTTTTTTTCACTGGTACTGTCTTCTTCTGTGTAGTTCTTTACTACTAACCAAGGTGTAATGTCAACAGATGGAATAATAATTGACAGGCAAAATTTTAAAGCATTCTAAATGTCATTGGACTTTTTAATAAAATTAATTAGCCTGCCACAGAGAAAATTTACTAGCCTGCTGGTTAATTTCACAATGTAAAATCATGGGGTATGTGGAAGAACAGGCGAAAGCTTATTACTTTTAAATAATTATTTAAAGATGTGTGCCTTGCCATTCTCAAACGTGTATTGCAAATGCAGAAACAGCTTTTAAAATCTTCTGAATTCACAAGCAGTCAGGTTTCCTTTGAAGAAATATAAACCAGTTGAGATTAAAAGTTATGATGAGTCACTGGTTATGTGAAAAATTGGTAGAGGGCTTACGTTTGATGCCTTTGGGAATAATGTTCCCAGTAACATTTAAACCTAAATCAGGGGTTCAGAAATTATGCCCAAACCCATTATGAATCTTGACGAAATGCTGGTTTCAGAAAAATCAAACATCCAAAATTACTTCTATTCTTTTGTGCATCTTTCAGCTTACTGGAATTTAACAGTAGAGAGCAGTAGAAAGAGCCAATCTTGCTTTGTTATCAGAAGAGTCCCAATACATTGCCTAAATTGTAATGGGATTTGCAAATGTTGGGAACACATACTGCTGTATTCCAAATATAGTAACATTGGGAACTGAGATTGGAAACTTTTTGAGACTTTTCGGTTTTGGATATGAGGCATAATTAATCATTGAAGAGTATGCTCTAGGTGTCTCTATATGATGTTTAATAACATTTATTTGGAACTAGTCATGTGGGTGGTTTTCTAGTAGATAAAGCTAACTCAGCCATAAACTGCTCTGTGAAGATACTTTAAAAATCTGTAGCACAATCTTTTATGCTTGCAAATGTGCAACGTGCAGATCTTGCAAGCTTATCTAACTGCCTGCTTCCTAATATTGCTAGTCCTGAGAGAAGCAGATTTCTCCATTTTCATATCTCCCTGATCTCCCATGCATGTGGGGAGATCTAAATACCCAAACTCTCAATTCCTTCCTATCCAGCCTTCTAAACTACCATGAAATCTGTGCTGTTCATTGTCTGGTAACAATTGTTCTCATGTTCTGCCTGGCCAGCTATGTGATCAGCAGACTACCTGGCAGGTCATATCTTTGACTCTTGAATATATTGGAAAGCAAAGGCAGAATTCTATTCTCCTTTCTCACTTTATAGTAAGTTCTTCCATGAATGCTGCAACTTGAAGTCAGAACAAAAATAAAATGCTGAAAATAATAGAATATTAACTAGATACAAATGTGTCCTTTAGCTAGGTCAAGTCTCTTTAGTACATTTCTCAGGAAACAGAATTGAATTCTTAACTTTCCTAGCATCTAATTTTTGCTTCTATTCTCTACAGCTATACTGTGTGTTGATGACTCCATAGTAGATCTGGAAACACTGGAAGCACTATATGAAAATGTGAGTAATCTGGGGTGAAAGCTGTGGTTAATTTACACTTGACAGTACAGATATCAGAACTGCCTCTCCTACCCAAACTGTGTACAACAGTACAGTGCTGTACTCTACGTGGGTGCTCTGCTTTCTGGCCATTGATAGTGCAAGGCACTGAAGGAATTTATTATGGAACTTTATGCCTCACTCTTTTGTATAGTCTGTTTCCTTATAAAAAATATATTAGTTACTACTATTGCTATAGTTAGTTATTAATTACTTTAATTCATTCAGAGAGCACAAAAGGATGAACTGGAGAAAATCAAGCAATATTATCAGACATCAAAAGAGGAGGAGCTGAAGCTTCTGGATAAACCAGAACAGTAAGTTATCATCTTTTTACTAAAACATCTATAGTTATATATTATAGTCCTTTATTGGTGTGTTAAAAGGGTTATTGATACATAATTTTGGTAGCTAATTTTTAACATTTTTGAGCATTTCAAGGTATTATGTAAACAGTCTTTATCACGTAACTCTTTTCATACATGACAGCTTTTACTATGTCAGCTCAGACCTCCAGAACTGATAAAATGACCTTGAATCAGTAAAAATTTGTGTTCACATTCTCACATTTGTAAAAGGCTTATCCTTCCCTTATGGCTTTTAGGCATGAATTAATGTGTTTTAATAAATTATTATTAATAAATTTATTAATGTGAATTAATAAATTAAGCAGGACCAAACTGATTTTGGTTGTTCATTATTTGAAAGAAATACCCAAACAGAGGGTTTCAGTGAGTCCTATGACAAAGACTCAATATACTCTAGTCATACGGATTGAAGACCTGCAAGATTGATTCCACGATTCATGTCCTGTGACTTCTGTGGGCAGTGACAACTGTTAAGATGGAAAACTTCTTAAGTATTACTCCTTCTGTTGTAATAATCCTTAGACCAATGTGAAAATCACAAGAATGCATGGACAGAATGGTAATCTTGAATTTTATTTTAGCCTATACATTTACAGAATCACATAATCATCAGGAATGGAAAAGACATTTAAGATCAAGTCCAAGCATTAGCCCTGCACCACCGTAACCACTAAACCATCTCCCAAAAGCACCACATCTACCCATTTTTGAAATCCCACCGGGACAGCGACTCCACCATGTCCCTGGGCAGCCTGTTCCAATGCTTCACCACTCTTTCAGTGAAGAAATTTTTCCTAATATCCAATTTCAACCTCCACTGGTGCAACTTGATATCATTTCCTCTTTTCCTATCACTAGTCACAAGGGAGAAGTGATCAACCCATACCTCACTACAAGCTCCTTTCAGGTAGCTCTAGAATGTGATAGTCTCCACTCAGCCTCCCCTTTGCCACGCTGAACAGCCCCAGCTCCCTCAGCCTCTCCTTAAAAGACCTGTTCTCCACACCCTTAATCTGCCTAGTTGTCATCCTGTGCACCCTCTGCAGCACCTCGATGTCCTTCCTATACCGTGGCACTCAAAACTGCACACAGTACTCGAGGTGCAGCCTCACCAGGGCTAAGTACAGGGATAAGATCACCTATCTGGCCCTGCTGGTCACACTGTTCCTGATACAGTTCTTGGCCACGTGGGCAGAATCCTGGCTCATGTTCAGGATTTTATTTCAGATTTTGGCCTACCAGTGGTGTTTGTCTTCTACTTTGCTACATTCCCTTTTGTACTTCCATCTTCTAGTCACAGTGCAGCCTCCTGCCCTGAGGCTTCTCTGCCATCATTTCCTTTTCCCTCTTCTTTCTGCTGTCTTTTGTGCAAGAAAGAACTGAAACAGCAGAAATAGTATATGATTGGTTGATGTCAGAAGTTTTACATTTTTAAAACTTTTCTCCCATTAAAATGCTAGTGATGAGGAGCAGAATCTTTTTTCCCCTCTTTCTTGTAACACAAGCCAGCTAA
Organism: Laterallus jamaicensis coturniculus; assembly: GCA_022605575.1. NCBI lineage: Eukaryota > Metazoa > Chordata > Aves > Gruiformes > Rallidae > Laterallus > Laterallus jamaicensis. The sequence goes on along the minus strand of JAKCOX010000013.1, from coordinate 976,362 downwards.
ATACTTATTTGTGATTGTCCCCTAGGGAATAGGTTAATGCTGGGAGATGAACATATCTGTAAAGTGTATATACTAGCTTGTTCTTGCATCCCATACCCATGGCTTTCATCACATTGGCTTGGGGAATAAGAATACATTGTGTGAGTAGTTGATGTTTTCCAGAGCTTGGATATTTGGCAATCTGTTTACTGTATGCCTGCATGAAATAAATATTAATGCATTTTGTGTTCTGAAGAATACGAATCTTGTAGAGCTCTAGAGTTATAAAAAGTTGTCTACTTTTGTAAATTATAGTAAATTATAGTGGAGAGAGGTTGATCTTAATTAAACACAATGTTTAATTAATCATCGTTCCATAATTAAAAGTAGAGAACTGCAAATAAAGCAGTTGTGCTTGATCTTTCAGAACGAAACAGTAGTGTCGAAGACAAAAGCTACTTTTAATCAATTATTACTCTGTGGTCTCTCTGAAAGTCTTAATTATCACATTTTTACCCTATTATTAAACCACATAGGTTAATAGGTTAAGAAAAGTGGCTTTTTAAAATGTTGCCTCAAGGGGGAAACAAGTTGCTGATGATGCACTGAGGTAAATTTTATTGGACCTTCAAAATAATGTCCTTTCTGAAAACTCACTAGATTAAGTGCTGCTGGTTTTGTTGTCTACGTCACCCTCTACATCAACCTAAATGTGAAATTGGAGATTGGTTGGAATTGTATTATGCATAGTAACTCCATATAAAGATTAAAGGCAGAAAGGTACTGAATTTCTATTTGTGATTAAAAATGTTTGCTACAGGGTACATATCTCATATATTTTCTTTAATGAGGATCAGAACAAAAGTGCAAGCTGAGCTGTTTATCAAGTAGTTGCAAATATTAGCAATAGGCATTCATATAATGAAGCCATTGAGTTTAATTCACTCAAGTCTAAAGGAAACCTTTGCCATTTTTAAATTATCAGATTACCAGACAAATAGAAAGCTTTAGTGGTATCATTGACGCCCTCCTGAACATGTTATTTTGATTTGTTTTGCTGGCATGTTAAATTTGCTATTGTTGGCACAAGCTGTAAGTATGATAGCAACATGACAACAATGCTCCCCTAATTATACTTTATAATAATAGTTGCTAAAATACTAATATTCATTAACATGATAAAGATTTAGATGCACAATTGGCTACAATTTGGGGATTTGCTACCAGGATACAGATGATGCCTTAGCTAGTTTCAAGAAGACCCTCTGAAGTTCTCTCTACTGTGAAAGAAACACTAATGAAGGAAATAGTAGCAAAATATGGTACTGAGCTTTCCTGTTCTGTATGCAGTTTGAATTCAGGAAGTAGTAAGCTATTGATGATTGCTGTCCAGTAATGCTATTTGCTTTTCTTTGAAGACAGCTTTCCTTTTAGTTCAATTTAAATCCCGCTGGTTTATCTAGAGGCTTGCAGATACACCTTCCCCACCTACCTCCCCCCTCAGATTTCTAAATTTTATATTCTTCAAATCTGCACAAATGTGAACTGATAAATATCTTACCTGTATGGAATCAACCTTCTTGTCTATCTTCTGGGAGAATGTTCTCATGGTAGTGTACCTGGCTTGAAAGTACTGTTGTCTTTACTGCAAGATTCTGTTAGGGTAAAAGCAGTTCTTAGGTAAGCACATTTTTAACTTCTAGTTTCTGCAGGAGAGGAGTAAGTTTGCCCTCAAATGGATGAACAGTGAACTCTCTACTTTAGACCCTAAGAAGTATAGCACTGAGAAACCCATCTAAAAACTATGTCATAGTCATGTCATTGTTACATTAAGTCAAAATCAGACTTTTCTAAGACTAAAATTGAAAAAATGACTGAATTAAGAATTTACTTTTCTCTCCAAAATTTTCTTCCACCTGAATTGGTGGTTAGCTTTGATAACCACAGATTCATTCAATGGCTTTGTGTTTAGTAACTACATTGGTAATCACTAAGATTCCTTTTCATGACAGTTTTACGTGTTCTGTCTGATTATTTACATTGAATACTTTGAATTCCAGAATCTGGATTACTTTTTTTAATGCTGATGCTCTACTAAGTCTTGGCACAATTATGTCATATTCCAATAACCAGCAGTGTGGGAGAAGACAAGAATGTGTCATTGACTTTTTAAATTTAAAAGCTTTTAAAATGTATAAGTGTTAGAACTTCAGTGAAGCAGTTTGGGCTTTTCTTTCTTTTGTTTCTCTCACACAAAGTGCAAAGTATCCTTTTTTTTTTTTATCCTTTTTTTTTTTCCTGGCAATACCATTCATTCCCAATAGGAAGCGTTTTTATTAATACCAGCTTGGCATTTCTTTTTTTTCCACTGCTTAAGTGTAAGAGCCAAGCCAGGCCTCCCCAGTCCTTCTCTCACAATAGACTTTTTTTGTCATCAGGCGAGAAAGAAAAAGAAGGAAAAAAATGATATTCCAATTAAAACGTAGTATTTCACACCAGGTGGATTTTGCTGGTTTTTTGACAGTTACAATGTATTTAGCAAAGCATTGAATGCATGACAAATTTGTAAATCATATTTGAAGACCCTGATATTTATTAGAAAAATAAATAAATTGGAGAAATCAGGTAATTAAATAATTAAAATAAATTTGGTAAGAATTCAAGCTAATAATCATTCACAGAATTTCCCATAATTCAGTGAGGTAGAAAAATTGTTATGACATTGTATTAAGGGGTATCTAAGGATATCTGGAGACAGTTTAGAAGAATGTTTCTAAAGTGATATTGGTGTAACAGACAGCTTATTTCTGGATTTAAAAAGTATGTGTATCACTGTAATCCTAGACTCAAAACCCACAAAACAAATTATGCAAATCCTGATATTGTAAAGGAATGCTTAAGATTCTTGATGTATTTAGCCAAGTTCTTACATTTTATATTAAAGAAAAGGGAGTAATTAGTCATGTCTTTGGGATACTTTCATTTTGTGATATCCGAACTGGAGTTGTTCAATATGCTTCTATTTATTTTTATTTATGAAAGAGTTAAAGGAAGAAAGCTGGAATAGACTTATGAGGAAAGTGCATATATGGGGACAGATAAAGAGCAGTTAATAATTCTGCTGAATGGTGACTGAAGAGACTTGTAAACTGCCAAGTGTTTTAGTGCTAAATACACGGCTAGGTGCATTACCATAGAACATGCTGCTATATAATTGGAAGTGTGGTGCAAATTAGTAAAAGAAAATTGAGGCTAAGCATCAGAAGAAATTTCTTGGCAGATGTTTTCTATGATGAAATAACCTTGTAAGAATATATTGTGTTATGTATTGCTGGGCACATTTTTAAGAGAAGCAAAACCACATGGGTGAAAACAGTAAATAGATAGTATTTCTCTAGCTCTTTCCCTTTTCTTCTCTTTTTTTTTTTTTTTTTTTTTAACCTATGATCTATGTTTATTGTTCTATTTATAACTAGTCAGATGTGATAGTGGGTTAATGGATTAATGTGACAATGATTAATGTCTTGCTTTTTTCTAGGTATTAGTAGGATTTCTTAACACAGTGAGAATAAAGAACATAAAAAATATAAATTATGCTATATTTGGTTCCAAGTAGGAAAGATTGCATATATATTTCATTATACTATAACTTTGATCCATTATGTACCCCACTGATAAGAAATATAAATGTTTATTAATTATTTTTTTTACCCCACAGATTTTTATATGAGTTATCTCAGATCCCTAACTTCACAGAACGAGCTCAGTGTATTATCTTCCAGTCAGTTTTCTCTGAAGGGATAACATCAGTGCACCGGAAAGTTGATATCATAACTCGTGTTTCCAAGGCAAGTCTAATAAAAGCTGAATAAAAACATAGATATATTTTATAGTATTTATGATTTTTGGTTTTTTTACCAGAAGCAATGAAGCTTAAGCCTGGTTATTGTCTTTGTAAGAAAATAAAAATATATTAATATTTTTTGCTGCTTATAAGAACAAAATGAGGAAGAAAGAGGTAGGGTGAGTTGAGTGTGATGCCTTATACCCTAGATAGAAAAATTTATTCTTATTTAAATGGCAGAATTTTATTACTTTGCATATTAAATAGAGTAATAATCTCCATAAATCAGAATTTACGTATAAGACCAGTTTAGTACAGGGCCTTGCAAACTTACTTTTTTATGTATCACTTTGATGCCATCAGCAATAGAAATGTAGCACTTCCATCAGCATATTACTTTCCCCTGATATCTATACATTTCTGTTAAGCTCGATACAGCAAAATTTTTAGTAACTGACAAAGCTTTACTTCAGATTTCTTTATTACGAATGACTAAAGATTTTGAAATTATAAAAAATAAAACATGAAAAGTTGAATGAGATAATAATTAGAAGAGAAATTAAATAGCAACCTAAACATAAAACATCCAGGCCAGGACAGCATTTGATTTTTTAATTTTTTAATTTTTTTAAATTTGATGATTAGCTTTTAGTTAGATTTGCTTCCACAAAATAATCCATCCTCTACCCCTTTGGATTTCTTTGCACATTCTATCAATGAAAATATTTACTTAGTGTTTCCTTTCCCAAGGAGACATAAATGAGGAATCAGTTTTGTATGAGATAGGGAAAGCGATATTGCTCTCAGTTTACTTATGAGGAGCTGGTACTATAAGTGATTTATACAATGGGTAGTGTAAGACTACATAGCTAAGAATTAGACCCATGGTCTCAGATTCTCTATTGTCAAGATAGATATCTTTACATGTAAATTAAAATAATTTGTTAGTTCTCCACTGTGTTTCTGGATTTTTCCATTTTGGGGGCATAGTGATTTAGTCCTCAGCCCTGGTGTATCAGCATTAAGAATGGATCCGGAAATGTGAATTTCCAGAGCTCCAGCACCATTGAGAAGCAGACTGAATATGATAGTTGGAGTCTAACACAATGACAGCAGAAGTTGACCATCTCTATTTGATTGTCCATTATGCAAACTCATAATAAACGTCTTGTCTGTAAGATTTTTAAAGGCCACTGAGAATGTTTAGTAATCTTCCTCCATTAATTTTTGTTGGCATCTACATAGTATATGATGCCATATAATTTGCTTCATATGGATTAAGTAAAACATAGTATCTTAAGCAGATACAGTCTAATAAATGCTTAGCTTCTTTTCCCTATAGTGGTAAAACCAGACAGGAAACAAACTTCAAGCAAAAGTCTTGGGGTTTTTTAATCTAAAATATTTTAAACAAAATTTTTTAAAGGGGGTTTATATTAGTAATTAGAATTTTTGTGCCAATGAAAGTTACAGACTACTATCCATTTTCCAGGCTTTGCTGAGTATGACAAGTGTCAAGGAAATTTTAGGGTTAATTCTGGCTTTTGGAAATTACATGAATGGTGGGAATAGGACCCGAGGTCAAGCTGATGGATTTGGTTTGGAAATACTCCCAAAACTAAAGGATGTCAAAAGCAGAGTAAGTACCAATTTTTAATTAAATATGTTTGCTCAAGTGATCTTTTTTGTTCCATCATCTCTCAAAAGTTAGTACTTTATTACCACTCTTACTTGAAAGAGCAAGGCACTTTGTACTCTTTTCTTGGTTTTTTTCTCCCAACTTTCCACTGTTCTCTCATGCACATGTGCGTATTTCCATAATTTCCAGTTTCTCTGACTCAGTATTGCTAGGATAATTATCTTCTCTGCGAACTTCTGTGTGTATCTCTTACTGCTATAGATTTAATTACAGTATGTCAGAGAGAAGTGATAGAGCACAGACTGTTGAAGTCTTCTCCTGTAAATGCTCCCATTCTTTTTTTTGCCCTTAACATTTAAAAACAAAGTATCAATAGTGTCAGCATATATACTAGGGAATTATGTGTAAAAGATATAAATATATAATACATAGGATTTTTATTCCCTTCAAAGATGTGTAGCAGAGCCAACATGGTCTTGTCACGCCTTCTTTTGAATTGCAGTTAAATTAATGTAGGGATTGAATTCTGAATGGCATGGATGAGAAAAATGTTCCTAGATGGCAGTAACTTATTTTGGCAAAAATTGAGAACCACTAGCACATTTTTGATTGGTCATGCTAGGATCAAAGCCAGGCTCAAACATTTTGAGATGAGGTTTCTTTGTTCCTTATTTCGGTAGAGCAGACGAAGAGGTGCTAGATAATGTAGGCAATAGAAACACTGCTTGAAGTCATTCTTTGCCAAAGCATACCTAGATGACATATAGATATATGAAGAAGCAAAGAATAGGTGGTATTTTCTGCTGATGCTGGTACATGCTTTCGAGGGTGAGAGATAAAAAAACTGTTCTTTCCTGTTTTTCCTAGGTGAAGTGCTGTCTGGAAAGGTAGATTTTAAGCTTTTGCTCCCAGTTATGCTTCATGTACATAGGAGTGCATTTACAAGACAGATGATGTCAGGAAAGCAGAATATAAAGGGAACTTCTTATTTTGATTGTGAATGTCATCATTAACAAAGTGTAAAAACATACGATGAATTTTCAGTGGACAACTGTATTAATGAAAGTTTTTCCAATGGATTTAAGTCCCTTGTTTCCTAAAGATTTTGAGGTGCTGGAGCATGCCCAAGGAGGAGCAATGAAGCTGGTAAAGGGTCTGGAGAACAAGCCATATGAAGAACAGCTGAGGTTGTTTAGTCTGGAGAAAAGGAGGCAGAGGGGAGACCTTATCACTCTCTTACCAACTACCTGAAAGGAGGTTGCAGCGAAGGGGATGTCAGTCTAGTCTTCCAAGTAACAAGTGATAGAATGAGAGGAAAATGGCCTCATGTTGCACCAAGGGAGGTTTAGATTGTATAGTAGGAAAAAAATACTTTCTGAAAGGGTTGTGAAGTATTGGAAGAGACCATGATTCTAATTCTTACTTTCCTTTTCACTGCAATGGTTTAGCTGTTCCAAATTATCACTTTCCTTCCAGTCCTACTCCATGGATGAGACACAGTACAAGCTGCAGCTAAACTAGAACCAAACCAGATTTCCCAATACTCAGGTGTTCATTGGTTGGGCAGCTGCCGTGAAGAAAAATGTAAAACAACTGAGCTTTGCCTGACTTTTCTCAGCAGAAGTATTAATTTTAGTCTTGCTTTTTTATCTAACCATAAACTTGTAAGAATTTAATTATCTGTGGGACTTTCCAGTTTGGCTGAATTTAGCCAACATGTTCCAAAATTATGAGTTATGAAAAGGAGTGACAGATGTACAGTATAATTGTGTAAGACTTGTTTCCTAGCAAAACAAGTTTAAAAATTACAGTATTTACAGTTTCCTGGTAGCCAAAATAAATATATTATTAGAGTTAGACTAGTCTCCAAAATGCGTAAAAACTCAAAGGGGCCAGCTGCTACAGACAGACATGAAACCTCAGAGATAATTGGTAGACCATATTGGCAAGGAAGAAGAATGCAGGGTCTTGTATATTTGAACATTAAGATATCCTTCCTATCTCAAACTATTCCCTTTTTGGGAATTGCCAGCATGCAGCGTTAAGTCTAGGTAAGGTAAATTCCAGGAGCTAAGGTAAAGAGTCAAATATTTCTTATTTCACATAAAATTCTTTTGTTGTCACATGAGCCTAGAAAGATACTTGATACAGACTTTTTTTTTTTTTTTGAAGTGTACCTGGCCCATTCAAAATCTCTGTGTTCTGTCTTCTCCAAATACTCTGGAAACCAAAGTAACAGGTTTTGTAGTTTAGCACACAGAAAATAGAATAACAGGTGTATTTTATTCTAAAAAGGCAATCCAAATGCTCATGAGTCACCTCAGTTCCTTTTTGTCACACGGCGTGCCAGGAATGACTTCTAAAACCATTATACAAGCAGAGTGGCTTTGTCTGCATGACAGCAATGACTTGCTTGGTTAAGAATTTTGCTGGTGCATGATATTAATAAAGCATAATGTGCTGCAGGCTCTAATATAGGCGAGGCAGCTCTGTGCAGGGAGTCAGACATTGCTCAGAGCATACAAATGTTTGTCCTGATATCTTCAGTATACGATATGAAAACATATCCAAAAAAAACTTCATAGACATTTCAGTTTTGTTGAATGGAACCCTGTAATGCATGTCACAGTTTTACACTTCTCCATTAGTTTATCTAGCCTATGTTGACCCAATGATGTGTAACAAATCAAAATGATGTTGTGTACAGTTGTATGCAGGACCATCAAAATGTTGATTCCGTGAAGTAAGTATTAAAATTAATAAGGCAACGGGGCATGAAATGCACTTGTTAGCTACATGCTGTCTGTTTTTATGTTTGAAGTAAAATATGAAAAATATCTAATGCTTCTTTCAAATCTCCAGAATAGATGAAATTAGTCTAGAGGAATCAAGAAATTCAGTTCACCTTAATATATCTGAAGTGACTGCAATATTTTGGTATTATTCAAGAATCATATTATTAATGAATAATTAAATTAATATTATTATTCAGTAATGCCTTGCATTATTTAAAAAAAGATGCAGGGAAGGCTTCTCCCAGTGCATGTTTACTAGGTATGATCAACCATGTTATGAAATATATTTTTTTTTGGTCAGTAATTCTAGGGCTGAGTACATTGTGAGACCTTTTTCGTACAGCAGTACAAAAGAGTAATATATTTCTTTTGAGATAGAGTAATTTTTCACTCAGAATAGCATTAACGACACACATTTTTAATAATTCTGTTTATTTTTTCCTAGGATAATGGTATTAATCTTGTTGATTATGTCGTCATATATTACCTACGCCATTGTGATAAGGTAAAAGATTTATTTGCTGTATCAGCCTCTCCAAAAGTAGATTTCTTTAGGAAACTGTAAAAGCATTCGTATTGGCTTTTTAAAATCTGAATACAGTAGTTTCTTATAATAGTATGGACTTCAGAAGGCCTGAAATTTGCTACAGGTTTTCTGAGGCGCCTTTGGAATTCATTTCTGAACTAACCACTGCAGGCAATTGCCTGTGACTGTTGCAGACTGGACAGGTGTCTACTCCAGACCTGTCTTCCTGCATCCTGATTACTGTAGCGTTGTAAATCCGCTTCTGATGTGGTAATAATGGAAGACAGAAGTATGATTTCTCTCTCATGACAGAATGCAAGGACAGGTTGGTATTTTAAGATGAGAGAGTCGGCTGACGGAGATGAAGTTAGAGGTTGAAAATGTGGGAAGAGGTGTGACTCCTGCTTTGAGTGAGTTACATTTATGATAGATACCAGCAGTGCCCAGAGTTTTTGAGTGGAAAATTTGAATTGCTGTCTTTTAAATGAAAATGTCACTATTAATTGATTTTTTTTAAGTATGCAATTGCTTATACTTGAGATTCGAAGATGCCTTTATGTAATCTGTGAATCTACTATAATTTTTCATGCCCCTGTTTCTGGTTGCTACAATTTATTTCTTTTTTTTCCTTTTTTCTCCTTTTTTTTTATACTCTTACTTAAGAATGTTGAATTGATGACTAAGTTGTGATGAATATTTTTTCCAGAAGTAGGACTAAAGTAAATGAAGACATTTCCTCACCCATGGCAAGGGAGTCGGATCAGATGATCTTTAAAGGTCCCTTTCCAACCCAAACCATTCTATCATATGATCTCCAGCAGTTGAGGGTCTGTATATCAGGAACCCATGAAACAGCTCCTGGGGCTTAGCTGTAGATGAAATTGAAAACTGACATATAGGTAGATCTGTACTTGTTTTCTTCTCTTTTTTTAAGTTTGGTGTTGGGTTGGTTTTGATCAGGAAAATAAAGTGTCTTTAATTTAATAAGGGCCCATCTTGTAAAATGTATTGTAATAAAAACAATTTTGTCTAATGTTTCTCATTTCTCAATGTATTGACATAGATTTTAATTTTTAATAATGCTGAAGCTAATGCTAATTCATTTCTTTAAATATTTCATATTTCTGCAAACATGCCACTATATTGTAATTTTACTTCAGGGAAGTTTGTAAAAGAAAATAGCATATCTTTCTTGGGAGGAAATGGACATAGTACAAATGTCAGAAATTGTACCTTTTTCCCCCAAATGTTTATATCTTTATAATAATAAGATTACTTTTTCATAGTTCATCAAAAAACTAAGTCTCCAACCTATGAGTTTTCCTTTAGTACATACTGAAATCTGTGCACAGGTAGCATTTTAAACTCACTAGCATATGCTATTACACAGCAATGTCATAATTATACCATTTATATATATAAGTGTTAAATTACCACTGGAGATACTGTTTTGAACCTTGTAAGGTTTTGTTTTGGTCTGCTTCTGAGGTGTGTTTTTTTCCTTATTGTGCTAAAATGAGGAGTATATACTTAGGAGTTCTGTACAGGCATTAACCCTTGTGATTTTTTTAGCTGCATAAACCTTCAACTGTGTATTTATATCTGTATAAAATGCTTGAGGCAATTTATAAATATTGTTTTCAATTTATGCTTATAGAGTCTGTGTATGTTTAGTGAATTGGGAGAGAGTGAAATCACAAAATTTTGGCGTAAAACCACTTGTGGATTAAAGAAGGCATTCATGGTTATCTGTTTTTAAGAACATTCTAATTCCTTATCTAAACCTTTATTTTTATAAAGTGAACTGAAGAGTTGTGAGCTCAGTGTTTTTTTGTGGTTTAAATTGAGCACAGTTTGCTTTACAACATCTAAAAGGAAGTTTCAACACAGGATGGTCTGGATTTCACCTTAAATGATGTATTTGTTGTTTAAGCAAGAACAATTTAAAATATACTATTTTTGTACTTTTAGAATAGTGTTTCATAGATGATGTTTCAAAGAAAATTTATTTCACTGCAAATGCATTTAATTTTCATAGTGGCCTGTTTGTTTGTTTGTTTGTTTGTTTAGGAAGCAGGAACAGACAAGAGTATTTTTCCTTTACCAGAACCACAGGATTTTTTCCAGGCCTCCCAAGTTAAGTTTGAAGACCTAATAAAAGACTTAAGGAAACTGAAGAGAGATCTAGAAGGTAACTGGGAACTTTCAAATTTGCTCTGCGAACAACAAAGTGCCATTTAAAATGTGACCTTTATGAGGTTTTCTTATTGCTAATTAGGTTTATAGTGTTGATTCATTTAGAGTTTTTACACTGTGGCACAAATCACTCACATAAATTAAAAAGAAAGAAAATCAAACTCATGGCTTAATAAAAATGAAAGTAAAGATACTGAAAAGTAATTTTCCCTTTTACAATTGAAAGGCCCCTAAAGAAATGTTCCTGAAATTTTCTTTACTTTTGTGTGAATTTTCCTCTGGCTTCTCCAGAACTGTGTGTTTAAGTGTAGATATCTGTTAGTACCATAACATAAATACTTTCTTCAGAACTTGTATAACAACAATTTAACAGCTACAAGAAAGAGTTGAATACTATTAATGTAGAAATAAAACACAGCTTGCCAAGGCAGAGCAAAGGGAAATGGAAAGCTCCAGTTCAAAATATTTTCACCCTGGGACGTAAAATAAACATTTAAAAATGTTTATTATAAAGAGGGGCTCAGAAACCCAACTCATCTATCAATCAAGGTACTGAGTGGAAATAAAGTAGGAAGGGTTGTTCTCTAAGTGTTCCAAGCAGTTTCATTTTTATTTTGTGCTTCATGTGACTTTCTAAACTAAATCCAGTAAATGATGATTGAATATTTTAAGCCTGTCTTTTTTGTTAAGGAAAAGTTGTTCATTTTACTGAAGCTGTTTTGTATAGAAAATAAGAGTTTGAGAGAGAATCTGCATAAAAGCTTATAAAAACTTCTCCATTTACATCTGCATCAAAATGGAAGAGTCCTTTTAGAATCAGAGTTGAACAAGAGAATTGGTTTTAATTTTTTTTTTTTTTTTTATCTAATGCAATGAAAACTGTTCCAAAGTAATTTATCCTTACAGTTAAAAATTGTTGGATTAGGTCACTGCCACCTTTAGGGTAGTTTCAAAGGTTAAGTGTGGTAGGAAAGTATCAGTTGTTGTTTGTTCGACCCGGGCATAAGTGAGTGCTCTATCTCCTCTCATCGCTTGGCCCTGTAAACCCCTTGGCCTGCCCTCTTTTGGACTAGTTTGTGCAGAAACGTGATCTGTGTTTGATCTTGTACTTTTTCAGCTTGTAGTCATGCTGTCATGCATCTTAGTCTTGCAGGATCTGCATTGAGGTTGTGGCATTCAAATCATATTTGTTCTACATTGTAAAGACACAGAGCAAGTAGGAAAAGCTAAATGCTTTAACTCTTAAATTAAAAACTGCAGCTTTCTTGTAATCACTGATTTCTATTTTCTAAAACAAATATTCTTAAGTATGTATAGAAAATCTGGAAAAATGTTGAGGTTTTTTATATAATTCTTCTTTATAGAGATGTATTTGAAACCCAGCCAAACCAATTAACATAAAAAGTTAATGACAGCAAAGATTTGAAACAAAAAAGTTTGTGGAAATGTTTTCAGATGCTGATATTTTATCACTTAGAGATATGCAGCAGAATTCTAACAAACATTCATGTTATTAGTTTCTCTTACATTTGAACGAAGAAACAATCACTCATATAAAAATGTTGTATCTCTTTTGAACATTCCCTTTCAATTTTTTTCTTCAGATAATGCTGTAGTTTGTTTTTAAATCAAAATTTTAATTGAAGAGGTTATAATTTTAACACGTACAACAAAGATTTGATGAGTCTCTGTAGTTTATTGTAGCCATTAAAAAGTTGTGGCTGCTGGCAGAATACCAGTGAAAGTCTAAACCTGAAACAGATGTGAGTAGCAGAAACCAAGTCCAGAGAAGCGTCGGGCCCAGATATCCAGACAGGCGCGGCCCTTCAGATGTAAATAATTTGAACAATATTAACTGGGGCTGCCTGTGTTATAGGGTACATTGGATTCATTTCACAGTTTGGTTGGCTAAGATAGTCTTAAACAGATTACCTTGGAAGGAGGATGAGACAAAGGTAATAAATAAAAGAGGGTTTTTCTTGTGTGTCACTAGGGAATGAACTAATGTTCTTGTTAGTGACATATTTTTCTGAGATTTTTACAGAATGATATTTTTTTTTAAAGATAAATATCACTTCTTGTGCCTGAAATGGCATTTTTGATAGCCACTTTTCCTGATAGTTGTCATTCAGCATTTAAAAATATTTTTTCTAGCTTTTCAAGACACTAATTTATTTTTCTAGCATGGATATTAACATAGGAAAGATTGAGTTATCATGAGTGGCATGTCTTAATGGTATAAACCTCTGGTTTACACCAAAAGTTCAAATCTAGATGGAGCACAAACTCTTTCATCCTTTTCAGATAAACAGATTGAGTTCCATGCAATTTGCTATCTTGAAGTATTTCAGATCAGACTTTAAAGGAACAGACTAACTTTAAACGAATTCGCTCAAAAATTCAAACCAATTTTTGGAGAACGTAAATCCAACAGGTTTTTAATGCATATTCCAGACCAAACTTTGTAATCACAACATTTTTAGGTTAAAAAAGAATGATAAACAAAAATATGCCTTTAATCTAGGCTTTTAGGGCAGAAGAAGTGCAAAAGAATGCAATATTAAATAGTGAGATGAAAAATGTAAAGTGAAATCTGCTTCCAGTTTAAAGTCACGGGAAAAAGAAATGTTCTCTGTAAGCTCAGGTTTTCAGTCCTTGTCTGTATAGTCAGTGTATTTCCAAGGTTTTCAAATATTGCAAAATTGCATAAGCAGAAAAGTATTCATTTTCCAGCTGATCTTTATGGGGAAAAAAGGTTTGCTTTGCATCTATATGATAAGATGTCTTATTCCTTGTCTGGGGCAATGATTTCTACTTTTTCCTTTGCCTGTGACCAAACTTGATTTCTTTTCTAGTATAGGGAATGCCACTTGATTGTTATTCTTCTGAAACAAGCACAGAAGATTTTCAGAAAGAAAGCCACTTTACCAAAGTATGATAGAAATGCTTGTTTCACCGTGAGTCTTTCATTCACCACGCTCCAAAGTTGAACAATGTTAATTATTCAAAATTAATTGCATTGTAAATTGCAACTCATTATTCTTTGTAATACAGTTTGTAAAGTTTTAAAATGCTGCTCCATTAGCAAACAGAAAGTGTATGAGTTACCTTGTATCATTTACTGCAATGGTCATTATAACTTAGTATTCTTGACCCTAACAACTGAAAGAACAAAAATATGTATTGAATGGTTAAAAAATGAAGCCAAGGTAGTTCCACTCTGAATCACACCAGATTTTCAAGAATAACACCTTTCTTTTTCATAATACTTTACATTTTGCATAAGATTGTAACATTCTCATCCTATTGAAAATCCACATAACTTTTGCTTTCACCTTCTTTCATGACCACCAATAGATATACTAGTTTCTATTTTCAAGCTAATATTTTTTCAGTACTGTATATATGTTTTACATTACTAACTTGACTGAGTGAGTATGAGTATGTATGTAGGTATTTACAAACACACATACATGACTGAAAGGAAACAATTTAATCTAGAAAAGAAACAAGCATGGATCAGCTCCCTATAATGGTCTCTTGGATTTCAGTACTCCAGGAGAAATGGTTTCAAACTGGGGGCCTTTTAACTTAATACTGACAGATCTGTGTCATTTATAACTATTTTACCCCCAACTTTTCCACTTTTTTTAAGTAGTAGAACTTCATCAGAACTCCAGTTTATGGCAACCCCATCTTCTGAAGTTATATAACATTTATTAAAAGATTAAAAAGGAAGCAAGTAAAACTATACATGAAAAAATGAGAAATGACAGTGCTGCACAGGCTGTTTTCACATTGGTTTTCATACAGAAGTATTTAAAGTATTTTAAAATCAGAGAGAAATGCAGGCTCTTTGGTTGGACGGTACATCTGGAGGTCCTGTGTTCCAAAGTCCTTGAGCAGGACTAAGTTCATATTTAGATAAGGTTGTATAGGGTCTTGGCCAGCTCAGTTTTGAATCTTAAGGATGGAAATTCCAACACCTCTCTGGGCACCTTTTCCAGTGCTGAATCACTGTCTTGAATATTTTTCCGTATCCCATGTGAGAATTTCCTGTGCTGCAATTTGTGGCTATTACTGCTTTTTCTTTAGATGTGCATTTCTGAGAAAAGTCTGGCTCCATCTTCTCTATAGCTCTTATTTAGATGGTTGAAGTGAAAAACTAACTGGATTCCCAGTTAGCTTTCACTAGGCTGAGCAAACCTGGCTTCTTCTGTCTCTTCTTCAAGTGCTTAATTCAATTTTAATTCTTAAACAGTGGTATGGCATATATATATTCTTTTTCAGATATGAATTTGTGTGTATATGTATTTTTTCATATATATATTATAATTATGTGACTGCAGTAGTGTTGCTGTACCAGTACCAGCATCATGGCTAATTAACCCAGTCTCTTAGCATGGCTGACTAGATCAGACTAAACTCCTGCATTTACATTGCTCTTATCCAGTGCTTCTCTAGGAACAATGTGTAGCAAAGTTAGGGCAAGAATGTAGGGTAATGTAAAAATGAGAAATGTTTGGAAATTGAAGAAAGTCATTCATTGTTGGTTGCTGTAGCCATTGTCACTATAGAGACAAGGAGGAAGCTGCAAAAAAAGAAAGAATAATCAGCTCATGCTTACTTAAGACTAAAGCTCTCTGATTTTCCTGTTTAATATCCTGAACAACATCTGTTTTTATCAAGTATTATAAATGAATATATTTACCAATAGGAAAATATGCAAAAGCAAAAGTAAAATATTCAGCATAATTCACGGAAGTTAATTTAAAATTCTTAAATGTTTGGATTACCATCCGTCTTCAAACTGATTTCAAGGTTTCTGCAACACAATGTCAACTAATTAAAATTTTTTTGTAAAAAGATTAATTCATGTTTTCAGTTAATAAATCGGGACATTTTCTGTTTTTGTTGGATTTCTGTATGAGCACAGTTGGTGAAATAAATTGAATCTTTTATGTTTTACATGGAATTATATATTTGCTTCCTACATAATACGGCCTCCGATAAAGTCTGGTTTATGGACTAGAGTTTTAGGATACTCATGATACAATAATTATCAATAAAAATAGACCAATAGGATTACTGGAACACATAATGAAAAGTCTAAATATTGTATGAGTTTGAATGTTAACTTTCTAAATAATTTGTTGGATCAATCAATATTAGCAAAAGGTGATTTTTTATTCATTATTGGAGAATAGTATTCCAAAAGTATCAGGGACTTTTCCAAAAATATTTTCAACCAATTGAAGCTTTAGTCTACTTGAAGTTCAAAACTAGGATTTAGACATTGATTGACTTACATATTCTAGAAAAATTTTCCCCAGAGGAGCAGAGAAGCTGTATGTTACTTTCCCAGAACAATTCACTTTAATTCTTTGTGCTAATTACACTTTTAAATTTCTAAATCCACCTTGACATTTTGGAAGTGCAAGCAAATAGAAATTTGAACTGGATGGTGGAACATGAGGTCCCAACTAGTTGCATGTGGAATTTCTTTAGACATTAGCACAAACTGAGCATGTTCTTTTATACCTGATGAATATCGCTACATTTTTGCACTGTCCAACCTTAACATGATGCATTTTGAGGCAATGCAGAATGGTGTAAGGAAAAGAGTAAAGGACACTTTCATACAGGAACAGTTACTTTGTTTTCAAGAGATGACAAAAATACGCTCTTTTCCTTCTCAGTTTTCTGACCTCCTTGGAATAGTCTTCTGCCTCAGCAGGATGAGATATATTTTGTTTTGTTTTGATTTGGCAAAGATACAATGCAGGCATTAAAAAACACTGGATTCTATTTTACAGTAAAACTAACATTTTGACTGTGTTCCATTGGTAATGCTCATATGTGAATACATTAAGCAGAAATTTTCCGAAGTGGATCATTTCTTAAAATTCCATTAGATTTTCTAGTTTGTGATAATAGAGAATAGTGTGGAATGGTTTTAATAAGATTCAGAAATATAATAGAGGGGCAAAGCAATGATGTTTTAGAAGAGTTTATTCCCTGGAAGCAGATGTCTGCATGTGTGCACAAAGGCAAGAGACAAAGCATTCTGTTGGTTAAACAATGGCATGCTGTTAATTTTCTTCTTTTATATTTTTTCTTTGGTTAAAGAATCCTCAGAAATTTCTTGTTAAAAATAATCATGCAAATGTTAAGATTCTGAAATGAATCCTGGAACTAACACAGTTGGGATTTTTGTGCACTTTTCCATGTTCTCTTTATATAAAAATATATGTGTGTTAAGCATTAGGTACATAACTGTGTAGTATACATCTGGGAGCAGGTAGTGTACATCTGGGAACAGGGAGAATATTGTCCGTATCAATGTGTGTGATGGATGATGAATGATGTAGTTGGAGAGTGTGTAATGCTAGTGTTGGGAGGAACAGAGACTTCACATTTGTGGATCTCATTGGCTTTTCCTCTTTGAGGAAGTATGCACCAAAAGAAGAGGCAGATTTCTGCTAGAATTTAGGCAGTTACTTATGTATGTATTGCTAGTGATCGAAGACAGTGGGATACAAATTAGCAGTAATAAGGCTAATGAGGAAAAAGGCTAATTAGGAACACTGAGAAGTGTTCCTACTAATACTGTAGGTAGTTTATGAAATTACATTATTTTAAATCTAAGCATTATGCTCAAGCTGAACCAAAGCCGTAAACTCGTTAGAAGAATTAATTAGGTGGAACTTTATGATCTGTCTTGCACAGAAAATCAGAGATCAAGCAGTACAGAAGGAAATGCGAGATCGCTTCTCTTGCCTCTACAGCTTCAGCTCATAAACATAGTGTTTCAGCCATTGCCCAGCAATTCCCTTCTATCTGATGCTTTGTTCAGTAAGCTAAGTAATAATGTGTTTGTGTGTTTGAAAGGTCTTTATTTTTCCTAGTGGTGTAAAAAACTTAGCTCTTTTGGCTAAAAATATTATTATTACTGCTTTTTTTTTGTTTGGTTTGGGTTTTTTTGGGGGGCGGGGGTTGTGGTACTGTTCAGACAGAAGAGAAATGTTCTCAGCAGGTTTTGGTAGCGCATATTTTTGCACTCCTGAAGGATCTTAATGATGCGCAAAGGTCCGTATGTTTGAAGCTCGACACTAAACTAAAACCTTCTACTAATGTGTCCTGGAGTCACTTACAAACTTGCCTGGAAAGTTATGAGGGTTTAGTCATTATGTTCATTTCTATGCGCTGCTCAGTCCCTTGCAATATACTTCTCTGCTGGAGGGACGCTCTGAATGTAAACTACCATTTCAGAGAGAATACATTAACCAGAGTCTCAAATATGTTGCTATGGTGTGAAAAATATTTAGTTTTACTAGCTATCTCAGTTCATTTTGTTGAATGCATTCTTAAGAAACAATCATAACAGAAAGTTTTTTTAATTATTTACATAAAAAGTTGATACCCTTTGACAAAATGAGGAACAAAACCGATTTTTCTTTTTAAATTAGTGATAATTAATGTAAGTCTGAGAGTTCCTCTGCATGCTATCACATACTGTAAAAGCTCAAGCAAAAAATGCTCACAAATATTATATCGGAAAGACAAAGCTAGAATATCTGATCAAACTTGTGAGAATTGTCACCTCCATTAAAGCTCCATTACAACAGGTGAACTTTACAGGGTGTTTTTTGTTCCATTAATTCAATTGTTTCACTTTTCACACCTTAGGACTTATCACTGGAATGTTTTCCTGTCTCATTCAAGCATGAGAGCTTGAGCACCTAAACATATACTTGTTTCTGTGTGCTACCAGGAAAATGTATTTCAGACAAAGATCAGACTGTTTAAACTTTTGCTTACTTGTTTCTATCCTCTGAAATAGCTTTTTAATTAAACTGAATTATTAGTAAGCAAAGAAAATAATTGTGCATAGAAGCACATTCCTTCTTCTAAATTAGCTGAAAAAACTTCACAGAAAAGTAACTATGCAGGCAATTAATAGTGTATTTAGTGAGGTAACGGTGCATTTGCTTTTATGTGTGATAACATTTTTTTGCATTAAATTATTGATCTTTATTTAAGACAATAAAAAAAAGCTTGAGAATAGAATACCACCATAATTCTCAGATACTTTTGTGTCAGAAAAATTCACACCCCACCTAATGACATTTCCCTCTCTAGATTCAAAGGATTTCTGTATTAGGTATCCCAGCTCTAGCCAGGGCGTTAGTGCTTGAACCTTTGTATGTTGCTATCGTTGAGATTTGTACTGATCGTCAGTGTGTGTCCAAAAATGCAAATAAAATACTGTCTCTCAAACTTTCCTGGGTCAGTAGCAGCATAATCACTTGCAGTTAGAAGCTGTCAAAATTTTTATACTGTACGCCAAAGGAATCAAGATCAATCTCTTCCCTTCTTTACATTTAAAATTCTATCTGAAAAGAAACATTTACTTGCAAGATTATAAATAAGCACAAGAGCAGAGATACATTGGATTGTAACAATGCTAACATTCTTGCTTGCATACATGCAATGAATACACATCTAAGTTACATGTAATAACAAGTGAATATAACCAAATCTGTCAACAGTGTCCAACATGCATCTCCTGTAACTTTTTGTTTAACTTGGATAAAGTTTTTTGCAGGGCAGAAAAGTGTGATAAAGCAAGTGTAAACAAACCAGGTCATGAGGCAGTCATATAGTGTTTTCTGGACAATTTAAATTTTTGTATTTTATCTGATGTTTATTAGGTTCCTATTTGGGTATATAGGCGCAAATAGTGTAACAGGCTTCTGCACTGTAAAAAGTCACAGAACCTCTTATACAAAGCTTTGGGGTTATTTAGTGCTACACTGAATTCATTTGCGGTATGATTTCAAATGTCCTTTAATCCAGTACTAACCCTCCTGTCAAAGATAAGCCTGCATTATAACAAGAAACTAAAATAGCAAGCGTGGCAGTATAACCTGCCAGGCTCTGAGCAGACGAGGAGGAGGGGGAGGGAGTTTAGCAGCTCTCACAGTGGCATAACTCACTGGGGATAGTGTCAGTGACAGGTTTATAGGAATTCAGGGTGTTGATACTTGGTTTCACTGTCAGGATGAGTCCTGTAAATGCTACTGGTGAGTTCTGGTAAGTAAATAGTTAGTAATTCACTTTTATCAACATTAAACTATTTCTGGGTTTGCATTTAGTTTAAAAATGGTGCTTAAAAAATTCCAAATCCTGTCTGATTGACACTGAAATGCTCTTTACATGAAAGTTTGTTTATGGGCAGTGATTCTTTTGACAGATTTACAAGTGTCTGTGAAGTTTTAAAAGACTATTGCCCAATAGGCATTAAGTGAGAAACATTCTATTTTGTAAATATTTTCACTTATATTGGGGATTTTTAAAGAACTTTTGAGCCAAGTACTGCATTAAATCTGAAGACAGTGGCAAACTGATAATCAGCAGTTTCCAGCTTTGTTTTAATGTTTTGCTAATGGTTTCCATTTCTATGGCCAAGATTTGCAGTGGGTGAAGCATGATGTACATCCAACAATTTCTAAGTGCTTTCAAATACTGTTGCACACTTTTTTTTTTTTTTTGGCAATAGCTCATTTAGAAATAAACAATTTTTGAAGCAGCGTATTACTTTTAATTTCACTAACATGCAATGCATATCAAGAAAATGAACCGAAAGTTTATTAGAGTAATGGAGAATTTGCCTAAGTCTGAACTGAGTAATGATGAAACAGGTTGTTTATTTGCTCAAATGATTAGTTTGGAATGATGGTGAGAGGGGAAGTGTACATGTGGTGTGCTAGCTGTTGGATTCCTCAGAATTTCTTAAGATACCTCCAAATATCAGAAACAAAAGTTTTCAGAAATCTTTTCAGAATTTACTTCAAAGAAAGGATACATAAAAGCATCCTGTACCTCAGAGTCATTTTGTTAAAAACCTTACTAAAATAATTTTATTTTAAAAAGGAAAGGATTTCTATTGTAGTGAATATGAGAACAAAATATTTTAAAAGTCATGGAATGTTCCCTCAGATGTGTTACAGCATTTTTAGCAAAGAAAATTAGAGCAACTGATGGAACAAGACTATTCAGTTTCAATTTTTTGGATGTTTGGAATGACTGAGTAATTCTACTTTATAAATATTAGTTTTATTCTAATATATTAATCTTATATAATCTTATATATTTACAGTAAATTTTTTTAGTAAGCAAGCAACAAAAAAACCCCAGTAAACTTTATAATGTGTAGAGCTTGAGGCTGGCCATAGAGTTGTATGGTAGCCTTTCACCAGTATTACAAATCTTGATCAACAAAGACCTGCTGACTTTAATATGTAGAATTACAACTGTCATTTTAATCAAAGCCTTTGATTTATCCCTGTCATGAAAATCTTTTTCTCTTCCAAGTCTATCTTTATTTGTATCTGATATGTGATTCTTTTGAACACACTTCCATCATTCTTTGCCATACCTGTGCCTAGGCAAATTTGATGATGTTCCAGAGGGCTTCAGCCTAAAAAATACATATGGTTGGTCATCGTAGCCATCATTTCTTTTATAGGTATTGGGCAAGAATCAATCTGCATAGTCTACCTGGACTTCAGTAAAGCCTTTGACATGGTTTCTCACACCATTCTGATTGAGAAAATGGTTGCCACTGGCCTGGACAGGTGGACCCTCAGCTGGGTTAAAAACTGGCTGGATGGCCGGGCCCAAGGGTGGTGGTAAATGGAACAAAATCCAGCTGGAGGCCGGTCACAAGTGGCAGCCCCCAGGGCTCAGTCCTGGGTCCAGTTTTGTTCAACATCTTTATCAATGACCTCAGTGAAGGGATTGAATGCTCTCTCAGTAAGTTTGCAGATGACACTAAACTGGGAGGAAGTGTTGATCTGCCTGAGGATAGGGAGGCTCTTCAGAGGGATCTGAACAGACTGGACCAATGGGCTGAGACCAATGGGATGAAGTTTAACAAGGCCAAGTGTAGAGTGCTGCACATGGGACATAACAACCCCATGCAGCGCTACAGGCTTGGCGGAGACTGGCTGGAGAGCAGTCAGGCAGAGAAGGACCTGGGGATGTTGTTTGACTGCAGGCTGAATGTGAGTCAGCAGTGTGCCCAGGCAGCCAGGAAAGCCAATGGCATCCTGGCTTGTATCAAAAATAGTGTGGCCAGTAGGTCTAGGGAGGTGATTGTGCCCCTGTACTCAGCATTGGTGAGGCCGCACCTTGAGTACTGGGTCCAGTTCTGGTCTCCTCATCATAAGAAGGACACTGAGGTCCTCGAGCTAGTCCAGAGAAGGGCAACCAGGCTGGTGAAGGGGCTGGAGGGCAAATCATATGAGGAGCGGCTGAGGGAGCTGGGGATGTTTAGTCTGGAGAAGAGGAGGCTGAGGGGAGACCTTACCACCACCTACAACTACCTGAAAGGAGGTTGTAGAGAGGTGGGCACTGATTTCTTCAGCCAAGTAACAGGAGATAGGACAAGGGGAAATGGTAAGAAGCTGCACCAGGTCAGGTTCAGATTAGATATTAGAAAAACATTTTTTACTGAAAGAGTTGCCCAGGGAGGTGGTTGAGTCACCATCCCTGGATGTGTTTGAAAAAGGGCAGATCAGGTACTTGGGGATATGGTTTAGCTTAGGATGGGAATGGTTGGACTTGATGATCTTAAAGGTCTTTTCTAACCGTGTGATTCTGTGATGTAAATAGACTTATTTTTTCAAATATTTCAGTGCAGTTGACTGACTTTAAACAGACTTAGTTAACCTTCAGTTGCCCTGATAACTTTTTGTCTGTCTGTAGACCAAAATTATAGGTTAAAGTGTGAAGTATAACCTAAGTTCAGAGTCAGTTAAAGGAGGATTAAGCAGTGTAGAGCAAATACATAGCTTTTGTGATTAACAGATTTTCACTTCATCACTCTTGTCCTTAATTCCTTTGGCTGAAAGCTAAAGCTTTCTCAGAGCCCTTCAGCCTATTTTGGCAATAATTTGAAAGAACTTCAGGAAGTCAGCTGATAGATTTTAGGTTTTGATAGATATCATCTAGCTAAATATCGGCAGCCGAGAGAATCATCCAAAGGTCTCTTTTTATGGCTTTCCAGTAATGTAAATTCTTATAGTCTGCCAGGATTTACTTGACATCTTTTGTGTCTTTCAGTTTCATTGTTTCAAGATGACTTAAGCAATGCAAACTGGTATCTCATTTCATCTTGTCTCAAACTCAAAGTTTTAATCAGCACCTCTGATTCACTTAGCCTGTGACATCTGCTTCATTTACTCTTCTGTGCCTTTCTGCTTACTCTTCCTCTCCTCTCATTCCAAGTATGAAGAATGTTAAGATTCTTAAGAATTCTTATTCAAACCAGCTTTTTTCTCTATACACTGGTACGTCTTGTCATCTGATTAAGTTTAATTCTCATCATCTTTATTTTAAAAAAAGGAGAGGTGTTTAATATGTGCTATTTATTTTAGAAACAATTAATTATAGACTTGGTCATTTAAATTTTTACACAGGACGTATCTAAGTAACCTTTCTAAATCTTGTGTTATTAAAGCTTGTAGGAAGTATCTAACCTCCTCATTAAATAATTACTGACTTGTAATCATTGCAACCTTATGTGATTGTAAATCATGTGCATTCTATAGTGACTCTATACCAAATGCCCAAACATAAAAGGTGTACTATTACTTTTACACTTTTTAATTTAATATGTATGAAAACTCATTTTTAAATACTGCATTTTCTAATTATCTGTAGATTTGTTTAAAATGAAAAAAAAAACCCACTAACTAGTAGATGTGGCTTTGTTCAAGCTTCCAGCCAGAAACGTAACAATACTCTCAGTTATTTTACTAGATTCCTCCCCTCCCCCTAATTATAATTTGTCCATCTTCTTCCAAGGTAAAGTGTTAGAATTTGCTTGAATAGCCGTAGAAATCTCTTTCTAATTCTACAAACATAAATGTTAAATATACATAAATTTCTTTCAGTGTATGATAACAGTCATGGAAAGTTCAAATTTTAATGGTAAGAGGTATGTATCATAAGAAAATAATCTTTAGAAGTCACATAAACTTCCCTGGTTTCTGATTTGTTTTGCTTAATTTAATTTATTAGAGACACATAACTCAGCACCTAATAAAAGCTTTTCTTCCCCAATCTGTTATGTTTAAATTAGTGCTCCATTCTGCCTACTATCTGGCATACAAACAAATATCCATTAACTTTACTCTGAACAGTTTCAGAGGTCTGTCACATGCTATGGTTTGCAAGACTAGAGATTAAGGATAAATTCAGACTGTAAATCAGGCCATTTTAGATAAGCTCTGGAGCTCCCCACTAATGTCATAGTCCACAGCCTACATGAGTTGTGGAGGGATGCTAAATTAAAATATACATTTAGGAGGGATCAGGTATCTTGTCAGCATTTTTCCATAGCAACAACTTTCCAAATGTATTTCTTACCCTCTGTAAGACTGAAAAGCTGTCTTTTTTTTACTAAGTCCTGGTAGTCTAAGAGTATTAAAAGCACACTACTAGTTGTACAATAAAATCTATACATCTATTTCAAACTTCCATTGACTTTTTTCACTGCACCACAAACTTAACATTAAGATGGCATTTTAATTACAAATTCACTATTTATGTTTCCACAGGTTTGGTTTGGGTTCTTTTTTTGGGGGGGCAGTGTTTGCTGCAACAAGTTGTATTATGTAATGGTGTTAGCAATATGGTGTGAATATGTTTCATACAGCCAAACTGTTACCCTTGTGTTTAACAAATTTCCACCTGAATTTATTTTCTTGAGAATGAAGAGTTGTGGGGAAAAAAGTCTCATAGTAGTTCATAAATTCAGTTGCTGAATGGAAAGTAATTGCATTTTTATTTCTAAGAGTCTTATTGCATTTTTAATGTGGAACCCTGAAATTGACAAAGTGTACTAGAAGTTCTAGGAATTGTAAAATGGGTGAATAACCTGGAGTTTTTAGAAATTAGCATGGCAACAGGTCTTAAAATAACAGATTAGATAGCAAATATATTGCAGCTAGATGTAAGTTAACTTTCTTACAGACTTCTATTATTTCATATCATGGCCTGAAATTTGAATACTGAATTAAAGCTGAATTCCAGCATCTGCATTACAAAAATGGTTGAGTACAGGACATCTGACATTGGCTGATTAAGATCAGTCCAGATACAAGGCATCCTCCACTCACCACAGAACCAGTGTATAGAGCTTTAAATGCATCTAGAATTTCTGTGTGAGGCAGGTCATGTCTCAGCACATAGCTGGAGTTTAGGACAGAGCCATTACTAAAGACAAATTCCACTCTTTAAGCATGTATAAAATTTTCTATTGGTATGCTAGAATAGTATTGGTATTTTTTATTTTGATGTCATTTTGGATTCCTTAGTGCTTATTTATTTCCACTTCCTCTAAAGTATGTCTAGGTGACCAGTTTAGATGTAGGCTTCGCTTCTTCAGTGTTGACAAATTCTGCTACAAATGTCTCTCAACTTCTTTTTTTAGCCTCTGAAAAGCAGATGAAGTTGGTTTGCAGAGAGTCTTCTGAAGATCATCTCCAGCCCTTCAAGGAGAAATTAGAGGAATTCTTCCAGAAAGGTAACCACATTTGAAAAACAACAATAAAAACAACTTTACAAATAGTATAGTGATTTACAAAGTTATACATAATATAAGGTGCATTAAATATCTGTCACCTCTGAGAATTCCTACTGTCTGTTATGGATTATGTTCCCAATGTGCCTAATACATGTTAAGAATAATGGTTACATGGATCTTAGACATCACTTGTCAAAGATTATTGTTCCTTTGATCTCACCCATTTCCTACGGCGTATTTTCTGCTTCATTCTTTATCATTACTTGTAGGCAAAATGGAAAGTGTATTCACCATAGACAGAATTTATCAGAATGAATAAAAAGCTTCAAGTTTACAGAAGACTAGAATGAAAAAAACCTTTCTAGAGAAAGTCCACATAATAATGGCATCTTTTATAAATGGTGTAGGCTTATGAAATTACTAACTCAGATTTTGTCTTGTAGAAATAGGCTAAGGAAATGATTTACCAGGGTAGAGTCTGGAGACAACAGGAATGAGATACACAGTGCGATGTGATCATGTTCAAAATGACAATGTAAATGCAGGTTTCTGTTGTGGAAAAGAATAGCTCTCACCTGTTTCCCAGACTCTGTTCCAAGCCATCTGCTCCTGCCAGCACCATTGTCATGGCAGCTGTGCAAAATACATAGGGGAAAACAGTATTTTTTTTCTGCCCAGATTGTATGAGTACAGACTATTTGGGTAAACATAGTAAGCGCAGCATTTCTGATGACTATATTAAGAATTTTTATGAACTAAATACTACCAAAGAGTGAGTATTTCTCACAGAAATCATGAACAGTCTAAGAATTTACTGTCTGAGAAGTCAAGTGAACTATCTAAATCTACTAATCAAGGCAGAATGCTTACTTACTGTTAGGGATTATTCAGATTTCTGAATTAGCTTAATCCTTTTTGTAAAGTTTTTCCTAATGTCTTTTTAATAACTTTATTTTAAGAGGCTATCTTATTAAATACTTTGATAAGTGAAAACAGGGTGTTTTAAAAGTAGTAGTGCCTGTTAAATTGCCTTATTAAATAAGCTACTACTTTTCATTACCCTTCTCCCAGGCCATGGAGCTCAACGGATATATTTATTTGATGTATATTTCTTTCAGTTGCAAGTGTATTTGGGCGGTACTAAAGCTGCACAATTCTTGCCACAGAATTTGTGGAAAGAAGAAATTATGATAGGACATCTTTCTGTTGGTGCTGAACAGTTGTATTGTCTTTCCAATTTATTTAACTGGAAATTTTCATTTGCCGTTTAACAATAACATCAAGGTTGAGATAGAACTATATATATTTCTACAGGACCATTGTGATCTCCAGCATGCTTCTTGGTCTTGCTTGCCAAAGTACTGTAGCAGATCCGTGTAATTGTATCTTATATAGATTAATTGAGGTTTTGTACTGCATGAATTACCCTGTTAGAGCTGAACAGTCTGTATTGTTTCATCACTACTAGCCAGAAATGCATCACAGCAATCAAAACAACAGACTCAGGTATAGATCTGGACCATAATTCGGTTTTGCCCAGGTCTTGGCAAGCCCCTAATCAAACAGTGTCTTCCATGATCATATCACATATTCTTTAAGTCTTATTACACCCTGGATCTTGTGAGGACTGTTGTGGTTATTCCAGTAGGCAGCTGAGCAGCACACAGCTGCTCACTCACTCCCCACTGGTGGAGTGAGAAGGAGGGTCAGAAAGCTAAAACTCATGGGTTGATATGAAG
The DNA here is from genome assembly GCA_022605575.1 of Laterallus jamaicensis coturniculus. Classification (NCBI taxonomy): domain Eukaryota; kingdom Metazoa; phylum Chordata; class Aves; order Gruiformes; family Rallidae; genus Laterallus; species Laterallus jamaicensis. The sequence continues at coordinate 949,048 of JAKCOX010000013.1, read as the reverse complement.
ACAGTTTAATAGGCAAAGAAAAAGCTGTGTTCACAAGCAAAGCAAACCAAGGAAGTCATTCAACACTTCTGTTGGGTAGGCAGCTGTTCTGCCATCTTCAGGACAGCAGGGCTCCATCATTGGTTGCTTGGAATACAAACCATCACTCTGAACTTCCTCCCCCACTTCCCCATTCTTTCCGCAGATTTATTGCTGAGCATGACATCACATAGTATGGAATATCCTTCTGATCAGTTTGGGGTCAGCTGTTCCATCTGTAGCCCCTCCCAACTTCTGCACCCCCAGCCTATTTTCTGGGTGTCCAGGTTAGAAACATAGAAAGCCTTCATGCTGTGCAAGCCCTGTTTGGCAATAGCTAAAACATGGATGTGTTATTAACACTCTTGGTCACAAATCCAATGCAACAGTACATATAAGCTGCTGTGAAGAAGGTTAACTCCACCCCAGCTAAAACCAGCAGAAGGAATAGCAAGCATCCCCAAAAATAAGGCAATGCAGTACCTGGTTTCTCCTGCAAAGCTGAGCTACCTGAATTTCTGATGAGTGGAATGCAATAAAATATACAGTTAATCTTGGAAGAAGATTAGCTCTCTTTTAGAGGAAATTGCAATTTAATTCTGCATTAACATATAAAACAGAAAAACGTATTCCTCCAAACATTTGCTCACCTTATACATATTGATGTGAAAATCGAGGTATATTTAAATTTGTCTGTATAACAGAAAATGTTATCCTTATGTTGGTAAACAATAGATACATTTTAATATTTTTTTAAAAAAGAGAATACATTCCTGCCCAGTGTCCAGGACAGTGCATTATTTATATAATTATAAAATTTATTCATCACTTTCTAGGGTTTTGTGGTTTATGTATTCCACAAAGAACAAGAACACAGGGTTTACTAACTTGTCAACTTTTTTTCTTGTGTTCTCTTGTTCTCCCTTTGCTTTATATGTTGTATGGTATCTAATCATACACATTTTACTTAATTTACCTTCTCATCTTTTTGATTCATCTACCTTGTTCTGAGATGAGCTTTTAGGAGGTTCAGATCCTATAATTATTACCCTGATGAATATGAATCTCCATAGTTGGTGGGTGGTACTTTCTGTGGCATTAGAACGGAAATCCTTTAAAATTCTACTCCAAAGATAGGTGAAAATAACACAGAAACCCATCTTGATTTATGGTCCTAGAACAGGTATTGAACAAATGTCAAGCTCAAAGGTTCAGTTTAGATAAGTGTCTGGAAACTCAGCTGCTTCTCTGAAATTAGGAGTTAACTGATAATACTAAGCATCTGCTTTCAGTTTTGTTTGTTTTAAAAAGAGTTGTGGCTGGTTTAAGCAAATGTAAGAAAAAAATTGTCTGTTATCTTTCTGCCAGCTCACAGCAAGTATCCAAAGCTCCAATGCTTTTCTGAAACTTCTGGCTTGAAAATAGGGCTGGAACTCATAGATATTCAGGTTTTTCTCACACGCACAATTTCCCATCATTTCTAGTCAATGCTAAGTTGGAAATGCTGTAAGAAAAAAAGAAATGTACTGTGCTTAAACTGAACTGTTTACATTTCCTAATTACAATTAATAGCAATTAAATCTAATACTTTGCACTGTTGTAAGAAAAAACACTGCAAGTGTTATGGAGACTGACATTCTAAAATGCTAGAGGGGATAAACTGTACTTCTGCTGATGTCAGTGCTGTTTTGTATAACTGGTTGTAACATAGCCTGGTGCCTTCAACATGGAATTAGGTGCCAGAACCGTTAGGTTCCATTCCTAGTTTTGCTACTTGATATGTGATGCTAGTATAGTTTTCAGAGAGCATTCACTGTTCTGGTGCACAGAATGTTAAATACTCTTGCTTTTTTTTTTTTTTTTTTTTTTTATATAGTGAAAGACCTTTGTCATGTTTCCCACATGAAAGGCATCATGTGTAAACTGTGTTAATACTTCTTTAGCTGTATGTGATATGTCCATGCTTTTTGAAAAGGATTTAGATTATTCTCCAAGTGGAAATAAACTTTGGTAGATTTAGTTAGATTATATGCAACAAATTACATTAGCTTTGCCATAATATGGAAACATACAAGTTATGCTGTATTTTTGGTGGAATTATTGTGCTTTGTTCAGAAAATGTTTATAATGTTTGCCATTTAAATTGACAAGATATGCAAAAAGAACCTTGAAATTATTAAATTAATGGTTGGTTTGGAATGCTCCTTAGTTCAGTAAATTCTTGCTCATAATTGTTTAGAAGAAAACTCATTTGATATGAACCTCTTTCACACAAAAATTCAGAATAGTTACATGCAAAATATTTTGGAAAGAAGAAGAGTTTGATTACTGCAGCTTTCAACCTCACTAGAAAAGATGCTGTCCATTAGCCATCGGTGTTAGTTTTTCATGACATCTTTTGTTCTGCTCATGCATTGTCTCAAGAAAAAGACAAACCAGAGAGTAAATCACATATAGGAGTAGATGACTTGCCTTAATAAAATTTAATTCTTATTTTGCCACTCGACTATTTCATACTGTTTGTCCCTTTTAATAAATGTGGAAATGCATAACACAAATTCATGGAGGATCTTGCAAAATCTGGTACCAAATTCCCCTTCATTGGTGCCAGGTCAGAAAGCATGTAAAAACTAATCTGGGCTCTATTTCCTCTCTCATATACTGGAGAGTGCGAATCAAAACCTCTTTATTTTTTATAGCAATTAGCATAAGAAGAGCATAGCTGCCTTTCTTTGTTTCTTTAAGAATACAACATTTTGATGAAGACTTTGCTATTAAAGGAATTAATTTAGTTTACAGCGGGGTCTGGGAAGCAAGTAGTCTGATGTCAAGGCAGAACAGTTTTTGAAAATCATTAATGGTGGAAGGCAAAGCTGTTTGGGAAAGGCACATGATGCACCTAAATGTCCAAAGTAACGAGCAGGATAGAAAGGGAGGGACTTCTGTCAACCAAAACCATCTTTCTGTGAAGATAGCCGGTTCTACAGGGCATCAGACTCTTTCAGATTCTGTAAATATACAGTCTGCATATCAAATACTGATTCTTCCTTTTGTGAATAAACTGTACAAATACAAAGACTTTTAACTTCAAAGCTTTATTTTCCGTTCTACTTATCATAACTCTTTTTTTCCCTTCATTTGTTTTCACTGAGATGTTTTATTATCTCTGCCACACATATGCAGTTCTCACATTAAACAGTGTGGGAGGATATTTATGTCCAGTGTCAAACATGAAAAATATGTCATATTTCCTTGCAGTGATAATGTTTGCTTAAAACTTTTTATCCTTCCCAGCAATGACATTACAGACCAGGCAAAGTTTGTGTTTAGATGTGGAGCGCTGTTTTATATGCCAGCAGCAGAATTACTTTAATCTTTCAAACTGTTTGTGACAGTCATAACTGTTTTCATCACTCAAAGCTCGTTGTATTTAAACAGTTGAAAGAGTGATTTACATAAATTGGCATGAGGCTGCAGAGCAGAGAACCTCATTGCTGTGGTACTATGAGACTGTATAGTTAGACAATAGCCTCAATCCTTAAGACACCAAATAAGGTGTCCTGGAATGTGATTGCATCCATATGCCTCTAACTAATGCAATATTGACAGTGAGCTGATTCAAAGAACAAGAATTTGCTCTGAAATGAATGTTTCCTCCTACATTACCAGAACTACCAGCATCAAAGTCCTGAAAATTTATGTTAATTGAAACTATGACTTTTCAGGAAACTTTCAATTGCTTATTTCTGAGGCAGTTATAGATCAAATTGCTATAATCACTTCCACTGCATCATGACTTACTATAAAAATTGGAGGGTTATACTCCCTTAGAATGTGTAATATGAATGCAATTTAGAAGGACTTGTAATTAAAAATGAAGTGTCATCCTCTCTTAGAAGACAAGAATCTCTTGGAGACAACAGCTCCTTCTAGCTTCTTTTCAATTTCATGTTGTTACATTGAATTACTGTGGCTGCTGCAAAGTCATTGGCATTTCACGATAGAGGATTTCCTATTAATAGCAACTGAGTGACATAATATTAGTTTGATACTCAAGATTTAATTAAAAAAAATGATGTATATGTTAGTTATAAAACCCATACCTAGAATTACCAATACCTTTAGTATAACCACTGTCAGCTGTCTGGAGTCATAACTTTTCTCTTTGAAACCCTTATTTTCTGTTCAATTCCACTGGATTTCTTCCAGTGCCTGTATCATGGGCTTATGGATAAACAGAACTGTAGTTTTTTTCACAGGGATTCTATTAGGCTATTCTTTTAGTCCAGCTGCTTTCTTCTTCTTTATGGTATTCTTATGAATTTCCTGCATGATTTCCTGTTTATCTACTTTTCTTCTTGTGTCATTATTCTCTGCACTGTGGTCAATGCCACTAGCATGTAGTTTATCTGGATTTGGTCTGCTATTTACATCTTTGTCTTACCCTGCTGATACTCAAACTCGGTGAACCAATAGAATTTAAATCCCTGTCAAAGCTTTTGTTGGCAGGACATCAAGATGCTCACTGACTGGTTACTTTAGATTATATATCCTATGAGCAAGTGCTTACAAATATGGAAGCTATTACTACAAGGAAAGAGTGGACTCAAGAATTGGAAAGAACTGAACAGAGGAGATTAATGTCCTTAATAAATAATGAAGGGCCCAAGCACACTGTCTCTCAAAATACTTCAATAGCTACCATCACTTTGGTCACTCTCACATCATGTTTGTCCCCCGTACCCTGTAATTTCACACCACCGTCTTTGGATTAAGCTTGGAAATACCCTTCACTGCTACCGTAACACAAACTGATTATGATAATAACATGCTTAATCTGATAAGCATTTATGTAGAATTTCTCTGAAGACTTTAGTAATTTTAGTATGCTGATCATTTTTTCTCAATTGTGTTTTCTACCTGTGCAAACACATGGTACAAAACCTGGTTTATTGCTTTTTAAGCATGATTGATAAAAATACTAGATACTGAAAATATCATCAAAAATTTGGAGGTCTCTGGATTAGATTCTGTTATGGTTTAAATTATGTTTTTCTTTCTTAAGCAGAGGTAACAGGCAATATCTTTAGGCCAGACAGGAAGAAGCCATCAGAAGGAAGCTTTTTCCTAAGAAAAAAAAAAAATTAACACCCAGACTTGTTGAACAGGATGGAGCTGGTCCATTTGTTTTTAGAACATTAATAATCGCAGTATTCTCACAAATATGAAGCTATTTAAAAGAGAAAGCACCAGGTTGCTACAAAATTCTGTCTCTAAACACCTTACAACATTTCAAAAATGTTGTAAATTAATTGTCATATTAAACATTTGACATAAGGAATATTCTATCATTATAGATTCAGATGCATGGAATTCAAAATTATATTGTTACTTGAAGTCCAGTCAAGACTTTCATATTCTAATGGAGAAAAAAGATCAAGAAGAATTAAGCTCATTATAACTGAGTTATACCAGCAGAATACATACAGATGGTATTGGTATGTCTTAATTATCATTCTCAAAAATAGTTAGATCAAATTAAAGTGGTAGTCAAATAAAGCTTCAACTGTGAGTACAATTATATTTCACTCTTCTTGTAATAGATAAATTGGAATTTCCTCCATTTTTTAGGATTTTGGTAAAGTTATAATTATCATGTATTTCTATTTCTCGGTCTGCCTTTTGCATGGACCTACTATTATTGAGAAAAATTCATTTCCAAGACATGGGGAGGTACCTCATAAACAATGAGGTAATAACAAAGGCCGAGAGGAACAGTCAGCAGAAAGTCTGCAGTCAGGGGCTTAGCTGCTGCACTTATCTGGGCATGTTATGTAATACTCATATTCTATTCTTTCTTTTTGCATGAGGAAAAACATGAATGTGTAAAAAATTTTAGATCCACTGGAGGAAGATGTGCGAAATCCAGATAATCCCAGCATAGGGTTCAGTAGAAAATAAACAAATTGTAAAAACCCACATAGATGAGGTAGATGCAATAATAATTCTTGGTTTTCTCAGTCTTAAATTAAGATTTTTTTTCTTTGTACACATTCTCATTTCTCTCATCTTAGTAGTGTCTGAACGCTTCTTAAGAATGAATTAAATGGCCTGACTAATATGTTATGCATGCTTTACTTTCCCCATCATTCTTTCTCCATGAGGACAATAGTAGGGATTTTATTTAGAAATTTAGAGATTTTTAAAATAATATTCTTCTGTATGTTTATCACAAAGAAGGCACACTCAGAAAAAATACATGCTTTGAACTTGAATGTAATTTGGTGTTTCTTGTAAAAACATTGATTAAAAGAATCTTAAAAAAATACTTTTTTTTAACATAGTATCCTATATTTTGGCAAGAAGAAGAAATATCACAGGTCCAATTTGCCTCTTTTTTACTTTTCGTTTCATATTACAGGCTTTTCAAACTAGTATCAAGATAAATTTTCGGCGTAATTCTATCCTATTTTGATTTCATATTTCTCAAGCTGACTTTTAGGGTTTCATACTAATTACAAATCTATATAAACAGGAAGGTTCCTGGTTAAAAATTCTGAGTTCCATCAAAGTAGTTTTTCTCTCTTGTATATGGCAGAGCGCTTTTTGTTTTATTGCTAAGTGTTCTCCAAATTCAGTTTGATTTGGGTATGTTGAAGGCTAAAACACTGAACTTTAGAGGTTAAATTATACCAGTTTCTGTGATGTTAATAGATAAATGTGGAGAATTTTGCTGTATACCTTGTTGTACATGATCTGTAGTTTTATAAAAAATTTTCAAAGCAATGAATGTTTATTTAGCAAGTGTCACTAAGATGTAGTTATTGATGCTGAAGGGAAAAAAAAGTCTGCCTTAATATATCACCTTATATTTTAATGTGAATAACTTAGATTAATTTGATTTTCATTTTACTTTGATTTACCCTAAAATGTGTGTAGCTGTATATTTGAGAATCAGTTTGGGGTTGAAAATCTCCTCCCCCATCCTGTCTATGTGGCTGAACAAAAAGGGGAAGGTGACTGTCATACTTCCAAGCAGCACATTTTTAGAAGGTCAGAATGATTAAATTCATTCCCAATAATGTAGTTTTTCTGTTCATGCTTTTTATTGACAGTCTTTGGTTCTTAGAGAACCTTCATTGCATTTTTTATTTAAACAAAAACGTAGCAAAGAAACAGATGTGTCCTATATAAAATATGCAATAAATCTTGTCTCACAAATTCTTTGCTCTGAACTTTCTGACAGAAACTGTCAAATATCCACTTTAATTCTAGTATAAAATGTTCACTTTGTGTCATGGCGCCAACCACCATATGCTAGAATAAAGTCAGTAACCAGCAATAAAAAAAGGCAACATACGCACCTTTGAAACAGTACAAGCAATCAACAGTGAGAAAGGTCCATATAAATCTATGGAGAATTAATCTCAGCTTTGCCACTATCCTGCTGTGCATTTACAATGAGACTGCTCCCGACCACCAGAAGTGGCTTACTTTGCAAGAGGAGTGTATCCTAATGAGTGGAAAATGTATGGAAAAAGCAGTGGCTTTTAACCCTCCACCCCCCATCCTTTGGATCACCTAGAAGAGCATGTCCTAGTGTGTTCAAACATGTGGGGCCACTACACATCACACATTGCTGTACTTAGCTGATCATGTGAAAGCAATCTTGACCAAGCTCAATCAGCAGAAATTACTTTAGCTTCATAAATCATTGTTATCATTCCACAGGAGGAGGCAATGCAATAGCTAAAATTTTCAGGCCACAAATTTCACAAGCTTTTCTGAAATTAGTTTAATTACATTTGTATAATTTTCCATCCATTACCCACCAGATTAGTTGCTGGTTCATCATCAAATCGACTAAATTTCTTTCTATTGTTCTTAAGTTTTTGAGAAGATTTTCTGCTTCTTAGTGGTTTTAATAATCATTCAGATATTTAAAGGTATTGCCCTTGGTATAAAAATTTGCTGCTCCATAAAGTTTTTACTTCTGCTTACAACAGAAGATTGTAGTTACAGATAATCTAGATAGTTAGTTTTCCCAAACACAGAACAGATTGGATTCAACCTTGTTCTGTTTGAAAGGATTCGAGCTAATTTTTCAGTTCTACAAACTGTTTAGATACATTTAGTTACCTCAAAGATTAATCTTGGAATTAGGCCACATTATAAGTGTTTACTAAATGAAATCAGTAGAATATATTTCTGTAATGTTTAAGTACTAATAGACTTTAAAAATATTTATTCTCAGGAACCACAAGTGTGGGGGAATGAGAGATTAATGGCTTGATTGCATTTTAACAGAAAACAGTTTCAAATAATTTAACTGGAATGAATTTTAAAATGTAATGCTGATACTTGCTTTGTAATTAAAACTCCAGAACACAGGAAAGTAAAACTGTTAGTCTTAATTTTAATGAAACAATTACCTTTCTGTCTAGATGCTAACTTTAAAAATAGCTTAACTTTATAAATATACTCTCATAGAATACAATATAGGTACAGTACTAAGCGACATATGTTTTAAGAAGTACAGGACTTTATGAATTTTATTTTTTTTTAATTCAGAATTGGTACTAATGTTCTGGTAAAATTACCTTCAACTCTCTTTCTGGCACATTTATAGACAGCATTATCACTTTTAAAAGAAAACATAATTTCCTAGGTATTTTATTACCTATGATAATAAACACTTCCTTGAACGTGTTGCTTGAGTGTGTTTTGCTGGTGGTGTGTGCCTCTGTGTGTATACAGATGTCTGCAATTTGTTATGGTTTGGTAACTTTAAAAATACCGAATCTTTAATAATTTTTAATTTTTGCTACATAGTAAATGTTAATTAGTCCTTGGCCAGTACTTAAGATACAGGTCAGTAACTAATATTCCCAATTATGGGGAAACATGTTTGTTAAGCAACTTTCCAAGACTGCACAGACACTCTTTGTGTGATAGAAACATTTGTATATTTTCATCATTACATGTGGGTTTCTTAGTTAAAAACAGTTTTTGTACCACTGCAAAGGAAAATAAACTTGTAAGAACTGTTTCAGGGAAGCATGATTAAGACCTCATGGCAGCAAGTGTTCTGAAGATTGTTTTGAAAGGATTTAAGATGTCTATACCAGCATTTAAACCATCTAAAAAAAATTGCACAGCTAAATCCCATGTTAAAAATGTGACATTTTCTAATTTAGAGAAAAGGTAAAGGAAACAAGGCTTATGTAATCACACTGCCCATTGATTGTTCCCCTGCCAGTAATTTTTAATGCGTTGGCCAATTTTGACCAAATGTGACAGAGTTAGAAATCCTAAGATATTAAGCTCCTCAAATCTCAATAAAAATATGTGTCTAAATAGACAAATGTGACCCTATTAGCCTTCCAGGGAGAGAAAGGCTTTATCGCAAACTCAACCCTTAATTAAACATTAATGAATCCATCTGGGAACTAACTCTGAAATACAGACCTGCAGTAGGCCAAGTTTCATTGATTCGATTGCTCCCAGACCTTCTTGCTTAACTCATACAACAGAAGAAAGATCTCTTCATGGACATGGGATTCTTTGTTTGGGCAATTTTTTGCATTCTAATATACTGTGTGTGTATATATATATATATATAAAACTGTATTAGACATACTATGAAATATTTACATGTCATGGAAATGCTTCATGGAAATTTCATGCCTGGAAAGGCTGTCTGTTGAATTCCATGTGTTCGTAAAGCATACCAGCTAGAAGTAACCAGATAGAAAATTAAGCAAGTAACACATATTAGAAAAATTAGTTGCTAGGAATCTGTACATAGAACACTTAAGGTTTTATTATTATTATTTCTAAAATCTAAAGTTTTTATAAGACACAAAATCTCCTGCATGAGAACAGTGGACTGTAGCCACATTAAATAATTTGCAATTATATTAAATATGTATTTTTCAAATTTGAAATTGAATATAATTTTTTAACCCAAAATGAAATGGGAAATATTTTACACTCTATGTATTCTCTCCTATTTGCTATGGTTATATATGAAGTCTATTAAGTAATAAGAAAATTTTTGTATAAAACTAAATTTAAAATAATATTATGTCTCAAAAGATAGCTGTATTAAGAGTAACTCAGTATAATAATGTAGAAATAGTTTAAAATTCAAGATTTATGTATAGTTCTAGGTAAATAGTTTTTCTTGAGTACATCTTCACAGAACAGGATTTAATCTTCTAGAATTTCTGAATCATTATAATTTGCTGAGAACTTATTGAGATTATTGAGAAAACCTGTTCAATAATTAGAAGATTATAAATGTCTGAAATTACAAACTCATTTTTACTGTGAGTACCTAATTTCTGAGAACTTTTATACCCTCTCTTGCTATACGCTTTATTATAGGATGTGTTTTCAAAAAGTAAAACCATTTTAAAATTGGATTCAGTCTGTATGAAATGTAAAACTTCATCCCAGTAGCACATGATACTAAATTAGAAATTGAATTTCCATGTCTTTTAACAATTCCAAACCGCCAAACAAACTTGTTTGTTAAGCCGTGTTTTCAAAATGCAGTACATTCCAGTTTGATAATGAGAGAGGAAAGGAAAATAGAGATGATCCATTTTCTGGTTTTACATTCTCATGCATTCATTCCTGTGTATATTTTCATAATTACTTGTTTATTCACATTTGTTAATTTGTTGAAAAAGATTTTAATTCGATTTCCAGTGCTTTAAAATCCACATTTCAAGAAAGCAAATTATGGCAATACATTTTCGTGTGTTATAGTATACAAATTGTTAATTTATAACATTTGTAATCTATTCTATTCATGGCCTTTTCATCTAGGGCCCTATTTTTTTCTAAACAGAAAAGTCTTAGATTGGATATTTTAAGACAGAAAGTCTTAGATTGGATATTAGGGGGAAGTTTTTTACAGAAAGAGTGGTGAGGTCCTGGAACAGGCTGCCCAGAGAGGTGGTGAATGCCCCATCCCTGGAAGTGTTCAAGGCCAGGTTGGATGGGGCCCTGGGCAACCTTGTGTAGATCCAGGCCTGAGGTTGGTGGCCCTGCCTGTGGCAGGGGTGGTTGGAGCATATGATCCTTGGGGTCCCTTCCAACCCTTGCCATTCTATGATTCTATGATAACAATAACAGCAAAATGCTTAAATGGCTACTTATGAACACTGTGTGTAAATTGTTAGGCACGTGCAGTTGGCTTTGCTATCTGTTAAACAATAAAACAACATAATGCATTGAAAAGTACAGACTGTTTAAGCTGGACACTGGCTATAGTAAAAAAAGTAACTTTAGACTTGATTTTTATGCATTAAACCTTTATTCCCAAGAGACCCAAATGATCTAAATCTTAGCATTCTAAGTACTTAGAGGTATCTTCCAGCCTTAAAGATTCTATGATTCATGTACGGTCTTTCTATATGGCTACGTGGTGTTGTAATGGGTCTCCTGAGATAGAGTTAGTCTTCATAGAGCCAGTATGGGAACGTAATTTGAATTTGTGTCTATTTTTGCCCCCCCTACCCCCAGCAGAAAAACCTGTAATTTACCAGTCTCCAAAAGTTCATAAAGCTTGAAATCAGCCTTGGAATGTAACACTGAGTTTTGACATCTCCATCCTAACTGCCAGTTGTCTGAGTGTTCTCATAATTTTGAAGATTGTTATTGCTTAGAAATTTATGCATAAGATCTTTACATTCTGAAAACAGTAAGATACAGAAGAATAAAAAAGTTGTAATGGGTACAACTAGATTATTTGACTTATGTGAACTATCCTTCTTACATGCATTCATGTACTTAAGATCAGAGAGAAATATCTATCCAGTCAGACTCAGTAAGCTTTATAAAATTTTCACTAGAGGGGCACAAATAACTGTGAGATTTTAATTTTTTTTTTGTGCAATTGTGTCTACCCTTTTTTTCCTCTTTGCCCTCTCCTCTTAGAGCATGTAATTCCATCATTATGTGCTTATGTCTGTTAGTTACTTACATTTTCCAACTTCCAGTCTGTGCCAGTATCCAATATTTTCTTTCCTTTGTTCTTTGGGAAACTGTTTCATAGCAGCCTGATGCATGAAGAGGTCTTGGTTCTGTTGTAACTGGAAGCTTCTATGCATATATCAGACCCATTAAAAATAACATTTTTTTTGTAATTTTTTGTTCTTAAAATAGCGTTTGGCATGGCTGTCCCATCCTCAGGAAGTAGAACATGTAGAAGAAATAAGTTGGGGTTTTTTACTATTTTGCTCTAGTATTGTTTCACTTTTAGAACTTTTACAGTATCATGACTCTTCAGATGTTTGCCTCTGCATCTCAGTAAGTCATCAAAAATACCTCACGTTTGTAAGGCAAATTCATAAAATCACAGTCCGTTTATTCTCTTATTCTTTGAGCTACATACAGATAGCAAGATGAATAAGACTAATGCCTGGTCTTCAGAGTCTGTATTATGAAAGATTGTTGTTACAGCAAATTAGAATTGCATGTTTTGTAAATACCTGTTTTTCTTTCAAAGCTCTTGTCTTGAGAAAAACAGAAATTCTTAACTGATCTTGGCTTTCCTGTCTATATTTAAAGAAGATATAGTGATGAAGATTTTCTGCTTGTCACAGGGCAAGATCTGGTATTTTAGTAAGGATATGGACTTAGCCAAATCTTTACATTTGACAGTTCCCTCTCATTTTCAAAGCTGGCTAAGCCTAATGACTTCAAGACCAGAAACACGGGCGTCAGTATACTGAACGCAGCTTCTGGGAAGTAATTTTGAAGGACCTCTGTGTAATCTGTATACATGTAATGTAGAACACGTACAACTACATTATGGAACACTGCAGTGCAGTACGATTGGATCAGCAGATTGAAGCAGTAGAGTCTTAGGCCAGTGTGTTTACAGTAGAAATTTAAGTTTGAGTTAGATTTAATCTGGGGTGAATATCTCCACCTCCTATGTTTCAAAACTGTCTGAACGCTCAAACTATTTTTGTCCTTTTGCCCCTGTGAAGTACTGGCATGCATTTGCTGTGGTGCTTCCCATTTAGTTTCCTCCCAATGGAAATGAGTTTGCAAGCACCAAAATTTATCTGCAAGCCAAACTAATGCTCCATTTATGGGGACGGTGAGAAAATTAGCTTCAAAACCATCATAATCAAAAAGCTAAAGCAAATAGCTCTCTCTATTTCAGTGTTCATCCCAGTTGTGCTTTCCTCCAATGGAAGATATAGTGATATCAGGAGTCCATTTCAAACCAAACAAAATGTGCTATATGTAGTTAGGTTATAGGACTCATGCTACAGCAGTTTGTAGAAGCTAAAAAGCTTATAAAGGCTTAACCAGAGAATGAGCAGAGAGAATCCATTGAGAATTAAATAAAAATGACATCCAGTGCAGGAAGCATTTTGTATGAACTACATTATCACAGAGGCAAAGAGAACACTCAGTGGAAGGATTGTGTGCTTGTCCTGGTCCTAAACTCTACTGAGCACCTAGTTCAGTGTCTGCCAAAGGCAGGATATTAAGATAGAGTAATCCCTAGAGTCATCTGATGTGACTGTTTCTCCATTCTTAACTTAAGGACACTGAGGAAACTGGGATCAAGCATGTGGTCTAAAGATGAAAGAATTACATGATCCCACTTGAGCAAAATGGAAATTCTATGTAAGCAAATATGATGTTGCCAGAGAAGTAAGAAAAAATAAGTTCTTTAATTTATACAATTATTTCAATTGTCTACAGTAATTACACAAATTAAGACAAGAATTGATATCTTGACTATGAGGTTTTGAGGGCTCTGTTGAGGAAAATGCAGTGTTTCATGGAAACCTTTACTGACTGCATTGATAAGAGTTAGTTATTGCCGGCTATGGAATGGGGGGGCAAGAGCAGAATATTGCAAATTCTGAGTGGAAGGTTACTTGGAAATTTTATGGAAGATTAGAAAATTGTTCTGGTTTCTTGTCTTACACATTATGTTGTATTCTATTTACTTAGAATTTGTTGTAGAGTTATTAATTTGTTTTCTTATCATGTCTGAGCATCTAAATTTCAAATAAAGGCTTTTCAGTAGTTCCTTGGTAGACAAGCTTATAGTTAAAAGTATGGAAAATACTATTTGTCACACAATGCAGCAATTTTCTTCTGGACTTTTTGCCCTTATACTGCTATGCAAACACACATATTGTTATATTCCTATAAACTTTGTGTGTTTCTTCCTAGAAGAAACTACTTTCTATAAAAAGTTAAAATTTATTTCCTCTATCATCCCTTATTTTCTCACAACATTAAAAAATAGTAAGTTACGTCTTACCACCAAACTATAAACATATAAACATGTTGTCATTGTTAGTTACTGCATTCTTGTTCATGTACAGGGACATGAGGATATTCAATTTCTGTTGCAACTGTGATTGTGGCTGTGTCAGGAAATTTGCCTTCCTTAAAAATTTTGCATCTCCTTAACAACAAGGAAGAAATTATCTTGTAGTCATACAGAGTACGGTTTATTCAGTTTAGCTTTTAACCATCTTTTTCTATATGTAGATAATTTTGTATCCTGATGAACCATCAGAATTCCAACCTATGTTTTCTACTTTTAATATTAAATGAAAGCGATGTGGAGTTAATGAATTATTTGTAGTAAGTTAACTTCAGGTGAATTTCTCAGGAATGCAATAAATCAGAGCTATCATATCTATTTCAGTTGCAGCTGGTGTTGCCACCAAGATTTGAATTGGAGAATTTAGTGCCATGGAAATAATTGCTTTTCTTGCAAGGGGTGCATAGCATTATTTTTGGCTTTTTCTGTACTGAAATAATCTGAATAAGTATCGCCAACATGCTTTCCCAATGTAGGTAAAACATACAAGTTGAAATTTATTTGTTTTGTTAACCGCAAATGTTCTGAATTAATAGTTTTTAAATTATTTGAACTGTCTTAGTACAAACCTTTGTCAGTAGCCTTATAATAAAATGGAATCATTCAGGCTTGATTTCTCAGAGTCTTTGTCTGTGGTGTCAAGTCTATAACCACATTTCAACCAGCCAATGCACTCCAGTATACTGAACAGCAAAAAGATACAGTTCTTTATCTTTGTATAAAGAAGTGTCTGAGTTCTGTTTATACATTCACACTTACAGGGTTATTATCCTGTGGAATAGGAATAACTTTTCCGCATTAGTATTGTTTTACTTATGTGGTATTTTACTGTAGCTAAAGTTGCCCCAGTACACTAAGAAGAATTGATGAACGTTTTGAGAAAAAAAAGCCTAGTACTTCTGCTTGAGCATTCAGCTGAGGAAACATTTTCAAAAGTAGAGAATGCCCATCCTTTGAAAATCCAATCCTTTAAAGTAGTTCGTGTGAGCATTCTGTAACAGAGGCGCTCAGATGCTCTGAGCATATTTCAAACTCTTGGCTGCTTTAAAAAAAAAAAAAATCATGTACATACCATACATTTAAAACTTAGTACATGTGTTTTCACTTTCCAGCTTCCTGAAGAAAATGTGATAGCTATATGGAACAGTTGGTGTTAACAATGCTTGGTACCTGTTCAGTTCCAATTGAACTTCCAATTATTTGCACTGCAAAAAAACAGGTTTAAACTTTTAAGTTCTGGTCTGAAACAATTAAAAAATTACACAATTTAATGTTCTTTTATAAAATCTGTAAGTTGAGTTTAATTATTTGCTTTTTATTAATGACTAAGGCTATGCATTATGGTATGGATTTTAAATAACTGTTCAAATCCTGTACATGCTATTGGTACATTAGAAGCATTCATTTAGGTACAGGAAATAAATGGAAATTGAAAATTAACAAATGCTTGTCACTTTTATTATGTTTAGTATACAACCTATCCATTTTTTAATGTAAGAGATGTTTGATCCTTGGGATCTCTGAAACAGTAAGGAAGTAATTTATATCTTTGAAATGTTTTTCATTGGCAGCTAAAGAAGAACGTAAAAAAGAAGAGAGCAGTTTGGAGAATGCACAAAAATGGTAAGGTTTTTCTAGTGTTTTCTAACAGTTTATTTTGGTCAAAGATGTTATTGATCTTAGGAACTGCATTAGATACAAAAAAGGATCTGTACTTCAAAGAAGTAATATGTTTTCTGAAAAATTCTTACTTAGTGTTCCAGGAAAAAGTTCGGTTGAGTTTTCAGCTAAGCGGTGTACTTAGAGGTTTTAATTACTGTCAACATTGAATTGAATCAGAGTTTACAGAATATTGTAATAACTGATTAACTACTTAATGTAATAAACATTTATTTAATCATTGAACATTTTCAACACTTTGGGCATTCAATGCAGTATATTAAGAAACCAGTGAAATCCCAGTGTTTTTATTGCCTGAATATCTGTGTGTTATTTACGCCAAGGGATGCAAAATAGGGGGAGAAGTGAGATAAATTGATTTATTGATAGATAGCAATGTATTTCATGTTAGTATTTCTAATAAATTTTGTTTAACATATTACAGTTTTGTGAGAATGAAGGATCTGCCTTTGTTTGTGTTGACTGCTATAAATAAGATGGTGTAAATTAATTTTTAACTTAACGTTTTTTTCTTCATAGTCACAAAAGGTAATTTGGATTTTTATGCTAGTATTCTGGAGCCTTGGGTCACACCACCTAACTGAGACACCCAGGTTATTCTTCCCAGGCAGTCAGGAAAAGAGATGGACATCTCCCAGATGCAGTTCAAGTCTTAAGTGAGCTGTTTCATTTGCTTGCAAGGAGTGGCTGAATTGGATGAACTATTGCCTGACATCAACTGGGCTTATTCAACCTCCTAATTTCATTTGTCAAAGGTGGCTGCCTTGCTTGTTTCCTTTTTCCCTAGCTACAGACCTACCACTAGTGGCACAGGCTTTTCCATATTCTATCTGCTTTGTAGCCTCTCTGGGGTATGGAGGTACGCTTAATTTGCAGTTGATTTAAGGAATTAGTTGTCTCATATGGAGTTTGGCTTTTTTAATTGCTAACTAAACATTCAGGATTTTAAATCACTGCTAAAAAGATCTGTTAGTTTTGAAAGTAAGAAAGCAACCCCAGAAGCTAGATTAGGCTAGCTGAAAGCAAAGCAGTATAACTGGGGGAAGGGCTGAAAATGAAGCACGGAGAGGAAATTAGGGCTAAGCATCAGGATGAAGGCAGAGAGAGAGAGTGTGCAGGAATTCAGAATCATAAGGCATGCAGAGACAACTGTATCAGCTACAGCTGGGATAGAGAGGGATTTTGTTAGGAAGAAGAAAGCACGATGTTACTGGGGCTGCTGTTACATGAAGCAAACCTGACGAGTTTCTGGGCTTGCTGCTCCTGGCGCAGCTATCCTTGCAAAGGGCGTGAACAGCTGAGGAATATTTGGCCTGGGTGAATGTAGTGGAAATGACATTGCCCAGCAGACATGAACTGTTTTAGCCATGTCATCATGACTAAGGTATTTTAGAAGTTGTTAAGATTTGAAAGCCCAGGATGGTTTTTACATGTATTTAAAGTTGTAATTTTTTTTCTTTATTTATTTGTTTTCTCCTTGTAGCCCCTCTGCAGACCCTTCAACTCTGAATTTTATGGGCTTATTCACACTTATTTCATTGCAATTCCTTTTCCATAGATCACCAACTAACTTGAAATATAGTTACATGCTTCATACAAAACCCGTGTAAGAAATTTTGATGGTTAAGGTTATTATATATGAGGATTTAGAAAACTATGATGTAAATAGTGCATGTCAAGCAGTATGTGACATTCTTCAGCATGTCCTAGAAGCAGTATTCATCTTCAAAGTACCAAAAATCCCAAAGCATATTGGTTCACATATCAAAAATCCAAGCTTCTTAACTTTGTGAAGAGGCTGGAGCATATATTCCTTTACTTTTGTGGATAACTTCTGTACTTTTTGACAGTTAGTTTATGTCCTTCAAACCCAGCTAAAAGCTTTAATCTCAACCTAAGGTAAAAACTTGACCAAAACTTTGGCCATTCCATATGAAAACCTGCAATATGGACTGTACAAATGCAAGTTAAGAAAGAAATATTTGCTGAAGCTGGATCTGTAACTCAAGTAACATCTGTTGAATAGTTGAGAACTCCTTGCAAGTCTTTAAAATAACTCTTATTTATTTTCAAGATTTACACTTCCTGTGTAGATTTAGGACCTATTGGTAACTATAAAGATGAATATGACTATTTTCCTTAAATAAAGTCAGTATTTAAAGAAAAAATAGTTACTTTGAAACATATTGTTCCCTTTCTTTTTAAATTATAGCATTATTTTTCATAAGTATCACCAAATCTTTCAGGATTTTTACATCTGCTCTGCAGAGAAAAGTGATTCAAGGTTTACAAAAATAAACATACCTTTCTTTTCTTTAGTTAAGTCCTCATGTACCTAGTCATGGGAATCATTCCATTTTATCTATACAAAGCAATATCATAAAGGTTAAAAATGTACAATTAGGTAAAATGCTATTGAAAGTATTGTTTATAATAAGACTGCTATCCAGATGTATAGCAATTCAGTAGCCACATTATAAAATAAAAAAACATTAAATATTGGCAGTATATTTTCATTAAATTATTTGCTTATTGACACATGTGGAAAGTGATTTATTTTCCATAAAAACTTTGCAAACTAGTTTTTGGCGCTTTCTGTGGCTTTTTTTTTCGCTACTCCCAAGTGCTCGAAGGTTATTTTTAACCAAGCGTGGAGATGTTTTTTCCTGACTTGACCTGTAACTCTTCCATAGTCCTCCAGTAAAGGTAAATGGGAGAATGAGACTTTCATGGAGTGTTGCAGAATAAAATTAAAGAACTAGATATAACACGTCATTTCCAGAAATGCAAGTTAACTTTTTCTCATGAAAATTGAATGGCCACAATTTTCCTGTGTGGCATATCTCTATGATGGCTCGTGCATCTGTAAGTTATTGTCCTGGGACTGAGGTAGGTGTTGGAAGGTTAGTTACACTCAGCGTGAGTTGCTGCTATGATTTCCAAGGCTAAGGCGAAGTTATGGTAATTACCAGCCTTGACTACTGAATCAGGAACCAGACCTCAGAGAAACTCTTTCCCCAGTGGGCTTATGTGTTGACAGTTTTTCCCCCCTCCCTTTTAGCTTTGAAGAAACAGTGGGATACTTTGGGATAAAGCCAAAGCCTGGCGAGAAGGAGATCACACCAAACTACGTTTTCATGGTGTGGTACGAATTCTGCAGTGACTTCAAGACCATTTGGAAACGAGAAAGCAAAAGCATTTCCAAGGAACGGTAAGGTTCTAATAAAGTCATTAATACCATTTTAGATGTCTGGGAAACTGTTCCTTCTCAAACCCAACAAATTATACTCCTATATTTCACAGGCGTCATTGTTTTCTTTCAGATCTAATGGACATCAAGGAAAGATTATTCCCTCAGGGTGCGTAGGAAAATTCACCAAAGGCATGCTGTCCCCACAAAAAGATAAACACATATAATCTGATAAATTACACTTTTGTAACCCCTTCCAATTACTAGCTAGTAAAATGAAAGGGTAGCTGTGCTAATTTGTAACAGATTGCTTCTCTGTGCATTTTCATGTTGAACTAGCCTAAATGAGGCGATATTGCTGTCGCAGACAGTACAGACAAATAAAAGTGAATGCTTTTCCAGTTAATATACTGCACTTGCATCAAAGGGAAGCCCCAGAGATTCAGGCCACTCTTAGCACAGTGTCGAAGCCCCACACTGAATTTACAGCACTACTTCTGACTTCTGGTGTCCTGCTGAGGACATCAAACTACTTGCCGCTAGATCTCACCACAGTCTCCTGATTTTATTAGTTAGAGTAAAAAAAATCCCAAACCCCAAGCCCCTTCAATTATTTGCTTGGTTTTCTTAAAGAAGGTTAAAATCTTTTACAATGAAAAACCAATTCCAGTAGAAGCACACCGTGCTTACCGTATCTCAATTCATTTGAAAAGACCTAAAGAAGAGTGGTAATGTTGTCATGCTTTGGAAAAGAGTGGATTAATCACTTTCAGCATGAAATGTAAATCCAGGTATTTGTTCCAAATTGTCACAGGTTTAGAGTAAAAAGTATTTAGAGCAAAAGTAGCAAACTCAGTTGCATTTTCCATTTTGCTCCAGATTATTGGTGGGTCTTTTATGTACATGGAGATGTAGGTGTTGAAAGGACAAGACGTGGAAAATATGAATTCCCATTTAGCAACCTTATCAACATTGTTTTACAGGTATTTTGGGTTTTAAACATTTGAATATTTTAGCTTTTATATGGCCTGTTATGATTGGATTGATTTTTAGAAGCTGACAACTGAAAACATTTACAAAGAATCTTTTATTCTCTGTGTGTAGATTAAAATGCAAATTTATTTTACATATTAAAAGCTGAGATAAACAGTCACTAGCAGATTTCTATAATCATGATAAGGATCATTTTAGCGATATATTTTTCAGTGAATTGTGATTTATTTTTATTCCAGAAGCAGTTAGGAGGAATAGAAAACAACTACTCAAGGAAATAGAAAAATCTAGACCATATATCTATTTTTTTTTATGTAATTAGCACCTTGCTGATGGCATACAGTGATCCCTTCAAAGAAATTTATTTAAATTGCCTTGTAAAAGTTTTAACACTACGTAACTTAAACTTTCTTAATACGATAGTTAAGAAATCTTTGTAAGTAAACTTATGTTCTGTGCTTTCCTACTGGGGAGAGAGGAGAATTTTTCATGTTTTATTTAGATAAAATGTACAAATAAAAATACAGTACAAATATTTCACCAGCTTCTTCAATAGATACCTTTATTCCTAAATGTAATGCAATACCAATATAATACAGAGCACCCATTACTATAATAACTCAAAGAGCTGACATCTTCTGGATTATATAGACTTTTTCAGAGTTACTTGAAATTATTTTTACAATGTTTTGGGAATGCTAAAAGGACAATTCCTTGTCCTTTACATTCAAAATTTGTGTGATTCATCAAGACAACGAGCTGCTGAAATGAGCAACCTTGTATAATAAGTATATTAGAATGACAGAACTGTTTTCATCATCCTAAATTGTTTTGTGATGTGCTACTCAAAAGAACATCATCATGAAATCAATAGATTAGAATTATGGAAAAGCTATTTTCATCACCTGAAAATATCCTCTAAAGTCATGACCAGTTAAAGGTTCTGTTTTACAAAGTATGAGATGATCAATTGTTGAGCTGCTGTCCAAAAAAAATTTGAAAGCAAGCTAAGAGTTATTGTGCACTTTGGTAACTAAAAACCTTAGTATGACAGGAATGGGCAGCTGTTTTCCTTAACTGGCTAATTAATTGGATACACTGTTTGGTTTGCATCCTTTAAGATTGTATTATTTCATTTTAAAAATCCTGTTTACTATGAACCAATTATTTTGCTTGGAAGGACCTTTTAAAGAGGCAGTGTAAATTAATAGTTTCAAACTTGGGTTTTGAAAGTGAAGTATTGATATACTTATGCGAATGTGTTTACAATTGGATTACCCTTTGCAGTTCAGGAGGAGCTGCAGAAGCAGCGTCAAATGTATTAAATTAGCTGGTCATATAGGTACCTAAAAATTTATTTCATCATTTACATTTTTATAGGAATGTTAATATTGTGTTATAATTTGTCTCTCAAGAAATATGGCTTAGAAAATTCAAAGTTTAATTATAATAAGCAGAATTGTTGTTATGCAAAAGTATAATTTAAAATGTATTCTGTTAAAATTAATAGTAGTAAAAATAGCTCCAAAAATCCAAGATTCCAAAATTAAAATTCTATAATCAAAACTAACTGCTTTGCATGGTATAACAGAGAACTTTAAAATCTCTGAATTTCTTGAAAAAAAGAGTATCGCCTTGAACTAAATGACAGCCTCAGCTGCAAGAGCCGTTTTTGTCTAAAAACTACTTGGTTCCCAAATGTAACACAACTGTAGAAATCTAATTAGATTTCTATGAGACTTTTTCTTAAAGTAAAGGAAACACTTCAACTGAGCTGCCCTGCATTTAACTTACCATGAAAATAAATTAGCTGCCTGCAAAATACAGTTGAATCATTGTCTCTCTCCTGGGCATAATTTGCACACCATTTAGGAATGCAAGGCAGAGTTATATATAGATAAAAAACCTAGATTGATGTGATACAATATTGAAATTACTAAAGAGATAAAATGAAGAAAATCTTCAAAATCTTATTCCAGATAGCAATGTGATTACAGTTTTCTTACAGACATAGTATTCCCTTCAATACAAGATTGAAACTGTAATACAGTAAAATTTGCTCTTTCAATCACCTCTTCATCTTTGACAGCTTCATGTACCAAGGTTGTCTAGCAGTACAAGCAGAGGAAAGAAAGGAGGAGTTTCACATGTTTCTGAGCTTGAGGTGTAGCTATGGGGCAAATTGAGGAGATAATTGCAAGTTACAGGCCTGTGCTGCAAAACAGAAATGCCTTTTTCCCATAGACCATATAACAGATCTGAGAAATTGTTGCGTCTTTTAAGGGGAGTTCTTTGGAAAGGACCCTACTGAGAAGGACATGATAGGGAACTGTACAAGCATGAAGGGTGTGCTTTGGTTTAACTCAAGCTAGCAGCTAAGCACCACACAGCTGCTCGCTCCCTCCCCTGTGCTAGGATGGGGGAGACAATCAGAAGAGTATAAGTGAGAAAACTTGAGATAAAGGCAGTTTAGTAATTAAAGCAAAAGCAGCACACACAAGCAAAGCAAAGCAAAGCAAGCGATTCATTCCTCACTTCCCATGGGCAGGCAGGTG
The DNA here is from genome assembly GCA_022605575.1 of Laterallus jamaicensis coturniculus. NCBI lineage: Eukaryota > Metazoa > Chordata > Aves > Gruiformes > Rallidae > Laterallus > Laterallus jamaicensis. Next base: position 926,235 of record JAKCOX010000013.1, on the reverse strand, counting down.
TTCAGCCATCTCCAGAACAGCAGGGCTCTATGCACACTTAACAGTTATTTGGGAAGACAAACACCGCCACTCTGAACATTGCCTACCTCCTTCTTCCCCCAGCTTTATATGCAGAACATGACATCATATGGTGTGGGTATCCCTTTTTCTCATTTGGGTTCAGCTGTCCCAGATGTGTCCCTTCCCAAATCCTTGCACACCCCTAGCCTACTCGCTGGTGGGGTGGGGTGAAAAGCAGGAAAGGCCTTGGCTCTGTGTAAGCAGTGCTCAGCAGTGATGGAAACATCCCTGTTATAATCAACACTGTTTTCAGCACAAATCCAAATCACAGCCCCATACCAGCTAAAATTAAAATTAACTCTACTCCAGCTGAAACCAGCACAGTTAAATGTGAAATAGCTGTTACATCCTTCAGTTAATACAACAGTTGAAGAGCATCAAATGAAATTAGCAAGTGGTTGGAATGAGTGAAATGCAGTGATGCCCCTTTACAATCGGCATACTTAAATATATGGAACACTGCCACGAGATGTCACAGATGCCAGAATCTTGCATTGCTTCCAAATGGTGACAGTACAAATTCATATTAGAAAAATCCATGAAGGACCGTTACACATGAGGAGAGTTTCCTGCTGCAAAAGTACTCTGGGGATTATCACTGTATGCTTTGGCTGTCTTTATATGCTTCTGCCATCACCAGCTCAGATGGTCTGAAGTATAGTTGTTCTGAACTGGTGTAGCCTCTTTCTTCCTATTGTTTTTGGGTTGGGTTTTTTTGCAACAGCTCTCCTAACGGCATAAAAATAGTTCTATTTTCTTGTGACCACTGAGCTAAAATTTCTTACCCACTTTATACAGATAACCAAAACACTGTCAGTAGATCCAGAAAAAAGAGAAACATATCAAGTGCATTAGCTCTCTGAGGTTTGGAGACAAGTTCCAGTGACAACATGCATTTTAGTGTATGTAAAATGTACTGATTTAGTTAGTGAACTTTTACGCTAAATGCAATTTAAAGATTTGATCAATAATGACCAAGGTCTTTCCAGAAGATTTAAGCCTGACAGCTTGATCAGGCATTCGTATTGTACAACACAGTAATAGAAGTGGCCAGTGTTCAAACTTCATGGTCTGTTACCATGCTCCTAACTGTGAAGCTAACCAAGAGCTCTATAAAGTCGTCTGCCAAGCTAGGTAATGCACAGGCATCTGTCTTCTAAAATTTGGAGATGGAAATGTATCCTGTTATATTGCATGGGCTAACTGTTTTCAGGAAATGGTGCTGTTACTTAAGGATTAGTTTATGGGCTACATGCTACTGCGTGTAGCCCATATGACTGAGAGCAGGCGTGTAACTCCTGAAAGGAATTTGAGCTATGGAGATATTTCTCAGTCTCTCCAGGGGAGTCACTGTTCATCTGTGTTAAGGATCTGGGCTGGATATGCAGCTCGGGTTTAGGTTGGGCAGTTGATGTTGGCTGTAGGTGCCTCTGCTTGTTCATCTCCATCCATTTCTGAAGATTTGGATTGCACAACAGTCCCTATGCCAACACAGTCTTATGGGAGAAATTTAAACCTGAAGTCATGGGAAGCTCAGGTGGCACAGAATTGTCATTCCAAGCTATTTCATAACCCACAGAAATCCACATAACCCACCAGCTGCCTGGAAGGGAGCTGTAGAAGCAAAGAGAATGGATTATTGCAGAATATCAAAAGTTTGAGAGAGAACTAGAAAATTTGGTCTCTCTGTTCGCACGTCAGCAGAGCCTGAACATACATGAGGAACAACTGGCTTGTTTAGAAACAATTCTAGTTTTCCCAACTGGGTGCTTCAGTGAGCGTCTGACTGTCTGACTTGAAAGCAAAGCAGGGGTGAAAATTTTAATATTTGGTTAGTCCCTACCTTGATAATATTTTTTTCCTGTAAGGAGGAAAAGTATTCTGATGAGCTTATGAAGGACACTTTTAATAAATACGGGTTTAAGTTTAGATTTCGTTTCTGTGTCCCTAGTTACAAAATAAAAATTATAATTTTGAATAAAAATAATGTCTTAATTTTTCACTAACATCTTCTAGTTTAAAGAGGCCTGACTTGCATCCAGTTTTCAGGAGGAGACAACACCTGCTGCAGAGAGGCAGCAAAAAGCCAGTTTTGACACGATTGCTTATAGTAAAGTTCTGTATGCAGTAGTAGTCATGATTTTTCTATTTAAAGATACGCTGATAATTTTACTCTTTTTTTTCCACTTGTTGTATGGTAAAGTGTAATACTGCTCAGTATTACAGTTGATGCTACATCTTTATTTGTTAAGGTATCTTGGCCTCTTTTGCTCACTGTTGAAGGAGAGTAACTTTTCACATTGCAGCTGGTCAGATTTCAAGCCTTAACCAACCTGCGTTCCTTAATTTTTTGGCTATTGCTTGCTAAATTAACACCTGCACACTTTTTTTCTCTGTGTTGTAATTCAGGTCTTCCACCATCCTTTCTGGTCTCTTTGTCCTCTGTAGTGTTCTCTGTTCAAGAATTCCTCTCACCATTTCTCTAGCATGTTTCACTACACACTTCCATCCCTTCTCGCTTTTCTGGTTTAGATGCACTTCCGTTGACTTTTTAATTGCCTTTTCTTCCTCTTTGATTTCACATATATTAGATTCGATCCCAATTTCTCTTCCATGAAATCACTAAAACATGGCTAGATTAGTGTGTCCATCCATGTTATTTTATACTGATACAGGAAGAAAAAAAATCTCTACATTGAGTCTATTCCTTTTCACATTTCCAAACTCCCTCTCATGGTCACACATCTGTAAATGTCCTGTTCATGTGAGCTGCTCCCTTGTGAGTAAATTAATTCACAATACAAAAAATCAGAAGAAGGGGGTATAGAGTGGTTGGTGGGATGCTTAGTTCATGCTGTTCAGCCTACACCTGCAAGTTGTAAGTTATAGAGCTCAGGACTTGATTCTCCGACATTTTCTCCAGGTTAAGCTCTTGAGGAGATTCATGTCAGAAAACAATATAATTGAACTTCCCTAAGTTGAATAATTTAACAATCCCTCTATCTTTCCAGCTGGTTATTGTACTGTCTTAATGAGTTCCCTTCCTCTCTAGGGAGCCCTTCTCCTATGTAAGGTTCTGCATCCTTTCCCAACGTGTAACACTTAAGTAATAAATGAGCTGAAGTAATAAGATGAAGTGAGTAAACATTTTAAGCCTATACTTTGTAAATCTCACCTCCTAAGCAGTGTCGCCAAGACATATTTAGTTCAGTAAATCTACAGCAAAAGCTAAAGTTGATGTACCACCTGATTTCTAATGTTAAAATAGACTACCTTTGTTATCATCTGATTTAAATTCAGTTCCTCACAAGGAAGAAGGGAAATTTAACAGAATATTTATTTACCTTGCATTCTGACATTCTATCACTTAATGTTTGTTTTACTTCAGACAGACTTTAAACAAGTAATTGCTGAAAAATTAAAAGTAGTCATGGATGTTTATCCTTTTATAAGTAAGACAATTTACATAGGTATAAATTCTCATAAACTACAACAAATGGTTTAACTTTAGAATGCACTGATAAGTTTATTTTAACCAAAGATAATTGTATGCTATGAGGTATATCTGCAAACAGGTTAACAATGTCATGTGTGGGTCTAAGAAAAGATAAAAAAATACTTACCAGTTTAGTTCTATCCTTTTGAATGTACTGCATTTGTAGTTTTGTTCTTTGTGTGCCTTAACTCTGATTTTACTTCTAAATTTAATATGCTTCTAACTTTTAGTATTTTAATTAAAATATTTTAAAACAAAGTTATACTATCATAGGATTTATACAAATGGGAAATTATTTCTAGTTGTGCTAAGGAAACACACTAGAAAAAACCAGAGTGAACAGAGAAGAAGCATACTCAAGTAATGCCTGCTGTTCACCAATGTTTTTGAATGTGATGGTTTTCATGCTGTTTCATTTTTTCTCATTTCAAGGATAGTACTTCGAAACACAGTAGCCAGTTCTGGTATCCTGGCCACCTTTACTGCATGGGTGTTTCACTGATGTAATTAGCTAACTAGTTAGTAATGAGCTAACTGCTTTTTTAAAATTGATCCATCTGATTTTTAAAATTCCCAAACACTTACATACCTTTTAAATTATGCACTTACATTTCTGGTAATGCTTGCTAATCTTATCATTCAAGAAAATGTGCTCAAAATAGGGTAGAGTTTTGAGGTTGATCCCTTGGTGTGATTCTGCTGACCATGAATACTGTCACTTGAAACACATCATCATCTTTGCATAAACTTTGTATCTGCTGTCCAGTGGCTGTTATCATCCATCATTAAGAAGCAAACCGTGCTGATTAACAAAAAACTGTAAAAAGACAGTGTTGTCTTACCACTTAGTTATTTACATGAAGAAACAGGGAACTCTGAGTTTTAAAAAGAATTCAGATATATTTAAATATGTACAGAATAGTCATTTCATATTTGTGTATTTGAGGGCGTACCTACAGCTTGAATCAATATTAAAGCTAAGTTGTGTTGAAAATAAGTTTACTTAAAAGTAATGTAACTGTTTCCTCCTGTTCTTTAGCACTGGATGGTGAGACAACACCAATAACTACCCAGAGGCAGCTTATAAAATACATAGCTCAAAGAAAGAATTCTAGTTTACAGCACTGAGCATTGATAAGCACAGTAATGAACTTATGAATATGTGTTCTGTATGTTTAAAAGTTGTCCAGAATCTAGTTTGCTGTTAGTGTTACAGCAAGGAAGTACACATTAGTAATTGCATCTATAATCCACTTTCCTTTTTGCTTTTCTTCCAAAATTCCTCAAAAATTGTGTGTGTCAAAAGTGTTTTGAACTGGACGTGGTATTTTAAATACTTTTTGACTGGCCATAGCAATTATTTCTGCCAGTGGAAAAAATTAAATAGGAGAAGAAAGTACAATTTTTCAGTTCAAGAGTGCCAAGAAACGTGTTGTTTATAGTAAAAGACTGATTTAGTGTGCATTAGTTAAAATTGGTTTGCTGAGTTCTCCTTGCTTGTAAAAATTAAGCTTCTTTCCCACTGCATTTTGCGTATAGAATTGTAAAGTAGGTGTTTATAGCATCAGCATTTTAAAGGCACTGATAGCTGGGCTGATCCTGCCTTGGGACTGCTAAGAATTTTCTTTCATTTTATCACTGTTTAGCGCATAATTTCCCCTGCCCTTTCCGCTGTCTGTAAGAGGAGAATCAAGTCCCTTTTTGTTAAATCCTCTTTTGCCTTTTCCTCCTGATAAAATTTCCAATTGGGTTCTTCTTGTTAAATCCCCACAGAAACAAGGGTTCTGTATGCAGAACCCTAAGAGCAAAAGGCAACAAATCAAGGATCTGTGTTCTTCTTTCCCCTTATCTCAATAGGGTTTTCAGTAGACTGGCCTGTAGCTGCACACAAGACAGGTATAACTACCTCTTGGCAAGAATCCCTTCTAATTTGCCTCTCCTCCTTTTTCCACATAAGTGAGGCTGGTCAGTCAAGTCCATGTAAAGCAATGGGTAAAACATTAAGGAAAAACTGGCAGATGCTTTCATTTCAAACTTTTCAGAGGAAATATAATGTGTAGCCTGGCAAATGGCCTACTGAAATAGTATATTCTATGTATACAACAGATTGAGCACACTAGCTTTTGATTTTTTTCAGAGTGCTTCTTGCCATGACACTGCAGCTTTTTTGGTGGGAAAGGTACTCTGTAAAACCCAGATACTGCAAGAACAGAGACATTGTTGGCCTGTTGACATTTTCAGTGAGCAATACGGGCAAACTGTCCTTTTGCTTTTGCTTTCCTTTATTTCGTGTACTCTTATCTACTCTTGATACATATATTAAGCGCCTTTGTTGTTGGAAAAGCGGATTTGTTACCCAGTGTGCAATAAGCCCAGTTCCCTGGCACAGGGGAGATACTGCTTTTATTCAGGCCTGGGTGCTTGGTGGATTTCCACAAATCAAACACACCCAAAGCTGTCCCCTTTGTTATGTTTATACACAAATGTTACAAGGTAGTACATTCCCAGTTACAATGATTGGCTAGTAATTTACATGTAATTATAATATTTGTAGTGTCACCTTCTTCAATCACTGTGCCTGCATTGTCTTGACCTGTGGGTGTGTTTTTTAGTTTACAATGAAGACACTTCGGTTAGAGGCACCTGGACTGAATTGTTCACCACTAAACTGCCTGTGTGTGTATTAGATGTTCTTGCTGTTCCGGGACAGTCAGTTTCCAGGTGTTCTCTGAGACAACTCCTTTTAATCCTTTTCTTAGCAACCACCCAGCAACTATCTATAATCATTCTTAATTAGGGAACCACTTTAATAGAGCCATGGTTTGATGAGAGAAACCACCTTTGAATATTAATAGCAGTTTATTGGGCTGATGTGCCTAAAAAATGGTCGGGTGATGGTTCGCACAGATAGAGTATGTGCCAAATAGAGCCAGAAGAGCCATTATTTTTTTTTTAATCTAATGATGTCTTTTCTGTGTATTCTGTTTCAGAATTAAAGTGGCTCAGCAATCTGTAAACAAGTTAACTGGAGAGAAGAAAGTTGAAACGAAGAAAATCAATCCTACAGCCAGCCTGGTATGATGTGTTTCTCAGTATGACATTCAGAAGGGGTTTTGAGACAATATTCTCCTCATTCAGGGTGATGACGGGTTTCTGTTGTTGTTGAGGTGTTACATAGTATACTTAGCATGGTCACAGCAGAGTGATTTTCTTCCCAAGGAAAAAAATCTTTACGTTTATGCCCTATGATAGTCCAATGGTTAAGTTTAAAACTTAGTTTAGTTGTGCCTATTTTAGATACTATTTTGGATAACAAAATATGGCAAAAGCGGTCTTTTTTTTGGTTTCTTCTCTCCTTCCACTTGAAGTCTCTTGTATTTTCTTCCATGCTACATAGTGCACTGAGGCTCACTGTGTATGTTTGTCCAGTGGCTTGGAGTGTGTTTTCAAAATCTTATTTGTGCTGTTAAATAATGGTGAAAAAGGGATTAAATCCTCATTTTGTTCCTTGCTGTATCCCAGGGTTTTCTTGATATGACACAAAAAGAGGACTAATAATTTACACTGTACATAAACACTTTTTGTCTGTGTGCAAGGCACAGAGGTTAGACCAGCATTTCTCAAACTATAGGAGGAATCATTATATTATTTGCATTCCCAGCAGACCATATCAGTTGCAGGGCTGGCGACAGAGATACAAATTACTACACTTGCTTGGGAAGAGGTCATTAAACAGCATAATCTAACTAATGCTAAATTAGAGCTAAATTTGTCAGTAGAAGCCATTCCAGATAAGAAGATTCACATGAATTTGAAACATATCTGATTTTCTCTAGTTGCACTTTGTTTCACAGAACTGCATATTTTTAAAGGTACATGGTGTTTGATGAGCATGTAGCTAAAGCAAGCTCAGTTTCTCTACAGTAAGTAACAAACTGATTTTGAGCCTTCCATGAGAGCTCCGGGCATTGATTTTTTTTATTAATAAGAAAACTCTAATCTACTGTGACTCATTTATTACTTCTCAGCTTCTACACCAAATGTTCACGGCACCTTGAGAGGAGATGGACTATTGTAGGCAAGAATGATAATAAAACTTTCATTTTCTTTAACAGAAAGAAAGACTACGTCAAAAGGAAGCCAATGTGACTGCCAACTGAAAGAAGAATGATGAAAATGAGTGTGACTTCATACTTTGCATGATACTTTACTACACCCATGACCCAGGGAGCACTTTATATTAAATACTGAATTCTGCTTTGCTGATCTGTTCCAAGACAATCCACTAGAGACTTTTCAATTCCTTCAGAGGGGTTTGTACACTCAGTGGAGGGAATTCTAAGAAGGTTTTTACATGGGAAGGCAAAATTATTTTCTGTATCTCTTCCTTGCATTGCTTAATATGCATCTGGTTGTTAATGGTTATTTAAAGTACTCTGAGCATAATGCATTAATATGGGAGAGCTAAAATGAGCATTTTGGATGCTGAGTTAAGTAATGTCTAACAACCTGTAGGTATTTACAGGGCTTTCTGTAGATGAGCGCAGATATACCATTCAGCTCACAAGACTATTACACTGTACTTTTTTTTTTAGTTCAGCAGTAACTGAGATTAAATTGACTGAATCTAAATCATTTTACTATGTTAAAGTATTGGATGCATCTTTCTAAAACTGATTAAATGTAATTATAGATATATGCTGTATTTTACTATAAATATTTTTATAGAAGCTTCAGCTTATGCCATACATTGAAATGGAAACAATATTTTGCACATGAAAAAGAATAGCTTCAGATTCTTTAGTTTTATGATTGATGGCATAACTGATTCGTTATTTTTATGGTTTTAACCTAACTTTTCCTAAATTTTGAGCTTTAAAAGAAACATTATATAAACATATTTTTATTTCAGGAAATATAGAAGAATAGCAATTCCATAAAATTATGGGTTTATTAGTCATTATTCATTGAACTAAAATACAACAGTATGTCTCCATGAAGTTACACATTTACCATTACATCTCTGGCTTTCAATTCTATTGAAAGTTTTCTTCTAATCACTGACTGTCTCACTTTAAAATATATTATGCAGCCTGCTCTCATCACCCTATATTTTTATGAAGAAAGTGTCTAGCATACATATATAGATATATAATTTAATAAGAAAAGCTGGAGAAATAAAGGGAGTCTTGCTGTCCTCCTGTAACCTTATAACCATTGCCTGTAAAGTAGCAGCACCTGAAAGAAATCCTACAGAATATCCATTGTTACTGTAAGATTCTTTGTTCCATAAAAGGATTTGGACTTCCAGAAGGAGAGATCGTTTAGCAGAAGTTAGCTTAAGATAAAACAGAAAGTGATTTTTAAATGCAAGTAGGTAAGAGTCTTAGGAACAAGGCGGAGAAAACATGCTTCTGCCTGCTGTCCAGAAGAGAGAAGTCCCCTGCTTTATGATAATAGTGCCTGAAGTTGGTTACGAGGAGAAATTAGGTAAAGCAAGAAAGTACAAAAAGGTAATGGGCGAAAGGTAGTAGACCTTTCCTTAGAAGCTGTAGAGAATAGGAGGGACCAAAACAGCTTATCCATACAGCAAATTAGATAGAGAAACTGTGATGAAGCCATTCCTAGAAGCCAGTGCTTATTAAGGAAAAAAGCAGTTTAACTTGAAGACTTTATATATTGCAGGTTTCTTAAATGAGTATCTCTTTCATTCCTGCATAAATCAAAATAAGGAAATCAAGATTCCCTTGAATGTTTTGAAGTTTCTAGCTGCTGCAGATGCACTCAAGATGTCCAAGCATTATTCTTATGAAAACAGCCAATAATATACCAGCAAAAATAAACTGATCTGTAGTTTGGTTATATCTATTGCAGAGAAATAAATTCCAAAGATTTAAGTTTTCTGTCTTCCACCAAATCAGTAAAGTATATTTGTTTCCAATATCGTGATAAATAACAGGAGCAATAAAGCTTATAAAAGCCAAAGATCAACAGCAAGCAAGGTGATTTTGATAAGTGTGTAAGCAAATGAGTGATGAGTTTTGATACAGTTTTCTATCATGAAGATATTATATATTGCCATTTGAGTCCATCGGGAATTTTTCAATGAAATGTTTTACTTGAAATATTAATCAACAAGAGTAGCACTTTTTGTGAAAAAGGATTGGTCTTGAAAATTCTCATTAGAAATATATTATGGAAAAAAGTTTTTAAATTATTGAAATATCCTGTTTCAAAATTTCTAAATGTGAAGTGTCCTTTTTCAGTTCAAATTGACTTTTCATTTCGAAATGTTAAAAAAATGTATTTTAAAAGGGATTAAAATTAAAATTATTGATGTAAAGCATTGCTTGATCAGATTTACAATTCTTTTTTAGATTATCAGTTTGCCAAAGTTTTGAGAATTTAGGCTATTTTTGTCAGAAGATTCAAAGAATTATATTGCACAGAGACATGGTTTCTTCATCTTGTATTGATTTGCCTCTCAAGACAGGGATTCTGATTCTAGCTTGACCCATGACTTAAATCCTCTCCTACTAGTTAAACTATTTCAAAGTGGGAAAAAAAAAATTATTCATTTTCTTAATTGGGGCTTAAAAGCTCTTGTACGGAATTCATCAGCTAAATATCAAATTTACACCCCTAGTGATACCCAGAAGTGTCTTCAGACAGTGATTGAAGTGACAATGGTACACCTGCTGACCCTAACTAAAATGCTGTATTAGAGAATAAATATTAACAGATACTCCATAAGTAATTTTTTGTTTAATTATTATATGTGTAAACACTAGAAACATAACAAGTTGGAATCAACCAGCATTCACCTTGGGGTCACCAAGTGTCTCCAAAAGCTATGTTTTAAGCTTTCATTGATGTATATATAGTGCCTGACTACACCCTGGTTTTTCAAGTTCAGGGGGGATGAAACGAGAGAAGAAGAAAAGAAAATTAAAAGACAGAATGGAACAGGAATGTCTGGTACATGTCTACATTGCTGTCATGGAAGTAAAAGTAAAGAGTGGGCTAAATTACGACAAGAAGAAATAGTGAGACACTTACAGTTTCCCAGGCTATATAATTTTAAATACCTCTCCACTACATAGAAGTCACTTCTGTGACCACAAAGTAGATGCGTCTTAAGAGGGCGAGTTTTTTCTCTGGTTTTTGTTTTGTTTTCAACTCTTCTATTATTGCCAAGCTGCTCAGAATCTGTAAAGTAAAGCACTATTAAAACCCCTATGACTTAGCAGGCACTTATTACCCAGGACAATTATGTATATTATTGGTTTTTTAATTAAATTATTAGGAAGTATGCACCTTAGATGAGTAACTGCTAATAATTTGTGAAGTGCTCTTCACCTTATTTACAACATTACCGCTGACTGATTTTAAAATAAAAGACATTTTAGCATCTTTGAGATATTTTTGACAATATGAATTATATTTTCATTATAGTATTATTAAAATATGAGAATTACCCAGGTGTTTTTCCATGACTAACCAATGTAAATGTTTTATTGTGCTTTATTGTAAATGTATTGATTGAATATTATCATACTTTTGTATTTATTATTTTTGCAGCAAAACAGAAACTGTATGGTCTTCAGTTTCTATACATACATAGAATTAAAGTAGAATGAATGGAATATTCAGAAAGCAGAAAGAAAAACTATTTAACAGAAATGGTTCTAGGAAGGATAAATTTTATAAAGGATTTCAACCTTTCTGAATTAATGAAGATTATCTCCTCCAAGCAGATATAAACAGCCAGGGTATCTCTGACCAGTCTAATTTTTTTCTATATGAACAAAAAATTTATTTTCATATGATGTGCAGGATTCTTATTGCCCTGATTTTCCAGTAAGTTGCTAGCAATTTCTTTCTTAGATTTAAAGATCTTTCCTATCTGAGGAATATGGGGCAGTGGAAGACTGTGTGTATACTTATTTAGTAATACTATTTCTTCATTGCTTCAGGTCAGTATCTTATAAAATGGAAGCCTTAATCTTGTGTGGGTGTGGAATTCCAACCCAGACAAGTTAGAAATATTCATCTCATTAAAGTATTAATGTGTTTTTGAAAATCCACAGCCTTAATCCATGTTTAGGCACCAGTCTAAGCTTCTAATTTCAGAAAATCATACCCACCCAGTTTTTGCTCATTCATGGCCTTGTCTTGATCTTGTTCGGTATTATTTTGGATCTCTTTCCTCTCTTTTTTCTCTCTTTTTCTTTTCTCCTCTTCTCCTCTTCTCTTCTCTTCTCTTCTCTTCTCTTCTCTTCTCTTCTCTTCTCTTCTCTTCTCTTCTCTTCTCTTCTCTTCTCTTCTCTTCTCTTCTCTTCTCTTCTCTTCTCTTCTCTTCTCTTCTCTTCTCTTCTCTTCTCTTCTCTTCTCTTCTCTTCTCTTCTCTTCTCTTCTCTTCTCTTCTCTTCTCTTCTCTTCTCTTCTCTTCTCTTCTCTTCTCTTCTCTCCCTTTTCCCTTTTCCCTTTTCCCTTTTCCCTTTTCTCTTTTCCCTTTTCCCTTTTCCCTTCCCTTTCCCCTTCCCTTCCCTTTCCTTTCCTTTTCCCTTCCCTTCTCTTCTTTCCTTTTCTCTTTTTTCTTTTTCTCTCTGCTTCTCTTTTCTTCTTTTCTTTCCTTCTTTTTTCTTTTCCTCTATTCTCTCCAGAATTTTTTCATGACAGTGAATTTCAGGATCTGCAATCTGGAGAATTCTTTTCAGCATTCCTCTTTTGAATATAAACCTGTATGTTTGCATATAAATGAAAATAAAAAAGTTAAGAGGTAACTTGATTATGGTCAATAAGTTGCTTCAAAGTGAGAAAATACTGGGAACTAAATCGTTTCTTGAGCCAGTAAGGAAAAATAGAACACAAACATTTAAAATGCATATTTCTAAATATAATATAAACATTAAAACCAGATAAGTTAAAAATAGAAATAAAACCCAATCTGTTAGTAATAAGGCTAGGTAACAACTGGGAAAAGTTAGCAAAGATAGTTAGGTTTCTCCATTTTTTTAATGCTTTCAGAAATCAGGATAGAATCAGTTTATTTGATTCAGTTCAGATGTACCTAAGTGGCACCCCACATCCACCAACTCACAAGTTCAAATAGTTCCTCTAGACAGAAAAATTTAAGAATAAGTATGTCAAAAGACCTAACAAAATTTTTATATATTCTCAGTTTAAATGAAATATTCTTATCCAAGCTAGAAGAGCTCTTTGTTGTGATTTTAAATTTAAAATATTACAAATAGTGTGGTGAGAACATCATTATGCAGGAAACTATTGTCAGGTTCTAAGCATTTGTATTTCAAATGATTAATTAACATCTGTCTGGTGCATCTTGTGGTATTTACAAGGTAACAAAATTATATACTCAGGAATGCAACACTGTTTTAGAGATTCCCACTCTACATCTGAGAAAGCTGGTCTTTTGTATTGCACAATGTGAAATTCCAGAATAATCAAAACCCTAGTTCCTTCCTATTTGTCGAAGGTTTGAGCATATGCAAGGGAGTTTACCTTGGGTACAGCTAAGTTGAAGCAAAATTTTAGTAATACTCTCTCCATACAGTGAATTAATAGATATGACTGGTTAATATAATTACCAATTACCAATCATTTCCACTGCTCAGTAGGGTTTCAGACAAAACAATTTTGTGCAAAGGTTTTAGAGATTTAAAGTTCAAAAGTTGTGCAAGCAAGATCAGTAGAAATCTTAAAAAATACCTGGTTTTGCAAGATTTTTTCAACTTTTATTTCTTGGGGTTTTCTTCAATTTTTTTCAAGTCAAAAAAGATTTTAAGAAACATTGCTAAAATGTTTTTTTCCCTTGTTTAACATTTGGTAGACCCAAGCTCTGTAATTTGGCAAGATTCAATTGGCCTTAAATTATTTTGATTTGATACCTCATAAAATTCAGGCATTTAAATTATACTTTTTTAATAAAATTTAAATACTGGATATAAGAAAACTTTTTTTTTAAGAAGTAATGAATTAAAAATGCTGAACTGATAATTTACACCCAGAATGCACCGATTTCCTGGGCATTATCAAGTACTACAAGCTTTCCCTTAATGTTAGAACAGCATTGAGTTTCCTGTGGTTTGCTTCTGCCAGATGTCATCTTAGAGTAAAAGATTTATTTAGTTAGTTTTAATTAGATATTTCTGATTAATTTAATTTCATACTTTGTCACCTGTTTCATCTTCAACAGTCTCATATTGAGGTAAGACTATAAGACTCAGCTTTTTCTATAGAGGCTGACAGTGTAAGTGCTTATATATGCAAGTAGTTTTATTTGGGTAAGTTTTACCATGGCCTATACAGTAAAATATCCATAGAGAATATTATGGGGTCATGACATGGAATAAAGTCTCTCTTACAATCCGGTTACGAAAATTATCCTGATCTATCCCAGTATGGGACATGGATTTCTTTTCTGTGGTAGGATCTGCCTCAAAAGATTTTAGAGCCCTGGGAGCTTTTGGTGGGTGGAGGGCGAGGCTGTTGGCATCTTTGATTTAGCCATCAGTTGCTAATAGTACAGCTCCTCTGCAGTTACACTGCAGGTGAATCCCCTGAGCCAAGATTGCCCCAGGGACGCCTGGAGGGGAGACTGGAAAATACCTTCAGTGGTCATACATTTTGAAAAGGGAAAGACATCATACTTATACTTCCATATTAAAGTAAAAGCTAGCAGACTCTTCCAAAATAGTGGAAACTTTGTATAGTTGTATGCATCCTGCACTTAGGTTCAATAGCTTTCAGAAATTCTGCATTCATATGTGAACTTCATTCTGTGATTATGTTCTTGTATTTATTGCTTATATGGTTATTTATACAAATAGAATACAAATAGAATAGTGTATCTATTCTATTTAGAATAGTGTTCTTACTCATTTATTGTGCTGCAACCTCTAAAATGTTGACTGCAACAACTGTTAAAAGAGAGATCCATTAATAGAATCCAGGCAGGTTTCCTAGTGTCATCCTGCTAGGAACCTTCATATTTTCCTAGAGGTAAGAAGAGTTGATCTGCCATCCGAGTTCTCAGTTTTTCTTAATCATAAACTAGTACTACTACTAGTGCTAACCATAAGCTACTGCCTGTTCAAGTACCAGTACTTGTAGCTTAGGGACAAATGATGGGGCTAAATTCTTTCATCACTGATAACAATTGTCTTCACTGTAATCAGAAGTTAAATGGGGCACAAAATAACCCTGAAGATAGTAGGTGAGGTGTTTTTGTGATACCCATTAAACCATAATGTATTTAATAAGCTCAAAGTCCAAAAGAGTACTGACATTGTCTGAGACTCATGTACTAAACTGACTGTGACACACAGCATTCATATATATTAAGCTTAAGCAACTTTAGAAAGAGGAGCTGTAATACCTGTTCACTGGTAGATAGTGTTTCTTTAATCTTTCCTTTAATCAGCAATGAGATTATTTTTGTCAATCTGTGAATTATGCAATAGAAAAATTTAAATGGTATGTTTTCTCTCAGATTTCTTCCAGAGGGGCCAAGCTTGTAGTTCTGTATTTTCACTTTCTCATGTGGCATGCTGTAAATACATTCCATTGTAGCTGAACAAATGCTCATCCGAGAGCAATTCACAGATAATATGCTATAGAATCTGTATGGAGATCAAAGAATATAGCACAATTTCCTACTGCTTCAGTAGGAGCATCAGCATGAACATATATATAGTAGAGCACCTGATGCTCATTTCTTAGTTGTAAAGTAGCTTGATGAATGTATTGTCATTAGCAACTAATTACTATAAACTGGATAAAAGCCATGTTCTTCTTATATATATATTTTTTTTTTTTTTCCCTCTTTGTTAGAATGAGGTTTTGTGGTGTAGATATCTTCTAGATGCTAGGGGGAAAGAGACCATTTTGTAATGAATCAAAATGGAACAAGGTCACAGTTTATACTTTCATATCTGACAGGAAGGTGAAGGAATAAAACTGATTTCTTTTCACTCCACATAAAACCAGTACGGTTTTCTGATTCCTTTTCATTCTGTTATTCATTTAGTGTTACAACCCAGTGTGCCTTAGAAGGGTTGTAAAGAAATTAGATGGTCCATCTGAGAATCTCATTCCTTAAAATTTCCTTGTAATGATCAAATTCAGCAAATTGGCATGGGGAACTCCTCCCCTATCACCGTTTTTCCTCAGTGATTCACAGAACTAGCCCCTCTCTTTCTTTTGTTGGACTTCACATAATTACCAAACAGGTTGCTAAAGGTCCAATAAAAACTCAACTATTGAGTGAGGAGAAGTCAATTAGCCTCCAAATCATGATAATGACTTTATTGAGCACAAGTTGAACCTTAGTAATTCACTTAAGTTGAACATAACTCAGTTTCAAAGAATTAGACAATCAATACAGTGTGTTCATGCCCTTCTGTTACTTAACGTCTTACCTCAAGAAAGCCTGTCTCTCTGAGTAGGAGGCAGAACTTGTGCATTTAGTTACATAATTGACTTCTTGATTCCAGACCAGAATTATGTGTGATATGGGAGATGTATCTGAGTCTTTTGGCATTTTGTTTTATACACATTTCCATCTCCTATCCAGGAGCCAAGTAAAGAGATTTGGTAACATACCTACAGTGAAAATGTTGGTTAAAAACGCCACGGAAACAGTAAAAAGCTCACTGTTCCTTTCTAGTGGATTTTGATTCCATCCTCACGTAACTTCCTATTGAAGCGTTTGGAATTTTATTTTTTTTTAATTAAAAGATATCATATAATCAAGCCAGCTTGTCTTGGACAAGCTTCCTTGGGGGCTGGAGTGCTGGTCAAGTAAAATAATCTGTGTGCATGCTCAATAGGTACACTTGTAACTACAGCAGTCTGAACAACAGTGCTTCATCTGCATATAGCTCAGAAAACAAGAGACTTGAGCAAGAAACTGAATGGATTTTCAAGTTGCCATATTGAACTGGTTTTGAGAAGTCAATGATACCTGTTGCAAAGGAAGAGAAGGCTCATGCTCCATGTCAGATGGGATTACAGAATCACAGAATTGTAGTGTTTAGAAGGGACCTCAAGAGACCATAGAGTCCAACCTCCCCCCAGGCCCCCACCAAAGCAGGGAAAAATAGAGTTGGTAAAAGTACTGTTTCTTGTAGGCACTCTCAAAAAAGCTGTGAATACCCAACTGTTTCCAGGGAGAAACAGAATTATTTTTATGAGGTTTTTTTTAAAATATATATTTAGTAAAATGACATTTTGGGGTTTGGGTATATCAGCCTCAAGGAAAAAAGGTGCCCCTGTCACTATTAGCCTCTGAAGTACAAAGCTATAAGCATCACCATAATCAGATGTTACAGAAAGCAAAATTGGAGAAATACTGTTTTGGGAGAAATCAGAGTTGGCCTCTGGAAAGTGTTTTTAGTACAATTATGGTGTGATTTTCAAATTTCATTTAGTTATTTTGAATTTTTCTTGTTTTCCTTTCCAATCATTTTGAGTTGAATAGTTGCACTGTTGAACATTATTGTTGTTGGTACTCTTCCCTCTCTTCTCTCCATATGAGTCAAAAACATCAAAATACTGGCCTCTTTGGCTGGTTAAACTTCTCTTTGAAGATGTAGCAAAATGGCACATTCTCTCATAATACTATTAATATTCTCTGTGTACCTAGCAAGTTTCACAGACATAACAGGGTTTAAGTCTCTTGTGTCCATATGGGATTTGCTTTCATAAAATCATAGTTTTGCTTGAATGTTAACACATTCCCTCAGCAGTTATATATTTGCTGTCATTTGAATTGAGCTCAACATTGCATTTTCCATCCCACAAAATGTACAGCAAAAATAATGGAATATTAGTTTGGTTTAGGATTTGTTTTTCGGGAGTCAAACTCCTTTGGGTAGTTCTTGACTAAGTACGTTATAAGTGTCTTAAAAGAATAAGCTAAATAGATTCAGGTGCTTTCTTCCCCCCCACCCCCACCTTCACATTGTAATTGTGTATGTGTGTGTATGTGTGTGAGTGTCTTTCTACTATGTATCTGACAGTTTAATTTTGTCAAGAAATAAGATGTGCACATGATTAACTTTGTAAAAGTTATTGTAGTAGAATGAAGTATTTGTTTTTAAACTAAATTCTTAAGGAACCGTCAACTGTAAATAAAAGAGTATTTTCCTCCTCAGTATTTTTACTTATTTTATCAATTCTACTTTTGTATGCAAAATACATAGTTGAGATACTGTAGGTTTCTCTGTTTGAATAATTCTGTCTAAATAACATTATTAATTTACACTGCTTTACTGATCCAGTTAATATCCCAAATTCAGTGTGCTTCTTAAAAAGATACACAGTATTTTGGGGATCTGCAAAGAGTTCAAGGAGGTAGTTTACTGTTATAAATTTATTGAAGCTATTTTAATAAATGTTGGGAATAGGGGGAGTTGCATCTGAAACAATTTTCACTCATGTCTGGGGATGTGGATTTCCTTTAGTACTCATGTGACTTTTGAACACTTGTTACATTTGCAAATGCATACCATTGCAAATGCTCCTCAGTGCCTTTCAGTAACTTAGAAGATACTGCCCACAAAATTATATTTAGATAGTATCTCAAAGTGTTGCATCAGTCATGTCTTCAGGCACTAATATTTGAATTCCAATATCTAAGCAGGAAAAAATCTATAGCATTATCATTGTCTATATTTTACTGTTACTTGAATTTGTTTAGACTGATAGCCTAGGAAACTTTACTATAGATCATTAGGTATTTTTTCCAGTTTCTCTACAGTCAGAAAACAATTACAATATAGGTATACAATTATGCAGTAATTTCATCCAG
The DNA here is from genome assembly GCA_022605575.1 of Laterallus jamaicensis coturniculus. Lineage (NCBI taxonomy): Eukaryota > Metazoa > Chordata > Aves > Gruiformes > Rallidae > Laterallus > Laterallus jamaicensis. The sequence continues at coordinate 907,843 of JAKCOX010000013.1, read as the reverse complement.
CAACTAAGTATTGGGAGAGTACAGAAACATCTTTACCAAGGTGCTCAGCAACTCTCTAAAACTGGCATATTTTAACCAGTTCTGAGGTGAGGTTTCTTAGCAACGCATATCACAGAAATACCGCATGCAAGGAAGTAAATACATCAGATAAAGTTAATTTATTTCCAGGAATAAACCTACATGGCAACACCAAATTTTAATAGAAATCCAAAATATTGAGCCTGATCATGAAGTTCTAAAATAAATGCTTCTTTTCTGAACATACAAAGATTTCATCAGACACAAACCTCGTTTTCTATGCCACAGAAGTGTTCATTATTTAATTGCTAGTGTATTTCAGCTCTAGGGTGATTGAGAAGTGTTATTTCATTAATACAAAATGAATTTATGATAAACTGCTGTTAAGTACTATAATCAAATACACACATGCATCTATAGTGCAAGCTATGCTTGTATTAGACTAGATGACTTTTAAAAGACACTTCCAATTGAACACATTCTATGATTCTATATTACAAATAATATTGATCCAGCCATAAATCTAATATTGATATTTCAGTAATATATAATGAAATTTTCATACCTCCATTTGGTCAGGAAACAATAGCACAAAATCAATATTAATAGCCATAATACTCTATAGTTATTGAAACAATTTGAAAGCAAATGATCTGATGACAGTAGCATTTGAGATGTGCTTGTGAGAAGACTTAAATCAAAACAGACTGTGGGTTTCTGTGTGTAACTTCTTTCATGAGACTCATCCCAAGGTGCTTTGCAAAATAATGAAATTAACAGTACAAATATTGATGAATACACTAGGTCAAACAAAGCAGTCCTTGGTCTTGGGAGTGCCACTGCCATGAGGCAGCAAGCCAAGGGTTTCCAGATGCAAGAAAGTACAAGCCACAAAGCCGGCTAAACAGGGTATCTGAGTTTCACTCTATGCTGTGTTTTGGGAAGGATGAATAAATGTTCAAAACAGCTTGCAAGTCTTGGTTTTGCTTTCTACATAACTGTTGTGTTTCTCTGGGTTTACTTGCTATAGGTTTTACGCGATTTGCATACAGTCTGTGCCAAATCTTTTCCATAAGATGGTGGATGAACAGGTGTATAGGCTTCAGAGGTTTCTGGTTTCTGTATAGTCTGTTCTGCTGGAAGAAATACTGTTCCTACAAACGTAATTCCTACACACTTAAGAAAAGTTAGTATTTTTCAAGTTTGGTCTTACAATACAGTTTTCTCTATCCCTGACAAGAGAAACTAAAACTCTGCAGATCACAGCTGAAGACAGGCTCAGAAGAAATGAGTGGTGATTTAACTTTTACAACTTATTCTTTCTGAGTGAAACTTGTTTAGGCATGCTGGGCCTTCATGAAAACTCTCTGCAGTTTCTTAAAAAGAATGTGAGGGGTGAGTGAGGAATAATTTTTTTCAATTGCAGTGTGTTATAAGACATCTCTTTTTTTTCTCTTTTGCATTGTTTCATCTTTGTAAACTTCTCTGTCTTCCTCTTTTGCCTTCTGCGTTTAAGAAACCATTGCTAGTTTCATGTGCATTTATCCAGCTCCAACATTTGTTCAATGCTAATAATGAAATTTATTCAAACTGTAAATTCCAGGACTGCAATGATTTAGCCATTTGAAATGGCTCCATTAATTGACCTCCAAATGTCTCAGCCAAATTACTGGTCATATTGTAAGTATATCAAAACAGTGTCAATGGAGAGTTCTACAATTACACAATTAGCTGAGCAATTAAATTTGAAATTAACTTCTTGTGTCTTGGCCCATAAATGGCCATATAAAGTTACCTCCAAAAGACCACGTGTGTGAGTTAAAGGAAGCATTTATAAATTTTGATGGCTATATTCTTCATCTTTTACTTCTCTTATACACCTCAATACATGACAACATGATGATGTCTGAATGTGCTCTTTGCCAGTCTCACTTGGAGCATCTAAAGCAGTATTTTGCACTGTTGATTGGTTATGAATCAGTCAGAAGTGTGCTGTGTCCCTTTTTTTTAACTTGAGCATCTTTGACAGTTGGTTTTACATTTGAATTGAAGCGGTCGTAACGGCCTCATCTTTGAGAGGTGCAATGGTATCACGCAGATGTTTTGAGGAGGCAGTGAATTCATTGTATGGGAAAATTGTTTATTATAGAACACAAAATGTTTTCAGATGTTTGATGTGTATGCATCCCCAAAGCATTTTGCCTCTTAGGGTCTGAAGTTCAGTGAATTTGAAGATCTGAAAGATTTTTAAAGAATTTTAAAGGAAAGCACAATATGAAATGTGTTCATTCCTAGAGGATGAATAAGAGACAAGCTTTGAGAGAGAGTGAGAAGGTGTTTTACCTTGTGACTTTTGCCCTCTTTTTTCCTTATTTAAAGTCATCATCTTCACACATACATGCATGCACACACACCCCTTGGATGATGCATTCCAAAACCCCAAAATGACATTGCAGATCGAAGATGGGTTTCTGAGACTGCTCCGTGCACACGCTTCTGAAATTGTAATCTTTAATGCTTAGATACAGTAGTTTGGGCTTTTTTTAATTTTTCACAATATCACAAGAACATGTCTTCTTTCTACTTGTTCTCTGGTGATACTGCCACAGAAAGCAAGCTATGGGACCATAGGCCATGTCCTGGCAATAAAAAATTGTCTCGAGATTTTAAAAGACGTTTTGCATCTCTCCTGGTCTTAAGTATCTTCTAAAATATTAAACCAAGTCTATCTGCAAAACTAATGTGAAATTATTAAATTAATAAAAACCGTGAAAGGAAATCAGTTGCCAGAAGCTGAGACAAAGATCCTTAAAATGGGAACAACTTGCATATGAATCTAAAGATCCTATTCCAAGCCAGGCAGAAAAACTGGGTATTTTGCAAAACCAAAATTCAATATAAACTTGCATCATGCTGTGATTTGAATGTGTCCTTTCCTTTAGAAGCACTGAACAGCTGAGAATCATTCACCTTGCTTTAGCAGACATTTTTTTGAGAGAAAATGGGCAAAGGCAATATTAATTTTTAAGCAATGTGAGCACAAGAAATCTGATACAAACTGCCCTTTTTACTCCTAGGATTGTGTTAATTCCCAAGGCACCCTTCTGAAAATGTATCCTTTGGACTAAAAAAAAAAAAGAGGCAAAACCCACCCCCTTGTACCCTACTGTTTTAGTTCCCTGTGTGAATCTTCTGGTTTGATTTAGGAATGTGCTGCTTGGTTCCCATGTGCATTGTTGTTGTAGTATTTACTTTGGAAGGAAGAGTGAGTATACGGTTCACGCCTTAACCTTGTCAAGCTTCCGCCTTACCAACGTGAACTGACACCATACAAATTCTGAAAGGAAAGGCCACAGCCAAAATTAATCATAAACATTAACCATAAAATATTACTCTTGACCCTACCAAGGGGCAGACCTCTAGGAATAACATCCTGCTCCTTAAGAAAATAACATCCCTCTCCAACTGAGAAGAGCAGACAGTCTCATCTATGCATGACGGACGTGCTGACCTGTGCCTCGGGGAGTAACATCCGATTTCAACTCAGAGGGTAATAAGAACCCCAGGCCTTACATTATGGAAGTCCTTCCTCAAAAGCAGGCCTACATATAAGCTTTGGCAGTTTGCACCATCTGCATAAAAATAGTCCTGTACAAAGTTATGCTGTAAGGTTATGTTTTTATGCAAATCTAAAACAGACTGAGGCTGAGGCAGGAATAATTAGAACTGCCACTCCAGCTTCCAGGCTGTTTTGACCTGAAAAAAACTGTGTATGTACTTCACATCACTGTATGAACAATGAGCCCTGAGGAAAGGCTACAGTCTGTAACTCCTTTGTAATGTTTCACTTGCATAGACTCTTAGTTTATTCTTAGAGGCATGATCCACAAATTGGAGAACCTATTACCATAGCTACGAGGCAGGATATTTTCCAGCAGCAAATAGAAGCAGTTAAGCCTCTGAAATCTGAAAAATCCAGAAATAAAACACATTGCCCAATACTAATTTTATTTGGAAAAGAAATAATAGATCAAAGAACAACTGTCTTTATTGCAAGTCACTGATGATGACTCTTAGGTGCCTAAATCAAGTAAGACCTGAATTAAGTATATCCTAAATTATCACAAAAATTTGGGTGTGGAGCAATAAACCAGACTAGTCCCTGGGGCATGTTGGCTGTAATGACACTGATGGTGAGAGATTCCAGCACCAAGCCGTTGAACTTGGGTCAAGGATGCCCTGCAGATGTATTTCTGATACTGTAGTCCTCCTTGAATTGCCAACAAGAAGATGGAAGCAGCACCAAAGCCCACTTTGCAGAGGGTTCCCCTCAGCATGAAAATCCTCAGCATCACCTCACCAAGTGATTTTGGTCTTCCTTTTGCCCAGACAGAAGCTGAGCTGCTGTTCACACAGGCAAGTGAAGTGAGAACTGGGGAGAGGATAGAATGTCATTCCTAAATGTTGGTCAGCTCAGCAATGATGTGACATAATCATAATAGAAGATTAAACCCTCGTTTTTCCTTATGCTGGGACAAAGTAGGGTTTGTTTCACCCACTGAGTGATGTTAATTAAACTTCAGGCTTTTGCAAAGAATTTATTGCTGGTATTTATGTTTGTGACATGTCTCTGATTTCTGTGCTATGTTAAAATGCAGCTATGCTCCCAGTAAGTGAAGGTGATAGATTTGATAGAGGTGTCAGAGGTTACTGCAGTGTCATCTGCTGGATAAATGCCTTGAGGTAAGTGAATCTTTTCACGGGAATTGATCTATACTTGATTTGTACTTATAGAGTCTATTGTATCTAACAAATATAATCTGCACTCTTCCCAGATGGCTTAGTTCTGACAACACAATAGGAACTGAGTACAAACCTCTTTTCACACTAATGCAAATACATCTCTCATGTTATTAATAAGCTATTTATACGCATTCTGACAGCAGACTAGACCTCATCTTTGAGATCAGTACCTGACGCTCATATTTCTTCCCTCCTGCCCTCTGTTTCTTTCCACCATCCATCACATTGACTCTTACTTCCTATCCTCTCCTGTGAAATAGACACTACCTTCTTTTTTCACCAACAGTAAAACAGATCAAGGTGGTTCCATGTGTTGCCTAAAGATAAATGTCGAGGCTAAAGTCTTTCCTTGTGTGGCTTCCATTAAATTTCACTGGGTAGCACTTGCACACCTTTCAGCTATGATGCACAAAGGCTAGTGTTGCAAAAGATTTTCAGAGTCTCATAACATCATGCCTTTTTAGGAAACAAGTGCTTCTGCACTCCTTTTAATTGAAATCAAATGCCATTTAGATCTCCCTATTTTCTGTGACTTACTTGTGCAGTCTTTCCACATAGCCCCTTCTCTAGTGGTACAGGTGGTACGTTTCACCTAAGAGAAGACTGGCAAAACGTGCCTTGGGTTATGCAAACAGTATTTCAATGTAATGGTGATAAATAAAGATGGTAGAATACATTAAAGATGTATTAGCTCTGGAGATGCAGCAAAGATTGGAAGAAAAGCAGTGAAGATGCATTTGAACCTAAGGCAATTCTCACTGGGAGACTTTTTTACTTTACCCAGCTTTTCTCTTGGAGAGAGGTAACAGGAAGTCTTCTTGCTTGCCCTGGTAATGGGCTAGGAAAATAAGGGTATTTATTACCACGTGCCTGTCTATGCTTCTTTCTTGGCAATGAACTAAAAACTGGTTCTGAAGGAAGTAATTTTTTTCTTTTGGTTTATGAAGGACATTGTTGCAAGAACTAAACTTGGTGGTAGAGGAGAAGGGAGACTGCCAACTTCTGATAGCCCATCAGCACTGCCAGTTTACAGAAACCTGCCAGGGTAGTTGTTCTCTCCACTGGCTGAGCGATGACAGTTTCATCAGCAAGCAAAGTTCAGAATTTCCTTCAGAGCAGAACTGACTCTGACTTTTTGAACTTTCAGACTACTGGGCTGAGCAGAGTGAAAACAATTGTTTAGAGACATCATAGATGGATCTAAGAGACAGATGGCTCTGAACTGTGCCAGAGAATTATGATAAGATGCTCAGGCTGCATACCAGGATTTTTTCTGTTAGTTTTTTTTTAATCATTGTTCTCTCTCTACCATTTGTTCTCAGTCTCACTTGCTTTTTATTGTTTCTATGTAATAGTGAATACAAGACATATTCTGCTAGAAACATGAGGCCACTTTAATAAGCAGTGTGTCCCCGTAAGATGAGTTCAACTCCCACTGGCAGAGCAATGGCCTCCTTGAACACGATCATCCAAGCCGAAGGCAAGTTGGACACCTCTTGGATGTTATGGTTTCTAAAAGGCTTTCACTGATGTCCATTCAATGTCAGTCCTCCTTATGAAGCATTATATGTACAAAAAGAATCTAAAAGCAACTCAGCAGTGAAATTAAAGATCTACATAGATTAAACTTCCAATGTGAGGGGATAGATAAATTTTTCTTTCGACTCCTGCTGTTTAATGTTGATTTAATATATTGTCTTGACTTTTAATAAGGTTATTGAAAAGGATATAAGGAGCTGTGCTACAGATGCGACAGCCACAACTTCATATGCAAAATTAAAAGAGACATTATAATAAAAAGAAAATTTAATGTTGCTTGTACAAAATCTGGCTTTGTTTTGATGCATAAAACTGCAAACACTATTCCACACTGAGGTTTTCAAGAGTCTTAAGTATACAACACTTCTGATGCCACCCCAGTCGCCTATATATAGATCTGTCTTGTGTAAAGAATTTAAAAAGCATTAGAATGGAGAAATCAAAGAGACAATAAATTTTAAACCAATCTTATTGTCTGCAGGCTAAAGTGTTATTAAGATCAAAGTGGAGCAAACATCTGGCATTTGCCTTTCTGCAAAAATTAGATCAAATTACCTACCATAGGATTTAGATCCATTCAGTAAGTTCTTTCCATTGTACGCATAGTTTTCTTTCTACTTTTTATTTGCTAGGTCTAACTTACACCCAAATTCTAGACTCTTCATTCATTTGAAGTTGAAACAAATTAATAACAAAATTGGAAATGTATGTTCTGCATGAACATCTGTTTCCCAAGGAACATTCAATGTCCTTCACATCCTAAGGAGAGAGGTGGAGCTAGCCTTCATCTTTGCCATTAAGTGTAATTATCTAGAAATAAACTATTTCTACCTACACCCCTGCCTCCCTCTCTGAAAAATACATTCTTCATGCCTACTGTTCTAACTATTGTTATTGGTGACTTTATACTAGTCACTCATAAAGTATGTTGTTAAGACGCTTGCTGCACTGGTCCATATTTTATGTATAAACTTATCAAATGTACATTTTCCAGACTTTTAAATACTATCTAATGTATTCCTAATTCCTAGGCTTTTGATACCTTTGTTTAAAGAAATAAATACATCTATGGTACATCTATATATCATCTGAGTGGAAGCATACATTAATTGCTTAGATTGAGAATATGTATCTTTTCTTAAACACAAAAAATTAAGACTGTGCCTTTATATCTCCAGAAGCTACTTGCAAAATAGAAATTCAGTACAGTTTAATTTAAAGGAAAACCAATAATAAGGTCTGCAAAACTCCCATTAAATATATGCTACAGAGTATTAACGGTGCTCTGTAGTGATGCCATGCCATAACTATAAAATTATGATTAATGGATTTGAGTGTTGCTGTCCCAGATGAGCTGTAACTGATACATTAATTCTTTTCAATTGCTTTCTTGCTGGAATCCATATTGATATCACTAGGCAGAAGGATAAGATATAGCTCTCAATTACTCTAGAGAGACATGGAGATATTATTTGTTCTTTTGATCGCTTGTAATACGAGTTGGAAGATGGCTGTTTCCATACAGCATTCTTTTAAAAAGAGATGCAAACATAGTGATTTTGAATTTTATTTGCAGAACTTTTATTGGAAGTCAGTGTAACTTCATTTGATTCACCCCCAAGCTATGTCATTTACATCCCTATCACAGCAAGGAGGAGTTATTCCTTACTGCAACTTAGAAGTTTGTGGGTTTTAATGTTATCCCAAACCTTCTTTTATGCAAGTATATCATTTGATCCTCACATCTTGTTCCTTGATCATACAAAAAAGACAGATTATGAACTTTTTTCCTTTTTATAGGAAAGGGAGTAAGTGACAGTTGAAATTTCTATACTCCTTCCCCCAGACCCATAAAAGTTTGGAAAGGAATTCAGGCAGTCAGAAGCCGCACATTGTCAAAACTCACCTTAAAGTCATCAGCTACATTCCCAGGCAGGCAGTGCAGACAGACTTCAGATGTTCTTATGAAGCAGCATTACAAGATAACATCAAAAATCTTCACTAGGAGTCACTACCAATCCTGTACATTGCTGTATATTTCTAGTTTTAAGTCTCAACAGATACAAAAAATAATAAAACAAGGTTTCTGAACCTTATTATGGTTTATCTGTTTGATACCTTAAGGCCAAGATCCGCTGCTTATTAAAAAAACTTAGCAGCGATATCTCCATTGTTTTGACTAAATATAAACACACATTAATTTTTTCACTCCCTGAAATTTTAAGTGATTCGGCTCTCCCCTTCAAAAGCCTTTAGTCAGAGTAACCATTCAGGTAAGCAAAATAACTCGGGAAAAATTTTGGACCCTCTTCTGCTGGTATTGACTAGTGTATTTCAGCAACTAATGAAGTGGTTCTCATGCAGATTTCATACATAAGATGGATGTTTTTTTAAAAAGTGAAGGAAGAGTGTGTAAGGGGATTGTTGAGTTAAGCAAACCAGCACTCTCATCACTCAGTGATTTGGGGCTTCTCTTTTATGAAAACTTCTGGAACTAACAGCTCTAGGTTTACTCCTTTACACTGGGTAGCAAAAAGAACCGTCAGTCCCCAGGGTACAGCTCTCCATCACTCCTTTTTTTTTGTTTCTTTTTTTTTCCTCAAAAGAAGGTAAATTACAAGGTTAAATTATTGCATCATTTTTGCAAATTCAATGTCCCTCTTCCCAGCCAGGCACCACCACTGACAGGCAGCTGGAGCAGAGCCATGATGCTGTCTCTTCCACTGACCCATCCAGGACACATCATACCTACTGTGCGCATGTGTTGCTCAGATGTCTTGCACATGCAAGACAGTATCTGACATGTTCTTGATGCCTCGGCCCTATAACTTGTGTGTGAATCAACTGCACGGCACATGGATGACAGAGCACACACAGAAATCCCAAACAGAAATCTAGCCTACCTCACTGGGGGAAAAGAAAAATAACAGTCTCATTTCTATCTCTGTCCCTGAAAGCTGATTAAGGTGCATGAATTCACTCTCATACCTTCTTTTGATCAGTAACTATCTACAGAGCACACAGGACTTCTCAGTGGACGTATCTTCAATGCAAAGCTACTATGTAAGCCAAATGTAAGTATAATGGATGTCTCAGTTTGTTAGTATATAAATAGCAAGACCGTGATACTACAGAGTATTAGAAAGGTAAGTCCAGGAGATTTTTCTCTCTGTTCTAAATATTCAGATAAAGATATATATGCATTTCTATGTGCACAGAATAAGGAAATGTATTCTGTCCAACTGTGGCCATATCTCAGATCAGAAAAACTCAACTGCTTTCTAAAAATAATTTTTATGTTATTGTCCTTTCGGTATGTTTTAGAAGCACAAAAAAGCTAGAGGGAAAGCTATAACCAAAAACTTTTACAAGTCCCTCAGGCAAACAGCACTACTAGACTGCTCAGCTCCATTGTTGCATGAAGGAATCACACACTAGATCTTACCAGCACCCAGCTTTTCAGAGCTGGAAATGGGACATCTGACCCTTTTCTCCGGGTATCTGTGCACGCTACGGGAAAGCCCTACATGCTGCTCCCTCAGACAACCGTATACCTGACTATGTCATCAACTTCTTTGAACCAAAAGGTTTACATCTGAAAATGGCTAGGTTTGTATAACAGCTCAGATGTTTATGTGAAATCAGAGATGGTTCTCTGTCTGATTGCTGTGGTTTTGCTCCCAGCAAGGACACCGGTTCAGCAACCTGGCAGTCCTTCTCAGAGCAGCATTCTTCTCCAGTGCAGAAGAGTCCACTACTGCTGCAGGCAGCAGGACTGCAGGGGGGTCTGCAGTGACTGACCGAGTCCTTCACACATCTGATGGGGTGAGAGGTTGGGAAACTAAAATTTAAACCACTACTGCCTGTGTTCCACCAGTGGGGTGGAAAGCTTGGAGACCTGTTCTCTGTGGTTCCAGTCCTTCCTCAATGCTGGCCTTGCTCAAATGCTGCCAACAGGGACAGAGAAGGTAAAATGAAATGACAGATCTTCCTGTTGTCTTTTATACTTATTTTTCATCTCCTTTAGCCCTATTTCCAGCTTGTAAAGTGCTGTATTGCAAAGGTGTTGGTTTTTTTGTTTGTGGGGGGTTTTTTTGCTAAAATTCAGAGTAAACTGCTAGCTAGACATAAAACTGGAATAAGGTGTAAGGCAGGCACACCAACTTCAACTCTATAGCAATTCAAGGCTGATTCATATTTTGAACTATCACTATATAGTTTACAAGGGGAAAAGTGTGAGTAAAGATTGAGATTTTCCTCCTATAAATTTTGGATGGGTGAGGGAGAAGTGACAAATCTCATTTAAAAAGCTTACTGAAGTAGTCCTGTTGAATGACAGTGCCATTGCTTGTCTCTGTGTCTCATTGTCATGATGTAAGCCCTTTTATAATTAGAAGAAACCACAGAAGTCAGAGTAAAGTACAACAGATCCAGAAAGAGCTGGAAACTTAAGGAAGAAATAAAGAAAAAAAATCCAACAATAGACATGGGCTGGAGAAGATATTTTATTTATGTGTTACTAGTAGTTAAAATGACGTACAAAATGCTGGGAAGAAAAAACTCCAATTCTATTCAGTTACAAAATAATTAAAACTTCATTTTAAACCAAGTTTTGCTTTGTGAGACCGAGCATGAAAATACTGCAGCCTTAGGTTATATAGTCCATTGTTTTTAGAATAAAGCAGACATTTAAATACATACTGTGGTTGATATTAAATATCTCATATAATTGTAAGTTAGCAGAACTTTCTTACTCTCAGGCAATAACTAGCAATTCATAGAAGTTCTTTATATAAAATTTACTTTGGGGGGGAGAGGGGGATCTGCCTCAAGGGGAGTTCCGTCATGATCTGTGCAGGCTGTTTTGGAACGTAAAGATTTGTAACACTTTTATCAATTTTCTTCAGAATGCTAGCCTAATCTTAAATAAAGGAGTCAGTAATGTCTGAAGCTTTGCTTAATGGCTAAGGGTTCAGGGACGTAGCAGTCACTGTAAAAGGCAATGGGACTTCTAATGTCAATTTTACAAGAAGAAAAAAAATTCATTCTTAAGGTGTTCCCATTTCTTGAACAGAAAGGTTAGCTAGTACAAAACTTTCAGCAACACCTGAATTGACCCTTTCCCCTGCAAACCAACTCAAAAAAAGTATTTTAAAAGAAAACAACCCCTGCCTATTATCAGTAAAAGAGGATTTGTATTAATAATAACATTAAATATCCATATCTTTCTGTTTAACTATTCACATTCCACACGGTGGAAATCTACCTCCTGTAATTCCAGATTTTAAAATTGGATTTTAAAATCCATGAAGAAATGTGTCAAACCTGCTGAGTGAGAGTACACCAGATGAAATGCAATTTAATAACAGCAACAAGAAGTTGCAATCACTTGATCTTGCAAATGCAGACCTCACAGCAGTGGATTTTACAGTAAAAATATATTAATTGCAGAGATGCAGTATATCACCAATAACTGTGTGATGCATTGTGTAACAGCTGGGGCATTGAATATGATGAGGGCAAAGTGCATGTATCGATGATGTGCCACTCACTATATTTTTCTCTTTGGACATACTAAGTAAGAGCGGAATTGTCTTCCTAAGCATTCAATTTTTGCAGATGCCGTCAGGAGAACCATGTTACGGCTGGGAGAGGCGTCTGCTGTGTGAGAGAATGGCGTCATTGACAGTGGGTACTAGAGAGTATTGCTACAGAGTGGGGAAACTTAGTCCTGGCCTACCCAAGCCCCAGCATACAAATAACTTGGACCTAACTCCCATTTCACTCACATCAGTGATGTCTGGGTTGTTTTTAGGCCTGGTACTGACTCTGGCATAGCAACCTACCTTTCATTTGATACCCCACAGGCCAGGAGCTGCTCTTGGGGCCCCACAGGCACAGGCAGAGGCAGGAAGGTGTGAAGCACCCTTTGACCTCTTCAGCACCTGGCTGGAAGGCACCCTTGCATGCAGGACAGCACTAGTTGTCTGCACACCACGTGGCATGAGATGCAGCCAGCTAGACAACCCTTAGGCTCCACATCAGACACCCGGGCAAGTAAGGGCAACATTCATGGTGGGGCTAACCCTCGGGTCCTGTTGCCCAAGGTCCACCTAGCTAAACCAACTTCTTTTGCAGGACCTGTTGCGCTCATGCCAAAACTTACAGCCCTGATCAAGTTTAAGCTCCTGATCCTGAAGGGAAGAAAAGGCAGGATAACCTCATAGGTGAGATTCATCAAGCTGCTGGAAGTTGTGTCCCCCCTTTTATGTTGGGTTTTGGTTGGGGTTTTTTTTCTCCCCAAATGAGAGGGGCAGTTAGCCTTTCATTTTCAGGAAATTCTCTTTACTTAGTCCAAATCCAGTTTAAATGCAAGTCTGTGGTAAAAGATATAAAAAGAGGATTATTGCTGGCAAAGTTCTGCATCTCTTTTTCAACAAACTGCATGCCTGTGGCAAAGCTAAAATAACAATAACAATGCAATGTTTACTAGTCATGAATGTCGTGTCTTTTGTCTCTTGTGTGGTTATTGCATTTGCAGTCACATGATGCTTGTTTTAATTTTTGCTTTGCTCTTTATGTACTAAATTACTGCCATTCTGTACTCGATCTTGGTTAGCAAAATTTTTGTGCTGTGGCTATGTATGTTTCTTATGTATGTGTGTGGAAAAAAAGAAGGAGAGAGTTCGGTTAGGCACAGTGGAGTATGCATACTCATTGCATGTTCCTATCAATACCAATGACTAAAAGATACTGCATATACATAAATATGTAGATATGAAGAATAACTGATATCTGAAATACAAGACATCACATGGATCTAGTGGCACGAGAATGCGTTTTGATTGAGTTAGCCATTAGAATTCAGAAGTACATTTATAGCCTTGTATATAGTTTCTCTTTAATTTACGTAATATATGACTAGGTATATAAATTAAAGCAAAACGTAAACAGAAGACAAGACCTCTTCCTCTGTGTCTTCCTATTTATGTATCTTCCCTTTTTCTGCTCCCTTTTGTACTCCTCCTGTCTACTTACTTTGGCCTTTTGCTTTCTAACTTGCCACAGCTGTTTTCCACCCTCCTATACTGACTTCAACAGTCCCACATCCCCCCATTGCTCTCCTGACACAGCCTTTGGATTAGTTCTCTTTTTTGAAGAAACATGTTACAAACTCTTGATACACCTGCTATTTTCAGTGTTGGTTTAGCTACGCTTTAAACTGCTTTTCACCTACTTTGTAGTTAAGAATAGATCCATACTTTCGAACATATTGTACTCTCATGTTTCTCTTAATACAGTAAAAGCAAATGGCATGGCAGGTGAACATTAGCATAAGCCAATGCTCCACTTTCCCAGCAAGTGGCAAAAATTTGAATACACACTAGGAAACCTAATTAATGACTGGGAGTAAACATTTTTTTTCTTACTTCATACTTTTTTCATTGTAGTGAGCATTCCGATATTTGTTTGTACACATCCATTCTGTCCTTTACACACAACACAGGCATATGCCCTTCCCTTACACCAATTCTCTTTTTTCTTGTTTTGGGGGGTTTTTTTTGCTTGTTTTAGGTAATTCACTAGATTCCTTTCAGTTTTGTCCGGCCCTGAAGGTATGTATGCTAGTTCATGCCACTCACTCTCATGCTGGCAATGATTGCGTACAGTCAGAGTGCAATATTTGTCTCAGTTTAGTCCAAGTCAATAGATATACACCGGCATTCCTTGACTCGGGTGATTCTCTTCTTCTTCCTTGGGGGCTGAAGCTCAGGGCAATTGAGTGTAACAGTCATGGTGGTGAATTTCTTGGGCTTGCAGAAGGAACAAGACTGGAAGGAGCCTTCTTCTTTACGGACATGCCTAGGGATGTAGAATGAATTGCACTGGCCATAGCAGAACCTGTTGATAATGGTACGGCTGTTGCAACCTTCTTCATGGATAGTTTGTTTTAGGGGTTGAGTTTTACACCAATCCCGCTTTAGGTATTTGCGCTCAGTGATGTGCAATGCCTCCTGACTAGACTCCAGCACCTCTTCAGCAGGCATTGAGGTGCCTTTTCCTCGTTCTCGATGCCTAGAGCCTGATTGCTGCTGTGTCTGCATTTGCTCTGAATCATTGGGCTGATCTTTGTCAGGAGGGGGGATAGCGCCTTGAGATCCACGATTCCTCTTTCTTCCTTCTGTGGCCGGTAGCAGAAATCCCATCAGAAGAAACACAGCACCGATGGCATACAGTGTGCGGACCATCCTATATGGACGAAATTAAAGGAATAAAAAAGCACAGTTGTGGATTTCAGGTATCAACAGAAGTCAGGTATGCAGTAAATTTTCAGTCCCATAAAAGGAATAGGTGGGTGGGGGTGAGGTGTGTACATGCATACTTAGAAAAGATAATAATTTAGTCTTTACCAGCTGAAACCTGCTTCTGAATTCCCAAACAATAAAAGTTTTGATATACAGTGACTGAAAAAGACTAAAGGAGTCCAAACAGAATTTTGTTTTGTGTAGCATGCATCTTTTTTCCAGCTCTTTTCTCTGTGAATATTACCCTAGTTGAGAGTTCTCATTCCCTTGTCATTACTCACTGACATTGGGCAGGTTGCTCCTGACTTAATGCTGGTGAAAGACACATTTTACGCTGCACAAGGATTTATATGACATAGCTATCTATAGTACCAGGTAACTAAACTCTGACACAGGAGATTCAGTCTGGCTATGTGTTCCTTAGTCAGACTCAGATGCTTTGTACAGCTTCTCGCATACTATATCCATCTGTTGTCTGAATTACCGCACCCCAAGCTCCACCACACTACACCTCTGAACTGGTGCAATGCATGTGAGTGCAATGACGCATAAGGTAAGAGATGTGCAACAAGATAGGCAACTAACATGGAAGAATAATTAATTACACATATATTTATTTTTATAGGTTAAAAGAGATGCATCTGTAATTTCAAATTACACCTCATGCATTATTCTGAATTGTTGACGGAGTTTACACAGATGCACTCACAGTGTTCAGAATTTTTCAGATCTCAGGTACCAGTATCAGAAAACAATGTAGTTTGTGCACACAAAAAAACACTTCAAGAAGTGCATCAAATGGAGACTATCAAGTTCTTCAAAACAGCATCCCGGGTCCAAACTGAACTACTATCGTAGGAATCACAGAATCACAGAATTGTAGGGGTTGGAAGGGACCAGGAACAGCCTTTCTTACTTCCCTTATTACACCAAAGCTCTGAAATCTTTTGGCTGCTCAGTCAGCTCAAGGCACCAACCAGCCAAGAAGAATCTCACTGGAAGTCACGCTTTCCCAACATCCAGATGTACCACAGTCTCCACATTGCTCTGAAAGCAAGGGATATGGCAGCAAGAGAGACAGAGCCAGAAATGAGGCTCCCATGGGACTCTCCTCATGGAAGCTTGGAAGAAGCCACCAGAAGTGAGAGGCTGCTTGCAAAAACCCCAGAAAACAGAAGTGCAAAGAGGCACATGCATTAAAAAAATAATTGCGGGGGGAAAAAACAACAGTGAGGAAGTTGGTGTCTTCTACCTTCTTGAAGTGCTGGACTTGTATCCCTTACTGACTGATTTTATCAACAAGGGACAAATCAGTGTTGGAACCAAAGAGTGCTGCTCATCTTGCTACCCAGGAAACATATGTGAAACCAAGGCCACCATCCTGGATGGCTTCATCAGCTCTGCCTGAGACCACACAACTAGGCAGGAAAGCAGCCAAATGCAAGTGCTGGAAGGGCCACCTAGAGACTCGGCAGAAGCTCAGGGTAAGTACCATTTGCTATAAAAGATAACAGCTAATTTCTCAGTTACCAGGTCTTTCCAGTCACACAAAGGAAACACGTGTTGCAGTGTGCTGTTCAGAAAGCGTTTCTCACCGAATGGACTGGGAGAGGAATTGATGGAGTGGAAAAGTCTCATAGAGGGGTTCCACTGTATTCAGGGATTTTCTTGTGGACCCAAGGTTTTAAGAGTTTGTCGACAAATTGTTAGAGCACCTAGAGTTTATAATACATACGATAAATATTTGCATTCAGTTTATTCGTTTATGTTTATGTACTGGTATGTCCCATGTTTGGCAGAAGCTTCAGGCTTCAAGAAAGGGATGTAAGAATGACACTATTGCCGACTCCGACAGACAACTTGGAAGGGCTGCTTTTAATATCTAAATGAATTATGGTACAGAACATGCAAATTTAATAACCTTAAGGCTCTGACATAGAACAAAAACAAAAACAAAAAAAAAGCTGGGAATTCTAATTGAAGACTAATGCAGCATAATTTCAAGTGTCTGCTTGGACTTCACATTTGCTGGGTTTTTTTCCCTGTTTCAATTACAACCTGAATGTTACTTAAACATGTTTCCTTTTAAATTTAATTTTGTCTTTAAGATATTTTTAAAGAGTTATAAACCACTACTTATTTCCTCAGAAGACCAGAATGACTCCCTTCTAAAACTATTCCCACTTCTCCTGTGACTGTATACCCATCCTGTATTTAGACAGTATTTTAATATGCACTTTATTTACTCAAATATGGTGTCAGAGCCTTAAAAGAAAAAAGAAAAAAAAAAAAAGAAAAAAGTCATTGCATGCAATTGAAACTAAATTGCTCATTTATAAGTAGTGTCAGGAAACTTCAGGTGTTTGTTTAGTGTTCCAGAATCAAGCTGAAGTTCCACCAAAATGCATATACTACTTTTATTTCTAAAAATTATGACCTCCACGTTACTTAACCTTTTTTTTTTTCCTTTTTTTTTCCCCTTCCAATAAATGTGCAATTGATGACACGGTACAGTCTACTCATATGCAAATGAGAATCAGAGTTTGGATGAATTTGATAGTAATGGTTAGTATTGTAAGATATGTATCCTAGATATATGCACCTTTATTAAGCTTAGCCTTAAGGATTGTAAGCATTTGTTTCCATATAAATCTAAACTGGGGGAGGACAGGTAGTTTTTCAGAGTTGGTTTCCAACCTTAAAGGTGGAAAATGCATTTCATGCTCATAAAGGAAATTGTGATTCAAGTAAAATATAGCAGCAGATATGTTATGGTCACTTCAAAACATACATCTAAAAGTAATCCAGTCACTTAGGGCTAAATACTGTTTAAACATAGACTCAAAGAAGAGGCTGTGTGAAGTCCATGATCTCCACAGCAGCTCAAGGACCTTGAGCAATTAGGACCTCCTTTTAATAACAACATATTAAAAACATTTCTTTTAAAAAAGCCAAGTTTTAATTTTATTTTTTTTTTTACACAAAGGCTAAGGAGCTGATAAGCCTCAGCAAGGGAAGCAGCCCAAATGTGGTGTGAGCACTCTGCACCACCTCTGGCCCCCAGGGATTTGCTTATGAGAGAAGACGACACATCTGTTTTCTTACATTAGCAACTAGAGTGGTTCATCCATCTATGAATTAGTGTTTGTGAATGTTTCTTCAGCAGGTTTGTTGGGGTTTTTAATTGTTGTAAAAAAAAAAAACCCAGAACACAGAAAGGTCCAAGTAGCTAAAACACTGTTGCCATGCCCAAAGTTTTAGCAAAAAGGAATTTATTCTGAAGTAAGTATGTTTTTCCTTCTCTCAGCCTTAACTCTGCAGAAGTAACAACTCTGGAGATGGGTAGGAGCTGTGAGGAATGAGACTGTAAAATCTCACATTCCAAATTTCTGCAAATTTTTCAGTACTTGACACTGGCACAACCAGAAATCCTTTGGAGAGTCTATTTGAGAATCCTTTGAACAAACAGATGACTATAACCAAAATGGTCAATACCCACTTATTTTGTTCAGATCCAGAGAGGTCCGATAGAGCTAATATTTATTTTTTAAAAGTAAAAAATACTTCCAAAATCTATTCTTTCCATATTTCACGGCTAAACTGAGTTCTACTTTTCATCATCTGTAAGCTCTTAGTCATAAAGCCAAAAGAAGTTTTATTGCTGACTTCAAACAGGAGCAGAATTGGGCCCTAACATTCATATCACCTCATATGTGGTTTATCTAGAGCCTGGGATCACATCATCTAAAACAGATTAGGAATTTTGTGGATTAATACTAGCAACTATTCGTGGAGAGGCGTAAAAGCTTTCAGGTTTATTATTTCATCCAATTAATCTGTAATTTATTCACTTATACTTTTTCTGCTATAAATTAAGGACCTCCACATGTCAGTTCATAAACGGCACTTCCTCATGAGTTCCCAAGCAGAGTTAGAAAGTATTACTAAAATTTCTAGCACAAAGCAATTTGTTTAAAAGAACTGGATGGAATCCTGGTTCTGTCGAAATATACAGCAAAATTCTCACAGACCTCAGCAGGCCCATTTCATCTGTGAACCATATTTACCAGGAAAATATTATGATGAGCCATAGGCTCATGTGCTTCACAGAAAACATGAAAAATAATCTGATGAGGAACCTTAAAAAAAGAATATGTATTGGGTGGGCTTCAAATGCCAGCCAAAGAGGCAAAACACAACCCTCTGACTGCTGAGAAAATTGAAGTGGTTTATGTCCCAAAGGATCAGAACAATTTTATGCCTGGCTTATTATATATGAATTGCAGAAATAGACTTACGTAGTGTTTTCATAGTTCATGGAGATGTATTTTTAAACATACAAAAAAGCATGGCAATGGCAGTTCCCAGAGAACATTTGTTGTTTGGTTTTGGGTTTTTCCTGAGATCAAGACAACAAAACTAACATCTCTGGTAGAATTTGGATACATTTACATTTCATAATTTGTTCTTGCAAGCCAGGAAGATGGCTGGGTTTTTTTGAGAGACACAATGAATGTAGGCAGCAATACAAGAAAGAAAAAAGAAAAGAACTTTGAAAATTTGAGAATTCCCCATTTAAGAAAACGTGTCACTGTAAGTAAGACATCCTATGGGACTACAGGAAAGTTGAACATCATGGTGGGCATGGCTGGTACCAAGCCCGAATTAGACTTGCCCTGAAGACGCCCATGCAGCCTGACATCTCCACTCCCCTGAGCGAAACTCCCTTCAAACAGATTTGCTCACGGAGCCCCAGAACCACCAGCACTTTTGCTCCTGCGCACAGCCACGCGTACTCAGAAGGAAAAGGTCTTCCGGAGAAGCTACGCGTTTCTGGGTGACACCGCTGAGGGAAAAACAAAGGCTTTTTAGCACAGCTTGGGACTGAATCCTAAAGAGGAAGAGAAGCCTACGCACGTTGGCACCCTTTATACACAGCCTGCACCGCATGCGAGCTGGTTACTCCCGGGATTTTCGGCGCCGAGCGGAGGAGGGGCAGGAGAGCAGCGGTTCTTCAGCGCACGAATCGTAGCTCAGAGGCAGCCTTGCCTCGGAGGTCACCGGCGCGGACCCGAAGATCTCCGTGCATCCCACAGTGCTAAACCCCGAGTGGTTTCAGCACACAGGCAAAGCCGACCGCATGTCGGTGCGTCAGAGCCCTTGTCCCTGCGGGTTTCCCCAGCAATGGACCTCAGCGCTGATGAGCGAAGCGGGGCTTGCTCACGGCCCTTTCATCGAGAGGAGCCACGACCGGGACACCAGCAGCGAGGCCGCAGCTGACGGCCGAGGAGGGACGTTTCGGCTCGGAAGAGTGGGCCGGTGCCATGCAACGCAACCCGGCGGGATGCGGGAGTGGCCCCGCGCTTTCCCAGCCCGCCGCGGCCCCGCACCGGACAGGACAACGTCTCTCGGGACGGCACAGCACCGTTACGCCGCCCAACACGCCGAGGTAAGACCAGGCTATCACTGAGCGCAGGCTGGGTGCGCCGTGGGATCGCCGGCGGCCGTCGGGGCGCAGAGGCCGCCGGCTTGGCTTGTCTTGGCTGGGAGAGGCTCACCCGGCTCCCGGAGGACGCTCCTCGCGGGTGGCTGGCGACACCGTCCGGGTCTCTTCCCGGAGAGACGCGGCTGCCGTCTAGGCTTACCCGGCGGAGGACGAACTCCTAGAATTGACTGCCGAACCTCCAGGGGATGGCATTTGAAACGGGGCGAGTAAACAAGAGCCCTCCCGGAGGAAAAAAGCCCAGCGTTACGTCGCGCCGCTGGCCCGGGGCGGGGAGGAGAACAACCGGTCCGCGCCGTCGGGGCCGCACGAGGCCGGCACATTTCGGCGAGGGCTCCGGCCGGGCTGGGCCGAGCCTGGGGCCTGTCAGCTGGGGGAAGGGGAGCGGTGGCCGACGCATGCACGGAGCCGTCGGGGTGGCAAAACGCCTGGCTCCGAGTCAGGTAGGAGGGCCGGGCGAAGAGGCGCTAAGCGAAGCCGCGGTCCATCCCGCCCGACGGCGCCTGAGGACGCGCGGCTGCGGAACGCGCTGCGCTCCTCGCGGGCGCGTTGCCGGTGCAGACCTTCCGCTCCGCGGCGGCAGACCCCGCCGGACACACCGGCTCCCCCGGGAGGTACGGCCACCGCCTTGGGGGAGTGGGGGAGCCCTGGAGGCCTAGGCGCACCTTCCGCGCAGAAGCAGAGGTCTACAAAGGCAGCGCCGGGGGCTGAGAGGTTTCGGAGAGGCAACTCGGAGGGACAGGAGGAGGACGCGGCCGGCACCTGGTGACCTGCCCCCCGCCCCGCGCAGACGCCGGGATTTTGCCGTGGGTCGGGTGGGCGCCAAATCCAATTTGTCGGGAGTGATGCTGTAGGCGGGGATGACAGGCAGAGCTTAATGGGGTTTTTGCAATCCCTGCATTTGCCAGGGGAGAAGACGCCAACGGCGCCCTAATCCCCAACACTGCAGCGGTGGCCGCCACTCTCCTGCTGACGGGAGGGACGGGTGACATCCTCTGCAAAACTGAGGCGCCCAGGAGTTTTGCTAGGCACCGATATACGACTCCTCCCTTTCCCCCTCCCTGAAGGTAGGAGAAGGAGATTCAAATTTTGCTTCCCATAAAGACTGGGGAAACTCTGCGGCTGCCTGAACCGTTTGCGCCCCCGCTGTAAATGCGCGCAGCGCGTCCCAGCTCACCTGCGCGGCGACGGCGGCTCCTCGGCGGGCCGGCGGCGGCTCCTCGGCGGGGCCTGGGGCTCTGCGGATCTCTGCCCGGCGGGTCACTCGGTGGAGCGGGTCGCGTGGGAGCCCGGAGCTGCCCGGGAGTCCATAGAGAGAGAGAGTCTCGGATCCTGCCTACAAATTGCAGCAGCGCCGAGCTGTCTCCCATTTAAATGTCTGCCAGCTGAGAACTGCTCTCCAAGCCCCTCCAGATCATTGGACAAGCGCCTCCAAAGCCCGTGTTATCCGCCCCCTTTAACACTTCCATAAACTTCCACCAGGGAAAGCTTTCAGTCATCCAGATAAACACTCGACTACTTTCCTCTCTTAAGAGAATCGGTGCTAAAGGTCACCACCCCAAGGAATTGTTCCTGGAATGCACAGAAAATTCACATTTTCCATCCCCATTAAAGGATGACATTTAAGAAGAGTTAAATTCCACCCCCTCCGCCTCCGCTGCCCTTCCGTGCATGCCGCCCGGCCCCGGGCGGGCTGCGCTGCTGGGGCGCTTCCCTGCCCAAGAGCGGTGCCGCAGCAGAACCGCCGCCGGGAGCCCCTTGCCGGCCTGCCTTGGCCAGAAGGTAGGGCGCCAACTTTCTGGCCCTCCCCGTTACAAACTGGCATTGATGAGTTTTGACTTTGGCAAATATGCCATGACTTGCGCAGCTTTAGCGCGCGCGCACACACACCCCCGCCACACGCCCCTCACCTTTGAATGTACGTGTGTGTCTGCAAGGGGGGGTGTTGAACCGTGGCTCCCAATCTGCAGCCGCTCTCATAGATTTTGAGGGTTTTTTATTGTTGTTATTAATTCGATTTTTTTTGCCCCGCAAGATAGCTTATCCCCCCCCTCCTGTCGGTGCTCCTCTCGGAGGGCTGCGGGCTTCTCAGGCATCCCGCGAAGGGCAGGGACGGCGAAGAAGCGGCGTGTCCCGCCTGGGTTGAGACCGGAGGCTGCCGGAGTCTCCCGCCCATCGGGGCCGCCGCGGGGGGAACCGCCGCTCCGCACCCGCGTTCGCTCCGCGGGCTGCTGCTCCGGACCCCGCGATGCTCGGGCCATCCCCCACGGGATTCCAGGGGTCGCTCGGAGTTGAGCGAAAAGCGGCGCAGGCCAAGTGGATCGAGCCCTTCGCGGCCGTAACCGGGGTTTACCCCGTCTGCAGGCAGCGTGGACGTGGGGATATCGGGGGGGCGGGGGACACAGCGGCATCCCGCAACTCTCCCAGTTGCCACCCGGCCGCCCCGGGCTCTAGGTGCTCCAGCACCGGCGCGCACCTCTCACGGGCGTTTTAGCACGGAGGGCTGCAACGCTACCAAGGGATGGAGGCGTTACGAGCGGGAGCAGCCTCTGAAACACGGGCTGACCTTCGGGTTCGCAAATTAAACCGAGACGTTTCTCAGCTGCCGCTCCAGCGGTGGACATCACCCAGCACGAAGCGAAGCGCAGCGCCCTGCGAGGGAGCCGGGTTGTGCAGGTGATGCTGCAAGCGCCGTTTCCTTCTCACTGTCCCGCGGGAATTGCTGTCTGTGAACCAAAGGAGCCCTGCACCTCAGAGACCCAGCCCTGCGAGTCAGCACCCACCTTGGACCTCGAAGTGGCCCGTACCTCTCCTGGCAAATAGATACTTTTATTTTCACTAGTGTTACAGACAGGGAAGACAAGTGAAAATGAAAGGATCGGCTATGTTACGGGTGCGAGTCTAGGGAAGACGATAGATTTCTGACTTTCCAGAATGCTTAGCACCAGCTTGCTCTTTGCTAACGCCGAAGTATGGCTGCGCTGAGTGCCAGGTACACGGGAGGGTGCTCAGCATGGTAGTAAAATCAGTCCCGTTGCTGGAATTCACAAACAAATTTAGCGATAACTTGTTAAAAATTAATCACTTTAATTACTCGACCAGCAGCATGTAGAAGCACTGCAGAAGCAACAGGGCAAGCGACTGTAGGGCAGTGGTAGGTGGCAGCATGAGAGAGAAAATGTGTTGGTGGGCAGGGGCCGCTGAAACTCAAATGCAACGAAGAGGGGAAGGATTACTGGCAAAGAATCACAGCAAATGACATCTAGATGGATGGAAGGAGAGGCCTAGGGAATTTTTTTGGATTTTTTTTTTTTGTTATTTTACTAAAAAAGCCCTGCTATTAAAATTAATACATGTTTTTAATTAACTGGGGTAATTCCTTTGTGAATCTAGATAGAAAGTCACAACTCCACCTCTCAATATGTTGATAGATTTTATGCTCCTTTCTCTTCTGTTAAGTGGTTCTGCTGATGTGTACAGAAGGGATCTGTTCTCCTCTCTTGTGCTCTCTGTCTCTCACCCTGTTTACCTGCCCTAGAACCTGCCGGGACGCTGGGGGGCAGCCCCTTTCCCAGGGCCATGGTCCAGGCATTTGGTGCTAGAGGAAGTGTTTCTGTAGGGGGAGAGATGCAACAGTGAGAGTTGCTTTTTGCTCCTGTTGGTGCCTGATGATGGCACTGACACTGCATGCACTTCCAGGTGTTGCTGGTTTTTTTTCTGGAATGTAGTTTACCTGACGCTCTGGCATAGACTTTCCTAGATGATGGTACTTCTGGGCATGTATTGCAGAGTAGTTATCTGTGCTTAATGTCTCACTGCAGTCAAGCATCTAGCCAGAGTGGCAGATCTTGGGTAGATCTGTCTGACTTGCAGCAAACTAAGAAACCCTTTAGGGAGCATGTGGAAGGTGTGTTGCCTCCTCAAGACATGTCTCCATTTCTTGCTGCTGAATGTTTTGCAGTATGTTTCCCATCTGTTTTTTTCACTCTGTTTAATCCAGGGGGTTTCCAATCCAGGGTAGGCATTAGCATCTTGGGTCCAGGAACACAGTTTTTCAGATTTCTCTAACTGTTGCAAAGTAGAATTATTCCTGCAAGAGTTGCCTGCTCATTCAGACAAAATAAACCAGTTAGGTACCAACGAAGTTAATAATTGTACCTGTATCTGCTTCCTTGGACTGAAGGAAGGTAGAAATAATTTTTTTTTAAAAAAAGACATTTTTCTGGCCAAAAAGAATAAACATTTATGTCTGGTTTTATTTCTTTGTGGTTGAGGGAGGCAGAGGAAATACATCTTATTCCTCGACTTTTTTTTAACATCAGGTATCCAGATCATTTTCAGCTTGGAAGTTTGTGTTCCTTGTACTGCTGGATTCTTTAACAAAACATTCTCCAAGTTTACTACAAAGACTCAATCTGTGCTGGTCAGAACCCAATTGAAGATGAGGTTCTTGCTATCTTCTGGCTTAAAAAAAAACCCCTCACTGCTTAAGAGAAAACACTTCTCTTCTTCGCCCCTTACCCACACTTGAAATTCTGTTGATGCTCACCAGTGCTGCTACTTGGAGCTGGAATACTGTATGGGGTAATCTTACATAATTGTTTATTATAAAATAAGCCTATGGGAACATGCATATTTTTGTGGCATAGGTCTGAGATGAAGAGCTCCAATGCTATGGGGGGGTAGCAGCATGTACTATGAACCTGACTGGATTCAACTACTCGCTCGCTATTGTTTTGTTGGGCCCTTTTTTTTTTTTTTTTTAAATTTCCTCTCCCATTTCTTGCTGGTATTCTCTGTGTGAGTTGCCCTTTGTTTTAGTGGAACAGTAAGAATTGTTTTAAGCTTAAAAGAAGTGCTGTACTTAATTCTTGCAGAGAAAAATGTTATTGGGCTGAGCTCCTGTTTGCTACTGCTAACTTTGAGCTCTACTCAATATATCCTCACTGCCAGGACAGTTGGCGCCTTATTAAAAGCCTTTGCAGAGAAGCCAAAGACTGACAGGGGCCAGATCCTCTTCTTGAGTAAATTGGAATAGCTTATAATAACTTCGGGGGGATGTAACTGATTTATGCCAGCTGAGAATCTGGCCCTAATATACCTAGAAATCCAACATCTCTCACTCCTAGACATGTTGCTCCAGGTCAGAAGTAAGCCAAGCTGTCCAGGAGAGACAGGGCACATCTGAACTGCTTTACTTGATAGTTTGAACTGTTCTGCTAAGGGGCTTAGTTTACAGGCCTATGAATCTGGCACCAATTTACAGAGGAAAAACTAAAAGGGTGCATAAAGCCCAGCCATCGATGACAAAAATCTTAATGTTTTCAGTGGTTTTTATATGGCAGCAACTTGATATATTTCCTTGCTGTTGGTAACGTTCAAGAAGAGTATCACCAAAACACTCTATTCATGTATTTGAAGCAGAAAATACGAACGAACACATCTACCTATCTACCAGAGTGTCTCAACTTCTTGTTAATACAGAGGCTGTGATGTTTTGCTGTGCTTTTGGCCTTTTAAAATTCCAGTGGTGCTTGTGAAAATCTTGTGACAATAAGGGAGCAAAGTGTTAAGGAAGAAGTTGTCCCTCCAACACAACCATAACTTCTCTTACTCAGCTCATTACAAGACTAGAAGCAAGTGCTGACTTCCACTGCAGTCTGCTGTTCGCTGCTTGCTATTCTGAGTGGAGTTGAAGCTCTCTGGTGGAGGTGTGAGTTTATGAAGTTTGGCATGCTTGTTATTTGATGAGCCAAAAGATGTGTGCATTGCAGATGTCTGGTTTCAGAAATCAGTTTTGCAGGGCGTGGTCTCAGTGATGAAGGATGCTTTCACTTCACGGGGACTGCAGCCCTTTCAGTGGTGTCCACAGCAGATCTTGCTATCTTGATGGGCAAGCTGAGCGGTGTAATTCATTACTTAGAGCATAAGCAAGGTTACCTGTAGTGTGTGTTGGATGTGCTGAGCATGGAAATGCTCCATCATTACATTACTGCCCAAGTGTGGGAGCTTGCTTGCATTACGTAGGACCCCCCGCTCTATGTCCATGTCATGTGCCCGCCCTCCACCCTATGTGTTTTGTGATAGAAAAGTGATACTCAAAGAATCCAGTTCTTTGTGGGATTTAGATATATCCAAAACTAATGGACAAAAAGTCTTATGATAAACCAATTAAGGAAAAAGATTTTTCAGGTTTTGTTTCAAACCTAAGCAGATAGACAGGAATAAATGGCATAAGATGAGGAAAGGAGACATTGTGGACTTTGCTTTCCAGATGCTCTGTTAATATGCCAGTCCCATGGTTCTTGTTCAAGTTCTCCTCTGCTTATTCTATTACAGATTATTATATGAAAAACCCTCATTTAAATAGGGTAGCTAAAACTTATCTGACCATTGTACTTAGCATTGAGCCATATAAAATAATACCAGAAAAGGCTGAGGTTAGTCTGAATTCAGTTGGATTTCTCATAAAATTTGCTAGAAAACTCAAGTCTGTGACTGTGCAAAACTTACTAGCAAAGTTCTGTTTAACTGAAGAATTTTAATCTTTACCTTGTTTGAGTTTTGGTATTAATGTCCATGTGGCTGAGGCTTCACCCCACAGCCTGAGAAGAAAGATTTCTGTAATACTGCATTTATTGAAAACCAGTATTTTAGATTTAGATTGACAGAATGCCAACATTTTAATGTGTAGATTTCCATCAGCTGAATGAGAAAAATATTTAGCAAGGGAAAATGTTTATTTTTGTGGATGTTTAAAATGAAGTCTATAGCAATATACCCCCATTTCATTTGTAAATGTTCAGAAACAGAACACTGGAGATCATAAGGATGAATGGGTTCAAGGTAAAATGCCTAGCTTTTAGCAGCTAAATACTTCAAAAGTCTGGGATCCTTCTCTGAAAACTATGGTGGGCCAGTATGTCTGAAAAGCTTTCTTGTGTAGCATATACTGCATGTAGAGTCAGGTTGTGGGCTTGTAATGATCTCTGCATCTAGATCCATGGTCACCCACCAGCATTCCACTCTGCTATGTGCTGCAGACATAGAACAAAAAATATGTTTTCTGGCCTCAAAACACCTACATATATAATACAATCCATATGTGACTATTTTTCAAAAGTGCTTTAGGAACACTTGTTTTATTAGGATGACGTTTGACTGCTGGACAAATACAAACTTTCATGCCAAATGAGGAAGTATCATTTGTCAAGCTAAACTTTTTATAACACATTTCACAGTTTTTTGATGCATCTTATGCATTTGATGGCTACAGAAGAATTTGCCAAGAAAATGAAAGCCATAAAATACCCATGAAAAATTCCTCTGCCCTCATGCATTTGTTTTTCTTTTTCTTCTGTCTCATGAAGCTGTAGGAGGTGTTTGCTGACACGCTTTGCTTTCAGGGCAGCTCTGAAGTGATGTGATACAAGAAGTGACTCAGCTAAGCAAACTGGGTTTGTGAGTATAAGAAGCCCTTATAGTCTGAAGGCGTAACTGGGTATTATAAGAGGAGGTATCTGGGGAGCTTGATGTGTTACTTGCTTACATATTTTGTTCCAGGGACATGACAGCTATGAAATACAGCTTCTAGTTATGCTGGAAAACTAAAAGACTCCCTTCCCACACCTTACTTCGTCCCAACATCTTAGATTACCTGCACTTTCAAGACCTATCTGTTTATCTCATATGCAGTTCTGGCAGAACAGCCCCTTTCCCTCCTTTCTTGCTATAAGGAAAGGCAGTTTGTTGTTGCGGAACCACCTGGAACTCAGGATCTTACCTGGAAGAGGAGTGCTTTCTCTTCCCTGTGGTGGGGGGTTGAGGTGAGGGGAGGGGTGTCTTCTGTGCAACACTTAGAGGGTATATGATGTCAGCCTGTCAGGGAGAGTAGGTTAGATAGCTGCAAGTTAAGAAGTCTGGGCTTTTTTCCTGACTGCTGCTGGTTTTCCTCTATGAAAAGAAGAAGAAGTGAGAGGGGCAGGAGAACTATTTTATTATGTAAGAAGTCTTGCGAGGCTTTTGTTTTGGTTTGGGTTTTTTTTTATCCCATTGCTGTCCTTTCAGAATTCAAATTGTATCAGTTCTTTTTGTTTCTCCTGGCAATATCTGGGTAAAAATGGAATACCAGATTAAAAAAGTAGCTTTGCAGGAATGAAAGAGCTGAAACCCTTTTTGGCTGAGGCAAAAACTTATTTAGACTGAGTAGAACGACTGCATTTTGTATTTTGAATCCAGTATCACAGAAATGGCTGCTGTGTTACGGAGAGGAAGGAACTCTGTTCAACACTTGTACTTCTCCGGCATCGGTTAGTCCACTTCTGGGAGTAACTAACCAGGTGGAAAGAAACAGGATTCTTCCTCACTGCTATTTTTTTAGATGGTCTCTGTGTGAAGAAGTGGTGTGAGGTGCAAATATAACCCCCCAGCATCATCCTTCTCCCTTTTTCACCCACGCTGGTGTGCTCTTGACTCCATTTCCCAACCTATAAAACTGCGATACAGACCAGAGTTTTCAAAGGAACCAGAATCACTTTGGCCTAAATCCTTAAAGCCCAAACTTCCCATGAAAGAGGCAGTTAATACGAGGAGTTGAGAGTTTGACTTAATCTGGGAAGATAGATCGTATTTTTTTAATTTTCACCTATTTTGTGACTACGTGCTTCAATATATCCATTTTGAAATTTCTAAGAGCTTTTAATGGGAAAGGAGGCATTTTAACTTCTGTAATTCTCTACAATGAAAAAAAATTATATTTCCAGCGAATAAGCCAAGTTTTCACTGTTGTGGGCAAAAAAAATCTAAAGGCAGACAAAGAAGTGTTTAACCGGTTGTGGTTAGCTAAAAGAACTGCTAAAGATAAGGCTCTGGTTTAGCAGTCTTTGTTGATTTTTGTAGCGTTTTAAGTTTATACATAAATGGGAACAGCACGTTAAGTGCTTTAGTAAGAAAGGTGGACTTGTGTGCATACTTCATTTTCTTGCTAAACTTAGATTCGGACTCGAATCCTGCAGGGATTTGCCAGATGTTTGATTTTGTCTTCAGTGGGGCTATTTGGAGTGTACAAAACGAAACGCACAGAACCATCCAAGAGACTTGAGTCAGGAGAGCCTTTCTAAAAGACCCTGAAATAATTTATATAGACATCTTTCCCCTGTTAAAGGGTATTCTAGTTCATGTGCATATTAGAATGCTAAACTTTGTGAACTTAAGAATTAAAAGTACAATACAATAATAATAAAATACAAAAATAGTCTATTTTTTATCTGTATGGTTACCAAAAATTTCCTCTTTCAAAAATTGCCAAAAGAAAAAAAAAATCACTTCTGGGAAACTACACAGGCAAGCCTAGGGCCAAATCTCTTGTCTTGATATTTCCAACTGCTCTGTTTTGCTTCTTCTGTTTCCTTGTCAAAAGCATCCTACTTAGCCTGTTTGGCTAAAGGCAGTTGGATATTTATTCATTGATCTTTCCCTTTCTTATGGTATCTTGAATTCTAATTAGTGTTTTTCAAGTCTTCTACTTTATTCTCCAAATACAGTTACAGCACATGTCACTCTTCCCTTTTTGTGAAGCTGTTCAGAGCCACGGAAGAGCTGTCATCTTACCTTCTGGGACTAACCACACTGCCCAGCAATGCTCCATCAGCTGCTTTCAGTGGCAGTTTGATTCATTTTAGGGTTTTTTTTTTTCCCACAAATAATGTGCAATTCAAAGTGCCTGGAAAAGTGTAAAATCACTTGATGTTAGAGGAGATTCTGTAAATAGGCTAGGGAGCAGTCCTCTAGGTGTTTGTAATTAATCAGGCACCAAACACTTGGAGCTTTTGGATGCACTTTTAAAAAGTCTAAAAATGTAAACAGTTTTCTTTCCCCTCCCCAGGAAGTCTTAATGCACTAAAGACGTAAGCGAAGAAGTTCAATTGTAAATGACCAAATCAATTACACTTCAGATCAGACTGTGGCATGGCTTTTTGGTTCTCAACCAGATGGAACTAGACCTCTTGTGAAAGAGGTATTATTATTTCTTGTCAGGGTTTCAAAATGAGCATATGAATTCACAGTAAAAAATACACATTTTTCCTTTTGAAAAATAGAACATTTAGAGGAAAGAATCCTTAGGAGCTGGCGTCACCAAAAGCTATCAGATGCATTAAAAAAAAATTTTAAAAATCCTCATAGCTGTTTCATGTTCACAATGTTTTGCTGCAGTGTGAGGCAAAGAAGAAACCCTCCTTTTTAATATAGTTCCAAATTCTTTGATTCAGTGTTCGTGACTTCTTTTGGCTATGCCTCTCCTGTAAGCTGGAGTTTTTACATCCAGATGGCTATTGTGATGTAAAATCGTATCAGAGACAAGGTGCAGTGGTTTTGATCTTGATGTAATTTGTTGAGATAAATCCAGGTGAAGGCATAGGCTATCTGAGGGCAGAAAGCACTTTTTTATCCCATGGAGACAGGAGGATTTGTTCAGAAAGCTTCTGCGTATTTAGGGGTGGGGAGGGGAAGGGGGGGAGAAGGTGACTTCTACAATCAGGTGTAACAAAAACACCTTCCTAGATAGAGAAAAACCCCCATAACCAAAGGTGACTTTTTTGTGTCTGATTTAGAGAAGTACTTTGCAAGACCAAGTCCTTTTATGTTTCCTTATCTTCAGCCAATTATTTTTTTTTATCTAGAGTCCAGATCCCTGCTGCTTCGACTATACTACTACCAGGTTCTGGGAAAGTTTTGAAAACCCCTTTAGTAACTGGCCCTGCATATTTTAATAGAGAGGATTCCACTTGAAATCACCTTGGAAAGAAATGATCCTGCTGGTGTGGAGACAAATATTTTATCTGAGCTTCTACAATGAAAATGCTTATTACAAGTCATATCTTGCTGTAAGGAGATACCATGTTATCAACACTAACAGGGTCCCTTAGGATCACTGGAGCTCTTGGTTAGCAAACCCTATGCATGACGATTGCAAGACTGAATTTGTCACTGGAATGCTAATAATGAGTAAGGAAGTGGGGTTTTAAACCAATGCAAAATGATCTAAAGATATTTTTAAATTACAAAAACAAAGAATGCAGTCAAGTAAATGAACCCTTTCTAATTTCCAGGTCTTGCTAAATGTAAAATTTTTTCAATTATTTCAGTAGCAGCTAAATACATCTAATTTTCCTGAAAAAAAACCAAAAACCCAAACCACTAAGAGTGAAAGAAGGCAGATACTGTTTCAGGAGTCAGAAGATCGTGGTCTCCACCTACTCACTGGAGACTTTCAAACTTGCATCCCCTACACCTCCAGACGTGTAGTATCCTCTTCGCCATGAGGCAGGAGCCTATCTGTAGGGGAGGACTTGACACGCCCCTGCCATGGCTGTTCAACGATTCAGGAAACAATTAAATAAAGACAGGGAGACAAAATAAGCCATCTACTGGGGAGGATGCGGGAGGGGGTTGGCTCGTTTTTGCCATGCCCTAACACTACCTTTGTGTTTTTATCCAGTGCCTGGCTTATTACCCAAACATTCCTTGAAGACTAGCTAGACTCCAGGTGTTACCCCGTCATTCCTCCTGTTCACCTTGCCCTACTAACCACCAAATGACAAATTTGTATTTATTGTTGATCCTTTTTTCTGGCACTGATGGAACTTTGATTCTTTTGCTATACCTTTTTCCAGTTTTTTTTTTCTCTTTTAATTAGACTGTCTACTTCTGCTCTGGTATTTTGTGCAATGCCTGGTCCTGTAGACATTTGTGAGGTGAACCCTTACCAGGCTGGTTCCCCCAGGGAATGTAGGGGAGGAATTGCCAAGTTTATGGATTCAGGCTGGTACTAGAACTCAGATAGGTGTAGAGCTATGCAGGTTCACCAGACAGTCCTAGGCATGTACAGTAGAAGTTTAGTTGCCTGAGGTACTTCATTGAAAAGAAAACATAGTTGTGTATAGACTTATAGTAGCCTAAGGAATCAGCAAGGGTGGCAGGGTTTGATGATCATGTGCTTGAGCTTCATCATTTGTATTCTACACAAGGCCCACTGTGGGCACTTAAACCTTTAGTGGAGCTGGCCGTCAGCCTCTTTGCAACCATTGACCCAACTGTTCATTGGAAATAGTTCGAAGTTTTGTAAGCCTCCAGATACACAACCAAATAAAAGCAGTGTTTTTAACAAGCAACAGATATTTTAGAGTCAGTCTATGAAGATCTTCAAGCTTCTATGTAATTCTTACCCTTTAAAGGGCTTCTAGGTTGCTGCTGAGAACACAAAAACACAGCAGGAAATAGCCAGTATTGTTGGAAAACCCCAGAAATTAGAATACAACCTCATCTACTAAAGCATAAAACAAATAATGTATTTCAAATTGAAAGGAATGTACATTCTGACACATGTTGCTTGCATGCTGGATAACTTGTACTCACGAGAGCCCCTGAAACCAAGTCTTAGGAGACCCCATAACTTCAGACCCATAATAATCCTAAAAGCTGCAACAAAGCTAGAGAGACTGTGGGAATAGCACAAAGAAGCTATAAGGAATAAGAAGCAGGAAAAACTGTATGTGCTTTTTAAAGGTGTGCATGCGTATTACCTGTGCATCCACAGTTCCCTGTGGCAGCTGAGTTATATGATTGTTTGGGAATTTAACCAGTGGGCAGGATCTGTGCATAAACTATGACAGGAGTGCTTATCTGTTATAACAGTGACTCTGAAAGAAATTACTTAAATAAGTTATGATAATTTTTAAATTGATAAATGGTTCATGCAACGTTAAAAATAGGTTTCTGACTTCAGTTGCAGTAACACAGCTTTAAAGCCCATAAATCTTATAGCCATTGCACTCCCCGTTGGAGTCACTTAAAGTTTTGCAATTGAGTTATTCACTGGTTGCAGCTTTGTTAAAAAAAGGGAAAAAATAACCAACAGTGAATTATGAGTGTTTCTCTGGATGACCTGACTTTCAAGAGTCTGTTTTGTCCATTTGGAAATACAAAATGCCACAACATGGTATTTTATTTCTCAATGTAGAAAGGTGTTCTATGTTAGGGTGAGGAATCAGGATGACATTTCCCCATAGGGGCTATCCCACTTGAATTTCAGCCATTTTTAGAGAACCTTTAGACAGTAGAATGTAGATAATGCACTGAAGAACTTGTACAGTCTTTTTGTTTGTTTCTCAGAATAAAGAATTAATTTTAAAAGGCTAAGAGTGAATTCAGCATCAATGTCATATGACCATTCTGTGATCTAACCAGTATTCAGATGCCTAGACCTAAAAACCCTGCTATCTCTAACAGAGATGTTCCATGACTCTGAGAAAGTTGGACTGTCATGTGGTGGTTAAGATTCAGAACAATAATTTGGCATAAAAGTAGTCAGCGTTTATACATTTAAAATCAGGGCTTAATGGTCTGCAAATGAATGATACTGGTTAGGAAACACAGGACAGTTTGAGGCTACTAGCAAATAATGCATTATTTTTCTTTGTCCTTTCTCCTTTGCCTCAGTTTACAATGGACTTCAGCCACTGACTCCCACCACTGTTTTTCTTGGAGAGTGGAGTAGGATGAAGAAACAGAGATTCTGCAATAGAAGCTGGATTTTGTGTGTTTTGGTAGCAGGAACTATAGGAAAGAATAAAAAAAGAGTAACTTGGGTCTACCTAATATCTAAAGCCTGAAGGTATCTTATTTCCTATCAGCTCTGATTCCCTCCCCACATACAAAAATAGACCTTGTTAGTAAAACAGGATTTTTGTCAAGATCTTTTCGTTCCAGTTGGTAACGCTGCTGCCATGACACTCATACCATTTAAAGTTTGTTTTGCTCCCAAGTGTTGAACACATGACTAGCAGCTCTACCAACCATCAGGATCTATGTCATCACAGCAAAGCAGTTGGCATAAAAAATAAAGCAAACATGAACTGATACTGTGTACTACTTTCTCAGGGTGAATTAGGAAGACTTAATTCTTCACCTAATAGTGGAAGGTTTGAATATGGTAGACCCGGACCATGTATGTGCCTGGAGAATAATTCACATTTTCTCAGATTTAGAAATCTTGCTTTAGAACCCAATCCTATGCCAATCAGCCATATATGTGGTTCATGGGGCTTTTCATGATGGCAATTTCACCTTTTCTTCTACATTTCCTTTTGGTGGTTATTTAGTTTGCATCTAAGTAGGTCATTGCCAGTAGCTGAGCACTCTAAGGAAATGTGTTATCTTTGCTCATCCTTGCAGAGGTACCTTAAATCTTACCTGTGGCGCACTTAGCTATTAAAACAGTGAACTCACACATCTTCCCCGTGGGTCACTTGAAAATGTACTTTCCTCATAAATTTTAAATTTTTGTGTGGTCATGGTAGCATCTTCTGAATCTGTCTGCCTGCCTTTTCTTCTGTAAATCTCACTCTGTGACTTTGACTGAAAAGTTATCCTTGAACTCCTTGCCTTAATGATCCAGACTTTCCAGACTTGTATGTAAAAAAGAAGTACTTGCTTAAAAATGTATTCACAGGACAAATGCTACAGCATTACACATCAGGTAAGAATTGGTTTAGTGAGCTTACCAGCAAAAAGGCCAGAAGATTCCATTTGTTCTGGGTTGGTGGTGTTATGGGCTTTTTCCCCAACACAATGAAATGTTGTTTGTACAGTATGAAAATGAAAACAAAACCTTTTCAAACACTTTCACACAGCTACTGGTTAGAGACCTGATTAGAGGGCATGGACTCAAGATTCCTCTTCATTCTCAAAAAAAAACACTTTTCTTCATCCTCAACTCCTGACATTTACAGTCAAAGGAGCTTGAATTTTACTTTATGCACAATGAAGCTAAATATTTAATTGATTGGGTAGTCATCTTTCTGCCTGTGTCCTTTCTCAGTTTAGAAGATGAAGATACAGTTCATTATATTTTGATAAAATAAGCTTCAGATCAGCTTTACTTACAGCCCTGTAAGTATCTCTCAGGACTTTGACATCCCATTCCCAGGAACTGCTTTCAGATTCCTTTGGTTTGCTCACAAGTTGCTGAATAAATGAGTGGCATGGTTTTGTTAGGTGAGTGCAAATGTGCCAATAAAAAGCAGCATATCGCTATTTCCCCTCCTAAATAATCCACTAAACGTTTATATATTGCTTTCTTCTGTGAGTTGACATCTTTATATTCTGCACTACTGAGTTTATTATAAGACTGTATTATCTTTTAAATAGTATATTTTAGTGTGTGTGAATATATATATACACGCACATGTATATATACATGTACTGTCAGAGTAAGCTTTGTGTCATAAATCAAATACTATAATCTGCTCAGTTACACGGTGCTTTTTTTAAGATAGGGTCATAAATATTTCTTTACCAGACAAAAGCAACATTGCATGGAAATATGCTTTATTTTGTACAGCATCTTTAAAGCACATTGCCTCTCAAATGCGTTAGAGGTAATTAACATACTTGCAGGTTTTAAAATAATCCGAAAAGGTTTTAATTTAATGAAAATTCTAAACAACAATAGCAGTCTCTGCATTCCTTAATTCACATGCATTGTAAATGTGAAAGGGTGACTACTCCCATAAGAGCTGAGCAGCTATTTACCAATCTTGCCAATACCGGTTTGGTGGACTGAGAGCGCTCAGTGAGAATGGTGGTTGGTATCTTTGCTCATTGATTCCAAAAGACCAGCATTGGGATGATTATCTATTAATAAAACCTCCAAATCTATGTCTGTGTGTTTAGTCTGTCGTTGGAGCAGTAATAGGGACAACTCTTCGTGGCTGGTTCTTGTTATTTTGTTTTGGGGTTTTTTTTAATTAAGGTGGGACTACCAATCGCAGTATGGAAAGGTAGCTCTGCTGTGAAATTTAGAGTAATTAATCTGTATTGTGTGTAATAGATATATTTTATTAAGATTTCACAATAGTGCTGTTGAGTCTTCCTGGTGAAACACTCAAGCTGCCTGATGGACTCAGCAGACGGCTGCTCACCACCACACTTTGATTTCTTCCAGCAGACAGTTCCTGTAAGTCACGTAATTGCACTGTGCAGTGTAAAGGGTTGGTGGGTTTTGCTTGTATTTAAAGTAAAAAAATCCATCTAAATTGTGTAATTTTTCCTTTGTCTGCTCTGTGCAGATCTATCTCAGGCAGAAGGGCAGCTCTTCAGGCCACACCAGCCTCACAGGCAGCTACTGGAGATCCCTTTGAGGTCAATTTGCAGCACCAGATTATCACATCCCCATGTAGGGGGTGTAGCAAGGAAGCTGATGTGCTTCAAGTGTCTGATACTATTAAGCAAACAGCACTTCTTTGCTCTTCCATTTCTAAGACCCCAATTTCTGTACATGCTGCCTTTTATTATGTGCTGGTCCTTACTAAGAGCTTAAAAAGTGAAATAAATTGCCTTCGTGGCTGCTTCATTTTCGTGATGAAAACAGATTTCAGTGGAGCTAATAAAGACAGAATATACCTCAGATTACTTTAGAAGTATTAAAACATCTGAGTACCTGAAGAAACTTGAGTTTATCAGGGCTGGAAATCTGGCCTCTGACTGGAGGCTGTCTGTGGGGTTGAGTGGGAGGAATGACTACTTCACACGCTCTGGGCCACTGGGCATCAGTGGGTTCTGATTTCAGATTCATGCTGGGATATGCAGTTTTCTCTGAGTTCAGAAACAACCTCTGCAACTACAACTGTCAATACTTATGTGAAGACTAAGCAGGAGTACAGATAAAGAGTAAATTTAAGAAGCAGAGAATATAAATTCTCTCATGTGAACAGCTGGATTACTACTCCCATCCCATTCCAGACACTGGAAGTGGAAGGAGCTCTTCACACAAACACCTCAGTTTTATGTCACATGCGAGAATAAACCCCACTGCACTACATACCATTTAGCTTGCTCTTCCAGGGTTTGGGTTTTTTTTTTTGAAGAGGAAATGTGAAAGACATGAGAGTTCAGCCTAAAATGTTACAGTTTTGCAATCTACCCATAAATGACGTGAGAGAACCAACTCTGCATACATAATTTATTACAAGTTACTAAGTGCTGGGATAGAAAAAGTCAACACCATACAGAGTTATATTTGTGCCATCCTGTTAAGTTTAATTTATGGAGGTAGGACCTTTAGTTTCTGTTAGTTCCTTGTCTGATTTTTCTAATGGATCATCATCATTTTACAGTGTCTTTCTGTGGAACAGAGAAGGAAACTTTTTTTTTTTCTATAGCTTTGAAGTTCAAAGTTGCAAGCTAAGGCTGTTTTCCATAATTCCAATGTTCCATGCACTTGGCTTGAAATATTTCAGATGCAACCTGAAAGTAACAAAATTTCAGATAATTTTATATTGCCATCTTTCAGAAAGGGGGAGCTCTGTTTTCTGGAGCAAAGTTCCAGTTTTGTTCCTCCAAGGAACAAAAAGGCAATTTTAAAAAAAGAAAAGAAACTTCAAGAACAGCATCATAGTTTTACAGAAGATCATCAACTGTAATGACTTTCATATCCTGAATTTAGATTCAGAGGATGTTGACACAATCTTATTACACAGACAAACATCTCCATCTTCACTTCTGATATCCCAGGGACACACACTTTAAGAACATTATAATGCTCAATCGCTGCTTTTACTAACAGAAAGAACAGTGGTGGAGATTAATTTTCACACAACAGTACCATGGATAAGGAAGAAAGATATGCAAGTGGTCAGGAAAGTCATGGACATGGATTGATTAAAACTAACAGAAAAATATTTCAGTGGATAGAGTCAAAAAGCAGTTCTTTAATTTTTAAATTTGCACAGCAATAACCAAGACAAACGAGCCTCTGAAATATTTTGGAAAATGTCACTTTGCAAACCTTGTAGATTGCTTAAATGTTTATTAAAATGAACCAAAAGCCAAAATTCTCTGGGTAAAATAAATACTTTGTCTTTGCTAAGTAACAATATTTGTGAACAAAACATAAAACTATAATTTTCATGTGTCAAACATAGTAACATTTAAGATTAAATGTTGGAGTCAAACCAGGCTTTTTTTCTTTTTTTTTTAACATCTTCCTATTTACAAGCTGCTCATTAAGACCATTTACCTCACGTTAGCTATTAAAATGACTAACATTTTTAAAGTTTGCTCCATGACTAAAATAAAACCAACAGAAATGGCCTTTTACCATAACTTAACAAAAAACAGAACCATATTTTTGTTATCTAGGAGAACATACTGTTATAAATACAGCTGTTTTTCATCTACAATTATATAAATAATAAACATGCTGCCATTCACAAGGATTTTAATACATGATTATATATATAAGCAATAGTACGATCTAGCAGAGGATGGCATGAGTTTTCATCATTCATTTTTATTGTACTTATTCAGGACCCTTGTCTTCATCTGAAAAATGTGGAACAGACTTCTTCGCTACAACATTATCCAGTCGCTGTCCTTGCAGATATGGGTTCACACTCTGAAAAAGTTGAAAATTATTTATACTCATTAGAAACAGGGAAACATAAAAAAGGTATCCAGGATTAGTGGATATATTCATATATTCCTTAGCTGTCAAATATTTGCAGACTGGAAAAAAAAAATTGCTCCCGGGGTGTAAATCTACAAGTTAATCAATGTTTTGTTTTCTAATATTTTCTGTGTGCAAGAATTTAACCCAATCCACTAAAAAAACTACAAGTGAAGGAGGACTATTGAGAACGCAGGGCAGTCTGAATTAAACACTGTCTCTTCACTCCACACATCCTTTACTTGGTTCAGCAGAGAAGCAGCAGTAGATCAAAATCTCTAATCCTCAAGGCAGGACAGAACCTGTTAGAGAAGTCAAGGTAAGCTTTAGCTACAGTCACTGGCCTATGATGGACCTTATGCTGGGAGACAAGTTAGATACCACGATGCCGTTTTTTGACCAAAGTCTCTTCTTCAGCCCATCTCCTCTCCAGGAAACCCCTTCTTGCTTCCTCTCTTGATGCTGAGATAAAAAACTGCTGGCACAGAAGCAGAGCCAAGCAAGGTTTTGGCATAGGAAATGGGTCTCCTACGACTGCCAGAACAAGGGAATGCTGGAAAGATGATCCCAGAGAGGGTTCAGTTTCACTTTGTGCCATGTAAGCAGCACAATGTGAGACTGAAGAAGAACAGATCCTGTCTCAAAACTGTTTGGAGATCATAGTAGTGTAGAAAGCCCATGCTTGAATTTTATCTATACCCATGGAATAAAATGTATTAACTGTATTTGCAAGTATCAAGCAGTTTAGGGGAGCTCCAGAATTAACTTAAATACTACTTACACCCGCTTTCTGACCTGTTACAGTGTCAGTGTAAACAAAATTAAAGTATATATTTTCTCCTTTACAGATTAGAGATAAAAATTCTAATGTGCTGGTTTTTGATGCCAATAAAAATTGTTTGCCTAAGGACAAACTCTGGAGGAAAGCAAATTTTCCAGTATCTCCTGATTCTTGTCAGGCTGGCTGTATCACAGAAGTGACTTTTCTTGTGATATTTCTGTGTTTCTTTCACCTAAACGTAGGAATTCAAAACTATGCAAAAAGCCAGCAGCTCCTAGAATAGGGATAAAAATACTTATTTTCAAATATCCCAAGTATTTGTCAAATCTGTGGAAAAGATCTGAGGTTTGTCTGTCTTTAAGACCTTGGGTTTCTCCAGATTTGTACATGCTATCATTAATACCTAATCACAGTGCAGAGCAGCACTTTTGCTTACTTCTGTTGGGTTTTGGGGGGGGGTTTGAGTGCTTTGCCTGCTACAAGTGAAAACATAAAAATATTAAGAACCAGAAATGACTGTGGAAAAATCTTTGAAAATAAAACTAACACTCATTTAATGCTTTAAATTGTTAAAAATAAGACACATGTAAGTGATTTGTTTGTGTTTGTTTAAAGGAGTTCTGTTTAATGTTAATTTAGTGAAATTCATCTGTTGCATAAACTTCTAGGAATTATTTGAAGATTCTTAGGAAGATTAATTTGCCTTATTTTTGGAATGGTCCTTCCTTGCTACTTTTTGAAATAAAAGTAGAAGAGAAGGACAATACATTAAAAAATTGAATCCTTCTCAACTAACAAAAGAAAACACAAAATATAATGCATCATTTTTGGCTGATTTGACTATAAAAATGTTTAAGCCTATACAGCTGTGCTGAATTCAAAGTAATGCGGTTCCAGAGTACCTCTGAGCACAGCTCTGTGCCCACGGCAGTGTGGCTCGGTGATGACAGAGGCACTCCTGTCAGGTTTGGGATATCAGATTCTCGACAGGTTATGCTCAGGCACAGAAATGAAAAAAGCAAAAAAGAGGAGAATTGCAAGTTAAATTAGAGGTCACTTCAGGCTTCCTTGTCTTGCACTGCAAATGCTGCAAAAAAAACCCCAAACACAGTGGCAAATGATAAATATACTGATAGTGGTAAATGTAATGGTAAATACATACCTTTGCTATATATACTGATTATGGGTATATATGTTTGGTGATACACATCTAAATACATGAATATGCAGACATGCATAGAATGTGTCGCTTGGTAGACTCCAGCAGTGCCTCTGACACTGTAATGCGACAGCATCAAGTAGACCCGACACGGTTACTGTGTACTCAGT
Source organism: Laterallus jamaicensis coturniculus (assembly GCA_022605575.1). Taxonomy (NCBI): domain Eukaryota; kingdom Metazoa; phylum Chordata; class Aves; order Gruiformes; family Rallidae; genus Laterallus; species Laterallus jamaicensis. Next base: position 867,059 of record JAKCOX010000013.1, on the reverse strand, counting down.
TACACAGGACTTGCGTTAAGCTAAAATCAGGACATTTTGACTCAACAGACCAATCTGTTGCTCAGAGCTGCGTTCCCCAAACTCTTGTCGGTGCAGAAGGGCAGGGAGGAGCAGCAGGGGTGCAGCCGGAAGGAGGGGAACCCAGTGGGCTTTTTGGTTTCGGGAAAAACAGACTCTGCTGCTGACAGCTGTAGGTTACCCTTCCAATGATAAAGTGAAAATTCAGACTCGTTCATTAAAACATTAGTAATCATTATGATACTACTTTCCAAATAATAAAATACCTTAAATGATAATTAATTTGCCCTTAACTGACATGCCCGTACTAAGAAAATAAATCTGCTGCAAAGCAAGACACTGAAGATTCACCTCCAAAATTCTGGGCTACCCCTGGCCACATGGCTGTCATGTCTCTCTGGCCATTATTCCTTTTGCATCTGGTTCCTTCAGTCAGCACACAGACTGTGTTTTTCTTTTCTCCTTTCTCTCTCATGTATATATTGCACTAATCCCAAGTTAGCATGCTGTTCTAGCTATTAATACTCCACATAATTGTTTCCACAGTAAATTCTGCTTAGAGTTAAAATCAGGTGGCTACTAACAAACTCAAAAATCAAATGTAAGTGGGAGGCAGATACTAAGCACAAGACAGGTTATTAAGATACAGCTGAGCAATGTTTATTACCAGTGATGTGAGGATTGGTAATAAACCAACACATCTTCACCCCTTCTAGCAAAGACTTTGTGTTTGAGAGTTAAATCAATAAATAAATACACCCTCTTAGCTTATGCTTCAGTTACTGTAAACCAAAATTTACTTCATTTACAATATAAACCGTGCTATTACATTTTGAAAAGCTACTTTCTAGAAGAGAACTAGACTTTTTCTTCTGGTAAAAAAATCATACCAACAGCAAAACTAAAGACTTCAGCTCTGCCTAAAAGTATTTTTTTTGATAAAATAAAGGCTGATGCTACCAAAAAGAGAGAGAAAAGATAGTGAGATGGAGCATGCGGAGATTCTCTGCAATATGTGGATTGCCTTCCTCATTTCAGGGGGAGGAAGATGAGAGCCCATTCATCTTTGCCTTTCAAGCAAGTAGGACACAGATAGGAGTTTGATCTGAGCCAAGTCTAAGGATATAAGTGAATCAAATTGTATTAGCTAAAGGATCAGTTCTACCATTATTTACACCCCAAAACATATTCACATGCATGGACCGTGGTAATTAATTTAACCAATATTTTATTAGGAAACTTAAAAATTCTGTTTTAAAGACATTTAAATAATTTTAAATGTTCTTAGGCAAATAGGATCAAAACCATAGATAATACAAAATTTTTGAAATTAATGCTCTGCATTGACGTGCATCTTCTGAAAGCAACAGGCTATTTAGAGAAATTCATCTTGTACTCAGTGGACACTTGTGAAGCCTGCTCTAGTATTTTATCAGAGAGATTCCCTGCTTTACACATTATCTAAGGCATAATGCAGGGTCATTAGACTAACTTCATTTCAAGAGTATGATTTTAATTCTGATAAGCTCTCTAGAAGATGCACAGGCTATAAAGTATTTTGATAGTTACCCTCTTTCTTCGTTTTGGACCACCATTAATCTTCTCAAAGAGTAAATTCTTGCTCTGGAAGTTGAGAAAAAAAACGCAGCCATTAGACTCATTGCACTCTTCTTTTAAAATATCACTTTTGCTGTTACATGTTAGCAGGTTTGGAAGGGTGTGGGTTTTTTATGGGAAAGATAAACCACAAATAAATATGTGGATATTCCTGCAGTTCTTCAGGAGCAGTCAGAATCTCATCAACAATTCAAAATCCAGTAATTTTCCATTATGTTGAGGTATATTATCATCCATGTTCAGGCAACCAGTACATCAAGTACATATGGTTATATTGATATAGAGTGGATGTTCCCCATCCCGTGATACATGGCATAAACACATAGATTAAAAAAAAAAAAAAATAGTGTGAGGGAGGGGAAGCAGGAGACCTGCCTGCCCCTGGTACATACTTCTATACATTTGAGGTGACAAGAACAGAAGGAAAAAAAAATAATTCCTTGACAAGGGATTTTCTAATTCCTTTTAAAAACAGCAATCGGCATAATTCCTGCTGTTCTGTTGTCTTTGCTTATTCCCTTCTAGATATCAACACTTCCCAGTGCAAAGTTTTGCTGAAAGGAGTTCAGCGCCAACTCTTCCTTTGTTTAAGTAGTGCCCTCAATAACCATTCTAAAAACCATTTGGTCTATAACATTTTTAATGGTGAACCTTTTAAAAACTGCCAAAAACATCTTGGCAGAAGAGAAAGTTATGATGATGAGAAAAGAAAAAAAAAAAACAACAAAAAAACCCAACTCTCTGACCATAGTTTACATAAGCGCATCCACATATTGTTGTATTTCATACAAGTAGTGAATTCTAATAAAGTCTGGAATAACACACACATGCTCAACACATTTTGTTTCAATTGTGTATTACGAAGAAAAACAAAACCAAACCCTAACCTGAAAATGGAAGAAGAATTACATGTATAAAAGCAGAACACTGTATAAACAAGGCCATTAATTCTGTTATAAACAACTGACCTAACGTTGATTATATAAATAGAAAGTGTAATTCTAGCGCGAGACAAATTCACCAAACACTTCTACCCTCTCTGCAGCCTTGATATGAGAAAAAACAAACATTTTCAAGTGTTACAATGAAATCTGCCAAAATTGTCTGTTTTGTACTTCTCGTGTTCATTAAACCCCAAATTCACAAGGCCTATCTCTTGCCCAACCTCAGTTATTTTGTCTGAGCTGTGCCAAAAGGGAACAGAGATGAAGTTGGCCAAGGGAGACATTCTTGGCTAGTCGTTTATGCAAACTTACTTTGGGAAAACTTAAATTTAACATTTTAAAGAAACCCATGGATGCATAAATTATTCTCTTTAGGAAACAAAGTACTGCCGAAGCCTCTCTTTGTAAACTATTTGACTGCATGCTTTTTGAGAGAGAAAGAATAGTGTTTCTGAAATAAAAAGAATTTAACAACTACTGGAGCTAACATTTCTGTCACTCAGGAAAATTGCTTACAATTGAACTGTTCCTGCTCAGGAAGATTGTATTTTGTTTAGTCTGTTTAGGAATGTTTTAAGACCATAACTACTACTTCAGCATTATGTGGAGCGCAAAGCAAATGAGGTTATGGAGCATGAGCTAAGAGTGCGCATGAACGCTAATAGCAATCCTGAAAATATGTTCCACTGCGTAAGGGCTTGAGCTCCTCAGCCACCAAACTTTATCCATGAAGTGCTCACCATTCTCATCCCTCACCTGTGAGCTGTTAGAAGTGAAGAGGCACCTCTGGAGAGATGCCACATGTGAATTACTACTTACCCCTCACTCCTGCAGCTTCTTTTGCACCCTCCCAGCTAGTTGAATTAGATAGAGTACTACAGCTTCGGATTTGGGTGGAAAAAAAGAATCGTATGTTAAAATGCTTGCAACCAGCTAAATAGTGTGAGAGAACTACCACTAAATCTTTCAGAACTCACTGAAATTGGCTGAAGTCAGTAAGAATCTACAGCTTTATAATCTGGACCTGCACCATTATTAAGCATAGCCAAAAAGGAAAAGTGCAGAATTGTACCCATTCAGGAGGGCTTGTTTTTCAGTCAACTTACAGTCTTAATGGAGATACCAAGCATGACAACTTCTAGTACGCTAAATATACTACACTGAATTAAACAATCTGTATTTACTGCTTGAAATTGAATACCAGGCCTATCATAACCCATCCTAATAATCACCACTGTCATCCAGATCTCTAAAAATGTCATTTGGTAAAGAATGATACACTGCTGCTCACTATAACTGAAATTGGAATAAAATTAAATTTATGAGTGACTAGCTTTAGGATTTCATTGAGGTTAGGAAGCCAGAGCTGTCAACTTCATTAACAAGGACTAGAAGATTTTATCCCTGCTTCCCATTTGCTTTTCTTTGTACTGTCTTGGATCCCTCCACCATAGCTGATAAGCAAAACTGGCACTATTTCTACCCTAGGAGTGAAAATTATCCACTACTTCAGTAAAAAGAAAAGTTGATGAAAAACATAATTGCTTTTAATTTTCCATTTGCACTCATTCCTCCTTCTTTTTAATACTTTGTATTTCAATAAATATACAGCTTACATGTAAGCGGTTTTCCGATTTGTATCCTAAATTGTGTATTGTAAGTTATCTTCCTGTAAGTCTTTCTGGATGCCAACAACACTTCTTCAGACCATCTAAAGAGTCAAGTTGCAAGGTGTGGAAAAGGCAGACTCAAATGGAAAGTACTTGTCTCCCACAAGGAAAAGTCTGAACTGATGGGAAATGAAAAAATATCCCAAAACCTCTATGGCCAGAAATTGTAGAAAATATGGTCACACACTCGGGTAGAAACATCATAAAGTCCCTCATCTTACTATTCCCACTGTCCCCTCTGTTTTCCATATCTGAGAAGGAGAGTGTCTTTGGGTCCGTGGACAAGAGGATAAGCTCTGTATCTAACCATATAAACAGAGCCTTTTCCCAAGGCTTCCCACATGTCAGCATCATGATATATGGAGAGTTCTCCCAAAGACAGGAAAAGTCTTCCTCTTTCTTCCCTTGCCTAACAGAGTACATGTGATTTATACATTCAAGTCTTCCTATGTATTAGCAGTGTTAGCACATAATATTTAGCAACTACACAGAATTATACAAGTACATAGCTTCTGGACTTATTTTACCCACATAAAATGTGCCTTTTGTGCACGGGGTACTGCAGACATCCCACAGCCTTACAAGCATTAGTGTGTCACCAAAACAAACCAACCTGTTTCTTTCCTATTATTCATGAACAAGCAGGTCTTTTTCTTCTGACCTGCTGGTGCAATTTGGGTTTTACTGTGGTTTTGCTAAGGAATGCACGCTGGATCCTTGAAAGGACAAATCAGTGGGAAGTGTAACACTGCCTCAACCGCTCCATGGCAGGAAAAGGCAGGGGAGAAGCTCCCCCGAGAGCCACGAGCGCACGCCAGCTCACGCGGGTTCAGGAGACACACTGGCTCCAAGGGCTTCAGACGGTGGTGACAGCCCAGCGCCTTCACAGCACGCAGGAGTTAGTAGAAATGCAGTCTGTAAATACGCAGCCGCTACAGCCTCTGGGGCGTCTGGCCTCAGGCTCTTCCATGGGAAAAAGAGGAACAAGCTGCTGGAGGGCAGAGGGAGTTTTGGTGGGTGGGGGCAGTGGGAGGATGAGGATGCACGCAGTCACCCGCCAGGCAGCCCGCAGTCGGCTGTGTTGGTCATTCACGACCTAATCCTGATGACAGTGAGTGACCTAAAAGATCGGATCTACTTTATAAAGTCTCAGACAGCTGATTTCTAGAGTGCTTTTCTGCTCTTATTTTTCCAGAGAGATAAAAATAACAAAACCAACCATAAACCCAGATACTGCTGCATTTGTCTTTTTAATGTGTAGTAACACAGTGAAGACGGCGAACAGGGTGATTCTCCCGGATCTCAGCAGAACGTTTGCTCGTGCACATTACCAGCTGCTTCATCTCTAATTAAAAAGATCTGGAGTTGGCTATGCTGCAGCTAGATATGATTACTGTTTAGGACCTAACAGTCTGTTTTAATCCATGCATGAGCAGTTTTTTCCCCTGAATTAGTAGTGATGGATGGAGAAATGAGAAAGGCCAGTATTTGCTAATGATTACCTCCCATTTTTTTAAGTATATATGTTGCTGATGACAATGCAGTACGTAATTTTGATTCTGAAATACTGCTATAGGCCAAAGATTTAAAGGAGTGCTTTTATAGTCTTCAGAGCGGCATTCTGAAAGTAAATTACTTATGAATAATAAGAAAACTCATTATTTGGCATAAATAAGAAAGTTCACCATCTGGTGCTTTTAAAATTAAAACCTTTGATGGTAATTACTTCAAATGCAAGAAGAGTTTCCAAAATTTGGATTTTTGGCATGATTCTCTCTAGAAATTTAGCACTCACATAAGTAATTAAGACTATAAATCTTACACTGGTTTGATTATGAATGATGAATCATTGTCTCACAATTACAGCAGGAGAAGACACTGCCAAACGTCCGTTTATCGATATATGCTTACAGAGCACTGGTTGAGGACAGTCTTAAGTAAAGTGTTATAACAACGTAAAATGAGATTCCATGATTTGCTCTAGAAGCATAAATTATGATCACTGTTATTGTTTTCCTGGCGCCTGAAAATGGATTTGGGATTGGACATTTAACTGATGTAACCTAAGATTAAGAAGCAGAGTTCTTTGGAGCCTCTAGCCTGCAGAAATAGTCTAGCTGGAGTTATTAAAGTCCTTGCACACTCGGAGCAAGATTTTTGTCCTTAGTGTAGCTCACTGTATTTATACAATATGTAAAAAAAGTTTTCAGTATAATGTCGTGCACAACCTGAATAGAGGAGGAAGCAGCATCAAGTGCTCCAAATTCCTTTAAGCCAGAGAGGATTCCTTAGTGCAAGTTGCCTGGACCTAGGGTTTTGGTTTTATTTTTTGGGGTTTTTTAAAAGGTGTTTAGGTACTGCTGCACTCCGTCTTGGGCTATTTTTGGTTTGTTTGGGGGTTTTTTTTAGCATCTAAGTAGCTGAACAGTGAATAGTCACTGAACATAGATAATCTTTCAAGTTAGGGTTGCCATGTTCTGAAATCTTGGCTGAAATCTGCACTAGTTTTGGTTTTGTGTTCCCTGTACTTTGAAATGTGGTTTGTTGCATTCATCAAGCACATATACAGTTGTCACGTCTTAGGACAGGTAACAAAACATAGGTTTCTTTTTATTTTTATGGGCTTTTCATTTTTTTCATAGGGCAAGTTCACCTTTTTTGAGAAGTTTAGGGTGATACTTTTTTGCTGCAATAATCACAATATTCTCCTCCTGGGTTCATAGCATCCCACACAGCAGACAATACCCAGTTTCACATGCAACAAAAAAACCCAAGAAGCACATACTTACCCACTTGCCCATGTTGGGATAGTCATGCTCTGGATCAAAAAGGTGTTGGTGCAGCTGGTATTCCCTGCTGAACTCCGCTGTGTCCGGGGTGTTTTCTAGACATCCATCATCAACTACAAAAGCATGTTAGAAAACACTTGAGTGTTTAATAGCTCTGAAACACATATCACACATTTATCAGCAAAATTATTGAATACAATTATGTAGTTAAAAAACCCAACCAAGTATTTAAGGAATTGGTTGACTAGGAAATAGCAAGTATTTTTTTCTTTTGAAAGGAGTTTGTCAGGATATATTTAGTTATTGTTTAAAAAAACAACAAAACACAACCCACAATTTAATGAAACTTCAGAACTAAAATTTATTTCTGAGTTCTCCCCCTCTTTTTTGCTTTTCTTTTAAATTAGTGATTGAGCTTAATTTTACATAGAACTGCATGTTATTCTGATTAAGAAGGGATCCTCATTTCATTTTGAGATGTCCACAGGAAGCTGTAGTTGTTTAGGCAACAGTTTTGATGGTCATGGTAAAACAATGCTGTGAAAAAGACAGAATGTCCTTCACCAAGTAACTCTTCATGGAACTACATTTCTGGTTTGCTACTTTCTTCAAAATGGCTGAAAATCCTTTGTGTGTTCTAAGTTTTCCTAAAAATGTGATGTGGCAGGATTTTTGTGCTTGAAGATCTTTTTGCAGATTGATAACTAATCCAAGGAGTCCAAAAACCTCCTCTAGTAACAACGGATGCTTTTGCAGACAGTATCAGCTTACAGAGTTTTTTCCAAAATAAGTCATCTTTAGACTGTTAAACAAAGATTCAGCAACTTGAAGCCAGAGTAGCTTTTTGGATAGTCCCTCCTGAAGCTCCTGCTTTGTCAGCATGGGGAGCTTGCAGCCCAAGTTCCTCTTAGGTGAACCCAAGGAGGTCCTACTGCTTGGGGCACAATGCTGGGCATCCAGGCAGCTCTATCTGCCAGAGCATGGGCACTCCAGAGGACACACCTGTGGGCTTTCCCTTCTGCCCATGTGTGATCATCATGTAAAAAGGTTGGCAGATTGATTTTTTTTCCCCCTTAGCTGTGAAACTGTAAAGACTTGACTTAAGAATTAGTTAACTCAATAACCTGAGGAGGCTAGTCTAAGTTCAAGAGATACTGATTTCTCCCTCTTATCCTTCAAATTGGGAGAAGTTGCCAGTAGCAAACAGGGGGAAAAGTAACCACACTGGCTAAGTTAACTCAGAAACCATTAAAGTTAACTACAAGCACTTAAAAATTATTTCAGTCTCAGCAGGGGCAGGGTTGCCTCAAGAGAAAAGCAGGTGACAACAGAAATGTGGTAGACCTCCTCAGAGCTTCTGTGGCTTTTGGTAGAAAACACAAAGGGCAGCTGGACATGTGCGTGCCCTCTGCGACTGCTAAGCCAAAAGTCTTCAAGCTCAAGTGCTCCAGGCTTATGTATTCCCGCTGTGGAATGTACATATGTAGACAGTGACTGGAAAAATTGTTTTCCATTAAGCAAATCCACAGACCTGATTGAGGAAGGCCTCCAGTAATTTGTATGCATAATACAGTTTTAACAGTCACCACTTGAATTTCCATTTAAGGCTCTGAAAAACATTTTACTCTAATCCTGGTAGATACTATCTTCAGTCACAGCGTACCTACGACAGAGCCATTTATCTGAGCAGGCAGCACTTCCCTAAGAATCCCCGCTGTTTTCATATCTGACTGTATTAGCTTAGCTAACAAATTTTATTTCACCTAAGAAAGAAAAATTGAAGGGATTTTCAAAGGCATTTGAAATTGGATGCCAGGTTTTTATTTTATTTATCTAATCACTAACAGAAGTCTAATGGACAAGCACAGAAAACAAAGTCCCTGTGTGTGTGCGCACACGCTTGTGTATGTGAAGAAACCTAAACCCGTCATTTGCAACCTGTCAGACACAGCTATATTGAGCAAAATGGAAGATTACATATTATTTCAGAGGACATACAGCCATTGTCACCAAATGGGCTGCAACAGAAAACAGCAAGGGAGAGAGCTGTTCAAAATTTAGTCATATTTTTGAATGAAATGTAAAACCACTCTTCAGAAAACTCTTTTTGACACCTACTTTTTATCAATTCTAAGCTAGTTGGAACATTTTAAATAAGAACACAGACAACTGTTTTGCATTACCCAAATAAAAGAAAACTAAACAGACAAGATTTTGAAAGGATCTCTTAGCTCACAAATAAAAAATGAGCGAAAAATAGAGAACTCATTCCCAGTTCCAGCTCCCAAGGCAGCCAATGGGTGTTTTACTACTACTTTCAGTACTGAAAAATCACTCCTTGGCTCAAATAGCAGGAAAAGGTTCAATTCCCTTAGGATAATGTTGATACCATGCTCATGCAGTGCTGCTTTAAAGACCCTTCAGCACTAGCCACCCGCATAGCTTGGTATATGTGCAGCCTCAAGACGAGGGACATGCTGAGTGTCTCGGGTACTGTACCGCTCCGGTGCTCCGAGGCTGCACTGCTCCCCTGCCAGAGCGAGCCTGCGTGCAAGGAGCTGGGGTACGTCCACGTAGTTCTCCATTTCTTGGCATGGATGCACCCTCAGTGAGCTATAAAGCCACATGGATTAGAGCCAAGGTATCTTAAATATTGACTCATGGTCTGAGTTGGAGATCAGGGCAGACAGTTTCATTCCTCTTGGCACAATGAAAGTCTCTAAAATAAGGGTAAATCTCATCTGTACAGAATGATAACTTTTTTCAGGGGCCAGCCTAAAAATTAACTCCCCCCAGGAACAAGACACTATCATAAATCTCACCACTTCTAGTCTGAGGTCAGGATGCTTTCTTCCACCTCACCTTCTCTAGCAGTCATATAGCAATACAGAAGGTACACATACTTAAAAAAAATAATAATCTCATCTAAACCACCAGACTGCTTGACAGTTCTGTTCTTGGGGTAGAGAATGAAAGAAAACACTTATTGCTGATCAAGTGCCATACTACCTAGTACTGAAACAAAAGACAAATATGTACAGTGAAGACAAAAGTGCAAAGGCTTCAGCAGAATTACCTGTTTTTCCAATAGGGCAGGGATTTGGAGGGTCAGGATACCCTTGATCTTCACTGAAATCCTTTGGTACATTATCTCCCGTCAGCTCAGCCACAATGTTTGGGATATTGCCATAAGGACCCAAGTGCTGGAGACCCTCATGTGCACCACCTAGCAAAGGCAATTTACACACAGTCTTTATACAAGATTAAAAGTGTTTTATTTGCTTCAAGTAATCCAGATTTAGATTTTAAATATATATATATATATAATTGCTATAGAGACAGATCCAAGTTTAGATTTCAACTGTTTGTTTTAGAAATATAAACCTGTGACCTAAATCAAATAATTTAGGTAATGAAAAATAAAACTAGGCAATAAAATAATCCACTTGTTAATTTTAGGGTGGTTTTTTTCCATAACTAAGTTATAGGTAAGAAAATACAAAGAAACAGAAGACAGTAATGGGACTTAATACATTTACTGCACAAGCATAGTCACTGATACTGTTACTGTGCATTGCAGCAACTAAAAATTGAAGAGGATACGGCAAGACAGCATCACAGCAAGAAGTGTTCAAGACTGAGTTGGATGGATATTTGGGCAGTCTGGTGTCCTTGCCCATGACAGTGGGGTTGGAACTAGATGTTCTTCAAGGTCCCTTCCAACTCAAACCAAAGATGACAAAGTTAATGACTTTAGAAAGAAATAATGCTATTTTTACAGTCTAGAAATACACTAAATCAGTCACGAGTGGACCCAAGACATTATGGCAAATTTGGTTGTATACAGCTTGGAAAATTATTTTTAAACCAAACCATTTCTTAGAGGCAAATTTGAGTTTCCTGCAGCAATGGTGAAATGTGATTAAAAGTAAATATTGTTAATGGGAATTCTTGTGCATGTGACTACTACACAGTAGCTATTACAGTATGGAATGTCACATTCAGTGATGTTTACACCTTTGAATAGCTCAGTTCTAATGCAGGCTTTTATATTTGCCTTGCAGCATTACAACAGCAGCATGCAGCCAGTTTTATGACACAGTGGTGGAAGGCTCAACAACACACTTCCTCTTCTTGGGCAAGTGCACGCAACAGCAGTGTGCTACAGCCCTCTCCCACGCCATCTCAGCTTGTGCACCTTGCCTTTGACAAGTAGAGTCTTCCATTAAAGTTTTGGGAACCAGGCTCAGGCCATTCTCTCTATATGCCTCTCCACAAATATTTATCTGCTTCAGATCTTTTCTGCTTGCTTTACTGGCCAAATGCATCTACAGGCTAAAACCCAGCTGCTTGTTGAGTTTTCTAAATACTACTGCACAGTACTCTCTTGAAGTTCAGACAAATAAAAACTTCATTTCAAGCATGCTCTTTTTCCCTGCCATCAGCCAGCCACCACACACACTGCAGCAACAGCTAATGTAGTTAGCAAGCACTGAGATGGTTGTGTGACAGGAGAGCAACATTTTTTTAAAACCCTACAAAATGAGGGATAACAACATACAGTCAACATATAAATTCCACTAACAATAAGAGGAAAAGGAATTTGAAAGATTGGAAGATGTGAGTTGAAGAGTGAACGCAGACACAATTGTTTGGGTAAATAGCACCATCACCATATTATCGCCAAACAGTCTTATTTTCAATTTCTATAATTTTCATATATCCAAAAGATTAGAGTAAAGCCTCTGAACATGAAAACTGTTCCAGAAGAAGCATTCAAATACCCCTGTCCCAACTTACAAATAAATACTACCAGCCTAAATCATTTATACAGCTAGGCATTGTAAGTTAACATAACCACTTTTAAAAAACGGTAACATAAGGCAGTCTTGACAAATTCGGCATTCATTCCTACATTTACAAGTGGCAGTTGAGTCAAATATTTTGCAAATAATCTGTTGGAACATGGCCTTATAGTATCAGAAGCAATTTAGTCTATAAGCATATATATTTCAATTTTATTTGCACAATGGACTAAAATCTAATCAACACACTAATTTTCCTCCTCAAGTAAGTTTCTTATTTTGTAATGAAATGGTGAAAGAAAGTTTTACAGATACGTAACAAATAAAAAAGTAGCCCTATAAAAAAATCTGTGTCTGTGTTATACGAGATTTTCCCTTGCAGCTGACCGTGACACCTGGTACTAAAACCAGAATAGCGTTATACATGCTATGGACTTTATCATGCATTTACAGTCCATAGTTAACACAAAGATGATGCTTGTAAGAGTTGCATAGCTTCACAATAACGCTATGGTCATGAGGTTAAAATAAAAGTATAACATATATTTAATCTAATGTTATTTAATCTAATGTCTAATGTACAGCATAAAAGATTTCTATTGAGCTTCTTCATGAGGACTGATTGCATATATGTACTTAAAAGCATCAAGTTATGATTCTGCTGTAAACTACAGAACCGCATAATCAATACGTGTTTGAACATCCTGTATACAATGTGGTTTGCTATTGGACAATCCCTCAGATAGAAACATCTCTGTGCTTGTATGTGGTGCAGACCTCTTGGCACCAAAGCTCCATCCATAAAGAAAACAGAGGTACTTAGCAGGCTCCAGTGTGCTATATATACATGTAAGCTTAAACCGGCTGCCAAGAATTCCCTTGACTGAGTACAAAACAATCTTTTTATATATTAATATAAAGAATTGTTTCCTTTAGGTATAAATGGCCAGGATTGTTTAAGGCTTCTTTTCCTTTCTTTCCAAAAGTGCTGGAAACAACAGCACCTGCTCTGGTGCCATAATTTAGCACACTTCAACAATTTAATAGCGTTAGCAAAGCTCATTCCTTATAAGCTCTGATAAATTATGCATTCAATATAAACTGCAATAATAAAAATTAAATGCTATGTATATACTAAATTGGGGTATTATGCACAGTATTTAACAAGCTGCGCTAGTTTTGGTATTGCAATGTGCTTGATTTGAAGAAACATTTTAGGATTAAAAGCACTGCAGCTACCAAATCAAAATATTGCTGTACAAACATATATAGTTGTCTTCAAAACCAGCACAAGATGGATCACTCGAACCCAAACCAAACCTTGAGGCAGAGACTGAAAGGAAAAGACAACGCTATTAAATACCAAGGAACTTTTTGTAATTCCTTATCCAAGGGAAGGATGAGAGTGGGAGACATCAGTGTTTAAATTATTTGAACTTGGACTAGCAAAAATCCAGAAGAACAGTACAGAGAAGAATAGCACTGAGAAAGGATTGGCTAGGTAAATCACAGGTTTTCCCATCTCACCTTATGTCTTGTATGAAACTGGCTTGTGTGACACACACTAGCAAAAAAACACCTCAACCAGCTTTCATGCACACGATTTCTGCATGAGCATGTGGCTATTTTATGCTCCTAAAAGATAAACTAGATATTTAAGTCTCTTGGACTGAGATATGTATGTAGCCATCTTCTGGCACTGCACTTGAACTGTTGCTGAGTGGAAAACAAAACATGAAATAATACCACTCCCCATTCCTATAATTCTAGAAAAACCTTTACTTGCCTCACCAGCTACTGCCATTATCTCAACTGGAGATACTCAGAATGACCAAAAAATTTAAATGCATGCATTTAGCTATTTTTTTTTGTAGGACCTCTACTGTCTCTGTGGGAAGACAGCACAACCACTCCACTCTTTGGGGGAAGGGTAGGGGGTGGGGGAGGTGAAGAGAAAAAATCACAAAGAACAACTAGTTTCCTGCCAGTGTCTTTTCCCCTGATCCAACACATCTGATGGAAAAGCTCTTAGCCCACTGAATTCCTGGTTGCTGCTACCCACCTGTTGGGAGCGTAAAGCACAACTGAAAGAAATCTGCTCTCAGAAGCACTCTTCCACATCAAATACAGACAACACAAGTCACAGTGTAGATAGGGTTATGCACTTACAGATTCAGAAAAGAGATGTTTTGGCCAATCTTAGCACCAAGACACAAAATAAAACAGATCATGAGTGTCAGTGGTGACTCATTACATGCCAGATCCTAAATTTAAGCCCTTTGTTACAGAGTCATGCTAGCTGCCTTAGTTTTCATACTTTTGCTCTTAAACAACATGAAGCAAATTCTTAAAGTGTCCAAGCCCTTCCCAGATGTACAGAGGAATAAGCCCCAAATAAGAACTGCATCTCTAAGGATCTTGGCCTGTAAAACTCCAAGCACACACAGCTGCAGGGGAACCTTGGTATATCTTATCCCATTTGGTAAAATTCCTGAGGGAACCATTGCCAACAAGAGATGGAGTGTACCAAAAAAGAATCTGACGTGCCCCTGGTTTTTTTTTTTGCTGTTTTTCCCCCTCACATAATACCAGGTACAGGGAATGACAGAAGGGAAACGCTGTGCTGGAGAAGAAGCCTTCACAGGGGAAGACTGCTCTGGCAGCTATTTGCAACTGCCTCGCATTTCACTAAACACGCAAAGCAACTTAGCTGCCTGAAGAACTTGAATAGAGAGCACCCAAGACTGTTCTTCCAAGATCTGTAGAAGTTAGTTTGTGAGATGTAAATAGATACTAATCAGAGACGCAATACCATCTTTGCTGCTCTGCAAAATCTTTTCTTGATCTAGACTGTTAGTTCTTATCACTGGGAAGATCTTCAAGCACACTTTCCACTGCATCTTCTCTGATACAGAGATGGCTCTTTCTGCTTTAATTGTGACAGCTTTCCACACTGTCCACCTTTCCACCCCCCAGTCATTTTGCCATATCTACCTTTACTGTGTCACTATCACATTCAAAAGTGAGGCCTCATCCCTAAATCAAAGGCAAGCTTGCAAGTATGCTTTCTGGTGCTCTTGTGTCTTAAAATGGGACACCATCCATCAGCTTCCTTTTTCCTTCCATTTATTATTTGCAAGACTCCCCACCGTGTAACCTGATTAATTCATACTGTCCAAAAAATCCTGAAGGCAAAATAGGCATTTTTGTTTTCCTTACCCTTTCTACCACTGCTGAAAGCTTTACAGTCCCAGTGCCATTTTCAGTCCTCATCTTCAGCTAGATTCATCCTATGGTGCTATTCCTTGTTGCTGAAATTGATTACAATCAGGAACTGAAAGGCTCTGAAAAAATTGCAAATTATCACATTTTCTCTGTTCCACAGAAGCTTCTAAACAAGCAAATAGGGAAGGAACAAAACATAGGAGAACCACAAGGGAATGGAAAAATGCAGCCCTAGCCAACTTCCTTAACCATTCAAGAGCATATCTGGGGAAACCCGAGACAACTGCAACTATACATACTCAGGCATTCCAGACTCAGCTCTTCTCTCCTTTTAAAACTATAAAGACTAATTTTCTTTTTCTCTGCAGAGGGACAAATTCATTTTGATTTGTTTTCTAAACCCTTAAGTGCTCACAACATGTAATTACTGGCCTTGCTTTAAATGAATTATTCAATTTTATCCCATACTTTAATTACAAACAGTAAAAATATTTAAGATACGTAATGCTTTTGTTGTGACATTGTTAGGACCAAAGTAATGCCCATGCCTTTCTCACAATAAATTTATAACAGTAGCTTATATGCCCTTATCATTCATTATTCAAATTGTATACACAATAAGAAGAAATCCAGCAGCTCACTTGCTGACAGAGCACAAAAGCTATCTCCGATGCCTCCCTTGGTTGAACAATCTTCCAACGGGCTGTATTCATCTGCCTTTCAGTCTGAGCAGAAAGCTTTCCATGTGGATAAGCTTACCCCTTTTACCAACGCAGTGCAACCTGCAGTGTGACAGGATCGCTGCTGTTTGCCACACAGACTTCCAGTTACCACACGTCAGTGGAGTCAAAGGAAGGTGGATGCAGCAAGCAACACACACCTCGCTAGTGACCACGCGTGCAGCGCTTGGCTCTATGAAACAAGGCAACAAAATGAAGCCAGTGATCTTATCTACTTTATCCCATGAGGGATGAGACACTATTCCAGTCCTAAAAACTTGACTGAAGAAGCCTGATATTCAGTAGCGTTGACGTTGGTGTGTGAGAAGCCCAAATGCTCCATCACTGTTAACATACCCAGAGAAAAATAGTCTTTTCAATCCTGCAGTGTGAAGCGTGGAGGCATCAAAATTGTCCCGAATGGGACCATATTTTCTACCTACTGCTCCACTGAACTTCACGATCTTCCTGTTCATTTCCCATTCAAAGTCACTTCAATCCTATTTGCCATGTAGATGGTTCAAAGTCTCAGCTGGTTCCTTAGCAGAAGCATTTAAAATCTTCACCTGTGTGACGACTGCCACCAGTGTAATTTGGTAACTCCCTCAGGTGGCCTCATTGTGAGCAACTCCTGAGTCATTGCTTGGTGAGCCCGGTATAACCTCACAGCTCCAGAAGCACAAGCTTTCCTATTCAAAAATTCTGCCAACACAGTGCAAATCAAGACAAGGGTTTTTTGCACCTCAACAAAAGCTCTGGCACATGATGAAGAGGCAAGAGAGCAGTGAGATAATGAAGAGCCCTGCCAGATAAGACCTGGTCCAGCACTGCTCTTTGGCACTGCAAGAGGGATTTCGGCCAGCTAACCTGATGTACTAAAGCATCCCAAGAGGAGAAAACAGCTTCTTCCACCCTCCTGTTCGTCAGCTGAGAACATTCTTCTTCTCATTCATCTGTGAGGGCACTGCTGGAAGCACGCAGGACGGGAAACCTCCAGATATCCTGTCTCCTGCACACACCACCACCAAGAAAAGCAAGCAGCTCTTCTTTGTCTAGAATTCTAAAGTATCTTTTAATAGAACTAATTATATTTTAAAAAAGCTTCTCTTACTGCAAGCTAACTTAAAATTCAAGTGGGAGCAGGGGATATACATAAGATTTTGAAAACAATTACAAAAAAGTATAAACTCTAATTACCGTGCCCAAGCTTTTACCTTACTCATGTGAAAGACAAAAAGGGAAAAAAGTCTCTGAAAACAACAGCTCCTCACAATTTGGCCAATCTTCCACTGGCAGATTTTTAAAAATACTTACAAATTCTATTTCATGGCTAGATCATTTTTTACAATTTCTTAACAAATTTCTAGATAGCATCTGTGAACACCAGAAAATGTAAGTACTATAAAGCATCAGACAATACAGAATTTATCATACTCTCCTCAGGTTACTTACCTCGCTTATTGGGTCATTCCCCTCTGGTAACATGTACAGGAAATATTCTGGATATGTTTGTCTAATCCCATTCTAATTGATTAATTACCTCTAGGTACCTGAGAATCTACTTAATTCTAAATCCCTACAGACCTGCCACCTTTCTTCCCGGAATGACTCCCATCGCAACCTGCTTTTTCCTTTGCTGGTATCTATATGGGCAGCTCCCCAAATTCCCACATGGCAAAGCCCATGGTAGTCACACCTGCAGCCTTTGCTGGATCCTGCCCTTGCTCCTCAAGAGGGAAAGCTGTCAAACACATTGAGGTAGCACAATACCACATCCACATTGCAATACAAATACCAACTTTGTTTTCTTATTATTCAACACTTATCATGGCTTATAAATTCATATGGAAGCAAGGATATTATGGATCAAATTTTCAAACACTTTTCCATAATAAAATAAAGAACAAATAATGTCATACCACCTCATTTTCCTGTCTGCAGAGTTATAGGTATAATCATTTTACATGCAATTTCCTCACAGAGTAGAGCCATATCACTTTCTCAGATGAAGAAAACCCACTGTAAACCATGGCTGCCATTTGGCAGTGTCAGTTGGCACTGTCATTAACTTTTAAATCTCCAGAATTAGCATGCTAAATGACCTTTCTTATGACACACACCACTTCCTGACATTCAAATTTCGGCTACATTCGATGTTACAATTTGGGGAGTAAAATACAAAGAAGAAAATAGGTACTTTTAGTCAGATCTATACAAATCCAGGTGCCTACTATATTAAGGTATAAAAAAGTGCAGCTTTACCACTTTAACTTTATGTTAGGAATCTGAGGTGTCCATATTAAATTGTGAAACCCTATTTCCTAGACTATTTCAGTAATGTGCAAAAATAAAAAACCCCACAGCCAACACAATACCCTAAAACCCAAACCCCAAGCAAATCACCACCACAAATAAAGAAACAAAAGCCTAAACCCTGAAAACAGGGACCAGAAGAATGGCATTGGGGTTCAAATTTTAAATGCCAGGCCCATAATGTAGCATTTGATTAAAGTCATGTGTGCCTCAGCAAAAGCAGTCCCACTGTGAAGGCAAATTTACATTTCCACTGCAGTAGGGCTTTCTCTATAGAACAGATACAATAACCCAAATCCCAAGTGACTGTGTGGTCCCTTTATGCTAACTGGACACTACCAATTCACCCTAAAGCTGCAAAATTGTCCATGGGAGGTCTGCCCCAGCCCAGCGGCACTGCTGCCTCCAGATGCTAGTGCAGAGGTTGTTAACTAGAACCATTCCATTGCCAGGTTTGCTGACCTCCAGATATTCTGAGTGACAATGGATATCCTCTGTCAGCCAAGGAAGTCCAAATATATTTGTGTAGAAACACAGCACACACTCACCCAAAATCAAATGCGTGCAAAGGCCATTTCTGCACTGGTTTCACTGAGTGCATTCATAAGTGAAAAGTTTTGGCAACTTTCTCAGAGATTTTACAGTCCTTGTAGGAAACCAGTAGCAGTCTTGTTAGGCATCATACAGGGCAGAGAGCGAGGTAATTCCAGCACTGTCTGTCCTAGTTTTCTTATTAGGAAAATGTGAACAAAATAGGCATTGTTAACATGCATGAGAAATCTGCATAATTTTACAGACAGTGGATTTCATGCAAAGTGCTCTTTGTACAGAATCTGCGCTGATAAGCCATTAAGTACCGGTTGTTAGTAGAAGTGTTAGCATAATGTTCCAGACTGTGCGAGTTTTCTCATCAGGCGAACAGTAACTAACTTTTTCTAAAACAAGAAACAGGTATTTATTTCTTTCCAAAATACTCAAATAAGCCCAGCCTTTTCTCAGTGGCTATAAGCAGTCTGCAGGAGCCAAAACCCTCCCAAAGAGGCATCATATTTTCTAACCCCTACAAATGCTCAGGATTTAAGATTCATCATTTAGTGTTGTCGTTGAGGCTGACAGCATTACGCCTCCTTTGCGGACTGAAAACTTGAGGCTTTCTGGGCTGTCATGCCAGCACCTTTATCAACCATCACCTTGTTTGAAGTGTTTCTAAGAAAGAAAACCAAACCAGCCAAATCCAACATAAACAAACTACCCAAGAGGTTTCAAGAGGTTTCCCGTTGCATTGAATTGTCCAGGAGGCAGTGAAAATGTGAGATTATATTCGCCAAATGAAAACAGGACTTCAGGTCTCTGGGATGAAGTTCAGTGCTATAAACTGCCCGAGCTGAGCTACTGGTGCCCTCGTGTGTTTAACTGAGATTTTACTTTTCACCTATGCATGGTATAACAGTGCTGAAATACACACAATGTACATAATCCCTCCCCCTTTCCCCAAAAGCCCCTTAAATATTGGCCCAAGCTTATTGTAGCTTATTAAGGAAATTAAAACTTTTTTAAAAGTGGTTGCTTACCTCAAACTCCCTATCAGGCAGAAAAAAAAATAAAATCCTGTTTTTGAAACATTGAAGGCATTTCTTTATTCTTTTGTCTTCTATTAACATAGATGCAGCACTCTTCTTGTCAATAGGAAACTTTAATATAGCACAGTGGTGATAAACCTATATGGTAACTACAGAAACACAGCTACTCATTAAAAATTCCTACTCTGTTTTCTATGGTTTTTTCCCCTCTTTTTATAAATACTGCTGAGCGACTCCAATATAGCTTTCTGAAAAGCTAAATTAACAAGGAGAGCAAATATTAATAGAGAAATTAGAATAGTTAATAGGGGTTTGTTACTTTAGGAATCAGGGGTGTGTGCAGAAAGAAAATCTGTTCTGTGGCCAGCAAAAGCCAACTGCTCCTAAGATACCATCTCGGGTGTTAAAAACATCTTCGCCTGCCACTCATCACGCAGGATCTGCTTGGCTTCTGCCGTGCTGACACGCACCATCTGCCGGCTGTGGTGCCCAAGTACAGGGAATCAGCCAGCAAATTCCCATTTTCCTAACGTAATTATCCTGCAAACTGCTTCCACGCAGCTAACAGCGCTGAGGAGGAGGGCTTGTGTTGCCTCCATACCTCCCTGTGGGCTCTGGGTGATGAAGCCCACTCCCACCCAAGAGAGAAAGCCATCACGCTCACAGCCCTCCAGACCTCTGGGCTCTCCTTGGATTGCATACAGCTTCCAGTTCAGAGTCATTTCTTTGTACATTAAGCTCTCAGTCGGGCATTTTCTAGGCTCTACTATTGTAGTGAATTGACCTTAGGTCACAGGTATATGGACAAATGTGAAGGGAAAGAAACAAAGCGTGTATTTATAGATTTCAACGTAAGAAAGGGCAGTAACTTCTTCCCGTTAACAGGCTGCACTTTTTCTCCTACCCGTTCACAAGAAAAATATCCGGTCACTTACAAAAGAGAACACATGCTGCTAAAGGCATTTTCTGAAAAGTGTCCATCTTTTCGTTGTCTTTGACACAGAGCAAGTCTGTGGCTTCCCTTACCACAGCCAAGGCAGCCTTAAGATTTGTTTTTTTTAGTGGCGGGGGCAGAGAAGATGGGAAGACCATATATAGTTCTCTGCAACACATCCACCCTCTGTTTTTTAGCATTTTAAAGTCAAATATGATGATTAACACCGGAAAAAATGTAGATAGCTAAGATGGAAAACGGGCATAATTAGGAAATCTGCGGATGAACTAACAGCAACAGTATTTTTGCTACATATAAAATTATTGAGACCTTCTTCAGCTGGAAAAGGTTATTATAATAATCACTCAAGTGAGCAAACATTTCATTATAATCAGGCTGGTAGTATAAACTTCTCTCTATTATGGCAGCCTCAATTTGTTTCCAAAATTCAAAGCTGCAGAAACTAATTTTTCCTGATGGCCTCTTGTTTGCAAGTGTACACATATAATGGGTGAAACCAGTGGTACTTCTGGTACCCTGGCTCGGCTGAAGCTATCAACACTGCTGCAGGCCTACACCACTGGGGAAGCTTCTGACAAAAACATCTTGTTAAGTAAGGCAGTTTTCTGTATGAACATCCTAAATTTATTAAGCTCTGCTTGATAAAGGTTTTTTTATACTGAGGTGTGAGATCTGGTCCAAATGAGAAACAGACATCATCCAGAATGGTCAGTGGGTTGATGATGAGGAGGCAGGCATGGGATGAGCCAGGTTTTGAATTGTCTATACTGGTCACTGCAAACTACAGCCTGGAAAGTGGCTGGAAGTAGATACTGCTGGCAGCTCAGAATTTCTCATAAAAAGTAAGTTTCATACCCAAGTATACTCTCCACTGCTTTCAGGCAAAAAACTTCCCAGTGAAGGCAGTACCTCAGGAGAGTAGTTAGCAAATTACCACTTTGCTGTCATGGTGTTTAGGATGAAAACCCTATTTTGCTATGATATGCTCCAATTACTGTTAAACTTCCCTCTTCCTTTCCCCCTTAGTTTTCCATTATCCTGCAGACTTCTGTAAGCATTTGCACACAGAATCATTAGCCGTTGATAACAGTGTAACTGTGTTGTGGGGAGTTCATAGGTGAAACCTTCAGAACCTGAAACCTTGACTGATGTACTCTAAAAACACATGCAGTTATTTTTTTCTATAGCTCAGCCATAAATCACCTAGTGTTCATATGGATACCACTGGGAACATCAATCACAAGTCCTCTCTCAATCTTCCTCAGTACCCCTGTGTCAGCCAACACCTGTGCTACAGACACAAGTTGTTTTGCTTTACCATTACAACCCATGACACTGTTTCTTGCACTGTTCAGTTTGCCTCCTTGCACACTGGCCAAGAAGTATCTGAGATACAAGCAAGATGTAAGAGCTCAGCACTATCCAGAACACACTCCCAGAAAGTCCTACAGATCTGTTTAACACGAGCAGAGACTGGAGCTTCCTTTTCCAAATAAATTCTGTTTCTAAATCCCGTGATGAAATTTCACAGAACATGTAAGATCCAAAAACTCCAAAACAAAACAAGAAAAAAACTGTTCAGAAGGTTCACAGTCTTTTTACCATACTGAGCATTACATGTCATCTGCCCACAACAGGGCAACCTGTCACGGGATTCCTTGTTCAAATGACTCATTCCTCACCAGAGGACAAGGTCCCTGCCTCAATCCAGCTTCAATTCTGTTTTGATTAGAAAACATCATCGGACTGGAGTCAGTAGGAGGTCAGGAATGCCAGTCTCCTGGCAGTAACTGTGTACTGTGAGACCACAGGGAAAATGGTAAAAACTGCAGTTTTTACTCAGGCAAATGCTGTATGTGGAAGTACAGGATTCTCTTACAGAGCAGGACTGTTTTAAACAAAGGGCTTACCAGACCATTTCAGCAGGTCTGTTTCCAAAGTGAATCCCCTAATAGGAAGTGAGATCCATTGTGCAGGCTTTTCCCAAAATCATGCAAAAAAATAAAGACTGAAAGAGGATAAACCAGAGCACTGTTAACTGATCACTAACCGGTATATTAAATTCTGAAGTCTTTCACAATGTAATAATCACTGGTAAAGAATGAAATGCGAGTTTTGTTGGATTAGCTATCCTGTAGTTCATGGTTTATATTTAAAGACAAACTCATGGTGAAAACTTACTGCATATATTAACATTTTTAAAAAGCAGTATGAGAAGGTATTGTGTAGAATGACACAAAATCAGGTTAATCTTGTAACCCAAACCAACGCTTTCAAAACACTTTCTTAAACTGAAGTTTCTAATCATATACGATCTGTAGATAGTTATCTCTTGAAAACATAAGAAACCCAAGAAAGAGCAAGGGATCACTATCTGAGAAACTTACCACAAAACACCCTCCGGAAATGTTTGTTTGCACATGTAGTTCTACACTGAGTGATGGTCTTCATGTGACAAGGATTTTTTTGCCTTTGCAGAGATTTCTTAATAGGCCTTTAAATGTTAATGGTGGACTGGAAAAGTCAGTCATCCTCATCTGATCAAGAGGGGAATGTTAGGTATGACAAATAATTTGTCACCTTTGTGTTGTACTCTGTTCTATGCACAGGAGTTTTGTATATTTTTTAAAAAGGAAAGAAAAGGCAAGGGTGTGTTGTTCAACTAATATTTTGTGGAAGACAGTATGGACGACTGCAAAACTGGTATTATTCGAGTCTCACAAGCACTTGAAAAGTCTCAATACTTAAAGAGATTCTTAATTTAGTTTTGCTAACATTGTAAGTAGAAAATAATGGCAAACAGATGAGATTAAGTATTTGTCAGAGAGCCAGATTTGCTTATCTTTTCTAAGGTGGGTTTTGGAGGTTTTGGTTGGTTGGTTTTTAAGTCCGGGGGAAAAAAAGGGGATGGAGTCCCCTGGAGGAATAAAATTACTCACTTCTACCAGTCTGTCCTAACTTCTCTACATACAGACTCCTTCTAAGGAGTAACATGTGGCCTGTGCCCTCTCCTTTAAGATGAATCCCTGTCATTTGTTTGCAGAAAGTGTATGTCCAACAAACTTTCTTTAGCAATTATCTCCTAGAAATGCCAGTTCAGCTATAAACCACTCCTTAACCTCTATTAAGGTAGCTGCATCTCTTTGGCCAAGATAACCTTAGATCCCAGAGGGGACAAAACAAAAGGGCATTGATTTACAAACTGTCAAGACTTGCTACATTGTGTCAGAAAGGTTCTGAGAGAATGGGTTTCTGCTCTGTTCTGATGTTTGTGCATAGACTATATTTGGAGTTGCATACCTTGAACCTTTTTCTGTAGCCCCAAAACAGAAGCTAGCTTAATTATACTTCAAAGAGTAACACACTGCAGCATGATCCTTAACATCTGAGCCAGACAGTTCAGATGGTTTGTGTTGATAGTAGACTGATTAAAAAAAATTAAAATAAAAAACTTTACTCATACTTAGTGAGACCAAATGTACTGGCCAGAAACCCCAACCTGAGCCCAGAGCATTCACCTCACAGTGTTGAGGTGGATGCAACAAGAAGACTGCCCACATCTTCTGCTTCCTGCCTGAAGCCCTGTGTGCTCCTGTCCCGCACAGGGCTGCACAGCATTCTGCAGCCTGTAGGCAGAAACCCCTCACAAAAGCTTTCTCCCTTTATCTCACATGACATTGCAAATTATTTTTCTTTTTGTTTCCTGGCCTGCAAATGTTTCTAAAAATCCATGAGATTTGGGCTCTGTAGCTCACATTTGTTTCATGTGAAACATATGTATTTATACACACTGTTGAGAAAGACTTCAGTAAACCCATTGTTCTGAGGTACTAGAGACCAGACAGTTTTAAGACGATGTGACTTTTCTATAAAGTCTGTGCTTTTTAATCCACTACTGCTTCTGCCAAAATCATTACATTAACAAAGGCAAACAATGGATAATGATTTTTAAAACAAAGATCAGGCAATGCCGTTTTGAAGAAGTCCATTATTTTTAAGCTCAGGATATTCTGCATCTATATGTAAAACAATAACTAGTACCAAAAGATACTAATAAATTCATCGTAGTTCAAAGTAGAAATTGACTACCTTCAATGCTCTGTGGACCAACTAGATTCATAGCCTGGTGCGCTGGATATTCTACCCGGGGCCTGGCAATGCCCAACTGCTCCATAACCCCATGGAGGAGCCTCTGAATATCTGCCTCAGAAACCCTGTCAGGGGTCCTAGGGCTGTGGCTAAAAGACGAGGCCAATCCAAACGCCATCAGAAATATCATGTTACAAAGCAAGGTGGTCATCATCCTGGTAGCCACTCTTCTCCTGAGAAAAACAAAGGAAA
The DNA here is from genome assembly GCA_022605575.1 of Laterallus jamaicensis coturniculus. Classification (NCBI taxonomy): domain Eukaryota; kingdom Metazoa; phylum Chordata; class Aves; order Gruiformes; family Rallidae; genus Laterallus; species Laterallus jamaicensis. The sequence goes on along the minus strand of JAKCOX010000013.1, from coordinate 842,083 downwards.
TTGATTATAAATTATTGTGGGGGAAAAAAGTCCAGCACCTATGCTACACATAACTTCCGATCCTACTACTTACACAGTTAAGTACCACAGCTTCTAGGAGCAGCTGAAAGCCGAGTCAGCTGAAAAACGGGCTGGAGCAGGGGGTGGGGAGAGGGGGAATAGGGTGGCTAGGGTCTTTTAAGAAAATTATTAACTAGTAAACTGCAGAAATCAATTTTCTGATTTGCATTTGCCCATAACATTCGTTAACAGGCACTGCAAACAAAATGGATCCGGTTTCATTTAATGAGAATATGGAATACGTTTCTCCTCCCTCCACACCCCCCCCCCCCCCCCCCCCCGATGTTTATTATGTGATTTTATAAGGCTCTGGCCTAAAAGCAAAGAACTCTTCAGCCAAGAACTGTGTTTTCCAAGCTCCATTCTTGCATCGTCTGAAAAATTAATCACCAGAAGCTGCTGAGCAACCTGGATTATATTTTATTTGTCCTTAAGACAAGCAGCTTCCTACTTCACATGCATCATGCAGGTTTCATTTATTGGTTGAATCCCTTTCATGAATGGCTGCACGGCAGTTTAATCGGGCAACAACCCAGCCCCTCGGAGAGGCTGAATTTTAACGGAGATGCTTGTTTCTCAACGCTCCTTTTCCTCTCGCATCGAAGAATAATTAAAATGCATCACTTCCAATCCCCTGAGTAAACAAAAAAAAAATCCCTCAAGCCCCCCAGGTTCGCCTTAAAACATACACATCTGCCTGATGTCCCCACGGCAGGCACTAAGATGTCGCCTGCCCCAGCGCCCCCCGCAAGGCACCTGAAAGCGCCCTGGAAGCAAAAAATGGCTGAAACTCCCGGGCTGGAGATGCTCCCCGCTCCGCCTGTGCGCGGCTCCCCCACCCTACATCTCCGCCTCATCAGCCTCTGCGGGAGAGCGCCGCACGGGAGCCGAGCTGCCCTTTCTCTGTTGGGAAGGGAAAAGCCGGCTTTCGGCACAAGCTTCCCCGGTGACATGCAGACGAGCAGGGATGCCGCTCCGCCGCCTGCTCCACCCTGCGCCTCCGCGCTGCGACTGTGATCTCCTCTCCTCTCCGTTCCGTTCCGTTCCGTCCCACCCAGGTCAGCTCAGCAACGGCTCGTAGCCCTCTCGTCCGATCCGGTCCGGCGCGGTCCGGCCCAGGCCCCGCCACCGACCCCCGGGAGCACCGCACTCACCTCCCGCTCCTGGCGCGACTCCGCGGGATGCGACGGCTCCGCTCCGCGCATCCTCTGTGCGTAGCCACGGCCCCTCGCCCCGCTCCCCCCCGCAGCCGGCCCCGCCAGCTCCTCGCGGGTACCTGCCACGACCATGCGGTGCTGCGCGGATCTGGCCGGTTAAGAAGGTGACACAAAGCTTAGGGGTCGGGATCTCCCTTTTCAGCTCAACACAATAAACGGCGTTGGTGGTAGATTAACAGCTGCAGAATAAAATATGACATTCCTAGGACCATGCCCAGTTCCCCACCACAGTTTCTCTGCCTGGGACAGTAATCAATATCGTACCTACAGAGTGATAGCTTTACCACCAGGTAACGACATGGCAACCATATCTAAGCACTTGCAGGTAAAGGTCTCCAGGGTCAGCAAATCCACATGCATCGTCCATAGCAGAGGTTATCAAAAAGGCAATTTAGCAAGATCCTTTTGCAGTTAAGTCTATGTAATATCCCTATGTAATAGGAGTTGACAAAATAGTAACTTCTAAAGACATTAGGTAACATCTTCACTGCTACTGACATGAGCGTGACATGCTCCCCTTTAGGATAACTATCTACAGAAAAGCTCTGACTTTATAACCCACAACAGGCTTATGAACTACACCTTCAAATGCAGATCACTGGCTTTTTACTGATCTCTAGTACATCACACGCTTGTAACTTGCAGGATTGGGCTCCATCGGGCATCTAGTCTTTCTACAAAACCTGATTAACTTTACATAATGGATGTGTGCATGTTTTAGGTTTGCATGGCAAGGTTTGGGGGAGTGGGGGGGGGGGGGGGGGGGGGGTGGTGCAGGGGGGGCTTCTGCAAGAAGCAGCTAGAGGCTTCCCCTAGGCTCAATAGAATAAAATACCAGCTGGGCTCAAGGCTAGACCTGACCCCACCAAGGCCAGGCCCATCAGCGGTAGTCATAGCACCTCTGTGAGTCACATTGAGGAAAAATGAAATAACTGCAACCCCCATTACTTATCTCCCAGCTTGGTGGAAGGAGACAGAGAAACCATGAATAAAATTGAGCCTGGGAAGGCCGGGGGGTGGGGAGAGGTGTTTTAAGATTTGGCTTTATTTCTCATTATCCTACTCTGTTGTGATTCAGTAATAAATTAGCTACATTTTATTCCATGTTGAGTCTGTTTCGACCATGGTATTAATTGCTAAATGAGCTCTTCCTGTTCTCATCTCAACCCAAAAGCCTCTCATTTTTTCCCATGCCTGGCTGAGGCGGGGAGCAATAGAACAGCTTTTGTGGACATCTGGCCTCAAGCCAGGGTCAACCCAGTGGTGTGCAAACTGTTGTGTAAAGACCCTACAGTTTTCTTTGACAATCTTTCCTGGTGTTTAAGGGGGTGTTTGCTTTTGATTATTTTTCTTTTCAGGCCCCTACCACCATCTCCCTTTCTTACCTTTAAGTCTACCATGTCAAGACCCACTTACGTTGATCAAAAATAGTTTACTGCCCCATCCATGACAGGTACATTAAACACTTGGTACACTTTAACAGCATGTGGTGGTTTAGGCGTGGCTGAAGGCCCACAAAAGTCAGTCTATCACTCCCCTGTTTAGTTGGACAGGGGAGAAAATATGCATTGAGAGGCTTGGGAGTCAGGATGAGGACAGGGAGAGATTATCCTGTCATCAACATCATGGGTGTGTTAGAGTAAGACCTGTTTTTTCTGATTAATTTTGCTCATTGTTAACTGGAAAGTTAAGAACTGCAGTTAGATTGAATAGCCACATGTCAATATGTAATTGCTTAACGTTTGTTATTGTTCAACACTTCTTAGTTTAACCTAAGCATGTAAAGCTTTAGGGACTTGAATGGGGAGACCTGTCTAACCATATAAGGAAGGAACCAATCAGCAGACGACTACGAACCTTCATTGCAACGACCACCAGGAGGCGTAAGTTATAAGAACCCCCTAGCAACAACTGGCGGAAGTTTCGAGAACCCCCTGGCAGCCACTCACACATGTGCAGAGTAACAACAGAAGTTTCGAGAACATGAGGAAGGCAGGACTATAAAAGAAGGAGCCGAAAACCACGAGGTGTGGCAGCTGGTAGAAGTGGAACCTCCCCTGTGCTCCCCTGTCACCCAGCACTGAAAACTTGCCTATACCTTGTTAGCTTGCTGTAATTAATAGTTTGATTAGTTAAAATCTGATGAGTCTCAATTTATTACAGTGGGCAAAACAGACTCAACACAGAGTGAAAGGAAAGAAAACTATTTAACTTACTACACTACACACACAGTGAAACCAGAGTCAGATAATGAGACAGGCAATCAGATCTTAAAGCACCTTCTCCCACCCCTCTCTTCTTAGCAGACTTTTCTTTAGTCATGATTTCCCTTCTTCACCCCAACAATTGTGGCACAGGGAGAGGCAGAGACTGGGAAACTGGGGCCTTTAGTCAGTTCCTTGGCCAGGGGGTGGGGCATTCATTCTATACACATTTCCCCTGCTGCACCATGGGGTCCCACCCATGGAAGACAGTCCTTCACAAGCTTCTCCAAGGAGAGTCTTTTCCCCCAGGGCTTGTATCTCACCAGCTGCCCTGGCGGGCAGTAATAAATCACAATGTCTCTCAGTCCCAGTCCTCCACGGGGTCACAAGCCTCCCCCCAGCAAACCTGTTCCAGCACAAATCTCTCTTACTCATCTCTGTGTCTCTCTCTGTCTCCATGGTGGGCTGCAAGTGCTGTCAGGGGCTTGCTCCAAGGCAAGTCACAGCATCTCCTCTGTCTTCACCTGCTCCATCCAGCATGGAGCCTCTCCCTGCAGTACAGGTGGGGTTCTTGGCCTTTTCCAGGGGCTGCAGGGGGAAACTTGCTCCCCTGTGGGCTTCTCCATAGGCTGCAGGGACATCATTCTCCCCAGCACCTGGGGTGCCTCCTTCCCCCCTCCCCAGCCTTGGTGCCTGCACGGCTTGTTACATCTTCTCACTCCCTTCCCCAGTGGCAAAAAGCACATGCTTGCATTTTTGTTTCTCCTATGTGATTCACAGAGGCGCTGTGACCATCACCAATTGGCTCTGCCCTGGGCAGCAGCAACTGTGGCCTTGAATTGGCTGATGTTTACTGTCAGGGGCCTGCAGAGACCTCTAGCTGCTTCTTACAGCAGCCATTTTCTGCAGCCTCCATTCTCTGCCAATACCCAGCTACACAAATCTGCGACAGAAAAAAGGTCTCAAATCTTGCTCTTTGAAACACAGATTGATGTGACTACTCACCATTTCAGGAGTAAGATCTCATTTTCTTTCTCATAACATTGCCTTTATCTCCTTGTGTCCCATTCCTATCTCCAATCTCCTTGCATCAGCTATGACCCTTATTTGCCTCAGTAAAATACTAAGCATGGTACTCTGGTGCCTACATTCAATTTACCAAGGGATCAGCTGGCACCTGCTAATGGCAGAGGTTAGGAACACACAGCTGAGAGGAGCAGCTTCCTCTTTGGACAGCCATGAACTGTTACAGGAGCTCCTTTATCCTTAATCTCCCAATATTTACCCATACCATCCTGTTCAGGTGCTCTCATAGCTCTTTCCCTAGTGATTGATCTTAGCAGCAACAGAGTGAGGCAGCTCAGCTGGGCATGATGGGGCAGGTTTCCATCAGAGCATTGATCTTAACCAGTTCAGCTAGTATGGTGGTGGTTATGTGTGGAAGGAGAAAGCAAGCTGAACTGTTCCTTTAATTGACATATATAGCTCTCAGGAAGCTTAGAAGCTTACTCCTGCTAACTTACACTACATCATGCTAGTTGTGAGAGCCACCAACATGCATTAACAGTAAACAAGGAGAGCCAGAACAGTCACCTCTGACTTTAGTCTTTTGAAACTTGATCATTTATGTCCACAGTCTACAAATGACAGTGTAATCTAAATTTCTAAATTGTTACAGAACAGGCTCAGAAAAGGGACAAAACCAATGGTTTTATTAAAACCAAAAGTACCCGATGCTTTCAGCTCTTAACATTTTGCCAATAAGCTATTCGCACATACAGAAAGTTCATTAACAGTTTAGTTTCAAGTGTCCACTCTTAAATAATCTTACCACTGATGACAGACATAAACAGTTTTCATTCCCAAAGTTGTAAACATTTGCTTGTGCAAGTCAACATTTAACACACTATGGCTTCTTACATTTATTTCTTGCAACATTATCAGCATCTAAGACCTGCTTCTGCACCATCTAGTCAACACTAGTCTATTGCTCTAAAAATAAGTTAAAACCCTCCTCTCGTATTAAGATAAAACATTCAACTGCTCACAACTGAAAATACTTGGTACCTATTGCAAAACATATTGCTGGATGAAGTTAAGACTTTTCACTTCTTGCATAAACTGCACATTTTTCATGTGCTCTAATAATCCTCCAGTGTGCATACACACACCAATTTACCTACTCAAAGAAAGCACCTCCCAATTTACTCCAATAGAAGTTAAAGAACCGTAAGCAGTAGAGCTAGTGTAGAACTACACTACACTTAAAACTAAGTATCAAATCAACTTAAACAATACTCAGCATCAAGACATTTACCTTTCATGTCTGTTGTTTTATGTGTCTCCATTTTTTTAAAAAGCTTGGTACTTAGTCTGCAAATATAGTCTTGGGAGATGCATGGTTTTTAAAAGATGAGATAATCATATATGACATCAACAAAAGTTTCTAAGACCAGGTTACTTCTGTTTTAGAATAAATTTGGAGGAACTGACTAGCATTTACAAAACTTTCAGTAAATGAAGACAACCTCAACATAAAACAAGTTTTTAAGGGTACAAGTCACAGACTTGTACCGTTAAAAAATAAAATTACAAATAATTAGAGCTAAAAAAAAATCATACTGATTTAGATTTTCTAAAAGTTGGCAAGTTACAATAAACCCATTTAGCCATCATATTTGATCTTACAAGTCTACTGGCTTTGCAGTTGGTAGCAGTTTCCCTTTCGATATTGGATTCTTTGGAGAGCCTCTATAACGAACTCTTTCTTTTCCTAAAGTATTTCTTGTGACTGTAGATTTTTCTGAGGCAGCACCTGGAATATTTATACTTGCATTAACTTTTAAACTGGATTTCACTGTTTCATGGTTTGTTAGATCTTCTAGAACAGACTTTGATGGATGAACAGTTGCTTTCTGTCCGTGGTTTCCAGCAGTTCTGACAGAAACATCAGGCTTGTCTGATGGATTTAACAGCCTGGAAAAAGATTTGGATGTTAAGTCCAGATGCTTATGAGATATAGAAACTTGGTCATACATACTTTCACTCCTGAGTGGCAAACCCACAGAATTCTTTGAGGGTTTTTCTGTGTGAGAGAACAGTGCAGAATCATAGCTCAAAGATTTAACAAGGGGTGAGCCAACATCACTTGCTTTAAGCAGCTGAGAGTTTACAGATCTTCTGTTAGCCTCCAATAAAGAATTAATTCTTCTTACAGACTGTCTAACAGGAGTACGTTGAAACTTAAGAGGTGATTTAGCTTTGCTTGCAGAACTCAAATCATTTAATGAAAGCTTGTTGAACCACTGTACGTGGTCAGAAACCTTTCCATGGTCAGAAACAGTTGATATTTTGGGTAAAGTTTCATTACAATTTTCAGCTTGCAAGTATTGGTTGCCTGCTTCATTCTGGGATTTAGGCAGCTGCGAAGTAGGAAGCTGTCCTGCTGCAGACACTTGAGAGGCATCTCCTTCCAGATTACAGCATTTAACTACACTGTTTTCAGCTGTTTGTGAGTGTGCTAATTCTATTTCCTCTTCTCTTCTGAAGGAATCTAATTTGTGTAAGCCCTCTTTTGATGAGCTGCTCTGAACAGTCAACTTGTTTTCCTTAGCCAACACTTGAGGCACAGGAAGCTCTGTTACATTTTTTATATCTGGTTTTGGGACCTCAAGTTGAATCTTTATAGAAGTTTTGAAGTTTCTCTTCTCTAAAACTTCAATTTCTTTTTTTGGTGATTGCTGTTTATCAGTAGCATAAGATTGATTACACTGGTGCAACAGCTCTCTGGATTTTGTCTTTGCTGAACTTTCAGAAGCTTCTTCAGCTAACAATTCTTTCTCTGGACTAAGCCCTGTGTGACACGGAATTTCACTTAATGTTTCACCTGCTGCACCTGAGAAGGAAGATTTTGTATCACTTATCAAATTGTGAAGATTACTTCCAGATGCAGAGAAGGCTTGCTTAACTTTCAGTAACGTTTCCGCAGTTGAATTACTTCCCTCATCACAAAGTGAAAGTTCTAAGCTGTTGTCTTGTTCGCTTACAGTTGTGGATTTGAATTCAACTGGAATAACTGATGGGTTCCCAAGTATCAAAAGAGATTCTGAAGAACCGTTTCCCATTTCAGGGTGCCCTGGCAGAATTCCCTCATTCCCGCTGATTGTCTGAGATTCTTTAACAGTAGGACTATACCATGACATTCTGTGAAGTACTTTATCATGATCTTTTGGAGTTAGCAGATTTTCTTCAGACTTGCTCACATTCTTTGAACCTTAAAATAAATATCACCACATGTAAGTACAGTATGTTGTGATTTTAATGATTATAGGCAAGATTATTGCTAAAACCCCCCTAATTATCAAAGCAGTGCTGAATTTAAAAATGACATTACTCCCTTAAGTTAGAGCTGTGAAAAAGGTTGTAGTGTTACAAATTGAAATAACTTCTTTTGTTTTGCTTAACTAACAGCAGAACAAACTGCTAAAATACTAGAAATACACATAGACCTGTCCTAAACAGAATCTTTTTCCCCAGGAGACATTAACATTCAAGTAACTTTTGTCCTACTAGCTAGAAGCACTTTTAAATCAAATTGCTTTTATACCATTATCCGTAAAGTTCCTTTAGCTTTTTATAAGGCGAAGTTTTCCTTATCTAATGCATCCTGTTACCTTTCTTAGGGAATTTTTCACTGATACATGGGCTGAAGAGCACTTCTCTTTTTGAACATTCAGTTCTGCTTTCCAAGCCTTGTTGACTTGCAAGACGCCTTCCGATATTTTCGGATCTATTACCAGCCGCACATCCTGACACAATGTTCTTGAACAAACGAAATGTGTTAATTATTTAATATAAACTTGTAATTTAGAATCTCATTTACAGATGGCCCTCCAGAAAAAGGCTACACAAAAATCAGTCATAGCAGCTTTTTCTTGACCATACTTCATCTTCCCTCGATTCTCTGTAGATCATGGTAGGGAACAACCCACCTGCAGTTAGGCTTAACTGCACTCTGAACACAGTGATTCCACGCACAGGCTCTGTAACATCAGAATTTAATGAACAGCAAGACCTACTGATCACAAGTGTAGTGGGTTGACCCCAGTTGGTAGGTAAGCTCCCATCCAGTCACTCTCTAACAGGATGAAGGAGAGAAGTAGAAAGGCAAAAAAGAGGGGTGTGGGGGGGATGGGACTTGTGACAGGTGATGGGACAAGGACAAAAGGACTCCAAACCCACAAGTGATGAGGGGAAGGAAAAAAAAAAAAAGACTCAGAACAGGTAGATTGATTGATGCCCAGCCAGCCCCTGAGCAGTAGCTACTTTCCAAAAACTCCCTCCCCACAGGCATGGAATAGTTCTTTGGTCAACTCAGGTCAGCTGTCCCATCTGCCCCTCCACCAGCCAAACCTAGTACAAGCTGATCAGTTACTGTTACTACTAAATACTCTCAATTATGAAAACAAGCCTGAGGCTTCCTCTTGTACTCAACAGCAGGTCCAGTTATGCTGTGAATCCTCCATTATCAAGTAAGTTTGCCTACTGAAAAGCAAAGCCCAAAATTTAGAATTAAAATTTGCACAGTAACAGCAAGATTAGGTTGGAAGCAGAATACTCACCACTTCTCTGTTGCTTTTCCCCAAACCGAACTTCAAGCGTAAGGACCTACGAACCATTTCTTTTCTGCTAATCTTTGGAGAAAAACAACCCGTCTTTCCTGATTCAGCTCTGGGAGGACAGAGGGGAAGAAGCCACACAAAAATCCTTTGAGGAGGGTGATGAAAACATCGTAACACTTACAGCTGTTTCCTCTAGTTTTACTACTTCTATTGCCTTCTTGACAAAAATTTTTAGTAGGCACAGGAGGCAACTGCACCACATCTTATTTTGGTCTGAGCTTTCTACTTTGCCACATTGAAAGATTTGATGATTTTAAGGTCGCTATAAAAACTGGTATGTTTTGAATATCAAAACAATAACTTTAAAGACAGATTGAGATTTTACACATCATTAGTCAAGAGGTCTAGACCTACCTTTCCAATTTATCTTTAAGAGTTATGGTAAATTACCTGTATAATTTTTTGTTTGCATGCCTCTTACTTCTGTTTCCTGTACCAGACAGATGATTTTCACCAGCAGTTGAAGGAGACAGTGAGGTTTGTGATGACTCAAGAGACACACAAGGGCTTGCTTCAAACTTAACTACAGGAACAAAACCATAAGTACATAACCTTAAAGCAGTCACATTTCTCATATAAAGACATAACAGTTAATACAATGTAGACCAGGTTTTTAAACAGCACAGATTATTTGCTTATTTTGTGGAGTCCTGGCTTGAAATTACTTTGAATTCCATTTTTTTAATATTAAGTGAAGCTGTTGCTTGTAGCATCCGTAGAAATGGATGGATTACAGTTAATTGCATGCTACTAATATCACTACCTAAACTAAGTTTCCACACTATCACCAGATGAGTTCCTCAAATTTAAGAGCTTAAGAAAAATGGATCCAATCTTAGTATTATTTGTAGTGTGTAGGGTTTGGGTTTTTTTACATAGTTGAAGCAACAACAAATGAAAGAGTTACTTTTCTAAACTTTTACGAAAGAGATGCATTATTACTATTTTTAAGAAGTGTCATTGCTTTAGTTTGCTTCTCCATAGAAATAAGAGTTTCATAGTGAGTAGGAAGTAATAAACAAATCTAAAGAAGTCTTATACCATTCAATTCAGGAGGAAAAGAAATAGTTTCCAGGAAAACAAACAAACAGTAAAAAGAAAAATTTCTAGATTGGATAATTTCAGCTGGCAGCATATTAAGGAACCAAACAAAAACAAGATTCAAAGAACAGCCTGACAGTTGGAAGCACTCTAGTAGAATTAAGTGAAATTAAAGCACTGTCAAACAAAAGTATAAACTCTTTCTACAGAATGTGATTATTTAGCCTCTAGAGAAAACTGTATTCAAGACAGAACTTTTATAATAACAACAATTAGATTTCACATCGAGCTAAGACCAGCTATTAATATAAGTATTTAGAAGACAGAAGGCAGCCACAACTTTCAAAAGGTTGGAGGTATAGCTAGCCTTCATAGATATGACTGCCAAGATAGAAACACAAGTCTAACCTAGGTGCTACAGAGGGACTGAAAAGAGGACATTACAATTGCAAATTTGAGAGATTACTAGAAGAGAAGACAAAGCAAATTTTGCTTTTGCTCAATCCATGTGACATGGCAGCCACTATGAACACATACACCTTACTAAGACAAGAAAGTAGTGCAAGGAATACTGTCAGTTGATAAGCAACGACTGCTTAACAAGAACAAAAGCCTATACATTTAAAGTAAAAGTCACAAACAACCAGTTCAAGCAGCAAGAAGAAAGCAAAGGCACTGTACCTGATGCTGGTGTTGAGCTACTATTAAAAATGCTACTTGGTAAAAACTCAAAAGCAAAATTATGCTTAAAAGATCTTCTCTTCTTGCTGGACAAGGCCTGATAGCAATCAGTTGGAAGCTTACGCTTGGTATTTGGAGTAAGAACCACTGGAGTCACCGATGAAAGGACTGAAATTAAGAAAATCAAATCTGCTATAACAGCTTAAAAGGTTGCTTACTAAACTATAAACAGTTGCTTTGAACTTTTTTCTGAATTCTGAAAGAAAACTGTTGTAAAATTTTAGCCAAAACGCATGCATTCTGAACAGGCAAAGCAATCAGTATAGCTTAGTGAGGTGGTGTTGTTGGGTGGGATTTTTTGGTCTTTTGCAAGTTAAGAGTACCAGAAAGGAAAATCCCAACTCACACATTGATAAAATAATATAGATACTAGGGAGGAAAAAAAAAGTAAAGTCATCTTCTGTAAGTTTAAGAGACAAAGAAAGAATGAAGTAAGATTAGGTCCTCACACTTCATTCCCAAGGTGATTATCTGATGCACACTAAGGCCTCAGCACTACTGCCCTGAAGCCTCAGTGTGCATCAGATAAAACAAGTTCAGTTATGCAATCCTGGAACCGCAGGGTCTGCTGCTACAGTGATTGAAGCCGCTCAAAGAACTACAGTAAATGCAGTATCCTCAATAAATAAGTACTATATTCAAAGTTTTAAACAATCCAAACATAACCATTTCTGTTCAACTACGTTCTAGTTCTTCAGTTTTAAAAAAAGCTGAGTTATAGTTGACAATTTCAGAAGATACTGCATGGGCTTTATTTAGTACAAATACACCAATACCTACCGCTTCTGTCTTGTTGAGGTGTAGTGGAGGGGGTTCTGTTAGATTTAAATTTATTCAATGCTCCACTAACAATATCTGAAATGCAAGACACACCGAGCAATCAAATTCAAATATGAAGTTTGTCTTGCTCTATTTTAAACTCAAGTTTAACTTGCAGTCTTTCAGAGTGAAATAAAGCACATCAGTTTAAATGGTTGCTTTCTGTAGGAAAAGCTATAGTCCAGATCTCACCAACATGGTTTTTGTTGCTTTCACAATAGCTGAAAGAATATATTTTCCTTTTAAAAAACAGTTAATGCACAGAAAACAGATGTTTCTAAAAGAAAATTCTACTCCCATTACAAAATTATATGCTTTCTGATTTCTTCAGTCAGTCTCCAAAATTGGAAGGGACCCATAAAGATCATTGAGCCCAACTCCTGGCTCCACACAGGGCCAGCCAAGTCAGAGCATGTGACTGAGTGCATCAGTCAAGCTTGGTGCTGTGACCACTTCCCTGGGGAGCCTGTTCCAGTACCAACCAGGCACTAGAAGGCAAATATAGAAAGTATCCAGTGAAATCTGTCTCACAAAGTCTCACAGAATTCCTCCTCTACTGGACCGTCATCTTGAATCTGAGCTTTGAGGTTATGCCCAAATAGGAGCATGAAATTTTGGTCTTGCAGAGTAGCAACATACATTTTTGTTAACTATGTGTTTTTGGCTTGGGGTGTTTTATTTTTGTGAGTTTTGTTGGGGGGTGGGGGTGGTGTGTGGGGTTGGTTGGCAGGGGGTGGGGTGGGCAAGGAGCAGTTACGGCAAAATTAAAACCCAGCAGAGACAATACATGAAGTTTTACTGGTTTTCCTGCTCTCAGAAGTGTAAAATTGAAGTATTTTTAAGTGCTATTGCAATCTACATTGTTATTTTTATGTGTTCATAGCAAAGCTTTACGGTACTACTTACGGTGTATGGGAAGAATAGGGTAGTTTTTAAAAACTGATCTTTGACAGTAAATAGTGTAGTAATACTGCTTTACTACCCCTTAAGAAAGATTAGAATCTGCCTACTACCAGAACCTATTCTACAGAATTAATAAATTCTAACCTTTTCTCCTCAAAGTTTTAACATTCACAAATATTTATCACTGCAATTCCAGGTTGATTTCCCTTATTCAGAGTGGAAAGCTTTGTTATACAAAAAAATGCAACCCAAACAACCCATGCCTTGGCTATAATACAATTCTTAGTTTCAGTTGTTGTCAGGTTTAATATTCCAGGTACATACTCATATTTTTTACAGCAATACACACAAGATCATGGATTCAAGTCAAGCTAAGCACAGGTATTCCATAGTATTTCCTCAAAGAGAATGCAGAGAAGCAAAGAATATACCATTTGATTGTCCACATTTGCTAAAAAAAAAAAAAATTAAAAAAAAAATCCCCAAACTATTCAATAGCTACACTGCAAAGAAACATCAGGTCAGTATCAGAGGACAGAGTATTCAATACTCAATTCAGACTTACACTTCAAAACACAAATTACTGTAACTCAAAACATGTGCCATTTATATCCTTGCCTTCTCATGACCTGACTTTAAGGTACACAATGTTTTTCAGTGGCCAAGTATAACTTCAAAACAAGCAAAAAAAAATGTTTTACTTTGTCAGCATTCTGCAACAGGGTCTGAAGTTGACTCAAAAAGTGGGAACATTAATTTGGCTTCACAAATTGGTAGACAACAGGCACACTAAAACTCAGAGTAGACACACAGTAAAGTCATGTTATTATGGATGTTTTATCTATATTTTGCAAATCAAACTCGCCAGATTTCACAGGAATCTATGCTGCATGTGGAAGAAGTGAGTGCTTAGGATCAGTATACCTGAAGTCTCAAAATAATCCTATTTTATTTGCTGAAAGTTTCACACAACATACCTACCCCCAACACTTCGGTGCCTCCTCTTCTTACATTCACTGGGAGATTCACTGTCACTGTCTTCATGGCCCCACAGTGAGGGAGTAGATTGAAAGGCATCAACACCTAACATCGTGGGAATCTTTTCCAAGATAAACTGTGGTACTTGTCCTGAATAAGTTGAGAAATATGTATTAAAAAAAAATAAATTGAAAGTTCAACAGTGAAGTTGTATACAAACATGAACAAGAAGAAATTTTGATTAATATTTATCATCTTACCTATTTCTGCTGCATGGTCAATAAGTGTTTGCACAACAGCAGCTTGCATGCGAACTCTTTTTTCTGTACTGGATGACATCTTTTCATTTTCATTGGAGTGTAAGAGGTTGGGAGCAAAAATCACTGCCAGATTGCTGCTATCCATTCGGTTTTCATCGGATCTGAACAAGAAAAGTTCGTTGGTTTGCTTTTGTTTTGTTGGGGTTTTTTTAAACACAAATAATCAGGACATAATTAGCAGAGAGAAGAGACCAAATAAAACAAGTGCAATTGAAAAAAATAAATGCTCACATACTAAGATTCATGTGATATGCACTCCAGGCCAGACAACTGCATGACATGGTATTGAAACCAAGAGGTTTTAGACACTGTTCAGTTTTGGGGAATACAAGGGTATCAGATAATGTTATCAGTTACTCCTTTTGCTTTCCAAAGAAGGAAATACAGCTATGAAAGAATGCAACAAAGTTTCATAAAGGTTTCATAAAGAAAACATGTTAGACTTAAAGAACAGACCATGACTGAATTCTGGTGAATGACTGCAGATAAAGTTTGAAGTCACAAACTACCCACAGAAAGCTACAGCAGTTGCCTGGGAAGAGAGGCTGTTAAAGGTACAGGGAGCTGTTTACAAGCACTCTATTTACACTGACCTTTGGGAGACAGTTCTCAGAAAGTTGAAAAAGTATCTCAGAGCTTCAATTGTTCTGTCCGCCATCAAACAAGACAGCAACACAGTTGCAGTTTTCTTCTCATTCCCCAGCTGCTGGGCTTTCAAAAGGCCTTCCTGCAGGTGAGTTGGAAGGATGGGTTCTGGCAGCTCTCTAAAGAACTGCTTAAGAAGCCCTGCAACATCACATGGCAGCGCAGTCGAGATGCAGTTTTCACCTTGATCCAGTTTACTCTGAAATTGTTCATAAGAAGCACGATTTGAAGTCTTCAACATACCATCAGATTTGTAAATTTGGGCATAATTCCTCTAGCCCTTATCAGAAAAGACAGTCACAACTTCCTCATTTTTAGTTTCCACCTTGTCACATTTTGCTTAGCTACAGCATCTACAGAGAGCAGCAGGCAATGTTCTCGCACCACGTGCATTAATTCACAGGTTTCCCATGTACACATCCTGCTGGGAGAACACTGCTGAACAAACCCCCTCACAGAACTCAGCGTGCAGGACTGCTAACACGTTTGTTCAGTCACAAGTATATTCTCACCATGTGGACAGCTGAAAAGTTTCCCAGAAGAAAAAACAAACAACAGAGCCAAACAAAGGGTGAAGTTCATCAGTTTCTGGACTAGATCCTCTCAATTCTAAAGCAGGTAATGTTACCGGTCTACTTCCAAGAACTAAAACACAATGATGGATCAACAGAAATGCAGCTTAATAAGGGGGAAAAAAAAAACAACCAGTGAAAGAAAAAGGCTTTAGAGAATACCTTTAAAGTTTTCAAACGAACAAGAGATCCAGACTTTCTGAAGAGTCCCTCAGTATGAACATGTTCTTCCAAATATGCACAAGTATCAACAAGAAAACTGAGGAAAGAACAGTAACATATTCTGAAACTCGGAATAAAGCTTGTGTTTTCCAGAAACACTATTTCATGATAAACAGATAAGACTTAATATATAGAATAGCTTTCCCCAGTGATAAGAAATAGAAATAAACCAGAGCGCGCTGTGGCTCTGAATTCCCCATCTAACTTCTGCATCCCTCCTTCCCCACCAGAACTATTCTTATATCCCCCATGTGAGCTTTAGCAGGCCTGGAATAAATATCCAGTTCCCTCTTCTGACAAGAGTTCAGTGCTACAAAGAGAGAAGTAAATCCAAATATACAATGTTGATTTACCTTGGAACATAACCATATTCTGGCACAAGTGCTTGTGGTAATGCATGAAAAGATATTCCAAAAATTTTACCCTAAAATACAAAATTAAATTAATGTTATTAAAAAATTGATAGGATTATCAACTACATATTACAGGAAAGCAGGTATTCCACTCAGTACAAACAGAAGGGTAGTTAAACAAAAAAAACCCCACCAACAAAGTCTTTCAGGTAAAACAGATAAGAGGTATTGTCAGGAAAAGCACTACTCTCTCAAGATAGCTGAGCTGATTGATTGCTCAAGCTGACCTGATCCTAGTTACAAGTAACACCCTAGATTACAGTGAAAGAATAGAAAGGTTTGCTGCAGCCTGTTTTGCACTTTTTATTTTACCAGGAATGTTTTCCCCCAAGTCAGTAAGGATATTAAACAGATTGTTCTGAAATCTCACCTTACTCTGACACATGAACTAACCTTTTTTAATAAAAAAAGAATTTTTGCTTCATCTGAGACACTCAAGATTGCTGTTTCAGGGGGGATTAACTCCACAGAACAGTCTAGGAAACTGGGAACTTTCATATTTAATATTTGTATTTAAGAAACCATTACAACTTTACTGTCCTATAGCAAGACATCCAAGTATGTGTTACATCTTAGGAAAGTGATTGCTTCAGTCGTTACAACTGATGTCCACCTACAGCAGTTTTTTGGACATGCTTAGGCAAGGTTTGTGGGCAGCTGGTTCTGTTGTGTTACATGTTTCAGCATAACAACTTGTACTTTTATTTCTTTGCCCCACTTATCTCTTATTTACAGAACATGCAAGCTCATCCCTCCCCCAAGCAGAAGAGGATTGGGATCTCACCCAACTTGCTATCAGAGATGAATGCAAACTCTTGGCCATTTATACCTGAAATTCAAAGTGCTGACCATGTTGGGAAATAGTTAATAACTAATCCATTAGGCCACCTTGGGCCTACCTGTGCTACAGAAAACAAGCGCAATACGATAAGAGAAGCAACATGCGATTGTTATTGTCACTGCATTCCAGGTTGCTTCTAGAAGTACAAAAATAGAACTATCTCCAAGATACAATGTTTTTCTGTATTTCCTAGATTATGTCATAAAGAATTGCAGCAGCTTGTAATTCAACACTTAAAACTCATACGGGATATTCTCACTTTAAAAGGTTGTGTTTCAGGTATCAGTAGTTGTGATTTAAGAACGTAAAATAAAATTATGGCCATTCCCTTACAATGGAAATGGAATACCCCCCGGACACACAAGTGTAATTCTGTACCTTTTCCTACCTTGCTCAGTTGCTATTTAAACATAGATTTTCCCCAGAGAGGTGGTGGATGCCCCATCCCTGGAAGTGTTCAAGGCCAGGTTGGATGGGGCCCTGGGCAACCTTGTGTAGATCCAGGCCTGAGGTTGGTGGCCCTGCCTGTGGCAGGGGGGTTGGAGCTTTATGATCCTCGGGGTCCCTTCCAACCCATGCCATTCTATGATTCTTCCTTGTGTCAAATTTAAGCACTGCAGACAGCTACATAGGCAGCTTTTATATTCACAGCTCATGTTATTTTCCCTTCAAACAGGAAGGAAAAAAAGCCTAAAACCATAAGCTCTGTTATTGACAAAGGGGAGAAACTAATTCTAACTTTACTCCTGCTCTCTCCCTTCCCAAACAGCCCAACTAATGCGTTAAAAGCTCTCGCACAGACCTCGCACGGGCGCATGCTTGAGCGAACATCAGCTAAACGTTAACTAAAAGAGGAACACGGGTCCCTCACCATCTGGCCTGCCTTGCCACACTGAGGTCCCAAACGGAGCGGGGCCCAGGGAAGGGGCCGAATTCAGCAGCACGAAACCATTTCCTACCAAATCACAACACGGCTACCCTGACGGAACTTGCTCCCTGAGGAAAAAGGGGGAAAACCCAGATTTTGTCCATTGCCGGGACTGCGACTGTTGCCCGCGGAAGGAGGTTATGCCCTGTCAGGGGCTAGCGCGGGCAACAGCGCTTCGGTAGCGGCACCGGTGCCCCAAGGGGCGGCCCCCCGACCTCGCCGGGGACAGGAAGCCAGCTCCGAGACCTCTGCGCTCGGCCACCCCGCCCCCGCCTCGCCGCAGCGGCGCACCGGGCGCCGCCGTTCCCCAACCCAGTAGTGCCCCCCGCGAGTGCCACAGCACCGCCGCCTCCCCTTACCTCAGCGGCCGCCGCTCCCGGTTGCTTGGCCGCTGCCAGGCAGCTCCCGCTCTTCACCTTAATCCCGTAAGATGCCCGTAGCTCCTCCAGTACCGCCAGCCGCACCAGCCTTCGCCTCTGCTCCGCCATCCCAGCACTCACCACCCCCCTCCCCTCAGGCCCCACTCAGCACCATCGCAGCCCCCCGACACCAGCCCCACTCCCACACCGCCGGTTGCCGCCTGGCTCAAACCCAGCGCCCAACCCCGCACGCGCCTCTGATTGGGCCGCTCGCCGTTCGAAATCAAGCCCCAAACAGCCCAACGGACACTCAAGGCCGCCCCGGCAGCGCCGGGCGCTAGCGCCGCCTTTCAGTAGCGCTCAACTCCTTCGGTTCTGCGCGCCGCCATCAGGCGATTGCGCTAACTACCTAAGGGCCCTTCCTCAAGTCCCATGCGTTGGCGCGCGGTGGCGGCTGCGGGGCGGTGTCGGGATAGCGTCTTCCGGGGGCTCCAGCGGCTGGTTGCTGGGCGGCATCGGCGAGCGGCTGGACGCTGCGGGGCTGTCCCGTCCCGTCTCTGAGCAGCGGGAGACGGAGCGTGCCCGCCAGCAACCGGGATGGAACGAGGGGCGAGCTGGAGGGCCCTGCGGCCCGAGGAACGCGGCTCCTCCCTCCCCGCGCCCGCATCGGCTTCAGGCCGAGGCTCCCCAGGGCGGGCTTGGCTGGGCTGGCTGTTTGCTTGGTTACCGCTCGGCGGCTTGAAAATAAAGTAGCAAACCACCGCAGTCCTGGGGGTGAGCGGGATTCTGCAGGGAGGAACGAGTCAGGCGTGCCAGCCCTGCGCCATTGTAACGGCGATGTGCGTTGGGGCAGACAAGAGGGGAAGGATCCTCCCGTCTGCTTCGGTCAGTAGCGTTAGCTCTGGTCGGCTTGGGTCCAGCTGAGATGGTTCTTCATTTCCCGTGGACAAAACCACGGCTCATTCCACAACTTAGGTGTCAGTTGAAGCAATAGCTTGTTTGTACTTCCTAAATTTGGAACGGCTTACTTATTCCAAGCTATGTTCCCATACCCCTCCTCTAGGAGAGTCACCTGGGGTTTTGTGCTAGCATCACTACAGGAAGAATAGCTGCTTTATTTTTGCCTTTTAATTCTAAAGGTACGTCTTCAGGTGTTACTAAACAGTCAAATTAATGAGCTGCAGCCTTTCTGGGTAGAGTCAGAAATGCGTGCTATGGCAAAAATAAGCTTTTTGGCTCTTCTTAAATACATATTCTGGTATTGGTGCTAAAATGAGTTGTGCTTCATTGAAAGAATGCCACAAAGCTTAGACACAGAATGCTAATAATGACTTTACGGTGCTCTGAACACCTGTGGACACAAAAGCTAGAGAATAAAACAAAATAGAGTTTTTCCGGGAGTCATCAAATATAAAGAGAAAAAAAAAACCCTCTATAAAAGTTACATGAAAGAATGACCTAGCAGCAATAACAAATAGCAGATTTGACATGAGTTTTCATAAGTAGACATGAATTTTCATAAGTGAAGCCCCAGGATTTTAATTATGGGTGTCAAAATCATGTCATCGCATAGAAGTAATATTCCTCTAAATGTAGTTTTAGTGCAGCCTTGTCGTAGGTATAAGAGTCTGTCCTGGCATTGAAATTACATGAAATAAGAAATTCCAAAACCCAAAATATCACTGATGAGAAAAGTAAAGGGATAAAGTAACCTAGGTGTTGTAGCATTTCGTTTAAGCAATCTCAATCCAATTTAGTTTTCTGTAGTAATGATGAATCACACAAGAGGGAGCTCTGATCTATCAAACCTTTTCGTGTTAAGTATTTTCAGTATTCTAAGAAAAACATGATGATAGTACGTGTGGTATTTTTTTTTCCCAGAAAAGTGATGGAGGTAATCTTTTTGCATTTTGCAGAAAGTATTTAATTCCACAGCATTAGCTAGTAATTTTGTAAAAAGTATGACAAATACTTGAGTTATCTTTCAGATTACTATTTTACCATGTTTCTGCTTTATTTACAGCTAGAGACTGAAGTGGAAAAAATACTTTGCAAATAAGAACTAGGCATATAATTTGGAACCAGTTTATAGCATCCCAATTCAAATCTATTTCACTCTTTCAAAATTGGGTCAGAAAAAGTAAACAGTTATTTGGCTACATTTTTTTCCCCCATGGAATTGCCTAAGTATTGACATTAGAAGCTTCTGACATTTTAAATAGCTCTTATTTTCAGAGGCTGTAGGTGAAATCTTGTCCTAAAGGATGTAAATAAATGTAACTTTTGTCACTGGGGACCCAGGGTTACACTCCTTTCACATCCAGCACATCATACACAAATGTGTTTGTACACACACAGTGACCCTCATTATATATATCCACATATAGCTATATGTTTATGTTTGAGGAGGAAAAAAACCCCACAAACACCTATACCTGGTGTGGCTTTTTGTGAATTTGGGAAGCTACTTGAGAAACAAGCTGTAAAAAAGAAGTCAAACGTTTACTAATAGTTTCATTTCGGTAACTACTCGGAACTGTCAGTGGTCCAACCAAGCAGAAACTCAGGCAGAGGAAGCAGAAACCATCTCCTTCAACAAGCAGAGTAACATCATGAGGATTATGGAAAACAACCCTTACCCTGAAGTACCCCTCCCTGAACAAACTTGGGGCCTGGTGGGAAAGAGTGTAAGTATCCCTTGTTCTGGCAATACGAGGGCAGGGTTTGCCTTGCTTCTTCAACCAAACAATCCAAGGGCAGGAAGATTGTGAGGGCAGATCATGATAAAGAAAGATCATGAGGGCAGAAAACTAGACCATACCATCCAGGAGTACGTGTAGCTGCACGTGGGGTGTTGATGCACTGATGTCCTCAGACTCTGACCATTTATTTTGAATATCCTTACTCGTTCTTGTCTCTTCCAGGCTTTCTCTCTTAATGAGGAATTACTCCAATTCCCAGTTGCCATCTCCCTATGCTGTTTAGCCTGCATTTACTTTGTGTCCCTTTTCCATCTCCCACTCCCTCTGCTGCTTTGTCTTTTATTCAGTAAACAGTTTTGCCCAGGACTGAAAGTGTTGGGGGAGGATGCACTGATGCAGTGGTGTCCCTACTTGCAACCATTCAGAATTAGATCAGAAGAAAAACAATCTGTATACTCTGAATACCTTCAACATTGAAGGTTAACTGTATCCCCTACTTTGGTGACTAGATCCATGAAAACCAATTCCAGATCAAGAAAACAGTAAGGAAGAGGAATTGAAGTGTGAGGTATGAAAATAAAGGTAGAAAGAGTGTCTTCCAAACAGATGTTCGACATAAATTTCCTCTGAACCATGGTTTGAAGGTAGAATAATTCTATTTAACCCACGTTTCATTTGGGTTACAGATTTGGTCTCAACTTACCATCTTGTCACTTCAGGATTTTGAAGAGACTATTGCAAAAAAATATATACTACAACTTTAAAACCTTAGTATTAACTGTATAATTGTTAACTATTCCTGAGCTTGCTTCACATACAGATACGGACATTTAGCAATTTTTTAACATGTATTAACAAAGCTAACTCATTCAAATTTGAATATTCCACTCCAAAAATCATCAGTATTTTGTCTAAAATATTCTCAAACTTGATTTTGTGAAAAGTAGTAATTGAATTTGATTTTTCCACTCACCTGTGATACAGTCAAATAAGTTTTTCTAATGAAATTTTGGGTCAGAGCTCGGAGAACAGCAGTAATACAGCATCCCTTTCCTCCACTTGCTCTGTAAGACTGTGTGTTTGAAGAACAGAGGAATCAACATGTGAAAGGAAAAGATACCTGCATCTCTGATTTATGTAGGTGAAATTTTGTAAATGCCTGAAAATTTCAAAGGGAGATTCTACAATAGGTAATGCTACAGTCTTGAGCCAGGGACAACTTCCGTGCTTACTGCACCGAAGAAGCATTTTACCTATTTGTTATGGCAGCTGGAGACAGTGCTAATTAGAGTAAATCCATCGACTGTGAGCAGGTTTCAAGTTCACATCATCTGGAACTCTGCTAGAAAATAAGGAATAAGAAAATGACTGAAAGTAACAAGATATGTTGATTAGGCTGAGAAATCTGAAAAGTTCCTTTTACCGCACTAAGGAGAGGGACTAGTGAAATTCACCTCAGCAACTTGCAAATACTGCATTAGAGGTTAAAAGATACAAGAAGCCATTGGTTTGCTTCCTACCTTAGTAGTAACATAAAAAAGAACAGAGATACCTAGAAAGAAAAGAGTCAAAATAGAAAGACAGGAGCTGCATTCTCTAGTTTAAGAAGTGTTTATTTAACCAAAATCTGAAAGGCTAAAGCTAGCACAGAAGTTGATGATGCATATTTCCACCTTAACATTTATGTATGACAGCTCAGAGTCTGGGTGAGGACTCAAGTACCTAAATACATCCAAAAGTCCAGGAGAGTTTTCCCAGAAAGCTTGCTTTTCTTTAACAGTGCAAGAAAAAAACCCAAACCACCAAGTTTTAGCAGTCCTACAAATAGTAGCATATAGTAGACAGAAAAAACAGTTGCTGCTTTATTGACATCGTAGGAAATACTGATAATTGAGCAGCCCCAGGGTGGATAATCTTTTAGCCCCATTCAGTTTTCTAGACTGCTCCATTTTTCACAGAAGACACTAATTTCCAGATAGCAGATAGCGATTCCGGATAGCAATTTCTATTCGGGATAGCAATTATGTTTAGGTTTTTACTTTCAAAATATACAGAGCAAAATCAGTTTGAAATCCTGTTTATTTAGGAAGAATTTAAAATTCTAAGTTTTGTTTTGGATGTTGGGATTGGGGTGGTTTTCTGGAGGAAGGGGGTTGAGGAGGGGTAGCTTTTATACCTGCTATTTGTATTTTTGGGCTTGAAAAAGAGCCTGCGTAAAGGCTTAACCGTTTCCCCAGCCTATACCAGCTGGTGTTACAAGAGCTTTTATCTGCAAACCTGATGTAAGGATACAGGTAGGATTTATCTGCAAACCTGACATAAACAATACAGGTAGAATAACAACAGTTACCCTGCCACTAGCATACAGAAATGCTTTTGTTTGTTTATCTTGCAGAGACACAAACCTTTGTAGAAATCTGGATCTTTGCAGCTGCTGCACCTCTTCCTTCATCAGTGCAAAGACTGCAGACCTCCCCAGCAAGTTTCCAAGGCAAGTCTGATTATTCTCTAAGGCAGGGACAACAGCAGCTTTTTTGATCTCCTCAGGGCAGAGCAAAATGGTGATTACTTCCCTTTCAGAGGAAGAAAAACAAAAAGATTAAAAAGGGAAGAAGGATGCAGTGCCATTGGTTTAATGCTGCTATCAGACCAGAAAACCCTGAACCATAATAGTTTCCTCTAACCAAGTCTGAATCAAGGGTCTGTAGTGGTACTCGGAAGAAAAAAAATCTCTTCCTCTCACTTACCCATTTTCTTTTTAAACTCTACTTAATACAAGCTCTGTTTTTCAGCACACCCTTTCATCAGCTTTCTTGTAGGTAAAGGAGAAATTAATTTTTTCCATCACTGGGTCCCCCAAGATCTTGTGAATCCTAGAACTTAGGGATAATACTCAGGTATTAAGAATTTTAGTTTCCTTTTAGCAACTCTATGTAAGTAGAGACTGTATTTAGAGGACTAGGGAATGTTTCTGTTAAAATAATTTTGAAATAATCATAGAATGGTATGGGTTGGGAGGGACACCGAGAATCACTGAGTTCCAACCCCGCTGCCACAGGCAGGGCCACCAGCATCCAGGCCTGGATCTACACAAGGTTGCCCAGGGCCCCATCCAACCTTGCCTTGAACACTTCCAGGGACGAGGCATCCACCACCTCTCTGGGCAGCCTGTTCCAGCACCTCACTACTCTTTCTGTAAAAAACTTCCCTCTAATATCTAATTTAAACCTTCCTTCCTTTAGCTTTAATCCATTCCCCCTTGTCTTGCCATTGTCTACCCTTTTAAAAAGTTGATTGCCCTCCTGTTTGTATGCTCCCTTCAGGTACTGAAATGCTGCAATGAGGTTTTAATAATAAATAGTTATTTCATTGAAGGGTTGGAAATCTTATACCCAAGGCAAAATCCATGTTTTTGAAAACTCTGTGTTAATAATTCAGTTTATTTGGGTAACCAGTGTTTTAGAATATAGTTGTGTGATGCTGACTTGAGCTGTAAGGGAAGCAGATGCTAGGTGCTGTGAGGTTATTAATGGAGTCAAGTCACCAGTTCTGTCAGTAGGTGCCATATGGAGAAATGATTTCCCATCCACTCTCAGGAAAGAATGATGGGTGGGGTATTTTTCTACTTTTGCATTAGACTTTTAAGTGTCTTAGTCTGTTATATGTGTACCAGAGACATGTATCATAGAATCACAGAATGTACCCAGTTCCCACTTCACTTGGAAAGATATGGACACATCTCCTAGTTTGCTTGAAAAATCAAAGGCAGTATGGTGTTGTCATGGGTTGACCCTGGCAGGTGCCCACCAAAGCTACTGTCTCACTCCCCTCCTCAGCTGCACAGAGGAAAGAAAATATCATGAAAGGCTTGTTGGTTCATTTAAGGACAGGGAGAGATCACTCACTCCTTCCCATGGGCTGCAGCTCTTCACTAATTGCTCCGGCATGGGTCACTTCCACAGGATGCAGTCCTTCAGGAACAGGCTGCTCCAGTGTCAGTCTGCCAAGGAGTCAGAGCTGCAGGTGGATATTTGCTCCACCATCATCCTCCATGGGCTGCAGTGGGACAGCTGGCCTTACCATGGTCTTCTCCATGGGTTTCAGGGGCTTCCCTGCTCTGGTGCATGGAGCACTTCCTCTTCCTCTTTCTTCCCTGACCTTGATGCTGGCAGAATTGGTCCTCTCATATATTCTCACTCCTCTTTTCTGGCTGCTGCTCCACAGCAGTTTTCCCGTTTCTCAAATATGCTATCCCAGAGGAGCTACCACCATCCCTGATGGGCTCAGTCTGGGCCAGCAGCAAGTCCATCTTGGACTCTGTTGGAAATGGGGGGAGCTCCTGTCAGCTTCTCACAAGAAGCCACCCCTGTAGCCTCCCCGCTACCAAAACCTTGCCACACAAACCCAGTACAGGTTTCCTCTCCAGAGACGTGCGGTTTTGATCCACTGCAGTAATCATGCTGGGAATCCATTACAAAGACAGCACATTCTTTCTGAAGACCTGTGTTTTTGTTTCTAACGGTTAATAAAACTTCATTGGGAAGAAATAAGGTACCCAAAGACTTTAGTTGGATACACCAGAGTATGTCTGAAGTAGGAACTGTGTTGAAATCTTTAGAAGTTTAACTCCAGACCCATAGCTTGATGTTTTCTCTTCTGGTTTTGATCTTTCCCTTTCGATGGGTGTGGAAAGGAGAAATGGTAAAGCAAGCTGTGTTTGGGAAATTACAGTGAGAACAAAAGCCTGTACAAATTATGCAACAAGGATCATTATGCTACAAAATTGCTCTTCAAATGTGGCTGTCATTGAAAGATATTAAGATTTCAACAGTTATTTTCTTGATGAAGAGTTAATTTCTTGCATGAAGAGGTTTTTAAGCTCAAAACTATGCCTACACAATTAGTGTCCTTTGGTTTTTGGAATGTTTGAAGTGTGCTAAAGGATTTGAATGTTAGAGAAGTATTTTCCATCACTGCAGATGGGTTGTCTCAAACTACTTTTGCAGTAGCCTTATAATTTAAAAATCTTACCGATGTAATGTATGGCTTGATGCAATGATCACTAGATCATTTTGCAGGAGAATGTATGTAGCTTTAGGAACTCAGTGCAGGCCTGAGGATCGTGCTGCTGTATCTAGAGCTAGAGTTGGGGTTGGACAAAACCAAGCAATAACTAAATTGCACCTCTCAATTTAAAAGAAAACTTTTCTGGAATATAGCAGAGAACAGAAGCCACAGATTCCCCTTTTTAACACTATTCTCCATTTCTGTTACCGAATGGGGTTTTCCTGTGTGCAGTGAGGCAGAAATAAGATCTTTTAATTGCACAAATAGTGAGAGTGTTTGAAGAAATAAAATCTGTAGCTAATATTCATGATGGCATTGGTCTTTAATTTCATAAATTGCATAGTGATGTACATGTCACTGGAGAGCTCTGCTGTGCGGATCTGTAATCGAAGTGCCCTCTGGCCTCAGAACAATAACCTGATGTGGGGTTTAAGCAAGCTCCTGTTGAAGGTCATGTGTGGGCTTTCCTTCCTCAGTATTGCCCCTAGTCATCCTATCTCATCAGTTACATAGTTGTTCATTGTGGGGTGGTTATCATACCCTGGTGCTTGGGATGGGAATTCTGGCCCCGGTTTCTAACTCTTGTCTTGCTCCTGCTGTGCAGTCCTGGACTCCCATTAAACCTCCATCTATAAAGTGCTGTCTATTGAATGTTTAAAGGATAGTAGATAATTATTTTGTGGGTTTATTTAATATATTTCCCCAATTCTTTTTAATTTCCTTTAATCTTTGGAGTTGTCTTAATCTAATTTGTTCATATAAATCCCCCCTTTTATTTTCCTCCAGTAGAAAAAGTAATTGTATATGAACAAGGATATTCACTGTTGTTTTTGTTACTTCTTTTTTCCCCTTCCCTTTCTTTTTATACATATATATTACAGGTGCACTGGCTGGACTCAGCTAGCATTTTAGCCTTCCTGTGCTTGATGCTACATAAATCCAATAAGAAACAGGACCCATTAGGAGAAGCTTGGAGTATAGACAAGGCAGCACGTAATAGGTAGAAGAGGCATGGAGTGATGATATGGCTGTCTGGGAAGGTCAGTGGCTATTCTGGATAAAGAATACAAGTCCCTTGAAATTCAGTCTCGCTGACCTATGCAGCCTCTTTTTTCATAAAGCATCAGTAATTCTAACTGGGCAGAAACAGTGGCACCTTGTGACTCAGACAGACGGTTCTCCTGTATGGCCTGACCCTGTTACCTTTGTAATAAATACAAAGACTTGTGATGGCTATTCAGATCAGCCTGTACTGAAGAGCAAATCAGTAAACAGAGCATGCTTATGCAAACAGTTCAGCCATTGCACCAAGATCATTTTCATAAGTCAGGTCTCATTAATAAATAGGATGGAGAAAAAAACCAAACAGACCCAAATTTAGACCATGGTGACTGTTTTAACCGACCACAGTATGACTTCGTTATCACCCATTTTTGGATCTGGAACAGTCTACTGACAAACGCGAGAGAAAGCCAGACAGAAACATGCAGCGTTATTGTAGGTGGCAGTAGTAAGGTCACATATATTACTCCAACTTTCATTAGTTACTTTTACAAACAGCACTGACATCTCGCTGCCATAAGGGCTATCCATGAACATAGTTAGATACAGTCTTGCTACTACAAAGCCACAATCCTGAAACCTCTTACACATCTGGATACCTTTATTATTTGTGAGCGCATCTGACTCCATTCCACAGACTCAGCTTGCTGAGAGTGCAGAGCAGCTCGAGTCAGCTTGACTACAGGAACTGGATCTCTGCAGTCTAGGTATGTCTGGTGTGGTCAGATGTGACCCAAGCTTGGGGACAGGTTTGGTCACTTGGGAGCAGCACCGCACGACCGTGGCTCTGCAGCTTCCCTCGGTGACACGCATGTACATGGCATGCCTCACTGTGTGAGCTTGCAGGCTTTTCAAACTGCTCTTCGCAACTGAGCGTTCAATCTTTATCACATCTTGTCATACATTCTTCTAGCTTTATTACCTAAGTGGTGTAATTTGTATGTTTTAACTGTGTTGCTTTATTCCTCATCCCCTTAGATAAATGAAAGCTGACAGTATTTAATGTTAATATAGTCAGTGATCCTATTAAAATAAACTTGGAATTTCATTTGGTAAAAGTGTTTATTTTGCAGGATTAGAATTAAGTGTCTGCTCATCTATTTTCAGTTATTTCAGAAGAAAACATAAAAGATGTCTGTACAAGACTAAATACATCGAGAATGAGAACTTAAGGGAGAGCAGCAACTCAGAAGAAAACAAAAATTTCTTGAGACAATTAATGAAAGAGGGAGCTAAGAACCTACTGCTGTATGCTTAACATTTCCTCTGTTATTTGTGATCTCTGGAATTTTGCACTGTTTCTAACATGACATTTCCAAATATCTCAGTTTTCCAAATTGCCGTATAAGACCTTTTCCACAGCTTTACTAAGCAAACTAGTTCTATGTAAATATCCCTATTTTTACCCATACGTTATTTATATGTCATTTTAATATTTTTAAAAATTTTTAGTTACTCAGTTTTGCTCCTAAAAATACACATCAGATCAGCGCTCATGTAGAAAATGCAGAAGTTCTGCTTTTTTTTTGTCTCGTGACTACCGATAAGTTTAGATTCTTACGGCATCTGAAAAAAATTACCTGCCTTCCACTTGAAGGCATTCATGCTGGTGTCAAGATGTGTCAAGATCTTTTGCTGTGCCACCCCCAGTGAAAGGCTGTCAAGGTGAAAACGCTACATGTCATCCTAACTTCCCACGCTACATCCAATTTTAATTTACTCTTAAATTGCCACAGTATCTTGTGAGTACTGTAGTCTACTGAGTATATTTTTATAATCAATCCATGTTTCCTTAAAAAACAAAATATAAAAGAATACAGCAAAATAAAGAAACACTGCACTTTACAGACAGTGGTATTTGTCATTTTTTTCAGCAGAAAGGAAAAGTGAAATGAGATATTTCCAATAGAAACAGACTATGAATTTCACCTGGTTTTGGAGGAAATTTTGCCGGGAATGGAAGGCCAACATCCACCAGTTCCAGTGTCACAGTTGTAGGACTGCTCTTCCCCTTTTCAAATAGTTTTTCCTTTGCCAGTCAGATACTTCTTTAAATAACCTACATCGTGTAATCCTCGAACAAGCAGAACTCCCCATGTTCATGTTTTAGAGGAAACAAGAATATTTGCATACTATTGCATAAGCATGTTTTTTCTTCCATTTGGTTTCTATATTTCATAAATATATAAGCTTTCAGGACAGCTAAACATAGAATAAAAAACTGGAATGGGAAGAAACAATCATTTCAGCACCCATTTATTTATAGCTTTATGAGATATTTACAGATAGCTAGAGATACCTACCTCTCTCCATTGACTCTGTACAAAACTATCCGTTTAAAAACCTGCAGAGATCAAACAATTCCTGCATTGGTTATGTTAGCTGCAGAAAAACCGCCAGCCCTGAAGCTGATTTCCTGCCTGAGAAACCATAAGCTAATTGCAGAACAAAAGGTACGTTTTGAGAGGTCTGCCACTTTCAGCAGTTACTGCGTTCAAGCATATCTGCTGCAGAGCAGCTTGTAAATGTTTTGCATGTTCTGTGAAGATGATATTCTGGTTGATGCATGCTGTTAATACTGCTGGGTGTGATGATACAGTATGAAGAAGAGCAAGCTGCATCCTTCAGTGTCAAAATGTTCAGTTTCAGCTGCTCTGAAGAGCACGTATTTGGGTGAAGAGTAGGCAGCCACTTTTTTTTTTTTTTCCTTCAGTCAACTGTCATCTTTACCAAGTCACTTTCCACCTGCTGCTTTTTTGAAAAAATTAAAATCCTTCCCACTCTCTTCAAGTCAGTTACCAAGAGCCAAATGCAGGTTGCCAGGATAATGTCTGTTACATGCATGACATGAAAAGAACAACGTGAAAAGAGCATCAGGTAACTTGTGGTACTTAGCAGACTGGGTTTGTGGTTTTTTGTTGTTTGTTTTTGGGTTTTTTTAAAATACTAACTGGTATTTATTATTTATTTTGTGGTGACGATAACTCCTAGCTTTCTAGTCATTTTACAAAGCCAAATGTTCAGTGTATTTAATGTCTAATTTAAAATCAAGTTTTTCCATAATAAAAATTATTACAATTAATGAAAATAGTTTAGACTTTTAACATCTTAGAAATACAGTTTCCAAAACCAGCTTTGTTATCTTAGGTATTCAGCTTCTAAAAGTATTTTGGTGATGCTGTGTTCAGCGCTGCTGGGCCTGTGTGACGTTGATGAGCATTTCATTTCTGAAACACATTGGGATGCCCTTAAACACAGACTTTCTACCTGTCCACATTAAAGGTCTCTTCATCTAATCCCCAGGAATTTTGCACTCCACTCGCTGTGTCTCTGAAATACAGTCCATGATGGAAGGACACCCCTTCATGGGACAGGGGTGGCTCTATTAGCATGCCATGGCCAGCCAAGGGACAGGGTATAAAGGCAAGGAATGCACAGGAGAAATAAAAAAAGGGGCGCTGGCAGTGATCTCACCGACAATGAGCACAGTCAGAGGGTTATAGTTTAGCTTCTACCACTAAGACCTGGGCCCCTAAGTTAAATGGATTTCATAAGTTGTCTGGAATAGTGCTTAATGATTTAAAGAAGGGACATAACAAACTGTTTGAATTTAAATGCCATTTGGACAGATTATCTCAAAATATCTATGACCTGATGCGCAGCAATAGTGAGAATGAAGAGTAACTGGTCACTAATGGGCACCCCAGAGAGCTGGCTTTGTCAGTCAACTGAAATGCTGCGTAACTGGCACTTTTGAAAACAAAGTTCATATGCAGATTTAAGGTTTTAAATGCTCTGCTTTCATCAGATTTTCAAAACTTGTGGATGTGGATATGGATATGTATATGTAAACTCCTCTTATCCACTATTATCAGCACTCTCTTGTTTTTCCTGTTTTTTATTGATTATGAACCTTAATTAACTTGTAAATCAATGGCAACTCCATTAAAATCCTTCAGGCTTTGTAGTGTTCTCAGTGGTCTAAGACAAAATAAATTTATATAAACATGTATTTATATACATACACATACATAAGTATTTCAATTTAAGCTAAACAGAACTCATAACAACAAAATAACTGTAGACTTTAGTATCATATGACCATGATTTTGTACAAGTTATATCACACCTTTTGATACCTACATAATTCTTGCTGTTGAACTGATACTGTTGTTTACATGCATCAACATTAGACACCTGCTACAGGTAAAGAAAGTTGGTTTACATTAACCAGGTAGGAGCAGAGCTTAGTTCTTTTGGCCTAGAAAAATGTAACTCTTAGATGGAGTTTTCTGTCAAGTGATATAAAATCTGCACATTGTACTGTAAGCAGGGATAAATAGGATCTTCATTCAGTTCTGTTGCAAATCTTTTCTCATCATGGAGGTTTCATTACAACAAGTAAATTCCTTATATATTTATATAGCAGCTTTCCTCCTAGAAGGTCAAAACATGACACAAATGACGTGTCACTCTTGTGAAAGTCCATCCTTCAACTAAACTAAGGGTTGACAGCAAGACATGTAAATATTTTGTTGTTTGTGGGGTTTTTTTAGACAGACTAAAAAAGCTTGGCTTCCCTTCTTATCCTTTGGTAATTATTTATACTTTTCTGAGACAACAATCCAAAGTGCTCCTAGGACGATGAAAGGAATAAAGAGCATGTATTGCAAGGGGAGACTAAAATAACTATCTTGGGTGGAAAAAGAACAAATTCAATTTCCCAGAAAGGCATTAGTTAGAGAAACTCTTCAGAGATAAAGTAAGATATTATTTAGATTAAGGCTAATGATGGTCAAGACACAACCAGATATATGGAATGGAACCATTTATATTGTAAATGAGAAGAAAATATCCAACCAGCTGGAAACTAAGGTTCCAAAATAGCCTCCCAAGAGGACTAATCAGGTAAAGATCCTCACTGGCTTTCGGATGTCACCTTATCACTTTACAAAAGAGATTTCATGGTTGCCTATAAAAGGGAACTAGGCTGAGTGACTCAAAAAGTAATTTCTAATCCTATCTTTCCAAATTCCACTTCTTTCTTTGGGCAGAGGGGGTTGGGCAGGGAAGAGTTTATGTAGAAAAGTGAATCATTAATGTCATGTCAGACTTTAAAAGGACAAATAAGTTAATGTGTTTATATTCTCAGCCATCTAAATTTCATTGTGGAAGACAGCAGTAAGAATGTGCAAGACCAGGTTCAATCACAAATAAATACAGTACAGTAACTGTACTTCCTTGTTCTTATAGAAAGACATTTTAATAATAATGTCCAATTTATATGCAGCTACATTAAATTTCTATACAGGTGAGCAGGCTTCCTAAATTATCTGTATTAATGGGGGAAAATGGGAATCTTATGTAAAGTGATTTAGACCAGCTAAAATGGGTCAGGAATTTGAGTTCTGACACAGATGGCCTGAACAGCCCCATAGAAGTGCTTTTATTCTGTCATTCTGTCAAACTGGGGGCCTAAACTTAAAGAGTGGCAATAATCCTGCTTCATAGGAGGAAGATAAAATAAATATCTAAGTAAAATCTGTAAGCCCATGCCCTGAGGATCTTATGATGAGAAGGCAGAGCATTTAAAACATTTTGCTGTTTTATGGGAAGTTAGCCATAACACTTTATCAAATTAATTAAACCTGTACAGTACCATAATAAAAAAACATATTTCTGTGCAAGTATCTGCACCAGCATCATTACATGTGTACTTGTGATGAAGATGTAGTTTTCAATAGAGTGATGGAGATGTAGTTCTATATACTCTTAGAATTACTAATTTTGTAGGCTGTCAAATAATGCAAACAAAGCAACTAATGTTTGTTACTGCTATGGGACCAGAGCTCTAGTTTGTTCATATTCCTTCCTCCTCCTTTAATGAAAAGATTTTTAAACCCTGTTTCCTAAGAAATAGCATCCTATTAAAAGCAGCTTACAACTTGAATTGTTGCTTGCCTTTGTTGTGGGTCCTGCCAATTACATTGTACTTTATACAAGAACAGAGGAGAAACAAATATTAAAATTACACGAGGTAAAACCAGAGATAACAGTAAAAGAGAGTTAAATAATCTAATTTTATTTCTAATCTTTTTTTAAAATTATCTAAATACTAACTCAGCCGATTTCCTTAAATACAAGTAAGTGTTTATACACAACTTGCTTATGTGCCTCTTCAGAAGAATTTCATGCCAAAGTTTGCTTGCTACTATAAAATACCAAATAACTGAAAGGAAAAAAGAATTTCACTCCTATCATCAGGAATGCCATTTGCATCTGTGACAAAGTTGTGTCATCTGATGCATGGGTGTTATTCCTGATGCACAGAAATTAATTTTTCTTCTTTCTTTTTCCCTAATGGGAAACAACAGACTTGGTCCAGAGCTCAGGAGAGAATGGAATTTCCACCCTGCCACATTTCCCTGAAACCACTTTCAGATTGTGAGTCTCCTTCTCTGCTGGTAATGGAATCCCACACACAAGTCTGCCTATGCTAATGATTTTAGTTGCCTCCAGTACTACTTATGACTAAGTGCAAAACCCTCTCTTCTACCTCACTACCCCCCCCACCCTGATGAACCACAAGTTTAACAAGATAACCAAGCGTTTTCCTTCTCAGGACTTCTTCACAGTGGAGCTAATTATACACAAAGATGTGAACACTTTCTTTGAGAGGTAGCAATAAAGACATCATGTCTCTCTCTATGCTCAGGAGCTAAAACTGCTATGCAAGTATTTTTACAGTCTGAAGGCTGGAAGGGCAGAAGATGCTAAACTTTAAAAGATCTGAATAAATTTTCTATTACTTTATAATGTTATATATTGCACAATGCCACCCAGTGTTGTCAGAGTGTAGGAAACTACCTTCAGAAATGCGTTAATTTTGGGTCACACCTGAGTAATTTACAGTATTGTAGTTCTTGTTCTGCAAAGTCTTAACCGAGAAGAGAGGTCATCTGTTTTTTGAGAGGAAAGTCAATGATTCTGTGTCAACACAGTGCAACCCCAGTGTTAGACAAGGGATCATTCTTGCTGTGCAAGAGCTTGGAAAGTTTTTAAGTGTTTCTTCACCTCTCATGCATTGCACCAAGGGTAAAGGCTGGGTTACTTCTTACAGAGCTTCAGTTTTGATGTTATTGTACTTTCCTAACTGTTGTAACTTTATTTGGACTTTTTGGTTAGCTAGGTTAGTAAAGGTATCTTTTCCTCATTTTTTTCCCCAATTATTTTTCCTTGTCATTTCCTCAAAAGTATTTCTTAGATGTTTATGCACTCTGGTTTCATCTGTGTCTGTGGAAGAGAACCATGTAGTGGACAATGAGCAGGCATTCTGATTGCCTTGACTGTCTGACAGACTCCTGTATCACTGGAAATGCACTACACATCCTTTACTTGGCATGTTCTTTATGAATGCAAAGCTGCACATCCACTTCCATACCACTGGATTTCTGGATATTTCAGCAGGGAACCTAAGAAAGTCAGTAAAGGTTTCCTGCACAAATCTTCACTTTGAAAACTGGAGTTAAAATGGGAAGATAACATCAGCACTTTCTCCCCATTTCTCTTCAGTAGTGTCTCATAAAACGGGCATGAGAATCACCTTGATGATATCACATTAGTGTGTGACAGAGCATCCACGGATATGCTACAGAGCACGCTCTCAGTAAAGAAGGATACACATACATTAGATCCTAGGGTGGCTAGCAAGGTCTTCACACTCTTTTAACATTTACATAGCTAATACAAGTTATGACAACAACACTCTAGCTGGTTTTGTCTGAAACAAAAAGACTAAAGCAAATAATTTCACGTATCACGAATCAGCAAAGTTCTGAAAAGATACATTGGCATAAGACCTATAGCTCCAGGGAGATGTACCATAAATTTAGCATAGGGCAATATAACAGAAATTTATCTTGAAAAATAAATGAAAAAAAATGCCAGTCAGGTAGATTCCCAGGATTCAGTCAGGTAGTTTCCCAGAAAATCCTGTTTTCAGAAAAAGAAAAAAAAAAGCCAACAAAAAGCACCACGTCTCTCTGTCTTCTGGGTGGTGTTGAACTCATTCCTAACTGTGTTCAAATTACTACTGTAAATAACTTATTTCTTTCAGCAAAATATGAATTGTTGGTCCCCTTGCAGATATACTGAGCAGCATTGAACAGCAATTGAAAACAGAAATCAGAGCTGAAAAAATAAATTTGGAACTTACTTCTTTTCAGTTGCTTTTCCACACTCTTTGACATTGTGCATTTTTTCTACACTCATTTTTTTCTGAAATAAGGATAATAACAAAAAAAAGATATAAGTATAAAACTTGTCCATATCTAGGGATAATTTTTTTTTTTAAAAGGATCATTTTTTTTTCCTAGCAGTTAATTGATAATGTATCTAATAACATTTGAGTAATTAGTGTCCTGATTTACAACCAGACTTCCTCTGGATTATACAGTCAGTCCAGTATTTGAAATTATTCCTTGATTACTAATGCAATTAATTGTAGCTACACATTAACCTATTTTTAACACATCAAGCTCGCAGTGTAGGAGATTAAGAACTAATCAAACCCCAAGAAATTATGGTATGCTATATTAAAAAAATTATATGCCTGATTAGATGTTCTTTGTAACTGAGTTCTCTGAGGAGCCTGTACTAATGAAGAGCATAATGGGCCCTTTGCATCCATTCGAAACATCCTCGGCCGTTTCCCCTTCACATCATGCTAAGATTATTTCAGTTAAGAAGAATTGCCATGGTGAATTCTCTTACTACGTTATTATACTGGATGACTGGATAAAGTTGTGCTCTTGCTTGCTTGCTAGAGAAAGCACTTCTAAAATGAAGGATGTGCACCTCAAAATGAGTCCAGATTCCAACCAGCATTGCAATTTGAAGGAGCTTGGCTCTAGGTTCAGAATGAAATTTGCATTTTAGGCCATTTTGAAGTTTTCAATACCTAAAGGTTTGTCATGTAGGCAGTATGTTCTCAGAGAGGCCGTTTTTAGCATAAAGTAGAGACAAATAATACATATTGAAAGATTTTACTAGATTCCATGGAGAACTCAGTTTAGCAATATTTTTTATTAAAAAATTATTAGTTAACCTCAGTGTTAAGTGATCTGAGTTGTTATATATCAAATTACTTCATTAAGGGGGTCATTATTTTGTCAACCAATGTTTCCATTTCATTAAAATGTTTTCTTATTTACTAAGCCACACAGAGTTTCTGGTGTTTTTGTTTGAATGCATTAATATGACAGACCTGCTGAACTCTTTTTATCTATATTTTTTTTTCAGCCTAGAGCAACTAGACACTAGCCACATGCAATATATGAACAATAAATCTAAAAATAATAAATTAATTCCAATAAGTAATACATGCTTATTCTTTGTTAAACCTTTTTAAAAAACAGCTTTTAGCTAAAGAGAAAACACCTCACAGGCATGTTTTATACATTTTATAAGTTCTACTTCTTGCACAATATAATCAGGCAGTTCCATTTAATAGATTAATACTATTCTCTATATCACAGTGCCTGATTATTTTGCTATAAACTACCATCTCCTTTTTAAAAGCTCTTTCTCTAATGGCCTTTGATGTTTCTGTTCTTTTCCTCTCATTCCATTTTAGTTCCATCACATACTCAGGCTATAAAGGGAACATCTATTTAAGATCTCTTCAGAGCCTAAAGATATGTATTCTTCTTTGGGTCAGTGCAGAGTGACATAGCTTCTCCTTTAATCAACAACTACAAAGATCAGAAGCACTGCTGATAACATATGAAACTTGACATTCTTACTTACAGTAATCTCTGAAAATTGCTTCTTCCAGATCATTACTCCTTTGCACTGCTGCTAAAAGGTATATAACGGAGATTGCCTCTTGAATACGTAATTAAATATTGAATGCAAGGCAACTTAGGCTCTTAGGGCTTTTTTCCATGACAAATATATACATTCAACTTTTCTTGTGAGAGTGAAAGTAGATCAAAATAGGAGGATATATCATCTAGTCTATTCTTGCCTTAGTTTTTGACACCCTGTAGGAAACAATATTCAGGCCTGCTCATTATCTCATTCACTTGGCAAGAGATGCAACTAATTGGTTATGGTATTCACCCAAGAGTAAGACAGAAGTCCACATCCCTGGTTTTTCCTCTAGACAGTAGACTAGAGTTTAAAGCTGAGTTTTTTAATTGAATTTTTAAATTGTAAGAGTTACTTACATGCTTAGATGGCTAAGTTTAAAGTAATCACTGTATAATGGAGATTATAAGGTACAGAACTGTTTAGGCATACACTTCAGGTAAGAAACCTGTAGTCTCCCATTAAGCACCCATGGCATTCCACCTCAGCAGAATGGCCACGTAGTTCCTTCCTCCTCCTCAACTGTAATGTTGCTTCCATCTATTCTTTAGAGTGTGTAATATAGTTGTTTATGTAACAAGGGACACATTTGTGATATCTTTAAAGACAGCAAATAAATCACTACTATGAGAGGAGAGGGAGAGCGTGGAATAGAAAAAAGTGAAAGCAAAATGCTATTTCTGGTAGGATAAATTCTGCATTAGGTGAACCAATGGCTGGGGACTTTTTCAATCAGAAACGTGATTTTGTTTTCTCTACTCAGTGGCGCATGTAGCACTGAACTTTGCTCCCTCCTCTCCCTCAACTATTTTGATTAACAAGTTAAATACAGTTCTTAATTGTAGAATTTCTGTAAAATCATCTAGTCTTATTTGTCAGGTTTTCTATGTCATACAAACAGAAAGATGGAGTTTATCTGTAAAAGACATTTCGATTTTCCATGACACTTCTACTCAATAAGTGTTTTCTTCACAGGGAGTCTTGTCTGCATTTTTTGCTAGAATGAGAGGAGAAGGAATAAAGTTTTCATCCCATGAATGTGCTATTTGAAATTTATCTGGTGTTCTTTTACACAAAACTTGGATTGACAGTGGGAATTGAGTTACTGCTCATTTATAATTTATGCTTTGATATCTATTTGTTTTTTATTTTATTTATTTATAGCTTTCCCCCATTTCTAAAACCAGAAACAAGTGCTTCCTAAAGTACAAACCTCAGCTATAAATGAGCTAAAGACTTCTAGATGTCACAGTGTTGTAGCATGTAGTATTACCATTCCAGTTAGGTGAGTTCAGTTAATTAGCTCATTTGAAATCCATCTGTCAAATGTGCCTTTTTCAGAGTCAAAATAAGACCACAGTTGAGTTAGCAAGTAAATTAGAGAGCAAAATTACAAAAAGACTGCACCACAGCAAGTAAGTTGGTGAGCAAAAATACAAAAAGGTTGCAATGCAGATTTATCTTTAAACAGCCATTCCCAGATTCCATAATAAAAGTAACTTGAAGGGCTATCCTTCAACTTCTCATAGCATCTACGAGAAGCATATGCACAAAGGAAGAGAATAATTTTACTAGAATTAATCATTTTACTATAATTAACTCATCTACTAAAATTTCCAGGTTTTACCTTCTGTTTGAAAGAAACAGTATCAAATGCAGAATGACCCCCTTAGTTAAAGAATACAACAGGTAAGCTTGATATCATACTGTAGCATGAAGTTCACGAACATACAAATTCTGGCTTAAATCCAAGACTTCAATAAACATCTGAGAGAAAACACTTCTCAAATGAACCTGCGCAACCTGCAGCACCTTATAGTGTGAGAAAGGTTCAGGTCTGACTGTTCAGGAATTCTGACTAAATAGAAACTACTTGCACATGACTGAGAAAGAAAGTTAAAGAAGAAACTGTTATCTGGTGATGAGATTAATGTGCTCGCTTTTGTTAGATTTTACAGAGTCACTACCTGACTGGCACAAGGATTTCCCAGAAGAACGTTTTAGAAACACCTATCGTATCACAGCTTTTAGAAGCGCTCGTACAAGCTGTGTCAAAATCAAAGCAGAGCATGGAAGGACAAAGTTAAACCCCAGCTTCAAAACAGTATTCCCGCCTTTTTTTTTTTTCTCTTTTTCTCAAGTAGGGCAGTATTTTTGTAAGTTTTAGATTGCTTGTATTTTTTCCATAATAAGAACTTACTTTTTCTTGTTTCTAACTTGCACACCGCAACTATTTGGGCAAATTCTATTTGCCATTGGTTGGGTATTTCTGTAGGTTTCAGCTACTGCAGTGGAACCATCTCTGAGAGTAAAATAAAGAGAAAATACATTGCATTGTCCGTGTTAAATTACATTCTAGAATTTTGTAGACTGAGAAGATTAAATAATAGGATCACCCTATGCACGGTACTAGTGGATATAACAATTTTTTTCATGCTTTCTTAAATTCACCATGGCCTGGATTTGCCTGCCCTGGTTATTCTCCTGATAATTTTGTAATGACTGCAGTCACTTTTACCAAACAGCAAGGCACAGGTGAACTTTTTCTACCCAAGCAGCAGTCACACATCTAGTGTCCAAGGCAGACATACCCAAAAATCATTGCTATGTGATACCATGGCTTGAGGAGCTGTTCCTCGACCCATGCGGTTGTGCATGATCCCCTTCTAGGTTAAGCCAGAGCAACAGCTTCTAAGTGATTCTGTGAACTGTCAGACTTCACTGTTTTACATTAGAAAGAAAGAAAACGTGCACACACAATGCGGATTGGCTGACTTAGTTCACAGCATCATCCCACAATCAGCTGTACAGGTACGAGGCAGGGGACATGAGTTGCAGTTATGACTGCCCAGGCATGGGCAAGACAATGATTCCCTAGACTGGCACTACCACTGAAGCCCTGTATAGTGGAATTAGAGCCTGGGGGTTGGGGTCTATCTGCTAAACTGAAGCACAGGGATAAGAACAGTGACTGGTAGAACAGCTAACAAATTACCTAATTCAATTACATTAAGACATCCCCAAAGGATATCTTTCCTTTGCATGAGCTGCGTATCAGCACCATTTCAGTTTCAACCCTTAGCAGTCACCTTGAGAAAGAACACTTCTTAGATAAACATCTCCACTTCTTAGGGACAAATCGGGGAAAAGAAATACGGTCTTTTGCTGCAGTGTACACTAGTGTTACAGAACATGATGAAGGATGTTATATTAAATTACCTCTTCCATACAGTTTATCAATCTAAATACCACCCAAGACACAGGAAAAAGAAGACACACCAATGTTCTGGCTTGCAGCAGAGCTGAGTTTCCTCAGCAGAAGTTAGTGGTAAGTATGATTTGAATATAAATTTCTAAATACCTGGAGATCCAGATTATAGGTATGGGACACTCAATATTCCATGATTTAACTGTTTGGGCTTTACTCTCAGTACTTTGGTATTCCATATATGCAACATAATCAGTTTTACTTAGAATCTTTACAAAAATGAATTAAGTAATAACCACAAAAATTGTTAAATGGAAGCTAATTATCCTATATTCAGTGCAGGCTGCAATAAACTGCAAATAATTAATGGAGCAGTATCCTGCAGAAAATAGTAAACTGTTCATAGGACCATAGAACTATAAGAACTAAATTATGCTATGGGTCACTAAATCTAATTTCCTGCAATTGCAGCCAACCTCATAATCTAATTCTTTTCCTAAATCCTTCAAATTGGTTTTAAGGATTATTGAATTGCTTCACCATAATAGGAGAAGCCATAACCCAGCCACCTCTGGATTATACTGACCATTTTGCCAGAAATGTGTAATGCTCAACCTGAATTTTTTCATGGGGAAATTCCATCTGTTCTTGTGCTGCTGTTTTCCTCTAGAATAAAATTTCATTATATTCAACTAAATGAACAAAGATTTCATGACAGATTGGAGTAGAGCAGAGAAATGAAGGTCGTCTTTCTGTAACATTTGTTTCACTCTGAACGCATTTTTCTTGAGCTTGGAGACCAGGAACTATCATAGGTGAGAGAGTTCCTGCACATTAAATAACACAACTGCTTTCCAACACTCCTGTAACCAATGTCATTGTACGTTTGCCTCTTCCACAGCCGTATTGCACTAGTGACTCATAAATCATTCTGTGATCAAGCACACTCACTACAGTTTTCCCCACCACAGCTGCTTCCAGTCAGTAAGCTCACAAATGAACAGAAACTCTCAGAATTAGTCCCAAAAAGTCCTTGTACTTCATACTGCTAAATTTCATTCCCTGTATCTTTTTTCAGTCCTTACCATCACCCAGGTCTTCCTTAACATTGCAGCTGCCTTCTGTGTTAGTGATAGACGAAATTTTTTCTGTTGGCTAACTCAAGCATCACACTTGTTTCTCCATATTAAGCTTATTAAAGAAATTATTAAACAATAACTATTTAAAGACTGACCCTCGAGGAGCTCCCATAATCATAATCTCATAACAGCACTTTCCCTTTCAGCGCCACTTCTTATCTTCCTTTTAGCGAGCTTCCTCTCTCACAATATAGTGCTTTCAATAATTAGTGAGCATTGCTTATCACGTGCACTGAATACACAGTCATTAGGCAGGAGTCCTGCAGAAATGGTATGTTCTTGTTTAGGTAGAGACTGTCTAATGATGCATGTTTACCTAGAGTCTAAAGTAAGGATTTATATAAACATAGGGATTATTTTAATAATAAAAAAGTCTTTTTCTACTGTACTATTTCGCAAATAATTGCAAACACTTGTTGAATCTGATGCATAATACTAAGAGGTATGGAGCATTTTTAAATTTTTTTTCTATTATTAAGGCAAAAGTTTCCATTTCATAAATGAAGAAATTTTTTTGATGTTTCATTTTGAAAACCATATGCCTTGTTTCCTTTCTGAGCTAAATTAAAAGTAATTGAAAAGACACAAATGTTACATGGAATAAATGAATAAAATTCTTAATGACTCACAATGAAGTACTTGTTGTGAAACCAAACTAAGAAAAACCTATTTTGAGTTAAAAAATAAAAAGTCTTTTGTATTGATGTAAAATGAATGCACTTTATGGTTGTTTTTATTTTGCAATGTAACAAAAACCAAATCTGATTTAACTTGCCTTTAGTTTTATAGTCAGCATGAATTCTTGTCTCCTCATATGCCGACACCATCACTTTGTAGGTTTAGTGTTCTTTCACCATAGGTGTCTCAGGACACAAGTTAAAATGAAATACCTGTGTGGCAGAGACAGTTCGGGCCGTAAAGCTTGGACTGTGTCTCACTGTCCATGAGCATAAATTTTGGAGAAGGTTCATGGAGGAACGATTGCACCTGCAAATCTCCCCAGTCTCTGCAAGAAAACATTTCATGCAGGGACAAACACAGTGCC
The DNA here is from genome assembly GCA_022605575.1 of Laterallus jamaicensis coturniculus. Taxonomy (NCBI): domain Eukaryota; kingdom Metazoa; phylum Chordata; class Aves; order Gruiformes; family Rallidae; genus Laterallus; species Laterallus jamaicensis. The sequence goes on along the minus strand of JAKCOX010000013.1, from coordinate 800,046 downwards.
ATGTGCATAAACAAGCCCCTAGTTGTAGGATGAAGGCATAAAAATGTGTATCAAAAGCCACGTGCACACTTGTGGTAGTGTTTTTCTACAAGTCCTCAGGAAAAGCTAGGAGAACCTTGAAACGATGATAAAAATCAAACATGAGCAAGCAACAAAGTTGACAGAGGGGGCCAGCAAGGAAAAAAATAAGTCAAGGAAAATTACCCAGGAAACTATCATTTCACATGCATATGGCAGACATAAAAAGTTGTTTACTGAAATGGAAAAAAAAATAATAAATCATACGTATCATTTAGGGATTGCATACAATGCAACTCACTGTTTATTTGAAGGCATAAAATCATAAAATGTCATGCTGCTTTGCATAATTAACTATAAGCAGAAACATTTATTGAATAAAAAACCCTACAGATTTGTTCGTTATATAGTTTTAAAAAATCTATTTGCACGTGATACTTTTCATGTCAGAGTGATCTCAGGTACCCTAGCAACCAGGACGTTATTGAAATTCTACTTACAGGCGCATGAGTCATTTTAAGAGATGTAGTAAGTCTAATGAATGTTTAATGAATGGCAGAATTAGTAAATTATAAGCTAGATTTTATAAATGTGCAACACTTGGTAAATTAAATCTGTTCATAAATGTGCTGATAAGAAAGGATAAATATCTGTGCTGTTTATTTTCAAAAGAATGTTAAGTAACATTTTCTATGTTGTCAAGTTATTTCCCTTTTTTGTCATCTTTTTACACAGCAACTTCACTGACATCAGTTGTAAAGATTTGTTCTAAAACTGTACATCATATCTCTCTTACCCTGTCCCAAACCTGAAAAAGAGACTTCTCTGCCCCATGTACAGCTGTGTGTGGACAAGCATCATATCTCTGAGCTACAGCAAACATTCACATACTGTATTTTACAAACCCTCTTTGACACAAGTTTCCTGATGCTTCAGGTCCAATCTTTGATGCACAGAGTCATTACCCGTGTTTTTAACAGTGCTCTGTAGTTACTGTACAGGATTTGCACAATGTGCTGCTTCAAAGATTGCAACGAGGCATTTTGAAAAATAAGTGGAAACAGAATTAAGCCTGAAAGTAAGATTTCTTTCCACCTATGGGAACTGAAAAGGTCCTGTTTCATGACAGTACTGCTGCACTCATTACAAGGTTGAACTCTTTCCTAAGCAGAGGTCTGAGTACAAAATAGCTTTTTATAAAGTCTACAATCATGGTGGAAATGTTTCCTTAAATAAAAAGTAAAAGCACACTTTTTTTTTGAGTCTTGCTTGAAGTACTCAATAAATGAAAGGTATGGGATTGAAAAGAAAGAGCATTGATTCATTCTAGGATGACAGTTCTCACAATCCTAGAGCAGACAATATATTTGTGTCTCCTTACTATTCCAACTCCTATTCATCTGCTTAACTGTTCTCATCGCTACTGCTTTCAAGCTAATTTGCATAAAGCATCAGTTAATGACAGCTTAAAGGGTTTTTTTAGTACTTGGCCGTTAATCGATACTGTGTATACAAATCATCTTGTAAAAGATTTTTTTCCTTAAAATTCCTTTTATGAATCAAGAACAAATTCTGGTTAGTTATCAAGGAGGTAGGAAAATTAATCAGAACCTTCTGAACACTGGAAATTCCTAGAGTAGTGCATGAAAGAGAAATAGGCCAGTGTAAACAAACTGTATGTAAGAAAAAGACCTATGAGTAACTGGAGGAAGGAGGTGACTGTCAACATAAGACTTGTTACTGATTTGACATAAACTGAGAATGACAGACATCTAAACCAAACTAATCACAAGTTTCACTGACTCTTCCTCACAATTTGCACAGGCTTTGCAGGATCACTGTTATATTAGTCCAGAGCACAGCACGCATCTTTCATGAAAACTGAGACTATGCCAGTTCTGGTTAAACCAAGGACGGCTTTTTAACAGTTCAGAGCCTGTGTTTACAGACATTAAACTTGAAGCACAAATCTATTATTTTAGTCTGGCCTGAAAAAAAAGCAGAGGTAAACAGCATCTCAGAGAGGCAGTGTGAATGAAAGCCTGTCACTTTTTCTGATGTAACTGAATCTAGGGCGTGGCGCTTGCTAACTTATCGTAAAACCCTCCCTTGGTCTGTTTACAGTAAGGTACTGAGCAAAGAAGGCTTTTATAGCTCTTATGAACTCACTTTAAAAAATTCTGCTCCAGTTATCAACACTTGCACCACCAGCAACATCAAAACTAGACGGAATTTCTCAATGCAGTTTTCATTCTCAATTTAGAAAAAGGAGAAACAGCAAACAAGACTGAAATTCAACTCGTAGGATCCTTGCATTTTCTGAACAGCCAAAGAAATATGTGCTTAAGATATGAATCCTTAAGTGCTTAAGAAGAAACTAGTAAATTGGATTAGTTCTTCATAAGGAATAAGTTATTTGATTGTGTTTTTCTGCTTTAAAATGATCCATAAAAAGATGTACTAGATTAAAACTGTCCACAGAGTTGACAAGCAAATACCCTCTAATCTGCAGGAAGAGTTCAAAACGTTAGCTGTGAACAGCTCTATTTGCTGGTGTATTGGTGATTGCAGTCCTCAGATGTTGTTTCTGTTATGGTTAATTATGCAATAATCAACTAGAGGAACGCTACACTATGTATTTGAGTTGATTTTGAAGTCTTTCATGGGCATCAGCATGCTAAGCACCATAAAAACATGAACAAAGTGCTTGCTCCTGCCTGACTGAACTGTGTCTAAACAGGCAAAAGGGGAAACGGGAGATGGTAATTTGACTAATATTGCATAACTAATACCAAACAGAGGAATCAAGATTTCCTGCATTTCAGCATGATAAGCAGTCGATCAGGCTGTTTTTACATGTAGAATTTATAGAGGAAACTAAAGAGTCCGTTTTTTCACTTGTTAGAATGGGGATAGCATACTGGATTAGGACATGCAATTTGAAGTTCTGTTTTTGCCTCTTGTTTTCAGTCTGGTTTCCTAAGGAAATGAAACTTGTGCAATGATGAGGGGGGAGGGATGGGGGAGGGGGGAGGGGGAGAGCGTGTATGGGTGCCTGCACGTGTGCTCATATAGTAACTTTTGAACTTGTTGGCAAACTGTATCAAAGTTGGACACACAGTATTGGTCTCAAAGGCAATGTAATACAAATGTCGTGAAAATAGGGGGACAACTGTAGATGCCAAACTGTAGCCTGAGAGCAAGAAAATTCATCTGATAGACATCATATTGCTTTAGTTTCGATGTTAACAGAACTAATCACTGACAGCTTCAGTTTGGTCTTAGAGTTTTCCTCTGTATTAAAAAATTTATTCATTAAAAACCCAACAACAAAACAAAATCTCATGAATTAGTTCAGCATTAGGACCTGGAGCTTAAAGGAAGAAAACCGAGTGCATTATTATTCATAATCAAATAACAAAGTATTATAACTGCTTGTGCATGGCTGGCATGTGGATCTCTCCTTTCAGCCTTTCCTATACATCTTTATGAACAGCCATAAGCCCATTCAGAGTTCCTCTGTGTTTCAGAGTGTAAAACTGGTGGTAGCAGAAATCCCCACTGATATATTTCAAGGAAGGAGGAGAAAAGAGAGATGAAAACTGGGGTGAAACTATGCTCATGATTGAGACTATTTATGTTACTGATCTCAGGTATTATAATTGGGCAAGGTCTACTCAAAAGCACCAGTGTAGACAAGGCCTCATTGAGGCTCAGGGAGGGTAATGATTCAAGCTCTAAAATTAGAATATTCAGTTTGAGCATCTATCTCATGTTGGAACTTAACTTGCTCCTTTACAAGCATTGTTCCTCTTCCTTGCCGGTGAGATACCTTGCCAAGAGCATGGGAATGAAGCTGAAAAGAGGGTCCATATGTTTCATGTGAGTTCGGCTGAGTAGGTCAGAAATTTTCTTTCCCTTTTTAGAATAAGGGTTCCAGTATACTTCAGTTTTCTACCCTCACTAATGTAAGCAGCCTTCAACCACACCAAAGCACACAACTTCCATTGTGTCACACCATTCACTCAGCGTAAGAATAAAAAAAGAAGGAGAGAAGCTGAAGAACTTTTTACATGTTTTTATTCTGGTTGCTATAGTAACGAATACAGATATGCTTATTGTGCAATCACTGCAATTAGACGTTTAAAGAGGGTGGTACTTTCAAACAGTAGCAATACAACTGCAATGAGAGAAAGTGGTATCAAGGAAAGATGGAAGCATAAGTCAACAGCGTGCTTAGGATGTGCTTACTGGATTATATTTGAGAGAGGAAGGCTCACTCTTAGATAAGATATTAGCATCAGATTTTTCACATCTAAATTCAGTATTTTGCTCTTCCACAGCTCCCTTAAAAGAGGTATAAGGTTCTGAATCTCAATGAGCAATTACTCTTGCAGGGTACTACCCTCTATTTTTTGTCACCTATCCTTCAAAAAAGCCAAGGGATCTACAGATCCTGTTTTGTTTGAGCTATTTTTTTAATTGTCACAAGCCCAGACTGAGACAAAAGCACTTAAACAACCTTCCTGTCTGAATAAAAATAGTTTGCACCTTGTAAAATAGTGATTTGAATATTGGTTGAATCTGACATGTCCATTTAAGCAAAAATTCCATTATTGTCTTTTCTCTCTACAGTGGAAACACACAGTAAATTCTTTTATCCACATTCTTAAATAATATTCTGTAAATGATGCTGAGAATAATAGTGTTTGGCATGTTCTTACAAGCAATATAAACCAATGTGCATTAGGAATACTAGTTCAGTTACTCTGACTCATCAGTCACACAATTCATTAACAATGTTTTTCCCTCCTCCTTTTTGTTTTCTGACCTTTTACAGATAGATACCACTAAGCTCAAACTCAAATTTTAAAACATGCCTGTATTTGACCAAGAAATAGCACATAACAATGTTTTTTTAAACCTATGAGTCATCCTGAACATTAACAACCTTTCCTTTCAAGATTCCAAAGAAGTGATAAAATAGGACAGGTAGATAGGAGGAGAGAAAACACACCCAAACAACCACTTTTTCAGACAGAAATAGAATCTCTAGCTTTCATTACTGTATTATTTTCAGGTTGTTACAAGACTTCACTGGTCATGTTTATACCACAGGATTTCATAAGCTTTCAAAAGTGTTAAAGGTATGTACTGCTAACTCTTTTTTATGGATGATTGAAGGGACAAAATAAAAAGCTGCAAACTAATGATTTTGATAAAAAAATTCTAGTTGAGGCTACAAAAAATGTAGGATACTTTACCTAAACCTTTTGTAGGCTGACTACCAGAAATCTTAGTACTAAAGGTGCTAAGCATATCTTGATAATTGTGCATTGTTTTCCAAGTTAGATATTCACAGAGACACCTATAATTAGAGACTGAGTTCCTGAACCTAACAATGCACTTTGGCTAGGGCTTTATAAGGACCCCTTAATATTGCCCCACAAGGAACTCCTAACAAATAATGATTTCTTTTAAACCAGATTAATTTCCAGTGTATGAATTTTTCTGCCTGTCTCTATTTGGCATTTTAAAGTAAGAGTGCATTTAAATGTGTTTGCTGAATTGGTGCCTAAATACCTTCAAACAATGTAATCATTGATACGGTACTGAACATTGTTTTTGGTACATATTTGCAATCACATTCTGTTCAGTACTGCTACAGCTACTCTCCCTGATTAAAACTGAGGCCAGCAATAAATAATGCCTCTACTACAGAATATTGTCAGCGATGCTTGCAATATTGTCATTCTGAGCTGTCTTTCAAAATAGGACAGAAAACACATTGCTGGGAAGGTAAGGAGGTATAAAACTGGAGAAGGAAAAGATCTTAGGAGTTCAGGAAAATTGACATTTCCCTCTATTCATTTTACACCTAGCCACAATGGACCATGAATTAAGGGTATTATCTTTCTGTTTACTCAAAATTCTCTTTATTGCATTCATCTGCCTAATCCTGTTCCATACATAATTTATAGCAAAATCTGGCAAACTGAGGAACAGGTTTTACATTCCCTTCATGTAAGTAGAAGTCTGATGGTATCAACATAGGTGTGTTAAGTATTCTCCTGTAAAGAGTCTGAGCAAAGTTTTCCTGGTATTTTGGTGACCCACCTCTCCAGGGTATTTTCTCAATCAATTCTTAATAACCCTACGAACAGTGCATTGACCTAAGCTGATGATATTCTTCAGGAACAAAGTAGAAATTCAACCAAGTACTGTTGTGTAACAATTTTTACAAACAGCTATGAAAAGAAAAGTGGTTCTTCACTCAAACACCCATCCTTCTGCAGTACATGTAGAGCAGATACCCTCCAGGTCATTCCATAAGTACATAGCCTAACCGTGGAGAGCACAAGAGACAAATAGAGTCCTAGAAAGATTCATCTTTCCCTTCACGCATATATATGGCTGGTAAGCTTAGCACTTTCAGCCAGAAACCAGGACTATTTTTTTGCTTTTAAATACCAGCCAAGTTAATGTTACTTCTCATATCTGTAACGACAGAAGACAGAAGGCCCATGACAGCAACTGCTACTATCTGCAGCCACACTGCCTTTGTTCTTAGCCCTGTTCCACTTCCTTCTGATCCCCCAGCACCAAGGGCTCTGGTGAGTTGCTGGGATGGGTTTGAGGGAAGATGGTCTTCCTTCCCTCTCCTCTCACTTCCTCTCTTCCTCAGCTGACTCACATAATAAGCATACTAAGAGAAACTGAGAGGAGGCAAACAAAACCTGATGAGAAGGAAAAAGAGCATTTCCCTTAAAGTGCTGTAAAAGATACATATACATATATATATATAAAAGAGACCCTCTTCAGAGTATGGGCCTTGTCTATATCCGCTTACGTTTTCAGCACTCAGTCCAGTGTTGAGTTTGAATCAGCACAACCTTGTACTTCAGGGTGAAATCCCCTTGGAAAAGGTTCCTGCCCTGCAGATGAGATCAGAAAGGGCAGAAAACACCACTTCCTACACGCCCACATCCTGTGAAACCCCTGTGATTACTCCTCATTTCTCCTTACCTCAAGTGTCACTCCTGCTTCTTCATACAATCTCTACCACTGACTTTGCCACTGCAAATAACAAGGGCAAAATCATTAATATGGGCCTTGAACGCTGCAACAGCAAAATTAAATTTTGCCACCTCTGTTTGGAAATTTTGAAGCAGTCCTGTAAGAAACAAACCACATGGAAATCATGTCTAATTTCTTTCCAACTCAAAAAAGCACTGTCATTTTACCTGTTGTCTGCTAAACAGAAACATTTTAAGTAAATAAGAAAACAGACAAACAAACAAAAAGTCAAACCCACCCCACTTGTGTAAGCCAAACCTTCTTCCTGTGATGCTGTCAAAGGGACTGTTATATCCACAACACTTTAACTATGAAACCACTTTTAAAAGGTTAAAACAATACACTTAATATATTTCTGGTGAGTGGTGTCTGACCAAGAGATATCCTGTAAAGGAAGTAGCTAATCACTGTCTCCTTGGAAAATGTTTACAAAGGGACGTTTGGGATGATGTTATCTACATCCTGTTGAAATAGCTGTTTTGTTCTTTTAAATCAGATGGTGAAACAAAAAGAAGCATTCTTAGTAGTATTGTTATGCTTTTCCTTTATGTACCTTGAGTTTTACTGTTTCTGGACAGTAGTTATTTCAAGGGTACCAGCTGGTTTTCAGTTTATGTCTCTGTACTTTAAACACATGTATTTTCAGAAAGAAGGCGCTGCAGCAGGGTTGGGATTTTTTTTTGGGGGGGAGTGGGGCAGTGGGAGGGGGAAGATTAATTTTCATACAATACCTATCAAAATCAATTGGTAAACTGTATGTACACATAAACATCCAATGAGGTGAATCAAAACAGATCAAGTATATTAATTCTGAAAGACCATAAAGGAAATAAAACTGTTTTGCTACAGACTCCTGGAGGAAAATCAAAGTTACGATGACAGTGCTCTTGGACTCATTTAGAATAAGTAAAAGCTTTTATCTTCCCCTGGTGCCAGAATTAAATGTGATTTTAGTTTTAGTGATACCAAACACAGATTTCAGTTAGCAATACCTTTCACTGCATACTGCGGTATCATAACAGCCCCACTGTGTGCTACTTCTGAAACAGTTGGACATTAATGCAAGGTAGGCAGGTGATCAGTGTTTGCTGGATTTCAGAGGAAAATATCAAAATCTTTAATCAATAGAAAAGCTGAGGCATTACTTGGACTGAGCCTCAAAGCCCCACAAATCAAAGTATGCGTGTATTCAGAAGGATGCCACCAGCTAGTAACATTTTTTGACTTAACAGACTTGATGTTTCTATCTATTATCAAGATATGTATTCATTGTTTTTCTTGGAACTGTAGAACAATTAAGTTTAGTCCACTGTTACTTAAAGTCTTCCAGATTAAAACCACCACCACCACCACCACCACCACCACCAATCAGTTTCAGTTACACATAGCTGACAGTGGAAGACTGTTGCCAATCAGCAGCTTGCAATAATATCTGTAAAAGCAAGTAATAATGAACTTAGACATAGTTCTCAAAGTAAATTTTAGACTTTTTGATGACTTTTATGTCCCTTAGAGTGTTCAGGGTGAAAACAGAAGGAGAAATTAAGTTATTAAAAATTACTAAAGACCTAAATTTTTTGGGACTGGCTTACTTAATCTTGTAAGATTTGTCTGAAAAGAAGAAAAAAAGAAAAAAGGAAAAGGATTTTGCCTGTTTTGGGGGGATTTGTCTCTGCTCAAAATCCCAAACAGGGTACTTAGGAACTGATGCACTGTATGCACCGTCTGATGCATGTATCCATCTACCAGCATCTAAGTTCCTGGACTGACTGCGAAACCTCTTAAGTTGGGTTGCAAAATCATGTGCTCATGCACTGAGCATTGCTGGAATATATGAGCACTTTCACAAGCCTAAATGCAATTATTTCAGAGCATTAGTAAGCAATTGGATAAATTCACACCAACACAGCTGTAAGTCAAGAAAAGATTTTATCAATCATCTTTGCCAAGTACAGTGAGATTGTTTTTCCTGTTTTAAAAGGGGGAGCAGAGTCACAAGGGAAAGGCTACAGTCGTTGGAGTACTTGAAATGAAAAAATGAGGACCTGTTTTTTCCAAAAAACTAATTAGCATTACTTAGTACTTCACATGGTCAAAGTACATGTTTTTACTTAATTTTCATTAATGAGTGCTCAGATTTCTGCCATTTCTGCTGTAAATATAATATTTCTGCTGTAAAAATATGCCTCAGGATCAAAAAACTGAACAAATACAGCAAATAAATATGTAAAAAGCTCTTCTCAGCATCATTTTTGGAAAGGCAAGGGACTCCAGGAGAGTCCATAGAAGATGCAAAAGATGTTTTTCATTATTTCAGCCATCAGACCACAATTTTACTTCTACAATCCTCTTTCTCTAGTCACTACAAGCCATCTACCTTCTGTAACCAAAGCAGTTGAAAATGACAACTCTTGTCAGTATGCCTCCTTATTTGCCCCATGACATATTCATACTATGAATCTGAATGGAAGGAAGGTGCTGTGAAAGAAATAGAATCTTGTTTTGTAATTGAAGGTAATACTGATACACACAAGAAGACATGAATCTTCTAATTTTGGAGTACACGGTTTTTCAAGGGGCATCCTACACAGTAACACTGTCATAACTACAGTGGCTTAAAGACACAGTCAAGACAAGCTCTACAGGTAGAGATAATGCCTTTGATTAGAGCAACTAGTATAATATAGGGAAAAGTAGACAGATACCCAGATGTTTCTATTTTTTAAGTTTAGTAAAGCTTTTAACATAATTTCTTAGAATATTCTTGCATTCAGTCTGGGACACTGAGGTGTGGATGAGTGGATGACGTAATAAAATTGTTCACCTAGTAAAAGTTGTTTGAATATTTAGGCTCAGAGCGTATGGGATGTATCTACCTGGAAGCTGGCAGTGACTAGCACAGGGGTCTATCCTGGGACCTGTCCATTTTAATGCTATTAGCAGCACTCTGAGGGAGACAATGCAGTGCACTCAGGTTTGTGGGCAGCATCAATCTGGCATGACAATTCAGTACACTTGCAGGCAGGGCTGTCATCCATAGGGACCTAGACAGGCTGGAAGATGGACTTGCAGAAACTTCTACAAAATTCAGCAAGGACAAACACATAGACCTGCACCTAGGAAGGAATAGTTCCTTTCACCAGTGTGGGCTGGGAAGTGATTGGCTGGGGAAGAGCACAGCTGAAAAGGAGGCGGAGGTCATGCCACACAGCATTCAGCACACAAAGCCATCAGTGTGCCCTGACAGCAGAGAAGGCACACAGCACCCTAGGCTGGATTCACAGGCAGAGCCAGCAGATTGAGGGATGTGATTATACCACCTATACGCAGCACTCTAGACCGAGTCCAGTTCTTGGGTTCCCAGTAGAAGGAGGACATTGACAAACTGGAGCAAGTTCACCAGAGAGAAACCGAGGCTGGAGCGCTTGCCCTGTTGGAGATGCTATGGGAACTGGCCCTTTTCAGCCTGGAGAAGAGATGTCCTCAGTGGTGATGTAATAGCAGACTGACTGTACTTCTGAGAAGGATATTGAGAAGGAACCATGCTCTTCACTGCAGTGTATGTCAGGAGTCTGAGGCCAAACTGAAACAATCACAGACATTGATTCAAGAAGAATTATTTAATTTTTTTTTAACCGTGAGTGCAGTCCTACATTGCAACTGGTTGCTCAGAGAAACTGTGCAGTCTTCAGACTTGGAGGTTTTCATGATCCAACTAGATGAAGTCTTCAGCAACCAGATCTAGTCCCACAGCTGGCTGTGAGCAGGAGGGTAGACCTGAGGTCCCTTCCAAACTCAGAAATTTTGTGATTCTCTGCAGAAACTCTCTTCAAGTCTACTCAAAACCTTGTCTTTTCTAACTGTGCCAGCTGGTCTGATGAATAGATATTGCCTTTACCTATGAGCTATGTCTTGCCTATAATTTCCAAGACTAAAACCCACAGATGTTCCATCAAGTGGCAGCATGTTACACCTACATGGACCATTAGTAGGCCTGGACTCATTCAATCCAGCCCACAGACCTTTGGCATTTGAACTGAGAAAGTGAGTCACAGTAGTTGTAATGATCAGCCCAAGGGTTCACTCAGAGCGGTGGGGAATCCATGGCTGGCAAATAGCCTAAGTAAAGGTCTGGTAAAATCCAAACTCAGTGAAACCCAGGTACTCCACACTCCAGGTTCTGATAATTTTCCTAAGCTTTTTTTTCCCCCTCTTTTATAAACTCTATCTAGTCTTGTCTCTTTTCCATCATCTTCAGCTCAGGGCTTACTGCTGGACATTGCAAGATTTAATAGAAGCAGCCTTCACAGAAGGAATGTCAGTAGAGAGGTAGATTGGAGAAGTAGATCTGTTAGTAGCATAGCTACTGACTTTGTAAAGATGTTTTGCATGTAATGTACACAAACATATGGTCCTTAAATGTAAGGAGGCAGGGGCTATTGTGTGGTCTCAAAAAAAAGCTGGAACCTCAGAGGTACCTTACTGACAACCCAAATCACTCAAAGTTAGTCCAGTCTTTTTCAACCTGACTTAAAGACCATGTGTAAATAAAGGATTCTTATTCACCTTAATTTATTATCTACTCTCTCACTCCTACAGTCTTTCACTCTCACAACCTATTCTGCAATCATGAGTTTTATTGTCTCTCAATTATGAGTGAAAGCTGCAGATGTCCAAAAAGCCACCCTAGAACATACACCACTGCAGGCAAATTCACAAAAACAAACACTGTTGTAGGTCACATTGTTTCAGAAAGTGGAACATTCCATTCCTGACCACCATGGCAAAGGCACTTCAAAAGAAAAACAGCAAGAGAATTAGCATGGTATGATAACCTCAAAACCTTCACTAACATTGCAACTTTCTAAAAATATAAATGCTTGATAAATTAGTGAAAGCACCCAAAGCATAGGCCATCCTGGTCAAAAGTTCTAGTCCAGGCTTGGAAGAATACCATAGAAATGCTCTACTAGCTGTAACAGAAATCAACACTCCCAACAACAAAACCTGTTCTAATAGCTACAAACTTTCATTGTAACAGGGAAGCACATTTGGATGATGCCTTAAATAAGGCTGCTATTCCTTTCAGCTGATCATACAGGATAGCCACATCTTTGGCATACCACAGCTCAGATGAAGCAAGTTAGAAGCTAGCAGACCCTCACTGACAACTCATTAAGCCAAATGATTCTAATTACTATCTGGTATACATAATATGTTTACTTTTTATACAGGAACTCTTCATAGCTTTCCATTTGCTGCCCTCTTTTCCAACTGTATTAGCAAGCTTTTCTCCTTTTCTGGAACTGCTTCTTGCACTACATTGCTTGCCTTTCTAATGTGGTCTACTGACCCTGCCACCTTGTAGATGCTCTATCAGTGCTAAGGAACCTTCTCATTCATCATCCCAAGAGGACACTGAAAAGCTTTTGGAATCAAGCTGTGATTTTACAACACTGTATGTAAAACAGATCTATGTGAAAGCTACTGGAAAAATGTGTGGTCTGGCTCTCTTGCCATTGTTTGACTGTGGCAGCAGTTGTGCTAATAAGAGTGGGTGGTGAAATGAACTAAACTATTGAAAATGGCAAAATATGTATCATTTTTATTTGGGTTGGGTTTTTTTGCCTCAATTCATTTTTGTGTGCAACTCACTGTGTGGTTGTACAAGCTCCAGTAGTTGGCCCATTGTGAAGAGCAGGACTATGAAACCAGGAAAGACAGAAAATTAAATGAGCTTAAAGTAGATGTGAAAGAACAGCTCAAGAAAATGATTTTCATTTTGATTCAAGGTCATGCTAGGTTTGTGGACTCTCACTAAGTTGGAGGGAGGAAGGTGTAATTTGAAGTACGACAGAACTTCAAAGATCTGGCTTCCTCTGAGGCAGTAAATTGGTCCCTTCACTTGTCTCCAATGGTAAAATCCAGTTTATAATTTGCTGTTGTTGTAAGATCTTCCATGAATCTAGGCACCATGGTATAAAAATGCCTGGCTGGTTGTGTTCCCTGGGAAAAATATAGCCCATGGTAGCCATCACCACCTCGCAACTCTGCTAGCACAGCTCCTATGGGTTATATTTTAAAGTCTCATCATCTGCTTGGAGTCCTGAGAACAGAAGAAATATCTTGCTTTCCCACAGAGCAAATCTCATCCTCTGAGGACACAAAACAGGCATGAGTCTACTTTACAGCAGACCATTTCACGTGAAGAATGTCACATTTAAAGATCAGTATGCCAGACTGCTGCGTGAGCATGTAAGCTACAACTGAACTGTGTACAGTAAGATTTACATATGGATTGCCCTCTGACTGCAAAGCTAGAGTTTTCTATCTGTCAGACCTCTAGTTATTTGTGTGTGCATGCATGCGTGTGAATTTCTCAAGGAAAATGTGTTAAAGAAGCAAAGATAGCTGGGATGTCCTTCTCTGAAGTAGGATTCAGCCAGGAGATTGGCTTAAGTGCTACAGGCAGTATTGTAGACCACATAACCTGTGGTCTTGGATGTTGTTAATGTATTTGTTCTTCTTAAACCACAGTTACCTTCAACCTTTCTGCTTGGAATAAGCTCTAAAACTTACTCAGAAGAATGTCACCTACTGAATCACTGATGTAATTTCCAGGATTATGCAGGGTTTTTCCTTTTACCTGGAGGTCTCCAGCAAAGCAAAAATCAGGTTTGTGCAGCTCTGGGTTGTGACAATGGTAGTTACCACTGCCTCTGAGAAAAAAACAGTGAACCTTTGCAAACTCGATTGGTTTGGAGACCTAAAGAGAAATGTGCCCTGGTTGTTGGCAGAGAATTGCTCTGAATACCTGAAGCTTACCAGTTAGTCTTAAAACTAAAGAAATAGTTTATGAAATCCATTTGTATCTCGGTGTGAGGCACAATGGCATTACAATGCCCAAGTAATTTTAAGAACATAAGCTGAGCTCAAAACGTAAGCTGTTGACAAAGCAGTAGCTGAAGCACCCTGTGACCCAGTACTTTCCTGCTGCTCTACTGAGTGCACTGTGCAACGAAAGACCATTCGGCCAAGCTGTAAGCGACGGGATCCGGGGCCCTGACAGACTTTCTGCCCGGGCAGTTCTCCTCAGCAATGAAGGAGGTGTCAACACTGAGTGGAAAGAGCTCTCAGAAACTCATAATTATGATACAAAGGCCCCTTCCCTTGTTCTGTGGTTACACTGGAGGTACAGCGTAAGGTGACAAATAAGCAGAGAGGCTTTAAAATAATAATCGTCAACGTGGGTATCGTGACATTGCGCCCCAGCACCATGCAGGCGCTAACTTCCAGCGGCACGTACCGCGGCGGGGTAGCAGTGTGGTCCTGCCGCCGCCGAGCTGAACGACCCGCGCACAGCCCCCGCCAGTCAGGCCTTTCGCCAGGCCTCCGCTGCGCAGCACGCCGGCCCTGCGCGCGGAGCGGGCCGCGGGGCCCACAGCCTTTGAAGCCATCCACCAACGCGAGCGCCTGGCACAGCCGGCGGCAGGTAGCGGCGCGCAGGGGCCCCCAGCTGACACGACACCCCACCCCTTGCCGGCCGTTGGCGGGCCAGCCAATCAGGGCGCGCGTGGGTCCACCCCACTCGCAGTCACGTAACCCGGAGGGGGGGCGCGGGGACCCGGCACCGGCCGGTGTTGCTGTAGGCGGGGTGTCGCCGCGCCCGGAGAGTGGCCGGGGTTTGGCCGGGCTTTGTCCTTCGCGGCAGGTGCCCCGGCAGCGGCTGTCCTCGCAGCGCTGGCAGGGGCCGCGGCCGGGCGGGCGTACACCGGCGGCGTGCCAGCTACTGCGAGGCACGCAGGAGCCCCGGCGGCGGTTCTGCCCGCCGTGGGGAGGGGGCTGGCCCAGAGGGGAGGGCCTGCCCTGCCGGGCCGAAGTTGTGCCGTGGAAAAAGTTGCTGCCGCTGTAGAGCCGGGCGGTGAGCGCAGGAGAGCGCCCTTCTGTACCTGGTAAACCCGGTGGCTTCAGAGAAGAGCAGCCCGGTAGCTCGGGTACTTCCTTCTGCCGATAAGATCTTCGTCTGCGCTCGTCACGGCTGGCGGCCGCTGCCCCACTTGAATTGGTTTCAGACTCCTCCCGAGGCGAGACGGGGAGCGGGAGAGCGGCGAGTCGGGAGGCGGCGATGCGTGGGGCCGCGCAGCTCCCCCCGGCCTCCTCCGCCCCGCGAAGCCCCGCTCCCTGCGCTGCTGGCAGAGCCGGCCCGGCGGCCGAGCCGCGGCTGGCACCGACATGGGAACCTTAGGGAAAAGGAGAGAAAACCAGTGAGTTCGCCGTCGTTGTTTTATTCTCCCGCTGCTTGGAGCGGGTCGGTGCGACGACGCGGGGCAGGCTGCGGTCCGGCGGTGGTCGTTGTTGGCGGGTCTCGGGTCACATGTCGCCGCGCCTCAAGTGTGAGGTGCCCGCCCGGGCGGGTGCGGTGTGTTGCCGCCGCGCTGCCCCCGCGGCGGGGCTGGCGTGGACTTCGTGGGGCGCGGGGCCGGGAGGCTGGGGCTCCGCGGGAGCTGGAGAGGGGGGGAGGGAGAGGGGCGCGGGAGTGGGGGTGTCGAGGGGAGGACTTTGTTCCGTCCTTTTGGGTGCAGGTGTGCGCCGAGCTGCCGGTCAGCGCGGACTGGGAAAAGCCTCACTTTACCGTCCCAGCGGGAGGGGCGGCTCGGCCCTCGCCCGGGCTCCGGTTACCTGCAGCACCGCCGGCGGGCTGCCGGGGGGCGCCGAGCGAGGAGCTGTGGCCGGGGCTGGGGAGCAAGGCTATCCCCTTCTCGCCGGGGAAGCGCTACCTGCCCCGACTCTCATCTGCTTGTGGCTTCTTCCCCGCCGCCAGATAGCGTGCAGTGGTGCTGCAGGGTGCTCGTCCGTCCGTGTCCCCGTCCACACGCCATCCCTCGCCCGCCCGCCGCTCCTCAGCGCATCTTTAGTCTATTTGTCACGTCGAGTAACTGTTGCAAGGGGATTTGTTCTAAGGAATGGTTCATTTCAGACGTGCCTGGCCGGTGTACTAAGTCGGTCACAGTGTTAATGTAAACTTTTTTTGGGGAGGGGGGGCGTGGTGAGCGTGTGGACGCTTTAATTTTTCTGCTATCTGTTGCCAAGAGCTAAAGTATCTTCTCTAACTCCGGCTGTGCTGCTAGAATCCTCTCTCTTGGGCTGAAGGGGCGCTGGAATAAAGCTAGGAGAGGGGTTTAAGCTTCTAAAAAAGAACCCCTGAAAGCTGATCAGGCCCCTGTTTTTTTTTTATTTGAGAACAGGAAGTCAGATCACAAAGCTAAGAGGGAAATTTAGAGAAAGGGGGAAGGGAAGAGAACAGTCTTTGCATTGACACTGTCAGCTTAACTACCGAGCAGCTGAGGGATGGTTACTACCTCTGCAGGGTCAAGCCTTTATTTTCCTGACTTTGAAACTATGGAGGCCTGGGGTCAGCGTTGTGTTGTCAGTGACATCGTGCAAGTTTAATGGCTTTCGCAGCATTTAAATGAGACAGAAATTCAAGATAAAGGCTTGAAATTCATTGGAACGAGATAGGGTCCAGCCTTTCTTTTTAAGGCATGCATATTTATCCAGGAGCACCTATAGTGGATGTTTATGTCTTTACCTTCTGTGTTGGTATGTAATATGCACACCGGATGAATTTCTGTTCCATTTCTTCCCAGGACTGTCAGTTTAGTAGAGTCTTGCATAGTGTACCACCAAAAGTTGTATGAAGCCTTAAGATAGCATCTTAAAGGTGCTGGAGCCACTTGTTTAGGAAGACTGTGAAGTATAAATTGTCCCTGAAATAAAGCCAGCAGTGGTTGTTGCCCTTTTGTAAACTGCATGATTACACTCTCTTGTTAGATTTCAAGGGCATTTCTGTTATTTGCAGGCAAAGAAATATTCCAGTATGTAATCACTGATATAATGATGTGCCTGTTTACTGTTTCATACAGAATTATGAACTTGTGTGGAAACAGTGAACAACCTGTAAACATACACATTCTTGAAATCTAAGATTGAGTTCTATCATGTGACCAAAATGTGCTTTATTTTGGTCTCAATTTCCTTTATTATCAAGGACATTAATTTATTAATGTATGCAATTTTAATTTGCATCCATTCTAAACTATTCTTTCCCACTAACTTGTTTTAATCTGCTCTGTTTTTCTTAAATTGTGAATTGCTTCACTGAAGCTGCACTGATTTATTTTTTTTTTTAACTTAATAGTGATCTTCCAAATTAAATTAATAAAACTAGTCAGGCATTTTCCAATGTGAGTAATATTTGGTTATAGTTACAATTTTTTCTTCTTTACTTTTGATGACAAGACACATATGTGATGATAGATTACTGCATAACAATATTTCTGTTAGCTAGTTTGAGGGCGTTTTATGCTTGTGTCGAAAGTGTAATGTAAACATAACTTCCCAACAAAGAAACAAGATTTGTGGTAGTCTTGATAGATCATTCAAGGAGCTCTATAATCCTGTGTTCTACAATCCACATTTAGCAGGAGAGGGAAAAAAAGGCAGTTACTGAGCAGTCTCTTTGGAGGATGTATTAAGTGGGAGGGTTATACCTTTCAGCACCCTAGCTACAGGGAGTTAATTATCCATTAAATCCCCCCTCCTTTCCCATGCACTGTAAAATTCCCCACTGTATCTTCTTGTATTTACTCTACTATTGTGCTTTCTTTTAGGCAACCTGCCCAAGCATGCAGCACTGCGCCTGAATCAGCACTTGACCTGAAGCACATCAGTCATTGTCCAAGCCTCTCAAATCTTACCCAGGTCACGATGGTGCCGTTGGGGCACTTAGGCAAAGGGGCCACTTTGGAAGATCTTCTTGAAACCTGCATTCAGTCTTTTGGTAAGTCTGGAGGTATTTAGGATCGTATTAATTTGTTTCTGTCCTGGCTGCATTATGGTCACTTACATTGTTTTGTTAGAGGAGGTGAAAGGTGTAACTGGGATTTTTCTATGTTGCAGGTGACTGTGTATTTATATAGGTTTGTGGAACTGTTTATGTAGATGTGTGTAACATGCACTAAGAGATTAGCCTGACAACTGTTTTTTCTTGAGAGTATAAGACAAATGTCAATCATCTGTTTATCTATGTGGGATTTTTTTGTTGTTCCTTCAAGTACCAATTTGGTAAACTTTAGCAAGTAATCATTATATTTTGCATATTGCAGTAATATTCTCATAATGTGAGTAAATAACCTGTTTATATTAAGCATTTTGAAATGAGTAGGACTATTTTTAAACTAGGTGAAATAACATCAGGTTCTCTCATAAGTATAATTATAATTTCTATGTAAAAATAAAATTATAACTGCATTTTGCATTATAAGTATAGATTTAAAGTTGCTTCTCTACTGAATTCAACAAAAATTGCAACTGTATACCCTTTTGAGCATATTAGTTATCCTTTTATATAAGAATTGTAATATATGGACAAAAATTGTTGCCTGTGCCCTATATTCCTAGTTTCCCTTTCTAAGTTTTTCTTTAATAAATGTGGGGGGGGTTTATAGCATTAAAATATGTTTAGTATTAAAGGCACTCAGAATGATTGTGAATAATTTCCTTGTAAGTAGTGCCTCTGTTCGTTGATGCTGTGTCTTTCGGTGCTCTGAGCTATTCTCAAAGCAGATGTTGCAGAGTAGTCCTTAAGAAGTGAATGTACTTGAAGAAACTCCTCACGTATTTTCACTGTGTCTGCTATAGTGTCTTTGAGAACACTAAGCTCTAAAATAATCTACACAGTAAAATAGTAACACATAGTGCTGATCTAGTGATACAGCACATAAATACTGGATAATTGATAGCTAATTTTCACACTCATTAGAAATACCTTTTTTAACTTTAAAGCCTTCTAATCAGCATATGCAGAGAAATGCGTGTCTGAGAAGTGAATGAAACATGTAATTTTTAGTAATGCTTTGTTTCTTTCTGGTTTATTTTCCTCTATTTAATTACTTTAAAGAACATACCCAGTCAGCTACTCTAAAGCCCTAAACAATTGTCAATTCATATTTTGATATGTTTTGGTTGACATATAAAACACATGCATACAGTTTTAATATTGTGATTATTTGACCAACATTTATGTGTCCACGTTTTTATGGATAAAAAAGGTATCATAAATGTAATGTTATAAAATATCTGGTAAAATTATTGCGATGATTGATTTCAAGTAATGTAGCTGAAACTTTTGAATGGGGGGCTATTGTTGGCTTAACTATTTCAATATGTTTTAAACACTCGATATCGGCGTACACGTACTTACGTGCTCTCAGATTCCTGGGCATCCATGTATTGTAAGGACTAAACTGACAAAGAAAAGCAGTTGTATCTGTCCAGTTAAGCTACCTATGCATGTGTATCTTTCCAAAGGGTTTCATACTTCAGTTAGAAAATCTGCCATAGATGCTAAATAGGGTTTTCTTGAATGTTGGCAAGTGGTACCTAGGCCTCGCAAAGGGAATTGCAAGGCATCAGCAAACATAATGTTAAAGTCACCAAGGAGTGATAGAATTACAGTGTGTGCTGCAGAAGTTTAGACACATCATTGGGCAATTCATGGTTGTGTCTGTATTTGTACATCTTCTATGACATGATGAATGTGGAATTTCCCACTAGGGTATTTAGATAAACTGTGAAGTGCAACTGTTACAACTATAGATAGGCTCCATAACAGAGTTCCTTAAAGAAGGTTCTTGTAGCTACCAACAAAACCACTGCAGAATTCCTTCACAGGATCATGCCAGTAAAGGAAGAGATAGAAAAAACTTTAACCTGGGAATTTGAAGAGAAGTAAGGGTAGGAAGAAAAGTGTGGGGGGTGGGGGCATGTGTGAAGCATAGCTGCTGAATGATTAAAAGTAAACTGAGTGATTAAGCAAGTTTCTTCCCAGGCATACTACTAAAGGCGAGCTGTCACCTTGTACTCTGAGTTCTATGCAGACTAAGGTTATATCTTCAGTCTCAGATATGCTGACCTATAATATTTAGTATGTTGGTCTAGAAGTTAATTATTGTGATCTGAGTAAGATTTATTTCATTATTAAAAATACTGAAATCCTCAAGACACAAGCACAGGTTTCCTTTTTATATTTTAAGCTTACTTTCTATAAAAAGTCCTTGAATCATTTGCTCTCTAGGCTTAAGTAGAACAGCAGGTAGTAGACAGAGACGATGATGGGTCACGTTTCAGATCATATACTGCATCATGTTAATATTATATTGCACTTGCTAATACTACATGTAAAATTACAACTACAGTTCCTATCTGAAGTATACTACAAGTAATTATATAAGTTGGGAAAAATCAACTCATGCTAAGAGAGGCTGCCGTCAACAGTGGTGTATAAGGGGAAGTTGGCAGCCTTTTGCCATACATGCAGAGAATATCACAAGAAGATGTAATGAAGAAGGCATTAAGAATCAATACATACAGCTGTGAAGAACATAAGTTTTTATGGATAAGGGGGGAAAAATGAAAGAGAGGGATATGCCAAGTTGAAGTTACAAGTGAGAAGGCTAAGCTTTGTCACAGTGTTGTAGATGGATTCCACAAGAAAAACAAATCTTGTCCAGAGAGCCAAGTTAATCTAAACCCGATGATGAGGGGATGAATAAAGACTGGAGTTTGTGATACTGTCTGTGAGTCTACAACAGTGCGGGTAGAAGGTGATACTAGAATGTGGACAGCATAGTGTGAATTTTAACTGTGGCATTGGACCTCATAATTCCAAAAGTACAGAGTTAGGACTTTGTTTTTGTTTGTTTGTTTTTTGCATGGGGAGGGTTTTGAGTTTGAGGGGGGTGGTGTTAGGTTTCTTTTAGAAAATACAAAAAAATTATTTGGCATAATTAATATAAATACCTACTTTAGGATGATTAGTGTATGCTCTTTCACCTCTCAGATTTGGTGGTCTTTAGCTTGATCTGATGAATGATAGACATGTGCTTTAGAGACAGAAATAGAGAGTGTCATGAAGTAGTGTGAAGTCTTGTAGATAGATCACTACATCCAAGACACGAGCATTACTTCAATGTTTATTACTTAACATGACAAGAAAGAGATGCTGAAAGCAGAGGTTCCTTCAAGTCCCATGAAAAGTTGCATCAGGGTGAGTTAGGTGAATCATCTTGCAAATGAATTGCTTAAAATAAAGGCAAAAGAAAAGCTAGGATGTAAGCTAGGGCAAGAGTTCAGGAAAAACAGTGTGATGAGGGATTGAAGTCATGAAGTGTCTTAGAAAGGAATATTGGTCCTAAATTTAGGAGGCAATTGTAGAGGCTTGAAACTGCTCTCATCAGTTTGAAGAGATTTAGTTATAAATTAGTTATATTTAGTTATATTTAGTTATATTCAAAGCATGTTCTATGTGACTTGGAAGATCTTTCAATGTTGTAAGTAGCTAGAAGATGCTGTTGCTGCTACAGTTTGGTCTTACAAGAGCTGCAGAGTGCAAGCATCACGTGATTGCCTTAGAATGGATCTGACAATGACTTAAAGAAGAAAAACTGATCATGGGGATAGAGAAGTCATAACAGGGAAGTGAAGGAAAGGACAGTCAAAGAAGAGAGTGCATAGAAAGGAAAAGCAGGAGGTAGTGTAAAATGATTGTAAAGACTATAAGACATTCAGTAAACCTCTCCATCAGAGAGGTTAGTTCTGAACAGAAATGTCATAAAGGAAAAAAAATAAAGGTAGATGTTCAATTGGCAACACGGTGCCTGAAGTTGTGAGTTCAGGCAAGCAAAGTTGTAATTAAAAGATCTTGGCTTAGAATATGACAGCTTCAGGAGGAGATAATTTATTCTGGAGGAAGTCATCATTGGTGGTTGTGATTCTGGAGTGGAATTGTAAGTAGAACAGTGAGTTTAATCCCCTGCATCTATGTTTATCCATTTTGTAGTCTGTAAAATGCCAGGAAAAGAACGTACTTTTGACTTGAAGACAGTTCTCTGAAAGTAAGTATGGCTTTGTCTCCTTTTTTACTGAAGATACTTAGTCTATCAGCTTTGTTGCTGAAACCAACAGAGTAGGGTCTGGTTTGCTGGTCCTCATCCATATTAACTATTTAATGCTGACAGTTCAGTAGAACACAGGAAGCACATGCTTAGTAGCACAGCTCTAGTTTTTGCTAGCTCTTATATTAATCTTTGTGAGACTGCATAAATGCATATTAAGGCATATTTAGTCCAGAAAGTGTTACAAATCAGAAAGGAAAAAATGTATCAGCAGTGTTCGCTTCACTAGATATCTTAATTAGTTAACTGTACAGCTGCTAACTACAGAAATGAAATAACTGCTCGGAACTCTTCACTTTAGGCTATCCTCATGCTACAGTGAGCTTGATGTTTTCTATGTGTTAGCAAGTCAGTTTCTATTCCAGCAGATTTTTTTTTCCTGTTTGTCTTCTGAATGTGTTTGTGCATGGTAAAAGGTCCCTGTTCCTTTCCCTTGACTATAAACATCTGTCTTATAAATGTACCTTTTTAAAAAAACCCTTCAGTAAGATTTAAATATACTTATTTTTTTAAACTAGTACACCTTTCAAAGACTCAATGAATCCATGTTCAAGCTTATAGACCACATAGGGTCAGAGAGCCTTTTCCTTGCCCACATCAAAAAAACATTTCTTTATATTGTTTTTACAAGTGTTTGAAAACTCTTTTGCCGTTAGGACAAAGTATATCTTCAGTGTAGTATCAACTTGCTGTCTCCCTGCTTTGTCATGAAGTCATGAAATGTTATTTAGAACTACCTGGCAAACAATTCCAAGAGTGTACTTGAAAGTCATAATTTATACAAACACTCATGTCTTAAAAACACCTGAGGGTCATTTAAGAGCTGACAAATCCTGAAGATCTCAGAAGTTTAATATTACAAAGGTATTTCTGTCCTTAACCTTTGAGTGCAAGATCTTACTCATTTCCCTCTTACATTTGAGTACTGGAAAGGTGTTTAGTGTAGCACACAAAAACCTATGCTTATCCTACAATCCAGGCACTTCATTTGCTGCTAGACAAGGCAAATGTGCCCAAAGAAAAAAAATAAATTACAAAATATCTTTAAATTCATGTTACCATGCAGTGTCCCTGTGTCTGGTTTCTTGAGAGAGATGTAAGTAAAGTACTTTAAGAAAGCAACAAAAGTATTTTCCAGAGCATAATTCTGTGTGGAAGCTCAGTCACAATAAATTTTGCCCTGGAATTGTTCATACCACAGTGTCAGTTTTCAGTATGAAAAAACCCTTTAAAA
Source organism: Laterallus jamaicensis coturniculus (assembly GCA_022605575.1). NCBI lineage: Eukaryota > Metazoa > Chordata > Aves > Gruiformes > Rallidae > Laterallus > Laterallus jamaicensis. Next base: position 776,703 of record JAKCOX010000013.1, on the reverse strand, counting down.
AAAGATTTAAACCCATAACCACTACTTCTTAAAGAAAGTAAAAATCATTACCTCAAAGATTATCAAAGTTCTTAACTGAATTTATGTGAACCTAGTGCAGTTTGCAACTTCTCATGGTGATAGTACACTTAGACAGCTAGGCATAAAGAGTAGGTTGTGATATAAATTGTTCTGCAGTATCTGATCAGTGCTGAGCTACCTTGTTGCCTCAGTGTGTGACTGAGATACGTGTAAACAAGCCTTAGAAATTCAGGAAGCCATTCCCAGACTGATTTGGATAAAAGATACCATGGAATTGTGTTGATAGAAATCAGTCAAAGGTGCTGGTTACCTAATAAGGACTAGCTGCCTAAAACTGTACAAGTTAATCACAGTTAACATTTTTCTAGAATGAAAAATAACTGTTAGCAGAGCTGTCTAGTTCTGTAAACTGGGAACATTTTAAAAGTTCACTTTTGTATTGGTATAATGCAAAAATATATCAAGTCTCAGGAATTCTTTGAGAGCCAGGGAGATACTGCATCCGTTTTACAAACAGTGAAACAGGCAAGTTGGAGTTCACTCCTTAGAAGTACTGTAGCCATTTCCTCTAAAAAACTGAAAATTTGAAAGTTTTCACCAGTTTTTTTCCCTCATCTGGAAAAAAGCCACAGTACTCAATATAAGTCCATTCTGCCAGTCTAGTTAAAGCATACAATAACTAGTAAGACAATCACAGTTCAAGTAATGAGTTTATCCTTTTACCAAATTTACCATATACCAATTCTAACATAGAATTCTGGCAAGTCTTTCAAGGCATATGCACACCCACAGAAGGCAACTTTGGTCGCTTACTACTTTCTGTTTGTTTTGCCTGAACAGTCAACTGTTTTTATCTCATGCTCCACTAACTTGCAGGGTTCCACCCCTCGCCCCTGAAGCCTAGGCTGAAGTTTGGGGTCTCCAGTCTGCTCCTCCGTAGTTAAAAATTGCTCAGGGTATTGTTCTGTATTAAAACATCACTGACCATTGTGTGTTAAGTAATCTAGATGTGATTTGGTCACATACAATGTAGAAACTTTAGTATTGCCTGGCAACAGCAGCTACGTTAATGATCAATTAATGACATTGTGGGAACTGAAGAGTCATTACTGCTCTGTAGAATGCATGACATTGTGGGAACAGAAGAGTAGTTACTGCTCTGGAGAATACTAAGTGCTGTTTAGCTAACGATTAAAGTTAATTATGATTATACCAAAATGAAAATTGATTTCTTTTTAAACCTGATGCCTGTGGAAAAAAAAATCCCAAAGAAAAGAAACTTTACTTCAGTCTTTTCAATATAACTTTCCAAAGTCAAGAAATAAGTAATAAAATGAAGAAAACTTGGACTTCTTGCTTTATAAAGCAGTCTCCCTTCTACTTACATTTACCACAGGGATATGCCAGAACATCCAGTCTTCATACCTCTAAATATAACTTCAGAAAAAAAATTAATTCTTTTTATTTAGCAATGCAAAAAACTTAGCAGTCGAAAATAGTAAATTCTCATGAGAATGCTGTGTAAATTTAACTCTTTAGTCTCTTTGAACTGTGTATGAAGTTGAAGTATGACATGCTACTTTTTCCTTGTGTTTCCCCATGCGTTTTACCTTCCCTGTTACCTGTTTTGGTTTGTGCAGTGTTCTGCTGTGTATCACCAAGTGTGAAGACATATTTTTGTATTGCTTTTTTAGAAGTCTGAAAAAGAAGCAGATTCCCTTACACTGTTACATAGTTCTGTAGATCTTTCTGTTATACAGGACAGACTACAGATTAAAAGCTAAGATAACTTTCTAAACACGATACCACTATTTTTCCTGCGTTACTGAAGTAAAAGTCCAACAGCTGGCAAGAGAGAACTACCTGGTAGCTATTAAGCTTACACTTGCATTGGAAGTGACTTTAGGAATCCCCAAACATTGCAGTTTTAATGCTCCAAGGTCTATAAGGTCATGTTGAGAAAAATTCAGTGCCTCATGCCACCTCAATTGTGATTAAGGATCATTTAGAGATATGCCATAGTATCTATTGAAATATGGAACTCTTCTGGCAGAGATCAGCACTGTGAGATGTCAAGAGCCTCTTTTCTATTTTAACTTTTGTATGTTTTTTTTGAAAAAGATTCACCTTCAGAATACTCGTATTTGGGTATGGGTGTGTCTCCCTCCAGGAGAACCAGTAGTGTTTTATGTTGATCTCCCATACGTGGTATATACAGAAAATTATGAGATACCTTTATTAGTAACATTAAGAAATGCCCTGCAACAATACTTAGGAGGTATAAGGCTCTTGCTCTGTGATAGACCAACTGATAACAGTGGGGCCAATAAAGCTTACACTTCTTGCCCACCTCAGTCTCCTCTCTGGTGGGCAGTGTGAGAAGACATGCCCAGCTTCTGGGTTAGAAGCTCGTTTGCCAGCGGGTCTGTAAACACCAATTCCACAAATACATGAAGAAGTCAGAGCAAAGACTAGGAAACTGAGGTATGTAAGGGAGAGAAACCTGAAACAGTAAGTCAGAAATGATAGACCAGTAGAGTTGGAGCATGAACCAGTAATGGAAATAAAGGCTGGAAACAGGATCTAAGTGATCTGCAACATCTTAAGGTCTCTGAGAGGAAAACAGCTTGGTGTCTGCTAGTCCCTAACAGTTTGAACCTTTGGATGGGGCTGACTTTGCACCTGCTTGGATCTGATGACTGGCTGCCCTGGGATCAATGATGCAGTTAAAGAGAAGCATATTATAAAACACCGCAGTTGTGTGGGATGAGTGAGTGCTAACCATGCAGCTGGGTTCAGTGGTCATATAGTGATACCAGCCTCAGAAGTTTCTGACTCTGTTCTGTGAGTCTCGTTTATCTTGTCCATCAGTGCTTATGCCGGCACAGCTGTGTTGCCAGGCATTACACTTGAATTATTCAAGAGTTGCCTGCAGCTCAAAAGCGCACGTGGCTCCAATATCATGATTTAAGGCTTTGAAAAAAACCTTGAACACTCAAATGATATTTTGTAGACTCTGGAGAAAAAGACTAGTTGATTAAAAAGTTCTCATCTAAATTTGCTAAAATAAATATTTTAAACATGTGGTAGAACAATGTATGGGGGGAGGGTGTTAACTTTTTTGTCTTGTTCTGTGTACTTGATCTGAATTTTCAAGGCTAATGGAATGCTTTCCACCCACATTTCATTTGGTTTCTCTCGAAGTACAGTTTAATTTCTCAAAATCATCCCATTTCCCCTTGACAAGAGCTTTTATCTTCTTGTTTTCGTTTCAAAGAATTACCCACCCAGAGCTCTTTCTGCAAGATGTAGCTTTCCAAAAGCTGTTTCTGAGAAAGGGTAATGGCTTTCCCTAGAGGATTTTCTCCCCTAATGTTCCCTACCCTCACACAGAACAGTCTTATTATCCTTTTTGGATGCATATTAGTCTCACTTTTGTCTTGGATGGATCTGCATTGTTAATGAGTATTTGGAAGAACAGCATTAGGTTCTTTCCCCACCCCATTCTGTAGGGAGTTTGAAGGGGGAAGTAGACTTGGAGAAACAGTCAAGTTTCTAGGGTTTCTTCCAACATTCTTGTTTACTTGGCTTGTTTAGGGTTCTGTTGGTGCAGGATTGATCACAAAGCAGTATGATTCTTTCCTCTTTTGGAAATACTGATTTCTTACATTAATTTTGGAGTTTTGCCTCTTAAGACCGATTACTTGTGTAAATAAATTTCTATATGCATTAATAACTACAGGCATGTATGGACAATAAGCCAATTTTAAAAAAACGTTTTAGTGCTAAACATTCTAACAATCTTGTTGCATGAGCGGGACCACCACCATTCTGTAGAGCATTAAATGTAAGCTGGAGCACTGAAGTTGCCACCAGCTTTCGTCTGCAGCTAAAATTAAAACAATAATGCTTTACCTAATTAGTGCATTATCTTTTCAAGGATGCTGTAATTAATTTTTGTTATTTATGAAAGATATTTAGCACTTAGGGTAATGATTTGAAATAAAACTCACTAAGGACCTGTGTGAAGTTCTATACTTAGGGTAATCAGTTGTAAAACCAGTATGGTAAAGTCCTTGATATTTCTGCAGAACAACATTTCTGCAGAAAACAATCTCAGTATGAAGATGGTTTTAAAACTGAAAATGGTTTAATGATACTATAGCACTGCAGAAACTCTTAAGGAGATCAGTGCATGCACAGAGGGGTGCGTGTGCTTATTTTTATTTTTATATATATATACATGATACATGTACACGTACATATTAAAAGGTATATTTCTAAAATATATTTTGTATGGGATATTAACAATACCATTCTAATTCTGATGCTAAGACCTCTGGAGTTCTGTATTCAGTTTTGCTTCATCAAGGTGCAAGCTGCAAAGGTTTCAGTAAAGGACATAAAAATTGAGCAGAGATTTAGAAGACCTGGCTTCTGAGGAATAAAGACGACAGATTTCTTGTTTCCTACCTCAGAAAAGAGACAAGGGAAGCAATTCTTAGATAGAGAAAACTTATTGATAAGGGGAAAGCAAATGTTTTCTCTCTCTGGGGGGGGTCAGGCATAATGGGCTTAAGCTGCTCAAGTTGCCTGAAGCCTTTAAATAGACAGTAAGAACTCTCTAAAGAGGGAGATGCTCAAGTGCACCTATGGAGGCTGTGAAATCCTCATCACTGTATAATTTTTAACAACAAATTAATTTAGATCTGAAACATAGTGGCTTCAAGAAAGCTGATTCCACGGTGGAGCAGGGGAATAGAGTATATTAGCTCCTAGCTCTGATTTTAGTTGTGAACTGAGCTTTCAGCTGTCATTAAAAAATAAAGGCTATTTGCAACTCAAAACCACCCTAGCTTAAGTAGAATCTGTGTGCAGACCCTCAGTGATGGTGTCATAACTGATGAGCAGAATGGTGACTTCTTATTCTGAATAATTCAGAATAAGATTCTGAATCTGATTCTGACCAAATGTCATCAATGTAATGAAGAGTTAAATAGCTAGCTCTATACCTACCTCAATCACAGGTTACCATATTCCAACGTGGCAATAACAAGCCTGTAGTAATAAGCCTTATGTATTGCATAAGTTTTAAGATGAGGGGAACTGACGTCTTCATATCTGTGAGGGGAAGTTCCAGGAAGTATCCATGAAATACTCATGAAATTTTGGTTGCTTGTAGCCATTCTGTGGTTATCTTGTAGTACTGCACCTCCCATATGGGGCAGAGACATTGACTTACGGCTGTTTCAGTTCAGTCACTAAACCCTAGAGTGTACTCCCACATGTACCTTTGTGTACTTCATCAAGGTCTTTAACACCATGAGAACATCAGTTCACTCAGTTTTCAAACCACATGCTGCTTTATTAATCTTCGTAGACATTTATAACACCATCCCCACACCATCTTCTTTAAGCTACCAGAAAAAAACCCAATGCACACTTTGTAGAAATCTTGAAGAATTCTACGTAGCACATCAGTATAGCAGCTCCTGGCTTTCAGCTTTGCACTTAGTAAGGCTGCCTAGCAATCGCTTGAGGCTTTCTTGCATTGCATTGGTTTTGGTGCTACTTTTGGAAGACTTAAGGGAGTTTACAAGAAGTTATTCATGTTCTTAATAGTTTAGTCACTGATCACGTGATGCGAGTGCTCTGTGATTCACTTCTGATTCATTTCAAATTGTGCACTAGGTGATAGAGTTGGAACCTGCTTAGGAAATAAAGACAATGCTTATGAAATAAAGGCTTCTTAGACCTAGAAAAATTAACTTTTTGCTCTTGCAAAATTCAGTTCAGTTAAGACATCCTTTGTATTCTTCCTGTTGCCTTATTGTTGCACTCATGAGTAGGAAGGTCTCAGTACAGTAATTCTGTCTATTGAACATATTCTTTCTGTAAAGTATATTTACCAGAGGCTTGGTGGCCATCAGGACCTGGTGAAAAGCAGGTAGTTTGCTGTTAAAGCCTTGGTTATTGGCTTTTGAGTACTTTGATTCTTTCAACTGTTCTGAGGACAAGTGGTACTTCAGCTATTTCTAAATCATGGATTACAGGGAGCCACCAATTTTGTCGTGAAGTGAAGTGACTGATGGGCCTAGATGAGGATGTTCTTACCACTGTGTAGTCTGAGTCTCAAGTATGCAATGGAACTTTTGTAATTGTAGTTTTTAGTGGCTTTGTGTTACTACACAATAAAATAAAACATTTAACCCTAAATGTCTCTCTGCTTTCACTCTTGTAGTTAAATACTGGAAAAGTATCCTTGTTTGTTTCAGAGAATATTTATTAATACATCTTAGTATAATAAGGGCTCTTATAGGAAGAAAAGCATGTAACAAGTTTATTATTTATATTTTGCTGTGGTGAAACAAAGATAAGGCTCATGAGATATTTTGCAGCTTGCTTTGGGGTAAATTGACTAATTGAAACACACCCATCCCACTTTATTTAGTATTCACTTAGTGGTTTCTGCTCAGCAGGGTCTGTGGTTAGAAACAGGTATACAAACGGAAATGAAAATGAGACTCAGAAGTTTTAAAACAAACTGCTGGAGGTTTAGGAGAACACTGCAGAGACTCAGAGACACTGTTTGCAACCCAGCCAAAAGAGACCTCTTATTGGTGCCACCATTTGCACAAAGATAGTTTACCATAACTTTTGTTACTTCCTAACCCACAGTTAGATTTAGCAGGTTAGCTTTTCAAAAAGCGACCTTGTGGTTGGAGATGTGAAAGACACAAAGACAGGTCTGGACACAAAACAGTCTCATCTAATGCCCATTTTTGCTAGTTTAATTTCATGGGTATATATTTTTTTTAATTAACATTTGCTGTATTATGCGTATGCACTTGAGAAGTGCTTCCTTTTAAAACTGGGCAGGAAGATATCATTAAATATTTGATACTGCATGTGTTGGTAAAAACAAGAGCTGCTACAATTTCATGCAGGCTTGCTGCTCAGTGGTGAACCGTTCTGGAAATCTTAAGAATTTTCTGCTGCAAAGTGATTTTTTGGGGTTTTAAACCATTACTAATACAGCATTTTCCTGTGTGGAGATAAGCCTTTTTTAGCTGGGTGAGAGAATGGATAGCACAAAACTTAGTACTGTTTTAATATTTGCAAAATAATTGCATGTCATTGTAATGAAGTCTGTCTCTATTGTCAGGTAATTATGTCTAGATGTTATGGAGCATAAATGCACTTCTATTATACAAGAAAATACCACAAATTTATTGACCTAATCGCTAATAATAGTTTTCCTCTGCATCTTTGTAAAATGGTAGAGACCATCTAGAGGAGAGAAATTCCATCTGGAATCTGGTGCCAAGTGGTACCCTGTCTTACATTATGGTGAAGGGTTTTGGAGTATAGAGGAGAAACTTCTAGGAGAGTGAATTGCTTGCTGTCTTTGTCAGCTGGAGATGATAATGATATTAGCATATTGAGCGCTTCTGAAAAGCTGGTGATTTAATTGCAGCTGCATATTCTTGATAGTATGTGTGCATATAGCCATTTGCCTTCCAAGTTAAGCATATATCGAACTGCTTTTGTGATTAAACAAGAGTCATTAGATGGAGACTCTGGCAGAACACCCAGTTTTATAAAGTGGATGAAAATTGACACAAGCCTCTGTGTTCAAGGCCTAAAATAATTTTACTGTTCCTGAAGACTCTGGAAGAATACAGAATGCCAAATACTAAAGTAGTGATTCCTGATGTCCAAGCCTTCCTCTGCCAATTTCCCACTTATCTGGCTAAATACTTTGCTCTTCTGTCCTCAGTACACCTGCTGTAATACCTAGGCAGTTTATATCCCAGAATATTTAGGTAATGATTGAAATTATATGAGTACATGAACAAGGAATGCGTCAACTTTGGTTGATGCTGTAAAACTGAGAACCTGTAATATAGGTCAAAAGGCAGCTCAAGAACTTCTGGTTATTTGGGGTCTATACTGCTCTCATTTCAGGAGCTCATTTAAAGGATTTTCCCCTTGCTCATATCACTGTAGGTAGAATTGCTCCTTAGAATTTAAGTGTAACTAAAAAGACAGATTCAGAAAATGGTCTGTCATGTTTAGTGTTGAAGATCACCTGGTGCATCAAGTTCTCATTCTGGGCTTGATGGTGCTGAGTGGGTTGCTGCACGTTTGCCTAGGCTCTGTCGGAATTTACTGATCAGGGTTTTTCTGCTCATCCTGCCTGAGAGGCTGGCTGTAGTAAGACAGGTCAAGACTGTTTACTGTATTGAATTTCCTCCAGACTGACTGTGCTTTTGCTAGCAGAATGATGTTACCTGCACCAGGTATATGATACCCAGCATGTTCTCTGCTTTCAGGGCTTCAAAGAGTCCACTAAAACAGTAACTTCACTCGTAAACTACAGATCTAGGCCATTCTGAGTCACTTTCCTACTAAACTCTTCTGTGTGAAATAGAGTCAGCCTGTCTGCCAGCTTAAACTAATTTTGATGGAAAGATAGGAGTCTCAAAGAATTGCTTGTGTAGAAGAGAGATACTTAGATGGGTGCCCACATTGCTGTAGGGGCAGCTGTGTGAGCCCAGGATTGGTTTGACTTGATTTGCTGTCTGGATTGTGGCTTTGTTGTAGAGTAGGAAAAGACTTTCACAGGAGACTATAGTCATAGAAGGCATGAATACGATTATTGTGAAATGAAGCTAGATGTAGAGGAAATCAGGCTTTATTAGTTCTCCCAAAGATCTGATGTTCAGAAGGAAAGACCTGGGTACTGGGGTTCTCCTGGGGCTCTTGTTCTTCCTGTAGAAGGACATGAAAATTCTTCCACAATAACAACCATGGATTATACAGTTTTCAAGTGGGCAAAGTTTAATGTTCCTTTTTGGTGTTGTGCAATTTAATATTTTTTTTCTCTAGTAATAGATGCAGTTTCATATACTACGAATCTGCTGGTTCAGCTTTCTCTTACTTTTTGCCTTATTGTCCATTGCTTCTGTATATTGTTCCTGTTATTGCTGTTCTAATTGATAACTACATTTCTCTTTAGAGAGGACAATATTTTAAATTATTCAAAAAAGTAAATTTTCTTTTGTGTTTGAAAGGGTGTCTAAATCCGATTCAGGTTACTTAGGTTCTCTCATGGCAGGCTGTAAGAAAAATATCATCTGTTAATATTTACAAACACTTTTGCTACTGTACTTGTTACAGAAATGGAAACTTTTTAAAAGATTTTGTTACATTTGATGTCCTTGATCTTTTCTAAATATGGAAAAAAACCCAACCCAACAACCCCACAAGATACAGAAGATAGATGTAGTCTAAAAAACTTCTTCAAGTGAAATCCTTGTAATGTATAGTTCAAGGAAATGTGTTAGGACATTTAGGCCCACCACCATGAGTTAAACTCTGGGCTTCTGCGTATGTCATATCTCATACAATGTGCTTCTGGGTATAGATCCTAACACGTGCACGTGCCTTAGTGTTACATATGTCAGCTGTACCAAAAGCTTCACAAACACTTAATGTTACTATTCTGTTTGATAAGTTCAGTCATGCTACTGACTGACTGGTATGGGTCAGTAACTCAATTCTGTAATTCATTGATTTTTTTTAAAGGTTGTGTGTCAGGCAGAGAAGGACCTGGGGGTGTCGGTTGACTGCAGACTGAGTATGAGTCAGCAGTTTGCCCAGGTGGTCAGGAAGGCCAATGGCACCCTGGCTTGTATCAGAAATAGCACAGCCAGCAGGTCTAGGGAGGTGATTGTGCCCCTGTACATTGGTGAGGCCGCACCTCAAGTGCTGTGTCCAGTTCTGGGCTCCTCACCATAAGAAGGACATTGAGGTCCTGGAGCGAGTCCAGAGAAGGGCAACCAGGCTGGTGAAGGGGCTGCAGGGCAAATCCTATGAGGAGCAGCTGAGGGAGCTGGGGATGTTTAGTCTGGAGAAGAGGAGGCTGAGGAGAGACCTTATCACTGCCTACAACTACCTGAAGGGAGGTTGTAGAGAGTTGGGTGATGGTCTCTTCGGCTGAGTAACAGGAGATAGGACAAGGGGAAATGGTTAGAAGCTGCACCAGGGCAGGTTCAGATTAGATACTAGAAAAAAAAAAATTTACTGAAAGAGTTGTTGGGGCCTGGAACAGGCTGCCCAGGGAGGTGGTTGAGGCACCTTCCCTGGATGTGTTTAAAAAAAGGGTAGATGAGGTACTCAGGGATGTGGTTTAGCATAGGACGGGAACGGGCTTTTCCAACCTTGTAATTCTGTGATTCTGTGATACTGGACTGCTTAAACATAAGCATTTAGGTGCATTGCTGGTCTGAAATCATTATATACAATTATCTACATTATATATGATCATTATATACAATATATACAATAAAATATTTGAGTGCTTTTTTGCTTATCTTTGTTTGTTTGTTTTGGTAAAGGACTTCCAGATCCTGATAGTGAAATATGGTGGTTGTTACATAGCTCTCATCAGAAAAATTATGCACTTCTGAAGTTAGTAAGTTACTGCTGTCTTTGAAATAGTGTAGGTGAACAGGCCTGATTAGAATTGGTATTCTGAAAGAACAAGTTGTTTACCATGGTATACCAAGATTTCAATATGAATACTCCTTTTTTTCAGATTTGGAAGGAAATGCTTATCAAAACAACCAGCTACTAAAGATAATTCTGGCCATGCATCAGTTTATCATCTCCTCTGCAGACATGCTCCAGAAACTCATTGATCTATATCCTTTGTAATATTCACTTGCTATTAAGGTAGTATTAGATAACTTGGCAACTTTGAAATGGGTAAGTAGAGGATATTTTATCAATGGGTGTATTACTGTTCCACTAATTAAACAATATACCTGTACTTTACAGTTCTTGGTTGTATAGTGTGTTTTTGTTTGGTTTAGGGTTGGGGTTTTTTGTTTATCTGTTTGGTTAGCTTATCATCCACAGAGAAAAAGATTAAACTCCAATTCAGATTTTAAGTGGGATAAATCACTCTCCACTGGCTGTGGTGGGAGTATCTAGCAGGTGTTTGATGAATGCAGGCACCTCAGTTATGTACTGAGAACTTGGGCCTAAGTTTCAGATCTCTTTCTCTGTTTCTGTCCTCCATACCACTAGAAGAGCAAAGAATAAAAGTGTATTTTTTGAAAATATTCAGATTTTATCATCTGGAGATTAAAATTTTCAACAAATGTTATTTGTCACTCACTCAAAATTGCAATGCACTGAAATCATAAACTTTTCCTTCCTATTTGTTCCCTTTCTGAGTGCCTGGACTCGTACACCCGTGTTTCTGGCTCGTTAGAATTTTCATGATGAAGCTACTAGATTGTTTTGGCACTATTAATCTTTCTTGGAAATTTTTAATTGTGGAATACATTACCTGACTTCTTAGCCTTACAGAATGTTTACTCCTAATTAAATGAGCACAGGAAAGAGAGCAGACCCGATGTGCTGAGGCTGTCCAGCCAGTTTTGGTACAATGTAGTTTAGGTAATCTTCCAAAGCCTGTATTTTACTGACTTTGCAAAGCAGTATCATTTAATTTCAGAAGATATTGGCTACAATATCAAAACATGGTTTGGAGAGCTAATAGATTTAAAAAAAGGAGTGTTTCTTTCCAGTTAGCACAGTAAGTCAAAGGATTACTGTTGGTTAGTTGGGTGAGGTGTCAGCAAGGTGAGAAAAATTTCTCATTTTTCTCCACCATTGTATAAATCTGGGTATGTTTAAAAGAAAACACCTTTGTTTTTGTAAAAGCCACAGTGAATTGTAATTAACTGAAAGGGATAACTGATAAATCTGGTATTACTGTTTCAAATTTTAGTGAGGTGTGCAAATTGATGAGTTTTATTAGAAATTGTTAGGCATGGTGCAATGAAACACGTGTAGAAGGCAGAATCATTTCACTACTTAACACTACTCAGTACTGAGGTAGATACATCAGTATTACTCATAGTAGTCATATTTACAGTAAACTTTTGCTAACCATTTTGTTGTATAATCTATATACACTTCTGCAAAACTCTAATTTGATATTATATGCCATTAGTAGAAAGACTCCTATTGGTTATAGGTAGGGAAGTATTAAGCATGTTACATTTAATATCATTTGTGAATGGATGTGGTTTTCCTTAACAGTTTTCTACCTATCTTAATGCTTTAGAAAATAAATCCTCCATGCTGTGTGTAAAGATATGTTATTTTGTGAGGTAAGAGTGTTCTTGCTTGCTAGCTATTTGTCTGCAGCTATCTGCATACCATATATGCAAATGCTTTTGCATCTCTTAAGCTGGCATTAAAAAGTGAAACCGCTGTGCTGTTTCAGCTTTTCAAAATTCACTTTAGCAGCTTTACACAAAAAGGCCAAAGTGGCCTTGTGCAGATCCATTGAGGTCAGTGGATGAATTGCTGGGTCAGTTTTGAACTGAGTCTGTATCTTAAGCAACTGTGAAAAGTGACAGTGCTCAGGAATTGGTGACATTGTGTCTACTATTATTGTATAGGTCTTTTTAAAAAAAATGAAGTGGGATATTGCAGCTATTTTTATATTAAGCAAAAGTATTGTATTAGGTGCGTCATACTCTGTAGTGGTTCTACTTAGTCAATTGCAGTGATCCCAGATCACTTTTTTTAATGGTAAATATAGTTTGATATCTCAGTTTAGAGAAAACAAGAGAGGAAAAAAATATGTCAATCTGATCACAGATTAGCATAGGGATTTTCTTTTTTTCCACAAAATGAGAAGTAATAACAGTTAGGAAAGTAAAATTCGTTTTAAATGTGATGATTGTATTATCTCAAAGCAGATTATTGGTCAAGGCAGAATGCTTTAGTATTGTATGTTATATGGGAACATTTTTGCTCCTAGGTAAACATGTACATATATGCATCCATATGAATGTTCACTTCCATTTTTCCAACAGGCACAGATTTTTACATGCATGGGTGTACTGGGTCTGCTAGGATGGAGTTAACTTTCTTCATAGCAGCCCCTAAGATGCTGTGTTTTGCATCTCTGAATAAAACACCAACACTTTAGCTATTGCTGAACAGTGATTGCACAGTGTCAGGGCTTTCTGTTTCTCACCCTGCCCTGCTCAGAGGTGGAGCTGGCAGGTGAGCTTGAGGCTGGGAGAGGAGACAGCCAGAGAGGAGACCTGAATTGGCCAGATGCCTGTTCCATTCCATGCATCAGCATGCTCAGCAGTAGAACTCAGGGGGGTAGTAATTCCAAAGCAGCTGTTGCTTGGATACTGGCTGGGCATCGTGTGGGAGATGGTGAGTGATTGCTTCTGCATCACTTGGTTGGTTGGTTGGCTTTTTCTTTCTGTCAGCTATTAAGCTGTTTTTCTCATTTTTGCCCTTCCCATTCTTTCTCTGTTCTGCTGCAGCAGGGTAGTGAGCAAGCACCTGGGTCAGTACCTAGTTGCTGGCTAGGGTCAACCCACTACAATGGTTGACAAGTCACATACAGGAATTGAAATATAAAATATATGACTGAAACAATTTCAATGCCAGACATAGAAAAGTGTCATTTTCTGAAAATATTTTGTGCATGTAAGATGAAATAATCTGTAATTATTAAATAAATTTAATTAGTAATTCTAGTCCTGATGGGCATAGTGAATCATTTTTACATCCAGACCATAAAATTTCAAGTTTTAAAGGAATATGTAGAAGTCCATGAAGAAAAAAACCAGCATGCATATTACCTAGGTTTAATATGAAACTAGAAATTTTAATCTTACATTTATTGCAAAAGTATATTTAGTATTGTTCTATACAGCATTAAGCCCAGGTAGTTTTGTAATTAATTTTTAATCTTGAAATTTTGATTTTTGATAAATTTAGGCTAGCCCAGCAAAATAATTTAAAATCAAGGTCTGTCCCCTGAAGTTGATCAAGAAGAAATACAGCTCATAAACAGGAGCAGTTTTCAGCCTTCCTGATGTTAGAGCAAAACACTTACTTTTGTGCTTGTGTATTTTCAATGTGCAATAGGTACTGGATTACAGAGTTCTGGGTTATGTTCAAAATGGACTCTCAACTATCCACAACTATGGAGGAATTTCAAGAACTGGTAAAAGCTAATGGTGAGGAGTTACACTGTCGTCTAATTGACACAACACAAATGTGAGTGCCAAAGTTTCAATATGCTCAAGACCCAAACTTTTGCTCTGAATTTTGTGTACTCAAATATATTATCTCTCTAATATAGCAGAGTAATGGTCATATAGTGGGTTAATTTTAATAATTCATGTTATCTATCGTCAAAAGAGTTTATATATCATTGTAGATGAAAAATACAGTATGTAGAGGAACAGAATGCCTTTCAGGAATGGCTTAGGTCTAATTTAACTGCTGCTTAGAGTTTGTGCTGATTCTCTGTGTTGGATAAATTTTTACTCTACCCAAGGAACTAAAGATTAATTTTAAAGATACCTTGAAATCAATAAGAAAGGAGAAGAAATTTTGATTGGGTAACAGATGAGGTAGAAAAAGGGTTTATATTTTTAAGACCAAAGGTAACTGAGAAAATACAGTTTATTATGTTTTCAAACTGTTGATGCTACTTTATGTGATTTCTAGTTATGAAATTTCTTGTCCCATCAGGAATAAATCGTGCAGCTAAATAGCACATAGTTCTTTCTTGGGAAAAGAAGCTTTCTTGTTATAGGAGAGTAAGATAGTTCTGTGGAACTGTATAACAGTGTCAATTCATACTTTGGTTGGCAATGCACAGGCAAAAGTAGAGCAGGATTTGGCATATGTTCTATATCTGGTTATGAAAGAGGATATTTAGGTTTTTAAGCCAACTAAATTTCATTATGGGCAAATAACATAAAGAGACAGAGGCTGTCAAGGAAATCTGTAAGAATTATTAAATGGAGGAGCACTGGATGTGTTCAATGAAGAATAAGTTATGGGCAGCAATTCTGGAAGTGCTGTTTAGTAATACAGTTGTATTGTACTTATGTGCTACATCAGCATAATAAAGACTAACAATAATGTTTTTTCATATAATAAATTAAAAGAGCTTGCTCTTTAGAAATTCAAATAATTCACTTTGTATTGCAGTAAGGCGTGAAAACAATGTTACTTTTGTATTAAGAAAAGAGGAAAAGGTTTCTCTTGAGAAAATGGGTCAAGAGTGATTCTGTTTTAATCTTTGTCTAAAAGAAATTCTAGGGATTGGTCTAGAAAGTTGACACAGCGTGTAAAGGCCAACACCAGTAAGAAACGGAAAGTCTCACTTCTTTTTGATCACCTTGAGCCAGAGGAGCTGTCAGACCACCTTACCTATCTTGAATTTAAGTCTTTCAGAAGAATATCAGTAAGTGATTTTATTTGTTTGTTTGTTTGAAACAAAGATGGGAACAAACTTAGAAAAGAGGTGATATGGGTAGTATTGCACGATTAAGCCTGCAGTGCAAACTGTTGGACAAACTGAGTTTGTCCCCAGACTTTTGTTTTACTACTGTTGAAATTGGTCAGTGGTATTTATTTACTCTGAGTACAGACCCTTTTGCTGCAGTCATTTGAGAGAGGGAGAGTGAACCTTTTAAGCTACCGTGAAGCAGAATCAGGGCCAAGGTCAGTTGGAAGGAAGATGAGTAAACCAGTTGATATTATTCCAAATAATCTTTTTGTTAGAACAAGTGCTGTCATTGGGCAGAGGAACAAGCAGTCTACTTTGACTCAAATCAGTAATCAGGCTGAAATGAGATGAAGAAAACTTGGACTATTCTCCTAGAACTCTAACCTCCTGTGGCTATAGGAAACACTGGAGCATTCTTGTGCAGTGACTAATGGACTGCCTGTATAAAAGATGCTCATTGGCCTCAGCTTGCCATTTTTGTTTGTGTATAACAAAATGAAGAGCAGGAATAAGAAGGCACTTGAGAAAATAACAGTTTTTAATGTAAGGGGGAATTAAAATGTTTTGTTGGACAAACTTTTAGGTACACAAACAATTCTTCAGAATTTATCTCATTTGTTTTCTTTCCTTTTCTCAGCCATGTTGGTAGCTGATAAGATGCCATATTCCCTATGCATCTTGGCTTCACTTTCATCCTTGTATGCTACAGCATTACTTCTGTTCCAAGCTGATACAGTTTACACATTGAAAAGTGAACAGTAGAGACCAAAATCTGAGATGGCTGCAAATTCAGTGTGATGATAACAGTGAAAGCAAAGTTTTTAGAATTTTCTTTGTTTGGTTTGGTTATTCAGTGTTCTTGGTGGCTTTGTTTTGTGTGGGTTTGGGTTGTTTTGGGGGGTTTTGTATGCTACAATTTAAAGATGAAGTCTTGCAAGGAAAGGGGGTCTCAATATGTGTTGGAAGATTTCAGTCATGTTACTGCAGTTTATTTTGAGCTGACAGTGCATGACTTCATGTTTTGTGTTAAATTCAAAAAGCCATAGAACCAAAGTCATGCACAGATTGCTGCCTGTAGGCAGTAACGATATGCAAAGCTTATATAACTCAACGTTTTCCAGCTCTGTGCAGACATAAAGTAATTAATGATAAATGAGCATAACAAGTATGATTGCAGTCAGTGTGTCAGATGTGTCATAGGGTTCTAACAGTTACATCCTTGTATACGTTTTGTATGCATAAGTTTCCGTATGAACTGTCTTTACTGAGACCTTGGATCAGAAAATAATATATAATTAATAAATAGAAGAATGTGTTCATGATATGCTAAGCCACAGAATCCTGTTGTTATTCTAACATGGCAGTGTATGCTGGGAGAGAGGCTGCAAATGCACTCCTGTGTTAACAGCCACTGGAATAGCTATTCATAGGTTCAGTCATTTGAAAGTCAGAAAGGAATACTTGATCCCCTGAACATATACAGCATACATCAAAGTCTTCCAGAGACACCACCTATCTTGCAGCAAAGAAATAAAAGGCAGGGAGTGGTGTTCACAGAGTAATGACTGCAGGTATGCTGATACTTGGAAACCATTTTCATTTATAGTTCTAAAATATAGGAAGGCTATACTCTTCTGTAAGAATCTGGATTCTGCTTTGCTGTCGAGGCTCATAAGTTAGTCACTGCAACACCAGACTCTTGCATTATTTAAGTACCTGGACTTCTTTACTACATCTGCCACTAACAGTCTTGTTATTGCTGACCTTGTTAAACTCTTGCACCAAACTTATTTAAAAACTTTTAGTATGATACAAAATTGTTCAGTATTAAAAAAAAAAATCTGAAGGAGAGAGTGCTGAGAACAAAATATAAACTAATCAAACTGAAACTACTATGAAGTCTGTAATTATGTAGTCAGATATTGAAAAATTATCTATCTGTATAGAGTAGTTGCTTAAATTTCAAGATCTAGCCAAATCTGGCTGGGATTCAAAACTCACAGTAATTGTAAGTACTATGTAATCTCAGAGACAGCTCTACTTCTAACTGTTAACGTTGCTTCCATTTTTAATATATTACGAGGACAAATCCAGAAATGTCTGCTGTCATACCTGCTTTTTAAAGTGTTAATAGTTCTTATTAAATGGAGGGAAAAAAGTGGAGAGAAAATGGAACAGGGAGAGCAAGAGACAAAGAGCGTTCTGACAATTTATGACCTTTCCTGAAGGATCAGTGCCATACATATTCCTGTGGCCTTAAGAAAGGAATATAGGTCTAGTGCAGCTGTGAAATTTTTTTGTAAGATGTTAGTATTGGTGGTTGTAGTAAAGGATGGATGAATTCATCCTGTCTCACATTTTCTGATTATTCTTATGTATTCTTGTTAATAGACAAATTAAGGAAGTGGATAAAGATTGCATCAGAAAGACCAAATTATTTCTTCTCTTTGATCTTAATGTGAAGAAAAAATTTGATTTTTTATATACAGATGTTTACTGAACAATTTTAGATGACTTTGAAATAAGAGAATCTCACAAGCTGTATTAAAAGTAATAAGGAATCTGTGGCCTTCATTCTAAATGGTCTTATCTCAATTTTACACTAATCTTATTTAATTTCCTGTTATCATTAGTTTATCTTAATCCAGAAGTGTGCCCTAGCTACAAAACCTAAATACATAGCTTCCTTAAACTGTCACTGAGTTACTAGATTTTTTCCTTAAATTCAGCTTAACCTTCTCTGTAGAAGCCTAGATTCAATGAATCTGTGGGAGCCACTGAGGCTGGGAGGAAAGCCCTAATTCTACTCATCTACTGGTTTATAAAACTCAAGGTTCTTGAAATAAACATCATGCAAATGATGTGATACAAATTATGGCAAAAAGATGCTTTCACCTAATTGAATTAGTTGAAACCTTCAGTTAAGCTTTGAACTGAAGAAAGCTTTGACAAAGGAGAGATTTCAGTCTTATGGATATTTAAGGTGTAAAACACACATTGTATTTTTCATTTGAAAAACAGACCTGTATCTGCACACAGAGTTTTCATTTTCACTTTTTTTTTTTAAAGTTCTCAGATTATCAGAACTACATTGTGAATAGTTGTGTGAAGGAGAATCCAACAATGGAAAGGTCGATTGCTCTTTGCAATGGTATCTCTCAGTGGGTTCAGCTAATGGTTCTCAGCAGACCAACACCACAGCTTCGGGCTGAAGTGTTCATCAAGTTCATTCATGTTGCACAAGTGAGTTAAATTTTGACATGTGTGGTGTTTAGTTTGTTCTTTCTCCCATACAGCCCTTTAGTTGCTCTTTCTTACTCTACTAATGTACGATCTGCAGGGGCTGTTGGTACTGGTGCTGGGGTTCACATGTACAGTATGTACATTTGTGTACACGGTGGTTTCACACCAAGTATTCAGGTATTACAGTGTCATGGCACTATGACATTGTCATATCCATTCTGAAGAAATTGTTTTCACTGACAAACTAGACTTGCTTTTCAATTGTCTGGTGAGATTCCAAGCTGTGACTACAGACCTTTCCAAAGCACCAACCACTGTCATGCCTTTGGCTGAAATTTAGAAGCATTTCCACCAGACACACCTTACTGGATGGAAGCAGAGCTATGGTCCTGTTGGTATTCTCTGCATACTAATTCAACTGCAGTCATAACCAAGATAATCTTTCCTACTTGTGGTAGACTGTGGGAAGAGGGAGAAGTACTGAGAAAGTACTTTGAAGAACTACTGTATTTGCAGAATTATTGTCTGATTTACTAACTGTGGAATAAGTACGTCACACCCAGTAAAATCACAACTCACTACCAAAATTAATGAAGCCAAATGGATAATGGCACAAAACATGTAAGACTTTAGAGAAAGACAACAGAGGAAATGTAGAATTTGGGTGTGCATATTGAACAACTTGAACCTTTAAATAATAAATACTGATTTATTTTTTTTTGTATGTCAACACAGAAGCTCCATCAGCTGCAGAATTTCAATACATTAATGGCAGTGATAGGAGGTCTCTGTCACAGTTCCATTTCCAGACTCAAGGAAACGAGCTCGTGTGTTCCTCATGATGTAATTAAGGTTGGTATTGCTCCTTGGGGGTTTACATGTAAGATAACCTTTAACTTTCTTGTCGTTGCACATACAAAACCCAACCTTACTTCATTGGACAAGGTGGAGAGAAAGATAAAGGAAGACTTCCTTTGGTTTTGGAGGGTTTTTCTGTGTCATTTCATCTCTACAATACCAGTTACTCCTACACCTCCAACTCCACCTTTCTTGAAGATTTGTACAGTTCTCTAAAGTCTGCCTTTCAGGACTCAGATGTGACAAGCTGCATTTTCATTTGTACGCAGTAGTGCAGCATAACATTCAAATATGAACGAGAACTGGATCCTAGAACATTTGACAACAAAACTCGTCATCCATAGCAATGCTGAGTCTATGAAATGCTAGCACAGAGCTCTGCTCTTTGAGTTTAAAACTGAAAAGACTGGTTTTGTTCATCTGATCTTTCTGTTTGACAGACTTTATCTCGTTCAGACTTGAATGTGGAATGTTAGGAATCAGTTGTAATTTCCAATTAAATTCTTGTGAAATACGGATGGATATGTTTCTTGCTGAGATTCTGGCTACTAAAACTGTGAAGGAAAGCATATTTTTTAGCAATGAAATGGCTTCTTAAGAGACTAATGTGCTTTATTATTTTATCTTGTTTGAGGCCTGAAAGATTTCATATAAATATCTAATGAACCTGTTTTGATCACAGTATGGTCAGCTTGAATGAAAAGTGCATATCTGGAGCACAGACCATAAGTATGACCTCCCACATTGCAGCTCTCAATATCTATAAAACTCGTTAGCAAGCTTTTTCAGAAGCATTTTGTTGTCATTATGAGGACTGCATACATGTTCATAATTTGAATAATTTTTTGCATCAAGAAATGGTGCACAAGTGCTAATAGAAAGCAGGTAAAGAAAAGCTGGTAATTAGTGACTTGGGAACAACACTTTAAAGTTTAACTATGACAAACAGGTTTTCAAAGTTAAAAATCAAGGGCTCAGACAGGAACTTCCATAGGAAAACATTGGTCTGTTGATTTTGTAATGTTAAGAGTCACCTTTGTACTTGTGTAGATTTCCACAAGGTAACAATTTATACTGCTAGACTTAAGATTCATTTAGTCCAGTATCTTGTTTCTTCCTCATTTCCATGGGAAAAAAGTTTTCTAAACGCAGAGATGTGCCACCTTCTCCTTTAGTAGTATTTGTGACTGTGCTGTGATAGGACCATAGCACGGTGTAGGGTTTCCCTGCCAGGACTTTCAAATTCCTGCAATTCCAGCTAGTGATGTGGATGCCAGAGAAGTCCATTCTACATATTAAGGTGAAAATCGTTGTTTTCATGAAGGTCAGAGAGCTCGTGCTGTACTTGTGCATTAATTGCAATCACATCTTGATTTGAGGGGCTCCCATTTCTTTTCATTGACTAAGTAGGTAATGTGGGCAGACCAGAATTATAGATTAAGCTATTGATTCACTATTTAGAATATGTAATTATAGTTACTTAAATTGGATGAGGTGAATACCTAGATTTCATTTGAAGCTTCAAGTTCTAAAATCCATTTCAAGAGTCACTGTGAGTAAACACCTGAACAGTAACATGGGAAATTCTTGTGCTGTATGACCACAACAAGAACAGTAACCTGTTTAATTTTTTTTAATTATTATTTTTTAGGTGTTTAATGAAATGACGGAACTGCTTTCATCTTACAGAAACTATGATAGTTATAGACGTGCCTATAACGAGTGCAGTAACTTTAAGATCCCAATCCTTGGGGTCCACCTGAAAGACTTGATATCTCTTCATGAGGGAATGCCAGACTACTTAGAGGACAAAAAAATTAACATATATAAACTGTACTCGCTGTATAACCACATAAATGAGCTGATACAACTCCAGGAAATGCCACTTCCCCTGGAAGCTAATATGGACCTCGTTCATTTGCTTACAGTAAGTCTGCGAACTGAGAGAAATACCACCACTTTAAAAGGAAACCTTCTGAATCCTCTGCTGATTAAGTCTAATAGGGAGAAAGGTAGAAAGCTTCCATAGCTGCTCCTGGGACAGAAGATTCCATACAAAGCTTCCTTGTGTTGAACAAACTTTCATGTAGAAGTTCAGTCCCTCAAGATGTGTTGGGTTGAATGTTTCTCACCAAGCTGCTTCTGTTACTAAAAAAACCTGGCATAACCATTAGTCAAATATAATTATTGTATTACTCTTCCTGTCATATTTGGTCAGTGCCTTGTTGCTACTAAAATTGATACTGCTTAGGACATACGTCACAGCAGTAGTTACAACTTCTAGTAAGTTAAAATATTAGCTTTTATTAAAACAGTAGACCTACCTTTCTTGCTTCTCAGTTTTGTTTGGCCATAACAAGTACCTCAGCTTGGAAAAACTAGGATAGGCTGCTTCCACTTTCTGGTTATAAGCTGAGTTTCAGCAAAAAGCTAATAGATAAAAATGCTGATGTGCTTGAGGCTATTTGTTCTCGCTGTGAGCACTCATGTGTGAAATTAAGCACATACGCCCAGGGCCTGAAACAGAGCTACACAAAGTGGTGAATTTCTTCCTGATAAATGTTTTGTCTCAAATTATTGTTAAGTGCTGAGTCCCTCCACTTTTTTTTTTTTTAATGTGCTGTTACAAATATGTAGAACTTTGGCCACAATTTCATGCAGTTACATAAGATGACATAAATTAAAATACTTCATTTCAAAGCAGGAGCTTCTAATCTGCTAGCATTCTAGGGCACATAATTTTCCTGTTTGTTCCCTGAAGAGTTTGAAGAGGTATTAGTAATTACATACATAACTCAATAGTTCATAGAAATAACATTTGGAATTTGGTTTCTTGAGTGTCAGAAACTACTTTAAGATTTCCCAAAGAACCTAAAATTATTCAGTTGTGACTACAACAGTAGTTCTTGAAGCTGTTCACAATAAAGTTCTTTCATATCTGCAATTTGAGTAAGGTCATTGGATAAAATAGCCTATTTTGGTTTCTTATTTAATACATATGACTGCCATGATCTTGACTCTCTAGAACAAGTTTATATTTTCTTTGGACTTGCCATAGATTGAGTCTCGCAACACATTTATGTCTGGCTTTTCTATTCAATACATGTCTAGTATGAACATTTTAATGTAACTATTCAAAAAATGCCATGTTCCCAGTTGTCGCAGTAAATCTTAGCTTGAAATTCAGTTCCAGTCAATAAAATTTTTTGCTATACTATTTTCTAGGGCACAAGCAAAACCAAAGGTGTAATTTTGATAAATCTTTTCAAATTCCTGTATTTATCCAGGTGTAATATTTATTGCTTTACATAACTGCTGCTGACAGCTAAAGGTTCTCACTAAATATATGCAAGTCCATCTTTCATCTTCATCATGCTTCTTAGTTCAACATGGTCACAGCTGGATTGAATAAATATGATGTGTTTAAACATGACTTTTCTGAGGATTCCAGTTGATGGACTGCTTCACTGGAATGGCCCTTTTATGCTTAGTTGCATGGTAGACCTCTTGGAAAAAAACCCTGCTAGTCGTATAATATTCAGTTTACTCATTAACTGACTGCTAATTATGCCTACAGACACTTGCTGTGCTTATTACCAGCTCTATAATGTTACAGATTTCCAGATAATGGCAATAACAGTCTGGAATTAATGAGAATACCCATTTCAGATCACTGTGAACCCCTGTGCAGCTCAAGTGTGTTTTTTCTAGGTGCAACCCAAATTAAATATTAATCCACCAAAATACTAATGTCTGCCAGAAACAAGTTTATCTAGTAGTAGTGCCTCTTTTGGGATTAAACTAATGTTTTGTGTTTGTTTTCAGCTATCCCTTGATCTTTACTACACAGAAGATGAAATTTATGAGCTTTCATATGCACGAGAGCCACGAAGTCACCGAGCTGCTGTAAGGGCTTTTCCAGATTCATAACAAAAAAAAAAAGATTTTTTTTTAGAGTAATGTGACCTTTATCCCTTGTATTCAATTTACTGAACATTTGAGCTTTATAGACCAAACAAAATCTGTTAAAGCATAAAGCATTTGGTTGATGATGAAGTCTAAGCTAGAATATATGGGAAAGTTAATACCATCTCAGATTTTATAGTATGAACACAAAACACAAATGAAGCTACTTGTGTAGAGACATGATATCAGTCTCAATCTTGGCAGTTGATACTGCTTCTTTTAAACGAAGAATTCTTATGTGATTGAAATTGTGAAACTCAAGAGTGCTGTAGTTTTGTTCCTGTTTTATAAACTTGGAAATTTACAGGGCTGTTGGTGAACTGTGACAACTTTAAGAACAAGTGCTGATTTGGACAGTTCAGGGAAGAACTTTCTCTGAAGCACCACATAATTATCAAAAGTGTGATATTGGGTCCAAGAGGCCATTTCTGTAGTTCATTGTCACAAATGAAAGAAAGAGTAATACTGAAAACCTCTCCTTACATGTGGTACTAATGAAGTTCCATTTAATTTATTCTAGCCTTTGACACCTTCTAGACCACCAGTAGTTGCAGACTGGGCCTCAGGGGTAGCCCCAAAACCTGATCCAAAAACCATCAGCAAACACGTTCAGAGGATGGTAGATGTAAGTATGGTTGGCCCTCTCACCATTGCTGTCAGTCATAGCTTGAATCTCTAGGTATGAGAAGATGCAGAGAAGGGAAAAAATACTGGACATATTTGAAGCGGTGCTGAGTTTGTAAGCACTTTGGTCCTCAAGAACAGATATTTCTGCCTAGCTGTAAATAGCAGTAGTGGCCAGTGAGGCATGGAAGGAAATTCCTTAAATGGCTAAGAAGCCAGTGGAGAGCGTGAACTCTGTATCCATCCAGAGTCAATCTTCCAAGGAGCCAGGGAGTCTGTTTCTGCCAGGAACTCCAACATCATGTTATTGGTGGAGACTGAAAGTGGTCCTCTCAACAGCTTTGTTACTAGCAGCCACTGCTTTTTCTCTCTCTTTTAGGTCACCTGCTTTACTGGAAACCATCAAGAAAGCTCAGGTGATTGACTCCAAAACTGGCAGAAAGAGGGAAAGAGTTTGTCTTTGCATCCCTGCTTTCATCTCTTTTCCTTCTAAGCACTTCTAACATTGCTAGATACCCTCTGATACATGCTGTTTTGGAATACATTCCTAAATTTGTCCTAGGTGTGCTCCTTGCCTTAGGGTCAGAGACAAACAGTAATGTCATTCCACAAGTGGAATAGGTGTCTACATGACAATATAACCACTTTTTACGTAACACTGATCTGATGAAATAAGCTAGGCAGCTACACTGATTTGGCTATGGAGATCATCACTCAGAGCACTAATTGAGAGAATCAGTGCAAGTTGTCTTTGTAGGCCTGGACAAAGTGATCTTCAAGTAAAACAAAACAAAAAAAGACCTCTCATTGTGTAAGCAAAGCATTTAGTCCACCCTGTGTTGACTAATCTATATTTTGCTACAATTCAAGAAATCACAATGCTTCTATAGTCTTGTGTGGAAAAAAAAGCAGACTATTGCACTGTCTAATAGATACTGGGAGAAAGTGGATGGGAAATCCGTAAATATTGTGGAGACTTTCTGAACTGGTAATTCAGCCCATCCTCATTATTAACTATTCTACTATTATCTTGGACAGTCTGTCTTCAAAAATTATGACCATGATCAAGATGGATACATTTCCCAGGAAGAATTTGAAAAGATAGCTGCCAGTTTCCCGTTCTCATTTTGTGTTATGGCTAAGGATTGGTGAGTACCTACTTTTGCTTATCAACTTTGTAGCATCTGTTTTGGGAGGCAGTTTTGTGTTTTTAAATTCTATTCCTTTCATTAAGGTAGTAAAATCCTCCTCTGACCTAGAAACAGAAACAAAGTTGACAAAAGCATCTTCTAAAAGTGATGTAAATTACACTTTCATGAGCTTATAGCAGTGGTAATCAAGCTGGGAAGGAGGGAGAACAGATAGTAGAAATAAGAAATTAAATTATATTTAGTATATACCACTAAAGAACTTTGCTAAAATGAACCTGCCCCTCAAAAATAAAGAACTGGCGAATGTACATTTTGGTCAACTTAAGAACATTTTTCTTAACATATCAAAACATGGCAAAACACAATGTTGATCAGTCAGAGGTTTTCTGTGATGTAATTTTGAGGTTGTGTTGCAGGTGGAGGTATTTTGTTTAACCTTGCAGGCTGCATTTTAAATGCATAGATAAGCTACTGTAGACTCTGGGAGCAGTTGACAAGGTTACTGATGTCACCGTAGTTTTTGGCCCACAAAACTATTGCCGTTATAAATGGTGAAGAAATACATGTTTAAATCTCTTTGTGCTTCTAAGAAAATCTGTGTCTCAAACAACTTTTCTTGTTTATTTGCAGGGAAGGTCTGATCAGCAGGGATGAGATAACCGCTTACTTTATGAGGGCTAGCTCAATCTATTCCAAATTAGGACTTGGCTTTGCTCACAACTTCCAAGAGACTACTTACTTGAGGCCTACTTTCTGCGACAACTGTGCTGGATTTGTAAGCTTGCTCTTTAGTAAATTATGTTAGTATTGTTTGGAACAATGACATTTTTTCATCTCATCATCACTGTGTGTCGTATACAGAAATGGAGCTATATAAAACACCAGTGGAGCTATATCAAACACCAAGCTCCAGCCTGTGTAGCTATTTAAGGTACCTTTTACAACTCTTGGCAGTACTGTTATGTTTAAACATGGCTTCTAACTTGTGGTGTTTGGTTGTGTCACCAAATAGACTCAGGCAAGACTTCCAAATCGTGAGCCTTCCACTCCATGGGGCTGTCAGAACTCATGTCCTGGCACAGACGTGACATGCTTCCTGCCCATGGCACAAAAAGATGCAGTAAAACTGACTGTCCTACCAGTCCTCAGTGTAGCTGGGATCAAACAAGGGTGCTGAGAGAGAATTCTTCATCTACTCTGGGTCCACAACTTATCTTGTGGCTGTCAGATCCACTGATCTATTAATTGAAGACTATTTTATTTGAGACTGAGGAACACTCACAAAATATTCTATTTACCTTATGCTAAAGAGGTAAATTGTTAATTGTCCTAACCATTAAAAGGGTAGAAAACCAAGTTATTCTGCAGGTGCTCAGATCTTATAAATGAGGGGAGCATTTAATGGATTTTTGTATCTGGAGGTATGAAATGTGCAGAGAAATATATTAATACATAGTATTTCTGTTTGAATTTCAGCTATGGGGAGTCATTAAGCAAGGATACAGATGCAAAGGTAAAGGACTTTATTATCCCTTCTTGAATTTAATCCATAATTGATGGTGAATGACAAAAAACCTGGTCATCCTGAGATCTGTTGCTATGGACCTATTTAGTCTGACCTCTCAGGTAAAAAGCTGATTCAAGAATAGTATGACAGACAGATGGTCCAGAAGAAATGCAAAGATGAAGGAGCTCCGAACTGATAGCTCTAACCCTTTGCAAAACATGAATTCAGAACTGAATTGGGAACAGACCTGTCTATTCCAATGGGTGCAAACACTGACACTCTGTGAAAACTGTGCAGCACATTCACAACATGTTTTGCACAGTTTTCTTCCTCATACAGGTATCTGCTTTCTCTGTGACTCCTACAGCTAGAACATTGTTGGGAGTGAATGCTGTTATTCTGTGTTTTCACAATGAAAAGGAGTTTTAAGCATACATAGCAAAGGGATGTTGTTGGTCTGTTTACCAGATGTATGTTGTTATAGGTAGAGAACACCAGAGAAGCTTGTTTTCTTCCTGGAGAAGGAGCACAGTGTGAGAGCTGATCTTACATGCTACAGCAGAGCCACTGAACCATGGAACCTTTGTTTTGTTTACAGACTGTGGAATGAACTGTCACAAGCAATGCAAAGACCTGGTTGTGATAGAGTGCAAGAGAAGACCCAAGACTTCAGTTGCAGACAGCAGCCCGACATCTGCTCTTGCTGCAAGCCTCTGCCCAGTAGGAGTCAAAGAGCAATTCCATGGTGAGAAAAGATCATGTTAAAAGAGATCAAAATATCTAGACTGTCTTTCCCTTGCTCCTTTTAAAGCTGAGATGTACAGCATCAGTTTAGGTTTCGTTAGTTAACTGCAGTGTTTCTTCAACATATAAACTAGAACAAGGCACAAGTGAGCCTGTGCCAAGTAACACCATTCCAGCTCAAGTCTGCATAAGGACATGATTTCTGGGAGACCTCTCATCACACTGCACAACGTGTGGTGCACAAATTCCACAAAAAATGAGTAAATATTCTGCTGGACTGTCATAAGAATTAGATGTCATGACCTGAACAGCTGACAGGTACCTTCTGCTTACCAGAAGGTGAGTTAGTCTTGGTACACTCCGCTTTTTACCACTGTTGCCACATTAAGAACTACCGCACTGTTAGAATTCTGACTCAGATTTCAACTTGGGAGTTTATAAAGTCAGTTTACTTATGGATCTGTGTGCTAGGAGACCTGAGAGCTAATTTTATGTATTTTTTCCACTTCAGTAGCTGAATATGCAACTTCTCTTTGTCCATCTTTCATTCAGTAAGAAATGAAAAACCTACACCTCTCTGTTCTTTTCTCCTTGTACAAACAAGCTGTTTTTTCACAGTTTTTGTGTTGCCACGTGGGCCTGGAAAGGAGGCCTTGAGTAAGATCTCAGGCTACTTTTGGTTTTGATTTTGATGTTCCAAGTCTCTCCATACTCACTTTCTTTAATTTCTCTCCTGCTCTTTTCCTCTATGAAGTTTTTAAAATTTACTTCTTGCCACTTTGATGTCAGTCTTTTGTGTTGTATTTAAGATTCGGGCTGCTGGATTGCACCTTAGGCTTCCTACTAGCACTTACATGGAGCACAGCAGAGCTGTTTCTCTTGGTAACTGACCATGTGCATCTCTGCTTGCACCTGCGAGGGCTGCAGCACTATGTAATAAGCACCTTGGGGGAAGTCACACTTACAGAGAGATTGAACTGTGTAATGTGTTGCCCCATCATCAGCCAGGGCACCAGAATGTGGAAGATCTCAGTACTACATCATGTCAAAGAATCAGATTGAAGGTATAAACCTCATCTGTTGCTCCATCCTCATTTAATTCTCCAGAGCCTGCAGCAGCTACTGAACTGACTTTGTTCTTTCCCCTCATGTGCTCAAATGTGCAGTCTCATTTTGTTTTCTTCCCAACAACAGGAATTACTTTACCTGAAATAGATTGTCTTTAAATCCTTTAATCACATCTTTTGCCCACTGCTGCTAACACTGCAGATCTCTCCTTCCCCCCCTTTTTATTTGAAAGGGGGCCTAAGTTGAAGTATTTTAGGAATATCTATACCAGAACAGTATAACATTTAAAATGTCAGTATTTAACCTTTATAAAGTAGGTAAGCTGTATCTTAGTTGTGATAATGCTGAACTAACACCCAGGTTTGATCTTCCAGCCCAGTCACGTCACTAAGATTGGTAGTTTATATAAAACCTCTTGGCCACCCAGAGGTTTTTCTCCTGCTGCCCTCAGTGGTACACCTGGTCTCCTCTTACTGATCCGTATTTATGTTACTGAGAGCAAAGAGTTGTTCCAAGAGACACAGCATTGAGAAACTTGCAGTGACACCTATTTTGGAGAGCAATGAGTGTAAAACATAGATGTTGTTTTAATTATTAAAATAATAATGTTTCCTTACTGTGCCTCCTGTTTCTCCTTTCCTGGGATAAAATCTTCACTCGATTCACCATACATATTCTACAGCACAAGAAGAAGGATCGTTTGCATTTCCTAACGGAGAAGTGGTGGAACACAGTGAAGACAGCAAGGACAGAACCATTATGCTTATGGGATCCTCAGCTCAGAAGATCTCGGTGAGACTGAAACCAGCTGTGGTTCATAAAGGCACGCAGACTGATTCCCTCCTGCTGGCTGGAGACGCATCTCGTAGGCAGACAGAGAAGAAAGAACACAGGATGCCAGAAAATCCTTATCTCCAGGCAGCTCCACCATCCCCACGTCCAAGCCCAATTCTAGGCCGCAAAAAGGCGTATGTTAAATGGGAAAACAAGGAGTCCAGCCAGAAAATGAAGGAGGAGCGTTACAGCTGTAAACCTTCATACCAGGAACTCGAGCAGGTACATACATGATGAAAGAAGTTTTGTTTTACACAACAGTATGGTAAAGTGGTTGGAGAGTGAGGGGGAGTGGCTGGGTGGGATGGTATCACCTTACTCCAGTGCCAGTAATTGCCAGAACAATCCATGAGTGGCATCACAAATTCTTAGCCACTGTAACCCCAGCAATGCTTCACTTCAAGCATAAATTTTAGTACAAGTGTAGGGCTTAGGGAATAAACTTTTAAGCCTTTGTTATGATTATGCTGGTCTTAAAGGTGAACATAATCCAATTGCTCAGGACAATAAAATGAGTAACACAGCCCTGAATTTCCTCCTGGTTTTGGTGGCCTCTGTTCCCCTAAGTTATAGAATGCACAGGGTGAGGAGGGCAGGGAGCTCTGCTTTTGATCAACTCTCAGTAGGTCCCTTCTTTTTCTTTTTTTCTTGATAAATTTAAATCACCAAGAAATCCTGCATTGTGAACAGACATGATGCCTCTTGCTACATTTCACATGCATCAGCCCTGTTGTGTGTCACCTTACTTTACACATGTTCTGACAGATTTAGCCCAAATTCAGGTTTGTAGAAACAATACCTTTCCAGACAGAATAAATAGACTATTGCAGTATCAACAGTAAAACTGACAGATGGATCTAGACATGATTACGAAGAACAAAGGCATACTTACTTTCATACTTTATTCACTACTATCACTATTCTGAGATGGACCAACAGTCCAACAACAGGACCACAGCCTGATTACTGAATTATCAGTATAACTTTTAAAGCACCCTCTACTGTTGAGAAAATGGGCTCATCTTTCATGAAAGATGGCTTGTTACAACAGAGATTAAGACAATTAGCAAGAATATTTTAGTGCAGAGCACTTCTCAGTCAACAGTACATTCAGCATAACAAGGATGTGAAGTGTAGATGTACTTGTGCAAACTGGTTCTTTAACATGTCCCATTTGTGCCAGTCCCACAACTTACACTTGTCCTTGTTCCCTCAGCAGATCCTGACCTCAATTACCGGCCAGGAGCCGATGTTATAAATTAACATCTCAGATTATTGTACGTCGATTTCCACATTAGTGAAGCAGTACAGTGTGAGCTGTGTTCTTGTTTCCCCAGATTGCTGCTGTTACAAGGAGCAGTCGAGGGTGAATAAATGCAGGTTGTGAACGTGACTGTCACATACCAGGTGCTGGGAAGTTTGAAGAGTATCTACAAAGGAGGCACCAGTGACTGTGGAAATGTTCACATGTTACTGGTTCTGTTCCCCTGCAAAGAGCTACACCAACTTCCGTTTATGTTGGTAAACCTAAACATGCAACCAGACAGTCCTGAAACAAATGAAAAATAATATTCCCTTTTTTGTTTTTGTTTTTGTTTAGAATATTTCTTTCCTAAAGGCACACAATGAAGGTTTAAAGATCCAGCTGGAACAGGCACATAAAAAAATCGAATCTCTCACCATCCAGAGAAAAAACCATGTAGTTGACAACCTACAACACAGAGACTGCTCCTAGCAGACAAGAGAAGAAATCTCCTACAGAAGAATGTAAGACTGAAGGAGGGGTTGTGATAAAGCTGCTGTACCAAGTAAACTGGAGAGAGAGTCTGAAGGCTGACAGAAATACCCTCTTTACTTAACATGTTTCCATATTATACATACACTCCCAAATGTATAAATCCATCCATTTGACTTTTTAGGGTAATTTAGTTATCTGTGCAACAAAAATAGTATCTTCTGGGTTTGGTTTTAAAAGGAGTGACATTGTTGCTTAAGTTTCTGTTCATGATGAAGTCCTTGTGGATTCCCCAGTGACCTGGCTGCCAGCACAACCCTCTTACTCTACATGTGTTCTGACCAAGTAGCTATTCCTAAGGCTCTTGTCACCTCAGGTTTGGCCCAAATTTAATTTGTAGAAACAAATGTTGGATAAAGCTCAGTATTTAAGTAAAATTGTAGAAATATTCCATTAAGAGAAACAGTTGCTTCTTGCCGTGGCTGAAACCAATCAGAATCACGAAGTGAACTGTCATCTTTGCTTCCAAAGTTTAACACGAATATTAAAATAAGTAGCTAAGCTAATGATATTTGATTATTTGATTCTTAGGCTTTAAGATAAACTGACAGTGTTTTTAAGCCACTTTCAGAGCTGCTGCTCAAACACTTACCTTTGTTGATGTAACATAGATGAGTCTACAGCAGTTGCTTCCATTTTTGTGATCCATGCCACAGCTTGGAAGACAGCCCTAATTCCTTGGCTTAAGGGATAACCTGTTGTCCACCTACAGTAGATACGAGGTCGAATACTTTTCTGTCATGTCAAAGCCACTGCTGAGTAGAACCTTGAGGGCGATACTCTGAGGGAAACTGTACAGTAGTCCCAGTGCAAGTTACTGTAGTCCAGAGCTCCTGATGTCGTCTGGTTCTAATCAAGGTTTCACCATTTTCTCTCTCCCAGTTTTCACATGCACTTTAGGTAAAGAGTCAAGATGAGTGTGCTCTTACGTATGTAAATTTTGTATAATATAAAGTGTTAGGGAAGTAACTTAGTTTTCTTAAAGCTATAAAATGTATATATTGTTAAAACAAAAGTCTTTCAAGTTACTGATAAATCTACTCATCAGAATAGCCAGTTTTAAAATGACATTTGCACTCCTAGGCAATCTGAACACTTACAGTTGTATAAAAGTTGCTTGCTTTTATCAAACAGGGATTGGTCATCACACATTTAAACATCAGAAGATTCCAACTTTGACATAATTATATACTAAATCCACTTAATACTTCTCAAAACCTTTATGTTACAAGTCCGCTGTATACTGAAATTTAGTTAACCTGTTACAACAGCACATGCTTTGTGTTCAGTGATTTAAGTGTACATTTCTTCCACAGTTTGCAGTCATTGTTGAGTATATGAATGCTTTATTTATGTAAAAAGTCCATTTGAAATTACTTGCTAGTTTAGTGATTCTAAATTCTCGTTCTGAACTTGGGTTGTGCTTGCATCTCCATGTGTAAGTGAAAACAAGTAGAGGGAAATAGCAGTAGATTTTCTGTAACCTTACTGTAAATAACTGAAATGCACACGACAAAAACCAGCCCCAGTGAAGGTTGTGCAGCTTCTTTCCTCATACACTAAACCTCAGTTATTACCAACTACCATGGCATTGCACTTTGATCAGTGGAGCAATCAGAATGGCTTTCAGGTTATGGCTGCAAACTTACTTTGCCCTTTTTCTGGAAGCTTCTTCATTTTTTTTGTCCTCTCTTCAGGGAACTACAGCAAGGCATATTTTAATGGGCATTTAGCAAAGCCTGTTTTTGCAGCAGTTAAACAAGATGGAAGTTGAATGTATTTTCAGGGATCTCAATACCCCAGCAGATGGGCAAAGACTCCTTAGTCTCATTGTGCAGCTGAGGTAACTGCTCGCTTGTGGTCTGAGCTCTGTTTCCTAATGGAAGGGGGGTGTAGGCACATCCTTTGCCTACACTGGGGGCTGGAGATCATGAACAAACTCACTTAACATCAGCAGCTGGCCCAAAGGTACCGTGTGACTAGGCTGAGTATTTAATACTCAAAACTGGGTTATGACCATGGATTTGTACTAGGTTAAATGCTAACTTAGTGTTTCTCTGTAGTGTCAGCTTGTTCCCACTAACACTCTGAATGACTTCAAAAGGATTTGTTTGCAGGAATATCTTACAGAACAAGTACGTGGTGCTTCATGTATGCTGAAGTCAGCTGAGACCTGGAGCTGAGAGCTCTGAGTACCTTCAGGTTCTCTGTTTGCCCAAGGCCCTGTGCTGTTATCTTGTCTCTTGGGGTGTTTTTTGGGTTTTTTGTTGTTTGGTTGGTTTTTTTTTCCAGCAGGGGTCCCTTCTCATTTCTTTTGGGACTTCCTTTCTGCTGCATGAGAGACTTAATAGCAGAAACTGACTACAAGGATAGTGATAAACTGACAAAGCGACTGAACAGAAATCATTCACATCTGTATTAATCTTCGAGCTGCTTTATGCTAGGCAAAGATACAACCAATGTACGAAGTGCTGTTGAAAAGTCATGTTACCCAACACTGGTAGTGAAGTTTGTCTTGTCATGGCTAATACAAATGAAAAGCACTCACCTTTTTTTCCTTCTCCGGGCTCAGCCGTGTTTCATGTACATACAGGAAGGAAGAACGGACACGTGGCGTCGTCCCTCCCCACCCCCAACTACTGTTTATTTTTTAAGTGTGATTGTTTAAAGATAAAAGTAAATAGACTGAGTAATATCACAATGAGCAAGGCAGGGCTACTGGCTGTATTCAGATTAAATACCACTGCCTTCCAAGTATGTTTTGGGAAATTTGTTTTTGTTACAGTAGCGATCTGTTGCTTTGTTGTAATGGTTCTCCGTGGCAACTTGAAAACTTTTTGGTTTAATGGTGTATGAGAAAATTGAAAAAGTGTACAGACTGTAAAGATTTTATACAAATTGTAAGATTTCAGTTTAATATTTATAACAGAAAAAAATATTAAAATTGCACTTCATGCCTCTGAGTTTGTATCTCAAGGAAATATAAACAGCCTGTATTTGTCTTCCTTGGTTCCATTAAGAGAGACACCAGGCCCCGAGTACCAATCTTGGCTTTACTACCTGAGAAGACCTGGGAAGCTCCATCTTTGCAGATTACTCTTTGGGTGTTTTAGTGGTTGCCACAGTAGACACTGATTTGCTGAGTATTACAAAGCACAATTCTCCATCAGCGCAACCTCTCAGTTTTCTTGAGAAAGCTGACTCTGAAAAGATTTCACAGCACGATAGCCAAGTTTAAACAAGGCTTTGGTAGGGGCTGCTGCTCTTACACAGGCAGCACCCTGCAGAGGTTTACTATAAGGTATTTTACCTCAGGTATGTTCGTTTTGTGTGGGGCAATGAACATTCAGCGGTTATCTTCCATCAGCCAAGGGAGGTGAGAGAAGACAAGGCGCACAGACTACCTCCTGCAAACATAATTCCTATTTCTATGGGCAAATGTGCCCCACAGTCTTGCACATAGAAAAAAAGTTGTGCTTTACTTCATAATTATATAAAAAAAGAGAAAACTTCAGGAGTGATTAGAGGATATTTCCTCAGCTTACATGCAGACCAAAGTAATGATCATAGAGACCTATGCAGTTTTTTTACTACCAAGATTAAATTTAACCAAGATTCCTTTGTAATCCCAGACACTGCAGAAGGGATGTATTTGTGACATGCCCTGTCTGTTGGAATTTTCCTATATTGTTATCTACAGCCTACTCACCATCTTGGTCCAAATTTACCTATTACTTTTCATTACCTTATAAAGTTCTATCACCAGCAGGCGTTTTCCCTCCAAATGCAGGAGAACTGTATGATAGTGGCTCCAAATGACACTACACAAGTGATCCAAATAACTTCAAATACAGTACTTTATTCCTCAGTGCTTACAGCCATTAACAAAAGTCTGTCTCAAATTCTGAAAAGGAACCAAACACACCCAACCTATTTTTCAGTCCTTGATCAAAAAAAAACAATGTTCAGGTAGTTATTCACTGAGTGTGACTAAACATAAAACATTCACAAACATATGTAGGAAAATCCTTTACTTACAACAGAATTTTTGAAAATATCCTTTTTTTTTTTTAAAACAAAACAAAGAATTTGAGAAGAGGCTTAAATCACTTATTTTCATGGTATAATTGCATCTCTTGATAAATTAAAAGCGTATGTTCTGACAGCAGAGGACAGAAAAGGATACCCCTAAGAAATGTGGTGGTGCTTACTTTAGTTTTCAATTACGGTTTGGAATTAAGAAACGCTGATCTGGCCAGATTAAGAAACAAAATCTCCACCCTATTTAAATGTCAATCTTTTATAAGGTCTACACAAATATAACTGAAATGTAACTTTGGGATAATTTAACTGTTAGAATTACATGTGGACACACACAGCCAGCCCACTGTGTGGTTCAGTCCTTGTGGAGCTGTCCTCCCGGCTACCAACAGGATAAACCCATGGGTACAAAAGCACCCAGGCACATCCCCCAGGGCAACAGTTCCATTGAACCAGTGCAACTCACATCTTAAGACTGATGAAACCTTTATGCATAGAAAAGCTGTTTGATTTTCCCAGCAGAGCTCCTTGGTGCAGCCCAACGCTTGACTGCTGGTCAGAAATCCCATGTCACAAAAAGTAACAATGGGATGAGCAAAGAGAATTTTATATTAAGGCTTTAGTTGGTAAGAGCTACTCTCTCCATTCCCTTACTGGCCAGCTGCTCCCTCAAGGCCAGCGGCCTCACTTGCTATGACATCTATCTGTGACCTGCTCCAGGACACTGGGCAAAACCCAAGCTCAAAATCAAGACCCAAGTCCCACATGACCCATGAGGGTCACTCCACAATGGCTGCAGAGACTGACACCAATTAGGCCAGGAAGGAGCACTGAAAGAAACAGGCGAAGGGACTGTATTGCCAGTACTGAGGTGAAGTTAAGTGCTATGTCAGAGTTCACATCCCAGCTAACACGTGCAATCAAGGAAAACTCCAGCCCCTTTTTTGTTAGGCACCTGCTGGGACCCTGAAGTACAGGTAAGGCTGGAGCTATTGCATCACAAGCGGCATTCTCAAGCACACTATGGTCAGAGAGGAAGTGACAGAAGAGAAAGAAACTTCTGGGTTTATCTGGGTTAAAATTTCAAATTAAATGGTGGTGATGGCTAATTAATAAAACCTGATACAGGGTTTTGAAAGAGATAATTTGATTTTGAACACAGCTTCACATTCATGTATGAAGTTGCCTATGAGATGGGACGTGATGCACATGTTCCTGAAGGTAAAAGAACACTTGTATCAAATATGGACACCAGGAGGAAATTTGTGCAGAATGATCTCCTAACCTGTTCCACACAAAACCAAAATCTGCAGTTAAACCTACAGCCACACACTCAAAGGGCTTCAAGGTTTCTGTGCTGTGTAATCTACAGACATGCCCAGGTTTATCAGATGCCTTCCCAAACCTCGCTGTAGTAACCAGACCCTGCTAAATCTGGTCACGAGTATGTAGTTGGGCATCAGCTCCCTGTTCTGCCCCTGTACTGAGAAGTGGCCTCAGAGCAGGGCAGGAGATACAGAAGAAGCTGGACAACAGAAACTCCTTTCTTTAACTGATACATGCAAATTTAATTCCTATCTACATGTGCTTACCACAACAATTCTATGAAAGCAAACTCCTTCTAGAGTGACAGTGTCTGCGAAGGAGAAGGCACCCATACCCTATCAAGACAGAGTTTCTTTAGATTATCAGACCAATTGGCTGCAGAGTAGGAGAGAGAGAGGACTCATGGAGGAAGGGCAATTTCTGTATGATGTCATCTTAGCTGGGCAGATGGCGATTCCCAAACAAAGCAGGCAATGGAGAAAACAAGGGAAGGGGAGGGGAAAGAAATGGTGTCCCCTTTCTCAGCTTGTTAAACCTTTGTGACTCAAGGCTGATTCGGAAAACCCAAAATGAACTCTTACCAGACATGATGGCTGCAGAAGTTTCCTGCTCAATCTGATCTTAAAATATTTATGAAACATCAATAAAGCGTAAACCAGGTGAAAGGAAAATAGACATTATCAAAACTCACCATGATTCCAAGCTTACAGTTCATGCTCTGACCTTCAAATTGACTTTGATATATTTATGAGCACAAAACCCAAACTGATTTTACTACTTTCTGTGGAGTATTAATTCAGGATGTTATGTGAAGTTCTGGAAGAATAAGAAACCTAA
Source organism: Laterallus jamaicensis coturniculus (assembly GCA_022605575.1). Classification (NCBI taxonomy): domain Eukaryota; kingdom Metazoa; phylum Chordata; class Aves; order Gruiformes; family Rallidae; genus Laterallus; species Laterallus jamaicensis. The sequence goes on along the minus strand of JAKCOX010000013.1, from coordinate 739,327 downwards.
CTGAGTAATTTTGACCAATGCCTTAAGGATTTCAACACCTGAGCTTAAAATTCATTTACACATCCCACAGGATGAAGACAAAACGCCTGAAAGCAGCATTCTAGTGTCTTCTCAAAGTGTTTCCATCCAGTACCTAGGCCTATTTTGTTTTTATTACAGAGCATTTTGGAGCAGAGGAGTGGACATGCAACATGCAATAATTTGAGAGGCCTAAACATTAAATAATATATTTATGTTTTTTTAGAAAGGGGTTTATTCAGTTTTCTGAGGCTTATTTTAAATAAAATGACATCTTTAAAAACACCATATGAGAAGTACGAAAAACAAGGACTTTATCACATTTCAATATAAAAGTTCTTCTCAGTAACTAAAAGAATTCAGTGACAACATCAGTTGGTCTAATGCAATGGTTCATATGGTCATACTTAATTCTAACCTAAACCCAAGTCAACAAATCTAAGTTCCTGGTACCAGTAAACACCACCACTATATTTTGCCAGTTACTCTGTCAATATTTACAGTGTTTTAGTATCTTCGATATCCTCCCCCTCCTCTTCCACCATACGGATCACCATAGCCTCCCCTGCCTCCATAACCCCCCCTGCCACCATAATCTCCTCTGCCACCATAATCTCCCCTGCCACCCTGGAAGCCACCTCCACCTCTTCCACCACCTCTGAAACCCCCACCTCCAAATCCACCTCCTCCTCCTCCTCCTCTACCCCCTCCACCCCCCCAGTTGCCCCTTCCACCCCCACCCCCACCTCCCCAGCCACCTCTTCCACCACCTTCTTGTCTTTTTTGCCAAGGAGGCATTTCAGGAGGAGGTGGTTCAATCTCTGTTGGTCTGCCTCCGCGGTCAGGGACTCTCCCCATCAGAACCTATGTGGAAAAAGAGCTCATTTTAATTTTAAAAAAAAAAAAAAAAAGTAATACTAACTGGAAGGGACACAGGGGTCTTCTCCTATGCACAAGGACATGCTGCATGCTTTGTACAGGAAATATGGTCCCCCTACAGAACCCGTTTCCTGTCCTTGTAACTTGCCACAACACAGACAAGCTCTGAAAGTGATCCTGTTTGCCACCTGTAAAGCTGACCTACCTGCAGCCAGCTGGCTCCTATTACTTTTGTGAAATCTTTATCAAGAAAACTACACATGTACAAAACATTACTATTACAGTAATTCATAGATAATACTCAAATACATAAATATGTTTATATATTATATATAGTTTTTTCTATATGAATAAGACTCCTTATGATGCTGCTTGTCTACTTAGATTTCAAAGCCGGAGTTCAAACCTAATCAACTTGCAAAAGACCATAAACAGGCAAGCTGATGTGCAGCTCTAAAAAGAACATACCTTAGATTAGGAACTACTGACAGGCGGTAGAGAGCTGGACCACCAAAATACATCACATGCTGCAGCAACATTTTCAAGGGAAAAAAGAAAGGGGGCTTTCACTTTGATGAGTACTAGTTGTGTACAAAAAGGGAGACTGTACTGGACAAAGTTACACAAGACATTAAGCTGAAGAACAGAGATGTATCCAAGTAGGTCTCTGTTGTTGTTCTCATATTTCCTTAACTTTCTGTGAGATGGCACTCTAACTAAAGTCCTCTTAAGATAAAAATATCCACCTTTCTCTGATATACAAAAATAATTAAGTTTCCAAATCTTGGGGCTCAAATCATATTGAGGGGTATTTAAGTGAGGCACAAAACATTAGAAAAATCTTTAAGTAAAGAATTCATAAAAACAGGCTTAGTCACTATTTGAATAATGAAACTGACGTCATTACTTGCAAGCTTCAGTTTTTATCAGACAAAAGGAAGAAGCAGAATGCTACAAACCAAGCAACTTCTTAGCAAAAGGGCATTTCCACAGAAACTTCAGAGTGATAAACTAAAGCTGGTCTACAAACTGAACAACATAATCCTGGCAACAGGCAGGCCAGGAACTGACACTAGAAAGACTTACACAAGTCCTTTAACTCAATGTGTGCGGTTCCACTGAACTCAGGAGGTCATTTACATGTACACGTGCACACATACACACCCCCCCACCACTGTTCCTTCTCATCCAGTCTACTGTTTCACCCAGCTACCTGCCTGACCGTGTAATAAGATTAAAAAAGTAGCTGCTGCAATCTTCACTGGAATGCTGCAAAGCTTCCCCTCTTAAAGCACAAAGTATCTTGCAAAAAGGAATGAAAATATTAAGGAAAGAGTCAAATTCCAGACTGTAAACCCCTTTCATCACATCCCAGAAAGAAAAAAGGTCTACCTTGTTGATTGCACAGACTGTATTTTCCCGTGTAGATCCACTACTTGTTCTCATGATCTTGGATAAATCCTCCCGGGCAGCAAGAAGGTGAGCTAGTGTAATAGTTGACTTTGGAGATAACGCGTAGCGCTTGGGCTGATAGATTCGCGCTATGTCATCTGTTTTTACCTACGTGATAAAATCAAACATCACTTACTTGCTAGGCATAAAACACACAAACAGCCTTACCGTAAACCATGTATTGGTCTCAGGAAGTTTCAATTTGAACATAGTGTGTAATGTCTGAAAATCTAGGTTATCTTGAAAAATACAGTGCCAGTTGTTACCAAGTCTCTTCACATTGACGGAGCTATTGTACAAAAACTGCTGCCAATTATGTTTAATTGAGGCTGAAAGTTCACACCATTACAGAATAAACTCTCCTATCCACTGGCATCAGTCAGACTCCTTCATGTTTTCCACTATCTCTAAGAACTATAATCTAAGAGCCCAAACTGCTCCCTCAAGGAGCTTTTACATAGCCATGTTTAACAGGGTATTTCTAATTTTTTTTAAAAGAGGGCAGCTTCAAAGTTCCATTTATCGGGGGCAAAATAATGTATCAGTGCAGAAAAATACTTGTACAAGCTTTTTTCCTAAACACACTTTGATGTTTCATTTGTTCAACAAAGAAGAAAAATAAATATACTTTCTGGGAACTTCCAATAATCACCATCACAGTAAAAAAACCTGGATGGACCAGACAACAGGTACAATCATGTCACCATTTATGAATCCATTTTGGTCTGCAAATTTACCCCTCTTTGGGGTCGGAACAAGTTAAAAAGACCAAACCAAAACAACCAAATGCAAAAAATGACGTATCATCAAAAGTAGAGAGAGGTATAGACACCTAATGAATGGAGGAGAAAAAAAAAAGACAATAATTTGCCTCTTGGCTTAACAAACAAACAAATAAATTTAAAAAAAGAAAATCTAAATTATATCAATGCGAAAACATTTTTAATTCCCCAAACCTTCTTGAAGAAATTATGAACAGATATTTTCACAGGAGAAATAAGGAAAAAAACCCCAAAATCATATAATATTATATACTTCAGTACATAATCTGGTTATTTCTGTAGCTGCATACTATTTCACCAACAGCCTCTGTAAGGCAGGAAAATGAATCATCTTACTACTTTATCATCAAAAAAAATCTCTTTTAAATATTGTTCTATTGTCAAAGTGTTTTCATTGCTTTTCTTGTTGCATGAATGGAATAATATCAAGTGACTTAAAATTTTAGTCCGATTAGTCATCTGTTAAAAACATCCACATTTTAGAAGTATACTTTAAATTTGAAAATATATAGTTGTACTTGCACAGCTATAAGGAAGTTGTACATGTAGGGACATTTCCTGGCTTCTGAGAGCTAAATGCCCTCCTTTTCCTTTCCTGCAGCATTCACAACCCCTGCAGAAATTAAACAGCAAGCTGTTCCACAGCAGCTCAGCTGCACCTAGCCTCGTGTCTTCGTGATACTTACTGAGCTTCACAAAACTGTTTCTGTCTGCACGTGCCAATGACGAACCATGACACCAGAAAGACTTGTAACAACACATACTTCCAGCAAGCCTTCCAAGTTTTAAGACATATCAATCTTAAGCTTTTGACAGAAAAGCTTTCCTGTAAAGCTTTCCTTTGGAAGGAAAGTTGGTCCTGCAGCTCAAGAGCAAACACATCTGCATCCAACTTTCCACATGTACATTCATCAAACAAAAACCTTTTTGTATCTGATCCCCCTACTCTCTTGGATAGAGACAACTGATATTTCTAGTTCAGAAATATCAGACTGTTTAAACCATGACTATTTGTTAATAAGCAGAATGCTTGGAACTAGTAAAAATTAAATTATAATTAAAATTACACTAGCAGAGAAAATCCCTAGAGTAGTTTAAGTTTTAGCCATCATGTAATTGTGTGCTTTTCTCACGCAAGCTGCTATTCAAATAACCTGTTTGACTGACCATCTGCTTATTTAGCTGCTCTGAATCCAAGATAGGTGGCAGTCACAGTAATCTCACTGCCTTTATGGGCACCCAGTCTATGTTAAGGCCCAGTGCTTGTCTTCCTCTGCATCTGCGTGCGAAACACTGAGCTTCCCTCCTAGTTTATATAGGAAAGAAAAGGGAGATGTGAACTTACTGAATTGAGAAGCCCCAACAGAGGATGCTAGAATTTGTAACTATGAAGCTATAAACAGTCACAAGGACAGACTGTGGCATCTCATCACATTCTTCCCCTTCCTCAAAACCTAGGACTTGGATTTAACAACCCAGGATGAAAAACTGGTTGGAAAGAAGACAACAGTAATAGAAGTGTATTTACTCGGTAAGTATATTTGGTAGGCAGACCTAGGAAACTGTAGCAGGCTCCCACCTACAGGAAGCAAAAAATACAGCAGGCTTACCTTTGCTCTATCGGACCAGCCAAAAGACTGTACTGTCACATCTAGCCTCTTCATTAACATACGTCGGCGACATTCGTACTCGATGCAAAGAGCATCGTTGATTTGTTCTAATCTTTCCTGAAATGTTACAATAAATAAAAAAATAAAAATCAAAACATTCAAATCTATGAAGTTAGAGAGGTCAATTTGATGTTAACCCTATTCAGCAAGTAAGATGTCTGTCTCAGGGTGACCACTACAGACTGCAAAAATCAGGTGTGTGTCCGTGTGGTGCTACAGCAGTACGTATATATTAAATATTCTGCAAGTTAAGAAGTGGGTGAATCAACAGAAAGTCTGGTTTATAACATTAAGTATGTGGTTAGCATTGTTAATATTTAGCAACTGAATTTTAGCGTTAATATTTAGCAATAGAACAGTGACTGCAAAACGGAGAGCTAGATGAAGCCATATGCATTAATTCTGATCATCCTGTTAGATACAGAAAAGAAGCAGAGGGACTTTTTTTTTACCGCTTGGTCAGAATTCAGAGGCTTCGTTAGCAGCGATTTCCCCACATGGTTATTCTGAAGTTTTGAGAGAATGTCCTTTATCTGAAACAAAACACATACTTGTTCTCAGAACATAAAGCTAAACATAATTTATTTCAGCACAACTTACTGCAATCACAATTTGCTACTCGTAACATGAAATATATTTGTTTTAGCAGAGTCATGAACAGATATGCATCTTCTGGATTATCATCCATTACAGAAAGATCTCCTGAATGCAGAATCACAAGGTTGGAAAAGATCTTTAAGATCATCAAGTTCAACCGTTCCTGTCCTATGCTAAACCATATCCCTGAGTACCTCACCTACCCTTTTTTTAAACACATCCAGGGAAGGTGCCTCAACCACCTCCCTGGGCAGCCTGTTCCAGGCCCCAACAACTCTTTCAGTAAAATTTTTTTTTTCTAGTATCTAATCTGAACCTGTCCTGGTGCAGCTTCTAACCATTTCCCCTTGTCCTATCTCCTGTTACTTGGCTGAAAAGACCATCGCCCACCTCTCTACAACCTCCCTTCAGGTAGCTGTAGGCAGCCTCCTCTTCTCCAGACTAAACATCCCCAGCTCCCTCAGCAGCTCCTCAGAGGATTTGCCCTCCAGCCCCTTCACCAGCCTGGTTGCCCTTCTCTGGACTTGCTCGAAGGTCTCAATGTCCTTCTTATAGTGACGAGCTCAGAACTGGACACAGTACTCGAGGTGTGGCCTCACCAATGCCGAGTACAGGGGCACAATCACCTCCCTGGACCTACTGGCCACACTATTTTTGATACAAGCCAGGATGCCATTGGCCTTCCTGGCCGCCAGGGCACACGCTGACTCACATTCAGCCTGCAGTCAAACAACATCCCCAGGTCCTTCTCTGCCCAACAGCTCTCCAGCCAGTCTTCCCCAAGCCTGTAGTGCTGCATGGATTTGTTATGTCCCATGTGCAGCACTTTACACTTGGCCTTGTTAAACCTCATCCCACTGGTCTCAGCCCATCGGTCCAGTCTGTTCAGATCCCTCTGAAGAGCCTCCCTACCCTCAGGCAGATCAACACTTCCTCCCAGTTTAGTGTCATCTGCAAATTTACTGAGGGAGCATTCAATCCCTTCATCGAGGTCATTGATAAAGATGTTGAACAAAACTGGACCCAGAACTGAGCCCTGGGGGCTGCCACTTGTGACCGGCCTCCAGCTGGATTTTGTTTCATTTACCACCACCCTTGGGCCCGGCCATCCAGCCAGTTTTTAACCCAGCAGAGGGTCCACCTGTCCAGGCCAGTGGCAACCAGTTTCTCAGTCAGAATGGTGTGAGAAACTGTGTCAAAGGCTTTACTAAAGTCCAGGTAGACCACATCCACAGCCTTCCCCTCATCCATTAAGCAGGTCACCTTGTCATAGAAAGCAATCAGGTTAGTTTGACAGGATCTACCTTTTGTAAACTCATGTTGACTAGGCCTGACCCCTGGCTATCACACATGTGCTGCATGATAGCTCCCAAGATGACCCTCTCCATGATCTTCCCCAGGACTGAGGTCATACTTTCAAAACATGACCAACCTCTATACAGAAATATTTCATGGCACACCATTTCTCTTCCCAACTGCAACAGAACAATATCTACACAGCAAGTTTATTGAGTTCATATAAGCACTAGTTTAAATTACTGATTTTTCTTATTATCAATTGTTATAGCTACAAGTAAGGAAATGTAACATTTGGAAGCCAGACGTTCTGTTCATAAATCTTAGACTTGGCTATAAAAATCTGGTGACGACTGCTAGTCATCACTACTATTATAGGTATGCAGTCATTCTCTCTGACTACTTTCTTCTAATCCTGTAACTGGGTCCATTTAACATTATTTAGGACTTTTGCATACACTCCAAATCAGCCTTGCCTACACTTCTTCCATTAGTTTTTGCCCTTAAAAATCAGGGATGATGTATACTCTCTGCCTTCCAAACTCCACTGGATTCTCCTCTCATTACAAGAACTCTTCACCTCCTCTTCTGAAAGGAACTTCCTTCAGCACAGCTCTTCTAGAACCATTATCATGAATGCTCACAACTCTCATACATGACTTTCCAGCCCACTGATTTTTCAGCTGGAGCAGACTACGTGCATATTATTGTTCCCCCAAGTTTTGCACCCAGGCTGATGGGAAGAACTACATCTTCATTCCCTTTTGTAAGTAATTATGAGGAACTAAGACAAACAAGTCTAAAACTAGAGTTAATTGTCTTTTACATGTCACAAGGGAGGGTTAAGGCAGTTGCATAATTTACAATAAAACCTGTGGCTGAGGACAGCCATTACATACCTCTGCAAGGACCATACAGCTTCACGTAAGGCATGTGTGCATTGACAATAAATTTATCTTAAAGGTATGGTTCAAAGCTCATTCTTCCAGTATTATGTTAGCTCATCTGGCCAAGAGTTTTGACCTCTACGTATTACAGAGACATCACCTCCAGTATCACTAAGAAAAAAAACCAACCTCCAGGAGACAAAAATCAAATTCTAGAGCACCTTGTTATTGGAGTAAAGAAAGCTACTTCAAAAAGGAATACGTGATAAATCAATTCTTCTATTTCAGGGTTTTTGGAATTATCTCCTTTTCCTTTCTGCATATACAAAGGAAAGCATCTAATCTCATTTTGTGTGTAAACTGAGGTGCATATTTTGTTCATTTCACATCATCTTTAGGCAGCAACGTGGCAAGTTACAAACAAGATACCTCCAGAGAAAGTCTGATGTAGAAAGTGCTGTGCAGCAAGCCAGTTATGGCAAAACAGTTTTTGACTCCAGCAGAAAACACAGCCTAGTAGTGTCTGAAGAGTTGCCACCTACTACTGTAATATTCATTCCCTGCTCCATTGTACTCCACCCATATAAAAAAAGACAGTACAATAAGGAGTGAAGTTCAGTTGCATGCACCCTACTGATCCCTACACTTCTCATTCTCTAATTGCTTCTTTGCAACCTCTATTGTCTTCATAAAGAGCAATCCAGGGTTATCCACTTTGCCTGTCTTCTAAATAAAGCAACTTGCTTTGATTTTAATGAAACATGTACATGATGTCTCTCGATCTACTTCAAAATTCCAATATATCTAAGTGCAAACTATGCTTGAATTTAAACAAATATGTGATAAATCCAAACCTAAAGTTAATAATCAACAATATCGTAAGATCAGTGTGACAGCAAGAGATGAAGAAATCTGTAATTAATACAGAAATTGGTAATTAATACAGAAGGAGGAATAAACAGCGAGTTAATTGAAAATTCTAATAGGAAAGAGGTGTCTACTATTAGGGTGAAAAATAAAATCCCAAAAGTTCAAATGAATTGAAAGGAAGAAAGTCTGTCCAAATGAGACTGTCTGCTTGAAAAAAACAACTCAACAAAACCAAACCAAATCCTCAATGTAATTTATAGCTACAGAGTAAAAGGAAATCTGGAAATCAGTGATGATGAATACTATCTAGAGATTAGAATTATTCCAAGTTTGCAGCTGCAAAGGCAGTTAAGAGCTAGGTACAACACTGGTCTCCACAGACAGACCATACATTCTGCCAGCACTGCGTACTCCTGATTTTCCTAAACTGAAAAATGAAATGAAGATTAGAGACCACAGTTTAGGAAGAGAACCAGAGAAAAATGGATCTAGAAGAAACTCAAGCAACTAAATTAAATCCTTGATTAGCTTGCAAACTGCCCCAAAATTTCTGCAACTTTTCTTTCTGGGTTAAAGAGAATACCCATATAATTTTATTCAGTGACAAGTCTGTTAGTCAAGTAACATTTAAGGAAGAATCTTTCCAATGACTAACAGGGCTACCTTCATGCTTGTGACATGTCACACACAGATTACTGAATCTCCACTTTACTCCCTTGCTCCCGTAAGCAGGGCTCTGAGGGCATATCCTACAACTACAATGGTGAAACGAGCTGAGCCGGCTTACATTTGCCGAATACATCACCTGGCCTTGAGTGATGACAAGGCTGTGACCACAAGAGCTTCAACATACACCCTGTCTGTCAGAGGACAAGAGCACAACTGATGTGGGAATCTGTGTTATAACCCACATTCCGAAACATGACAACTGCCCTAGATTAATAAGGATAAGCAGGAGTTTAACACTCTCCCCCCGCCCCCGAACCCAGAAGGAAGTTTGCATGTGTAAGTGGGAACAAAAGTTCTGTTCAGTGCAGAAACAGCACAGAACTGAAAACATACTTACAAAAACACAAAACAAACTGTGAGAGCCAAATCATCCTAAAGTTCTCTCACACCTAGTCATAAAAAGCAAATCCATTAATGGTTTACTAGTCAAATATACTTGACTATTTCACATACTGTGTAGTCAATGACCTCAATAACATGAAGTATTTATGGAATTGTTTTGGAAGTCCATACACTCTAAAAATAGTTTCAAAACACATCAGTTACTGCATTTAGTTTTGAGACAAAAATATTGACTTCAAAATCCACTGTATAAACATATGCAGTTACTCTATTGTTACCACATAAAGCACATCTCATGCATCGAACATGAAATTTTTCATGTTTTACAAGTCTATACTCTTTTAAAAATAAACGTTTAGCTCACATTTCACTACTATGCTCTGTACACTTATTAATTATCTTTACCCTCTGTCAAAATACACCAGACTTATGCTGAACATCATTTGCACAGGTAAGTATCGTATATACACCACCTCCAGAGTTTCTAATACTGTGAGATGGGGAGAGGTGTCATTTTATTAATTTAAATTAAGCTGTCAGTGCTTCAAGGAAGGAACACTAACTTAATTAGCCATAAGCTGCACTGCACAACTGCATAAAGATCACCTAAAATCCTAAGTACGGAGTATTTTTGACCCATCCTCTGCTTCTCTTCTATTTACCTGCAGATCATTTTAATGTATCTAACATTTAAAGACATTTTAGTTTAACCGTTGTGTCTGGTGAATAAGACAACTTTTTCACCTTGATCCCTGCAACTACATTGCTACCTAATATACAGGCACCATTATGCCTGTAAAGCTATTAAATGCTGACAGTTAAAAGCAACATCTTAACTTAAAAATAAGTAAGTTCTAAGAAGAATTCCCAAATATTTTGAAGATATTCTTCTCATAGTTCAGTTCAATCTTAGTTTAGTTTTAGTTTCTTTGGTAACTCTTTACTGTTTCTTTTTATTCTCTACTATCGGAGGACTAATTTTTCCATATTAGAAAACCCACAACGTGAGCAAAACCAATTTAAAACTTTTTTGAATAATCTAATTTTAAGATTTTTTTCCAATTAACAGTGTTGGAATGTCACTTTGTAATTAGATGTGAAATTCACGCTACCTTGGCTGGAAAAAAGCCAAATGTGAGCCTGAGTTACAAAGCACAGCACTGGCATAAACTATTCTGAATCTTTGATCAACTGTTCATTTGTAGTTTTGGTACTAAATTTCAGAATGCCCCCCCAGAGTTATCCTTTATAAATACACTTTGCAAGGGAACCGAATCTTAAAAAAAGAACTAAAAACTACCATTAGTTTTTCAGTGATATCGAATAAAGTCAAACATATGTAGTGGTAGGAGGCTGTAATACTGTCAATTCATCTCCCACATTTTCTTATCTAGGTTGATAATCACTACCCCAGTTTGTTACAGGAAATGCAAATGTAAAAGGTACTTCCCATGACTGCACATTCAAAGTCTCAGCTACAATAAATCTCACAGCTTGAATGAAGTAAGGCATATACTTGTCTTTTAAATAAACTGACAAATTATTAAAAACAATCAATGTTCTAACATTCCATACCAAAATACAGTGTGTGATCTGTCCCTGCAGTAGACTGCTGCTGCACAGCCAAACTAGTCTCAGAACTATTCCCACAGCTACTGACATTGCTGAAAATACTAAACAGAAACAAAGAGTAGACATGTTGAAATGCTGCAGACACATTTGCAAAATCAATAAAAATTGCTAAATTAGTATGCAAGATTCTATTACAAATGAAGCAGCACAATACTAAAAAATCTATAGTGGTGCAAGTTTACACAGAAGCTATTTACATCAGTAGAAACAAAGTATTTGGAACAAGAAATGGATTCATTCCAAGTGAATTTTTGTGAGAATCTAAATAAAAGTAACAAACATCACTGAGAAAAATGTAACAAAGCTAATGAATTCCAATTGGTGGTATCATTGTTCTAACTCAGCTGAATCTACAAATGTGGGTGTCTAAATCTGTACTGTAACAAAGTAACTCTGAACCTGTCCCACATTAAAGTTAGGGATGAAGGACATGGAAATTTTACAAAACATCTTGACATGTAGAAAAAGAAACCTTTCTTTTAAGGGATGAAACATCCAGAGAACAAATTACACTATTAATTTGGAGTCACAGAAGATGAACTAACTGATTTTGCCACCTTTTCCATACCCTGAAGTGAGTACAAATGGTATAACCACTCTGGAAGTGACAGACCCAGAAACCATCGCAAAATAGCTGCGGTAGTAAGATTTTTAAAAATGTAAAAATAAAAATAAAATCATAAAAGATAACATGCTTTACAGATTCTACTCATTTTAGTATTTGTGAAACTGTAACAGTAACACCAACCCACCAATTCAAGCCTCTGATTCTATCTGAAAGGAAAACTTGGACCTTGCAAAATGTGGCAGATGCCAGGAGCCCAGTAATTCAAAGAAAACTTTCTAGACTCTGTGTGTGTGCGTGAAGAAACTGGCCCACCAGGTCTGGTCTTGCTGTCCTCCCATCTGTGTAACGATAGTCCTACCCCTTGGAACTTCTCCAGAAAGGGAAGCAAGGAAGTGAGCAAGGAAGTCCACTGCCCATGGCTGCAGCCTACAAATCCACATGGATGTCAGCACGGCTAACGCCCATACTGGGAGATAAAAGCACTAGGCAAGTTTCAATCAGTTATTAATTGTCAGGAAACAGTGCTAGATATACTTTTTTCTTCACTCTTTCAAAAATATTTAATAGACTGGATATAAAGATTTCATTAGAATGAAAAAGATCAAGCAGAGTAATAGTGCAGGAAAAGGCATTTTCACCATCACCCAGATGCTGCTTTTTATATACAAATCTCTTACAGGTTTTATCCTATCACATTAAAGACATAAAGAGGTAAGAAACCCAAGCAACTAATGGGCCCTCTACCCAAAACCTCTGAATGTTGAACTGCCCACTGGGTGATGAGGAGGAGGAAGGAGAAAAAAAAAAAAAAAAAAAAAGGGAAGCATAATTGTGTAAAATTATTAAACTCAATGACTCAGGAGCAGCAGGAAATTCATTCCATGTATCTCTCATAATTCCTAAAGGTAATTGGTCACCTGCTCTCTCCCCAAATACCAGAGAGAAATAAAAAGTGCTAAGCAGTTTTAGCTGCTTAACAAAGATAAAATCCACATCAAGAGTGGAAGAATCCACCCTTGTGTTCCGCAGTGAGGAAGTTGATTTAAAGATCACATCAGTAAAACAAATTAGAAACTGGTGGGACACAACTGAAAGAACTGTCCGTTTGAAGAAGGTAGAAATTGGCTTACTGACTGGCTAACTTGGCAATTCAGGCATTTTCATCCTCTCCTGTAACCAAGGAAATGGCATTAACAGATCAATACTTGCAATTAAGAAATTTGTAAGTTAAAAAGGAAAAAAAAAATCTAAGTTTTGGAAATTAAATTTAAATACATCCCAAAAACAACTACAGGTACACAAACGCACAATCACTTATTACCCAAAGTCTTCTGCCTGTTGCAGCAGATTTCAATGGGTAACAGGAAAACCACATTACTTCCAATTCATACCCTAAATTTGCGTGCCTCATCAGGTACATGGCATCCTCAGGGAAACGCTGAAATACTTCACCCCATAACTAAAAGTTTAACCTAAACCACTAAGCTAGCTTCCAGAATAAAAATTCCTTAGTGCGTATCAGCTAGCACTAGGTTAAACTGTTGGGCCCTTATCTCCAAGATGAACATTTACAGAGGTAACAGTGTAAGGATAGAGAGAACACGTAAAAGCCCATACCTTCTGCTCCACACTGTTTAACAAGGGAGGAATATCAGAAGATGGGGAGTTTGGCAAGCCCAGTGCATCACAAATAGCTTGCACTTCCTGATAAACGTCATTGTGCTTTTCCAAATGAGAGCCCTTCATTTTCTTGCTGTGCAGTATCTTTAAAGCCTGAAGTTCCGTACTTAGAAATACTAGAGAGGAAAGGGTCATAATAGCAGATTTAGAGACACTTGAATAATTCTGCATTCACATTCTCATATACAATACATACATTTATAATGAAATATACATCTCCTATGATAAAAAGGAGACACCTTCTCAGTTCTCTCTGACAGGTCAGTAACAGTTTTCCATTCTTTCTCTGAACTAACTGTTGCCCAACTATCTACCTTCAGATTCCACAATGCATTTAACTGCTTAACCTACTTCTGCCACCACTGGTTCCTCCTGCTATTCCTTTGTACATGTCCAGCTTAAACCTAGACTTTGCTTCTCTCAACCCTGCTTTCAGCGCCTTTGAATCACAGAGTATTTTCTTTTAAGGTGCCCAGAAACCTCTCAGAAGCATGTGAAGCAAAGTCTTGGTTTTGACTGAGCTGGAACCAGATCAAGAGAGAGGTCAGGAGGCCTCAGTAGGTTGAGCCACATTTCACTTTAGTCTCTACTAAAATAGTTTTTTAATACTTATGCATGGGTGACCTGATGCATGCTCAGTTAGGTTGTAATGGTTGTACACATATACTTACATACACATAAAGAACTATTTAATGTAAATTGTAGAATAATGACCAAGCGTGTCTGCAAAATACTGCAATAAATGGGAAAAATGGTTATAACTTACAGAGGAGTTTAAGACAATCTTCTTTCTCTCTTAGTCTGTCCTTGATGTCTCCAGATACAAGTGATGAATACGGACAAGCCATTTCTCTGAGAAAGCCGCTAATCTCAAGCTGGAAGCTCTCTATATCTTTACCACCTATTGGAATAAATAAAAGCCAGTGGCTTTTTACAGAAACATCAAACTGGAATCCAACTTATACATTTAAATTTCAGGTTTCAATAGACAAAGATTTGCCTCCTACTACCATAGTAAAATTTTCTTTGTTCTTAAAGAAGCCCTGCACACAAGTGGACAAGCCCTTTAGTAACTACAGCAATACTGTTCTTGTGCTTTAAAAAAGGTGGTGATGCTACAGCAATCTTTGAAGACGTGAATACAAATGACTGGAAAAAACAAACAATTCATGCCTATCAGAATAACAGTCAGTGCTTGTTTCTTCTTCAGATCACAGGAACATGAAGTGAACAGCTTATGTCATAAAAGAGCACCCCAAAGTAATTAATTTAATTTTCTGATTAACAAGTCACAGAAGTCATAAGCCCAGTATTTTCAATGGCTATTGTTTAGGTTTACTGACTTTTTTGTGAAAAAAACGTGCAGTATAAAATCTCATCCAAGTTCCAGGACTCAAGAGAAACAATCACATAACGCTAACAAGCGCCTTGCTTATCTACAGTGTCAAATGGAACACTGCATTGGACAATCCAGCTGAAAACACCAGGTACTGAATTTAAGCCATCAAAATATTATTACATGTAACAACTGCATTCATGATGTATGAATGTGCCTTTTAGATTTGCGTAGATCTAGAGAAATCCACTTTTTTTTCCTTGTGAAAGAATCTTCGTAAGACAAGGCCTTAATCCAAGAGCCACATACATGAAGAGATCAGCCTCAGTTGGGCAACCTTTCAGCTATCTCCTAAACTTCAACACTGTAACTTCACTCTTAGCTGAACAATATGGGTCTGAATCCACCGAACAAATACACTACATCAATAAATTAAACATTCATATACCATCTGTTGAAGTGATGCTTTCTTCCATATTACAAAGTGACTTTATTTGGGAGCCTAACCAAACGCAAAGCTCAGAAAATTCTGGTGACGACAATCCATTTTCTGCTGCTTTTTTCAGGGCTTCCTCCTCCAACAGGGGACCCGTGTACCTGCGCAGTGACATAAGCATCAGCGATAAGAAGCAAGCTTAACATAAAATCATCTTAATACAAGTTGGTCAGTAACTATGCTGAAATAGATACACTGAAATAACTTTTTAAGTTATTTCCATCAAGGAATAATCCAGACTTTTTTTTTTTTTCCCCCCAAACAATCCAAAAAATTACTGGCAATTTATAAATAAAACGGCTTGCCACAAAATAGGAGGTGGGCATTTCCCATGTGCGTCTGGGAAGAGTTTTGTGTCTCAACACATGCAAAGCACACAGGAAATCGAGTATTAATTCAAATGTTCAGTGAAACAAACTTCCTTCTCCCACGAAGGGCCCGCTGCCCCTCAGCACTGGCAGCAGGAGCACCGAAAATGACGCTAAGCGCCCGGTTGCACCCGGAGTGCCTCGGCGGGAGGTCGGCGGGCACGAACCGGGCGGGCCGCCCCGCAGAGGCGCTGCCCGAACAGTCCCCGGCCTCCCCGCGCTTTTAACCTTCCTCACCCAGAGAAACGCACACGCAGCCACGCTCCCTTGGTCTTCCCCACACCGCAACCGGGGCAAGCCCAAGGAGACCCCGCTACCGGGAGAGGCCGGAGGCCCAGCCCTGGCCGCCGCCGGGCCTCACGGGGTACCCGCCGGTACGAGGGGCCCGTCCCTCCGCCGCCTCCCGCCTCTTCGCCGCGACTGGCGCCACGCTCCGTCCCGCTCCCCTGCGCACCCCGCCTCCGGCCCGACCTCCCTGCGCAGCGATGGAGCCCCCCCTCCGCGCACGGCCGGACGGAGCGGCGGCGGGCTTCCCTCGGCCCCTTTCCCCACGAAGGGGGAGCCGCTGCTGCTCCCCGATTACCCCAAGGCCTCCAGCGCGTCCAAGATGTCGCACTCCATCTTCAGGTCCAGCGCCAGCTCCTTCATGCCGGCGCTGCGGCTCCCCGCCGCCCGCCGCGCTGCGCTGTGCCCTCCTCAAACCGGCCCTCCGCAACCCGCGCCCGGCGCAGCGTTCCGGTGCCGCCGCAGGTCCCGGGCCCGCCGGGAGGCCCTGGCTGCCCCCGTCCCCGCCCCCTCCCCCGGCGGCTGCCTCCCCAGCTCGGAGAGGCTGTAGGACCACACTGTACCACCGAGTTGCGCATGGAAATCACCTTTGTATTGGCCGGCCCTCGCTTTCCTCCTTTACTGAGGAGCACCCGAGCGCCCTGGTCCTTTTCCCGATGGGCTTCGTCTCCTGGCTCTATAGCTGTCCCCGTTGCCCCGCTCCGGATTTGGCCCCGAATCACTGTCCACTTCTGTCGGTTCACCCATCCCCTACCTTGTGCTCCATCAGGTACCAGCAACCTGGAGCAGTACAAGGAGACGCTAGGGCAGCCCTCTCAGCCTCTGACGTGACATGTGCTGGGGGGATCCAGCTCTGCCACCCGCAGACAGGTGCCCATGCCTCACGCCTTGCCTGGGATGCCGTGAATAAAAGCCAGCTTTCAGGTCCAGGCCTCCTCAGCATTTCTGGGATATTTCTGGATTTTGAACTGTGAGACTGCCTGAGGTGGTGCAGACCATGACTGCAGTGCTCCACTAGCCTCAGTTTTCCACTGTGGGGGGCTCAGCCCTGCCACGGGGACCTGCTTGAACTTAAAGTCCGATTTGTTTATGATGTTTTTAATAAAGTACAGAGGGAGCCAGGGGTAGGTGGGCTATATTGTACTCACAGGGCTGGCTGCTTCTGCCTGAGGAATGCAGGGTTGCTCTCTGGATGTGGCCATTGGGGTGCACATGGCTTTGTACTCCGTGTGGGACTGCAGGCCGCATGTGCTGGAGGGGGATGACCTGCTGTGTCTCACTGACCACGTCACTTTTCAGACCTGTGACCTGCAGGGTTTTCCAGTTTCAGTACTATTAGATCTATTAATTGGAAAACTAGAAGGCAGGTCTTCCAAAACACATGACTTTGATCTTTAGTTTTCTTTTGTCTTACATTTTGAGATGTCTGGGTCCTCACATTTCCAAGCTTTTTATAGCAACAGCAATATTGAGAGAGAGACATAAGCTAGTGCCAACTTTTTATGTCTGATTTGTCCCAAAGTATCCCTGTTTTATCCCTCACACACAGCTACTTCCAGTGAAGCATCCCCCAAATCATCTCTAAAACAATATTGCTACTTTAGCTCCTTGGAGGGTTGTTTTTTTTTAAAATTTCATCTAGCTCAGCCAGAGACTCCTCTCTTTCCTATTCACTAGAAGGAAAAATCTGCTGCTTTTTTTGTTTTTAAACCAGCATCGTCTTAAATGGACCTTCAGAAAATCTAGCATTGTGTTCTGTGAGGAACACATGGAAAGGTGTGTGATTGACTGGAATTACTTACAACATGGATTTCTTAATAAGTGAAATCTCCACAGTTTTTGGAAGTATCTATGTTAAATTATTTCCACTTAGAGAAAGGCGTGGCTTTACTGAATACTAAGCTTTGGGAATTGGAGGAATTGGGACAGCCATGACATCCTCCCACACACAGAGACAGAAATCTAGAAATTAAAAACATCATTTATGGCAGACAGTGGAAAGAAAAACATTTTAAAGTCTGATAGGCTTATGTTGACCATATGAGGTACGTCAGTGCTAGGAGCTCAGCGGTCTCTTTCACAGCTCTCACCTGTGTCCATATGACCGAGCCTTAACAGTACTCGTGTTTCAAATGGGTTATTGTAATTTCTTTAAATGAAGGAGCACACATCTGAGAGTAGATATTTTGAAAATAAGAACTCTTACTCCTGTTTAAACAACAATAATGTCCAATTAATAGAGTGAGAGAAGATACTCAGAAATAGGCAGTTTTCTTTCCCTTTCTTATGTAAAGTTGTAGCTTTATGCTACCCATAGCGAGTCATCCCTGCACAGTGGTTCTGAGAAACTGAGTAGTTTTCATGCCACTCAGAAGTGTATGCTAAGAAAAAGAACTGGGTACAACTGTAAGTGAAACCAACATAACATAATCTAAAACTACAGTCGTCTGGGAATTGTAGAGGTGCTGTGTGGTACAACTAGGTGGCAGCAGTATTCCCGGGGTCTCTGTAAATCGTGCCTCGTGATGTAAATGTATTTTGCTAATGTATGTTACAGGACATTACATAAACCAATAATTTCTCCTACTGTCTTCTGATCACACTGCATATATATGATAGCCAAGCACACGCATCAATCACTGTTTTAATTCCACAAGATTTTATATTTTTTTTAATCCTAATTTTTCTGTAGAAATGTTATCATATGGATGAGTAGCAAGGGTGGGTGGAGGGGTCCCTCTGTCACCTCCCGGACTGTGCTGCCGACAGAGCAGGCTTGGGGTTGTATATTGTGCGTACAGTCTTCTCCTAGACAGGAAAGTCAAACTGCCCACAGGGTAAGCTGGCTGCATGCGTGAGTCGGTTGCTTTGCCCTGCTCATATGCAGCACACGAATAACAACCAGACCTCTTGAATGCAAACGAGAAGGAGACAGACTCTTTTAACGTAGAAGAGGTACAAACAATTTGTAGTATCAAGGACCGTTTAGGAGACAATTACTGACCACTAGAGGGGATCATAGGCATGGAGAAGGAATTCAATACGCGGCATAATAAATGCTTTCCTCTAACACAAGTTTGCCTGCCCGTGATGTTGTACTGTATGTGCACAGTTTAAAAATGGTTGAAAAAGGACAGCACTTTATGCATATAAAGTGCATACAAGGAAGCTCATATTAATTGATTTTAAAACAAGCCAATAACGGGTTTAATTGTCAAAATGAAATAACTTCTTCACATAGATTTTTTTTCATCAGTTTAAGATGATCCGTGTTAAACCTGTTCAACTTCCATCTGTAAAAATGTACTCATCATCCTTATAACCTATTAAAAAACAGGCACTGTTCGTTAGGCTTACTGACATTTAAACAAGTGTAACTTGCTTGTTTAAAATCTAATGTTAAATTGCTTTTAATCCTTCTATAAATGCTTATCTTTAAGGATGATCAGGGAGTACCCACCCCAGGTGGTATTACCTTAATTATGTCACTGTGGAATCACACTGCAAGTTAAAATTGATCTCTATATTAGTTGCATTAATCTTGCAAACAAAGTAGATGTGAATGATGGATATATTAACTTCACTGATCCTGCATGGACTTATACTAGCTACAAGAATCCTGGCCATCAATTTAAGGGCTAACCTACTGAAATTGAAGAGATCACCCTTGTAATATCTCCCAGACCAAACCAAGCCACCTGAAGCAGTGACATGAAAGTTTTCAACCCGAAATTAATTATTTTAAGAAAGTGCGCAGAGCAACAAATTCTGCAGAATGAAATTTTCAATTTCTTGAAAGCAGACTGCTCTCAAACTGCTTTTTTGGTGGGGGAGAGGGCAGAACCAGGCAGCAGTCAGCATCCTGCACAATGACTGCCACTAACTGACAGCTCCTCTTTTTTCCATTACTTGCCTAAGGAGACAGTGGCTCCTTGTCCTTGAGTTGAAATAAAAAGGATAAGGCACAGTGTAACTCTGAAATGGTATAGGCTTAATTGCATGTAGTTGAAGTTGCTGAGATCTTTGTCATTTACTTTAGGAGTAGGTGTGAGGCCTAAATGTTTCAGTGAGATGTGCTCATGCTTTTTAGCATCACTGATAAAAATAAATGATCCCTTGAAGACCAGGCGTCTACATTTATTTGCTTCTGTATTTTTCATAGTGGTGCATTACAAGAGAAGCATTATGGTTGTTGAAAGAACCTAGATTTCTTTTTTTTTTTGCTTAAGTGAAGTCTCATGTTGAAAATGCTCAGGCACAATATAGCCAGAAAGGTGTTGACCATAAGCAGCTTTACAAAAAGGAAAGCTGCGTGACTCGGAATCGCCAGCACGTTTCACCTCTGACCGGGGACTCAATGTAATTGTCTTCTCATTACTGAGACAGTCATTACACCGTGAGGGTAACTTACTCCTCAAGTTCCTCGTGGATTTTTTTAAGGGAAAGTGAGAAGATGTTTTAGTCTGCAGGTGCCCAGTGAACATTTGTTTTCGGAAGTGGCTGCTGAGTGCTAGTGATAATTTTGTGGACATTATTCCATTATGAATGAGATCGAAGCCTCAAACTGGTGCAACATATTAAGTGAGCAAAAAATGACAGACCTGCAGTAAGTCTGTCCCCTGCTACAGCAAATGTTCAGCCTGGCAGGACAAAGCGATGAATATTCCAAGTTCGTATTTCTCATTCTTTTAAAAATAAACTGTGCCCGTTTTGCTCTTCAGACCATATGGCATGAATCATTTCGGTGAAGCATTCATCACATCATGATTTACACTGACATTATTTCTTAGAAGTTAAGTGGCGGGGCTTTGCTGTGAGGAGCTGTGTGTATTGCAGCCTTTCTCGGTTCTCTTTCCCTTTCACTGAAAGGTAACTTTATTCATCTTGCCTCAAAACTAGAGTTATGGGAGTGAAAAAAGTGTTCCCATGTTTTGGTTTTCTGGTTGAAAATTAGTGTCCTCAGACATGTACACAAACTTTTATTTTAAGCTTTTATGCTCACGTATGATGTAGTCATAGGTGCCTGTTTGATAGTCTGTTTCCATTTTTTAAAAGTATAACAGAGGAAAGTCTTATGATTGTTCTTATGCAAATACTAACTGAATTAAAATGTGCTGAATATTTAAATCGTGAAAAAGGTATGTGACCAGGTGTGTTGAACTGCCTGAGAGGGATTCTCCAAATTCGGAAACCTGCTACTGAGTCTCTCCAGCCTATGTCAGTCATGCTGGAAGGCTGCAGAATTCTCTGGGAAAGCAAATGTGCAAGGGCACCACAGGCACTATGCTGCATCCACAGGGAAAACAGGCATATAGATCTGCAAAAGCTCCCTCTTTCAGCTCACAACTCTTTTTTTTTTAATCAGTGTTTCTTTATTTTGTGGGTTTCCCACAATTTAGTGAATTTTCTGCGTTTTTTTCCTTATTAGCCTTTTTTTTTCCTGAGGAGAACAGAAATCAGAGAAAAGATCTCTTGCATACAGTAAAACAAAATGATTTCTATGCTAGTCATGTACACAGTGTGACCGTGGGAAATCGCTTAACGGTCTTTGTGCTTCAGGTGTATAAAACAGTGTTATTTGCATAGTGAAGATGGTCAATCAGAACTTAATAAATCTAGAAAATTACCATTGTCTTCATAATACTCTCCTCAACTGGTAAGTAAAGTATCAGATTATCTGTCCTAGTATCTGTTCTAGTTAAAAGACAGGAAACATGGGATACTGTTAAATGATAAGAATAATTTACTTCAAAAAAACCACCCAAATCAAAACACCATAAAGCGGGAAATGTAGGGTCTTGGATGTGGAGATTTTCAAAGTATGAGACATCCATTCCACTGGGGCTTGACTCACAAGTCATACTTCACAATTTGTAGCAAAACTGGATTCTTAACATATTGGAATAAAGATTTTTAACAAGCTTCCATCTGTTAAACCAGCAAATTGGCTTGGTCTGATCATGCTTGCTGTTTTAATAAATAGCCAGCGTCATTTTTCAAACCACAGCTTTCAGAGTAGTTTGGAGGATTTCAATTTGCACTAGCTGTGGCCAGTCCTGAAAGGTTGGCGTTGCTTATACATTTGGAGGAGCCTTCACCACAAAGAGGGCCCAACCTCAGGGCCTGGTGGCTTGGAAGAAAGGCAGACCAGTGCCGTTTAGGAAGGGTGGGCTGAGAAGTGACCTCAGGATAGCCACTTCCTTGACTAATGGTATTGCAAATGAGACGTAATTGGTCTTAAACAGGAAGGGAGTGAACCACTGAAGTCCGAAAGCAACTCCCTGTCTGGAAGGTGTATTTGCCACAGAAAAAAAAGCTACTCTGTTAGCATGGGAAAATGAACTGAGGGTGTATTTGTCTTCTTTGTGGGTTTTTTGGTTGGTTTTTTTTTCCCCCCACAGCACAAATGAAAATGTCAACAAAGAAGTGTGCATGAAATGAGATTCTTGCTTTTCCCTCTCTAAAAGAAGACACACTTCTAATTTAAAGGCTTCCGTAGTGCTGCACAAGCAGTTTTCAAGGATCCTGGTAGTGGAAAGGTTTCAATAAGCAAGATTAGAACCCGATGTTTTGCATTCTCTGTCAGAAATTCCCTTCCATGTCGGGAATTAAGCTCCATATCAAAGTGTGACCTGAAAGTGAATCAGCATAAATTTGTGACTCTGACATGCTACTCACCCTGTGCGTGCCAAGTTGGAAAGTTAATAATGATGTATCAATAACGGGTGCTTATTGATAATCGTGTGGTGAAAGAAAACCCAACAAGCATTCCTTCAGGCCTTACTGGCTAACACTTTTATCCCAGCACTCAGTACTGCCAAATTGCCTTTACTTTCTACTCACTGAATGTGAGAATAGAGAAAATTAATTCAATATCCTAAACGGTTTTCTCTGGAAAACAGACATCAGATTAATAACCTGTTGTACTTAGGGTCATTAAAAATGAAAACTGCCAGAGTTTGTGGATAGTGCGACTGAAAGACTCTGAAGAGAGTGGCAACCGGAGGATGTAAGAGGGTGGGGAAAGGGACATTTAGGGTAAGTAGATAATTTTTATCATTTTATATATTTGTATTAAAGATTAAGACAAAGTATCAATAAAGTTGAGTGCTCGTTGTCCAGAGAAAGCCACTCAAAAAGTCATCAAAGAGAAATCATAACGGGAGAGGTGATGAAAAAAAAAAGGATTAAAAAATTACTAAATATTAACAGCTAAAAACATATACAGGTGAGAAAGGCTGAGCACACAATGGTTTTTGCCCCATGCCTCCCCATGCCTCTGTCCTGAGTGCAAGGACTGTCTGAAATAGGTTGAGGATTTGAATGCTGGCTTCCAACCCATACTGTTAGAGCTTTCCTTACAAGACAACAGAAAAAAATGAATTACCCAGTCTGTTGTCTGTCTTCTCTGTTCTTACATCCAAACTCATCAGTTTCTCTTGCATGCTTTCCTGGGGGGTTTAATCCAGACTTTTTCTCTTCTCCAACTCAATGTTGTCTTTGTCCCAGGTCGTCTTTGTCCCAGGTCCCCTCATGAATTTCAAGAGACTGCAAAGCAGGGGAAGTGCTAAATGTTCAGTGAAATGGCTGCTTAAGTAATCTAATCTATGAGAGGCAGCTGAGCCGACATGGCAGAAGTCATAAAAAACCGAGTAAATTAAAGGAGCATGAAGAATTTGAGCCCAAATGACTGAAGTCTGACAACATTAGAAGCAATTAAAGATGTATGACATGGCCTTTAATGCATACAGTCTTCTGGTCATGGAAAATTTCATACCAAGACATATATGTGCGCACGTGCATACGCATATGTATGTATATATAAAAGCAGGTCGCCAACTTATATTTGAGGTTAAGGGCAGGTTTGGGTCCTTAGGCTCTCATTTGAAAAGATTCACCTATGTATTGCTTTTGTAAAAAGTTCGTAACCTATCGGATTCTCCTAGAAAAAGAAAGAAGATATTTTTAGAAAGCTTATTTGCTTGGCCTTGAACTGTAGGCTTTTTCTTTTTTTTTTTTTTAAATAGTAACTCAGCCTCTTGGTTTTCTTTCACCCCTTTCACCCCCTCTGTTGCTATTCCTTGAGAACTGTGGGTGGCCGATGAAGCAGTGAACATCACATGATGTCACTTAGCAACCTAATGTTCATAAATAGCAACAATCATTTTTCTAATGGCTATTTTTCCCCATCAGGAGAAGAGCTTAGATCCAGTCCATTCTGACAGTGCCAAATTCTTTTTCTGAGCTTCCAGCGTATTTATTGCTTATGCTTTTCTTTTTGGAGGTCCAATTCCAAATGATAATATAATGGCTGATGCTCTTCCAGGCTTCTAATATATTTCTGAGCTTACTGGTAACATGACAGTAACTGTTAGCACCCTTAAACCTCTTTAAGAGTAGTCTCCTCTTCCTTTCCCTAAACGTCTGCGTTGCATAAATCTCAGATGACATCAACATACTCTTGGTGAGATGAAATCAGAAGGGTCATCCACATTTTTAAATTTTTTTAATGCCTTTGGGGAATACTCAGGAAGCTCAGAAATTTTTCAGTTCCTTCAGAACGGTTCTGGCAGGATTTTTGTGCATCCTCCTAGTATCAGTATAATCCTTTAATATACTGGCTGTGCTGTAAAGGACTGCCTTTGTTAAATGCCAATGGCATACCTTCACAGGAGTTTTTAAGGCAGAAACCAAAAGATAAGAACACAAACTAAGAAAAGTATAATTGTGCAAGCCTTTGAAAAGGATCTTGCAAAAAATTTCTTAAGAAATATACCAAAATTATGCAACCACCTAAGCCAAGCTTGTCCCTGAGGAGATCTCTGTCTGAGAGCACAGGAAAAAAAAAAACCCAGATCCTGTCTGTGCAGCATCAGTTCCCCTCTCCCTAACCATATGGCTGCTCTTCAAAGAGTTGGGGGCTCTGTAACTGAGAAGAGGGAGTAATGTGGGTGAAACCAAGACACTGTCATCATGTGTGCGTGACGGCTTCCACAAATCCTCCAGCTACTCTGTAAATACTCTTCTCCCTCTCACTATTTGCATAGTGGCTAAACTACACAGATACAGAAAAGTATCTGTATTCCTTGCTCCTTTTATTGTTTTTTTTATTGGTTAAAAAAAATAAATACCATGGAACAGAGAAGTAAGGAAGATTCAACTTCCTTTTTATTTCCAGGACATCTCTTGTGATTCATACCTTCTTTCTGTGGAGCTGCATTTCATTTCTGTGTAAATTGGGGGGGGGTGGTGGTGGTGCATGTGTTAGGGTTATGGGATATAAACTCATATCTGGAGGATGACAGCAGTCAAACTTGAAATTTCAGCTTCAACGTGTCTGGTGGAAGCCAGAGGCATACGAACTGTTTAGGGAAGTAAGGACAATGGTACTTATCAAAAGCTCTCATGTAGTCTACTAAAGCATTTAAACTCAGCTTAAGAGGTGAGGGACATACAGCAATCCTTGTAATAAATTATTTTCTATTGTTTCTGTCCACGAGCAAGCAAAGACTAATCTTGTGAAAGATGAATTTGATGTAAATTACGCTGAGAAAATAACTGAGATGATGTCCTCTGAAAATGCAGTGCAAGATGATTTTTGGTTTGGTTTGGGGATTTTTTGGGGGGCGGGGGGAGGGGAGTGGGTTGGCTGGGGTTTTTTTGTTTGTTTGTTTAAATTCATATTTTTATTACTATATACACAATGTGAATCCTCTCAGAAGTCATCACTTCCATTCAGGAAGACAGGTACAGCAAGTCCTTAGCTTGATCACTTCCCAACGTATTTTTATTTGCCTCATAGTCCTTTTACAGTTCATAGTGTGAATTAGAGTTGGAAGATATGGCTTACCTGAAGGACAGAAGGAGGTTTAACAAAACTGAAATCACTGAACAGTAAGAGGCTCATTTAGGAAGGAAGAGTATGTCCTGCTCTTTGCATGTCAGTAGGTGGTGCTCTGTATGCCGTATAGATACTCAACATACGTGCAGGGAGTGTTTTTATAGGCAATGATTATTATGCAGCCTTCCTTTAGTGGTACGTAAAGGACTTCTGAGGAGAAAAAGTATATTAAATTCAAGTTATTTACAATTTTAGTAATGTTAATTTAAAAATATACTTTTCTGCCCTTATTTTCTTTCTCATTCCTCTTTCTGTTCAGATGTGTTCTTAGAGGGGTTTTGCTTCAGTAGATCTTCTGGCTCCTGCATCACCATGTAAGATTGTATATAGAATCATAGAATGGCAAGGGTTGGAAGGGACCCCAGGGATCATAGAGCTTCAACCCCCCTGCCACAGGCAGGGCAAAATATACAAACCAACTTGATGTTGACATCCACAAATTAATATACCCCTTGTTTGTTCCTGATTAGGTAAAGCCTATACAAACGTAAGTTGTATTTACAAGTTCTCTTGTGAGAGCTTTTGCTCACCCATGTTTTATTTCTTGCAGTGTCCATTCAGATGCCAGACTGCCTGGAAAATTTCCAATTGCAAACACAAATTAAAAAATAGAGAGTGATGAGACATGACCAAACCTTGAGGTATTGTCTTTCCCATTGGCTTTACTAAGATGAAGAGTTTAGCATCTTGCAAGACAGGAAGCTCTTTGTCTGGAAACAGTTACAAACCATGGAGTGTACAAAGTATGCAAGTTGTCAATGGCCCACTCCAGCCCCATGATGTTGTTGGAAAAACACCTTTATTCAAATTGAGTACATCATGTGGGCACCCAAGGACCTTTTCACCACTCCATTTTCCTTGCTCTCTTTCTAAAAATAAAAGTAAAATAAAAGTATGAGGCTTTCTTGGGCAAGTTCTCTTCTTAAGGATCAGTTAATGAATCAATTGGTTTCACAGAGACATTTCTAGAACCCAGTTCTTCCCTGCCCAGCTGCATATGTTTGAAAATACACCTTTTTGGCACAGCAAGTATGTGCTTTTTTAGAAAGCAAACTCTACTAAGGAAATTTGTCAGAGCACTTGCTGGATGGAGCAGCCACCTTGGATTGATCACCCCAGCAGTGATGGGGACCAAGCCTGGGATCCACAGCCCAGTGGGCTACTCAATGGGACTGAACTATTGGGACTGAACTGTTGGGACCACCTTGTATACCTGTCTTCCTGGAGAATTTATATTCCAGATTTAGATAGAAAATTAAGAATCATGAATAAAAAAGTATGAGGAACCTCTGTGTTCGTGAATCCCAGCTGTTTGATTAACAGCTTTATTTTATATGCTAGCAGCCAACTTGATGCACCTGTATGTCTGTCCAACAGGTAATATAACTTCAAACATTAAATATTAGGTACTGAGTGACTTTTGAGTGCCTTTCCATGTTGAGTAGATAAGGCAACTGAATGTGCCTGTAAGTGTCTACAGAGACAGTTTAGGACAAAATCCTTGCTCTGAATTTAGCCCACCATCTCTGTGAGACTCTGTTGGCTGTACATGAAGCAGGAATACTGTCACATCCTTACTTCCTTGGAGTACTGCAAAGGAAGCTGCTTGGTGAGATTAAGTGTAGAAGCAGTATAGCTGTACAAAAAGAGAGGGAGGCTGATATATTTGATACAATTAGACACTTTCTTGAGATACAGATTCAGAAGAAAATAATTTTTCAGCCAAAAATGTTAAATAAGTTTTTTTTCCTAGATACTACAGCTGTAGTAAACATTTATAAAGAAATGACCAACTCTAGAATCAAAAGGAAGATTAACAGCTTTACTTTTATATGCTAGCAGCCAAATTCTTTTCTCACTCTGTGGAATTCATCCAGGCTTCTACTCTCTAACTTTAGTGAGTTACTCCAGATTTAAACCAGTGTAAGCAAGGGCAAGTTAAAAATACTTGTGCCACAATTGGCCTTGGAAGATACATTTCTCCATGATAGACGTTAAGCTGACTGCTGAGGCAGACAGCATGTCTTGCCCATAATCATTTTGTATTTGCTTCTCTTCCTCAGACCTTAAAACAAGTTCATGACTTCATAGCTCGAAGAGTAAATACGTTATATAATGAATACACTTTTTATTCAATATTTGGAGGATAATTAAAGTAGATGTTGTATGTAATAATACTGCGTGGAAAAAGCAATGATAATTATCTGATGAGAGAGTTAATATGAAGGGCATTCAGTTAATCCTGTGGTCTGAGGTAAATGGCAGACAATCAAGTAAACCTAATTAACATCATAAAACAAAGACAAACAGCATTAGCCCACCATCTCTTGGCTAATCTATTATTTTCTTCAGAATACCATTGCATGAAATGGTGAGGGCACATATACTCAAATAAACCCACTTCCATAAATGAATTGTCACATTGTACTGCTGAAAAAATATCAGTAAAGGCCTTTTGTTCCATTTATAGAACGGTGCTGGTAGGGATTCCCTTTTCATTTGGAATAAGAAAGGGGGTTTTCATTTGTTTTGGTTTTAAATGAAGCTATCATCCTTTAGCCATATTTGACCCAGACTACCAATGAGCCCACTTGCAATCAAGTCCTTACTCATGCAGATAGAGTTTTGGTAATGAGTTCTTCCATAATGGCATTTCCTTCCCATTATTCTGGTATTGTACAGGGAGAGGAGAAGACACCGAACAGCTACTGCAATAATGATACCACATTTCAGTGCAGAGAGTTAAAGGAGAGCCTCTTTGCTGCTTTAGATGCATTTCACCATTTGCATCAGCAATCATTGAAGATGAAGCATCAGCATCTGGGAAAAGCTCCTGAAAACCAGTGTATTTTCTGTGGATTGCATTTTTGGTTGGAGGGAAGGATTTGTGACATTTTCTTTGGGCTTTTGTAAAGCAAATATACATAACGTATCATTAAATTTGATTTGTTGTCATCTCGTACATCCCTTCTGCTGTTCCTTAAAACCTGAAGAACTCCATGTCACTTGTAGATGGTCTTTCTGTGAAAATAGCATTGTGGATAAACATCACGAGATGTACTCCAAATGCGACAAGGGTCATTTCTTTCTACATTTATACAGAGAGACTTGGACAGAATAGCAGAGGATGGACAGTACAAGACCTTTTTAAAACTGCCCATCATCCCAAATTGACATAGAATCAAGTTGAATGGGACTCAGGAGGGTTTTTGAAAAGTATTCACTTTTCTGTTCCTCTACATCTCACGTTCACCTCACCATCTGAGCTACCAATAACTACCAGTATGATAAACTAGCATGTTTTTCCTAGGGAAAAGGATAATAGAGTTGTTTGGCGGTGGGGGGTGTTTGTTTCATATGGTAGTGTATATATGTATACTGCTTAAGAACAAGAAGTTCAGTTATTTTATTATGTCAATTAGGAGAAGGTAAAAGGAGTAACATAGGGTGCCAGCACTGAATTCTTGTCCCTCTTCAGTCCTGACCTGGCAAGTGGCCTTTCCCAGGGAGAGGCAGCAGAGACTCTGCTGTGTGTATTCGGAGTGACTGGGAAGGCACATGTAGTAGCAGTTTCCGTCTGTTGGAAATCTCTGGCATATTGTTTCATAAACACTCAATTTTATCTAGGTTTCTTTGTGTACAAAAGGAAGAGGATGGTAAGAGAATACTGGAACAGAGAACAGGTTTTCTACTTTAAACTCAGGATCTGTGCAAAATATTGGGTGCTTTGAGTGTGATTTATGAAATGGAGCATTAGCTTGAAACTTTAGAATTTTATTTTATTTTGACAGATGTGACTGATGGACTTTGATTGGTCTTTCTGTGCATTTTGTATTGTCATCCTTTGTTAACCGTATTGCTCTTTTCCTGTTAGTCCTTCATTTTATTCTGCTAACGCCAAGGCATTGCCTAGTTAGGTTTATACAAAGTGTATCCAACTATTAGTCTTTATTAGGAACTAATAAAGAACTCACTATTAAGAAATAAAGCAAGTTAAGAGGGATACGTGCACATAGTGAAGAGGTGGCATGGAATGACAGGAAAAGGGCAGCAGCTTTAAATTAAGAAAGGAAAATGATGTAATAATGATTAAACCACAAAACAGAACTCCAACACAGTGAATGAGCAATGAAAATAAGGTAATAAAAAGGAGTACTGAACTAGCTCATGAGACATGTTATTACAGTGAACATTATGCTAGCACTGTTTATTTTGCTTAGCGTTATGGCCACCTTCAAGGTTGCTATGACAAACCTGTGTGAGTGTTGAATGGAAAGTGAACAGGTTTTTTTTAGCTAAGAAGGCATCCATCAGCTCTCTGCCTACTCAATTTCCTAAATTATGTGCCACATAAATTTAACTTTATTGGCACTAAACAAATGTTAACATTAACCACTTATGGCTTAAAACTCTTCACTGTGCTCTTCACTGTGGATGTTCCTCGATCCATACACTGAAATCCACGCAGTTTAGCTCGAAGAAAGTATTCACTCAAAAATGTATAGCACAACGATGGCACCTAAATAAGAAGCTCCACCGGCTAAGGGCTGATCCACGGATAAAATGAATATATACAGTGTCTACTGGATTTAGGGGAAATTAAAGTGGTGTTCATAACTGGCCTTTCAGTAACATTTTTTTGCGTGGCACTGAAAGAGTCTTATTCATGTGTGACTAAGTGACACTAAAATTTATGCAAGCTTCTCACAGCAAAGGGAGTAAAGGAGGAAAAGCACAACAAGGTTTCTCCATGCAACTTACAAAAAAAATTATCAATGCTGTTCATTCAGTGAGCAGTGACGAACTCAGAGGGCCATTACCAGCTGGACCAAAGAAAAAGGGAAAGTAATTTTGGGACATCCTCCATCTAAATGTCAGCTAAAAAAAGAGCACAGCAAGGCGATTGGAACGCAACACGCGGGAGGGTTACACATTGACGGCGTCGCTTTCCAGGTTATGATGTAGTCATCCAATCTATAAAGATTAAGCTAGGCATTTGGGTGCTTTGGTGGCAAAGGAAGCAGATGAGGTGTTCCCACTTGGCCTATATGAACTTATAGGGGAGCGCTAGAAGGCTAGATTAATCTCGCAGTATTTGAAATGCTTAATAACATATTTAAATAATGAAAACACTAAATGGCAATTGAGTGGGGTAACAACGGAAGTTCTGAGGCAAGAAGAAAAAAAGAGTGTAAAAAAAGAGCATGAGATCAGGGAGCTCATCTAATCAGACCTTGTAATTTCAAAAGGAATGGATCAGTTTCCTCTGAAGGGACCTGAAGCTGAAGGTACACTGCCCTCTAACCTGATAAGTAAAGAATTTTGCAATATTATTGTTGGAAATCTTGATATACATGTTGTCTTTTCTGAAATATTGCATAGGAGATGCTTTTTCTGCAAGATTTTTTTTCTCTTTGTTCTTGGGGGACGATTGGTAGAAAACTCCATCACGGTCTGTACATCTTAGCACAAAATCGCAGTTTCATTATTGGGGAGCCTGATGAAATGTAATGTTGTGACTGCTAGACTAACAAAAAAACATCAGGAGGTGTCAAATCACACCACAGGAACCTGCAAGACTACAAGTGATATCGATCATGTTCTTGTTTGATGTTTGTTGTCAAAGATTCTAGCTCATAGCAGATCTCCTAAAGAGCTGGATGATGACCCTGTCAAAGGACTCCAAAGCAGCACGCATACAGAGGAGACACTTCCACAAACATTCTCAAAGTTGATCTCAAAGCTAATGCTATGGGGGGCAAATAGCATAAGAGCCTAACCACGTACATTTGCTGCTCAGGCAACACTGTATGAGAGCAAACAAGTGCCTGAGAACAAGAAAAAAAAAACCAACTCTTTTGGGGATGTACTTGATGATGGCAGAGGAGCAGAGTGATCTGGCTCCGGAGGTTTTGCTTGAGATACCACATTCTGTTTCCACATGGGAATGGATATTTGTGCTGTTCCTGGGGACATCTTGTGATTCACAGCAGGCCTGCCCCAGTGAGAAGAAATGCTTTGTCCCATGTCTCTGCAGAGTGCCGTGTGAGACGCGTATCGGTACAAGAGCTGGAATGGCTGTGATCAAGTTGAACACAAGAGCGGAAGCAGTGCGAGGGTTGAGCATGGTTGTATTCCAAGCTGCCAAGGTAAACCCCATCTGAACTTTCTTCTTCTGGTCCATTACTGACTTGAAAAAGTGGAAGCAACCTTACGCAGTTGAAGCCTAGCATTAGCCCTCAA
Source organism: Laterallus jamaicensis coturniculus (assembly GCA_022605575.1). Classification (NCBI taxonomy): domain Eukaryota; kingdom Metazoa; phylum Chordata; class Aves; order Gruiformes; family Rallidae; genus Laterallus; species Laterallus jamaicensis. The sequence continues at coordinate 707,296 of JAKCOX010000013.1, read as the reverse complement.
TGAATCAGCAGAAGCTACTTCACCTGAAGAAGACTGCCAATAAGCCATTTTATGATGCCTACAGTGTTAATTTAGCTGTCTGATAAACTGCTGCTTGCTCACTGACAGAGCTATGGGACGTGAAAGGCTTCAGCAAATTAGTTTTTGGAAGAAACTGAGACAGTATACTCAGCAGTTCTTTGCATTCATTGCATTGTATATTAGCCCAGATAACTTTTTAGGCAATATTACATACTGAAGGCCTAATATGTCACCACTATAAGTTGCTATACTCCAACACGTAATTCACTTGAAGGATGCTACCAAAGAAAAAGGTATTTGGGGAGAATCTTTGCTTCAGTGCTGATTTGACATCACAGATTACTGCTGACTGTCAGTAATTATAAACAGTATCATAAACAGAGAAGAGTAGGACGCTAACTTTTAAGGTATTGGGATGAGACAGGATGACATTGTGCACTTTTTGAATACTTCTGCATTCTAGCTATGTCCACTGACACTAAGAAGTACCTGCTGACTAACTTTTGTAACAAATCAAGAGCGAACTGACAATCTTTCATGATCTTCTTCAAACCGCTGCTGTAATTGCGTTATTGACAAGCTACTTACTGTCAAAAAAAGGAAGCAAAGAGCTCACTGAGAAATTCTATTAGCATGTTCAACAAGCCACTTTTCAGAAGTTGTTTAAAGTGTGGTGACTATCCAAACATGTCAGCAGTTTGTGAGATTACTGCAAGTAAAGCTAATCTTCCCAGAGATACAGGTTAAACACTAACTACACCATATAGTGGGAAAAAAAATTCATTGCAAGATAGACTGTGGCTGATGAGGTGCCATCTGATCATCCATATAAATATGCAAACTGAAATTCCCCTTGGGCTGCATCACAGATGTCAAAGTACCACCAAGTCCTGGCAGCGTGTTCACCAAATGCTCTGACAGCCAAGACTTTCATCTCAAGTGATGTTGTGATAGTATGTCAGTCACTCTGTTTTTGCAGACATGAATCACTTATGATGTCAACCTTTCCTAAATGACCTTTGCAACACATGGGAGCAGTTTCATTTAAATGTTCTTACGTCCAGCTACCACACACAGTTTTGAACACATAGAACTTGGTTTGACTATTTACAAGTCAGTATCACTCCAATATCTTGCACAGGGCAGTTCTTTAACCAACAGACAGATGTGGAAGCCTATGTTCATTAAAAGTTCCCCTGTGGATAAATGATGGCAACACAAGCCATCGCTGGTCTAGTACATGCTACTTGTGAATTGAAGAGCAAGCCCCCATGGTGTTCTGTCCAGGTTTACAAGAAGGCTCCACTGTATTACCTAAAGATTGCCTGCTCCATCAAGAGGAAGGCTTCTGGATCATCCTCAAGAGAATAAAAGGTGCTTATGAAAGTGAAAAAAATACAAATGAAGAGATCGGGGACTTGAAAAAAAGCCGTTGCCAAGTGCAGGTAGCTTTGCCCTTGAGGCGTAACCGAAGGGTCGTTACAGGTGACTTTCAGATCATGCTCAGCAGATATACAGCCAATTCGAAATAACTGCACTGGACAAATCCCATTGCACAGGTTAGTTTGGAAGATCTGAAACTACTCCATGTTATCAAGAAATATAAACCCAACTGGTTGAACCTATTTCCTAAATTTTTCTAAACAATAGTAACTGTCCTAACATACTTTTACAACACAAATCTGCTAGCATTCTCACCCTACTTTTCCTCTAAATGTATATATTAAAGAAATAGAAAAGCAGAATGGGAGAAGCTGAAGGGAGAAGGGAGATAACTGTTCCAGTGAAGGAGTTTTGGTAGATACATATGGGCCACACATCCCGGGTGTGAAGTCACAGGGAATCGTCCAGCTCCATGGCCTGACAGTCATAACTGGTGCCTGTGTGACCTTTTCTCCTGCCCAAAAGGACATTGCTCCAAAACTGGATAGTGATAACACGGAAAAGTACAACTGATATACCCAGTTCCACTTCCCCCCAACTACTTCCCACCTTGCTGGAAGGAGAGACTGAGTTGCTTTACAGGTTTGTTTTTTTTGATTGATCTTGGGGCAAAAAATCCTTCTACTTTACTTAAACCTCAAGGAAGACCTTAAGGAAGCATTTACCAAGAAATGAGATCTGCAATTAATAAATATAGGAAGACGGAAGACAATACTGTCAGTGGTCAGAACTGCCACCACACTCAGGAATGTTTAAGTTGGTTTAGAGGTATCAGGCTGAGCAAACAAGGACGGAGAGGAAAGCAAAGGGGTGACAGGTCTAAAGGGAAGAGAGACTTCAGGAAATAATTAAGTGGGTTTTTTTTAGACTGGTAGATCAATGGAAAGAAAAGCTACAGAGAGCATGAAGTCATCAAGGATAGTGCAGGAAGGACTTTAGCAGTGATCAGCATGTTACTGAGTAAGCCGATATTCCAAAACTGTGATGTCAGAACTGGCAGGAGGTAAGCCAGCAGGTGTCTATAGACAACAAGATACCTGACATGCAAATGATGCAGTTCAGGTACTTTCAGATTATCTAGCAACACAAAAACGGTCAAGGTTTGTAAGAATATATTGTTATTCTAAGCTTTGTAAGAGAGAAACAAGACTAAGAAATGCAAACTGGCAATGACATAGTTAAAATCTGTTCTAGTAACCACTTGAGACATATGTCTGTCTAAAACCAGGATGGATGTTTGTGTGCAGCAGAATTACTTTGATTTTTTTTTTTAGGAGAGGCATGAAGGCGAATGACTCAGTCTTCTCAACTCCCCACCCATCCTTGGTTCTGGCTACTGAGCACAGTATAAATTCTGTAGTAGGCAGAGGTTCGTAGAGCCACAGCCATTACTGGCTGCTAGCTTGGCATGCAGCAGGACACCCGTGCTCAGTCTCGTCCCTGAGACTGATGCTTCAGTCTGAGGATGAATGTGTGCCTTCTAAGTACACTCTGCTCAGGCATTTTTGCCTGGCTTCTCTCAGGAAACTTGCCTCAGAGTCCAGCCAGGTTTTAGAGATTATTTTAAACTAGATTGATAATCTGGAAGAGGTTTGGAGAGCCTGATTTTTTTTTTAATTTTATACTAAACTACCTTAAAGTTATTTAGCAACTCTGGGTAAACATTTTCTGTGCCAAAAGAGCATGTGAAGCAGCTGTTCAGCACTTATGCAAACACCTGTGCATATTTTTAAGCTTACAAACAGTTGGAATAGCTTCCCTAATGCTAATACCTATTACTTATACAGAAGGTTTGTTCATTAAATGTATTCACATTTTGATAATTTTGTCCATGAAAAATATTGAGGTATAATGATGACATGACTAAAAAGAGAATACTTCTACGGTACTTGAATTATTTAAGCATTAACACTGGGATTTTCTTCCAAATCAGAGACCAAATTTAGCAGGCACAAAATCACGTAACTTTTCTGAGATTGCTCTCTTGCTTCTCCAAAATCTTCATTTTCTTGAAAAACAAGCCACAGAAGCGCTGGTGCTGTGACTGGCTGACTTCTGGAGATCGCCTGGACCAATAACACCTGCTCAAAGCAGAATCAGTTTGAGCAGGTTACTTGAGGACATGCCTAGTTGAATTTTGAATATCTCCAAGGATGAGACTAATCCACCTCTCTGGGCAACCAGCTCCAAATGCAGTAAAGCCTTCTGGGTCCTCTTTCACAACCATGACTTTAGAAATACAAGCTTCTTTTACTGACATAGCTAACACAGAGATGTCTATGCAAGTCTGCCACGAGATAAAATTACAAGTCTGAATACCACCACCTCTTTAGAACAGGGTGCTAGTTGTAATGTCAGACGTTAATTTAAATGACCCTGGCCTTCAATAGCAATCATTCATTGTGCAAAGCCCTGACAAGCACTGTTTACAAAGAAGAGTGTTCCGTACTATGACTTGGTAGATTTCAGAGGCAGTGACGATTATGGATGAGCCAGGACCTGGACTGTAACAGACTTATACTTCTACTCAGGTGCACAGTGTGGCTCAGAGGCTCCGGGGAGGTCAGAAGCTGCATAGCTGTAATTGGAAATCTTGAAATCTCTTGTGAAACCTGTATCACTTGTCAACTCATTCTGAAGAAGATAATTTTTTGATGCTCCTCTTCATCTGTTCTTGCTCCCCTCCAGTCCCATTATTCCACACACATAAAATTAACCTCCATCCCACACTGTTCCTCTTCAAGCTTGGGAATCACCATTCTCACGTCTCATGCCTCCACCAATTACAGGCTTCTAAGAACTCATTGAAGACCACCAAGCCCAAGGAAGAAGGAATAGTCATTTCATCGTTCTCCTGACAGAAGGAGCCCTGGAAGAAAATGGGTTTGCTCATTCATAAGCAGCATTTTTAACACATAGCTGTAACGTCACAGGAAACAAGGACAGTGGATCCTGCACAGATGGTGACTCAGCAGCTGTTCTTGTACTGTTGATGGGCAACAGTGACAACCCTCCCTAACTAATTTGTTCCACCATGTTGGTTTCAACATAGTTTCAACACCTGTAACTGATGTGATTGTTAGGGCAAGAGAGCAAATCAAGGGTTGTTTAGAACTTTGGGGTTTGATTTGCCCATCACACCCCCACCCCACCCCACCCTTGGAAAGAGGTGCCTAATAACATGCTGGAGACTTCATCCTGTTGCCTATCTAACAGGCAGTTATTATTATATGCAAATAGGCACGAGACAAATGAAAATTTAGGTAAAATTATCTCAGACTCAGAATCCAGTTCTTCAGATTGGTCAGCCTGTGGCTGGTTGCCTGTATAACAGAACTTCTCAGCATTACCACATGAAGAGAGATGCAACTTTTCATAATCTTTTTGGCTCTTACAATAGAACTTTTAAATACTACTTCTAATGGGCCCTTGGTAATCAGCAGCTATAGTCATCAGAGGCACACAGAGCCTGTAAAAACTCAACATGCTGGCAGAGAAAGCTGAAAAAAACTTCAGACAACATAAGAGGAAAAAGGAATCAATTATGGAAAAAACATAGCAAAGATCAAGTCGCTGAAACGCTTCCCTTATAGGCAATGTAAAGCAACAACAAAAAAGCACCTTGGCACTGACAGCCCTGGCAAAAAGGGACAGTAGCAATAGCAATACGGTTCCACAACCCCCTTTTACTTCAGAAATAATGACAAGAGTCTCACACCCTCAGTTTGAAAGAAACAACTGACTGCACTACTCACTGATTACAAGGGAATCTAAACTGGCAAGTTACCTACATCAAGGGTCAGGAATGGTTTGTCAGGTTGCAAAATAGGAGCAAGGGAGATTAGCCTGTTTACACTTTTCTAAGTCTGTTTCTAAGCTATTATGCATGACATTACATAGCTCAGTGTTCCCTCATGACAGAAGTGATAACAGACATTCTTTCATTGTTGTACAGGAGGCTATAGTGATCTGTGACAGTAAGGCAAAAGGGTCAAGAAAAGATGATACAAAATACTATTAACTGCTATATGGCAAGGACTAACCAGTATATATTTATATTTAGAAACTGGCCACTACTGACTGTGGATTGACTTCAGTTTTCAATTTCATTGATAAACCTCAAAAACTGAGTCTTGACTCACCTGTCAAAAAAATCCCAACACCTCAAATCAGTCCCAAACCAATCAAAAACCAAGCCAAACAAAAAAAACCCAAACCAAACCAAACACCAAACTCCATCAAAAAACCCAAGAGGCCCTTACCTATCTCTTCATGTTCAAAACTGGAAGACTCTGTGTTATCCATGGCACAAGGAGGGTCTGACTGAGATCTAACACTAGGTTTTTAATTTTTATGAAACCACACTTAATGCTGAGTGACTTTCTCATATGTAGTCTTCATGTAGTCCTGTAACATTCCCCATTAACCCCTCAGCTTCTAAGTCACTTGTCTCCCTCCTTTCTCTGGTAGAGCAGCATTTTCAAATCATCAGGTAAAAGCTCAAGTATCAACAAGTAATAGTCCATGTAATGACTGCACCCAACAATAATAAAATTCTTCAAGTTAGAAACCCCATCAGATAAAGAGCCAGAACAACTTTAAGCTGGTGGGAATCCAGAGCAAAACATTTTAAAAACTAGGGCCAAATACAATTCAATTTAGAATAACCCATCCTAAGCCCTGACTCACAAATTACAGTCTTAGAGACCTTCATGTGCTTGTTTTCACTTTTCTTCATGGACAGATCAGTTCTCCTTCCTTTTCTCATGTGTGTCTTATTAACTTGCACAAAGCTTGGAATAATATTCAGAGATATGAATTGTTGTGGTTGAATGGGAACAAATAAACACAATTTATATGAAGGAATCCTGACATCCAAAGCACAATGTCAAAGACACATGCTGATGTAGATGCACAGCAAGCTAGTCCAGGCACGTTTTTCTTTACAACATTATAGCAGCTCTTAAAAATGCCTCTTAAAATGAAAGATGCTGGAGCTTGAAGGTACAATGTTTGTCTGACCAGTCTTAAAATCATAAAAAGATCTGATTTATGTCCTAACTTACTATGGCAAAATAATTAATTGTATTTACAGGGTTTTATTCTGTTCTTGAGCCAAAACATTCAGTTTCATATGTGTTGTTCCAAGTACATTCCCAACACAGAATGGAAAAAAACATGTCAGTGGTTTCATTTCAAGAGAATTTTAATCAGGTAATTACAAGGAAAAAACCATTTAAACATTTATTTTTTTTATGTTATCTGCTATGTCAACTTACAAGGTTATGTAACAAACCAGTTACAAACTTAAAGGCATATTTACATTATATACTCAAAGTAACACGCTATATTCATATTCATAGAGGCAACACTTATGGGATGAGTTAACTAAATTATACATCATTTAGTAGAAAAAGAAATAGCAGTTGGGGTTTAATGGAAACAATATACGAGGCACTTTGAGGTCATTGGGGCAGAAAGTGAGGGTCAGCAAGCAAAAGAAGGAAAACTATGTACAGCTTATACTGCAGCTTTGAACGTGAAGGCCTCTTCTTCACCAAATGCTTTGATTTCTTAAGCAATCCACAATTTTTGCAATAAGAAAGAGAAGCTTTCAGGGAAAAAAAAGAAACCAACCCAAAACCAACCCAAACCATCCCTCAATCCCTCCTGATGCACCAAAGGGAACAGAAGCTTTATCCAGCCGCTGCTGCACTAGCAGTCCTATAAGGCATCTTTTTAGAGTTATGTGTTTTGTTGTCAGTTGCCGCTCTTGATCTTCATTTTATTAATATGAATATATCAATGTACTGGCTGCGTATTATGCCATAAGCTCTGGGAAGATTTAAAGTCCAATTTAAGCCCATGCATTTATTTACATGGGAGCTCAGCATTACTCTCCAGGTACACATGAGCAGAGAGAACACATCTGAAATGGGAATGTTATATTCCAACACGCAAAATTAAGACGTTCTTCAAAATACCCTTGTTTCTCTAGAGGACGCTGCATTTGCTAAGACTGTCTGGAGTATCCCTTACATAAGTTCTGGGAAGGCATCCCGAGTTTTATGCCATCATTTGCTGTTTACTAAACAGTTACCATAGTGATTGCAGATTGTCATCTGAACATTGCTCTAATCTTGAGCGCAGCTGTAGGCATCCCCTTCACAGCTACCACATTGCATGTGTGAGCGCACAGACTCACCTGTGCCATCCCAAAACTTCATTTGCTGCTGCAAACCAAAAGGCCAGATCCCCTCTGCACCAACATCAGAACTCCGTAACTTCACTGTAGGAAGGGACTTTGGGTGGGGGATATGGAGAAATCTCTCTTAGGAACAGAAATCAAGAGTCTTCCTTTCAGTCCTGATGCTTATGCTCTCGAGTAATAGGCCATCACAACTGTTTAAAACCCAACAAAATACATGGTTTAAGCATTTTTACTTTCAATCATTATTAATAATTAAAATTAAGAAGCCAAATGAGATACAGAATCACAGTAAGCGTCCAAATAACTATTTTGTGAGTTCACAACTAAAGCTTAATGTATTTTCGTAGCTTAAGCAGAGCCCAGATAGCCAGCTGAACTGCTGCTCAGTCCCATACTGTGCCTGAAAGCAGCTGCATTTCTTCCCCCAGTAGATGGTGTGCGAGCTCTGCTGTCATTTAACTTCTTCCCCCACTTTCAAGGGAAAAAGTACTTAATTTTCACAGCAACCGAGGCTTTCAACAAGCAAGGGACTTAATATTCAATGACGGTTTCCCAAGGCTCGGGACTCCCCTCCAAGCAACACAAAGCTCCGTTACTCTATGCCTGACAAACCACGGTTCTGATGCGAGGGGCAAGGGGAGTAGTAAGGGTCAGGGAAAAAAATTTCTCTTTTCCCAAATGCTTAAGAAAGTATATCAGAAGAGACAGAAGAAATGTTAACATGCTGTCAAAACCAAAAGCTGCAAAGATACAAGAGCCTGTGGTGGAATGGGTTCGCTGTACCTCCACCTTCCAGGGCTCATCTAACCGTGACAGTGGGTCACAACAGAAGACGATGTACGTGTGCATCCTACTAAAACCAGCCCTTACGTAACCATGGATCTTTGCAGTTCTTTTAGTCGCTCCCAAACCGGGCACGCAGGCTGATGCTTCCAGCCCAAGAAGAGAAAGTGGATCCCTATCAGTTCAATAACCCTTTTTTGACGGATTGAGGCTTCAAGGAGGAGAGCAAAAGATGAAAACATTTTAGCAGCAAAGTGGTTAAATGCAGAGTGAAAAAATGTGCACATTCTGTAAAAACGTTAAAGCATATATATGTCTCATATAAAATACAGTACAGAACAGGATTTCACTATGTCGTATAGTGCTCAGAGAAAATCATTAAACTCATTTCTTTCTGGAGTATATACACAATATGATTCTACAGCATTTTCCTATACAGCCAGCAAGTTCTTTTCTTAGGTTGTTTATACCTCTCTTCACCTCAAATTAGGAACCTAGTACTTACAAATACTCAATTCTTCTTGCCCACTAGAAAAATATGACCAGGTATTTTACCAAAGTTGTTTTTAAAGTTAACAGTCTATTCTAGGCAACCAGGTTTAGATGAAAATGTGTGAAGCGTGAAAATCAACCAGAGTAGCAGCTTTCAAATATATAAACAGTAAAAACCAAGACTGCTGCTCCCATGTCATATTCTTGGATTGAATTCATCCAATCGACTCAATACAAAACTAGAAGCTCTTCCGTAACTTCTACAGTTTATCAATATATTTGTCTTCTTTTCAATGTGAAATAATACTTTGAGATGATCTATGTACACAAGGTGGTCAATTCAAGCTGTAATATAAATATAAATGTTTTCTTTTAAAAAGTATTTTACAGACAGATGTTATATACATTTGCTCATTTTCACTTCTGGGCCTCAAAGGAAAATTAAGGGCACCGATACATGCAGACAGAAAAATTACACTAATATACTGAAGAAATGCATAGGAAGTGAGAGAAGTCAGTCATGTGCATCTTTTAAAATTTTTTGTTGTTGTTGATTTAACAATAAGGATATTGTTATTGTGAGGATATTGTTATTGTGAGGACAGTCTGTCCCACTCCAGCTGGAGTATCAAACAGGCACCTTTACTAATGAATCAGGACTGGGTTTTGTTTTTTATGTATCTTTGATGAGCAGTAAATATTTCTTACTTCTTCATTCTCTATGGGTTAATCGGTTAATCCTTATCTGAAAGTTAAACACTAAGTACAAAGGCATAAAAAATATCACAGCCAATATACTGCCATGCATACACACACACACACACGCTCTCTCTCTCTCACCCCCCGTCCCTCCAATCCTCCCTCCAAATTTCCTCAATTAAGAAGTCCACTCCAATTTTGCCTGAGCTGCAATTTATTTCTCAAGCTAAGTCTTTTGTTGTTGTTTTCCAACGAAACACACAGTACTTTTGTTCTTGCCCATTCAAATAAGGAAAAGTTGCAGTTCAAAATAATGAAAACAATTTCACTTTTGTTATTAATCTTTTGTTTTAATCATAGTACTTGATAAACAGCTGAACAGGATCCTAGTTTAACAGAAGGATAAACAAGAACACTGATGACAATTTGTTACAACTGCCTTAATGTACCTTTTGCTTAATGAACATTCGAATATGCAATAAAGTATTTTTGGAGGACACCCCAAAAGAAAACAACTTGCTGGTTGAGCAACAGAAACAACTTCCTTTTTGCTATTATGTTGAAATCAGTCATTTATATATAAAAATAAATGTTATGTTCTAACAAGAACATTTTAGACAATTACATCTGTGCTTAACAAAAAATATTGGTCACTCAAGACTAGAATAATTAATATTTTAAAGGTTTTTAGATTATCAGAATGTATGGATACAACTCAACACAAATTGTAGCTGAAGGGAAACAGGACTGAAAATATCAATTTGTCCATCTGGAATAAAAATGCAACTAAATTAACTAATTAAATATTTAAAGTACTACCATGGAATGTGACAGTAGATATGGTCCATACCTACTATATCAGAAGGAGGGAAAGTTTAACATGTAATAATTCGTACCTTACACATTTAGTTAAATATAAACATTTGTTATTTATACATAAAGTCGCTTCCAAAAAACTATTAATAAGTGATTTAGTTGCACTTAAAATCAGTTTCGTTTCTCATTTGCCGAGTATTAACTTTTCTTAATCTTAAATCAACTGTCACTAGTGCACTTTTTAGTTAAAATTTCCCCTCGGGTAAGTTTTAATCCTTTCAAAAGAGCCCCCTCACCTAAACCATGAATGTACAAAGTGGCAAAAGTTAATCCCTTTTAGTATAATCATAGTTTATATACTCGTTTTATAGCCAATAACAAGAATAGGCTTTCCTTTGCAAAAATCTCCTTCACAACTTGCAACAAATGCCACGCGCTCAAAGGAAATAGGCATGGCTAGCACTTGTAAAATGCCAAGGTCTGACAAGTCTTGTTGCTTCCTCCACTTCAAGCATCTCTTACACGAAAGAAGATTCCCTTCAGCTTGCCAAAAAGCTTCCACAAATCCCAGTCAGATGCTTCCTGGAAACAAAGATTTTTCAGCTCTGTTTGGCACAAGACTGTTTCATCCCGCAGCTTTATGCTTTCCTCCACAGCACCCACATACCTCACCACAGTGATGGCATGCTCTCAAGGGGAGGTAGCAGCACATACATGGAGCAATGAACGAGAGCGCCACCAGTGCTAACCAGCGTAAGCAGAACTTGTCATCGCTAGTGTCACACGAGCAAGGATCAGAGAAATCTCCTTCAGAGTCTGACATGCAGTGATAGAGCATGCTCTCTGCGCAAAGCATGCAACTAACTCGGTAGATACATCTTTTAATAGGGTCTGGCGCATCTTGACATTTTCCTCGGCCATTATCTTCATGATTAAACCTTTCCTGGCAGTATATACAGCGGGAACGCTCACCATCCTCTTTTCTCCTTTTTGAATTTTTAAATTTTGATGAGGAAGGCTGAGTTTTAAATACCACAGAACTCTTTGAGTCTTTCAGGGAATTCAACTTAGTTCCATCCCCACATGGATATAAATAGTCAGATTTTTTACTGTCTGATTTAGAAAATGGTATATTTGAGTCTGCGTCATCCCTCTCCAGGTCGTTCTTCCACATGTCAGGATGCCTGTAGTCTGCATAACGACGTATCAAAATGTCACGAGGGTTTATTCTAACAATTTCATCTTCATCCTGAAAGCTAACATGTCTGATTGACTTCGGTGGGACCTGAAACGGCAAAGCAAGAGTTTACTATAGTCAAGTCCCAGGTTTATGTCCACCTACAATGTAAAAATTAAGTTAGAAAATTAAAATACAGCAATTTTTTTCCTTGTTGCTTGAAGATGGAAGACTGTAGATTTTCTTACTGTTACGATTTACAGACTGCCCCCCAATAATTGGCTTATTGCATGATATTAGTACCGTGAGCTTTAGTATTCTTTCCTGACTATTTTTAGTATTGTGAAAAAGCTTTAGATATTTTGGTATCCACACAAAACCTGCTTCTGTTCTTTAAATTATGTTCAAAATCCAGGTTTTAACATCTTTCAGTCGCAACTAGTTTCACAGATCATTATGCCTTTTGTGAATGTGCTGATTTCACGTCAGCAATGATACACTGCTTTAGGACCCCGATACAGTCACTTTGAGTTACTGGTGTTTTCTAAGAGAAGCTTTCCTTTATTCCTATTCTAAGTTTTCAAACTTTCTACACTTTTACAAGAGTACTGAATACTGGTCACTTATTCTCAAAGCTGTATTCTAAGTAAGCACTTTGCCATATGAAGACTAATATTCAGTAGCATGACTGATCAATAACAGTGGCTTCTAAATGCATCTCTCCCTAGCTAATACAGAGTACTTCCCTTAAATAGATTAGTTTAGGATACCAGCAGGCAAACACCTAATTACTTTTAAAATTCTGAGCTTGTAATCAACTGACCATAATTCAAGACCTTTTCCTGCAAAAGGCAAGTAAAAAGGAATGTGCTATATAAACAACACACAAAACAAGTGGCAGGAAGATAAGAGCTCCTGTTTCTTCCGCCTTGCGATGAGGGGGCACGGGGGCATGAAAAAGTTGTCAAAGGTGGCAAATTTGAAACATGCCAACTGAAACATGGCAGACCTTTTATCTAAGTGTAAGATAGTAGACTGCCACTCAGTGCTACTGAAATGACATTAGAAGTGTCATGTTTTCTTGAAAGTCAGGGTAAAAATTTAGCACATGGTTATGGAAGGGGATCCTGAAAATAGCAGATAGTGCAGCAAAAAAAGCAGAGGTCTCAGTATGTCCCAGTATTCCAGTCTTACAGACTGGCAATTATTTTCCTACACTGTAGGGCTATTATAATTGGAGCCAGAGTATCAGTGTGCTTCAAGTCAAATTCTGCCTTTTTCTCCTGTCAAGTGCACAGCCTGCAAAGCATCTCACAGAAAAGACTTGAAAAAGAAGAAAAGACAAAACAAAACCAAAAACCATTCCCTAACCCATTCACCAGAATCATGAATTATTTGAGAATGCATCTTTGGCATCAGTATGGTGGCTTTGGAAGCATTCAGTTTATTAGTACTGGACAAATTAATGAGAATAAATGTGTTACCATTTTATAGTTTAGGAAAACAGCTGAACTGCATGTTCCTAATCTGCTGCAGTGTGAAACAACACGCTACCGAAGATCATGTTTTAAGTTGAGACACTTCTGTTTCACTTTGCACGTGCCTATGCTCCTACTACACTGAAGTCTGCATGCCTTGGTTTTGGGGTAGGAGGCAGAGGTGGGAAGAGGGAAGGCAGCTGGGGAAGAGGAAAGGAATAGCTTCTTAAAATATGCCAGCCTCTGATTATGTAAGAGTATCTGTAGCCTGCTCTAACCATCACTTCCCTGCTTGATAATCCTTGTGTGATATATTTTAAGTACAGAACTGTAATTAGAGCTGCTTTGCCCTGGGAGTTTCAGCTGGCATGTACTAACAAGTGGTATTTTTTTTCTTGGCTCCAAGCCACATAGTTGAACTTCCACAGGATCTAAAGGATACAGGGTGAAGAAAGGCTACATCCTCTCCAGCTACCACCACCGCTCTTTCATACTTCTCCAGAATGCAATGCAAGCTCTTAGGCCTCCCCTTTGCTTACAAAAGCAGAGTACATCTCAACTCTATTCTGTTTTCAAACAAGAGAAAGAGCCCCTTGTTTTAGCACCAATGACTAGCTGTGGGTAACTGGCTTTTTTGAACAGTTAACAGCATACATTTATTTAAGGGAAAAAAGCATCAAAACCATCATTATAACCCTGGAGGTTACATGCAGAAAAAAATCCTTACCCCACTGCACACATAGAATATTACACATGTACTTAAGGCATTAAATAAAACCCATCTTTTAAAATAAAAATCCTCCAAAACCTCAAATCAACGCCCCTACCCTCAATCTACCATCCCCCAGACAGCTAACAGGCATTAATGATCATTATGAAGACTAATTGTAAAATCTGACCTCTCAGACTTTGAATGCTTTTTATCTGTTGGAGAACACACCACCTGCACAGAACTCATTTTTTCAATACCTACTAAAATGCTTGAGGTTTGACATGTTACTAACAAGACCGTACTACATTCTTTATGCAACTGAATTTTAAGAAAGCAAGAGGGAAATGCTCAAAACCAATCAAACAGGAGAGATGTTGGAAAAGCTTTATTTATACTGTGCTCATGTACTGGGTGCTTAATGGAAGGGCTCTATGAAAGCCTGAGGTACATAAAGCCTTAAGAACAATACTCAACCCAGATTCAGTTAGGTAAAAATATCAGCAAATTTTCTGAGAATAAGGCACACAGTCTTCCAGTACAGTTCAGAACTGTAATGCAGTACAAGTGCCATCTTTGTGTAACAACTGAAGCAGGAAGGGAGGAGGACTATAACAGCAAGCTGAAATTCCACAATGAATCTCATTATGAACATAATTAGTCAACTGGAAATTAGGCAGAAAATTTTTGTTGGCACGGCGGAACTCAGTAGCATTACACCTTACTCAAAGGGGTCACCTTTAAATATGGCACAGGCACTTGCTCAGTACTGTGGCCTTCACTGCCTCTCCTCAAACACACCTGACTTTGCTCAGCCTGCAACTCCACAATATGAGGACACCAGCAGTTGAATGCATCACTGCCAAGTACTAGGGTTAAACACACTTCAGGGTACCAGAAGTTGAAGAGCTGAGAGACTTGGGTTTTTTTCATTAACAGTCAAAGTATTACAGGTAAAGATCTGAACTGCCATTACTCACTTCTTTAGTTTTCTTGCACTGTTAAATATAAGAGCACAGTAAAGAAACATTCCAACCTATCTATATGTAACTGAAACAAAATTACAGATGGTGCTAAAATACGCAAAAGAATATTTTAAGGAATATCTACTTAAATTTCCCCGGAATCTCTAATAAATTCAGTCTACCAGAAGTGAATTCGTGAACTGTCATTTCCTAAGAAATTCCTATTCAATTTCTATCAGACAGGCACTACCCAGCATACTACAGCGGAAATTATCATTTCCTCAGTAGTCAAGCCTGTATGTGCTCTTAAAACATACAGGCAATTTAGGCTACTGCATTTTTCTTTACATCTGGATGAAGACGTAGCATATACATCACAGATTACTGTAGCTATTTAAGTGGTAGCTGCAACAACCTTATCACCCATCTCCAAGAAATTCTTAAATTCTCTTTGCAAGTAAATGAGAAGAGGGAAGAGCATGTACCCCTTGAAAAACAGTACAAACAAAAATATGAGGTGACTTTACATAAAGAGATAATTAGAGCATATCAATGATTAAAATCAGAAGTTTGTAACTTCAAGCTCTTTAGTAAGCTCTCCAGATAACACTGTTTGCTTCTTTTGTACAATAAAGCAGTTAGAAAGCAGCTGATAAAAGACTAACACAAACCCAACTTTCTTGGCAAGAATGGCTGAGATTATTAAGAAGTTTCATTTCGAGGAGCAGAAATATTTTCTGATAAAGCGTTCACAATTGCTTGAACTCTCATTCTGCTTTGACTTCTGTTATTAAGCTTATTCTAATAAGCTTCCCATGTGTTTGCTTCTAGGCATAAGACCCTCAAAATAATTATCCAACTTACTGTTAAGTCTCTCTCTACAGTCTACAAAATTGTAATTTCTTTGAAACTCAGAAGAAAAAGTGTTTATTGTTAAAGGAAAAGCTGCAACTGTGCCATTCTAACCTAATGGTGTATAAATATGACCTTTTAAAAAAAAGTCTGTACCTCAGCCTTCCTTATGTTAGTGTTTTTTGCTGTTTTAAGAATCTGTTTACAAACAGCTTAGTAGCTTTCATGCATAGCTGAAATATTGTTTTCCTTTCTGTACCAAAATAGAGTATTTAAAAAAACAGTTAGAAAGCATAAACAATGTTTCACTAAAAGTATTTAGCAAGAGTACCCCACTGTGTAACGCATCCAAGATACCCATTTTAAAGACACTTTTTAGTATTTCCTAATCAAAACAATACCAGTATACACATAACCAAGATAATTGACCTCACGGCCAATTAACCTTTCCTGAACAAATTTAAACACCTTTTCGAGGCTGCAGATATAGAAGTCTGTCACAGAGAGATCTGACTCCAAGAAAATGAAAGATACATTCATGCAGCCCGCTGCACTACAGCACAGATATGTAACTTCACCAAGTTTTACTGCAGCCATAATAATGCTCTAATATTTCAGCTGCAAAGCTTATATTGGTAATTTCAAGAAGTTGAGAGTGTAATACTACATACAGGGACTTTGAATGAAGTACTTACCTGTCAGAAATTACATATTGCACCATTAATGCAACAAGCAAAGTAAGAATGGATTCTTTTTAGTCAGTAGCCTTACCTGGTTAGTTTGGCTAGGAAAACAGGCTCTCCTGGTGTTGAAATCGTCAAATGCTGAAGGCCTTAAATTCGCACTGTTGTAAGGTTCACTGGTTACTACAGTTTCGTGTTGGAAAAGGTGATCTTTCATTAATGAACCTGATGTGTTTTCTTGAGTAGCCTAGAATACATAAGAAGTTGGTTGAAATGCTTTTGCGTTTGTCCCAAAGCCACACCAAACCCAGCGAGTTCATACCTAAATGCACTAATATTCAACACAATGAGATAGAGGCATCTATCAACACACGTGTTCTTAAATACACATTTTAAAAAGACTTATCAATAGGCAAGTATTTTCTTTACCATAAGCCAGCCTTGGAAAATAAAAGAGTCCCTTCTCTGCAGAGTGTACACAACTTGGTACATTAGAAATCATAGAATTGTAGGGGTTGGAAGGGACCTTGAGAGATCATCGGGTCCAACCCCCCTGCCAAAGCAGCTCCCTAGCTCATACTACACAGATAGGCGTCCAGACGAGTCTTGAATACCTCCAGAGAAGGAGACTCCACCACCTCCCTGGGCAGCCTGTCCCAGGGCTTGGTCACCCTCACTGTGAAAAAGCTTTTCCACATGTTGGTGTGGAACTTCCTATGCTCCAACTTGCAGCCATTGCCCCCTGTCCTGTCTCCACTGACCACTGAAAAGGGGCTGGCTGATACATGTCTTTGCAACTCACTTGCTAAATCAGGGTGACGAACTCCTTTAAGGAAAGGGAGATTAGCCCAGTGTCTGAGAGTAAGCTTTCTCTAACTACCCACAAGGCTGCCAATATTTACAAATATACAACTGGGGAAAAAAATTGAGACTAATAAAGCAAAAAGATAGTCAGACCTTTTAATAAATTAAAGGCAAGACTGTTTAACAGATCAGCTGGAAAGGAACAGAAAGTAATTTTTAACATATACTGGCTCAATTAAAATATCTAATTACAGCAAGTGTGTATTAAACAACTAATGACTGTCTTTTTGAAATTAAGGTTCTAGCAGGCAATTTGATACAAAAATAAGACCATGTGGCAATGTATAATGAGATATCTGCAGGACGTGTGCCACTCAGAATAAGGAAGGGGAAGTATGTTTGAGTGAAATACTGTCTTGTGAGATGATCCAATTTCTGAAATAAACAGAGAAAAAAACCAGTTCTCATTCTTTAAGCTTAACTGACAGGATATACTTTAGGATACAATACAGCATATTGATGCAAATCTCATTGGGCTGCCAAAAAAATGTACTGTACAATGCTTTGGTTGTACTGAGAAGACACTGTAAAGTTAACTGGGTGTCACTGCCTGATAGCAACAAGAAAATTCTGGCATCATCCAACTTCCAGCAATGAGCATGTTTCAGCTTCATTATAAGGATTTCTATATATCAAGAAAACACTATGGAGAAAACAAGAAAAATACAGCAGAAAGCTGCTAAGGCAGAGGCAAAACTGAAGTTTTGGCAGGTTAAATACTAACACTGAATCATTAGTTTTAATTATCAAAATACTTAAGGAATTTGTTCTGCAATTACATTAACACCTCATGCACATAATAAGTCTAATGTATCAAGTTCTAAGACATCTAGATAAAAGGGAAGTAGCCATTCTGTAGCTCATCTTTAGGAGAAAGAAATCACATCAGAAAATATTTATATATTGTTCTGGAGTACTCTAATATAAATCATTAATTAATTAATGATCATCTGTAATTACTAGTGAGCATATATCCCATTAAAGACATTATCTCAATCTGGTTAAAGGTTCACTGAAAAAGTTAAGACAGGCAAAACTGCAGAAAGCAGTACTTTTTGCAGATCCTTGACCAAGACAACACCACTAAGCAATCGACTCTGTTGCTGTTGAAATTAAATTTTCTGGTCAAACACTGCTTGGAGTACAAAGGAAATGTTGAAATGACCAGCAAGAGCTAGATTTTGTGGATGTATACTTATTTTAAGAGCAAAAAGCATCAAATACAAGAGCAATATCAAGCATCTTCCTAGCAGGAAGTACTCCTGCAGGTACATTGCCCAATGACATAAAAAGCTTCCAAAACACTGGTTGAAACCACAGGAGAGCTGCATTCAGATCGAGGAAGAAATGCCTAGAACTATTTTTGGTTTGAGCAATGTTATAAATGCTTACAAGCAGAAACTATTTAAGTTAGGAACACACGTAACAGCTAGAAGCCATTTTACAGAAGCCACAGTGCTAAGCACTACCTACCCCCCTTAACCCTCCAGCTGTTAGCAATTTCAGTGGTCTAGGAAGAAGGATGAGAGCTGAACACTACTACTTCCTTCCCAGGGAAAAAAATACATACTACCCACAAGCCAGTCTTTATCCCTGGCTGAGAACTGCAACAGACTGCATTATTTCCTGTCCCTGCAGGTGATTCAGACATTTTTCTTTCAAAAATAAACTACCTGCACTGTAGAGCAAGGAGGACACTTGCACATGCTCACAGAGACAGACACATGGACACATGTACTCCCCTTGGCAGCCAAGAAAGACTCTGTCCAATAAAGGGTACAGGCACTGATTATCTATTATAGTGCTGTCTAGTTGTGCCAGATGTAGGAAATACAAACCTTAACTGTAAAGCAAGCCCTTGTGGCCTACATGCAGCAATTATAAAGGAATATTTTTATAAAATTCCAAAACAGGCACCACAATTCAATCCAAGTGACTTCAAGGACAAATTTGGGGGTGGCAGGAGACAGAGACAAACATTTGATCTTTGAAAGGCAAGAAGTGATGACGCAGCTGTTCAGGAAGCACAACGCTGCAGTGCCTACCAACCCAGGCACTACAGGTGAGTGGACACAGCCTTGCTTCTGGTAGTTATGAAAATATGAAAAGCGATCAGGACACTTACAATCGTATTTAGCCTATAAATATTCACTATGCTGCTACAGACAAATATCCTCATCTCTGTATTTTTAATTAGACTGACAGTTTAGATACAGTCCAACCTCATGTATTAGTATCAAAAAAGGTTTTCTTTGGACGAGACTTCCTGCTCTGAAGGGATATTTTATGACAAGGTCATAAACACCTGAAACCTTAAATTTATAATGGAAACACTGACAACCAGAAGGGAGAGGCCTTAGAAACAAAAATGCTATTGTACTGAAAATGCATTTAAGTAAAAAGCAAATGTGAAGTTTTCCACAAGAACTAAGCTTGGTCTATTAAATATACAGAATATTACACACAAACACAGATGTACACATTCCCCTTTTCTACTGTCCAAAGCAATTACACCGCCCACATTCAATATCCTTTAACCACAGCCTGCAAAGTACAGTACTGGCATAGGTTATTCAGTATCATCTGTAAAGTAACCTACGCCAGTTTTTAATGCACAACGGAAATCTGGTTTGCTCCCAGCTGCTGGTATAATAATTACTGTCCTATGGTTGCTAAGAGATACTCTGAATTTTTTTCCAAGACTACTAAAACATTTCTGTGCGCGCAGGCAAAAGGATGCTGGGTAAAGCAATAAAACGACTCCAGCTGTAGCTCTCCAGCAGAATTCAAAGCCAGATGACAGCTGTAGAGAAAATGAAAACCAGACTGAGCTTCTCCTCTTCTTCAAATTTTCTCTCCTTACTTCTCCCCATTTGCCAGAGTTAAGTCTGGGAGAGAATTCAACATTGTTCTGCAAACATTGTTAAAAATGTTCTGCTCTAAGTTTAATGATTACACAGAAGGATGGATGAGAGACCACATTTCCGTTGCATCCCAGTTCTTGTATTTACTTCCCATGAGGCCTGAAAATCTGCTGTTTGATGCTAACTAATACAAGAAGAGGTTTTTTCCCCTTGATTTTTAAAATTGTGGATAAATGATATACGTTTCAAAAACATTTGAGTAAACTTCCTTCTGTTTTAGATATTTCTAAGACTGACAGAGCAAATACTTTCATGTTTGGCAAAACCCCTCTACTACAATCAG
This sequence comes from Laterallus jamaicensis coturniculus, assembly GCA_022605575.1. Lineage (NCBI taxonomy): Eukaryota > Metazoa > Chordata > Aves > Gruiformes > Rallidae > Laterallus > Laterallus jamaicensis. The sequence continues at coordinate 686,896 of JAKCOX010000013.1, read as the reverse complement.
GTATGTATTTCTGACATGGACTGAAATATTACCTAGGTTACTCAGAATGTTTTGTACAGTTTAAAGTAAAAAAATCAGGCATTTGATATGCCTCTTTCTTCCAAGGCTGTTCAACCTGGATGTATGAGGCATACTAGCGATTTTAAGGGACTCCAAGGAAGGAACTAATAAATTAAAACATAAAGTCTAACTCTGAGAAAATGGAGAGAGATGGAGATGTAAATAGGCCGTTAGGAATATAGGTGATAAATAAATATGTATATAGTCCTCTTTTTTGAATATTACTCCACAAAAAGGTTTTACAAAGTCAAATCATTTTAGCACAATATATTAGATTTATTTTGAATGGAAAATATAAATTTGTATTACTTCTGGTTCTAGGAGCACTAAATATTGCTGATACTTAAGTGTTTTATCATACAAGATTTTCTTCTTCATACAAACAATACAGTGTCAAGGCTAAATTATTTACCTATTTCTTTACCAGTCTTAATTTCAAGTTATTTTTGTAAAATAAAGCTTGTGAAAACCCTTTCTTACAGACAAAAATAAATCAACAGTCACTAAAATGTGCCTTTACAAAGAGGTTACTAAACAGCCTGTCTACAAAGAGGCACATAAACCACTTACATCCTCCTTGACCACACCAAAATCACTTAAGGTGTGTAAGTCACAGATCTTTTCCCTTTCATTTTGCCAAAACACCAAAGTGCCAATTTCTGAAAGGTCAACTTTTTTTTTTGATTTAAGATTTATCAGCCTTCAGTTTTCTTCTGTCGGTAGCAAAAATTCCAAAGTGTAAGTGCTCTATTTCTTATTACTTCAAAACTGTTAAAATGTATTGGTAGCCTATAAATAACACCAGTACTGCTGAATCAACAAAAACTGAAAGAAATTAAGACTCAACTGCTCTGTTTCAGTTCTCAAAAGCAAGACTTAGTATTTCAGTATCCAAAAATTACATTAAAATACTTTAAAATGCATAAGCTCTGGATTTCATTTAGAATTACTTCTAAGAAAAAAATTATGAAGCCTTATTTTCACATTTTTTCAGTTAAGCTACATGAATTTTACAGTGAGAAGTTTGTGTTTGTTGGAGGACAAGAATCTGGGCCAATCTTTGAACAAACAAGCAAACTGACTTAAACAAGCTGCTTGTCTACTGCATTCAAAACTCCTGGTTTTATACCAAACCTCCTACCAAAACAAATTCCCAATGTACATTTCCATACAAGCATTTAGACATTCCCAGGATCCATTTACAAACATTACAGGAAGTCAGATAGCTATTGACTATTTTTTAAATTTCTATTTGACTCAATCTAGTAGGACTATGGCTTAATGATATAAACAATTTGCATATAATATGTTCATCAAACAACTAATAGTAATTGTAATAATTCAAGCAACCTTTACAAACAAGTGTGAACACCTTTTTTAATACTAAGATTTTAAATTGTGAACAACGGAGTATCTAATGAATAATGTAACTATAATGAAGCTATGTTTTCTTAAAATTATAGCTTTGATCGTTAGTAAGAATGCTTTCTGAGATTGTCTTATAAGAATGTAACAAAAAAACAAACAAAAAAGGCCACAAAAAAAAAAAAAAGAAAAACTAGTGACCCAGGACATAACATAGCAAGCAAACTGCTAACCTAGAAAGCACAAGAGTTAAATTTTTGGATTTGTATTTAAAAGTTGTACCTACAAGTTTTGGACACCTCTTCCTCTCCTTGCTGCATTCTATAAAATGTGAAAATACTTACTAGAGGCAGGCATGCAGATTTAATGGCAGTGCAATCAACTAGATCAGATGGATGTAGGTTTTGATCTTATTTATATCATTTTAATTTCTCTCTGTAGCACAGAATATAACGAGCTAGTAAAATAACTTATGATGTATGTTTTGCTTCCTTCATCACTAATCATCTTCATTTAGACAAAACACACAAATCCTGTTAATGAAACTTATGTAAAAGTACATAATACATTCATACTTCCAAATATGCACTATATCTAAGATTCCTGCTGCGTAAAATGGCTAGAACCACATGGGCAACACACCTTCAAAACAGATGATTTAATGGACAAAGACTTATTCAAATTAGTATTTTAGGTGTACCCTGATAACACCCTGGGGACTTCACCTGCCGTACTAAGACAAAAAGAAATGAAACCAAACACTACCAACACACACAACAGTTACAAAACAGTAGACGAAAGTACAAGTGCAATAACAAACATGCTACGAAAAGTAAGTGTGAAATAACCCTATTTTCAATATTTTGCTATTTTAGAAACAACTTATGACCACTTAACATTTTTAATTAAACAGACAGCTCCACTGCTTGATCTTTTGTACTTCATTCCTTAGAGGTTACAAATCACCATATTCTGCAAGACTGTTCTGATGAAACAACAAACATCCCATTGCCCTCATATCTGAGTGTCAACATGCTGTCTTTAACATTCTATCCACACACTAAAATGTCCTGGTGTAGATATAACTTACTCAAAAACACTATTAGAGACTTCTGAAAAAAGCTTCCAGATTAAACAGGGGACAAAAAGAAATCATTAGGCCTCTTAAACTACAGTGGGGTGGGAAGAAGGGGAGACAAGTCAACAAGTCAAATACATAATAATTTTATTTTTTTTTAACAAAATGGTCTTACCAGTCTTTCAAGTTTAAAAAAAAAAATCACTGGGCTATCAAGTTCCACTTACAACAGTATCAGTCTTGGAAGGGGAAAGGAATTAATCAATCAATCAGAGGAGAATGGACACTGTATTTCCAAGATCTTCCTGATGACTAGATCTGGTGCCCATAACTAAAATGCTGCAGCCTTTCATAATGCTGACATTCATAACACTTTCGTTACGGATTTGTTATTGATACATAAACCTTATTTAGGTGAAGCATAGCTAAACCAGAGTGGGTTCAGCCTTCCTTGCATTTCCTCCCCCAACTCTGGTACTGCTATCGACAGGCAATTCTAGTATCATTTATTTTACTTTGGTATACAGAGATATGGCTAGCTTTTTTTCCTCCACAAAACAGGTAATTCTTGCCATCTATTCACAGCATAAATCCACAATTAAGCTATGTGTGTTGTGGTGAGGTCATGAAATACGTTTTCCTGTCTGGAACGGAACAAAGAATTCTAGAAGCAGTTTGTACCAAACAGCACTGTATGTACCTGTAAGTTATGTATTTCAAAATACTCTTTATATATATTTATTTTGTTTAAAATATACCTAATTTACATAATATATTTACATCTATACAGAACTGATGACATAAATGTACTTTTCTTCACTTCCTCAATAGCAAACTCCGTAAATATAAAGAATCACCGATATTTCCTTCCATTTTGGCATCCTTATATAGAAACGTAATAACTAGGCAGCATAATCAAGAGGTAATTAGTTTCCTCTAATCTCATTAGGCCTGTGGAAATTGCTCAATTATTAATCCTTGCAACAAAGTGTGTTTAAACAAGTCTTTTAAAAGCTAAATAAGGATTGCATTAACTTTGGCACACATTTCCTCCACCCTGTCAAAAATCTCATTCCTATTTTTAAATCAAAAAATGTTGAATATTTATAGCAATTTTACTTTAAAGTGCCTTAAAAATAAAGAACAACAGGTGGTTGCACAGCCAGTTCTTACAGAGACATATTTCTTCTGCCATAAAATGGGAAGAAATCAAGAGACTCTTCTGCATTGCCACTGCATTGCAGTATCCTTTCTAAATACCTGACTCTCAGTGTCCTATCGTAATTTGGTTCTTACCCATATCTTCAAAGTAGGCTGCTCATTTTCTGAATTTGTGTGCAGAGGTTCTACACTGCAACTATCTACACTGAATTTAGTATTGCATAAATATGAAAACTCTCTCCCTCAAGAAACCACTTAGGAATACCACTAGTTTTCTGCATGGTCACTAAGACCCTTGAGTCAACCTGTTTCTACACTACTTTAAATATCTGCACTCTGAAAACTGAATGTAATGCCAACACTTTCTATGCAACTGTAAACAGGAAAGAAGGAATGACAAACAGGTTTTTACTTGGTTATATTACAGCTATTTACTGTATATATGTATCCATAGTATTTGTTTATACTGGCTTTTTAATAACATGGATTCTTGGGTATTACCTGGCAGTGCCACACATCAGTTACAGTACTTCATATGGTATTTGTGTGAAGTACTATAACTGTGAAGCATAGTAGGAGTTTTTACCTCTTATGCCACTGTGCCCTCCAGAAACTGAATGGTCAAATAAGAAGCAATAAATATTCGAATCTCAACAAATGACTGCTGTATTTTCAGTCTGGTTTTTAACAGTTATCTGAACTTCTGCCGTCCCTTGGACTAGATTCTTTATCCATTATCTCAGCATCTTTTTGACTCTAACAATACAATGTTAGAAGTGCCTACTGCTGCAGAGCGAAATCCAGTAAAACAAGTAGGATGGACATGTGAAAGAAGATTCCTCACCCCTCTATTCCCATCCTGTCCCCCCACCCCCCCCCCCAGCCCCAAAAATATTTCATGTTCCCATGAGTTCCAAGAGGACACATAACCTAGAACAGACATTGTAAAAATTAAAAATTAAACTCAGGATGGTTAATCATCCTATTGATTAAATATTGACTACTTAATTTGGGACAGACAGTATTTTAAGTCTCCTAGATAACTTATTTCATTAAAATGTATTTTGTTATTGCTCTTATCTTGCTTATTCTAATTAAAACAGAAATTGTTCAATGAATTTCTTCCAAAAACAGCTGCACATAAAAAAATTTTCAGTACTCACTTGAAAGCAGTCTTCTGCCACTTCAACATCGTTCTGGGAGGGTGGATAACCTACAGAAAAAGTAAAAAAACCACAAAACAGATAGGGTTATTTTCTTTTATTTACAGCTTACTACTTTCAGTAGTCCACACAATCAATCAATATCCAGCTATGATGATATAATTTTTTTTAACCAGTGGAACACTGTATTTCAGCTTGATTTTTTGTAATCTTGAAACCTTTCATTTTTGTATTGTGTCTTTTACATACTGAGTATTCCTAGCCCACTCCTTTATCCTGTTCACACCTTTCTTGTAAAAGCATTTTCAAAGCATCATCAGAAGTCAGAAGCAAGGGAGTATTTCTTGTTAATGTAGCATTTTGCAAATTAAAGGCAGGCACATTTGGTTGGCATGAATGCACATTGTGCTATATTTTGCTGTAAATCAGCAGAAATTGGAACTGTAAGACCCTAAAAGAGAAAAGGAATCGTATGTTCTCTAATTAATTCTCTTGCAGGGATATGGATGATATCAGCACAACTCAAAAGAAGTCATTCTAGTATGTCAAAAAGCATTTCCCTTTAGGAACATGTTTCTCCCTTTGCTAATATGATAACAGACATTAAATCCCTGGATTTACAGCACATCACAGCACAATGAATTTCCATTCAATAGACATCTGTTCTCTTCCTGCTGTCCCCCCCTTCCCATCCAGCAATACATTTATCATATTTTCATCTCAGAATTGTGGCTTGATGATCTGCTGTTTCCTCACTAGTTTCCATGAGGTCAGTGAAGCTCCAGGATCAGCTAGCCATATTACAATTAAATTCTGTACTGTCCATATAAACTTGTCCTCAGAATTACTCTGTTAGCAAACAAATAAAACTATTAGCCAAAAGTATGCGCAGATAAAAAGAGAACTCAATAGCTTATCCTCAAAGAAAACAAGAAGCTGTAACAATCTTCTGAGCAGAAGATCCAATTAAGACACTGTAACACTCTAGCTTTCTTCCTCCATTTCTGAAGAAACACCCCAAAACCCAGGCAAGGCTTTATTATGTGGCGATGTTTCAGGGAATTGCCTTCTTACTGTTCATGAAACCGTTTAAGACACTTTAGAAATGCCAGAAGTACTATTTAAAAACTGTTAAAAATCTCAATATGGTATAGATCAGTCCATGTCCTTAAATACTGTCAGCATTTATGTTACAAAAAGTGCTTTGACTTATCTCATTTTCTAACCATTCAAGATGCCCCCCCCCCCAGCCAACCCCACATACCTTGTGAAATATCCTCTACTGCTCTCCGAATACCTCTGTCAAATGCTCTTGCATCAGCAGGACTCTGAAATGTGAGGCCAAACTTTTTGTCATCAATCTTCCAGTGGTAGAAAGTAGGAGTAACTTTGTTGTAAACGAGGTCCTTCTTTAATGTGCATTCCAAGACCACCTTCCAGAAAGAAGACAGGAGGAAAATACATCACTGATATATCAATTTTGGTTAAATGTAGTCTTTGAAAATTACCTGAAAACACAGGTCATGAAAACAGATAAAAGTATCTGTTTAAATTTCTTCACGTTACAAGGATGGAATTTAAACCGTGTTTCCATTATGGCCAAATTATTCACCAACAGTTGCTGACAGTATGTATGGGTTAAGGATGTAATCTGTATACTGAGCAAATCTTCCCAGCATCAAAAGTATCTCATACCTGCAGCAAGCACTTCTCTTCAAACAGACACCCTGTTTGGCAAAGTAGGCCACACCCTGAAAAAAACACTCCTGTGCTGATATAAAATATTACTCTATCACTGGGAATTTAATTTGGATACTTATTCCATACAATGTTTGAGCACTGGGCTAACTTTACCCTGTTTCCAGGACATTACTGGCAAGAGAAAATACAAGTTGTTCAAAAATTGAAATGAATCAAAACTAAAATCCTTTCGTATGTATTACTGCCTATACATGGGCACAAATGTATTTGTGGCTCATGATCAACTATAATGGAAATAGTAATTAGCAACAGCGAACAGAATTATTTGACTACTAAACCACTGCAGGCATACATGCACATTCAGCCATGAAGCAGTTACAGTCTTCACAGCATTTCCCCACTTTCAATTGACTGTTTTAAAAAAATATATTCACCTATTTACTTCAGCTGCAAAATTTAATTTCTGCAACATTGTTACATTAAAATTCAAGGTGAACAAGAAAGTATTGAAGGACATGCACTGATCTGCTCCTGTGGCACCAGGCATAATAAAATGCACAGCAAGCCCTGTATCTCCATATTACTACTAGATTCTGAAAACCTGCACTGATAGGCAAAGGAGGAATTTTAATATTCTATTATTTCAATAGTAACATATTTTCAGAATTTTAGTTGTTACATATGCAGATTTCTGTCAGAAAAATACAATACTTGTTACAGCATGTGGAAAACTAATGTTATATATGTAAACAAAAAATCCTTCAAATTGAAAAAAAGTACCTATCTGTACTTAGATTATTCTTATATATCCTTCATGTTGTTCTCCCTTCCTTGTCTAATTATTACACAGGCAAATAGATTTTTTTTTCATTTTTCCCCTTACCCTACACCTCACTACTAATCATCTCAAGTTTTACTGCCTTTTAGCTCTGTCTCTAGAAGGATGACATTGTTTCTGCACATAGAAACCCTTCCAGCATTGAGAGAAGTTATGTTACTCAGCTTTGAATTTCCTAAATGGTTAACAAGACGTAGGTTAAATTGCCTACAAGAAAACACAGGAAGGAATCTGTTTGCTGTACATGAGCAGGAAACAGTGCTGCAGGGAAAAAAAATTAAAATTCTGCAGTTCTAAAGTGCATTAAATGATTGTTCTTTGCTCCTTTTGATGATTTTAAACTTGCTTCCTCCTAAAAAAAGGGAGTTAAATATGAAGATATCGCACATCACTCAATTTTCTAGATCCATCAGCACTTTTAGGAGATCTCTACTGTATTAAAATACCAAGTATTTTCACACTATATTTTGAGTGTAGTTTCACCCAAAATATCAACATTAATTTCTGCAATATTGATTTTATAGCACCTCAGTGAAGGCCTGCTCCCAAAAGAGTTAATCCAGATTACTTCACACTGAAAATTCATACCTGGGTGACAAATACTTTTAAAAAACAGTAGCACTGGGGATAAAACACTGGAGCAAAAGTTTCTACTTAGTAAAGTTTTCAAAGAAACCCAAGCCAGTCAAAAAACCCCTCCAAATAGTCCGTCCCCCCAACCCAGAAAGCAACACAGCTACCGCCTGCCCTCCACCCCTCAACATTTTAGAGGGCAAGCAATTGCTAACAAAACAAGCAAACATCCTACCCAACACCTTAATTGTTTTCAGGTTGAGTTAAGAAAACAGCAAGTTGGACATGAGGACACTCATTTTTTAGACCTAAAGCTTCATGAAATCTTTTAACAATTAGCAACAGCTTTTTACCAATTAACAACACAGTAGATACTAGTGGCTAAGGGCACTGAAAGAGGAAAAATTAGCGGCATCAAAATCATACACGTTATCAGACATAAGAATCCATATAGGCAATACTCCGTGCCTGTCCCACCCAAGAGAAGGTGCTCTTCATTTGAAGAGTTAACATAAATCTTCCCTACCAATACAAAGCAGCCACCATAGCACGCAATGGGAAATGTTGCAGAGTTCTCAGACTCAGGACAGAAGAGTTCCAGATCCACCCGAACAAGAGCTAAATTCTCAGAGAATACACAGGACTGTATGTCTACTTACAAGGACTTTTTCATGAAACAGTAATAATATCCAGATGTTATTAATGCAACACTAGTGAGTTCATAACTGCTCATAAACGTACTTGCTTTCTACATCTTTCCTCATCCTACAAGCTACATTGTTTAAAAATGTTAGAAACGATGAGTTTATATAGAAAAGATGAAACTCTAATGTCAGAAATTTTGTATTTTAAGCTTTCACACTTCAAGATATAACATTTAAAAACAAAAATAAGATTAGTATTTATGATATTACCATCCTTGTCTAGGTCTTGTTTTGGGAACAAGTATATAAAACCCCTTACAGCATGTGATATAAATTTCTGTTTTGATAATAGACCCCATAACTGAATGTTTCTAGCTACTGGATACTCTTTTACTGGTTTCTAGCTGTACTTTCAACAGTTTATAACATTACATGTAGATAAACAGTTTCACAATTTCCCATGGCCAGCCTAAATCTAGAAACACATAACCATAAAGCTTTTGATTAAATTCTTTAATGTTTTTCTCTGCTAAGTAGAATCAAAGGCTTTTCTCTAGTCTTGAGACCAAGCAGCATGACCTCAGTATATTCATGCTACATAGCACGTGGCCCCAGTGCCACCATGACCCTGTGACATGATTAATATTCTGAGTATACTTTTTTTCAGTTCAAAAAGATGATGTAACCACAGTACTACAATCCATCAGATTCAGCCTTTTCTCATATTAAAGATTTAATAAAGTAAATCATAAACAAAGTTCTTGAAAAGCAGATTTTAGGAGAGGCATCTTTCCCTTTATACAATTACCAGTTCTTCAAAAGAAAGATTTTAAACTATGTCACTCCTGACTCAGGATCCAAAAGATACTAGTCACTTTTTTTTTTTTCCCCTTCTGCAAAAAAAACTTACATGGTGAGGGAGTGGAGAAGAAAATAAAACAGAGAAGCCTACTAGACTTTTCATTCAGGAATATAAAAGTGACCAAAGCCTAAAAAGCTCTAAGTGTGATTCTAATATAGGTTTAACGCTACCACTGTTAAGACAGATGGCAACTACTGTAAACACAATAAAAGAGAGCAGCAGACCTGACCAGGTTAAGAGAGAGTACAATTGTTCCAAACAGACTGTCTGGAGCCAGATCTAGTAAGATGAGTATAATAAAGGAGGAAATGTGTAATTATATAAAATATACCTTTACATTCCAAAGCAGATCTAAACAACCTGAGAAAACAAGCAGGGAACATTCCCTCTCCTAAATTAATTCAATTATGCCACCACTTTGATTTTCTTCTCATATAATTAGGATTTTTTTGTAAACCCCATGAGATAGCTCAGTATTGCACAGTAATTTTGGTAGTTCTACCTGTCATCTAAACGTGGTTAGTAAAAGGGTCAATGAGAGCAATCTAACCCTCAGGTATACAAAGGAACAAGAAGAACACTCCCCACACTCCTCCAAGGAGCTTCAATTTTGATGTTCAGTCCCAAAGTATTTTGTTTATACAGACTGAGATCTACAGTCCGAATGAAATGCCTGTATATGCCATAAAATATACACAAGAGATCTGGCACATTGGAATGGAACTGTAATGTACTGTCAGAAGCAGTACATGGAGAAGCAGCCACTAAAGCTAGTTTACAAGAAACAAGAGATAAAAGACTCTTATTCTTTTTTAGTGTAACTATTTAAGATTCGTCTGGAAGATTCCTCCATTAAATACCTCACCTATGGATTTCAAGTTGCTTTGGAATAATCCTGCCTTTTTAATGACACATAGGTTAAATAACACTGGCATTACGATTCCCATATCTCAGGGAAGAGACATAGATCTGAATTCCATTTGCTCTTTAACCTGAGGTATTTCAAACCTGTTCTTCCTTGTGTCCCTTGAAACAGCTTTGAGTTCCATGCCATGGATTTTCTAGGCTAAGGGAATTCTTGCACTGCTGAGACAGTCCATAGAAGAAAGACTTACTGGCCAGAGGAAATAAAAATATAATCTAATTATAAAGGTATTTCAACAGTGTGTAGTGTGACTTGAGGGGTAAGAGTCCATCTGCAAGGACTACTTTGTTTTTTTAATCCATAGAAGTATTTTCAGAAATGGCTGTGTGCACCCTTGTAAAAAAAATGAACTAGAAATCGTGGTCCAGCTGACTGAGCCGTAATGACTTCTAGATATTATAACAGATTAAACATTCTTGAAGACACATGTGTTTGAAGTCTCAAGAACTGTCATTTAGGAAGGTTTAGGATAGCTTAGGAAGCTTTTTTAAAACAGTACTGCTACCTTCTCTTTGCAACACAATGGCAGAGCAAACAACTTACTAGTGTACAACTAGCTTCAAAGATTATTGAAGTATACAGATTTGTACAGAGGTCTTTCTAAAATTAGAGTGATGATGGAGCACAGAAACTACAGATTAAGTATAGTCTTAGCCAAATCAGAAGATGGATCAAGATACATGGTCCCTACTAAATAGCAAATACTATGAACTTGTAACAGTTTCCATTTTTACTTTGCTTTGTATTGGAAGGGACCTCAAACACCATCTATTTCCAAGCCTCTGCCATGGGCAGGGACACCCTCCACTATTCCAGTTTGCCCAAAGCCCCATCTAGCCTGGCCTTGAACACCGAAAGGGATACAGGTGCAGCCGCAGCTTGCCTGGGCAACCTGTGCCAGGGACTCACCACCCTCACAATGAATAATTTCTTCCTAATATCTAATCTAAATCTACCCTCCTTCAGCCTAATGTCATTACTCCATCAGTACACTCTTTGACAAACAGTCCCTCTCCATCTTTCCTGTAGGCCTCCTTTAGGTACTAGAAGGCTGCACTAGAATAGCATTTTATGCCACTGAAGTAATCTTCAACAGTCCTTCTCAGGGTTGTCTCTCTGAGAACACTGCCTTCCCTGCTCTTTCAGTGGAACTGGCAATTACATTTTAACTTCTTGGTACTGTTTATGTCTTTGCATTACAAAATAATAACAACCTGTCCATTCCAACTGGGCTAAACCAAAATCATTTGGCTTTATTAAAAGAGAAAGTTACAAATTGTGCTTGACCAGTGACTCCACAGGAATATCCTAAGAACAAATATAAAATCCATTAACTATTCTGAAAACATAAAGATTAAAACAGTTTTAGAATTGGAGACCAGGTCCCCTGTCCAAGAGAATTTCTCTTTCGATCCCTGCTGCAGTCCCTCTGAAGAAGCTGGTGCAGGATCTTGTTTCTTTTACACCAACAGGAATCTGGTTGTATACTGTGCAACTTTGTTGTTAATTCATTACATATTAGCTGTTGCTTTTAAGTGTTATTATTTGAAGTCTGAGGAAACGCACAACTTCCTTCTACTCCTTTCTTAGGGCATCACTGGCTCTACAGTATTCTTCTCCAAGTCTAACTCCACGATTTTTAGTTTCCTGAGCTTTATTCAATATACACTGGAGAGGTGTTCCTCTTAGTTGTGTTTCTTCCATCTTCTATCCTCTTATTTTGAGGGGCTGACTTCCAGTAACAAATTCCTAAAAATGCAGTAAAAGCAAAATCTGCCCCGACAGTCTAGTAGGTCACATTTGAGTGCAGTAGAAAAGGGACAGATGGACACAGGATGGGGGACACAGAAATTAAAAGACCTGTTCAGGACAATACAGGTTTGGAAAACATACTAATATGAGCTTGACTCTGGACAGGAAGAGAAGCAGACACATTTAAGCCCCTGCTGCCAGAAGTGGAAACGAAACAAGGCTTGCCCAAGGGAAGCAGGAGAGAGAGTGCAAACAGACCAGGACGCTGATGGCTGTGACATTTTCATATGCATGCGGGAGAAACATTACACCAGCTTTCAGTTCTGAGCATTTTATTACCCTCAGATTCTGAAGGCAAGCTGTGAATGTCGAAAGTATTAAGAATTAAGAGAAGATTGTCAAGTATCTCTAAATGCAATTAAACTCCTCAAAAACAGCCTCAATAAGGCTAAAAAAAGTTCTAAAGGGAACTACTGCAAAGTGAGGAAGGAACTGCAGGTGCACATAGCTGTGCGGGAACACAGGGTACTCTGCTAATAGCACTACGCCTCGCTGAAACAACTGAGTCAGCAGAATTTCTATTTATATGCTCTCTTCCTACAACAGTTACAGGCAAGGCAGAAAACTCGGCAGTCCTGCCTCAAAACTGGTATGCTTGAGAAAGAATCAGCTGCACAGTACGAGAAGCAATTCTGCTTCTTCAACTTACACAGGAGTCTTAATTTATTGTCAGAAAAGACCAAGTTCTTGATAAAAGTCATTAAGATGGATGTGGCGTGCTTTCCCCGCTTCTCTTTGTCTCCACAGCAAGACATCCTCCCCCTTCAGAAGCCTATTTGGCACACAAGCAAAGCAAGCCTCAGTAAGCTGGTTTGGTCTTCCATGTAAAAATGGCTGAGACCTGATACCAGTTTTTCTTTTGCAAGGCTAACTGACTTTCTTGATGCTGTTTTCGACAAGTTTACTACTGCTATTTTATTGTGTGCCTGAAAAAAATGAATACTATCTAAGTGTTCTTCAAACTAGATAAATTATTGGACCTGTCAGTTTCATGCTTTTTTCAGATACAGAAGTTGTTTACATGTAAAATGGCTACTTTTTGTCAGAGTCGAATTCCACAATTAACTGAATCACTACTGAAGAATTCCTTCGGACTTTGTGTTTTTTAATAAATTGTTTCATTTTCCAACTCTCCTATTAAACACAGTATTGCTGGTGTATTAACAGGTTAACAAGGTTTAACTAACTCATAGGAAAAAAAAAAAGCAAAACATTTCCCTAAATGGATGGAAATATGCAATGAAAAAAAAAAGTTGCTAGAGGAATGGTTAATTCTAAAAATGCATGGCACCTAAACCAAAAAATTGGCTCTTTAGGTGCAATCACTGATATGGATGAAAGCTCAGCAACGTCATTAATCAGAGACTATAAATTTACTTTCTAGTCTACAAGCAAAAATTAGCAAACATCTATTTTCAGGTCCTATGTAGTTTTAACAGGAACATTGAACGGAAGTAAATTGTTACCGTTTTATCCCTGAGTCGTTCTCCATGGATAAGAAAATCAGCACAGCTATTCTCTTCCTGGGGAATGACTTTGAAGACTGTGACACAGCTTAGTCCACCCCCTCCAAGTGGTAACCATCCACCACTTGAGTCATCCCGGGTCATCACCACAGCTCGCACTCGTGCATAACTATTACTGGAAGAGATGCAAAAGAAGAAATTAGTTTTCTGTAAGTGCAAACCATCTAGTTAAAAAACAAAATAAAAAACAAAACAGCAAACCCACAACCAAGATCATGATAACTCCTGTGGAAGGATTGGACTTCCACAGTATTACATCACCTAGAAGAAATGAGTCTAAGCTGACCCTCTAAAAATGTACCTCTGTGCGTTTATGCCTTCATTAGAAGTTCTTTGAGTTGACATGCAATTCCCTGACAATATAGTCTTGGGAGTCAAAACTGATACTCTTCTAAAAACTTTACAGCTGGTGATCTAGCTTGAGAGGGCCAGGGGCAGCAAGAGAGTAAGAATCAACTCTCGATTTATTTTGGACTAATCACGAAGCCAGTCAGCCACCATGAAATTGCACAGAAAAGAGAACAAGAAAGCAGAAAGAGGTCAGGCCTTCTGACACTGAAATCTAAACAAGAACAGGCTTCTAGCCAGAAACCCTGCTTCCCTTCATCCCTCCCTCCTCCCCACACACATAACCCATCCTTTGCAAGGGTAGGTCAGGACACACACGCTGTGGGGTTTGACAACAGAACCAGTTATGGCTACTTAAAACCTAATATTTGCAGTGTTTACTAACTGGTTCTCTCCTGTATTTGCAGTCTGTGGAAAATTACTTGGATTTTACAATTTAACAGCTTTTTCCATCATTTAGCATTTTTGTAAAACAAACAAATGGTTATCACTTCATTACTTAAAAGCCAAATTCCTTTTTCAGAGTCTTGGAAAAAAGAGGTTTGGGTGATCTTTTCCTCACAGCCTTATATTTTTTTTAATTAATAGACACATTTTAGTTATGAATTTGCTGCTATATCAGTTGGAAAACCCCATGGTTTACCGAGGATATTATAAGTTCCTACATTCAAGGTGTGGTTCACTGCATGAACGTAATGGTCTATGAATGAACATTTCAACATTTAAAAATAAGCAAGCTTCATGGTATCTTTCACAGCATATTTCTGAATGGGTGTTTAAGTACTTATGCCAGTAAGCATTAGTGATGTAAAATTTAAGGACTGAACAGAAAATATTATAGAAGAGGACAAAATTATTCCTTCTGTACAAAATTATTTGATATAACCATTTACCAAGCTGCTGTATTTTAAAATGATCATGGTTTTATTTTTTTTCCCCAAAAAACATCCTAAAATAACTGAAAGTAGGCTTTTTTGCGTAATTAATATATTACGTTCTCTCACACACACACACGATTCATGCGTATGATTCACTTATACATATATATATAAAAAATTTGCTCCAAGCATCTAAAGCATAAATACATAATGGTTTGCAAGATGAGAAATAAGACTACCCAGTTTTAGCTTACAGGCAACTGAATTTGTTTATAGAGGCTTTGCTTGCTCCCTCCAAGCAAAAAAACCAGCCTCCTCCTCCTCCCTAAACCTCATCGTTAAAATGACAGTTCAGTCAATGTTTCTCATCATTTCTGTACCAACATCTTTCAGTAACTTCTCCCACACAGCAGACAAATATAATCAAGAAAGATCCAATCCTTCATTGTACATATCTATCAATTCTAATATCTGCAAATTAAAATGGCTGCTTCTTGATGCTCAACAGTATTCGACTGGAAGTTGAATCATTCACTGGTCTGTACCACTGTATTTCACTCAAATTCAGATTGTACTAGTTCACTTCAGACACAGTCTTTTGTCTCATTTCTCTCCAGTGAAAAGCCTCTTCTGACAGAAACTGAGGACATTGGGACTTCCTACTGAAATGGTAAGAAATAGGATGCACCAGCTCATTAAACCTAAACATTCTCTATTCTCCATTCTATTGAGCCAGAAACTCAGCTTCAAAGTTAGTAACTCCATATATTTATCTGTAAATCTAAATATCTGAACTTTCTTTTGTGTATCAACAGACTGCAGCATGAGTTCAGTTAAGCATCATTTAGGGATGCCACAGAACTTCACTTAGGCTACGTGAAAAAACTTGAACTACAACAGATTACGCTCCCCATCTGTTTTCAAGAATTACTACGGACAAGCAAGGATGGAGAATACATGGCATACCCCAATGGCTTAGCTACTTCCACTTGCCAGAAGATTTCTGGCAGTGGTGGGGTTTTTTCCCCCTTCCCCATACAGAGATGCCTAGCCTGGTCTCGTTAACCATCCTGGGTTTTGCTTTCATATTTTCTATGCTGTTTTAAACAACATACTTTAGAAACTACTGTCAAATTGACTGCATTATTGCAAGAGCCAATTCAACAGGTAATATTTAATAACTTCTTAAATTGAAGCAAGACAGTTTTTCCAGACAAGCACCCTGTAAATTAACTAGAAAAATTCATTACTGTACTTGCAACAATGTCAAGACTATGAAGAGATTACTTAGTTTTGCTGGTTTGGTGGTGGTGTTGGCTGTTCTTTAATATCATTTTTTATATTTTAAAAGAACTCACAATTGGTAACTATAGCTATTTTTAGTAACAACACAAGCTGGTTTGCAATCAGCCACAAAGCAGCAGCAGGACTTCCAGAATCCTCTACAAACAAAACAGCACTGGCCTATTCACACTACTGATGCTACCAAAACCACCCAGATGTCTTGTATATTTAAGCATTTACAGCCCCATCTACTTCTGGGAATGTCAGAACAAATTGTTCAACTGCTGGTGTAGCTCAGCTGCATGAAAGGGACAGACAAGGCACCAGGGTTTTCCAGCACCAACCCTACAGCCTAACAGTTCTACCTACTCCATCTTTAGCAGCCCTATCAGGAATAACTAAACCAAAGGTAATGAAACAAATAGGGCTATCAATTGAGCTCTCTATCACTAGAGCTACCTCAAGCATGTGAAATGTAGCATGAAGACAGCATCGCAAAAGCAGGCCAAAACGTATGGTATCACATCCAGACTTTCCTGTAAAACCCCCCAATTTTGGTTGTGGCCATTGGAAACTCTTGAGGCAGAGCAAGAGGAAAAGCCAAATGGTATTCTTCTGCCCACTGGCAGAGAATGCTGCTTCCTGTGAGTCAATGCTGAGCACCAGTGAAGACTGGGGACAATCACACCAAGAATCCAAGATCAATTCCTATGGAAACAGGTCTTTTCTCTAACAGCTGAGTGCCTCAGGTAAGGAGATCAGAGTACAGTATTCTTATGTGATTAGAGAAATTTAAATAGGGCAGGGAGGGAAAGGTTATCCACTATGTTATTTCCCCTTAGTACTTAAGATGTACTGAAGAGTACAGCATGTGTTTGAATGGAATACCTATTAAATTTGAAATGAAGTAATTTTAAAATAGCATGGCATTTTGTGTAAAATTATTAGCAAGCTAAGATGATTCTTGTACCCAAATCAAAAGCTAGACTAGGGTGAACTAAGAAGAAAGCATTAGTGGGCACAAAGGACTACAAATACTAAGTGGACAGGAAAGATAAAACTTGTCCTTGAATGCCATGAACTTTATTTTAAGAGCATCAAACATTAAAAATATGACTCCAAGCTTTAAAGGCTCTCTCTTCCCTCCAAAAGCTGTGCACTTATATTGTAATGTTCTTGGGCCTAAACCGACTTATAACCTCTATGACAAACCTCTTCAAGCCCAGGAAAACTTCACTGACCATGACAGGCTGGGACCTGCAGCTCAGCAACTAAAGAACAATCCTGCTTTTGGTGGCTGGGGGGAGGAACACCAATGTAACTTCATCATCAGATCCTGTAATCTGAGCTATTACTTATTTGTAAAATCAAGCCAACTAAAGATACCCAACACTATTACATTTGTCTTTTCTTCCATTAGCGATCTGAAAGAGGATGAAGATTAAGTGTTTTCTGCCATAATACTTTTCACAGAGAAAAAGGGAGACTGGAGGAGGGGAAAAAAAGAAAGCAGCTATATTGTTGCAATACATTTATTTTAACTCAGTTCCAAGAGTATGCAAATCTTCCCTCTCCTAGATTCTTATTAAGCATTTCTGTACTCTTTTATTTGTATTGCATCTTGTACATTTCTGTTTTAACACAGGACTGAAAAGTAAGAACAATGACCTGAGCATGTTCAGCTGAACTGCAACTGCAAATTGTTTTTTCAGTACTACAAAGCTACTACCATCACCACCAACAAACCTGAATCTTCAATTGGAATTATGAACTGAACCATACAAGAAACTGAACCCTCTTAGGCATAGTAAAAATATTTAGCATTATATACTCTTTCAAAGCTGGAAAGTGGATTTGCATAAAAAAGGACCCCAGGTTTCAGGTGAACACCAAGTTGAGCATAAGACAGCAGTGTGCCCTTGAGACAAAGGTGGTCAGTGGTGTTTTGAGTTGCATTAGAAGCGTTGTCCCCCAGGTCAAGGGAGTGATCCTTCCTCTCTACTCAGCAACAGTGAGGGCATACCTGGAATGGTGTGTCCAGTGCTGGGCTCCCCAGTACAAGAGTGATATAGAAATACTGGAGGGAGTCCAGCAGGTACCACTAAAAGGATTATGGGACTGGAACATCTGTCATATCATGAGGGAAGGCTGAAAGAGCTCAGGCTGGCTAGCCTGGAGGAGACTTACCAGTGTCTTATCAATGTATATAAATACCTGAAGGGAGGATACAAAAAGGACAGAGCCAGGCTCTTCTCAGTGGTGGCCAAAGCAATGGGCACAACCTGAAGCACAGGAGGTACAATTTGGACATCAGGAATCCCTTTTTCACTGTGAAGGTGTCTGAGCACTAGCACAGGTTGCCCAGAAGTTGTGGAGTCTCCATCCTTGGAGATATTCAAAAGCCACGTGGACATAGTCCTGAGTAACCTGCATTAAGTGGCCCTGCTTGAGAAACAGGGGGTGGGCAAGATGACCTCCAGGGGTCCCTTATAATCTCAATTATTCCATGAATCTTTCTTTTACTTAGTATCGTATTTCAAAGCCCTGCAACTAATACGAGCTAATTTATGAGAGCTCATGATACTTTGAAGTAAGACTTGTCACTCTGCAAAACTGCTATTTAAACACTTCTGACAAGGCTAAGGGGAAAAAAAAAGGCATTCTGAAAAATCGTGACACACAGAGCTATGAAATTATGCTATCTTTGCTGGCACGCAAGTAGCAGCTTGAGGCTGATCTCTGAATGTGAACTGGTCATGGATCAAGGCTCTTTACCTTTGACTGGCACTTTACACATGCACTTTAACCCCTCCAACTTCTACAGCAATATACTTCTGTGTTTGTAGCCTCACCCAAAGAGCACACATGAAGGACACTAAGCTTTTTATGGTTCTTATTATCCAAATAGCTTAGCAGAAGATTTTACGATTAACAGCTACAGAAGTGTTCATGAGAACATGCATGCCCCAAGTACCAAAAGGTAATGCACCAGTCTGCTGAGTTAAGTCCATTTTACTTTCATATAATATTTGCTGAGTATTGGCTCAACTTACAAAAAAAAGGAATTCATTTCACCAGTATCACATGAACATATTGGTACACTGATGATGATATAAAGCCCTTTTCTGCTAAAGTTTTAGAGAATGACTGCCACTGGTACAAACGTTAGTGACTTATCCATAACAGAAGGAGATGCAAATACAGCATGAGTACTAAAGACATAATTTACATCAAGAAAACAGCTGACAGCACAGCCTATTCATTTGTATGAAAAGGAAACTTCTGTACATGTATTTTTGCCTTACTAACAACTACTTACTATATGAGGCTCTGCTTGACATAACTGTTGGCTTTCTCCTACTGAAACTGCCCCAGTAAATCTGAATATACACCCAACTATTGTGCTGGTAGAAGGCAGAATTTTGCCGATGTTGTCCTTTAAGAGAGAAGCAAAAGGTATTCTATAAAGACAGGCAGTATAGCAACCAGGTGTGGCTACTACTTCTGTGAGGAGTTCAGAAAGAGAAGACATGGATTTCCAGAAGGAACTACAGACAAATATTGTTACACTTAGGATACTGGCACCTACACTGGTTTCCTGAAGGGCTTTCGACTTTGCCAGGTAACCTGAATGGGACATTCCTGTTAAAACAAATCCAAACCCAAACTACTTACAGGAACCTGAACTACCAAGCAAAATGGCTTGAATTGAAAAATATGGAAAAATATGTGGGAAATTGTATTACATCAGGAAGGGATAACTGGTATCCTGAAAGAGACAAACACACGCCCCTGATTACACTATTAGTATTTAGCAGGAAAGGCTTGCAAAGCAAGGTGGACCTACAGTTAAAAAGGGAAAAAAATAGCAGCACTAGAGCTACATCCCTAGTCAAATACAGGCAATTTAAAATTTTTGACCTTGTAAAGTAACCAATACTACAAGGAAGAACTGCTACTACCAGAAGAGCTTTTGCAAAGTGTAAGGACACAGGAAGAACAAAGATGATGTTAAAAAGATTCGAAAATCATGAAAATTACAAAGTAAATATTTCACATGTCCATTAGTAACATTTAGCCCTACTCCCCAGCATCTCCTCCTGTTTACTAATTATTGCTAGTTTCTATTACTTCTGTATGTCACTCATAAGGAATGGCTAAATTAAGTAATATTTTAGCAAGTCAAAGGAGATCACAACAGATACCTGAGTACCACCTCTTTTAAAGAAACTGCCTTCTGGAGGCCTCAGTTTTCAGAACATTATAGATGCTCTAACACCATCTGGTCAAGGCATTATTACTTAGAAAACTGCATCTGATACCAAATACACAAGCACATAAAGAAAAAACAAACTAATTTTTCTTTCTACCTGCCATGGTTTTGCCTTGGGTGGCAGCTAAGTACCACACTGCTGCTTGTTCACCTCCCCCAGCAGCATGGGGGAGAGAATTTGAAGAGTATGAGTGAGAAAGCTTGTGGGTTGAGATACAGACAGTTTAATAGGTAAAGCAAAAGCCGCGCACACAAAGCAAACCAAGGAATTAATTCACCCCTTCCCATGGGCGGGCTGCTGTTCAGCCATCCCCAGGACAGCAGGGCTCCGTCACGCATTACCTCAGAAGACAAACATCATCACTCTGACTGCCCCTCCCTCTTTCCTTTTCCCTCAGCCCCTTATATGCTGAGCATGACAACACACGGTACAGAACACCACGTTTTGGTCAGCTAGGGACAGCTGTGTCCCCGCAGCTCTTTGTGCACCCCCAGCCTACTCACCACTGGGGTGGCGCAAAAAAGCAGGCCCTGACTCTGTGTAAGAACTGCCCAGAAGTGATGGAAACATCCCTGTGGTATCAACACTGTTGTCAGCACAAATCTGGAACACTCCATACTAGCTACTATGAAGAAAGTAATCTCACCTGAAAGAGGACACCACCCCTGCCCACAGAAGTTAAAAAGTACCAAAGTAACATTCAAAAATGTGTCCACAGAACTTGAACATGTGTAACAGAACTAAAAGAGCACATAGTTCCCCCACCTTTGTAGGGGTTGCAGGCAAGAGCTGGGCAAGGAAGATGCTTTTCTATGGCTTCCACAGCAGCCTGCTTAACACAGAGGACTGCTGGTAGGAGGGACTCCCCAGATTAAATTCCATCCAACTTTAGGCATACAAGGCAACAGAATTTCAGTGGTCAAATCCTGCTACTCGTATGCCCCAAAGTTTAATGGGCTTCCTTCAAAAAACCCTGTTTGCCTCATTTTTATAAGCTGACAGCCATGAACTCCAGAAATATAAACTCTTCATCCCACCCTGGTTTCTCATGTCTGTGTGTATATATATATAAAAATATTTAATTTTTTTTCTTCCTCCTTGCCTCAGAATTTCTGAAGATCCAGAGGAATCTCTTTCCTCCATTTATAGCACAAAATGTCTGTACCTCTTCCAATTTTTTGAAGTCAATACTTGTTTCTTATCAAGTAGCAACCACAATATTGGCTACTGCTGCCATGTATTAACTGCAACTTGCTTACCATGGAAACATGTAAAGATGAGAAAGGCCAAAAATAAAATAAGAAAAGCAGTTAATTTTTTAGGCAAGTTACATCTCTTTCCAACTTTGCGAAAAGAGAGGATCGTCTAAAGAAATGATGGCAGACAAGCTTTTAATTTTCTCCAGCACTTCAGCAAACTTAGGACAAGCACAAGTTTGCAGCCTAAGGCAGATTCCACTGAAACTAAGACAACTTGACACTTCCAGTAAATGTCGTCAGACAACATCCATCCAGTCTAGAAGGAATTTATTTTTTTTTAATTTTTAAATCAAGCTTACAGATTCAGTTGTGCCTTTTACTTTCCTTGGAACAGCAATGCTTACTATAGTTTAAAATACATAATTTAAGTGTAAATTTTTCAGGTAGCAGTTGTATCTGAAAAAGTCAGAACTCTCTTTTCTCATAGCCATTTTCCTCCAGTCTTACATACAAAGTCCCTGAGCTTCACACAGGTACGCAAGTACAATTAGATCACCCTCACAAAGTTATTAGTCATCTAGCCATCAAGATTAAGGATGGCTTGACTCGGGAGACCCTGTTAACAGGAGATATGAATGCATTGTAATAAAGTTCTTGACCACTAAAATAAGATGGCCACAGTAACATTCTTTACTGTTTTAGCTACTCTAAGAAGGTATGGCAGGCTGTACTGAGTATGTTATTTCAAACAAACACCTGTGTACTTTCTATTCCACTACTCCTTGCATTTGTAGAGCACAATTGTTAAATGCTCCAAAATCTATTATTCTCCTCCTAACACCCTGTATACAGAGCTTAGCTGGTGAGCTGCTAAATACTCTTCATCTTTTGGCCATACATTTATGTAAGAAGAAAAACATCAGTCCCACTGAGTCTACTCACCTAAAATGACACTTGGCACTAGGTAGGAAACCACAAAATTTAAATTTTAATCTTAGCATATTAAAACAAATTTATAAAAGGTCCAGCTCATTCCTGGCATGCATTTCCCGCTCAGCCTGCACAGAAAAGGAACAAAACCTGAAACCAAATAAAGCATATCCACACTTACATAAATAATCTTCCTTTAACTGTCTGAGCTGTGAGACTGTTAATGAATGTTGTACAAGAGTGTTTTATAACTATGTGAATTAGAACTGTAGCATCATTTGTTGATATTGTTAAATCTAAAGTTTGTCTCAAAATTTACACTGATGTGGCTTTTCAAGGACTTTAACCTGCCCATATGGAAGTGACCTTGCAAAGTAAATTATATTCTAGGAAAACCCCTAATGCTAAATTGCTCTTTTTAACATAAGAACAATAAACATCCCAAAGGATGTTTCAAACACAAACGAACGAATCATAAATTTCCACACTAACAAAGACTACAAGCCAAACTGCAAAATGCATAACAAATAGCACAAAAAAAAAAAATATTTGAATGAGCCTTAAGGAAGATAGCTTGTGAACTTAAGAGATCTATTTTAAAGGTCTATATTCAGTAAGCAAAAGGAAGCTACCATTCCCTCATAGTTTGAATCAATATTTTTATACTTTTAACAAACCATGAGTATTTGGGAGAGAGGAAATAAATTCAGATAAGTAAAAGACAAATGTAAAGACTTATATTACAATTATCTATCAAAGGAAAATAAACAAAAGATTAAAATATTATACAAGAAGTTCTGCCCTTCGTATTTGTAATACATCAGAAATATGACTTACATAGCCAACATGTAACAGTATGATCTACGTTTTATAATTTCAGTAATAACTGCATCCCAGCCAGCAGTCTCAAGCACAGAAATTAGTGATTCACAAGTCTAGGTCAGAGAACACAGGAATATTAATAGTACATCAAAAAAGTGTAACTAAGTCTTTTATAACTACATTCCCTGCTCCAACTAGTGCTAAAGTAGCATTTTTCACAAGTTTTGACAAAAAGCTGTATGTAATGAATACATGGGCTATGCACGAACATAAGACAGAGTAAATAAGTACACTAAAAGGCCCCTCAGTTCAAAAGGAAGATTATTTAAGTTGTATTATTTGCTGCTGCTCAAGAAGAAGAGTTCAGAAACTTGTAACCCATTGCACAGAAAAAGAATAAAAAGCATATATACATTACCCAATATACACTTCCCAATATTTAACAAAACAAAAATTTCATTCACACTTCATAAATTATAGCTGTTCATGAGAACTACAATAATCAATCTCTCTGTCTACTCAGCAACTGAAAGGGACAAACAAGCTGAATTTTTCTTGTTTTGGCAATGAGAAAGTCCTAAACAAAGGGGTACAGCACTTAGAAAATGAGATAATTTAGTGTCATGGTTACATCTTGATACTTCCTCTTTGGACTTTTCAAAACTATCAGCACCATCAGAAGTTACGGGTCCGTGGTGGGTCCTCACCATAAGGAGGAAGTTCTGAAAATTATGCTGGAGATACCTAGAGTCAAACTGCACAAAATATAATTGATAAGAGTATCAAGAACGAAAATACAACATGAGAGTTTTTAGACAGTAGAATACAAGCAAGAAATAAAAGAAAGGCCTTTCTGCTCCAGTCAATCTGTGAGACAAAAATGTCATGTAGAACAACTAGGTAGATTGTTTTTTGGTGCAGCTCTGACATTTATGTTGCACAGTTTAAAAACAGATGGCTATCTACCCTAAAAATGTTTTCAGTGGATATTTGCCACTTCTATTATACAAAATATGGTGTTATACTTCAGAAACTATTTTCTTAAGTACACAATTGAAAAATGTTACCATGTCAGTGAGATATATATGATGCCATTCCACGAATACTCACATCCTTGTATTTAACAGCACTGAAAATGAATCCTGACTGCGTAATTCAAGAAATACAAAGGATTAAGTATCTCTGCTTAGAGAGACAGAAACCAAGATATGTTCAATAAAAATATAAAGAAATTAAACTGGTAGAATGAACAAATAGGCATAAATGGTGAAAATCTAACTCAAGAAACAGGAATATAAATCTGTCTGTTTCATTTGAATCCATGTGTTTTGTGGTGGACTTCTGCTCTATTTCCAGTAACAGAAGGACCTTCTCTATTCATATCCCAAGCACAGGGTCTACTATTAAACCAGTAAAAATTACAAATAATTTGCCATTATTATAAATAACAATGAATTTTGAGTACTTTTATCTGCAATGAGACTGTCCAAATAATCCAAATAAACCAGGAGAAGTCATTAATTGCTTTATTAGCTAAAGAAAAGCCAACAAAATTTTATTATGCATCCTGAAATGTGAGGTCAAAAAACCAATACCATATTACAAGTATCTTCCTTAGTGATACCAACAATCTCTTTAAAGTTTTGAGCCCAAATACTCATTACATAGGAATTTAAACCTAAACTACTGGCTATATTGTAGAGGTTTATCTGAAAGAATTCTGTAGCCTTTGTTCACAACCCAACATGGAGAACACACTCATGTGCGAGCTTTAGAGGATGTACAATAGTGTTTCTGAGGGCTCTGCTTCTAGAACTGGGTTGCTCAAACATCAGAAAGTTACTGTGTTTAAAGGGAAAAAAGAATATTCCCGAGTCATACAATAATTCCTAGACAGAATTTTCCTGTAGTTTTCCCAGTGTTATTAAAGACATCATTATTTTTAAAAATGTATCACTAAAAGAAAAATCGAGAAGTGATTGAGTCAACAGATTCTTGAACTGTCACTCTGCAATTTTAACTGACTGATGTCTAAAGCAGCTCATCCTTGTTTTCTTCATCCATATGTTAACTAGGAAGTGGTGTGTGACCAATACTCAACATGACCCTCTATTTGAGGCATTTTCACAAAAGACTGAGTAAGAAACCCTTATTGACTATTCCACATAAAAAGCTGATATTTAAAGAAAACCAGCTGTCACAGCTGTTTCTTTAGGAAGCACAGAAAAGAAAAGATTGCCCAAGAGTTATTTAAGGGGAAGAAAGGGGAGCTAAAAATGCCAGAACTCAAGTAACAAAAATGTAGTAATAGATGTTTCAAAAGTCAGTGAGCTGAAAAGACCCCAGGGGGATGGGAGAACACACCTTGCATAAAATCTTCCGTACCAAATAAACAACATTAAAAAACCCACCCAAAACCCAACAACAAAAAACAAACCTCAAGGGGGAGTGAGAGAAAACAGCATATCCTCTTCCCAAAGAATTAGCAGGCACACGAAGAAAAACTGAGTATCCTTCAATACACAAAGTGTTTGGTTTTAACTATACAAGGGAAGCATAATCTCAAAGCATATCACTGTTTAGTATGCAATTCTAATACTATGGCTTTTTTTAAACACACTTGATTTTTTTCCTGCATGAAAAGGGAAGTATAAATTATTGTAACTTGATCTACACTAGTACGAATTTGCTTAGATTGGTTCCAACAAAACCAAAACAGTTAAATACTGATTTTTCTCATTTTTAACTCCATATGGATTAAGTAACTGCCAGTAAACACAACTATTATATCACAATCTGTATTACATTAATAGCTTTAAGTAACATAGGCAGAAAACTTAGGGATCATGAAGGAGTGGAAAGAAAGGTTCTAAGAAGCATTTCCACAGTGAGTAAGTGGAGACAGATGAAAACATACAGCAATCAGACTTCTCATCTTTCCTGTAACTACTTTCTGCAGCTTCATTTCAGGAGGTCCTTTAATGGAGAGTGGTGAGAGGTTACAAAACTACGGACAATTCTACGCTACCTTCTACTATGAAGTCCAAGGCTACTTTTCATACCCACAATGCCATTGTTATAAGCACTTCGAAGTAGTATGATTTCACATTGTTGCCAGCAGCACTCCCCATCCTTCTTTCTCCTGCCCTGATCATTTATTCCTGCCATGCACTTTCTCCACTGCTTCAGTTATCAACACTGGGAAGCTGATATGACTCAAGAGTAATCCAGAGGAAAGGTTACCTTCAATCCAAACAATTACCCAATCTCGATCAGTAGATGACTCATTTTGGTGACAAGACTATCTCTTAACTGGTCAAAGTGGTTTTGCAGATACGATACTTCACCACAAGTTCCAAAGCATTGTCTAAAGATGTGTATGAGTGTTTGATTCACTGTCTGCAGCTTTTGCCAAACTCTCATACACTTAAATCTCTGTGGATAAGGAAAAGAAGGGGTCAGCCCAGTTGGATTCCCTTCATATGTATTTTGAGATTAAGCCACAACTAGCATTCTGAGCACCTAGGACTTAAACCACAAAGTTGGCACATTTAATCTCTTTCTGCCGTGTCAACATGACTTAATCCTTAATATTTTTTTAAGTCTTTTTTTGTGTCATGCATGTGGAATGAGCACTAAAAATGTAACAAGAGTTATGAATAGGTTTTTTTCCCCTTCCAAGAAATGTACATTTTCTTTCTCTAAATTCTTACTGTGAGATGTTTTGGTCGTCTTTGTGTTCAGTAAAGCGCAGTTTACATGCTAACAAAACAAACTGAATTTCCTTTATGTAACAACTGAATACACAAAAGGAAAGCCCTCTTGATTCCAGAAGATGCAAGAGGATTAACTCTGGTAGCACAGAAAACACATATTCTGAACACTGCAAAACATTTATGCCATGTGTGAAGTGTGGTGAAAACAAAGACGCAGAGAAAGCCCAATTTTCAAGAAATGTAACTGAAAATACATCACAATATGAGAATCAATTATAAGCACATGTAACCTGCAAGTATCTTGTAATTTTGATATTAATCCATGTACAACCTCATATTTTCAACATGGAGACAAAAGAAATGAGCACTATTTTGCTGCAGATTAAAGCACTGAGACTGTATCTGGCCAAACTTTTATACTCACAAACCGGTAAATTTACAGTAACACTAAAGATTGTAGTTTGACTGTATGAATTTAGAAGTCTGAATGCAAGGTGTATTAAGACTCAGGAAGAGTTAAGAGTACTCAGCCTGGATCTTTTTATTGGAAAGGGAGTTATAGCAACCTCTATTTGCAGGAAGCTTTACATGTACCAAACAAACATGATTCGGCTGAAGTGATTCATCAGCTTATCTTCATTGATGCACAGTCACTCATAGCCAAGGAAATATCAACCAAAAGAAGATTTAAAATAGAAAAGTAGCCTTTAACAACCACTTAGAAAAACTCATTTGACAACTGAACCTCTTCTGCTAGAAAACATTCATTCATTTAAAACATTCATTCATTTTAAGGAATAACAAAAATTGACTAAGTTAACTAACTACTTGTAATGGAGACACTTTAAATTTTAAAGAGTCAATGCACTGGTACAACACATTTTCCCAACTGCAGTACTACTGGCGCAATGAACCACTGTGCTTTTTTTTTTTATTTTAGTTTGTGCTCCTGCATTATTATGCCAAGCACATAAGGGAGAGGAAATACAAATCTCCTCTCTTCAAAAGAGGAAGAAGAAGAAGAAAAAACCAAACATGAAACCCCTTCAAGTTTTGCAGCTATTCATCCTTTAATAAAGATCACTATTTACAGAAGGTTATTCAGTATTTTTTGAGGATGTAAGGAAATACAAAATGCATTAATTTCAAGCTTTAAACACTGGGTTCCAGGACACTGGCATTCACAAGAAAAGCAGCTTCCAGATAACACTCATGCAAGCATTTTGTCACAGACAGACGATGCATCTCCGCAAGACAAATTAAAGGGTGATGCTCCATTGAACAGTTATATTATAGGACATATCATACACAGAAATGAAGCACAGAAATGCTACATAGGTCTCATTTTCTGAACTCCTTATTAATTCAAGGTTTTTATTCATAGATGTCTAAACAGTCATACATGCAGAGTTCTGCCAGTGATTCAGCATCTGCAGGTCTGAAGCAGAAATTACTTGATTTTGTGGGATAATGGGAAGGCAACTAAACCTACTCACTAAATCCAGCCTGAATCCCTACCTCTTTCTTCTCCTCAAGACTTGGGACACAATTCTGCTACCTCCTTTATGTTGTCAAACCACTGTGAAATGAGCTGGTTGTGCAACTAAAACAGAAAATCCATCATCCCAGAAAGATCATTCTGACAGATCAGTGCCTGAAATCCTAAATCACCTGTAACTATGTGCCCCTTAGGTCTAAGGTCAACGCTGCACAGATAAATGCAAACTATCCCACTCAGTGGCAGCCCAAACCCATACTCCATCATTAGAAATGGTGATTTAGACCATTATTTAAAGGCTTACCTAAACCTTTTTTTTTTGGGAGTGGGGGGTGGGGGGGTGGGGTGGGGTGTGTGTGGGGGTGATATTTATTTATAACTTCACCTTTAATCCAGAGGAAAGCCATAAGAGGTGTTTTCCTGTCCATACACAAATATTAATTCTAAATAGCTTGCCTTTTTCATTTGTTTTGTTTACTGCTTTAACTCTGGTTTAAATCAGTCTGAAACTGATTACCATTGACATAACCATTTGTCCAACATAAAAATCCATTTATTCCTCCTGTTCAGTATTGGAAAAAATACAGAAAATTACCCCTTGCATTAAGAGACCCAGAAACTTTTCTGTGGCATTTGACAATCTCAGTTGCTGCAGATCAATCATACACATACTTCTACCACCACGTGTGAATCTTAGGAAAGTCTCATTCAGACAGGCTACTGCTACAGCAGTGTTTTCCAGATACAGCTAACAGTACTTCCATTCTTCCATTCAGTTATACATAAAATTTGGGAAAAAAAAGAAAACTGTCAGGAACAAAAAAAACCCACGCCATGATTAATTTCACACAATGAGTCTAAGGGCATCACGACCTTGTTTCAGATATTAAATCAATACTTTTATAATTTCAATTTGAAATTAGCTCTTTAAATCTATTTATACATTTACTCTTGATCCTCATGTCCCAGCTTCCTGAGCAGCAGTTTCATGGTTAAAACCTGATGCCTATTAGAATAAACTTCTGGTGGGAAGTGCTAAGAATTCAACCCGCTGCCTACCAATCTATCCAGAAATCTGTTCTCACTCCTACTTCCTCCTGTCTGTTCCTTTCTGAAACAGCAGTAGGGGGGTTGGGAGTTTGCCTTTCTTCTACTGGATCACAGTTGTGTACATGAACTATACCGAATATATGTCAATCTCCTTCAATTTCTAAGAGGCAAAACAAGCTCAGTCCATCCTAAAGAGATCCAGGTAAGAGGGAAAGCTTACGGGTACCAGCGTTCACATCTCCATGTTCAGAGGCCAGATATGAAATTCTGCCAACTACAGAAAATGTTGCTTCAAGTGTAAGAGCAGCCCTGCCCATTCTCACACACGGATGTGAGTATCACAGGATGTTCTAACTTCTCTCCTCACTATACACAAAACTAGCCAAGTGACTACACTCAACTTTTGAGTAGTCCATAGGAAGGCTTTCACATAAAAATTACTGTACCGGAGGAAAAAGAGTGCCTGTTTAATGAGCAAGGCATGCGGAAGATGAGTCTACTGACAAGAGAGTGAAACTGAAGAGGAGGAAGGTTGAAAGCTGGAAAGAAAACTCCATAGCTGCCTGGAAGCTGCCAAACAGAGGCAGGCCAATCAGAAACGTAGTGGAGATGGGTCTTCCATTTGTTAGGGGAAAACAAAGTTTTATTGAACACCAAAGTGTAAAGGTCCAATAGGAAAACCACCCCCAGACACAGCATCTCAGGAGAAATTCCACCACTTGCTCCCAGTAAAGAGCATATTAGTTTGCCATACAGGCTCAACCTATAGATAGATGAAATTGTTTAGCTCATTGGTAGAGGTAGGATTGCCTAGTCAAATACACTGGTATATAATCTTGACTTACAGAGACTTTATTTTCAATCTTACAGAATAATCATTACATTTTGCAAAACCTTTTCGCTCAGCACGCAAGTTCTTATGTAAAATAGTGCAAAATTTTGTCTACATTTCCATACTAAGGTTTAGAGAACACAACCTACATGAACATGCAAGGAACAGAACATGCAATGAACAGAAAACAGCTCCCTCAGCTGGAGCTGCATAATTTTTACTTTTTAGTTTAACTTGACTAATAGGGTCATTAAGCACATAACTAAATTCTACTTGTATAACAACACGGTAATCTCACTTTCTTATTTTAACTTTACTATTCACTGCTATGTTCTGAAGTTCTTAACTGCTACAGATAGCTTATTGAGAATAACAAGAAGCAACTAGCAACTATATCAGAGGGAGAATGGAGGAAACCAGAAGTAGCATAAAGCATTGCAACTACCTGCCCTAAAGAAACATGAAAAACACCAGAGACAGATCTCCAGCACCTTGGCAGTCTTCAGCTATCTAGGATCTGCCTATATTTAAACATAACTACAAAAAAAAAATCCAAACTGGACTACAGTTTGCTATTACCTTCTTTCAACTTTAATACTGTACACAGTGTGAAGACAGACATGGGCCATACAGGTTAAGATTAAGTAATATTCTCCCTTTAACTTACGGGTGTTAAGGCACCTGCAATCTGCAGTCACAGATCCATGACATTTGATCTACTAACACCAGAAGTGTTACTGTAAAGAACCCTTTGCTCTTTGTGTTAAGGTTAAATATTAATTCTTCTCAATGTAAGATATTTAAACATTTCTCTCTATGCACTCTTCATTTAAAAAAAAAGATATAACTAATTAAATAAGGAATGAGGAGGCCAAGAGACTTTAACAAAATCTCTATGCACCAAACTAAGAACAAGACTGAATACAAATGTATGTCTGAAGAAAAAAAGTCATCCCTTGCTGAAACACTGCTTTAGACAAGACTAAAGATTGCCACTTCCAGAAAAACAAAGAAAAATAATTTTCTTTTCATTGATAAGCATCTGTGAAAAGAATACACCTTTGTATTTTCTTGGTTCTGCTTTGTGTCATAATTGCATGTTATCAAGATTAAACATCCAAAAAACATTCAAATGTTAATGTGAAGAAGTTGAGGGGTTATAACCCTCACTCACTTAAACCTTACAATGAACACTGGCAAAAAGATGGCAAAGATGCCACTAGACTACCACATTTTCAACCCTCAGAATATAGATGTAAACAAAACCAACCAACCAAAAAAAATGTTTCACAAAAAACCCAAACAAACCCACCTTTGAAATCTACTTTTAATAGCAGTGAGTTAAAATATTAAACATCCTAAAAGTTAAAACAATAATAAATCTTAGAAGTCCTACAGGGCAATACAGATTTCAGAAGGCTCTCAGAACCTCTTTAGGTACAAGGTTCTTGAATTCACACCACAATAATTTAAGGTTCAGCTAGTGTCAAGCACCATTATTTCTTAAGGGTTTTTCTCAGACAGATTATATGTCAAATAGATTTAACCCCAGAGATGTAACATGATCTTTTAATAGTTATGACTAAATTACAAGTTTTAAAGTAGACAGCCATCAAAGTTTAAGGAGAACAGGCAATCGTGGATTCAGGAAATGTACATTCCCTCATAGTCAGCTAATGGCAACTTTAATAGGATGTGATGGATTTTTCTCCACCAGGAGAAAATACTGCCTGCATTTCTGCTTCAACAACCCACGCCAGCTGACTAATGGAGTTATATTTTTGTCTCGTATGAGGACGGTTACTTGCCCATCCTCTAGCAGTTGCAGAATGAAACATTGCAGCAGCTGTGGGGCGAACAGAAAAGCTGCTCTATTTGTTAGCCAAGATCTAAAGTAGAGGCCTTTCCCCTTGAACAGTGGAGCTTATTTTCTGTCACAGGGTGACGAAAAGACACAGCACATAACAAGGCCATTTTTAGGGCATAAAGTAGTGAGCTGAAGATACTTTTAAAGAGTAACAAATCTGCATGGGGAGGAAAAGTAAAGGATCCACAGAAATTAAAATAGAGCTTTTGGATAGATAAGAGCCACTGGGAGTTTAGATGAAGTTGTTGAAAAGAGATACTGATGGATCAAAACAAGTTGCTTAAAACCACTCTTATCAAATACTACTAAATGTAAAAAGTCTTTACATTGGCGTAAGAACAGTCCTAATCGTACCAGACCAATCCCAAATAAATACTTCTGCCACACTACTGAATAATCAGCATATACCTGCAACTAGAAACATCTTCTGCAAGCACTTGGGCTTCAGTCCTGCAAAAATTTAAATATATCACTCTGAGTAGACCTACAGATCTCTGTGGAAGTCTGTAGAGTTTATCACACACAAAGAAGCTAACACATATTTATAAGTCTTGCAGGATAATTGCTTTTGGCAGAATATAAATAACATTGCTCTAATGTGTTTCAGCACCATGGTCTCCCGCCTTAAGAACCAGCCATTCTGGTGAAGCCTGTCATTCTTCATATAAAGAGTGGCAGCTGCATAGCCCACAGAGACATTTAAACATCTCTTTGCATTTTCTTTAAAGTTTCAGAACAGTGTTTGGGCATTCTTTAAAAGTAGCGAGAAAGCTAACAAATGAAGCCGACAAAAACTGCCTGGAAATGCTTTTTTACTAGTGCCATGGATACCACTGGTGGGACTGGAAGCGATCCTTACACAGAGTATCTACAGCTTCCAACACTTCCAAACAATACATGAATCAGGCTGTGGAGTTTTCTAGGTATTTTTCCAGAAGCCAATGCAGTGGGTGACAAGGCAATAACTCAATATGAGAAGCAGTCTTAATAAAGGACTCTAATGTTCACTGTACTGTACTTCAACGAAAAAGCTAAAAAATCTGCTACAAGAAGAGTTTTCAAATAGCAAGACAGGCATCTGAAATAATTTTAGAAGCTTAATGCCAGTAGTTTGCCTAATTGACTTTTAAATGCGTACCTGAAACTAGGCCTTAGATTTCTCTCCTTGTCAGTCGTCTTTATCTTTTCAGCGTTGTCTTACTGTCTCTATTGCCTTTCATTTTAACTTCTAGCAAGGATAAACCTGAGCAAAGAAAGGGAACTCTGGTAACTGTCGATGCCATTGAGAATTAGAAGAAATTAGTATATATCACCTCCTGCAGTCACTACTGCTTCTGCAAGCCCCAGGTGGAACAGCAGATCTGTCTTGGCAGAAGGCCCAGTTCTAATAAGGGGAAAGGAATTAATATATTTTATAGTCATAGGTAGCTCTTACAGCACGTTGACTTTTGCCCTTCCACCCCTCAACCCCCCGTATTTTGATTTGACACCTTCACCTCTCTAATCGCACCTTGAAAAAGACAGTTGCATTGTTGACACTCCATCAACATTTTACAGCTAAGAAAGCGTTGCATGCAACAAAATACAGCCCTGGTGTAATTTACTACTAAAAAGTTGTCTACAAGAAGTCTAACAATACTAACAGCAATTGGGGAAAAAAGTAATTTAAAATACTCAGTAGCTCTCTCAAAATCCTATAATTTCACATTTACAGTTTGTACTGCCTTGGCCCAAATAACCAGCTAGAAATTCCTTGCATTCAATTGATTTCTATTAAGCACATTTTGTTTTGTCTACAAAAGTAATAGATATCTCTACATGAAAATGGAAGACAAATAATTTTGGAAGTATTTACTCTTTTAAATGAATAAACCCTTTGTTTGCATCTCAGATTGATTTAGTGCAAAGTGGCATATATAGAAGAAAAAAAAAGCAAGCCATTTCTAATTTTAATAAGCCAGCCCTGACTGAATGAAAAGTGAAGGAAGGTGACACAGACAATTCCACCCCCACTTCATTAGGTCCTTGTTTAAGGCCAAAGCCCAAAAGCACCACCTCCCAAAACGCTTCCTCCTTCCGCTAAAACACTTCTTTAGCATCCAAAAGCAAGCAGATGACACTGACATGACCACACATTCAATGCATTTCTGAACAAAACTGAATTGCTACATTTTTCCCTAGAATATCACACTTACCACTATCTTATCACCTTATTCACGTGGTTATTATGAAACAAACCACTTCAAGAAAAGAAATACCCAGGTGGTACACGATGCTCTGAAATACTCCATTTAGATAATTTCAAGTTCTACCATGCAAACATAAACAGTAAACTATATCAGAAGATCGAAACTGAAAAATTGGGCATAGCAATTTCAGTTCACTTCAAATTCTGAATGCCTGAAAACACAACACTTTGAATAAGAACAGATTAGCAGCAATTTAATTTTGGATAGCTGAAGTAAGTCCTGCCAAACAACTACATGGTACAAGTTTTCCACCAAAGAATCAAGTAAATAATATATTTCAGCTAAAACTTTGCCATGAGAAAACAGATGCATATGGCTTTTAACCAGGTATAACAAGTGGAAAAAGCAAAAAAAAGGCTGTTGACAAGAGGTTTTGCCACATCCTTCATGACTATTCTTGCATTTTAATGTAACACATTAACATCTTAAGGTAATAGCAGAACTAGCATCTTAAGATATAATAGAGATTCAAACCATTATTAATTTGGGATGTCCTTAGCACACTTTCTACCGATATTAATTTCATCTATGAAGATCTTCATTATCTCAGTTAGCAAATTGCTTGCACATTTTCAAAGGGAGATTTCCAATCTCCTAGAAAGGACAAACTGCAGCTGATCCCTCTGTAGTTTTCAAGTAGTTCCGAACCATCATCTGCCTTGTCACAATGACTTCCCCAAACCATTTCAAACCACAGATCTGCTTTACCATTACAAAGCAAACAAGTGAGCAGTTAAGTTCAGTGAATTTTAAATAAATCTACTCCCACTCTCCCTCATTAACTGATTTCAACTCTAAATTTGCTTTAGATGCTTTAAGAGGTGGCTATTAACTACATAGAGACAAAGTTATTTTGTGTGTCAAAATGACAGCACCAGTGCTATTTATTTAGTGAAACTGGATTTGTCAATGTTGGGAAAACGCAGGGCATTAATGGAATGCTTTTTATTTCTATTTTAAATAGCTTGTGTACTTATGCAGCTTTAGCTTATTCTGAAATACTTCAGATTGACAGAAAAGATCTAGGAAAAAAAAAAACCAACCAAAACTCAAACCCATACTGAAGAGTTAAATATTTTAAATTATGTAAATAGTCTATCAAAACCCATTAAAATAAACCCACCCATAACACATATCAGTTATACCACTCAAAACTTCATACCACTGGGGGAAGGGGCATTTAAAAAGAGTTCAGATTTCCATCTCTTAAAAACACCCACAGAATTATGAAAATTTGCTTGCAAGTACCCTTTTCTTCAGTTTTACAAAGAAGCATTAACTTCCAAATCTTCAGAGCCTCAGACAGATAATTTCATGTATTCCCAAACAGTATCCTTAATATTAAATTCAACTTAATTCCTATGGATCTTGGAACCTCAATTGGTAACAATCTCGACCAGCAGACTGGGCAACTGCATCTGCAATACTACATATTGAAATGAATAATGCACACACAAAACATTTTTCTTAGTGAAGGAAATGGTATATAATGGAGCTCAAGAGACTGAAGATGAAGTTTTATCATTAGGAAAAAAAACCTTAAAAAATGGTAGACAGAAATAATACATAATCCTCCCTATTTCTGGTGTCAGGTATTACAGCAATTTCTGATCATGCTCTCTGTGGAAGTTAAAGGCATACAAACACTACCCAGTCATTTAAACCTTGAAAAGTATCAATCTGAGCTTCTTGTGACATAATGGGCTAACACACAAAGAAAGGATTAGACCAATAGAACTTCCTTTTTTTTTTTTTTTTTTTTTACCAGCACTGGAATATGTCCTTTGACAATAACAAAGTCAAACAGATGCAATTCCTCACAAAATTATTTGCCGAGCTATAATAAGAACACGTTGCAGAGAAAAGCAAAAAATAGTCCTTTGGCTAACACCATTTTCCAGTGTAAAGACAACAGAAGTTGCATCCTACTAAAAACATGATACAACAAAATTGATTTTCTTCATCAACAATAAAAGCTTCAACAACATGTTTCAATATAACTCTTAAGACTGCATTTCTCATGAATTAAATGTAACATTTCGTTATATAGACAAAAGAAGGGAATATTTGTCTCAGCTGAGGAATACCAAAATGGTAATATACCAACTATCCCCATATAGACCCTGATTATTAATGCTGTAACTGGTAAATGTCTGTTATGCTTTCTTCACTGTACAATACCTAACTGTAAGTTAGACATGAGACAAAAAAGAAGGCAGATCCTTTCTACTGTAGGATTCTAAGACTTCTGGACTATCCAATTGTGACTGCCTTGAAAACTAACCATAAAGCAACGCTGGTAGAGTTGGCCAAAATTACTTGAGATGTTCCTTTCTTTGACATGTTAAAGTTAATTAGGGTATCTCCTTCACTTCTATTGAAATAAAATTTTCAGCCACAAAATGGCTGAAATAACAGATTTGGTAAGCTTATTTCCAGTTATTCCACAAGTCCATACACTTTGAAGTTTGTTCAGAATAAAAGGTATATAATCGTAGTTCTGATTTAGGAAGATTTGTTCACAAATGTCAAAAAAGTTGACTTCTTTGTAACGGAGAAGTTCCTCAACATTGATTTTCAACACTTCTGTAATATCTTGTCTTTTCATCACTGAAAGGATGAGGAACTTGTATCCTGTAGGAAGTATTCTGTCTTTCTACGGCACGAGAAACACACGTTTTTACCAGGGTGATGTTTTTCTTGTCCTAGAGTGGCAAAAAACAGGCTTCTTGCTGGCATTGCTTGAAGGTAAAACGCTGGTATTAAGACCTGTAAGGGCACTCAGTGGGCCACTCAAAATGTCTTGATGACATTAACCAGTCTTATTTTCCAGGGAAGCTTTTCAGGATATGCTGTATGAGAACACTAATACAAAGAAACGCTCAGAAAAGATGCTTCCTAAAATGCTGAAACCAAAACCTACAAGGATGGATCTTTCTAAAAGCCAACACACTTCAAAATACAGAAAGATAAGGCCACTTTAAGCCATTAAAAAAAAAAGCAAGCCAAGTAATTAATGCAAGGATACTACAGTTTTTACAAAATACAACAGTGAAGGAAAGAAAGGGGAGAACCTGAAAAGCTCCTCAAACAACTAGGCCTATCAGTTTTCTCCTAGTTAACCACAATTTACTCAAGGAGGAGGAGAATAAAATTTCCCCAGGAAATTACACTAATCCCTGTCCTGGTCTGGAATAGTTTCCTTCAATAGACCCATTTTTCATCCAGATTTCAACTAACAGATGAGGAAGAGCTCATGTTTTCTACCTTACATCAGGGGAATGGATATGGACATTTTCTCCCTTTGCAGGCAGCCATAACAGAGATATGAAAGGTAATGAATTCCTGCACTGTCAACCTAGGGAGTTCAAAGAAAAACAAAACTGGTTTTGTGTTAGTGACAAACATGCAACATGCTTGCACAAGCACCTCCTTCACACTGCACAGAGCACCCCGAGTATATGAAGGAAGATACTTAAAAACACAGGGTAGGGCAACACTACTTCAGCTTCTTCTGCAATCCCTTCCAAAAAGTCCTCTTCACCCCCCAAACAACCTCAAAACAGAGAAGCCTCTAATCCCATAACTAGATTCCCTCAGCCTGCCTGTAGTCAAGAGGCTGGGGTGGAGGTATGGTCATGGACTCAATTTTCAGTGCCCCAGGCAAATGCTTAACTGATTTCTGCAAATCCTCCATTACCTAACCCGGGGTTGTTAACATGCACGATTCTTTTCTATCACCATAGTAACAAAGCACGTACATTTTAAGGTGCATATGGGGGCTCTTCTAGAGGATGTGTCAAGTTGAATACAGCTAAGACAATATAAGATATTTTAAGCTAGACCCGTTCAGTACAAATACAGAAGGCATGAAAGTACTGCGCTAGAGATCATCACAGGACTGTTTAAGCAGTGGTTACACATCCATTAAAAAGTTTTCTGGAGGCTGAAAGAAGTAGAAGATGAAGCAAAATTCAAGTCAGGACATTTATGGGCTTTAATGCATAAAGCCAGCTGTGTAGTAACAGCATGATTTCAGACCCTAACTTCTTTGGGAACCACAGAGCAGAACAGTAAGAAAAATGAAGAATAATGCATTTTACCTGGGAATTGAAAAAAAAAAAAAAAAAAAAAGAAAAACACATTTACTGATTAAGAAATTAGCAATTACTGGCATTTTAGTTTCATGGAGATGTGCAAGCACTTTGCACTTAACATGCCTGAAGTATGATGCTATTTCTGTAAGATGCATGAGCAACGCCACAGAAACCCAAGCTCAATGGCCACCCCTACCTTAGGTCCCTCGGCAGCGATTATGCTCGTACATGTCAATGTCTGGCTGGCACTCTGCAGCTAGAGAAACACACTGCCCATAGCGGCATGACCTCTCATAACAGAGGTCATTATCGCCTTAAAAGAACCAAAACAAAAGCAAGTTCAACATAGCAAACAGCATTCCCTCAAATCACTTCTGATACTACACTACAGCTTCCAAACTGGGGCGGGGGGGGAAATCCCTAACACCAAACCCCTGTCTTTCAAATAAGGATTAAGAAAAATCACAATAGCAGAAAGAACGTTAAGAAACTTGTGACCCAGTACAAGCCTGCATAGAATTACAGGTAATATTGTCAACAGCTGAAAATATTCCTGTAATTGAAATCTGAAGATAAAGGATTAGAACCAGATTAAACTGCATAAACAAACAAAATCCCTAACAAACTTGTTATGTTGTTGCTTTATGTTTCAATATTAATAGAATTTTAGCACTTATTAAGATGCAGTCTTCAATTACACAGCACCACCTGTGTGAGATCAGAAGGTGCCACTGTCCTCTCTTACATGGTATGAGCAGCAAATGAGGCAAGGGGCAAAAAAAAAAAAAAGCAAACCACGCCTTTTCTAGTATTGAAGGTTTGACAGCAGAACCCAGGCAATCTGATTATATTCCTGGCTCTGTCTCATCATTAAAATTCATACACACTCTCCCCTCCCCGGTCATATGGATTGTATTTGCACAAACAATCTCAACTCTCAAGCCTGAAAATTTTACAAGCTGTAATTTTACAAGTTGTAATTTTACAACTTTGCATTCCCTTAGCACACTTATGTGCCATTGGTACCAGCAATCCTAATTTCTCTTATATTTTTTTTGTTCTGAAAAGATTTCAAAAAGTACAGAAACAGAACCCCCAAATTTTTTTGCTTAACATCAGTAGCACAGATCAGTAGCATCTGAAATACAAGTAGAACTTGCAGTGAGACAGGTAACTGTCCCTTGAAGAGTGCACAAACACACCCATTTTAAGTCTACCCTACTAAGAAATTTCCAATCTGCTCCCTTTAGGGCCAAGAACAAAGATCAGTCATTACCAACAACAACTAATGCTTAAAAACATGCAGGTTTGTTATGTAAGGACATTATACAATTAAAAAAAAAAAAAAAAAAGGATTTCCAATTTTAAATATATAGGTCTCAACTGTAAACCCTGAATTAGTTCCTTTACACCTTCCAAAAACATGTTCCTGTTCAAGGCTCAACATATATCAGCCTCAATCATGGGCCTCATATTACAGTGTGCTGTAGTGGGATCCAGAATAAGCATACCATGGACAAAAATACATGCGTAGGGCAGAGGAAGTACCTCATCACATCTGAGAGACTGAAAAGCTTCTAGGAAGCTACATAAAAATCCCTAAATCAGTGCAGGCTCTGTGCTCCCACCTTTTACTACCCTTCCTTAATCCTTTCAAAAGGTTAAAGAGAGAGAAATCACTTTAACCCTCAAGATTTGAAGGTTTGTATCACTTCACCAACACAGTTCTGCAGAATTTCTGAAAAGAAAAAAAAAAAAAAAAAGGAAAAAAAGAAAAAACCCAGACAGGAATCCTCACTGGGAGTTACACCTCACCAATTCTGGGTTTACTTAAGGAAGGCAATCAGTAACAATTTTTAATAACCTGACACTAGGTTTTTCAGTAATTACTTGTTTTATTAATGAAACTCTTGATACTTGTTTTTGCTATGCTTGTTTATTCTTAGCGTTTGACTTGACTAAGACTGAAATAAATCAGTTTCATTTTTGACAAACTTGTGCTGGTGTTGCAACTCATCAGTACAAATCAATGAAAAAGTGTAAAAAAAGGAGTAATTGTTAACAGCTGTCAGATGATCTCAGGGAAGACCTATTTATTTAGTACTGTTTTTTCTAGAATTTCTTGTTTTTAAAAAAAGACAACTTTTCCATAGACTTTAATGACACCTGCTCTTGCAAACATTCCAAGGCAAATATCACCTATCAGAATTTCTTTAGGGGTCCTGATGCAGGTAAGCATTTGACTCGCTGCAGCAACTGATCACAAGACTTCCTCACTTAACTAAAATGTCACAAATGGCAGTAGTCAAAATTTTCAAACACAAGGATTAACACATCTGGGAGAGATCTTAAATAAAAAAAAAAAGAAGGAAGGAAAAAATATCTTTACTGTGTAATTTTTAAGACAGTTTAGATGTTTCAACAGTACATATTTGGGGAATTCTTGAGCAGCACACACATAAAAATACTTTCTTCTGAATGGAAATTTGCTACGAGGCAAAAATGTAGAATGGAGCACAGAATCTACTTATGTCTCTATGGTCTATTTTCCAGGTTTCAATTGCTTACTGTCATATGACACTGACTTTTTAAAGAAAAAATGCTTGTGATCTCCTTGCATATGTAGATACATTCTAGGACTTTTTTATTACATTCATCTTTCCCACCTTATTTGAAGCATTGGGAATTAGAGCCTGCAACTGTGTATCACAGTTATTATTTACTCAGAGCCACATTTATAAACAATATTGTTATATTATATAAATATGTTTTCTTTTAATAAATTGATACCACAGACCTCAGCATGGACACTTTGTAAGCTTGAAAAGATGCAATAGTACATGCACTTAAAATGTCTGCTTACTTCCTACAAGTGCTTTTCAGTAGTCTTAAACACTGATTCCTATTACAGATTTTTCAAGTAGGAGGAATACCATGTTTACCCTGGTACCATATACCCTAGAATATGTTACCATATACAACATGATACCACCTCATGTACAAGTAAAAACACAGGGAGTAGTGCCAGCCAACAGATTTTATGAGTTCATAATCTAAGCACTAGCAAAAAAAAAAAAAAAAAAAGCAGAAAATCTTCTTTTACAGAGCACAAGAGAGGTAAGAGCAACAAAATTATGAATTGTTATTAAGTTTAGAAATATATGTTAATACAGCACACCAAAAGAACATCCAGTCCCCCTCCTTCCTGCAAAAAATCCTGAAGACAATTTCTGATGAATACCAAGACTGGTTGAAGGACACCCCTAACCAAGTATTAGAAAGTATAAGAAACACTGCAAATGTGTTTCTCTCCTGAATTTTAATTTGGAATATTGCACCACATTAGGTGCCAATAATTAAATAAATAGTTCACAACTAAAAGTGCTTTCAAAAAGAGGGATGAATATTCTCAAGAGGGGCAAAGGAGGAACAAATTTTATATTTTCAGAGATCACTTTTCTCTACAGCCCATTCCAGCCATTCAGTAACTGCGCAAACTGCACTAGTTAAAGTTTAGTTGCTTAACTGTTATTGCATACTAGAACCAAGAGGAAAAAGACAAAGTTCCTTTTCAACATATCCATGAAGAAACTGGGATCTTCGACATGGCAGCTCCCAGCCATCCTTCAGATTCCTTTAAGGAAGCTGGAACACGTTCCAATCAAGAAAGAAGCACAAGAGGGAGAAAGGAGACAATTTAAACATTAGAACAATACCATTTAAGACAACATATACTGTATACTGTAACATAGCTACTATTTCTAATGATGGCATTAAAAACCAAAAATTACAAAAGTATTTCCTTTGTCTCCTTTTTAAACTTGTGTTCATAATCTGAGAAGTGTTTTT
Organism: Laterallus jamaicensis coturniculus; assembly: GCA_022605575.1. Lineage (NCBI taxonomy): Eukaryota > Metazoa > Chordata > Aves > Gruiformes > Rallidae > Laterallus > Laterallus jamaicensis. The sequence continues at coordinate 644,295 of JAKCOX010000013.1, read as the reverse complement.
TCTTTCTGGTGCTTGTCACGTCCCATCAAGTCATCATTAATGCACACAATTTTTCCAGATAGACACAAGAATGGGTAAATAACAAAAATGTCAGTGTTCAACCTAAAAAACCACCAGGAATGCCCTCAGCTTTAATCCTGTGACTTCAAATCCTGTCAAGATACATTCCTTTCAAGAAACATCTCAACTTTTGAAGCATATACTGATGTCCTCACTGCCACTTTAAACAGTTCAAAAATTAAATTTTAAATTAACAAGAATTTTTAAAAAACATTTTAAAATTAAAATATTATTCCTGGCTCCAGTTAGGTTGAAACATCCAGAAAGCCTTTTTCTTCAACACCACAGTAATCAAGAAATGTTGCAAATGTTAACCTTTTTTTAAAAAAACAAAATACAACAAACCAAACAAAAAACAAAACCTTCCAAAAAAAACCCCTGAACTCACAGATTACATAACATGAAAATTCAGTTTCACCTTCAAAATGGTGTCGCATAACATAAAGCCGAAGAGACAGCAAGGAGTTCAAAAGACTGAAAAAGCCTCCCCAGGACTCTATAATAATGAGCCATACCATCAGAAGAATATCTATCAGAATTTTGATGATTTCACACATATAATCAATTTATTTAGAAGATGCTTTCCTTAAAAAAAGAATTTAAAAGTCTTCCTTCTTTTTACAACGTCCTTAAGTTAAGGGATGAAGAATTACAAAGTCTATATATGCCCTAAATAGCAGAAAGAAAATTAGTCTGCTGAAAAGTCTTAAAATCGTCCCCAAAGTAATAAAACCAAACTAGGTGACTTTCCTTTCTACGATACGATTTCATGTTCATCTTTCAGTATTTCAGCTTGTAATACAAGGAGTTCTGAAGCACAAATGAAGTATGAACAGTTTTTCATAAATACTGAAGGAAGCCATGAACATATCAAGCATTTTATTTTAAAGATGTTTACTTTCTCCATCAACATTTGAGCCTGTTTATAACATCATAATCTAGAGGCTGTTAAGCACACAGCATGAGTATATATTCTATGCTTCTTTTACTTTCTAATCTCTTGAATTAAGTTATCTACAAAAGTTAGTTTGAGATTACCTGTATTTATATAGCAAAACACACAGCCTGAATCTCTAAAAATGTAGTACGTAAAACCAACTCTGAACATAATTCAAGAGCACAAGCATTCCTGAGAAAGAGAGAGGCCACCTGCAATACAATACAGGGGAAAGTAAACAAGCCGATGAAGCAGTGCTCCTACTTTTCAATAGCAGCAACTCCGACTCCATCTTAAGCCTGTCATCATTCATCCCTAACTGAATGGGGACTACATACTGTAGCAATTACTCTGTTTCACCTAACACTGAAATTCAGTAGCATTTCTAGACACTAATAAAATCTGCCACCAAAATTTGGGATTTGGAGCAGTGCTTGCTGACTTCCCTGCTAAGATATTATTAAGTTGCATGAACAGCAAATCGACCTGAGTCTGTGAATCCTACTAATTTAGAAGCTGATAGTACATCTGTGAACACAGCATTGTGTCCATGTTGACCATACCGATCATGAAAACACCGAGAGAAAAATAGAATTAAAAATCTATAGGCATAGAAATGCTATCATTTAACTAATACCTAACTGACAAATACAACATCATTACAAGAACAATGTAAAAATCTCCAATGAAGATTCATCTGTGGCCACACAGATGTTACAAGGCTGCCTTTCGTATGTTCACAACTGACAAGGAACCTCATAGTGCTTAATGCAGCTTTTTAATTAATCTTTCCCACCACCGCCGAAAACTTAACATGATTAACTGAGGTCATACTCCAGACAAATATTTGTATCTTATTCCATAAAATGAAATTTTATACGTGAAGAATAATGCTCAATGACCAGAATATTTCTGGTAGTCACAATGACAGAAAATGCATCGCCAAGTACCCGTATTCACCCTCATCTGCTGAGATATTTGTTAATGAATTCAGGGCCATTGATGTCATCAATTAGACTGGTATAATGAATCACAGTGAAATTTTAATATACGATCAATTTCAATTTGTAGATCTGCCCTATTTTCACAAACTGTTCATTTGGAGTTTTAATCATACTTCCCAATCATTTTAAAGTGCTGCTCTTGTGCTATGTGCAAAATCAACCAAAGAGGAATGGCGATTCTGGCCTCGCCAAAAATGCTGCAAAAAAAGCAAAGGAAATCAAGAGGAGAAATATATTTTTTCTTCTGATATTATAATAACCAGTGTATAAAATAAAATCTTCTTTGAGAAAAAGCGCTGCAGACAGTGCTTTGTAAGGCTGTACAGACTTAGCTGCATAACAACACTGAATTAACTCAAAACCAATGATTTGTGTGAGCTTTCCCTTCTCATTTTAAGTAAATTATTAGTTATCTTTCAGGTATTCTCTTGTGTTGCACTAACAATAAAGCCTCGTTCACTAAGGATCACCTTAGTGTAATTTGTTAAGATAACGAAATGATGTTAGTGAACATTATCATTTTAACACTGGCAACCACAAAACAGTTACATCATACAAACACATCGCCTGCTTCTGTGATCCTTCACCACTAAATTTCATTCAGTTTTGGTTTTGAAACACAGATATTTAAAAATCAAAGTTAATACACAGACCTCTGAACAGGTTATGCCAAAGTAAAAACATTTCTCTTGTTATTCTGATATGTCAGAGGTCTCTTCTAAGACGGCACAGGTTAAGGAGAAATGGTAACAGCTGATCTGCCACAAAATTCTCCAAGTAGAGAGACAAAAATGGACTGCACTTCTAATTTCTATCAATTTAGTTGTCTTCACTGTTACCTGTATTTTAACATAGGCCACATTTTCAGACGTCTCATTAGGTATGACTGACTTCATTCTACACTATGTTGCTATCTTGCAGATCTAAGTCAGTATTCTTCAATAAAATGTCGACTGGCCAAAAAGGATCAACATACCGTCTTGAAAACACGTTCATAACAATGAATTTGGTTTTCTGTGTTTTATATGTGAGTCATTATTTCTGGATAGAAAAATATTTCAGCGTTTTTCTGAATAGAACTCTTCCCTGCTTTAACGTTAGACAGTATGGCGAGAAGGTAATTCCAAATTAATCCTTCTTCACAGGAAAAGGACAATCACAAACCATAAAAATAAATCTCGCACCCCCATCGTTCCGGCAACTTCCCATGATCGCAGCCATAAGCCTTCTTCCTGCTGCCCTCTCTGATAAACCTGCCGGCCTGGCTGCCTCTCTTCCCATGCAGGTCTGATGCGCGAGGCTGCTGAATGCAGACACTGTACTGCACTGTGAATGGACAGCCAGGTATTTTATGAATGGAGCGGATCACGTGCTCCCAGCACCTCCCCGGGCTGATATTTCCCACATAACTGTGTCAACAAGCAGCGAACAGCACATATTAATACAGCAGGTCTCGGAGACCTTCCTCTGCCAGCCGCTGGCTGCAGGCTGGTCCTCAGCACGGCAATAGCAGCCCCGGGCACTCTACAGGGCAGGTTTCGCCGCAGGTCAGCGGCGATGACAGCTATTTTTTTTTTGTTATTTTTTTTTTATGAATGGAGATTGTGGTATGCAAATGAGAGCGATTCACAAAAAAGGAAACATGGCGGCGGCCCCGGCTCCCGGCCCCGCGGGCGCCGCCGCGGCTCCCGCCCAGCCCGGCCCGACCCGCTCCGCGCTCAGCGCCGCGGCCGGTAGCGCGGAGCTCCCCGGGCTCTGCTCCCCCGCGGGGCTCTGCCTGCGCTGCTCCCCGGGGATCAAAGCGTCGTGTTTTGGGGAGCGCGGGGAGGGTGCGCAGGCAGAGCCCAGAGGAAGGCAGTGAAACGGGGACGGGTCTCCGGTGCGGGATCTCCGTTGCCGGAGGAGAGCCGTCCGCACCCTGTCACCCGGGCCGCTCTCCGTCCACCTACCGCTACCTACCAACACAACGGGCGCAACGCTCCCTCCCCATCGCCATGGCCGCGGCCGTCACCCTCATCATTCATAAAATCAGCCTGAGCCAGCACCGACACCGCAAATCGTAACGCTGTAGCTCGGGGACTGCAGCCATCAACCATAAACTTCCCGATAATAGGAAAAAAGTTTCAAAATACTCTAATATTTGTCTTCCAATGCCATAAAGAGCTCCGATCGTTTTCCGACACGTATTTATCGCCTCCGACTCAAAATGTATTTCAAAGACAGATAACATGCAGGGGGATACAGCCGCACACACACATTCTCCTCCGGATTTCCTTCAAACCAGGCACATAAAAATAATAAGAGGACCTTGAACTGTCCCCTTCCTCTTATTTTATTTAAAAAAAAGCCCCAAGTGCTTATTAAAAGACGGGGTGGGGGGAGGCTTTAGGGTAGGTTTAAGCTGTATTTACACTGACTGACTCATCCAATTAAAATTCAGGAGCAGTTTCCTGCAGGATGAAGCTCCCACACACTAGTTTCCATGTGAAATATCTACAAGTAATAGGATATTATCAGAGGTGGTACGTGCCGATACCTCTCCGGGCACTCGAAACCCATCTTCTCCCTCCAAGACACCATGGTTACCTGCACCGTTTTCTGCCGGGCTTTAATTAAACCACGCTTCCCTGGCCGCTGGCTCGCAGCCTTTCTAAACCGAGCTCCTTTCACAAAGGGAGAGCTCCTGGGCTCGCATGTTACGCGAGCAGAAATGCGCAGTACGCGCACGGAGAGGCCAGGACACGTACGTGCGCGGGCAGAGGCCCCCGCGGGTCGCGGAGCCGCGCCGAGCCCCAGCCCCCAGCCCGATCCCGGGGCGGAGGGGAGAGCTGCCGCGGCAAGGGGGGAACGGCCGCTTACTCGTTGTTAGAAGTCGCCGTCTCTTCGCTCATTTTCTCCTCACCGCGATCCGACAGGGAGACGGAGCAGCAGGGACGCAGCCAGGGCGCAGCCAGAACTCACCAGAAACTTCACCATTGTTACCCCCCCGGTCTGCCGCCCCCGGCCAGGGCACGGGCAGTGTTCGGAAGTGAGGGAGAGGGAGGGGGAAAGGGGGTTGGGGGGACGACGGACGCGGTCTTTATCCTGAAAACACGAAATCCTGTTGTCCGGCGCTGGAGTGTATTTCCCCCTGTCTTTAGAGATGATGATGATGAAGGTAGTGGTGGAAACAGTAGCGGCAACAACCACGGTTCTTCTGCTCTTGAATTGCTCGCAGTTAAACGGGAACAGAGTGCCGGAGACAAGGGAAGGCTCCCCGCCGCAAAAAGCTGCACCGCACCGTCCTCCCGCTGCAGCTCATCTCCCACTGCAGCCGCTTTCGCTGGTACCCTCCTCCTCCTCCTGCTGCTGCTGCTCGGCCGCCTCCCTGCCCGCCCGCCTCCCGCGCCCAGCCGGGGCAGGCGGCGGCGGCAGAAATTCCTCCAGACACCGGAGCCGCCACAGGCCGGGGCAGGCGGGGAGGGGGGGGGGGGGGGGGGGGGGGGCGGTGTGTGAGAGGGAAGGGAGGGGGCAGAGCGGCTTGGCTGGGCTCTCCCACCCCCTCCAAAGCGACGCCGAGCACTGCGGAGGGAGGACGAGCCGGCCCCAAGGAGAAGGCTGGTGACGGGGGGAGGGAGGCGTTTTAAACCAGCCTGGGGGTGGGAAGGGGGGACGGAGGAGAGAGGATGCGTCACGGCTGTTTGTGTGAGGAGAGAGGAGGGAGGGGAAGAGGAGCTGCCAGGGCAAGAGAGGACTTTCCCCCCCACCTCGGCTGCAGGACGAGGGGGTGAAGAGGGAGAAAACCCGCGGGGAAGTTCAGCGGCAGCCCTCCCTCCCCGGCAGCAACTCCATTAGCGGCCGCCGCCGCCTCGGCTCCTCACAGCCACCTCCACCCCCTCCTCACAGGAAAACTGGGCGGAAGCGTTGACTTCAAGCTCCTTCCGCCGCCACAGCTTGATCCAAAATAACCACGGGGGAAAGGGAGGAGGGAGAAGAGGGAAGAGCGAGGAAGAAAGCAATGCCCGGCGCCCTCCCCGCGGCGCCCGGCGGCTGCCCTGCGCTCGAGTTCCCTGAAAGTAGTTCCCTCCCCCTCGGCGCTGCCTCACGCGCTTCCCGAGGAGCCGCCGCACACGCACGCACGGACGGCGCCGCGGAGGGATACGCGAGCTGTCCCATCCGCGTCCTTCTTTCTGCTCCGAGGGCGCGGGGCAGGGAACCTTCGGGTTGCTGTGGAAGTTGCTCCTGGCCCGGGTCCCAGGCGGGGCCATCAGACCAGCGGTGCCGCGCAGACCCTCGGGGTTGCCACCGTGGGGCGGCCCGAGGTGTGGTGGGAGCGAGCTGCTGGTGTAGAAGAGGCCCGGCCTGGCGGCGGCCTGCAGCGGCCGGTGGGCTCGGGGCGGTCGCGGCTGAGCGGCGGTAGTTCTTAGCGGGGTCGCTCCCGGGCGCCTCCGCTGCCGGCCGAGTTCCCGCTCTTGTGCTTTTTTATTTTAAATGTAAAGACGAGGTGTGCGGCAGCTTCTGAGGAGCGCGGGGGACAGCCGCGTCCCGTGGCACCGGCCTCTCCTGTACAGCCCGCCGTTAGCCTCCGCGTTCAGCAGGAATGCGCCGTTACGGAGGACAGGGTGGCCAGCCGCGGCCCGCGGTCACGTTAGCCTCAAGATATCTGCTCTGCTTTGGGTGATGCCGTGTGAGGCTGTCACCTGCATAGCACCTCTGGAGATGCGGTGCGCGGCTCCCCACCTCCCTCTGAAGGGAGCACGTTTGTAGTTAGTTCCTGAACTCTCGGTCTGGGAGCGGTTCTAAGTAAGCGACGGCACGAAACCCCGACCCGGCCTCTCGTAATGCACGCTGCTAGGGAAGCATTTGTAGTTGGTCCAGGTAAGCACTGAGACCGAGAAGCAGCAGCAGCAGAGCCCAAATCCCTTTTCAGGAACTTAGGTGGGAAACGCACTGCTTGGTCTGATGGAAAAGTGGAGCGGTGCTGCAAACCCTGAGGACTCAAAAACCATGAGTCAGACCATCAAGTAAATTAGATTATAATAAAGGGTTGTGTTGTGCTTTTGTCTGTCCGTTGGGTTTTGATTTCTTCCTGCCTAGTCTTTGTATACGTGCTTGCCAACTGATGTATCGCATTGTCCAAAATTTATGGAATAAAACATTGTGGTGCTACTGTGACAGACATCACTTTCCTCATGCACATTTATTATCCCCGGTTTCTTGTGTACTTTCTCACTTGTTACAGAGCTGCTCTCCAAGAGCCTTCTCTGTCAGTTCTCATCCCAATTCAGCTTTTCCTGTAACTGCGGAATTTCTTCCCGAGACTGGCGGTGTCATAGGAGCGGCGATGAGCTGTTCTCTCTTCCTGTTTGAAAAAGATGGGACGAGCTCCCTTGGCAGCAATAACGTGTCCAATTCCCACACTACAGTTACTTGGCTGTTTTTCCCAAGGAAGGGAGAGACTGGAACATGGGAAATCAGGAGAAGGGTGTTTTCACCATTTCAGGGGAACCTGGAATGCCGCGCATCATCGGAGGCCAGGCTACAAACTTGCAGCATCTGTTTGAAGGCATGGAAGCAGGGCAGTATTGCACTTCTCAAGGGTATTTGTTAAGCAAATTCTTCCTTTTCACCTAAGGTTCCAGTACAGTTTGTCTACATGTCTTAACGATGTCCAGAGATTTTTCTTGAAGACTTCCTTTTCCGTTATGACACAGAACTGTAGGAAGATGTTGCAGGGAGGAAAAAACATACGCAGTTTCAGCCAGGTTTTTATTCTGAGGGGTGGTTTAGTTAATGGATTTTAAACACTAATGTTGGGGGTTTTTTGCCATATAGCAGGCAAAAAAAAAAAAGGTGTGTTTTGTTTCTAGATAGTTTATGTACCTTGCTGTATTATTACGGACTGAAATTCCATGTTTCTGTAAGAGGGCTCTACCATAGGTGTGATGTAACAGCTACAGTAAACTGCTACCATGCTACATCTCAAACCTGCCATACTAGTCCCCGCTTCCTTATCCAGGAAGCTTTCAGAGGATGCTTTCCAATTGTTTTGTGTAAACTTTTTTCCTAAACAAGCACATTCAGAAATGGATCAGTTATTCGTGGCACAACCTCATCCAAATGCTAAAAATATATTACAACCACATTTTTGTACCGTTTCACAATTCACATGAATCAAATCAAGGGTTTGATGGGACCCCCCTTCAAGTGTTTTGAAACTCAGCTGTGGGGGCTCAATGTTAACTCTACTGAGCCATGAGAATCCTTTCAGAGAATTTCCTGTCTTGTGACAGGCAGATAATGGGACTTCCTGCTAATTTAATTCACATTTTCTACAGGCTTCAGAATTGAAATTTTTAGTATTCTGTAAGCTAATAGTTTTCTTAAGATAAGTTGATGAATGTGACCCTGTACAAGAATGCTCAAGAACCAGCTCAGTTTGTCAGATGGTGGTATAGTTCTTTTCAGATGCACCTGGAGAAAGGGACACGATGATGTCAAGAGAGAGCATTCGCCTGGGGATTTACTTCAATTCCTTAAATATAGTTAATGTAAAAAATATTTTCATCATGGAAATTCAATAAAATGCACTGTTTTCTCATATACAAAATAAATGTAAAATAATTTCAGTCTCCTGAATGTTTTCACTTGTGTCTTTATGGTTTTTTGGGGTCTTCATACATTCTCTGCCTCTTTTCCTTCTGATGTTCCAGGTTTTACAATTTAAATGTCCTGACTTGAAATCTGGTCTTCCTGTATTTGACTTGAAATGGTAAGTCTAAAAATGAAAACTTCAAATACTCATCACCAGAGCAGCTGAGGTGTACTCACTCATAGGTACTGGGACGAGTCCTTAGTTAAGTGAAAAGATATGCCCATTATAGAATAGGATGATTTGGGTTAGAAATGATGATGTTTTACTTTGCTTTTGATGTTTTCCTGTATCAGATACCTACTTTTGTTGCACTACAATACCCAAATAGCACTGCTTCTCTGTAACCTTTTGATCACTGTGGACATCTGAGGTGCAAGCATTCTGTGGCCTTGCTTCCAGAGACTCTTTTAAATGAGAGAGGGAGGCAGCCATTCCTGCTAAAGGGAAAATTAAGGCAAGGTACGTTAATTAGGAAGTCACATAATGTACAAGGAGAAATCTATGTAAGTGTAATAATAATAATCTGTGTTCTGAATTTCCTTGTTTTTGTGCTTTGCACTCATGTATGCATCCCAAGCTCATCAGCATTTGTCCTTCTGTGACTAACACAAGTCTTAAAATGCTCAGTTAACCAGGAGTAATTGTGATGAGGCAGCAATCTGCTCTGTTACAAAACATATTTCCTTGACTGAGTGGGGCTAAAGCATTTCTCATCTACTACTACTGAGCGTAGAAGCCAGCCTGCATTTGACCCAATATGCCTGTTCACCATTCCTTGAAATATTTCCGCGGGTGTCTGTGAATGTCTCCGGGGAAAGGTGGTCGGGAGTGGCCGTGGAGTGTACCAGGACTCAGTGTGCAGCAGTAGAATTATATATAGAAGATGCATTAGGAGGGTTAGGTTGCATAATTCTGATTGGCATGGAATTCACATCTTAAAATCCGTAATAGGATCAAGTGGAAGTTAAGTAATGCCACCCACATTAGTAAGTCATTGTGGAACTTAAGTGACCAATTCTTACTTGAGATTTTAACTCCTAAATAAGAAAGCTTTGAACTCTGCCTCAACAACAGTGATGCTTGTATTTGTATCCAGATGCTGGTGATAAATTCACAAAAAATGGCAGGTCAGATGGGTGTTCTCCCATTTTGAGGGAAATTATTTGAGGTCATTTGGGAATTTCTGCTCTAATAGCTTTCATTCAGAATCCTAGCATGAATTAAACACTGGGTGGTCACTGCACACATATTAATAAGTATTTGGCTAAACAGAGCTGATTAAATGTATATTAGCATTTCAGCAAAGTCAGATTTTGTTAAGTTCTAGCCAGGAATCCTGTTCTTGCATATAGCATAAAAAAAGTTATTTGTTCTGCTTGATGCCACTGTCTCAAAAAATGTTTTCCAGCAAGATTCAAAACCATGTTAGAGTCAAATCTGTATCATTTCCAGCATATTTGAGATGTATCTAAATCATCAGAATATCCAAGTTCCAGGAATTATTCTAGTTACAGACTTGCAATAACCTAGAACTAGATAGAAACAGTAGTGCTTGCTGCTACATCTTGGAAAGATGGAGTGACACAACTTGTGTGTTTTCAGATGTGTCAGTGGTTGTAACTTTGATGTGGCTGATGTGGTTGTGCACACCAATTGCAGTGGCAATCAATGGTGTCAGTTCAGTAGCTTCGTTCTGCTCATTCTGAATATGCTCACAGGATGCCTTGGGGTAAGTGTGTGTGTTTTTTGTGGTACCTTCTATGCCATAAGGTATGGCCAGCTAGGGCTGCATTGCCACCAAAAGAAGCTGCCTCACCTTCCTCTACCCTGCTCCCTTCCCTGTCTTGCACCTTAGGTGGCCCAAATATTTCTGTGTTCAGCAATGGGAAAATCACCCAGAATAAAACTAGTGTGGGAAATAAAAACTGATTAGTCAGTATTTCCAGTTAACAGTGCAACTGGATAACCACCCAGGCCTGTCTGAGAATGGGTAACATGGAGGGAGGAGTGAGAGGATGGTACCATTGCAAAACTGGTTTTTATGGACACAGTGGAAATTGGTGCCAGCCTAAAGTGTGGCTTGGTAAAATATCACAAAATCTGGATGAGTAAAAGGAAGAAAACAGATTCTAAGTACACTGAAAATGATTACAATCTCATTTGCTAATGTTTATATTAAGAAGTAAATATTCTGGTAAGAACACACAAAAATCTTATTTAGAATCTAATTCTAAATTTAGTACAATCTTTCATATGTTTCTTTCATTGGACTTTTTGGCCCATCATCATCAATAGTCACCCAGAAAACTGGGCTTCAGGAGGTCCTCCAAAGGGAAAGTCCCAAATATATTCAGAAATTACAGTGGTGTCTGCTGGCCAGCAACTGGGGGCCGATTCATTGCAGTCATTTCAGTCTGTATAAAATAGGAACCGGAGACACGTTTCTGTTCCATATGCAGAAATGTGTTGTCGAGGGGAAACTGTGGTCTAATGCTCTGAACACAGAACGACCCGTCAGCAGTTCTGCTTCTCCTCCCATCCCCACCACCCTGGCGTTGTGCGATCTTTGGCAATTCATTTAAAGATCTGCGGCGTGACGGCACGATTGAACAAGAGCTTGCAATGTAGTTGAAGAGATTTCAGCTGAGACGCTGTGGTCAATTGTAGTCATTTTGGGGCACAGCTGGGAGATTAGTTTCAACCCACCACTGCAGGGAGTTAAAGCAAACCCGTGTCTCTTGCAGTAAAGCGAACAAGAAGCATTTGCACCACTGTTTCATTTGTTCAGCCATGAGGAAGTAGGTTCCTACATCACTGAGCTTCCATGGGAGGACAATGCTTACTCCACCCTGATTTCTCTCAGTTCTAGAGATGAGGATGGAAATATCCACTGTTTTTTTAAAGGTGCCTCAGAGATTAAAATGGATACATAACACTTTCAAGCTTTTCCATTCCAGTAGAAGCAGAAAGGAATCAGAAATGGCTGTGCAAGGTCTGAATAGCATGTAGCTCAAGCTTAAATGAATGTTGCACATAGTTTTCTCTTTAGACTGCACAGCACCAGGACTGTAGAGAGAGAACCCGCCTTGCACTATTTCAGGCACCCCGTTACTCCAATACCCTCTTCCACCGTGTTTGTTATAGCCATTTTATTGAAACTGTTTCATTTAAAAGAGCATTAAAATCTGAGACATTCTGTGTTGTGCTTGTTTCTTTTCCTACAGATGGGTTCGTGCCACTAACCAGTGTGACAGCTAAGCTGTATGTGCCATTATTTCTAGGAGCCACACAGAGTTGTGCTAAATTAACTAATGGCGTGATTATAGCATCAAACAAATTTAATTAAATTGTTGTATGTGCATGCTGCCTCTTGTAGAAAAGCTTCACCTCAAGAGAAGGAGAGCAAAAATTTAAAATAGCAATATAAACTAATTTAAAATTCAAGTATCCAGTATAGAAGGTTTTTTTGGGTGTTTTTGTGTCTATCCTGAATGTTTCCATGCCTCCTCCTTTACTATGAAGCTAATTCATCCTTTTATTAAAGGAATCACTCTCTTCTTAAGTAATGGAGATCTCAAATATTGAGAATTGCAATGTACCTCAGATCTGGGCTATATTTAACTCCAATTGCTTGAGAGATTATTCTTTTGCTCCGCAATATCTTGAAGCAGGAAGTCCTCTGGCCTACTTCCCCAATTCAAGCTCATCATGTGTAACCCTAGAAACTAACACTGCCTCCAGTTACCAGCGCTCAGACTAGGATGTAGGTTTAGTGACCAGTTTAGACCAGACACTCAATTTTTAGATGGTTAAATGAACCCTGCTTATGAGCACTTTCTATACTTTAAAGCACGATCAGTCTAGCAAATTGGTATCGTACTCCAGGGTCTCTCAGATCCCGAATTGCTCTGATGTGTCTCAGCTGAGAAATCAAACAAGGTCCTGATTAGCAGTGTTTATTAAAAGCCCCATGGCACTTTTTGCCCGAGCTGACTGTAGATGGGTAATCACATCCACAGTTACATAATGAAGATAAACATTTCACGGCATTATAAACTCTCCTGCTGTGAAGCATAAGCCACCCACCAACTGCCTGATTTTAGGAAGAACCCTCTCTATTACATAAGTGTTCAGTATGGGGGTTTCTTGCACCTGCCTCTGAAGCATCTGGTACTTGTCACCTTCAAAAACAGGATTTGAGACTCGATGGACAACTAATCTGAGCCAATCTGGCAATTTTTATGTAACTGAAGGCTCTTTGTGACAGGAGGACGTGTCATAGTTCTTGCTGATTTATCTGCTGAGTTCCCAGGGCTGTTTAAAATGTGTATTGTATGTTCTTCCTTAAAAGTTCATTTTTAAGCTGCTCGATACAAGGCAATATTGTAGGAATCTCTATACAAATGTGCAGTCGAGTGGGACTGTATTCATATGTGTGATTGTGGGTGACTTTTAAGTACATTTCTGTTCATGAGGCGGCAATGAATTGCTAGCAGAGAAAGTGGGAGTACTATTACATAAGTTGGAGCTATCCAGGATATCTTTAACTCTTTAGCTTTGTGTGTTTTTCCTTTCTTCACGGAAAGGGCAAAACAGGTGTAACTATTAAACATTGTCCGTATCTCACCCTGGATTCAGCTCCTCCCTGTGGCATGTAGCCAGTGTGGATTCCCGATTGCTCTTCACCAGCAGATGACACAAATGTTACCAGAACGCCGGTGAAAAGAATTTGCACCTATCTGTATCTGTATCAGGGGATTTTACCATTTACAGGAAGAAAAATTTTACATACCTTCTATTGAAGTAATGGCTTTGATTTCAAAGCAGTCTTCATCTCCTAGACAGGAAACCTTTCATGAGAGGTTCTGGGGTGGTAAATGCTCATGTTTAAATCAAATTATTTTCTTTGGAAGCCCACATCTAAATCTCACTGATGACTGAGAATTAAGGACATGCATAAATCAGTCTTGACCACTTTGCAGCTGTAGGATAGCATGGCTTGCCACCTGTATTAAGACACCTCTAAGCATTTCCTAAACAAAAGCCTCGTAGTGCACAGCAACATAGCGAAACATTTTATTGTGGGATATTAACAATGCCATATCTAATTGAAACACAGTGCTCTTTAAGTAAAAAACTGGCAGCGTTAGATGCTGCATAGATGTTCTTTGGCACTGATGTTTAATATTTTAAACGTCAGATTAATCTGAAGCCCTCCAACCAATAGACTTCATGAAAAGCTCTCCAAACATTTTCATCCATCACTGTGGGTTCCAAATGTATCGTCTCTTTGTCTTTTTCCTGGTTGCACTGATTGCAACTGTCACTGAGTCACACAGCTTGCTTTGGGCCCGCAGCCAAGTTGATTACAACAACAACTTGTGAACCATAAAAAGGTAGTCTTCAGATCTCAGAGAGAGCTGAATTATAAAGAAAAAGGACATGCTAAATCCATCTGAAAAACAGTGGACTCAAAAAAAGTGTTTTTGCATCATTCTCATTATGTTCTCAAGAAAGAAGATAGTTATCAATGGTGAAATTAATTCTTTTGAGACATCACAGGCAGCTACAAATGTAAAAGATGTGGAAGCTGTCTGTAACCTGTCAGATGTTAAGTCAGCACCTGATAGCGCAAAGACTACGGACACAGAGCTTTAGGGGCAAATGGGCCAAACTGATTTCTGAGTTACGTTCAGAGTAATTCAGTGGGTTTTATTTCTCAGTAAAAGGACTGCTCACCAGCTGTCTAGGAATATTTGACATCTCCAGGGTATAAACAGTAAAACTAACAACTTTATTTATATGGTAACATTTATAGGGATAATCTTTATACAATGGATGGTAAACACACCAAGTAGGAAAGAGCTAAGCTGTTTTCTTTTGGGGAAAGTGCTATTATTAAAGCACTATTATTAAAAAAAGGAAAATGACAGCCTTTTGTGGATCACTGACTAAAATGTTGTCTCCCTATCTTCCACAGCACAGCACGGCTCACGTGCGTCCATAAATACCTGAGTTCCTGATGTTTTAACCCATATATTTTAATTGCATGAATTCAATGGGGGTTGGGTATATAGGTTAGTCTAGTGAAACACCACTTCAATTTAGAAATGAAGTTTTCTGTCTGATAAGGTAAAAGTATTCTATAAAGCAATAAGGAGCAGGACATTAATTTGACGAATGTGTCTCTGCTGACACGAGAGAGTTTTTCTTCAGTAATGATCGAACTTTGTGTTAGAACAACCCAACTTGTTTCTCCCCCATCTTCACAGTGGGAAGCTGTTCTATGTCATCATTCCCTAATTAGGTGAAGACATTGTAATTTCCAGCCTAAATTTATTCACTATCAGATTATACCCACGTGTTCTCATGACAACACTGTCTGCTAGATTAAATAGTTATTTCCCCTCCCTGGATGTATTTACAGTCCATCATAATCCCAGTTTCCATACTTTAGGTGAAACAGACCACAGTCTTCCATGATCTTCTCATATGCCAGGCTCTCCATTTCCCAGGCCAGTTGAATACCCCATTTTTGCAAGTACTTTAGCTTCGATTCATCCTTGAACATGAAACACAGGAAGTGTGCAGAACAGTTTGTGTGAGGAATTTCCAGAGCGCCACACTAATGGCATTAGTCTTGTGTCTCTGATACAGCCCATGAATGCATTTCTCTTTTTCTTTGGTTATAGTAGTTTGCTAGGTAAAATAGCTGTGTATACAGATAATGTATACACATCATTCTCCTCCTGAGTTGTTTCTCACCGAGGAGCTCAGATTTTATAGGAAAACTTTCATTCTTAGATTCTAAATGCGTGATCTTGGCCTTTGAATTTCACTTAATTTCTGTTACTCTGGTCCTCAAAGTTATCCGGTCTTTCTGGTGTAATATCCTCTGTTGTGATCACTTTGCTTTGTCAGTCCATCTCATAACCATGAATGTTTTCTGAAGACTGATCCCAAGAGCAGTGCGTGAGGGTGCTGCCTCTCCAGCTTGATGCTTCGCTTTCTACATTTGATGAGAAGCATCTGCAGTTTGTAAGGTGACATGGAGACCACTGCTTCATGTACTTTTAAATGAGATTTTAAGATGCATTTTGTAAACACAAGTTGAGACAAGATAACTGGGGGTTTTTTTCCTTTTTCTTTTTTTTGGGGGGGAAGGGTGCTGTGTCAAAGAGTAATCCTTATTCAAGGCCTTAAAGCTATTTTGGTTCATGACAGATCTCGCTACTCCCTTGGACTGCTAACATTTGCAGGCAATTCACTAGCTTATACGAGAGCATTTTAACAACTTCAGAACAATTAATTAAAAATATTAATATTCAGATTAAATATAAAGAAGTATAATCTCATTTTGATGCTTTGATTTAGAATTCAGACTAGAAGGCATCAGAAGACCTACAGCTTGTCTCCCTTTTCATCCAAATTTGAATAAAAAGTATGAATGTAAAACTAAAAACCTGTGTGAAAAAGAAGGTCGTCAGGTGGATTCAGATTCAGAAATTCACATGCATTTTGGAACAGTAAGGCAGAAACCACATTTACTGTTTCAGTTTAATCTGCAAATCACAAAGCTGCATCAGAATGAGCAACAATTTATATAATTCTTCACGGTTTCAGTATACAAGGCAAGACAAAGACTAAACTAACACCTACTATTCAGCTTTCCCTCATTTCTTAGATTGTAAACTGTTTGAGGTAGGGCTAGTTTTAAGATTATTCTGTTTCCATAGTGCTTAGAAAAATGGGCTCTTATTCTTAGTTGGCACTATTGTAGGAAACACCATTTCTGAAGAAGTATGGACAAAAACTGCCCTGTTGTCAATGAATCACGGATAATAGCAATGCTTTACATATTTCCTCTTAGCCTCCACATTCAGTAGAGATTTTTTTAAAAAAAATATTCTTCCACTGTAAATAACAAAGTCCATGCATTTACTGTACAAAGAGCAGTGTTCAGTTAATGTAATGATTAAATACAAATCACAAATACACAAAAAATTTAGTCAGGTTTTAGAAACTATTTTTAATTCTTTCCATCATACATGCAAGCTGCAACATATATGGTATGCCATTCCCCCACCTCTGATCTGTATAAGAGGAGAAAAGGATTTTAAACACTATTCTTGATTTTCTGAGATTGATTAAAATGCTTCAGCACAGCTGAATCGTGCAGGTGTAAATTGTCTGTGTGTGGGAGGAAGAGACAGAATTGCTTCTCTTCAGCCTGATCTGACTTACACTACAGCAAACAGCCTTTTCTCCTTCACGAAATGTGTGGTAGTCAAGAAGCATCCTGCTCCTCTTGTGATCTGGGGTACTGACAGAGTGTTTCCAGTTATTCACTTGAGATGGGAAATGCAGACAAGTACAATGCAGAACACATGGTTAGCAATGTGCTCTGGGTTTTTGGTGGAATTCTTCCATTGCTAAATCAGTCTTCTCTTAAATGGCTGTGAAGTGCCCTAGGTTTTAAGCTGTTTTTGTACACATGCACTCTCCTTCACAGACACACATGCGTGTATAGCCATGCACACATACACATGCGTGTGCACAGATGTGCTTATGTATGCATGCACATGTATCTCAGTTGTTCCTGAAAAAGGAAGCATTTCTAAAATAATAAACCTTATCAGACCTTTCTTCTGTGATATTCTACCTACTTGGCAGGTTTTGGTGGTGCTGGTGTCAGAGTGTCTGCGAGGCTCAAGGAACTGGGCTTCATCCTGCACCAGCCATTGAATGCGCACACAGAGAATAATAATCCAGTAGTGTTAGCAGACAGAAATGGGAGGCACCCACAACTATTATCTGTCCATTGCCTGGAGGTGGATAGAGAGGCTAGACTGTAAGTAAGGCACCTACACTGTATGCCTGAAGATACATGTTGTGTATTTTTTTTTCTGTTGTGATTTGCCCAAGGTTGTACTGAGGCACTGTGGTAAGACCATGAATTGATTACAGATCTCTTGATTTCAGTCTAAGACATTAACCTCACATTAGTTTCCTGCTGTTACTAGAAAATATGTACCCGAAAATGCTGTGTATCCGGGATTGCTGGGAACTGTTATTTGGCTGGACTGGCTGTGAATCAATTTAGAACAGTAAGAGTGGGCATACCATAAGTGGATTGGTAAAGCTTTTTGCAAAATTAAGAAATTTAAAAGCCCCAAGAGAGAATCAAAGAGTAAAACTTTCTTGGAAGTCAATGGAGAGAGTAGCTGATTGGCATATTTTATAGAGAACTCAAATCCACCTAGTGAGCAGGAGCAATTGTTAATGTAAATGCAAATAACCTTTGTTTTTTCAGTCACTTGACTAGAAGGAAATTTGCTGTTGATGGGACATAGACTACATGGAGAGCTGCAAAGGGTCATCCAATGGAAAATAGATTTTGAGGATGTTCTTTGGACTCATCTTTTTACATTCCTGTCAATGAAGTCCTGAGGTATCAACTCCTTGCTAATATGCCCTCCTGAATGAATGTAGTAATTACCTGCATTAAAAATAGCAAATAACATCTGAGCAGCACTCCAATAACCATAGTTCAGGTTTCAAAAGTGAAAAAGTACATGTATCTTCAGCAATCAGGAGGAGTCAAGCAAAACAGTCATACAGCACATTTGTATCTTTTATGTTCTCAGATCTCCTGAAATTGTCAGAAAAATTTTGCTGTGGTATCTTTCATGATGTTTATGGTCCGATAGGATAAATGGGATTTGTTAAAAGTTTTTTAAAGTCCAGGAATAGACAAACTGGGACAAAGAGACAGTGGAAAAAAATAATCAGTGATGGCATTTTTCTTGGTCTGGTGCTAAATCTTAGTATTTGCAAGCTTTTGAAGATCAGCTGTTGTATTTTGCAGTGGAGGACTTGGATGCAATACCTAGCAATAAGGTTTTTGCAGTTGGTTTTTTTGGGGGATGGTTTTTTTGTTTGTTTGTTTGATTGATTTTTTGTTGTTGGTGGTTTTAGTTTAGCAGTTATGGAGTTAACTTTGACCATAACAGCTAGCTTGGGCTTTCAAGCAATAATTCTGTACAACCTACCATTCCTGTGTGTGTTTTCAAGTGCTATGTCATATGAATCCTACTGTCAGGAATTTTCTCTCTCTACTCTAGTACTTTTCTAACGAATGCGACAAATATTCAAACTGCCAAATATGCATGTGTTTACATATACATTTTCAGTTTTGTCTTCAGAAATATTGTGTTTTGTGTGGTTTACAATGTTCTGCCTGATCTGAGAACATAAAATTATATTACTGGAGAAACACTAGCTAATAGCAGCCCAAAGTGTATATGAAATGTAAAGAAAACATATTCTTCTGGATTACAGAAAGCATGGTCTTTGATACCTACTTCTGCCAACCCAGCAGTGCAGGGACATTTCCGGAGGAAAGACATTGTTACTGGGAATATAAAGTTACGCAACACTCTGCTAACAAAACACTCTCTTGATCTCGTGATTTAGTTATAAGTTAAGGCAGCCCTGGAGCGATCTGACCTTGGGACCAGCAACTTCAAGACTTGGGGAATGTAAAAGGAGCAGCCTCTTACACTACTAATCCTCTGAACATTTCAACTGCTTTCAGCTAGGTTCAGCTAGGTCAGGTTGTTTTTCCTTTGTCCTTTAATCTTTCCACAACTCTTTTTCCTTCCCCCAATAACGCCAGTGCTGTTGGGTTTTATTTTATTTTCCGTTAGAAGCATAATCAATGGCTTTCAGGATTGGTGAGCAGCTGGCTTTTGCTTTGGAATGACCCCAAACTGTCAAACCATTACTGTCATCTGCTATGTTGGCCACGACCATATTTCACTGCTTTTATATATATGCTCACTCCTGCATGGACATTACTTATGTTAAATGAAACAAACGGAAGAAGCTTTGCCAGCTTCTTAATGGAGAAGACGAGTCTCTTGTGGTTCAGCTGCCTTACTCCCAGATCTTTCGTTTTCAAACCTGCCACTTAGTTTTCCACAGACTTTTGTCATTTATTCATGGATAAGGTGAAGAAATGTGAGGTCTGAGAGCTGGTACATGCTGTTGCTTTCTAAATCCCATAAGGATTCTTCAAGCACTGAATAGCAAAATTCTTAGGCAAGTCAAGGTATTGTAAATGAAAAAAATCAGATGCAAAAAATGCTGATATAAAATGATATACATTTATGACTAAAATGCTCTCATGGGATACAGAAACACACCATATATGCCGCTCTCAAATTACTCACAGGATTGCTAAAGAAGTCATCCTGCTATTCTTAGAAACAGTTCTGAGAACATTTCTTTTGCTGTACGATCGCAAGTAAATCCTACTTCATCTCAAAACCCACAGAGAGACTCAGAGGCCCTTTCTGTCCCACCTTCAGATTGATCAGAGTACCCCATTCCATGATTTTGGATGAATCACTGAGTCTTTTTGGGCAAGATTGTTGTTATCCCATAACTACCACCTGGATAATAAGAAATGATGCTATCTCTTACTGCTGACTGAATAATCACCAGCTGGAAAAAGTAGAAGCTGGTATCAGGAAATACACATACAGAAGGCAGGAGAGTCAATAATCATCAGCCAGTGTGATGAACTGAGCTGGAGTATTTTTCTCTAGCATCCCACAATTATCTTTATTTTTAATATTACATTTATAACAAGAGACTGATTAAGTGTACAGATACCCTGTGGAGGCTCTTTACAGAAATCGTGGTTCTCAGGCTGTACTTTACAAAGTGTGATCAATGTTTAAATTAAAATCCCTTGCCTGATCAGCTTCTCTGGAAAATAATATTTTAAGGAAAGATCCCCTATACAGGATATGGCTTCTTCTGCTCCCATTTGTACCCTCTTGAAAGCTCTTTTTCTAGATTTTAAAACTGTCCCTGACTTGGTGTCACATGTTTCTGATTTCATATTCTGTTCTTCCCATACTATCCATTTCCCAGTTTTAGATTTTCCTCTGTCTTCTTTTCTGCCCTTTTCTCCTGTGAATCATTCTTCCATGTGAACTAGACATCCTTCTTTTCCAAACAAGTGTGGCCAGTAACTCTTACATGGAAACAAGAATTGGTGAAAATTGGAGTAATACTCCTCAAAAATCTACACATTTTTGAGATTTTTTCTTAAGTTTTGCTGAAGCTGACCTCTACTTGGAACACACTTCTTCTGCAATATATTAGTGATTTAGTATATGGATTATGACACATGAATCTGTCAGGTTTTTTTAACACATCAGTAAACAAGCTGAAAGAGGAATTTTATCTTCACAAAGTACAGAAATGTCCACTAAGACAGGCAGAAATACTGAATGATCCCTTAGCCTTCCATCAGACTATTTGCATGAGAAAACTTTCCCTAGTAACACCATGCAATAGTACAGTGCAAAATATTCCTATGAGGCATCTGCTTGGGGTTTATTTTACCACTTCCATGTTGTGCTATTTTGGCATGACCATCATTAGGCTTTTGAGGTCTGAAACAACCCTACAATAAAATGCTATTTTTTTAGTATAGTTACAAAACACTCACAGCATGAAGTCCATCACTGCCTCCTCATACACCACAAGTTAGGAAATGGTGTGGGATCACATTTGCCTGTTGCTATTTTCTTAATGTCATTCCTGTTCCCTCCCCCCATTTTTTTTTTTTCATTTACAATCCTTGTATTTTCCGTAGAGAAGGGCGAGCTACCAGAAACCAACACACAAAAAGCTCTCCAAGATATATGAAAAAGAGATAAAAAAAGAGAAGTCTGAGGACACCAGTGTTAAGTCCTGTGAGAATTTGTCTGAAACACCCTCATAAAAAGTAACATGTGCCCAGCCTTCTTCCTGATTTGAAATGCAAGATTAGATACTATCTGAGATTAGAAAACACACAAAACCAAATCTACATATGCAACTAATTTAATCAAAGGGATGGGAGGGATGACTAGAACAGATCAAATACCAAACCCATACTTAGCCACAAGAAAAAGTGTGGAGCTGGGAGTGAAGAGGGTAAAAAATTTAGTCCATATGGTCTAAGTATTGATGTTCAACGCCTTTGTCATCTGCTGAGCACAGAGACATGCAACTGGAAGGATGGTGTCCTGGCCGAACTTTCTGATGGTTGATTTCCCCGTATTTCTGTTTAAAGAGTGATAAATCACCAAGGACTACTGCATAACGGTGGTTTCTTCTTACTCAAGGAAAGGCTTCCCCTCTAATTATAGCTTAATATAGAGTCTGTGGAGGGAAGGACAAGAGGGCATGGGGTGTTTCTTACTGTGCAGGATGATCTGCATGACTGTGGCTCCTAGAGGGGTGCTTTTAGCAGTATAATTTTTCTTTTGATCCTGGCAAAGATTCAGTAATAAAAGCACGTTGTCCTTGCTAGAGCCTTTGGGTCAGGGTAAGCTTCCTGCTGACGGGACACATGCACAAGGCAGTGCCGAGCTTGCCCAGGGGAAGTGGTAGGAGTTCCTGTGCTCAGGATACTGGGCCAGGCAAGCTCTAGAAAATGAACCTTGGAGTTATGGAGAGACCGATGAGAAGTTTTCCTACCGACCATAACTGTCTGCAGTATCCCAAATTCTCTTGGATTTTAAAATAAGGATTGTGAAACACAGGAACAGACCCTTTGATGCAGTCCCCCTGGGAACAGGAAGGAAAAGTGAACGGGGGGAATTGGTGGTTTTAGCTTTCAAATAGCGCTTAAAGAGTTGATACTGTTGTGATTAGTTGTCATGAGCTACAGCTTCAGCATGGAAGTTGTGCAGCATTGCTGCCAGTCTGCCTCAGGATTCAGGAGGATGGAGGGGCCATGGGTCCTGGCTGACTGGTGGCAGAGCACTGCCCAGCTGAGCTGTGAGCAGCATGGTGTTCATCCTCCTGGTTGTCTCATTGCTATTCTGGTGCTTTATCACATCTGCGTGGGACGTGTTTTTCCCCACTATGAGAAATAAATTTAACTCACAGTACTCTTATTACTCAAACGGGATGAGGCATACATGTTTAATATCAGTGCTGGCATTTTTGGAAAGCTTTGTAGATTATGTTTCCTGCTGTGTTCAAAATTCTCATCTGCTCAATAAAACAGTTTCTACCCCTGTCCACCCCCCCAGGCAATCACAATTGCCAATTTTCAAATCAAAATACTCCAGCTCTTTTGAGCTTCTTCCTCTTAGAAAAGGCATATCTAGTGCCAGTACTAATAAGCAGATCTAGTGCCAAGCTTCTGCTTGGTTCAGTCACACATTTTAATGAAACTTTCAGAACTGAGCTAAGCATTAAGCATTAAGCCCGCTTCTTCCACTATTCATGTTTTAGTGAATTATTCAGTAAGTGTAAAGCAATAATTGGCTACTCTATGTTGTGACAGAGACCCTCCCCCTCTGCTAAGCCACAAGTATGAATATTGAAGGAGCCGTTTAACTCAGACTTGGGTTGTTAATGCATTGTTACACAGATTTTTTTTCAGATGGCTGATAGCTGACATCTCCACTTATGGGCAAAAACATTTTAATCCACAAGAGGATTAAATATTCAACTGAAGTTTACATGAATTTTACCAGCAAATTCAACAAGATCAAGATCAGCTCTCAAACAAACCATTGGAAATCTAAGCAAATGTACTTTTACTACTCAGATTTGTATCAGTTCTGTGTTATTGGTTGTAGATAAATTGAGCCTGTGAAAGGGCAAGCATCTGTCATTTATTCCAAGAAAGGTGCTTGAACATACCTGTGATTTGCACCTCCTTACTTCAGTAAGAACTATATTAATAGCTCTGATGGGTGCAGGGAGCTATATTATGCTCCAGAGCAGTCTGATCAATTGTCAGTTTTTAGTTTCCAAATGAAAGTTGTGTTAGACATTCAAGAAAGAATCTATTTGCATGCAAAAGTCTAATTTTGAAAGGAACTCAAATTATTTAGAAATAACTCTGCTTACTAGGAAAATAAGCAAACCCCAAGCCGTGAAAACCTGAGGTAACAATTGTGTTTCCAAGCTGAAACTGTTCAAAGTTTGCAGGGAAATTTTAATACTGTCTGTAGTTTCATACAAGGTGCTTAAAGTGTTACTGTTGTAGCTTCAAATGTTTGCCCTTCCTTTGCATGAGTGTAATGACAGTTGGACCTACACTGATCAGAATAATTAAATCATATGGTGATAATACAGTGAATAAACATTACAAAGAAAATCGTATAATTTCTTTCATTAATTCTGCGTGGCATATTCTCTGCCTAAGTATAAGAATGTCAACGAAATGCATAAAACCCTATCATGCAAATATTACGCTTGTTAAATGAACAGAAACCTGATCATTTAATTAACAATTATCTTGCTGTATAAAAGACTTTAACTACATTTGAGCATATTAAAATACACAGTTAAATTTCCCAAGTTTCAAATCTACGTTTCATGCAGCAAGCAGGGAATAACTCTGGTTGGGTGTCATTTTATTATCCCTGAGCTTTTACTTTGTAGCAAAGGTCAGTCAGATTAGTTGTACTGTTAAGCCCAAAGTGTGACAATTTTAGGGAATCATTTGTGGGTGGGATATCTGTGCATATTTACCACTTTCCCTCTCAATGTGTGTGTGTGTGTCTGTACACTCATGCACTCACACACATACGTGCACCCAGCAGAAGACAGAGAGGAGTGTTGTGACTAACTTGTAAATAAGTAAACTGATGGGACACCCACATATAAAGAGAATGCTACCTTAGGGACAATGCAAAGGTTTTACCTATAGCTTTGCCATAACGGAGGAGTCTGAGTTGACTGCATGTATTTTACAAGGAGGATAGGAATGGTCAAATGTAGCCCCTCTTAAGGTAGATTTAGACAAGGTCATTGAAAGAGTTTGTGTGCTGTAGAGAGCTCATGCTCTCCGTTAACCCTAATTAGCCTGGTTTTCATGCTGAGGAAAAGAGAATCAGCATAATTGTATCAAGCGTGGAATAGCAGCTCTCCCCACTTAGGGACAGGCAATAATGCACTGAAAGTAGCACAGTTACCAAGGGTTTCAGGAAGTGCTTAAGTTTTGGTTAAAGGAAGGAAAATAGGTTAACTGATTTTATTCACAAAATAAAACAATTTCATCTGGTAAAACACTAAAAAACCAAAAGGCATTTCAGAGTTTCAAACAGTCTTATTTTGTAACTGAACACATTGTCAGCTATTGCTTGAGCAATTATGGAGCTTTACAATCCATGTTGTCCTATAAGAAAGGAAATATAGAGAGAAACGTTTTTCTTTGATACCTGCCAGAGTCTCCAGCTTAGTCACTCTTGTCTCCTAAAGAGCAGCACCTCACTGCTAATGTGTGAGCACTCATTATTTTTCAGGAAATTAATCCTACAAAGACTGCTGCTGGTGACATCCTTAGTTCTAAACAGAAACTTGCTACAGTACTGTCCTCTCGCAAGAGTCAAAGAACCAAAGCCAGGTTTTGGTAATTCAGTGACCACAGTATGCTCTGCACTTCCACATTGCTGTAAGTCAGTACAGGTTGGCTTTTGTTCAGTAATCCAAGTCTTCTCAGGTCTGGGACCATGAACATTTGAGTTTTCTTGGCAGTCAGAAACTGTTTGATATTTTGCACATGAAGGAATGACGATGATTGTGATGATGAGAACAACAACAATAATAACAACACTAATAATAGCAACAATAATACTAATAATATTGTTACTAATAAAGATAAGCACAAACATTCCAGCACTGAAAATGATTCCTGAGATGCATAGTGTTACAAATCTGAAAAGGCTGGAAGCTTGACTCCAGCCAAGCTGGACTCAGCACCTTCCTTGATGTTTTCCTAATTGACTTCCAGTTACAAGGCACTCTTCAAATTATTTTCTTCTCAGTCCTAGGCATTTTCTCGAGAATAATGAGCAGTGATCTTAATATCTCATAGTGCTCTTTCGGTATCCAGTGCTCTTTATGTACCCCTGAACCCTTGCTATTATCAGTATTTCATGCTATGGTTGTAAGAGTTAATTTAGAATATTTCTACAGTCCCTTAGAATTCCCTTTTTATGCAAAAGACATAGTGCTGCTAAGAGTTACTTTCAATAATGATCCTTTGATACTGTGAAATGTGATTTCCTTCCATCCACCTATTTTGTAAGTCAATTTATAGGAAGAAACTAATTTCTGACTCGTGTACTGACTACCAGGAGCACTGAGAGCTCAGAAATGATGCTACTAGCAAAAAATTAATTAAACAAGCATGCTTTTTTTTTTTAAAAACAGGATCCTCTAAAGCAACCTTAGCACTGATAACTGATTTCCAATCTGTTCTTCTTTTTTCATATGCATATAATCCTTTCTAAAGCCTAATTATTACGATTTTTGGCTTAAAGCAAGAAGACAAAGCTGCAAAATAAGTAACAGTAAAAAATCCTTTGTGTGTGAATTTGCACATACTTTAACCCAGAGAACATGTAATATGAACAGAATAATACTTGCCCTGGCTTTTTTTTCTTGAGGTCCTGTTTGCTATTGCTCTTTGAGTAATGATTTACACCTGAACTGACTGAAGGGAGTGTAAAATAGTACCTCCACATTTAGGAGGATTTTATACCCAGTTTAGGCTGGCATTTGTGCAATTTCTATGCGAGAAGAACAATGAGTGAAGCCTTTCAACTGTAAAAATGGATGGTTCAGCAAACAGTTTCTTATATGAGTCAGCCTTTCTCTGCTGAGGAGATTTTTTGATGTTAGTGAGTACACCATCCTGAGAAAGCATCCTGAAGAAAAGCTGTAAGGAGAGTAACTCCCACCCACTGCACGTCTACTTTGCGGGCAAAAAATATATATTACTTAAAGTCGATTTGTTTGGATCTAGCTGGGAGGTTATAAAGCTTCTGGACACATTCACATCCAGGTTAGTCTCGCTACAATAAAATCTGTATTTTCACATTTGTTGTCCACTTACATAATCCCAGCATGAGCAAGTAAATCTGTAGGAGAGAATGGTTTTATTCAATCCCTGATTTATCACTGGGACAAAGCTTGTTCTTTCCAGCCAATGTGAGCAGTTAGGCTGCTGAAGTTGTCTTTGCACAGAAATCCTAGGTCAAGGACTTCTACAACTCATATAGCATGAAAGGACTAGAAGCCAAAAGAAAAAGTTCAGAAAATGTTTTAAATGCTTTTTAGGGCCAGAGTTAACTGCTGACCCCTTGCAATTTAACTCTTTAGTTACAGAAAAACATTCTATAATTGTCGTATTTGTAAAATACTTTCTGGAATGACATCTGTGTGAATTGAATTCCCAAATCAATTGTTGCCTTCGTATGAACAAAACCCATCAGTTGAAATTGTGGCTTTTATTCTCAAATAGAAGTTTTCTGTGCAGGTCACAAAAAGTTCAATCCTAAATGAGAAACTTTTCAAAGGTTGTGTCCAATTACAAACCAGTAATTTAGGTCAGCATGACTGTGTGGCCAATTTGTAAGGCAAGATGATGCAAGGACTGGGTAACTGAGTTCACCACAGAAATGGTACTTTTTAAAAGTAAGCCTAATTTTCCAAGGTTTGTTATTTCTATATTTGTTAAAATTATTGATCCTAGTAAAGAGCACAGCCCAGCCTAAGATTCTTTGGTTTCTTATCTACCCTATTTACATAATTGGCAATGATCTGCATGTGCAAAGCAGCAAAGGATTTATTCACTGTCCTGTGTTGAGAGGCATCTGCCAGAACTGCCTGGTGTCTTTTAAAGTGGAGGTACTTTTTGATTAAAAAATTATTTACTTGATAAATTCCAGTCTTAATCCTACAAAGATCCATACCAACATGGAAACCTTTTAAATCCTCTGACATTTAATTTATATGCCAGGTCACAGACTAAAGTTGAACAAGGGTATCCATTTTGCTAGAACTCACCAGGTCCCTCATGCTGTACATCAGCTAGCAAATATGTCTATCACTCATGAATAGTTAATTACTGGGAGGGCAACAAATGTGGTCTAGCCAGTTTTGACACCCACAAAATTGCTTTATTTTTGTGCCCATGATGAATGGCACATCAAAAAAGTTGCTTCTATCTTGCATGGTTGGCAACCTACTCTGTACCTTGTTGAGTAAATATTGTACATATCTCAAGCCTACAAAATAAGCAGTTTTAAAAACCTCTTGCCTTACTACCTAAATAATAGTTGGCAGTAGTCATTAGGCTGAGTCCAGAGGAAGCTGTTTTTTTAAAGCAACATATCTGAACAAAATTCTTTTGCTTATATTCTGTGCAGTCTTCAGGGTAATATATTTTCAAAATCAAGTACTGATCATATTCACTGTAATAAAACTCAGGTGCCATAGAAACATTTCACTTGTTTATCTCATAATACCTTACAAAAATTTAAAGTTTAAGACCATTTTATAGCTGATTAAATTGAATGTGAGAAAGATAAAGTGACAAGAATGAGGCCATGAAAACAGCTAAGCAGAAGCAAAAAACAATTGAAGCTACTTTAGCTACATTCATGAGGGGTTTATATAATTTTGGATAGAAGAGACTCATACAGTGGGTTCTGCTCTGAGTTTTGGAATTTTGAGTTGTGATCTCAGCTGAGATCAGTCTCTAACTTATTCATGGCTATTTATACTAGGCTATTTTTTGAAGAATGAAAAGATACATTTTGTGTCTCATACAATGGCTAATACCAAATCATACTTGGAATCACAAGGAAGAGAGGATAGCTTAAGAAGGAGGTGAACACAGCTAAAAAAAAGTCTTTGTGTTTACTAAATTCTGGGGCTAGAATACAATCCTGTCCCACTAGAAGGTGACAGGTCACATTCTGCTTCAAATGACATGATTCTGGGAAAGAACTAAGAGTGGACAAAGAAGATACTTTTCATTCAGAGAAGTTAATGAACCACTAGTTAAACATCACATTTCAGGCAGAGATGAGTCTGACAAGAACATACCCACTTTCTCCCAGAGAGCTGTTTGTGCCAAGTCTTTGGAAAAGGGAAGGCTGAAGATGTTGCACCCACTGAAGCTACTCTGTGACCACCTGGGCATTCTCTTCATATAAAATCTATCAGCAATTAAAAATGTTTTATCTCAATGAGGTGCTGACCTGCTAAACTGGCCTGAGCATCGGTGTCTTCATATTACTGATGAGAAATTTAGAGGCTACTCAAACTATAACATCACATAAAGAAACTTGATATGTGGCCTTCATAAATCCAGTCTTCTATTTAAAGATGAAAAAGGCTTTTGGATTGATTAACCATGCCAAGGAGGGATTTGGAAATACCAGAGTAGAAACCTCTAGCATTGCTCTAGTTCAGAAAGATAATTGTTAAGTAAACAGAACTTTCAAAGCAAGAGCTTTGTTCTACATAGCAAATAAGCACTTATTCAGGCATGTAAATGGAAGAGAGGCATCTCAGGTATTTTCTGAAGGTAATTTAGGGGCACTTAGGACTCCTGATATGTGCTCAAGTTGGTACCCCTAGTAGATTTGTAGAAGTGGTCAAAAGAGATGTTGAGAAACTAGATAGAGGTTCTTCAGAGCTACAAAGAAGGCTGAAGATCAT
Organism: Laterallus jamaicensis coturniculus; assembly: GCA_022605575.1. Taxonomy (NCBI): domain Eukaryota; kingdom Metazoa; phylum Chordata; class Aves; order Gruiformes; family Rallidae; genus Laterallus; species Laterallus jamaicensis. The sequence goes on along the minus strand of JAKCOX010000013.1, from coordinate 615,119 downwards.
CCTGGAAATGCCAACATTTCTGGTAAGTGCTTCAGACTTATTTTTCCACTTTAGCCCTGGTAAAAGGAACTCTGATAAGTCCCATGTTTGAGGAACATGGGAAGATTCTTGATAAAGCAGATAAAGGATAATAGGAAAAATCACAGAAGAAGCTGTGATTCAGTTCAAAAGAACTGAATTATGAGTGTATATAATCAAAGTTTTATATTCAGAAAGAAAAGATGGCAAAGAAGAACATGAGGAAGTACTGGGAAGAGGATGCAAATGTTCTGGGGAATTACTGTTGCTCATTTCTCTTCCTCAGCTGGTTGGTCTGCTTTTGGGTGAATTACTGAGATGCGTCACAGCTTCTCAGTAATGTCTCTGTCGCTGTGGGGATTCTGCTTTAAGCCAGCCAACACGAGGCCACCTTCACAGCTGGGGCTTCATCAGTTTTTGGGTGCTGTTACTGCAGAAGGAAGTAATGTGGGTGTTCTTCATGGAAAGGATTAAATGCATTTGTTTTCTGATTCTCTAGTCAAAACACAGTGTAAATTCACTTGGGCAGAAGTGATATTACTTCTGGAGTCTACTTTGTCCTGTCCTCTCCCCTACCACGCCTTTTCCTGTTTGACAGCAGTCACTACCAGTTTCCGTGAATACTTTACAGAATGCAATTCAGATTTTTTTTTCCTAGGTGCACACTGAATATATTTAGAATAATCACAGTAGGAATTTCCTTCACCTTCTTTTTTTTTAGGTATTGTGGAGGAAGTGCTCTCACCTTCAAAATCAGACAACATTTGTCCAATGTATTTTTTAGAAATTTTGTCTTACATATCTGTAGAAAGAAATGAATTGCATAACTAGCTGAATTTTCTTGTTAACTATTCACATTTCCAAATTGAAATAAATTGCTTTTAGATGTTGTCTTCAAAATAAGTAAATTTAAATTCTATGGATAAATGACATAATCTCTTCAAACAAAATCTTTAGTGCAAAAAAAAATAAAATTTAAAAAGGAACACTTAGAGTAGATACAAACATTTAAAGCCAGGCTGAGACTTCAGCCCTAACAATGAAAGACATGTACCACCAATGTAGGATAATTCAGTGGTTCTTAAAATTACAATATATTATAGTGTGCCAATCATTTTCTAAATCTGCCATCAAAACCACATACCTCACTTAAAGAACTTTTTAAAAAAAAAACAAAAAAAGAGAGCAAACCTGTTATTTTCATGACTGAAAACCATATGTCCTTTCTCAGTCTTTCCTCTGCTCCACAAATTCACTTGAAATATTGAGATTAATTCTCTATTCTGTAAATGCTTGTGAATCACACCTTTACCCATCTGCCATCCTGTGTCAAAGAAGTGGCACTCCTATATCTACAAGCAATTCATTAACCTTGTTTTTTTGAGTGCTATTCTTAGACTACATTCTCCACAGGATTTTTTTATTGATTCTTTAGTTTCATGTCTGTCTGTCTCATGTTCAGTCTCTTGCAATAGATACACTAAGTTGTGATTGAAATGGATGAAGTCACTAGACAGCCGACCTGATCTCAGGTAGATTTTCTGAGATCAGACCAAATGATCCCATTTTCTTAGGCAATAGATCACAAATTGTCCTCCACAGAAGTTCTTGCATTGCCATTAAGCAGTTGTGCTTGATATAAACTTTGCTTTACATTTTTAAATTAATTTTGTTCTGAAAAAACCCTGATTGTCTGTCCACATGATAATATGTCCTCAGGTTGTTTGCAAAATAGTTTATAGAATCCAGTCCTGTGTTAAATTTTGATTCTTTTTAGTGCATATTTTGGCAAAGGTGAGTCCAGTACATATTCCAGGCTCACACTGAGTGACATAGGTAAGGTTAGTCTTTCAGGTGGAGCGTAGTCCTTGGTGATGTCAGACTTTTGATGGAGATTGCAAGGCCAAGTATAATGAGAATAATATGACATTGGGAGGAGAATACGGAACATAAATCAACAGTGTGTTAGGCTCCAGACAACTTGTAGTTTTTAATAGATACAGGTTGAAACTAAGTTGGCATTACACTTAAAATATCCCAAGACCTGTTCTTGTTCCTGTTTTTGGAGGTCTTGCCACTGTTATGGTAGAAGTAGAAGCTTTTGGCTTTACTTCCCATGGTTTTACTGTGGGTTTTTTTTCCTTTTTGCTAAGTGAAACGCTGCTGACATTTCAAATGACAAATCTAGTTTCCTCCAGTTCTTAAAAGAGGAAGCCTGACTTCAGTGAACATGTGAATTAGATACTGCTGCCAAATGGAAATAGTGTCTTTCAGGGCTAAAGCTTCGAAGAAAGGATTCTGTATTAGCAGCACTGAGCTTGCTGCGTATCGGGTAACAACCTTCAGATCTGAATATGCAGAAGGTGGCTTTACTAGCAGGTCTCCCAACTCCCACAAAAAAAAAGAGGGTTTGGTAGCCAAACTAAGAGTGTTCTGCAATTGCTCCCATGCTCATTAAGCAAGGCAAAGCCTGCACATGTGGTAAAAAAGAGAGCAATTTAGAGGAGTTATAAGGTGGGGTGAATATTATTTTTATCCACAAGGATTATTTGGTGACTCTTTCTACTTTATTAAAGCTAGAGTGGCAGGGAATCTGGAGTTCAGTGTGTTTGTGCATTTTTTGGAGATAAGGCCACCCATTAGATTCATAGACAAAGCCTCTTGGTATCTGAAGAGGAAAAAATTCCCATGTTCTAATGAAACAGCCTGCACTGTTTGCCACTTATGTCTCTCTACAGGGCTTTCTCTCACAATCTTTACTATGATTTGGATTCAAATTAAAAGAGACAGTGGGGAAACATAAATTATGACCCATGGCAGAGAAGTTTAAAGCAGAGAGAAGTTTAAATACAAGTGTAAATAAAAACAAGGCAGTATAAATAAAAGTAGAGGTCACATCTACTTGGCACAGTCACTGTTTTTTTTAATTGTAGGAGTGACAAGGGACTCCAGCGGAAGCACAGATTTCCACTGTGTTCACAGCTGCTCTAAGACAGAAAGTAACAGGTATCTCTGCCCCCCAAGAGCGTCTAAGTACAGCCTCATTTTATTCAGCATCTTTACAGAATAATGTGTTTTAAAAGAAAGTCACGTTTCTTTGGAAGAGGGAAGACACTGTGGAATATTATGTACTGTCACAAGAGGAATTGTGTCAGAAATGCTTTCACTGATTCCACGGCAGAGAGAACAATTTTATATTTATATCTTTTTCACATAGATCTCTTTAGAGATCATGTTATTTGCAGTTCTCAGGAAAGTACAGCCTTTCCCAACCCCCTTTTGAGAAAACTGTATATAATTATGGAACAGCACCGAGTGGCCTTAAAGCAAAAGTGTCCAGTGAGTTCTGAAAAAAACCCTACATAATGTTTGGGATACTCTATGAATCATCTTTGTTATCACAGAAGGAAACAGACATCTGAAATGTTAAGTGAGGACATGGCAGACCACAGAGATGGGTAAAGTGAGGAAAAAGCATTACAACATGCTTATGTTGGGCTTATATACTATTTAGTACCAGTGGAACTGTGGATCAGAAAAAATATTACTTGCCAAATACTGTTTTTGCTTTAGTGGTCTGGATACAGTTACAGAGTAGCTGAGAATGACAATCTTGGCGCATAAATAGCAGATATGACCATCTTGGCATATGAATGGTTAGCAGATACTCATTCCAGAATTTAGGCAGCTGTATGGTGCAATCCAATATATTTTTAAGTAGTTTTCCATATAAAATGTCTCACAGAAGGCTTTACAGCTAATCATCCTTTGAATATGCATACACAGGAGGATACCAGTTGCAATATAATCCATATTTGGCATATAGAGACATAGTACAGGCAGAGGCCAATGAATTAGGATCTACTTTAAAAGCAGACACTCGTAAACAGCAGCTAATTAAGAGTTTATCAGCATGTCACTATGTTCAACAAAAAACCCTAATATTTCAGTAAAGTATAATAGTGCATGCAAGCTCAGCTGTCATATTTTATCAGATTGCAGCTTTATGCGAGGTGAGAACAGGACACTGCACATAGCACTGTGCTATGTGTGGGAGCAGCGGGGTAGAGCATGTCAAGATGGTTCTGCTGTAAATCTTCAGCCCTGCTTATATTTTTCAGGACTGAAACCTTATGAGAAAGCCTACCCTATACAACCTCTTGCCTCTGGTAAGGTAAGACTTTGGGGTTTTTTCCTGAAAAAAGAAAGCAAGAATGAAATGTAAGGTATTAATATGATAAAACATACTACACCATCAGCAGACACATGACAAAGAACCAGCTGAGCAAAGGCACAATGTCATTAACTGCTGTTGGACATTCAGCTGTAAGCACATGATGTGATTGTATGAAGTACGTGAGCGCATCATTCTTTCAGTGGGAGAAACATGGCATTTGTTACACCAATATAAGGAATATTCTCATTTCCTTCCATTTTCTGTTAGTCCTACAGAACTCATGTTCTCCTCAGCACAATGTGGTAAATACTGCACAGTAGTGATATGAAACAGATACTTGCTACTAAATGCTTTAACTTGTGATCCCTCCATCGTGATCACTAATGGTGCAGCTTAGAGCTCATTCAAAGTCTCACAGCTTTGTAATATTGCTGAAGTGTCAGGACAGTGTCAAAGTATCCTGAATGATTGATCAGACTTTAGGTTGGCAGAGGTGATTCTCCTAACCGCTTGGTATCAGCATCACTACAAAAAGTCTTATTTCCAAGTTTTCCTGATCTCTTTTCTCAGGATCTTAAGAAGATTCATTGTTCATGCTTGAAATCTTTCAAGCAGACATCCTGGCTTCTGGATTGCCAGGGCATTAGACAAAAAAGCACTGCTGAAATCCAGAAACTTGGAGAGAATGGGAAGAGCCTTTTATCTAGAAAACCTTCTTAAAGGGAAGAGATTGTCCTTTCTGTCAATACAGAAAGTTGATCTGATGGAGTCATTTGCGTTTAGAAAAGAGGAAATGTGATTCTGAGGTACATCAGAATCCAACTGACTGCAATTTTAATCCTTCCAGTGTACATTAACAGGGACCAACTCTTTACAGTCTCTATCAAACGCGAGAAGTATTATCCATGAAATAGAGAGATTAGTAGCCAAGTACAAAGCAGATTTGGTAGCAGAGCTGTGGAACTTCTTACCAGAGGACACTGTGGATGCAGGAAGTTTAGAGCCTCTCAGGGAAGTGTTGGCTAACTAGCAGAGAGAACTGTTGGTGGCTTACTGAAAAAAAAATAAGTATTTGACTTATGAAGTCTTCCAATCTGAAAGAATCAAGAAGTTGGGAGAGTGCTGAAGAAAGTGTGTTTGATCCATTTTTACTGGGTTTTATACCTCTACTGATGGACATTGTTGGAGAAAGACCATGGGGGGTAGAAAAACCTAGGTGCTCTGTTCTTATATAAAGGAATTTCTGAATTAAAAACTGCTGGTTATCAGGATCTTTCAAATATTGGGGGATGCTGGCAATACACTCATCTGGTTCTTACATTCTTCTGTAGGTTCCTGCTGTTGACCAGTTCTGGAGACAGGATATGGGGCCACAGAGACCTTGGGATCTAGTATAGCTGTTCTCATGCTCAAGCACGGCAATGCTACTTTTCCAATCACCTTTTTTTCATCAACACTATTCAGTCACATCTTCTGGCATATCCTACTACTTTTTATCTGTCAAGTAATCTCTGGGTAATTCCAGAAAAAGGAAGTAAAACCAGAGTACTTAGGAGAATGACTGTGATCGTGGCTTGGTTCTACAGCTGCAAAGCTTTGAAACCCCCCACTATTCACAGTCTTAACAGAATATAAGGCCATTACAGTTGGTCTCAAAAATTTTAAGGACAGTTGTTTATATAAACAAGCCTTTTATCCTCAAACAATGTCTTTTGGTCTAAATACTGTACCTATGATCATAAATTTCTGCTTATTATGTGGCTTAAAATAAATAAACAAAGGACAATAGAAAAATGTCAGTAGGCCCTTTTGCTTAATTTCCTGAAAATACAGAAGTGGCTTCTTCGTGGGACTTTTCCAGACGTATGTACTCAAGTCAGTTTTCTCTGAAACCACAAAAATGTCTCAAAGTTTATGCCTGTTTGTAATTGTACATTTTAGAACATTTCTGATTCCTTGTTAGTCAGAACTTGATGAAGTATTACAAGAATGTGCTTCATTTTTGTAATCCTAAAGCTAACAAAGAACGATTTTCAAAAAATATTTAAGACATCTAAGCTCTGTTTCAATAGTGACTTTTCCATCCAGAATCCTAAATTCCAAAGAAAATTAAAGTAATGTATTCCTGAGATGTTTAATCAAGGAAATAAGTATTTCAAGTAATTAATTAGGACTGTTATAAACTAAACTTGTAGAAAAGGTTTTTTTCTACCTATAGTAGTACTGCATGCAAAATACATGGAAAAAAAGTTGACAGAAATTACCAGAATGGGAACTATAAATGCAATTTTAATAATTTCAGAACAGAGAAACTTGTTTTTTCACTGTCTTCTACATTATGAAATTGATTAACATCCATGCTTAAAAGGACAGTGAGTGGGAGTAAATGTTTCCAAAGATCCAGGGTGACTTTCAATGACCATAAGCAACAACGTAACAAATGTCCAGATTCAGCATCTTCTACACATCACTGCTTTCTGTTTCCCGTAGTCGAGGTGGAATGCAGTACTTCCCTGATGCCATGAGGTCTATCTATTTTACGTGCTGTCTCTGAACATGTTGCAAGTTAAGTTGTGGTCTCATTTTTCTAATTTTGTGTTGGACACTGTAAATCTAAAGTGTGAGTGTCAAACTTTGTCCTCAACATATAAAATCCTGTCCCATATGATCAAAAGAGGAAGTATTCTGCAGTGTAACCATTGCTGTTAGTCACATGCATTTATTATTTCACTGAAGGTATGTAAAGACTTTGCAAGAAGACACAGTGAATGCAGTTTTATCAGAGATGCTGCTAAAATGAAGGAGTTCCTGGAGTCCTTTAAGAAAAATTTACTAGACCATGAAAAAAATCCTGAATTACATGGGAAAGAGGGAGAGTGTAGGTAAAACTTCAGATGCACATGGCTGTAGTGTGGAAGCACATAACACGTGGCAGTATGACAGAAAATTAAAATTGCTTCATATAAGTGACTCTCTGTCTGATTTTATACATAAATGATACAAAGACTGAGCTTCTATTTTTTGAGAGGATCACAGAGAAGATAATTTCTCAGTAAGGGCAGGAAGAAAGGAAGGTACTATGAGCCAGGAAGGAGGGCCATTAATGTTTTTTTGTTTTTCTCAAAATAGCACAAGGGAAATGGCAGCTGAGAGAAGGAATTAAATCTAAGAAGCATGGGAATTGATCAGTTGTGAATGAATGTACTTGTCAATTTTTGGTACAGTTTACTAGAGGAAGATATAAAAGAACAGTCATTTATAATTATAACTCTGATTATGTGGGAGTGCTTACACTCATTTTGTTATCATAACCCTTGCTAGCTACCTCTAAATTGCTGATAAAGTTCCAAGTAAAACCTGAACAGAAGGTCAGATCTCAGACCAGAAAAATTGAGCCACTTTTGTAGATTACAGTTTCAGTCCTGTTTTTAAGCATTTCAGAACATATGGCTCATATTTTTGGCTATTTTACAAATATATTGAGAGCATCTAGTACAGAAACAGTCTAGTTCATCTGTGAGATGAAAGACAAAAGAAATTTTACTCTGAAATTCAGTATGTTTTACAGCTCCATTCATAGAATAAGCATCTGAAGTAATTAAGAAACACATAAACTGCCTCCAGAAGAATACAGTGCAAGTTGTTCCCTTCTAAAATGAAAAAAGACAGATTTTCCTATATTTGCAACAGAATGATTATTCAGGGCTATATATATCTTTATAGGTGTCTTGACATAAAACTGTTTGCAGCTGTTGATGTTAGATTTTGGCCTCTTGAATAGAGAAGCAAGTAGACTGATGAATGGATTAGTATTTGAATAGCTAAGGCAGAGGTGATTCTTAAATACAAACCTTGAAAATATTAAAAGCAGAGCCTTGTAAGGAAGAGTTGGGAAAACTCTGCAGTACAGTAGGTATGTAACACAACTCAAAGATTTCCAGGAACCAGACTTCCTTGATGTCTCCTATGTGTCTTGCATAGAACAAGTATTTCTGTGACTTAGCTTTTAGTCACACATGTTTACCACTTCATTGAAGAATTCTGAAAATTTTACAGAAAGCCCAAACAGGATGTTATCTGCACAAGTGACATCCAAGAATTTGTCTCTCCACATAAAAGCCTACCCTAGTATTTTTTTGTAATGTCTACCAATGGTTTGATGGAGCAATACAGAATATGTCAGTAAATATGAAAAGTCTTACCAACAATATCTTGCCTACTTGAGATGCTAGAATCAAGGTTTTATTTGTCTGTTATGTAAAGTGTGGCCATTTATTCCTACATAAGATGAATCTGAATTGCTACCAAACCAGACTTTCACTTTGATCACTGCACACAGAAATCAATAAAGAATTTTTGCTCCATCTATTCCTAGGCTAAATTTTCCACCAAACCATACTGGGAAGTCTTTTTTCAGGAAAGGAAACCCCTAGAGCCAAACTAAAGAAGCATCTAGTAGATTGTTTGCACAGATGACTCTCTCAATTTGCAGCCATCAAGACCTGTGTGTTGTGCAAACCGAAGGGAAAGAAACCCTTAATCTGTGAAGACGAACTTCTTCATGTGCACTTGCATCCATCTTTTTACCACCATGCTGGTGAGTCTTCTTGGAAACAGCTTCAAGGAATATTATACTTCTGTTCTGCGTTATCTTCCTATTATTTTTTTATACAGAAATCCAGAGAGGATTGTGATTCAGAGAACAGCTGCTTCCTTGATTCGCCTCTTCCTGTTCTCACTCAAAGGCTGTCCTACGTAAGCAGAAGGGCACCAGCGGGGTCGCAGGCAGGGAGGGGTGGAAGCCATGCCCGGAAATATGAACTGCTTTTCTCAAAACACAGGCAGAGAGACGCTTAAAGACGATACCTGCCTCTTTCTGAGTTCAATTCAAAGAGGAATTTGGCTTGAGTGCAGCATCAAGGTTTTTGGACACTGAGTAGTATCCCAATTCCAAAGTAAGAAATAAGAGAAAACAGTGTCATTATATCTAATGACTCCTACATTTTTAAGTATCTGTGAAAATTCTTGATGCAGTTAGTAAGGAACCATACACTAATTAGAATTACAGAATTAGAAATCATCTAAAAATCTTCACAAAAATTTGGGTTAGAGTTTACATCCCACTCAAAATATGATTTCCCTATGCTCCACTGACACCTGGAATCTAGTATGCCTTTGACTCCCCACGGTAGGAGAATTGTTTAATTTAGCTTTCTATATATGGCCTGTAGGTTAGGAACAGCAGACAGCAATTTTAGTGATTGTTGTCTGTTTACCATAATTACAGAGATATTTTAAACTTCCACATTTTGTTGTAGGCATAATATTAGGTAGGGAATAGCAGCAGAACGTTTTGAGTAATCTGTTATTGTGGACACATCCTGAAGACTAGCTGATGCTATATTTAGTCACTGTGTGGTTAACTGTGACTAGACTGAGGATGTTTTGGGTTTTTTTTGTTTTGTGTTTGAAGTTGCAAAGTTGATTTTTGCAGTTTGAAATTGCTTGATTAAAGAAATAATAATCTCAGTTTTAATTCAGAGCTGTGCACATACACATACATGCTCAGATTTTTCCATTTACTTTTGGGTGGTTAGTTTATATTGCTGTAGCTCACTTTAATTCAGTTAAGTTTCTCTTGAAGCAAACTAGCTGAACAATATACAAATACACATTAACAACCAACCCCAACATAATCTTAACTAAGGATACATCCTTAATATATTCTTTGCATATATGTATACAGCTCCAGATCCTGTATCCTGATCTTGTTGTTGCTGAATAGTATCAAAGGGACAACAGTGTAAAGGAACAGAAATTTAAGAAAAACATGCACAAAAGTTATTCACCAAGTACCTTTAAAATGGTAAGTCTTTTAAAAAGACCTATACAGCTTTAAAAAAAAGTATTTTTAAATTTAGCATTTTGGCTTAAGCTGTGACTGCCATAACCTCCTCTTAGTTTTGTGGCTACTGTAAAGCACCAGCAGCAATTGCAGACCTCTGTTTGGGGAAGTTCAGCAATTCACAGGATCAGGAGCCCAGAGACACGGAGGGGTAGGGAAGGAAGCAGAATCAGGCTGTTTCCTCTGCACGGGACAATAAAGTTAGTAAATTGTAGGTATTACTTGTAAAAAGCATAGCCAAGTTGTGAAACAATTTAAATTGGTTTGGGGCTAAGGCTAAAGTTCTGTTTTTATCAAGGATTCCATTTATCGCACTGAAGCCATAAAAGTGTCCTGAAATTTTTTGGCTCAGGTTAACTGAGATGTATGATTAAGTGTTTATATATTTTTTCTATATTTGTGGACCCTACATTTATGTAATGTCTTATTTGTTTCTAAACACAAATTTAGAAATTATTTTTTTTTTATAAACAGTATGGTTGCTTTTAGTACGATGTACAAGATGAACCTTTCAAGGACATAAAAGATCACTCAGAAAATCTCTGACTTTCATAAACCAGAATTCAACATCACAAAACTTAGAGAAATATTAATTTTGCAGCTATTAGTCATGCTTCCAGATACTTTTCCCACATTTGTCATTACCCTTCTGCAAGAAATTCCCCTTCCTGCCTCTCTACCAGTAGAATGGTTCACAGTGATGCTTCTTAGCCCACATCAGGCAAAACCTGATAAATTCAAGGTAAATTCAAGTGTGAGCTAAAGTAGTTTACCTGTTTTTAACACTGTGAGTTAGAGAGTTCTCCAAGGAACCTCTGTGCTGACAGGCAGTAAGGACCAGCAACCTTAAAAATAAGGAAGGTGATGCAGCTAGAGAGGATAAGAATTGCATAAGAATTGCAAATTGCTCCTGCCCTTTTCATGAGTACATCTCTGCTGTTTAAATCACACAGGTAATCCTGAATATTTTACCCTTCATTAGTAGGAAAGGATCCATGTTTCTAGGAGATCCAAGAATATTAATTATGGGAAGATCCTGGGCATTTCAGGAACACACCAGGTGTTTCCTGCCTTGTAGCATGTACTCAATGCAAGAGATCACTCCAGAGACAGTCTGAAACAGTAACCCTTGAAGTTCAGCATTTCAGATTCTCAGTATCAATTGTTTTATTCTTCCTATCCCTGCTCCTTTTTTTTTGTCTCCCTACTTACTGGTAGCAACTTTAGCTCTGAACAAATCAGAATTGTTTTGTCAGCTTTCATTCAAAAGGTCTTTCAAAAATGCAATAGGCAGCTGCTCTGCTGCATTTGTTTCAGATTTATGCCACAATCTTTTCTTCCTCATCCATATGCCTCTAGCCTCTTTCAGCTACTCATGTACTCTGTGATCTTTGGAGATCTATCTCTGCTCCTAATCAAAACAGTCAACTGCTCAGGAAAGACTATGGAGCGTGACCACAGAAGTTGACTTTAGGGATACATAGGGTTACTCTTCCTCACTTATGGAGAGAAGCCTCAGGAGTGAAGACTGAGGATGATAAAACAACTAGAATTGTCAGCTGCTGGATTTCAAAATGTCAAATGTCAACCCTATATTATGTACAGATGAGAAAATCCTGCCCTCTGAGATATTCACAAGTCTTTCCACATGTCAGACAAAAGAGAGCTATTTTCAGGCCAACCTGCAGTAAACATCCTAAATGGTTTTGTAAAGAACAGGCAGTTATAATTATTCTCATAGCACAACGTCGGTAAGCCAAGGCACAGAAAAATTTAATGATTATTTGAAGATATGAAGCATGTCAGCATTAGAAAACGTGGTTGGTTGACTTCTGTGTGTCATTTGACCCCCTTACAATACATAAATTCTCAAGACAAAAACTGCATTTCAGTAGGTAAGACAAGAACCCAGTTCTAACTAAAAATATTAGGCAGAGAGTCAATATAAATCATGATTAATACTGCAGCCACCTTGCAGATACCCAGCTGTCTCACATTTTAATCTAAGATAAATAAAATCTTCTTCCTGCGTTATGTGTTGGCCACGCCCATATGACCTTGTCATGGTCCCCTGTACTGTTCAGTGGCAGAATCCACCTTAGCAGAATCTTATAGAATCACAGAATGGTGAAGGTGGGAAGAGACCTTTGGACGTCATCCAATCCAACCCTCTGCTCAAGCAGGGTCAATTACAGCAACAATTACAGTTGCTCGGGGGTTGTCAAGGTGAATTTTGAGTATCTCCAAGGATGGAGACTCCATGACCTCTCTATGCAACTTGTCAGGGTAAAAAAAGTATTTTCTTACATGTAAATGGATTTTCCTTATTTCAATTCCTGCCTATTGCCAACTGTCCTTTCACTTACCAGCACTGAAAAGAAACCGTCTCTGTCTTCTTTACTGGCCCTCTCCCCGAAGTATTTATATACACTGGTAAGATGCTTTCTGAGCCTTCTCTTTTCCAGGATGAAAAATCCCAGTTCTCTTAGTCCCTCCTTGTATGGCAGATGCTCCAGTACCTTAATTGTTATCATGGCCCTTTGCTCGACCAGCTCTACCAAGCCCATCTCTCTTGTACTTGAGGAGCCCAGAATGAACCTAACACTACAAATATGGCCTTAACAATGCTTAGTAAGGGAAAAGGATCACCTGTCTTGGCCTTTTGGCAATGATCTTTCTAATGGAGTCTAGGACATTCATTACTGGCCTTCTTTGCTGCGAGGGCACATTGCTGGCTTGACTTCAACTCCTTGTCCACCAGTATGCCCAGGTGTTTTTTTGCTAAACTGCTTTCCGGCCAGTTGGCCCCTGGCTTGTACTGGTGTATGTGGTTATTTCTCCCCAGCTGCAGGAGTCTGCACTTCTCGTTGTTGAACTTTATGAGATTCCCATCAGTCTGTTGAGAGCTGTCTTAATGGCAACACAACCATCTGGTGTATCATTTGCAAAGTTTCTGAGGGTACATTCTGCCCCATCATCCAGATCATTAATGAAGATGTTAAACAATATGGGGCATTAGCACTAATTTGTATGACCACACTAGGAAAAAGATTAGTTTGGAAGTGGCTGCAATGAATTATAACAATCTGCTTCTGTTTGTGGTGAAAAGCATGATTTTATAATTGCTTCCCAAAAAAAGACAAGGGTTTGGGATTTTTTTTTGCACCACTCCTCCCTTTTCTCCTTTTCCTTCCTAGTAGGAAAACTGTATGCAGGCCAATTCCTATCTGAGTGACCTTCTTCATTTTTCCTTACAGTTGTTCTTTTTCATGGTCCATCTCATTTATTGCCCTTGGCCAGCACACCAGTGTCTACCAGCTGCTGGCTGTTTAAAGAAAATAAAGAGAAGAAGCGTCCATACTGAAACATTTCTCTGTCTTTCATGAAAACAGTTTGCATTCTGCACAAGAATTCATTCGTGGTGTAAGGGAATTGACGTCAGTACTGTTACACCCAGGATGATTTTGACCCTGCATATCTATTATGCAATACTTTCAGATGCACAATTCTGTGATGAACAAATGACTGCCAGATGTGAGAGTAGTATTTTCTCCTTTTTTTGAGGTCCATGAACAAATTCTCGTGTGTAGACTGTAAAGTTTGTCAGCATATATATACTGTAAGAATAATTATATAGAAAATATTTTAAATGGCAAAATAAGAAAGAATAACAAAAGAAACCCTACATTTATTGATCTTAAAAAAATAAAACTCTTGGAACTTCCTTTCATACTTGTGATACGTGCAGGCTCCTTGTTCCTGCCAGGCAGAAACTGGAAACTTCTACCAAAATACTGACCACATCCAGATTTCAGAGAGAAGCCCCTGGAAGGAAGAGAAGATAAAATTGATAACTTGGCCTTCTCTTGAAGTCATGATGGCATGCTGCATAAAAAGACCTGCATTTAAAGATGATAAACATCACAAGATATGTGGAAGAATCCAGTGGCATGAAGCCGTCCATTGGCTTTCCAAGTATATCCACAATATTTTTAATGAATCATAGTAAAAAAACATGAAGTTTCCAAAGCTGTATTTCTGCATTTAAGCATATAAAGAAGGACATAAAAGTTTTGCATAATCATTGTTCATTTGGTTTAAATCTTGATTTCATGCGAATAGGTCACTGCAATGACATGCTTTGCAAGTATCCTTCATCAAATACTGTTTTCCTATCCTCATGTTGATTTCTGCACTTTATGACAAATGTCTTGGATTGTTGTTTCTTCTTGGAAAGATCTCCCCACCTAAACAACTCACTTTACAACCGCTTCTTTTGCCTACTGTCTAGGATCATAATGCTACTGATGCTATCTCTAGCAGTTTACTGCAGAAAATAAATGAGGAAAAAAGTTCCTTCCAGATCATGTTTTCACTGCGTTTTGTTGAAATCTCATCTTCTATAAATGTAGGTGATAAGTAGAAAACATCTCTTGCTTTATCCTTTCCTCTATTTTAATTTGCTCTTTGTGCTAACCCTTCCCCTGAGTGCCAAACACATTGGACTCCCAGTATTTATGGCTGGGACTGAAGTATCACATATGGAGTTAATTCCCATTCTGAAGAAACTGCATGCAAAAGTCAACACATTATTACATGACTTAGGTTCTGTTTGCGATACATTTGGCACTTGAAGCTGAGTCAGTCTCCTGCACAGACAAGTTCTAGTCTAAATGGTAACAGTTTCAGGTGACAGGCAGTACTGCCCAATGTTAGCCGTGAAGTCTTCCTCCACATACTAGCCCATTCCAACTGCCCCCACTGTTTACTACATGTATTGTAAAGCCAGACTAACAGAAAAGAGAATCATTACAAGTAGCACTATTCACAAACATTGAATTTAGCAAGTGGCAAAAACAGCAGCAGCATGCATCGGTAATAAATGTCTGGTTTTAAGCCTTTCTCAGACGTGTCAGTAGGGATTGGTGTTGGATCTGGTCTTATTTAACAACTTCATTGACAACCTTGATGAGGGAATAGCATCCACCCTCAGCAAGTACACTGATGCCAGGACCATGTCCAGGTGCGTTGCCTGCGGGACAAGCTCCTCTCAGTGGCTGAGCACCAGGTTTTATTTTTTTTTTAAAAAAAAAGGTTGAAAAACAGGCTGGAAAGATGGGCCTGGGTGAACCTAATGAGGTTCAACACTGCCAAGTGTAAGGTATTGCACTTGGGCCAGAAGAATCCCAGACATAGATACAGTCTGGGAGAAGAGCTCCTTGAGAGTAGCCCTGCTGAGAAGGACCTGGGTGTCACAGTGGATGAGGAACTTAACATGAGCCAGCAGCGTGCTCTTGCAGCTCGCAAGGCCAATGGTATCCTGGGCTCCATCAGAAGAGGGGTGGCCAGTAGGGACAGGGAGGGGATTGTCCTTCTCTACTCTGCCCTCATGAGGCCCCACCTGGAGTACTGTGTCCAGATGTCCCAATACAAGAAGGATGTAGAACTGTTGGAGAGGGTTCAGAGGAGGCCACAAAGATGATTAGAGGGCTGGAGCACCTGCCCTACAAGGAAAGGCTGAGGGAGCTGGGCTTGTTCAGCCTGGAGAAGAGAAGGCTGTGGGGGGACCTCATTGCAGCCTTCCAGTACCTGAAGGGAGCATACAAACAGGAGGGGAATCAACTTTTTAAAAGGGCAGACAATGGCAGGACAAGGGGGAATGGTTTAAAGCTAAAGGAGGAAAGGTTTAGATAGGATATTAGGGGGAAGTTTTTTACAGAAAGAGTGGTGAGGTCCTGGAACAGGCTGCCCAGAGAAGTAGTGGATGCCCCGTCCCTGGAAGTGTTCAAGGCCAGTTGGATGGGGCCCTGGGCAACCTTGTGTAGATCCAGGCCTGAGGTTGGTGGCCCTGCCTGTGGCAGGGGGGTTGGAGCTCTATGATCCTTGGGGTCCCTTCCAACCCTTGCCATTCTATGATTCTATGATACAAAGCTGGGAGGAGTGGCTGACACACAGGAGCACTGCACTGCCGTTCAGCAAGACCTGGACATGCTGGAGAGCTGGGCAGGGAGAAACCAAATGAGGTTTAATAAAAGCAAGTGTAGAGTCTTGCACCTGGGAAGGAACAACCGTTTGCGTCAGTACCGGCTGGGGGATGACCTGCTGGAGAAGAGCTCTGTGGAGAAGGACCTGGGGGTCATCCTGGTGGATGACAGGTTGGCTATGAGCCAGCAGTGTGCCCTGGTGGCTAAGAGAGCCAATGGGATCCTGGGGTGCATCAAAAGGAGCATGGCCAGCAGGTCAAAGGAGGTGATCCTCCCCCTCTACTCTGCCCTGGTCAGGCCCCACCTGGAGTACTGTGTCCAGTTCTGGGCTCCCTGGAATAAAAAAGACAGGGATCTCCTGGAGAGAGTCCAATGGAGGGCTATGAAGATGATTAAATATTGGAGCATCTTCCCTATGAGGATAGGCTGAAAGAACTGGGGCTGTTCAGCCTTGAGAAAAGAAGTCTGAGAGGGGGATCTTATTAATGTTTATAAATATCTCAAGTGTGGGACACAGGGGAAAATGTCCAGCCTCTTTTCTATGGTCTGTGGAGACAGGACAAAGGGCAATGGCTTCAAGTTGGAGCATAGGAAGTTCCGCACCAACATGCAGAAGAACTTTTTCACAGTGAGGGTGACAGAGCACTGGGACAGGCTGCCCAGGGGGGTTGTGGAGTCTCCTTTTCTGAAGATATTCAAGACCCATCTGGACGCCTACCTGTGAGACCTGTCTTAGGGAACATGCTTTGGCAGGGGGGGGGGATCCGATGATCTCTTGAGGTCCCTTCCAACCCCTATTGTTCTGTGATACTGTGATTCTGTGATTCTGTGATTTTTGCCAGAATACCTGGTCCACCAGCATTAACCGGGCATCCCAGTTATGTACTTCCCATGTCTGCTTAGCAGATAGTGAAAAGGGTTTTGAAATTCCAGGGAATTAGCAAAAACAATGTTTTGCCACTGAATAACGTCAGGATGAATAATAGCATGACTTTTCAGTTTCTCATCCTAATGTGGTATTTTCCCTCTGTATCTTTCATCAACAATACAATGTCTCCCATTGTATTTCCTCCCCAGCCCTGCTTTCCAACTCAATATAATATTTTACGTGCTATTCTTAATAGAAATGACAATGTAGCCTTACCATATCCAGGCAGATTGGGATATGCTTCAGGTACTATATCTGTTGTCCAAATGATTAGCACCCTGCTAATGATTCCTCCCCCAACCCTTCACCCCCTCTCAGTTCGGGTAAAATACCTTTGTAAATTTTCATGGAGCTTCAAAATGACATATACCATAAGGCTGAGGTAGCCTTTTATTTCTAAACACAGGAACTTCTGAGGGCATCTGGTCTGAAGTAGATTGAAGATTACAATATTATTTAGAAGACTGTTACTTTTAAATAAACTGTATAGCATTTCCTAACTTTTAGGACACCGGCTGAAAATGTGCCAGGCTTTATTTCTATACAGTTCTATCCTGAAGTATTTTTAGTTTTTAACTGACCTTGTGGAGTTGGACCTGGCTTGAGTTGTTTACAAAAAGCAAATACAATGTAATGAAGAACTTCAGGTTTGTGATGAAGCTGCACCAAATGATCCTTTGAACAAGAAAAGGGGTGTTTGGCACAGATTCCACCTTTTTGGATTAACACTCTGGCGGGAGAAGACTTGAAAATAAGCCTATGCAGCTCTTGATCTTTCTGAATGGTTGGCTTCCTTCTTTGGGATTATTTCAGATTTCCATCTCCAGTCTCCATTAAAACTAAGGGACATTATAGAAGCTCATAGAACATAACTAAAACTTTAAAGGACCATTTCACATGGATGGCTCAGGCACAGAGACATTTATGTCTGCTGTAGGAAGTTACAATTGCTGCTGTGTGTATATTTGGAGACACAAAATTTCTTAAATAAAACACACTTGCCCTATGAATCAGGATTGACCATTTGTTTCTCCGCTACATGACTGAAGAGAGAAATGCAAAATTTTTTTTGAGGCAGACATGAGGCAAAGTTCTGTATGAAGCAATACTCATCTAGTCATGCCCAAACATATACTTAAATGGGGGTGGGGAATGGAGGGGAGCAGGGGGTGGGTGAAAGACTTATGGAGGACACTCTCTGGAAGTGGGAGAGCTAGCTTGGGAGGGCCAAAACAACAGAGTCAACTGGAAGGAAGGGTTCATAAAACAGAATTGCAGAAGCAGAAACAGCCCCCTGGTGAGAATCGCTTTTGAGTGTCTCAGCCCATTTTATTTTTCACCCTACAACCATGGACGACCGGAAAGCATGGAAAGACAGAAACGCCGAGACAAAGCAAGGACAACATACCTACAGTGGAAATAATCGTGAGCTCTATTTCTAGTCAGTGCTCCACATCTGTATGTGTAAAAAAAGCACTACCCAGTTCATCACAGAATTAACAGCCTAGAGCTATTCATGAGCGATCCAAAACAAGAGCAGCAGAGGAATTGTGGACGAAGGCAGAGCACTGGAGCTGGGGGAGCTGGGGAGTTGTGTAACACCTGCTTGCAATAATGTTGGCGCCAGCTACCACTCTGAGACTGTCACTTTCCAAGTTCTCTAGAAAAGTACAATATAAAAATCGTAAGACAAAAGGAGTGGCATTTCTGCAGAATTCCTTTTTCTTATTCGCAGCCGTCATACACTAACCGATTTCTGAGATGATGTATTCAGTACCCTATGGAACTCTAATGAATTCAATGAAGTTATTTAGGGTATAAATCAGAGCCAGTTTTGCTCTGTTTCCTTTAGATTTCATATGCTTGTTACCCTCAAAACTAGCTGGTCCCTCCTCCTTTTATTTCTGCAACTCATTTCCCACAGCTGTAGTATTTATTCAAAATCCTTGGCTGCTTCTTTCGCCTCTCTTTCTGCTGCCTGAATAATTTGATCCTCTGGAGTATACAACTTTAAAACTGTGATGTACACTCCAGATGAGGGATATTTTTGCACCTCTTTTCCAAGGCCACAGTAGAAATGGAATTATTTCTATTTAGATAGCTAAATCTCCAACCTCTTTTTTGCTTGACTGTGTATCTATTTTATTCAGTATATACATTGAAGCACATCATTATTAGGGCCACAAGCAGGGAGTTGAATGGGAGCAGGAGCATTGCTTATTTAGACATTCTGGGCAATCAGTGAAGTAAATGCAAGCAATATATTTTGTATGTCAGACCCCTTGGTGTTATTTTTGTTTGTCATGCTAATATTGTTCTAGATGTCTGCTGTGTCAACTGCAGTCAGGAAACTAGTCAAGAGTTGTGTGTCCTTGACAAAAAGTACATTTAGAAACAATGAAAAAAAATTACTTTGAAGATGCAGTAATAGCAGCAATTATTAATTTCTGAGGTCCTTGTAGAGATAACTGTTATGAGAACCTCTAGCACTGAAAGAAAAATGACCTAACAACAGTTTCTTGTCTCTGTGTGTTTAAATTCTGGAAGGAAGATGTTCAAGATACATGGAGTGGACAAGCCTTCATTTCAAACAGTAATATGATATACATACAGATACTTAACTCTAAATGTAAGGATTGAAATGTCAGTCCTCTTTTCATGGTGACTATTTTTAACCACACTTCATCAAAACTTTCACACATATAGAATAAATTTGTATCTGTTTCCTCTGAACTTATTATTTTTATGTATTGATGGCTCTAATCCTACAGCTAGTGCTTTGGGTCTGTTGTTTTAATTGGTTTGGTTGTACATCTGTTAGTCTGGATTCTGAAAATATGTTTCAGCTAAACAGTGACCTATAGCACTAGGCTCAATATTAGTACTTGGAATGCAGCTTGGCATAGATAAGAGCTGGACACCACACATCAGCTCAATTAGATGATTATAAAAGTTTTCATCATTGCTTATAAGAACCACAAATATTTTGTGGAATTTTTTTCCATATGCATATTGATTTATCTGTATTGTGTATATATTTATATTGAAGTATTTTACACAAACATATATGACAGTATGTGCAGTATACAGGTATGCATATAGATATAATAGACATGACAATTTGCATTTTTTACGACTGTAACCATTCCTTGGCATTGCAGAGATCTGGCTCAGTCCAGAACAGAAAACTTTGTAGCAGCTGTCCTCCCTGCTCCCAAGAAGATTCTCACTTTCTCTTGACAGATATTAAAAATGTATATCAATTTGACCCTTTCTGTGGTGCCTGGTGAAATCTGACAGACCTCCTTCTGCTTTACGAGTTGGACTGTTTTCCAAGTCAACAAACCTCCTCTCTTGTTTGATTTTCCTCAGAAGTAGGTTGTGAAGCAACACTGTACTTTTCCCTACCCAGTTTTACATTTTTGTTCCAGAAGGAAGGGTTTGTAAAAGGGTTCTCTTCAGTCTTCTGCGGGACAAAACACCATTAGTATTATAGTGATAGCATGATCTAGTCGTGGAATTGGACATTCAGCAAAGAACTGTTGCTATCTGTAGGCAAATGCGCAGTTTTTAAGCTGTAGCAGGGGTGTAAGATGCCTTAGGGCATGTTTTGATCTCATGTGCTTCAGCAGAAATGGAACATGAGGCAGCACGAACAATAAAGATATCCCCTTTAACTTGCTAAAGAGCATCTTTTAAATTTGGAGCAAAGTTTCACATTAAATGTTTCTCATTACCATTGTCAATATAAAGCTAATGTTTAAGACAATGGTTGGCACATTAATCATCTAGAGAGTGGAGGAAATGTCCTAGCTGAGCTGACTAAGCGGAGACATTCTGGAGAATGTTTGCTCTAGGAGTTAGTCACCCTTCCACAGTCACAGAGCTGGCTTCTACTAACAGAGAGGTATCTGGCTGTGGGGTTGACTATTTTTAGTATGAATACATAAGATGACTAACACTGCATCATGCCTTGGAGTGAACACGTAGCATTTGTCAGAAATACATGTTCAAAGGAATTTAAGAAATATCATAAGTGACTGTATCTATGTCTAACAAATTTACCACAGAAAGGAAGTGATTGAGTACACAAGGCAGCATCTAGATATGAAGAAATAATGAGTACTGTGAGCAGAGAGCAAGAAATGTGTCTCGCAAAATGGTCATCAAGGAAAAGAAAGTAATGAAATAAGCCAGAAGGATCATTCTGTTACAAATTGCCCCACTACTTATTAAGATGCTGGTGAAAAAGAAATCCACTGAAAGTGGGTGGATCTATGAGATGATAGACCAAATCTCAGCATGGAAGGTGGGATCTGAGAACAAAGAATGAATTGTGCACTTTAAGTACACAAAAGATGTAAAGCATCTCATGTAAGATGAGGTGCTGAAAGACATAGGAGACACATCTCCTAGTGCTACTATGCTTTTTATCATGTAGAGGAAATACTGCTGTGACAACAATCAGTGGATGCATAAAACTGAAAAAAGGAACAGAAAACCAGTATACATAGTAAGGAAGCCCCTAAATTGCCCCCTCTGCATACATACACACAATACATCTTTTCAGCAGTCAAGTTGAAGTTCAGCTTCTAGTGCACAATGAAGTACAGCAAGTACTCAATCCACTTGCATAAATATCAGAATGGCATGGTAAAACACTCAGGCAACTTGTATGATGGCATGAAGGGACAAAAAGGAACAAAAGGAGTGAGCTAGTTCAGAGCAAACAGACAGTAGGCCGTCATGCAAATGGAAGTACTCTTGTTTCATATGCAAATCACCTGCAGGTTTTTTCCTACTGTTGCACTGTCTTCACCTATTTCTAACTTTTATTATTTGAGGAGGAAGGACATTTTAGCCCCAGAAAATACTATCTACATAAAGGAACTTGCTCTCCACACCTGCGCATACTGCACTGTGAGGAATGAACACTGCATGAGAACCCATGGTGTCATTTTGACTTGAGGGATTTTTCCATCTTCTGGGCTGGCAGAGTTAGTTGAAATAGAGCTGGTTGAGTTACTCTGGAAAATGCAAGCATCAGACACAGTAAAGAGTCATGGATATGCAGTATACATGTGTAACTTACATATATCAAGGGCTCTGTTTGTGAACTGAAGCTGATTGGTGAAAGAACTGGACAGAAATTCTCCCTCAGGTTTCATTCCATGAAATTCAGTGACTTTTGTACCCTGGTAAAAGTAGGTACTAGAGAGAACGTGATTTGTAAAATCTACAGTGCAATCATGATGATTTTGATGCTTTCTGCTTACTGTGAAAGGTCCAGAAAGATACCTTTTCTCTAAAAACTCCTCTTTTTATCAGAAATAGCACCATCCGTCTGCTCTATATGTGAGAATATAGTTATTTATATTAAATGAGGGATGCTTCTGTTTGAAATGACATACATACGCCATCTTAAAAAAAAAAAGGTGGAAAGATAGAATGCAGACTTCTGCAAATGTGATTGGATGATGAAGGCCTTAGATTCTCATGAGAGGGCTTGAGTGCTGCATAGGAAACACTGTATGATCTGTTGCAGGGTTGCATCCAATGGAAAGTTTCCTTCCCTCTCTGTTTTGAAGATTATGTTTGAAAGAGCACAGAGTCTACACAATCTCATTCTGTTTTCCAGCTTTTTGGCATAAGTTTGAATCCATGCAGTAGAAAGATAAGGGGAAGAGATATGTTTTACAATTTCTTCACCTTCACAGCTGGGTATGTTTCAGCTACTGCACTTAAGGTGGGGCTTTGGAGACCAGACATGCCATCCTCCCTTCACCAAATGGCCAAATACAACACAACCTGAAAATATAGCTCAGGCAGTGAGTCACTCGTTTGTGACATTCTCTGTTAC
Source organism: Laterallus jamaicensis coturniculus (assembly GCA_022605575.1). Lineage (NCBI taxonomy): Eukaryota > Metazoa > Chordata > Aves > Gruiformes > Rallidae > Laterallus > Laterallus jamaicensis. The sequence continues at coordinate 592,247 of JAKCOX010000013.1, read as the reverse complement.
GGTATGAGAAGGAACTTCAGCATATTCTTTTCCTGTAATGTTCAGCCATGGAGCTAATTTCAAATGAAGCCACACACATATCTGACATACCCAAACCCATACTTATGAGGGACATCCCATGTTTTAAACCCAAATTTACATCAGGCATGTAAGGACACAGTGTTCTCATTTCAATTATAGTAAATTACTTGCATGAGGAACACTGAATCATAAAGCTCAGGTTAAGAGCCTATTTTAACCCCCTTATACTCTTTCCTTTTATGCTCATTTTAGGATTTGGGCTATGTAATCAGGCTTCATTACAAAAATCCCTGAGGAATAACTCTTTTCTTTATAGAAATTAAATCAATAAATAAATTATTTGTAAGCTACCTTCTGCATAAACCTTGCCTCAGAAATTTCATTTCTTATTCTTGGCAACCAGTATGAAGCAATGGCATTAGAGCTCACTGGTGATATACCTGCTCATCAAATTGTCACACAAAGTTCTACAAAACCCAGTAAAACATTTTTGGAAGTAATATTCTAGGGCACAACATTTTACCTTTGAAGAAAAATAAATCTATTGACTCTTTGCTGTCTAGTTCTTTCTTTTTTCCTATTTTTCTGAAGAAATATTTTTGAGAGCAAGTTTTCTAACCAGCATTTGTTCCAAAACATTTCTTTAAAGATTCTTTATTCATTGTATTTATGTTTATATCCTCATTTGGAAGGGCTCAGATAGTTCACAACCAAAACATATATCTATCACTGCAGTACAGTCATCTCTGCGGTGAAGTACAGAAGCTGCTCTGGTAGCAAAACCATTCACTGTGGAATTAAATGACAATTCCTCTTGTACTGCTTCTGCCTTAATCATGTCTTAGTTATTTAGGTGATTGCATTCTGAGAAACATCTATTAGTACTGTTTTTCAGTAATCCCGAATCTGTAAAGTAGCTGGCCTCATCTTGCTATAAATACAACTTGTTTGTCAAATTTGTCAGTTTTTCACAGATGTCTGAATGTCCAACTTATGAAGAGATCACTGTAAGCTTGAACAGCTGTGACTCCCTAAGAAATGGAGGAACATAGGGGAAATGAGACTATTTTCCCAAGCTGTGCACATTTTTAATACATACACATAATTTTTGGTCTTGCTGCTCACATTGCTTTGTATTAAAGCAGTCTATGTTCCTGTTTCTGACATTGTTGGTGTGCCATATGCAAGGTGGTGGACCAAAGTGACAAATTCAGATACCATCATCTTTCAGGATTTTTAGTCACTCAGAGAGACACAGTAAACCCCAAGTTGTACCTCACTGCTTGCTAACTACCCTTTAACCTCATTAGAAAAAAAATGAAGTGTATAAAACAGGGCCAAAGAGATGAGCTCAAAAAGCAGAAGGGAGTTTGATTATGTTGCTCTTAGTGTGTTTAACAGGAAATGGATTGAATGATGTAGATTGATTTGCTACCATCCTTTATCTCAGTGAATAATAGGGAGCTGTGCAGAATTCAAGTATATTGTGAAATCAAAGAAAGAGCATCAGCTGAAATGTAATCACATTTCTGCCTTAAACACATATGTCTGACAATACTAAACGTAACACATCATTGAGTCATAGGGAAAGGCAGAACACATACATTTTTCTCTATTTCTTAAATTTGTTTACATTAGCTTTTGACAGCATTTTTGTTTCTCTCCTATAAAGTCTTTGAGGATCTTTCAGACAGCACAAAGTATCTTAGAGGGGAGAACAGGATTCTGAGTCATACTCCAGTACTTAAAATCTGTTTAAATATTTTTATATTTTTGTAAAAGAGCTGAGATATCAATAACTGTGCTACTTTACATAACAGAAAATAACTGTATGCACATACACTACTAGAGTGATATATTGCGCCTAGGTTTTGTTTATTCTCATTCTGATAAAATGTTCACTTTTCATATTCAAATCTTTATTTAAACATTTATTTATTCATCTTGAATGTTCACCTGTGACATCAGTCAATATTGCATTTCTTTCTCACATCACAGGAAAATAAGGGTCAACAAGTTATATCGAATTTCATTAATTTCTCAGACTTAGGAAAATTCCCTGGATTTTAGGTCTAAAAGTGGATAAGAATTTTGAACTTATTACAGATCCCTTGATTACAGATCCGTTGATTTTTTTTTGAACTTTGTTTTGTTTTCCTCACTTAAATGCCCTAGAGTTTCTAGACCTTCACCAATTCTCCCATCCCAAGAATGACTTGACCAGGCTGTAGCCTACAACAGAGATTAGACATATTTTAAATACCATTTTCCTTCAAGAATGCTTTTAACTACAGAGAAACAATCAAGTACCAATTAAACTGACCTACCAGTTACCTGGAAGAAATAACAGAATTTGATGGTCAGTTCTTGAAGTAATTACCTGGCTCAAACTCAGACTTGGACTGTATCTCGCCTTGGGCAAGCTTTTCTAACACAACAATTAGCACAAAAGAAAAAAACCAACCCAAAACCCCAAACCAGAAAAACAAGAGATATGTACAATTAGAAGAGGGAGACTGGAAGTAGAGTGGAAAGAAAAGCGTGCTCAAGATTTTTCTGTCTCAACTAGACTGATTTTTCCATGTCACCTCATACAGCAATAGTGCTGTGTGACACAAACAGGTTGGCAGTGATGTTCACAGAAGCCTTGAACTTTTAATTTGATTCTTTTTCCTATATAGAACCTCACTGAATTCACGGAAGTGAGGATCTGTTTGCACGAAGCTAAATACAGAATCCCAGCCACCATAAAAGTTGTTGATATGTATCATTTTCAGTACAAACAAAGAGCAACAAAAAAAAATCCCCTTCACATTACTAACATCAGATGGAAAAACAGGAAGAAAGTCTGGGCAAGGACAGTCTTCATTTTGCGTGAATGCAATACTGAGGACAGTGGAGCATGGATCTCTAACTGATGCCTGAAGGTGTTGCAATGATTCAAATAATATTGATAAAAAATAGCTGTCACTGACTTTTTTTTTTTTTTTTTACTGTGGAAGAATCAAGGTCACAAAGCTCTTTGGTACAGCTGCCCCCAAGCATATGACTACTTGTGAGATTTAGATTTTTTACTATTGTACTTCTCTGCTTGTAGGTTGAAAAGATATGTAAAAGCCAATAACATCACAATCTTGCACAGGTGAAGACAAAACTTCATACAAGGATGAAATTCCTGTTTATAGAGGCTGGCCAAAACTCAATGCAATCATAGTGCCTATGGTAATATCAGATCTGTTTGCCAACCTGAGTTGAAAGGGACTAATATTCTCTAAATATGTGGATTTGCTACAGTTTTTCATTTGTAATTTCACTTTGTTATAAAATTCAAAGTATTCCACAAGCGGTTGTGTAATTTCTCACTCATACCAATGTAGATGGACACTAGTATTCTCCTAAAATTAAGGACTGTATAAATGCTTTAAAAAAATTAAAATCCTTTGGATGGTCCATGTACTGAACTCCGTGAGGGTACAGGAAGAATTAAGACAATTTCGCAGCACTACATCGTATTTCTCAGGCCATTACAGTAGCAAGTATCAGTTCACTGCATGAGCACACTCTAATTTGCATCAGGTATTGTAATGCGTGCTAATGTCTGAACTATTGCCACTCTTCACACTCCTGCACCTATGGCAGAGGCAGAACTACAGGGGATAAGGTGCACCAGCAGAACTGGTACTCAAAGAATGTAAAATACAATTTAAAATAATGTGTAAAATTTTGAACACAAGAGCGCTCCACAGATGAAACTAACTGCAGGACTGTTCTCTGGTGTGAAGAGAGACACTGATTCTGCAGTCAGAAAAGCTTGACTTCTAACACTGTCACCATAGCTGCATAAACTTGGAAAAGTAATTTGTCAGCATTTAAATTCACAACTGAGGATGATGACATTGTTCTAATTTCACAAATACAAGGAGATAACTTATTTGTAGGCTTTTATAAAATAATTTGACCATATAACTACCACGTCTGATGGGAAACTGATGCTAGGCAAACTCTTAATGCAGCAAAGTACTTAAACAAGTACTGATGTTTAAACATGTGATGTTATGCTGATGAAGGTTTCAGATCTTCATGTCTAATACACAACACTGCCAGGTTGCTAGATGCTTCAGATGTCTAAATATTATCACATTATTATATACATACTTATTTTAAACAGGTTTCATTGCTTCTCCACAACAGTCACAAAATTACTTTTATGTCTATGTGTTTATAAATTAGACTAATTCAGCTAATGCAATGCTGTAAAATAGCTTACTTGATTTTTACACTGTGAAAGTAGAGTAACTTTTTTCCTATCTAGTAGTTCTGTGGTAATTCAATATCACCACATCTCACCCAGCATGGCTGGTCAGTGGATGATTACAGAACTGCCACAGAGAGGAGGGAGAGGTAGATTCAAAAGCCCTCAGGCTGAGAAAGACATTAGTCCTCCATTTCCTGTGTCCTAAAAAATGTCACTAACCATTATAACAAACATAACTGACAGCGAGTCAACTCCTGTTTTCCATGTAAGAATGAGTAAAGGAAGAGAGATGAATTGCAACATACAATCTTACTGCAAATCCTACAGATGTACAAGGTTTCTGGAAGTTCCAGTCGAACCAGAGCCAGTATCATGGGAAAATACCGGTAACATGGCAGCCTGAGCACTGAGATCTGTAGTTCATCTTAATTCTCTTGCACATGGCAAGAAATAAACCTATTTGCAAATCCCTGTGTAGCAAAACCATCACGTGTCACCTGGACAAAATTTGCTTAAGGAATTGAAGAGATCTGAGATCATTAGTCAGTTGAATCTAAGTCCATGGCTAGCTTTTTTTTTTTTTTTTCTTTTTTTATAAGCAGGAGAGACAGCAGTCCCTGTGTAATTTCAACTTTCATAAATGCCAAGGTCTGGTCAGCATATTGCATTGCTTTAAGCTACCTAACACCTGGTTTTGCTGTTCTTCCAATCACATAAAATCTTCTCAAACTTATATCCATTGCAGTAGGTTGTCCTTCATGATTGATTCCTGTAGACTTTGATTTTATTCTTTAGATATCTTCTAAAACTGGTCCCAAGAAGAAGGTGGAAAAATGTTGCAGGCATTATTTTCTTGATCAGGTCATTAGACTCTACAAAGCAAATTGTCCTTCATCAAGTTCAGCAAAAGATGGTCAGAGAAGCAGAATTTTTTCCCAAATCACTTTAGGTGAAAGTATTGCCCTCTTTTGCTAATTATGTTTCCAATTATAATGTTCCAAGCATTGTTAATAGTCCTCCAAGGGCTACTGGTGGAACCTCTGCTTCACCATCATGCTCCAGGGGCTGCAGGGAGACATTCTGTCTCACCAGGGTCTTCACCATGGGTTGCAGGGAAATCTCTGCTCTAGTGCCTGAAGGACCTCCTTCCCTTCCTTCCTTACTGACCTCAGTGTCATGAAAGTACCTCACATCTTCACAAAAGCTGTCCCTGCTGGGTTTTTTTTCTTTTTTACCCTTCTTATATATGTTATCCCAGAGATGCTACCATTGTTGCTTATTGGCTCAGCCTTGGCCAGCAGAATGTCAGTCTTGCAGCCAGCTGATATTAGCTCAGTCGGACCTAGGGGAAGCTTCTAGAAGCTTCTTGCGGAAGCCACCCCCATAGTCCCCTGCCTGCTATCAAAACCCTGTCATGCAAACCCAAAACACATGACACTACAGCTGTAAATACTTTTTCTGCACAGTTATGGCAAACCGTTAATGGTATATATGCATGGCTGCCAAAAGCAGCAAGTGAAGTGCATAAAGGCTTTAATTCCTTGTGAAGTCTGACTTTTACACTCTCAATGGATATGCAAACTGTAGACAAACACTAAGTTAAAGGATTTGATATTTTCACTGTGATGAATAATTATAAGTACTTGCACTGGAGAAGTACAGCCCTTATAGATATCAAAAGGAATGCTGATGGCATTCTTGAGTAAGTACAGTGTCTATAATAAGACCAGAGATTTTCCCTTTTGTAAATGTAGCTTTAACCAGGTTTCACATGCAGGTTTCCTGTAATTCACCCTGTATAATATAGTAATATAAAACAACAAAAAAAGGAAGACAAACCAAGGGGCATGGCTTCTTAACAACTAAGGAGAAACAATGTGTAGCAGTAGGTGGTAGGACAAGGGAATATGGCACAAAGCAGCACCAGGGCAGGTTCAGATTAGATATTAGGAAAAAAATTTTTGCTGAAAGAGTTGTCGGGGCCTGGAACAGGCTGCCCATGGAGGTGGTTGAGTCACCTTCCCTGGATGTGTTTAAAAAAGGGTAGATGAGGTACTTAGAGATATGGTTTAGCATAGGACAGGAATGGTTGGACTTGATCTTAAAGGTCTTTTCCAACCCAGCAATGCTGCGGTAAAAATGTAGCACGGAAAAACAGGTCTCTAGCTGAGTTCTCCCTTATTGGTTTCTGCTCATTGTATTGTCTCTTTGCTCATCTTGCAGTTTAACACAGGTCTTCCCAGCCAAAAATGCCATAGGCACATATTGAGTACCTGATGGATGCAAATTAGGGAAGGTGCACCCCCACTGATGCTGAGGAACCAAGGTAAATGCCATAACTTTTCTCTGAGCTGAAAATGTCACTAGACAAGTGCAGCTGTGTTATATGTTTTTTCAACTGAGAACAAGAATTGAGATGATCTCCTGACATACCTTTTCTTTTGTGTCCTCAGGTCTTATTTTAGTGGTCAGGGACTGGCTTCTGTTGGAAAAAAACTGCAGCTTGTATGGAAATTATTTAACTGACAAACTATAGAAATATAGTTTCTGTCCTGGAACTGGGAACTCAGCAGGCTCATCCTGAGAATTTGTAGGTACATATGAAGTTGGTTCCATTAGATACAGATGTCTATCTTCTCATGGATTAGCAACAGATATTTTAAACTGGAATATGTAACTTTGAAACCAAGAAAAATAGTATCTCAAATCATTACAAATACTCATAGAATAATGTGTGGCAAAAGATGAAGACTCTAAAGAAACGTACAAATGTCGGAATTATTTTATTTAGTGGGATTTTTTTTTCTTTTTTCTTTTTTATTACAAGAGCACAAGAGAAAACAATTAGTTACAATATTAACCGGATTTAATCCCAGACTACACCATAATGAAGTAAATGAAGTGTAATGTAGTTAGTAAAAAAATGCCAGAGTAGAAAACAAGAATGGTGTAGATGGATTCTAAAATAGCTCTACTAGCCAAAATCTGATAGGTCATTTCTTTGTACCAATCATCCAAATTAAACACAGGATGCTTGCAGCACAGTGTAGCTGAAGTCAATCTGAGGATCAAAGATTTTAATATCTTGCTCCTTAGAAAGGAAAATTCAAAGGATTTTGTGTGTTTATGTGTATGTAGGGAGGTTAAGTTGACTTCAGTAACAGATGCTTTGGTCTGACTTAATTACAGAAATACAATATAAGAAAACAAATAGAGATTATTGCACTGATCTTAATTATAATGTGACTGGGTGGCATCCTTTTATATGGTTGCTGTGTTATGGTTTTCTGTTTTTGCTTCCAAGGTTCCACGGAGAAGACATAAATGTTTGTTCTAAGTCATGTAGACTACCCAAAAGCATCCTGTCAAATGTGAAAAAAGGTGTTGTCAGTCACAATAATAGCATTGGGAACTCAGCTTGTCAGAAATCCAGTTCTTTGGTGCTGCAAAAGAATGAAAAGATGTCATTTTGCTGCAGAGGAATGGTAATAATGGAATTTCAAGTCCACTTTTGGGTGAGTTCTGCATCAGGAGAACTTGAAAATTACTTGACAAGGACTAATAACGGTAAACATGAAGGGCTTTTCAGAGAAGTTGGCAATGCTTTGAAATAAATCTTTCTTGATAAATGAAAGAAGGGTAATGTGAAAGAATTTCAATCCAGTTCTAAGTTCACTCAGAGCAGTTTTCAATACCAGCACCAATTGCTTACACAGTCTTCACAGAATTCTCTGTCCTGCATCTAAGATGATGATCATCATAGTCCATCTGAATGTTACAAATTTTTGTATCAGTACATTTGATTCAGATCACTAAATATGTCATTCTTCCAGTGAGGTCAATTGAATCTGCCAAACTAAAGTTGATAAGTAAGAAACTGGAAATATTTAAGAGAGGGAAATTATCATTAATAAAAACCACATTTGTTTTACTCACACACTTTAGAATAATATAGAAACCTTGCTGTTGAAACTTTAAGGAACTACTGTCCTGAATCCTAAAATTATCTAAAGAAACATTTGCAAATGTAAAATACACAGAAAAAACCAATTTCCCCCGGAAGGAAGTTAGGAAGAACAAGAACAGAAGACACATATGAATAAACAGAAATATAAACAGTATTATTTTCAGATACTCATGAAAATAACTAAACTAACAAACGAGGTACACCTCATTTTGAAACATGATCGCCCAATGTGAACAAAAATACTTTTGTTCTTGAAATTAAGAAATTAAACATAGTTATAGAAAAGTTACCATTTCTTACCCTGGAATATTTTCTGAAGAAGAAATAGTGGATTTATGTAGACATAAATTCAAGATTTTATACTAGTAAAAGCCAGTAAGGGAAACATTTTCTGAGATCAGTCACTGAATTTATTCCACTGTCATGGCATACATGACTCTTAATACATTACTTAAAATAAGATACACATATAAGAAGCATTAACCAATGCACTGCCTTCTAGTTTGATGGTGTGATGGAAAAACACAAAACAATCAGAGAAAATGATTAGGCAGATTATAAATTTATTCTCTGCTGAGTGGTAGCAATTAAGTATATTACATTTATGCTGATGCAAAGATGTGGATGATAAAATCCTGGATGCACTGAAGTTGGTGGCAAGTTACTATTGACTTCAATGAACCAAAGACTTATCATTTGTTTTAGAGGCACAATTTCCAACATTAAATTCAGTCTTCTGCATAACATGACATGGAATTTTAATAGAGAAACCCTTAACATCACATAGAAGGATAGAATGCTTACCTCTGACAGTTTATAACCCTATTTTTGATGAAATGGCAAATGAAAGGAAAAAACAAGAGAAATAAAGATAAAAATTATAAATCCATCTGTGTGTTAGTTATGGCAGTGTGCATAGCTTCAGGCTTGTATCCTTTAAAGGAATTTAAAAAAATAATATTAAAAATAAATCGCAATTCCACAAGTAAGGAAGCTATATATTTATGAAAATATACTTCCTTAAGAAGCACAGACAATGAAGTAAGATTGTGTGTACCAAATCTACAGTCATTATAGATTATTCTGATGACACAGGAGACATGTAAATGAAGGATTAAAAGGATGGTTAGAGCAAAGAACAGTCTCTAAGACCTCCCGGCTCCCACTGTCAGATGCACTTTTTTTTGTGGCCTTTTGCACATGGTCTTCATTTTTTTATCCACTAAAGAGTCTATTAGCACCTGATTGCTTTTGGTACTTGAAAATAAAAATCAGATTTGTTAGTTGAAGTTACAAAAATACTTTCATCTTAAAGCTTTTTTCCCCCTTATATTCCCTGCCCTACACTCTGTGTAAATCCATAGTCAAAACTAAAGAACGGCATATGCAAAGCTGAGACCTCCAAAACTGAAGGGCTGTTAGTGAAATTTTGTGCTCTTTACCACCAGTAATTGTCTTTGATGAATTCCAAAGTCCGTCATATATTCTGTATGACAGTTGAGAACAGCGGTTTGAAGCCTTGAAAAGCCAGAATCAAAACTCAATTCCTATCATTGAATAAACCTGTGTTAAAATATTCTATTGATTAATAAGGAATACAGTGGTAAATTAACAAGTATCCCTCTCCTGATAGAAAAGATAGATTTATGGAAAATAGATTTCAATAGCTGAAACAAGTACTGAAAAAATTGTCATAGAATGTGGAAACAAAAAAGTGTCTTTTGATCAAAACATGGTACATGATAACATGTGATATGATAATGCACAACACATGATGCACTGGGATGTTCTTTGTAGTAATCAATCAGTGCAAAACACATTCATTTCTTTATTGCAGTCTGGAAAGCATTTTTAAAAAGAAATAAAATTTTCTTCCTTTTTTAAAAAAAAGACATAGAAATCTCCATTATTTCTGCAGCATAACATCTTCTTTTTGTTTGGTTAGTGTTTTTGAATTAAACTAATGATCTTCATAACTCGGAATGAACAACAGTGCTTCTTGGTAGGGCCAGTGGTATTTGGTGGGGTTTTGCCAAAAGCCATTGAAATCTAAATTCAGAACTTCTTAAGTGTTATGTACAATTTGTTCAGCATGCAGGCAAAAAATATTTTACTAGACATCAATTAACTTAAAGTGTAGTTTTCACTAGGGACAGTTACATGCTACAAAACTGAATGTCCAAAAAGCTCTTTTGTCTGCTTCCGTCTTTGTCACTATTGGAACAAGAGATTCTGCTGAGTCAGGTAGTATCTTTAAAGAGCAAGTGATATTCTTCTATGTAAGTGACCTGGTTTCAGCTGAGATAGTTAATTTTCTTTCTAGTAGCTGGCATCGTGCTGTTTTGGATTTATGAGAATAATGTTGATAACATATGGATAGGTTTAGTTATTGCAAGGTAGTTGTATTATCCAAAATAAGTCAAGGACTTTTCAGCTTCCCACCCCCTGCCAAGTGCACAAGAAGCTGGAGAGCACAGCCAGGACAGCTGACCAGCCTGGTCAAAGGGATACTCCCTACCATAGAATGTCAAGCGAGCTGGGAGGAAGGACTGCTGCTCGGAACCAGACTGACATCAGGTTGGTTTTCTTCTCTGCATGAGATGAACAATTGTATTTGTGCATCACTTGTTTTATTATTTTATTATTCTCTTCCTTTGTTATTCCATTAAACTGTCTTTACCTCAACCCATGAGGATTGTTTCCATACTCCTCCCCATCCCCTTGGATGGGGAGGGGTGAGTGAGCAGCTGTGTGGTGCACAGTTACCGGCTAGGGATAAAACATGACAGTAAGCAAAGAACACCAGTAAATTTCAGTTATTAAAATGGTTTTGAAGAGAAGCCATATCACTTTATTCAATTTAAACAAAGACCTGTACAGTCTATAATCAGACACCAGCTAAAAATAAAGTATCACCATACAATTAAAGGATTATTTGGTACAGATCAAATGTCTGAACATTTTACATAATGCACAAATAATTTCACTCACTTTACTGAAAGGAATTTTTTTTGCCACCCAGCTTCATTACATCAATAGGGAGCTTAATGTAATGACTTGATGTAAATCCCCTGACCTCCTTATGATGAATATTTGGTTCTGTTTGTTCTAAAATACTTGGTAGTCCCCAGTCAGTGATGAAGCAGAGATAAACAAAAACCACAAAGAAAAAAAATCGAAAGATCTCACACAGTTTGTTCCAGGCAAATGCTCAGGCAGAAAAATAATTTCAAGTATTCTTATGAAAACTAATGCTAAAATGCTTAAGCATACACCTAAAATGGTGTTTCTTTCACAGAAACCATTCTGAATAAAAACCAAAATTAATAGAACATCATTTCATGCAGGTACTTGTGATCAAGGGGCATTTTATATGTTGTTTTACTTCCAGACATATCACCCAAGATGGTTAAAGAAAAACCTTGCAGATTCTGTTTCTCTGCCTTTGCAGAAGAAGTTCAGAAGACAGACTAGACCCTGCAACAAGCCAAGTTTATACTGGTCTATGCCTTCTCTATAATAAGATGTTAGCCAGTAACTCTAATCACAAGTCAAGTAAAAGCTCTTCCACTTTAAATGGTTCTTTTGTTATAATTGGGGCTAACTCTCAATTCCATTAAAAAGTGACAATGTATAAAGTGTGTAGGCAAAAAAACACAGCAGGATGTGGGTTATTGGAGATAACCACATGCCCAGTGGCTTTCCTTTTATACCCATAAATATTCATTTACGATGATCCTTTCCCATTGAAGTTGGTGACAAAACTCCCACTCATTTCAGTGGGAGCAGACTCAGGCAAGAAGCACATAAGCTGCTATCTTCTTTTGGGTATGGAAACCTCATGGAGCTCTATGAGATTCTTAAGAAAACTCAGGACCAAGAACACAGACTGAAATGATTTAGTTTGTACTAATAGGATGGGAAGTTCTTTCTAATAACCATGCTTGAGCTGAATGAAAATCAGAGCATCATCTGTTTGAAACTAATAATATAGAAATACATTCTTTCATCTCAGAATGGAACAAAAGCTGAAGTTCCTATTTATTGTGCTGAACAGAATATTTTGAAAAATTCCAGTTCAGAAATAAGGAAATAATTAATCTTGGCATTTACACAACTGAAATGTCTTGATATCGTCAAACTGAAGAGTTTAACTTAACACACAGGTCATGTGTCTTTGATGAAGCATCACCCATCTCATTTAAAAGAGAGAATTTAGCCAAAAAACACTAGCCCACAAGAGGGAACATGGGTATGAGACATATATAGCAAAGCAGCTGCAGAGGGATATACATTTCAGTATGTGCTGACTTAAAATGAAACGTTTCAGATTAGTTCAGCAAACCAGAATATTTGGTTTCATATTCAGCCAACTGGAAAGAATCTATTTCTTTTCCTGATGGGAAAATGGAGGGAATGTACAAAAATGCCTTTGGAAACAAACCCCTGGAAGATATTGTAACAGTGTACTTTCTTTAAGGAGAAAAAGAAAGTGCAAAACACCTCAATATCCAAAGTCCTCAAGCAGCTCTAAGGTATATGAAACCCCATGATAGCTTTGCAGGCCAGAGCTATTGGTAACAGCAACCAAAATAAGTTGCTTCTTGACTGCTTGTTCCAAGTTTTTGCCAGGTTAAAAAAGATAGAGGGTTGCTTTTATTTTATGGCTTCTATTTTTTTTTTCCATGCAAGCAAAATGAAATATACCATGAACTTTTTGTAATAGCCAAGAATTTTGATGAAATAAAGAGCTAGAAAAGCTGGGATTAATTAGCTTTTTTTTTTTTAGAGGTATTAGATGGTCAATAACTGACTTGGAGACCTTTCTATGATAAGAGATCCTATGGTGATTTTTTTCAGGTAATTAGTAGACAATATAGCAAAAGCTTACATTTCCATGACTACTGCTTTGATTCATTTATCTGAACAATAGCTAACGAAAGAATTTGTGTCCAAAGGATTGTAAATCTATTGGGAAGAACTAGAAAAAAATATATTTATAGATAATTGAAAAGGTCAGGAAAAAAAGAATAGAATAAATGGACTTTTTATTTGGTTATGCTCTGTATCTTGTTGAAACAGGGAAGACTAGTTCTTTGCTCTTTGCAGCTCCTTAGGCCAGATAAGTATTCTTTATTACAGCCACATCATATTGTCTTTACCATTTGGTTTCTTAAATGTTATCTATTACTTAGCTCTTTTTTTTTCCCCGTTATCAATCTTGCTCATCCTTTCTATACCACTTCACTTCAAACACCTAAAAAGAGTCATGTTGACCATTTGACAAGAGGAGGGAAGAAGGAAAAAAATCAAACCAATCAGACAGTATTGCAGTTACCAAAATTTGCAAGCACTTGTTTAGCCAGACAGCACTACCTCTATTAAATTCCATTAGAATTCACTGACCATGGGTGTGTGTCCTGCAAGTATAAAGCTGCCACATGACTGGGGCTTTCTTTAGCAGGAAGTGTTGTGTATGAATTTCGTTTGGACACTTGGGTGAGAGATCACTGCTTAACAGCCGTGTAGGTGCGTGCCTTTCAAGTGCAGCCTGTAGAAGGTGGATTTTGACAATATAAGTTCAAATACATGTGTGTGTGTGCGCATTGATGTCAAAATACAGGAAATGGGAGTATCAAATTGAAATAGTGAAGGATAAATCAAACAGCCATGGGCTGTTTTCTTCAATTGCTTATTTGCAATTATCTTCACTCTTTCAGAGGCTACTTCTGAAAGGTATAAAAGTTGATTACCTAAATAATTTTATGCGAATGATTCTCCCATTTCAATTATAGATGAGGACCCTTTATTCTTTTATAGACAATATAAAAAAGTATAATAGAAATAAATAAAAAGTCAGAAGTCTTAAGCAATATCCCTGTTAAAGAGTATTCTCAGATCTTGGTTTGGAATGCTGATGCAATTTTTTCAAAAATCCTTATTCATGCAACTAGAGGACTTCCTAATGCAGGATAATGTTGCCAGATAAGGTGTAATAGGGTTCTGCCTCTTGTTTGCTGTAGTATATACATGATTCAGTTAATAACAGCACTCTTAATAGCTCTAGCTATGTCACTTAGTTTAAGGATAAGTATACTGCAACTTAGAGCTAGGTTAAGAAGTGCAGGAAAAAAACATTTCAGTCCAGTAATCTTTCTATGTAACTATCTGCCAGCTAGTTTTTGCTCTTCATTCACATTGTGTTGTTCTTGGAAAATGCTGCTGGACAATTACGTTTGGTCAGTAAAGAAACTAGAGAAATTATTGTGTTGAAATAGATAGATCGGTCTACCATGAATAAAATTAACATGAAGTTCAAACCAACGGGTCAAATCTAATCTCTTAAAAATGTTTTCTAAGCTATTGCAAAGTTATTCTTCATGCCTTGGTACTTCTCTGTTTCAGACAGAACTGAAATCGGAAATGCCAAAAATCTGTGAGAAAGGCTGTTCTCGCACTACAGCTGACCTGAATGAAACAAGGAAGTGCTGCAAAATCACAAGACAGACTGTTTTTAGGGGACTGCCATCTAATTTCCAGACTGGAGAAGTTTGGATGAGATCAGGTAAACTCTGGAAACCACTAAACTTCTGGATGTATATCTGAACTGAACCACCAAAATCTTTGTTACTTATCCTTTACTTATGTACATGTTTTGTGGAGATGAATATAAATAAAATGGCTGTGCTTTGGGAAAGAAAGGAGGAAACACAACATGGTACATCAATCAGAAGTTTGATTGCTTTTTCTGTGAAATTATAACTGTACCATACATCCACTTGCAGTGATCATAGGGATTTATATAACGAGTATGTCTCTAAAGTCACTGGAGCTAAACTGGATCAGCTGGGAGAAGGTTTCTGTCAAATCTATTCATGTTGTGAAGTTAAACTGCAGACATACTGGGCCTTATTCATCCATGATATAAAGTTCCATTGCTTCATTGATATTTCATTAGGAATAATTGATCCCCTAATCCTAGCTTGACTTGTCTTTCTCTGATCACTTGCTTCTGATGTTGTACTGACATAGTTCATAATGGTGACTGTATTGAAATGGTGTTTATGATCACGGTTGTTTAGCCTCTCTCTTGCAAATCTACTGTGGGTACTATGTGACTTAGAACTTAAAAATGAAAGTTGTGACCTGTTTTTGCTCATTAAAGAAACAGATGTGTCCAAGGTTGGCCTGAGTTCTCACTAAGAAGTGTTAATCATTTTATGAAGGTTTAACAATTTCTGTATATTTTTCATCAACTTGAAGTCTGGGAATGAATAAGATGTTCTTTTATCTTTAAGCAGTTCATAGCTTCATCCTATTTTAATTATTTAAATCAGAAAAAGTCTACATTCATTCTCTTAAGGAAAATCATAAACTAAATTCTTTTATGTGCATAACCTAGGAAACAGATATGGGAAAATACCTCATGAATATACTTAGTTTTCAAAGTCACAGGGGGTGGGAACTTTTAACGGACTGGACCAAAATGATACAGAAGTCAGGAAATGAGGCCTGCGATAGGATTTTAGAGGCAGCAGATTAGAAACAATGTCCTCTTACAACTTCTGTAACTTTGGAACATACCATCCCAGAACACAGTTGGGGTAGTGCGACCAGTCACCTGAACTGTAATAAGCAATAGTTTCATTAAATACAATCCCAAAGAATACATGTCTATACATAACAAGCAGGGCAACAAAAGCAAGTCACAGCTGATTCTCAGGGCTCATGACAGTGATGAAAAGGAAGTCTTCATCCCACTGGACTAATTCAGGACGGCAAACAGGCATCCTTGGGAGTTTTGTTCAGGCAGTGAATCCCATGTCGATCAGATAGCATGCTCCAGCCAACGTCGCTGTGGCCAGAGAGTGGTGCAGAAGGGAAGCTGCTCTCCATGCTGAATGGCGTCTTTGTTCAGCCTGCCGCAGCAGTTACATTCTGCAGGCCCTGCAGATACAACAGTGGCTGTATGAGAGCGGAATGGAAATGAGATGCTGGCTCCCCCCAAAAAGTCCTGCTTCTTTCCATTAAAACTGCAAAGGAATTCTGGCAACCAAAAAATAACTCTTCCTATCGAGTAATATTTTCCTGCCTCTAAAAGCAGAAGGAGCCAAAAGCACACAGTGAAGCTAAAATACAGCATAGATGGGCACACATGAACATTTTATAGGTTGTTTAACTTGCAAAACAGAACCAAGGCCTGCTAGTAAATTCAAGGCAAAAATCATACAGTGACTGCAAACTACTTGCAAATCTATAAATTCACCTAAGCCCTAAATATCAGTAGAATTCTGATCTTTTGCTGATCCCAGTTCTTTAGTATGTTCCAGTTGCAAATTTCCGTTTTAGCCCTTGATCTGTACACCTTTTTCAATCTCTTCCTGGGCTGAAATCACTGTCAGCTAATACAGTTCTTTCAAGTTGGGGTAAACTTCCAGCAAGCTAAGGGATGTTATAGCATCTTCTAACAAGAGGTTGGGAGTTTCCTTCTCCTGCTTGTGTTTAGTGGGAATTAGCCTATTAGTAAAGAACCCTCTCCTTTGTTTTCAAAATTAATTTTAGAAAAGTAATATTGAGAACTCTTTTTCATAACTCTTCTTCCACATAGACCTCATCCATCTTCATAGTGACCAAAAATATTAAGATTTCTTTAACAGTGAGACTTTGGGATATTCTTGTCAGAGAAACCAGAACTGTATAGAAAATATGAAGCAGGAACTATATAATAATTTATAATTCAACTATGTTACTAATTGTGGCCTAATTTGCTTTTCTCTCCTGTTTTATGTAATAAAAGGGCAGTTTGTTTACATTAGCAGAGCTATTTGCTATTGCCATCACTGATTTGCTCGCTACATAGCTGTGATTTGCTTGATTCCAATGTGTGTATTCTATTTGTAAGGCTCGCAGTAGTTTTTCTGACTTGATAGTGGTTCCTCAACCTATATGATTTCTTTTCTCAATTTTTCAGTTAAGTGCAGTCATGAAAAAAACCCTTACATTCACATGGAAAACCTTGCAATTTAATTTTGGAAATGCTCATGTTACTAGCGTTTATTCAAACAAGAAGTCCCACTGCTGTAAATCAATACAGGATGTAGTATAGATAGAACTCTTGCTTTGTACAGTTCACTCATAGGCCCCAGCTGTGTGTTTGCTCAGGGAAATAAAGGCAAAGAAAGAACTCTTATACTCCCCTGCACGGCCTAAGTATTTCGCTACAGCAAGCACCACTGCAGCAGCATTTCTACTTTGCAACCTTTAAGTAGCCATCAACATGTTGACCGGAGCAAAGGCATTCATCACCTTCAAGGAGGTGCTCAGCTGCCCGAAAGATCAGGTCATAAATATTTAACTGTTCATGAGTACACAATAACCAAAACCATACTATTATGTGCCTGCAGGAAATACCATCATAGTGAATGCTCTTACTTAGAGGTGGACTGAGTGCTTAAGAGGAAATTTTTCTGCCCTCTAGACACCAGCATTGTTGGTGAGTGTGAATGCAGAATTGGAACCTGGGATGGCAGGATTTCCAATTTCTGTGAGACTTTAAAGCTACAATCAAAAAAAGAGGACTTTTCAAAGGTAACTGGTATGTTAGATGATGAGCCTTTAAAATCTGGAACATAGCAATCACAAATATATGTTGAACGAAATCCATTGAAGTAGCTACCGACAGACTGCAACTTAAACACATATGTTCATATCCATACCAGTTAAGTATTAACATTCTAAGCTACATGAATATTGCAGCTATACACGGATAGAAACGGAACTGAAATAACAAAGAAATGGTAAATATCTATTTTTAAAAATACATCTAGTCATTTTTCAACTTAAACTGGATGCTAAACATTTGTAAGTTGATACAAAAGATTTGTTCTTCTTAAAGACACATAAAGATAAAATGCAACCTGAAATAATAAAGCAAAGCATTCTTCATAAACTGGTGCAATCAGTAATATATTCATGATAACATCTGCTACCGTATCTAACACAGATAATTTTTTTTAAGTTAAAAGCTTTATTTGCTTATTAACTCATGGGTGCTTTTCTACACTTGCTATTTACCTAGAGGCTAGAAAAGTAGAACAAAGCCAAGCCTTTATTTGCTTAGCAACCTATCAAGAAATTGCACAGAATTATTTTCAAGTAGGTCCAATGCCAGCTCTTTTGGGTTGCGTGTCGAGTTTTTGTTTACCTTGCTGTTACAGCAAGAATAGCAAGGTGGGGTCTTATTCACTCAATAGGTAGGACCCTAAAATTCTGAATGCTTCTCTGTTTACCAAGTCACAGGACACATGAGTGCTGGGTAGGACCATGTTTACCCAAATCCTGGTCCACTGACAACTAGGTGTGGCTTTATTGGACTGTTTCTTACACAGCTTAGACAGAAAAACTCAACTTCTTAGCTGCAGCGCTTTAAGGAAATTATAGAGATGTGTAGGGATGAACTCATACTTACTTATGACAATACATATTAATTGGGAATGTTTTGCTTATGGGAAATATATCTGGATGCAAAGACCAGAGGCCAGAAATTAACAGGCCATGACAAAGAAAAAAACATCTATTTGTGCTAACTTTGCGGGCAGCAGTTAAATAAAGGGAACATCTGTTTATCAAAGGCAATGTGCTGCTTCTAATTAAACCATAATCTTTCTTGATGTTAAATTAGTAACTAGGGATGCAGATCACACCCTTAAACAGACAAACTTTAAGAAATCTCTCTCCAGTCTGCTATACTGGTAGAGGCAAAAAAAAAAAAGCCAGTTTCTTATTTTGAATAGGTGTTGTCTCATAATTGTAGATGTAAGACTCAAAGAGACATTATGTAATGCGTTTCTTGCTGCAATGTATGTTTAAAGTTATGGCTTAATTACCGAAGGGAAAATTTAACTGAGTAGGAGTTTAACTGCTGTGACCTTTAACCAAGAAAAGTTGTAATATTGTTTACAATGACAAGAATTTTCAAATACTTTGAAGAACGATGAACAGTTTGAAGTACTCTCAGTATTAGTTATGATGACAAGGCCTGAGCCTTGGAAGTAAGTTATCACAGCTCTGAATGTCTCGTCCTTCAGCTAAAATAGTTTCATAGCATGACTGCTCTATTCCAAAGGAATTATGACATTTCCAAGAAAAAAGGAAAAAGTTTTTTTAATAGTTGTCATCTAAAGCAGTACATCATGACTTTGGTGGTTTTTTTTTAAATTCCCACTATGTTTTTTAATACAGGAAAAAAAAGTTACAGAATCTGTGTTCTCTAGTAGTATTTGGCAAGCAGGTGTGATGTCTGAAAAGATTTTAGAAGGTCTCTGTTTTGGCAAAACTGATATAAAGTGGCTACAGAACACAGTAAACAATCCTTTTTTCCCTCTTCCCTTCCCTCACCATGAGAAATATCTTGCATAGCCAAATCTACAACACCACAGAAGGTCATAATGCAGAATAAATCTTAAGGGTATTACATAGCCAAGAACAGAGTTTTCAAGATGTTGGTAAAGTCTTTAATTTTAATGGTATGATGTCCTGATCAACAGCTATTTCAGTCTGCATTGGAGGTTGCTTGCTTCAAACCAGACAGAAACAATGGTGAACTCACCTCCTGTGCGTCCTTTTAAGAGAATATGTCTGCCTTGAAGCAACAGCCATATACAAACCTATGTTTGCCTTTTGTGATGCTACTTGAAGCAACAGCCATATACAAATCTATGTTTGCCTTTTGTGATGCTACTTCTGTTTGTAATGACAGCCAACTAAGATATGCAATACATCCTTCAGTAGGGTCAACCCTTGGTATCCCAATCATTTGTTAGGTTTTTTTTTTTAATATGTGCCCATAGCCATGGTGATCAAGATACCATTTTCTATCCATGATGGCATTCTTGGATTTATTTTCTATTAAACCAATGTCTGAATTTATGTAGTTTTGATAACTTTTTTTGTTGTTGTTGTTTCAAGAAACCATAACTTGGTACCTTTAAAGAACAGCTCACATAGTATAAAGAGATCTTTTTAAAACTACCTGGAGGGCATAGAAATACACTGCACAACTATCTGGTATGAATAATCTTAACTACTGACTCCAGAAATCTTCTTTCAGTAGCTGCTCTGGTGGTGCTCTGCTGCTCTGTCCGTGCTTCATCAAATCTTACAGGCTTATTTAAATCAGATAGTTTACTAGACTCTGTTGCTCTGTTTATAATTGTCAAATGCTCCTGAATGTCTATCCAGATTGACAAAGTTTCTCCCATCCTTGTATTAATGTATTACACTTTTTTTCTTGTTTTGTTTTGTTTTTTTAAAAAGAATCGGCTTTCTTCGACATTGTTTGCAATTCAGTAACTGGGTTAGCATTCTTCTCCTGTAAATACACCCTTCTCCTCTAAATGAGAGAAGGATAGCAATAGTAAATAAGGTGAATCTCTCCATGGTCAGGGCCAAAGTCATGTGTGAGTATACTGACAATTAATTATTATTAATGCCTGTGATGCATAAAGTACTTGCCTCCATGTTTGATGAAAGAAAGGTATTACAGCCTGAATTTGAATTATACATGGACAATTTAGTTTTGAACTATCCAGTACATTAGTGTTACCTTATTGCCTTTTTGAGTACTTCAAGACAGCATTTTTGCTATAATTAACTCTCCACCTCTGTTGAACGTCTTTGCATACAAATACCCCCAGGCTGCTAGTTTGATGACTTTGATTAAATACATCTTTCCTCTTTACAGTTCATCACCCCAAAAAATCTGTTTCCTTGTTATGTTAGGGTTTTTTAGCTGGTCTACTTCTGCATTCAGAACACCATCTTCGTTCTGGTACTATCTGCTGTTCAGAAATTACTCAGAGCCAAGGAACTGAAGGATATCGCTTCATTAACCACCTCTTATTAATACACATTAGCTCTTATTAATATACATTACATAATTTAAGTCTCTGCACTTAATCCATTCTTACTAGCTTAGGCCAAAACTTTATAAAGGTTCTGTTCCTCACAGGATGAGAAAATGTTTTTAAATATATGTAAACACACCCTAAATATCTTCTATTGGAGACTTCACAAGAATGAAAACATGAGATTCAGAATACAGATGTATGTCATTTAATTATTCCCAGAAATACATGATGGTGGCCTAGAAGTCATAAACACTCGCCTATTCACTTTTTTTCATAAAAGGAAAATTGACCTGTATTCCATTGATCAGCAAGCGTCCTTTGGAAAGTGGGATTTGGATGGAATGAAAGGTGAGAAAATATGCTAGAACACTGAGCTGTTAAATGGTCTAAGAACTGGGTGATTAGAAGAATCTTTAGGTCAGTCTTTTTATATGTAAAAGCCTGTCTACATATTTTCCAAGGTGTAAAATGGGAATTTGATTCCATAATATACATTTGCTAGTATGGCTGCTATTACTTCTCTTAATAGTGAGCTGATTATTTTTTTATACAGTGTAAAATACATGTCATTTGTGTCATGCCTATTGAGCTGAACAGAGAAGGTAGGGCTGTTCAGCAGTCACATGAGCACAGAAAACATGTAAAATTCATGACTGTTTCCAAGTGCAGGTTCAACGTAATAACACTACCTTACTCTTTCCACTTCCTCCATACTTTAGTTTCCTTGGGGAGTAAATACAGATGTGTATATTAGAAACCATGGCACATTCTAGGCTCTAAGCTGAAAAGCTGCAGGACCACAATTGTTGGGTAAGCTGTGGTGCATACTTCAGGCTAGACACAAAGAAAGGCTCCAACTAGTTCAACAACAAGTGAGATGAAATGTTTCTTCTGTGAGGAAGGGACAAAGGATTCAAGGAGAGATAGTTAAGCACAGTTCAAATGTACAAGTACAAAAAGCTGCACCAAAGCAATTAATGGCTGGATCTTTATTACAGTTTTATACACCAAGATAAAGAGAACAAAAGTAACATGGGAGAAGACAACAAATATTCTCAATTAACAGACAGTTCTGCACACCTGCATGAATTAATTTTTTTGTTGTTGTTAATCTGTCATAGTATTGATTTAGCTCATAGAAAGACAAGCAGAATGTAAGGTAACACATAAAACTCAATAGGTAAAATTTCTGAACAGAAAGTATTCACTTAAAGCTGAAATCTGAATTTGGAGGAGCATTTAGTGTTGCTAGCGTGACAGGGAAACACGTACTGAAACACACACTGAAACATATACTGAAAAATGTGTTGATGGATAAGCTTTCCATAAATATGTTCTCATAGTGTTAAAGACAGAATTGAAAAAAGCCAAATCAAAAGCAACAGATGGCCAAACAATCTCACGTGAGGAAAGGAAACAGCATATTCAAAGCAGACAGGAATTTACTTGAAAACATGATAATTGCTCTTCAAAGCTCAGACTTGGATATTAGAGATATACTGGTGTGCACTACCCAATCCTCTACCTGGTGCCAGAAATTTATGGATCACTACAAAAAGCAATCAAGGCAAACATAAGTAGAAAAAGAGTGGAACAGCTCCACTGCAACTCTCTTCGTGCTATGTGTATTCCTGATGGAAGGAGCCTGGTTCAGAGAGGGAAGAGTGTTCACGACACACATGGAGAATATGGAACATTTGTTTAACATTTAGTACTATCTAAAGGTGCAGAAAGCCACAGAAGTTAGGCTGTGTTTGATATTTAGTGAAAAAAATACATGTAAGACCTAACATCAGATTAGCTTCAGGAATGTAGCAGCAGATCAAAAAACCCAATAGTGGAGAGGAGCCTGACCAAATAGTTATTTAAAGGATGAACTTTGTAAACAGAGTACATAACAGTTCTGTACACAGGAAACAAGCTTCTACAAAACATGTTTCAAGCTAACGAAGTATGGATCTGAAGGATACAAGAAACTCATGAATGAGATTTTCGTATCTACTGCTGAGCATATTCTCAGGTTTGAAATTAAGTCACACTTAGTGGTAAAGACAGTGACATCCTTGTATGCTGCCTCAGGTTTGATAATGAAATGTCTAGCCCAATTTATGAGAAAGAGCTGGACAAGACACACACAGAAACCAGTACAATGTCTCAGGAGTCAGAGAGCATTGACTGAACTGCAAGGCCATTTTTGCTTTGGTTTGGGTTTTTTCATTGAGGATTGTTTTCTCTTGCTATTTTGGCTTGTTTTGTTTTCTTCAGGCTTTGAACTATAACTTTTTTGATCTCTGGAGGCAAAAGAAATGTTTATGCAAAGGCAGCAGAGGTGGAGTCCATACTTTATAGTTTAGGTTATACTCTTACCACATCTCTTTTAGAAATGGCAGACTCCAACATGAGTTCAGCATGTCTGTGGAGGTCTGAGGACTGATTTAAAATATACTGTTACCAACTATTTTCAGAAGATGTGAAACTGATTTCACATAATTATCAGTAAGCAAAGACTGTCTATTTTATCATGCACTTATGCAAAAGCTCAAGCAGGAATTTGGAGACAATCTCTGCAATGATATACACTGCATTGTATATAAGATATTGCTGGATAACTCAAACAAAAATGAATTTCAGTAATGTGGTAGGTGACTGCATTTTACAGTACCTAAAGCAAACCCAAACCCTAGAAATGCAATGGTGTCCATTCTTTGCAAAGAAATACATTTCTGTGTATTAGTACTGGACTGAAATATACAGAAAAGTATGAGTTTAAAACTGTACTGACCAAGGTATCAGTGAGGAAAACACAAATGTTCATACACTGAGCACAATGATTGCAGTAAACTGTCCCCTAGTGTATTGAATATGCTTTCATGATGGGATAATATTGTGTTATGTATTTAGAGTTTTGGTACAGTTAAACAAGGAAATTATTTAAGTTCTTTATTTCTTACCATTCAAAACCATTTTTAGCATTATAGGTGGTGGTTGTTAATGTTAAAATTGCCAAAGTTATAACTAAGAAATCCTGCAAGCAGATGTAGTCAAAATGCACCACCAAATTTGGTATCAAATGAGGTGGGTGTATCAGCTAATGTTTTTAACCTAGTTTTATTAACACAGTCACATGGATAGTAGATGAAGATTTTTCAGTAATGTTAGTAGTTCATCTTTTACAACTAGTGTGTGTTTTAAATAAATCTGGAAAGAATTAGATGTTTACACTTTACTGTATTGAGGTCTGTCTCTCAAATGCAAAAGTGAGGCTAAGGTAGGTTGTCCCTCAAATAATTCTATCCCATTCAACAAAGCAGTATACATTTCTCCTGTCAACCCTAATACACTTAAATGTTAACCATGTGTTGTTGAAACCTTAAGCCTGTGAAACTCTGGATTTATATCTATCACAAATGAATCTGAGAAAGATTAATGACTATTTTTAATAAAGCATACTTCAAAAATGCAAGTCATTTCAACTGCTTTCAGCTTGAAGCAGTATGTTTGTAGTCAACCAACCAGCTGTCTCTGCTGCTGGTAAGGGCTGGGAAAGAGAGAGATGGCAATCCGTTCCATCTATGCTAGACACTTCGGATGGCATGAATCACCCTTTGGGAGTCTCTACCTCTCTCCATTTACTACAGAAATGCAGATGACTAGCTTAGACTCAATGCCTAAATTTAGATTGCTAAAATTAGATGGGATGCATTCCACTTTTATTCATTCATTTAATTAATCCAGTTAAAAGAATGATCTATTAGTTGTACTGGGAAAAAAAATGGTGCAATTTTGTTGAAAGCTGTGATAATACTGTCCTGCCTTGAACAGTCTGGAGTTTAAGTAGTGTGTGGGTGAAATGAAGTTATCATCACCATTTTACACACAGGGAATTCAGAATGCAGAAAGACTATGTGAATCACTCTAACTTACACTAAAAGTTTGTGTCAGAGTAAAAAACCAATCAGTTCTTCAACAGAGCCCATGTATTTTAGTTCACAAATAGATACAATACATGATGTAAAAGTTCTGTTCTGTTATAAACATATTTGCAATGGCTTGGACCAGAGCTATCTGAATGACCACTAATCTCTCATAATTTGTTAAAGTAGCTACAATCACCATAAGATCTTGAGCCCTGACCTGAATTCTAGAAGCCTGATGACACTAGGAAAATTGCACTGTGTTGCAATTACAGAACCAAAAATTGCTGTATTTCTTCTAAAGCTACCTGTGCCTAAAATTAAGCTTTTACATTTTAATTATTTTGGAAAAGATACCATTATGATTTCAATGTGAAACAAGGGAGTTATCTTACTATGTTTTCAACGTAACCTTTGGCAGTGGATACATGTGATTAATCACAGATTTTAACATTGAGAAAATGGCTTCCTGCATCTTATTCATTACCCCTTGAGTCTTGTAAATTCATAACATAATGAAGTCCTCTAAATGAAGGCTATAGCTATTAAAGCAATAATGTTTGTTGGAATACTAGTTGGAAGTAGTAAAGATTAACCCATTTTTTAAAGGGTTTTTTTTTGCTTTTTAGGCTCTGTGCTGCTGTTATTATTACAGAACAAATTAAATCAAGATTGTTTTATACGAAATCAACCGAGGCATTTTGAGTTAAATGGGAGATTTACAACAAAAGTGCCATACTGCCACAATCCGACTCCAGAATGATTATGATTTATAATACCCATCCCATTCCTCTATTTGTTCACGTGTGTGCATATGAGTATACAAGTGCATGAGCATTATGCAAACTATGTGTCCCAGTTCCAAGATCAATTAATAACTCAGTAAGCACAGCAGAGTTTCATTCCTTTCAGAAGAGGAGAGAGGAGTTCCAGACAGTTTCCTACTATCCTATACAGAAAATATTTTGGAACATTAGTGGAATAGTCAACTTAAGCTGTTACATACAGAGGAGGTAATTAACAGGTGTGTGAAGACATTTTGGCTTTCATTATCTGCAGCTTAATTTGGTCTGCTGCACACCATATTAATAAAGCTGCTGCATGCAATATTGATAAAAATTCATTTAAAATACTTTTCTCCTCAAATATGCAATTTTACAACCTGCTTTCTTTCATTTTCATCTTGTGTATGTGTGTGTTAAATTGTTCACAGTAAGGAAAACTTGCACAGATTATCAAATCACCAACATGTGGTAACATTGCATTAATGCCTGATTTTGGGAGCAAAGGGTGAGCATCATAGATTTTTTATAGGGGTGTCATTATCAAATAAAATACAACAGTTGTCTGTTGGTTAGTGTAATTTTAGAAATAGATGGACTGTACTTATCTGCAAAAATCCATATTATTTTTTCACCTCTGATATCCAAAGCCTTTTCTACCAATATATCAGACATTGCTTAAATTAAGATTTGTAACAAAATTATGGTGGTGTAGTGTATGTTGCCAGGTCAAATCTTTTCTTTGTATTGTCTATGAATATTCAAAAAGTATAAGGTAGAAGAGTTGCACTTTGACAGACAGCTTCTGTAAACAACTGGATCATTTGCAGAGTGGCATTAAAACACATTTGCAATGGAGCCACAGGCAATCTTTCATCAAATGTAATACATGCCACTAAAAGCACTATCTTGAAGACCTTCTGATAACAATTAACTTGGTCAATAAGGCTTACTTTTACTCAAAAACTGGTTAGAACACATTTATTACAGTGACAGTTGGCTGTAGTCATAATATACCTGTATTTGTGCCTTGTTATATTAGTGGGCCTTACTGTTACATGACATTTATTCTTTACTGTGATATATAGGCAATCTCGCTAATGATACTGTCTCTTTTTCTTCAGCTTTTTTTTGCAGCATCTAAATTACCACTGACAGCTGGTTTTCTAAATGAGGTGCTACAAATATTCTGTGTATTTTTCTAGCCTCGTGATTTTTGTCACATAAAATAAACTTGTATATTCTCAATATAGTGAGTTCTCAATGCAGTGAAGTTTCTTGTTCAAGCCAAACATGAAGATGTAGAATCTTTTAGTGTTCTTTCTTCCTCTCTTAGACTTATCTGAGCTTGAGCATGTTAGTTAATCTTTCTTAATCAATTTTTATATCCTAATGTATAAAATTGTGTAGTTGAATAGAATATTATTTCTCATGTGTTTGCTTACAATATTCTCACAACGTGGAAGCAATTTTACATTTCAGAAGATACCATCTGTTTCTCCTCTTTTGCTTGGAGGGTCCAGTTTATGCAGTCACACATATCAAAACTGCAAATCCATCTTTGTACTATTAAGACCTTGATAATCTGAGAGACTCTGAGGTACTCTTTTTTGTCAATTTGTCCTTGCTTTCACTAACACCGAACATACAGTAAGCAATAAGTTTTAGATGCCAGTAAATTTTTTGCTTCCCAAATGTTATCAACAGAACTATTCTGGATCATCCATCAATAGCAATTTTTACATGTGTGAAACATGGATGGTTTCAGTGAGAGTGAATAATTCCACATAAACTCTTCATTTTAGATGAAAGCAGACTGCAAAGGTACTGCTTACTGGTGACATTACCATGCTTATTAAGTCCCAGAGTAAAGGTGGGCAGATATTTTTTAAAATCCCAGTACTGGAAGAAATTAACCTGCCAGTGATCAAGTGAAGAGATTATGTATTTCCAACAAAATACAGTTATGGAAGATTAACTGAACAGAGGAAAAAACCCAACTCTCTCATATTGTCTCTTCTCACCATTAAGTTTCACTGTTAGATCTTGTTTCATTTCTCCCTATGTACACTAGCTGCCTTAATGCCATTTTTCTCAATTATTTTAATTACAAGTGGGCCAAATGCAGCATTTGTTTTCTAGAAGATCCATTTCAATGAAAAAAAGAGACTTAGCAATGCATCTTCTGAAGTTGGAAACATGTATACTAGTGTTATAACCCATCTTTCTTATGCTCTACATCTGATTCTTACTTGCTCATAGGTGAGCTTTTTTGGGTTGTACCTGATTGCTCTATTTGCCCATTCATAATTTGCTATATGGGATGCATACTATATGCAATATATCTTTTCAAATTGGAAAAGGTACAGAGAAAATTACATGAAAATTAGCTGAGGGGTAAGAAACATGACTAGACAATAATAGATTTAAACTATCGATCTATTTATCTTATCAGAAAGAAGTTGCAATGTGTAAAAAGGGCATTCATAGACAATACTTACTATAAATAGCTGTTTAATTTAGAAACTTGCTTCTTATAATTTCAACGAAATTATA
This sequence comes from Laterallus jamaicensis coturniculus, assembly GCA_022605575.1. NCBI lineage: Eukaryota > Metazoa > Chordata > Aves > Gruiformes > Rallidae > Laterallus > Laterallus jamaicensis. The sequence goes on along the minus strand of JAKCOX010000013.1, from coordinate 563,844 downwards.
AATATTATGGCGAAAGTACCAGGATAAAAATTAAGCGTTTTGATGTCTTTAGGATAAAATATCAGATTTGATGGTCTAAAGGTAGCTTCAAAATTTTATACTATGGAAAACAAATTTAGGTCGTCTTATGTTATGTAGATGTCAAAGAAAATCCATACTATCCACCATTAGCGATGTGCTGCTCACCTTCCTCATCACTATTTGCAGTTGTAGGTATATAACATGAGTCTTAACAGCAATGGGTTGCAGTCAGATCCCTGATCCTCTAAAACTGTAAAGCACTGACTTGCTTTTGTTTTGGCACCTACTTCAGATACAGAGATGTTTGCAGGAGATAAAAATCCACCAAAAATGTACAACAGTCTTTTCACCTTTCATCATCTGCCTAAAACAAGCTTTCAGTTTGATTTAAGAAAAGATGGATTTTCATTTGAGATCTTTAGTGCCTGTCAACACTCCTGATCAAGAAGCCATTTTTCTTAGTACCAAGGACACACACACACGTGATCAACATTCTAATCCCTCCCCTCCATCTGTAAGACCCTTACTGGTTACAGAGCAAGTGAAGCCATAAGGCTTCTCAGTCATACTTCAAATATTGTTATTATGTAGGTACTTTAGTTAGATGTACTGTAATATAGGATAAAAAGGACTAGTCCATCCCTGTATTTTGGGGAAATAATTTGGAGTTATTACAAGACTAGTGTCTTAAAAAATACATTCATAAACTGGTCTAATATCACTGTATGAATATCATACACATAGCCATCATTTTCATATTACTACAATAAATTGCTATAACAGTGAAAGCAAATGCAGTTAAACGAATATACTTTAAATATAGTTTACGTATAGCTCTGACCACTTTTATGCTAAAAAAATGTTATCCATTCATCACAAGATTTATTTTTATTTACTTAATCCAGTTTTTATCACTTGCTATTTTATCCCTCTAGATCTCTTTCCAAATTTTTTAGGATATTCATAAATGATAGTGAGGACATCATAAGATATCCAAACAACTTGAATTAATTTGCTGGAATAACCAAAAATGTAGATTATTTTAGCATTTATACTAAAGATTATTTGTTTATTTTTAAGAAGTGCTCCTCAGATGAGAGTATTCCTGTAGCTCTCTGATAAGTAAATTGTATGCACATCAAATGCCATATGATCTTCTGGTAAAAGCAAAAGACTGACCAACTTCTTTGGTTGAAACCCCAAAGAAGTTAGTAACTCATGTGTACACTAGGGCACACCATGCGATTTTCTCGTGCGTTTAGTCAATGGTAGCGAAAATTGGCCGCACAGGAAAACTGAAAGGATTTCTGATAAACATTATATTCCACTTTCTAGAAATTATCTGACTTGTGAGAAATTTCAGATTTGTGAGAACTTTCAGAATTAGTTAACTGGCTAACCTTCAAGTTTTGGTAAGCACTTGTGACCATGAGAAAAATTCCTAATACTCAGTAATGAATTTCATTGACAGAAAAGAAAAACTTAATTTCACAAATCTCATAAATTTGAACACCAAGTGGTACTTTATAATTTTTGGAACATAAAAAGATTGTTCCAGATCTCTATATGAGGGGAGATGCATAGTTATTTGTTCATTCTTTTGTTGTAACACACCTAGATTACTGAAAATCTTTTTAGAAATATACCACAGAATCTTTACATTCATTCTTGCAGATTTATGGTTTCCCCTAAACTTTTTAACTAAAATGTCTTCTCACACAGGAAAAATGGTGACACTGACTTCTCTTGTCACTGTAATAAGGACATTAAAATGATTAAGAGATGTGTCCTTTATGTTTAAGGCATTTGTCCTTTCTACTAAATCCTGCTTACAACTTTTCTGATTTAGCAATGGCCTAGAATACTGGTTCTCTTCCTGAAACACCCAAACCAGCTATTATTTTCTGCCAAGTTGTCTACCCACAATTCATTAAAGATTGCTATGCCTAAAATTGTGGTGCTTGGTAATTTCTGGGCATGATTTCATTTGTTTATGTATTTTCAAAATCTATCATTTGAAAATATTTTATAAGAAAGCAGGGAATATGAAGGAAATACGACAGCTAAACATGAGCTGGGCTTCTGAGTCATAGACAAAAGGAAGCTACAATCTTCTTTTCCACTCAATCCTGCACTTAGTTCTGGGGAGGAAAATGCATAAAGAAGATGAAGGAGAAATTTAAAAACAGTTGACTATAACCCACACCTCTCTCACATGACTCTTTGTAGTTCCATGTTACCTGTGAGAAATACCTTTGCCAAAGCATGGCCTGTTGGTGCAAAGCGCAACTAACAAGGGCAAAGTTATCCTAGTATTAATGTGTCCTGATTTCAGCTGAGAGAGAGGTTTTTTTCTTTCTGGTAGCTTGTATGATGCTGTGTTTTTGATTTATGAAAATAATGTTGATAACACACGGATGGTTTTAGTTAGGTGTAGTCCTTACACAAAGTCAAGATCTTTTCAGTTTCTCACCCCTGTCAGGTGTACAAGAAGCTGAGACAGCACAGCCAGGACAGCTGACCAGCCTGGCCAAAGGAACATTTCATGCCATAAAATGTCACACTCCAGATCTAACTGGGGAAGCACACTGGGAGGCAGGAACACTGCTTGGAGTCACACTGGGCATCGGATTGTTGGGTTTTTTCTTTTGCATATGGTGAGCGGTTGTATTTGTGCATCAGTTGGTTTATTGTCATTACTGTTATTATTTTTATCATTATTGCTATTACTGTTATTATAATCCCTATCATTCTCTTCCTTTGTTATCCTATTAAACTGTTTTTACCTCAAGCCATGAGTTTTTTTCCATTCTCCTCCCCATCCCCTTGGAGGGGAGGAGGTGTGAGTGAGTGGCTGTGTGGTGCTCAGTTACTGGCTGGGGTTAAACCATGACAATATGTTAACAGCATAAATGATGGCAAATGCAGTATGTATTTTGGGCAGCTCTGACAGAAATAGGCCAAGAGAATGATATGATCATTTTTTATTTTCCCCCTTATCTGGAAAAAAAAAATATTGACACTCCTCCATAATCGCAGATAAATACATAAATATGATAACATATATTCCATATTTAGAAACCTTAAAATAGAAGTCTTTAACATGTTATAACATAAGATGGCATGTTTAAATCTACCTGGAAAAAAGTGCTGAGATTAGTCTTAAGTCTCAGAAATGCAACCTCATTGGAAAGAATTTATGTAAACCATAAAAACCTATAGATGTGGATACATTCAATCTCTGATTTTCTAAGTTTTTAGATAAGACACAATTTAATATATTGCTCATTATTTGAAAGTCTGCTCTAGATGCATTTTGATGAATAGTTGGTTATCTATCATTCATATACAGCTCATTGAGAGTATGTGATATTTTATTTTGAAAATGATTGATTCTAGAGGTTATAGGATAGTCATTTGTATAAAGTAGTCAGTTTGTACTTGTTTTAGAATCAGATCTGTGTAACTAACATTTGCAAACATAAATGCAAAATCTGGTATATTAACTTTAAACACTGTGATTTAATAATCATAGCAACATGAATACTGATTAGAACATTTACGGTGCATACAAAAAGGCTCAGTAAACAATAAATCAATCTAAACATTAGCTTTTCTCCTGAAAAACAGAAAGCTTGAAACATTTATAACATTTATCACAAGAAAAGGGCTCTTCCCACTATATTTCGCTTGGTCAGGTCTGCTACTCTATGCACTTTGAGATACCAGCATGACAGGAAATACAAGGGAAGCTAAACTTCCTCTGCAGCCTTGCAATTTCAAACATGCATAACACAGATATAACAACAAAACAAAATCGATGCTTCTCCCTTGATTTCTCTGGACAAAATCTATTTCCTAAGCCACTTTCAAAAAACTCCCCAGTATTCACATTTGTATTTATAGGACATATTGCCCCACAAGGAGATGGAATTAGGCTTGAGAGACTGCTTTCTGGCATAAAAATATATTACCACAGCTATTTATTTATGTTGCTGTCATGTGTAAAAGTCCTAGTCTAAGACTGTGTTCCAGTTGTGCTTGATGCTGTTCCAACGCAAACCCAAAACAATACCTTTCCCCAGCTTACAATGTAAAGATGAAATAAGAGATAACAGAAAGTGAAATGATGAGACAATATTTTTCAGAAAGACAGATGGCAGTTTCTGCCACTGAACCACATTCCACCTTTTTCAGTTGTGAAAGAGGAAAATAGATAAGCATATATGACCATTTTTGGATGGCCATGGGAACTTCCTCCTAAGCATGAGAAATGGCACAAAATAAAACACAAATATGTAAATAAGTTTAAATTTTTTCTGAGTCTAATGACAGCTAGTGTTAAAGCTAGTGCTAAAGCTAGTTAAAGGCAGGACCCCATATCCTCAGGTTGTGAGTCAGAGCTTATGAAGATTTCTGCATTTTTAGGCTCATTTGCTTGAATGCAAATTGTGTTGGTACAGAGGTTTAGGCATGGTCAAGTACTGAACTAGGGAAGTTATTTTGCAGAAGCATTTTGTGTAGGTGCTCAGCTGTAAAAGCCTGCATAGGGAAAAGTCTGAGAGATGGCTGAAAAATGAATGCAACACAAGAGAAACAGGGACAAGATTTTGTTCTGTGAATGGAGAGAATTATGTTAATTATGAAAAAACATAAGTCCTGAACTAATATGAGAACTTATAAGAAGCACAATTGAAAAAAATGCTCAGGCTAACAGCTTGAACAGGCAGGATGTGATATTGCCCAGGATGAATGGCAAAGGAAGTAGTGAGGGAGGCTGTGGGGAAGGAGTAATAAATTCTCATCATGTTGATCTTGAGCTGAATCTCTGCGGATACATCAAGGTGAAATTTTAGGTTGGATAAGAAATAAATTTGTAGTAAACAAAAGGCAGGTAATCACTATGAAGCATCAGTGAAGCAAAGTAATTGAATTTGTGCTTATGTGTTAGACTGCTGTTAGTTAAGATGCAAAGTGAAAAGAGAAATTGAATTCTGAAAAGACTGTTGATAGGGGCATGTGAAAAATGTAAGAGCATGCAGTTCAAAGGAACTCTTATTACGCCTGTCTTGAAGCAAAGAGAGGACCGGATTTCAAGAGGCACATGGGTGTTATTGTCAAAAATGTCTGCCAAGTCACAGAGAATGAACTTGTAATACTAATCCTGAGTTTTAACTAGGAAGATGTTAATTATAGGCTTACCTGTGAGCTCTTTCACTCAAGTGCCATGGCAAGAAACTAGAGAACACCTATCATGAAACTGGAAAAAAAGGAGAAAGCTGCAATTGTTTAGATATAATACACAAATACTCGATGAGTTTAGACATAATAGATGGACAGCAAGCAATTGGAGAGGAAACTGGAACAAAGCAGGGTTTTTAGATGGGAAACATACACGTGACTATATTGTGCATGCGACACTGAATGAGAGAGAGAAATAGAGAAATAAGAGGTGGGAATAGGTGGGATGAAAAGGAGATACGCTGTGTAGAGAAATTGGAAGAGACAATCAGGTATCAGACTTCTATTTCTGCACAAGAGAGACAAAAGATGAAAATGTAGAAAGAGTACTGTGAGAAGTTAGGCAAAGGAAAGAGGGAAGGTAATTCTGCATTTTGTCATTGTCCTAACTTTCTACAGGAAGAGTTGTAAAGGCAACAGAGAGAGAATTAAAACAGTAAGTGAAAATGTGAGAAGTGGGGCTTGGAGTACAGTCACAGTTGTGTCAATTAATTAAACTAAAAGGTAATCAGTCTTTCCAAAGGAAAAACTTGCAAAGATGAAAGAAGAGTGAAATGAGAGAAAATGTGGATAGTGAGGCAGAGGCACCAGGGCTTCAGCTCGGAGCTGCTGAGGGTCCTTGTCTAATCTTAAAGGCTTTCAACTCCTGCTGAAGTGTTGGTTTACAGAAAGTCTCAGAACAGGGAATAGACTGCAAAAGATACAAGAAAGGAAGGTCTCACCTCAGTCTGTGTGTTCACTGCATGCAAAGTTTATACCAAACCCACTTGATCAAGATCTGAGGACCAAGACTAAAGGGAACAGCTGCTGCCACCAGCCTCCCAGTAGAACCTGTACCACATGCACTGCTATGTTATTACAAATTTCTTCTCCTGCAAAGGGGCTTTCCTTTGTTAAGACACATCTTTAACATACTGAATAAGTGGCTGCATTTGAAACATGAATAAAATGGATTAGATGCCACTTACTATATGAACAATAAATGCTTTTATAATTAAGTGCAGAGTGCTGAGAGTTGTCTTCCCAAATTTAGTGACCCTGATTCTAGTACAGCTATATTTGTAGCTGATTAAAATCAATGTAATACATATTCAAGCAATTTAGGCACACACTTGGCAATAAATTACATTAAGATTCTTACAAAAAATTAAGAAACAACAGAACCTCAGCTGCCAAATGTCACAGTGGTAAAGGAAGAAAAGGTCTTAAGTTTATGTAAAGCACATATACTTACCCCCTTCTCTGGTCAAATATTTAGAATATCTAACATTTCTAGAGGTGGATGGGCTAAATGCTGGAAGCAGAAGTGGAAAAACTCATGGACTTGTAAATAAATAAGAGCTTGAAATGCATTTAACTTTATTGATAAGTCAGTATTTGTAAGTGTTCATAATTATCATTTCTTCTATTGCTCAAACTACAGTCAGGATTAGTCTCAGGAAAATCTACCCTATGTAAACATAATTTAATGTGACTGAATCTTACTCTATGTACTGTTCTCGGGCTTGTACAATGGACCAGCTAGTTTAATAGCTTCCAAACTAACTTCTAATGTATCTTTTCTTTTTTAAAGAGTTAGAATTTTAAGCATTCTAATGTACTGATGCACTTGGCTTTTCACAAACAAAATGTTATCTGAAAGCCAAGATATTTATTCCTTAAAAAGGGAGAACATCTACTACTGAAGTATTCTATATGCACTGTACAGACCTTGTAACAATTAAAAGTAGCCCTGATACTGTCAGGGATTTATGCCACAATTACTGGTATCAGATTAGAGAGTACAGAGAGGTGAGCATTCAAGTCAAAAGTCCAATCTTGACCCTTTGATGTCAAAGGGAATCCTGTATATAAGTGCAATATATACTAAAATCATGCTGTAGAGGCCTCATTTGTTATGCAAACTTGCATAATTTTAAATGGTAAATTAGATAAATTAGTCATAATGAAATTTCATTCTGCAATGAAACAAAACTCTGTAAAAGTTTCAAAAATACATGTGCAGAAAAGAGCAAGTGCACTTTGATGAAGAGCAAGGGCACTAGAATAGACTAAATTCTAGTTTGCTTGGGAAAAAAATTATAAAGGTTCTGAAGACCATAGACCTTTCTCTGCTACTGCATGAAGCAATTCTTATTCTTTAATTGAAATATGGTTTGGTAGGACAAAGGGAGTGGTCAAAGATTATAAAAGAGCACTGAGAATCACTTTATCTGTTGCCAGATCAGCAAAGATTCCTCCCCAGAGATAGGCACTATCTAGTTTTGCCTTGATCCATTGCAGTTCGTTGCCTGGTAACTTGAGCTGCTTGTCTTTCAGGTCAGTTTTTATTAGACAAAAACCTTTTAATTAGAAGCTTGACTGCTGCAATATTTTTGTTGTACAAAAATATGACCCCAAATGCTTAAATAAACAGTGTGTAATTCCAGGCACTGCTTTCCCACTACCACTGCTATACCTTTTTACTGTCACGATTTCCCCTATCTGAATAGCTCAATCTATCTGTTAGGCCAGTGGCAGTTTTGAAATAAATAGCTAAACATTCTTACTTTTCTCTTATAAGTTTTTCTGACCACCTCCCTGTTCATGGGATGCTTTCTGCTCTGTGCCAATCAGGCTTCTGCCTTTTGTGTTGAATGTGGTCCTTCTGGAACATGCCTGGAGAAGTCTTTCTTGGGAATACTGTGCAGCCAGGACATTCTGTTGTAAAGTTCTAATCTTACCACTGTGCATTATTTACTGTCTTAAATATAAATATTTTTTGCTTTTCTTGAAAGTTTCGCTTATCTTTCCAGTAATATTAAAAGGTCAGAAAACTCAACCTATCTGTGAGAGGTGTGATTAAGTCTTTCTGGCCAAGTTTTGGTTCAAGATTCAATATATGAAGCTCATACCACGTTTGCACAGAGTATGGGAAAGAGGTATCCTGTTAGGAAAGGAGATACGTGTACTCTCCTGGGTCTTGCAACAATCAGATGAGATTTCCTGATTCCCTAATGAGGTCAGGTTATTATGACAACAGGTCTCCACTAGCATGAGGCAGCTCCTCCTCCACTCTATGTGGCAAAGTAAATGTCACGCTACCATATGTGAGGCTGTGCATTTCCAAGCACTTTCTAAACTGGTGCAGCTTGAATAACAAAGGAAATAATTTTTTTACAACACATTAAATATATTAAGACATAAGGACTGTTTGTGTTCATTTGATGAAGCCCCAGCTGTGTGCCATTGGATGTTGATGCATAGCTATCATATTTATCAGTCTACCAGCATATGAGAGTACTGATCTGGCTGATTAACATCCACAGCCTGACAATAATATAAAATAGCACTATAGCGCTGCCATATTTACTTTGCAATCAGTCTGCTTTTCTGGTAGAGCACTAGAAGACCCAAACATGGAGCAATTTACTACATGAGTTACATTGCAGGCCCACATGTGGAAAGTCTTTATTCTTTTCCCTTTGATCATTATCCAACTTCAGTCAGCAAACATGACTCAATATGTAAAAAAAACCCGCTTCTAATAGAAATTATAACATACAACAGATTATATAACCAAATTTACCTCAAATGGTTTAGAAGTTGCCTAGCTACGGGATTGGAAAGGTTGAGGAACTCCCTGCTAAAGTGACAGGAAATTAAGTTGATGAGGATTTCAGGACTGAAGCTTCAAGCTCCACCTAGTGACAAAACGTAACCATTGCCTTTACAGAGAACCCCAGGGAAAGCATAGGATGCCTTGAAACATTTTCTGAATCAGTGTTGTGCTTCTCTGTTGGCAGCAAATAAGAACCAGAGCAAAAAGAGAGAGATTGCTTTAAAAACCGGCCATGCAACTAAAAAACCAACACAACATATGCTAACTGGCAATGGACTACTTAATAACGTAAACTGCTCGCCCCACACATCATCTTGTCCTTTACATCAGCAGTTGCCTGTTGGGATAGAAGGGAGATTTTGTTCACCTGCTACAATGGCAATTCCAATATTGCTCCACAAAAACGTTTTGTGAAATTCTTATTGTTTTCCTAGACATTTTGTTTTATGAATGTGCTAATATAGGTGTTTCCTCATAGCAAACAAGAGCTTAAAGGTTTTTGAACTGCCAAATTAGGGCAAGAATGATTTGTCAGAGATGTTACAGCTAGCTTTAAAAAATAAAACTAAATTTTAGTGTATTCTTTACATTTATTTTACCTGTATAAGATGACATTCTGGGCTGCCTTGATGATCTGAAAAAAAAATTACACTAGATTATCTTGGTGATTATAAATTTACTATATATTCTGTAAGTGCCCATGCACTAATGCTTCCACAATTAATTTTAATTAATTAAAATTAAAATATGCATATGTTATTTTGCCCTAAAAATAATATTTAGTAGGCATCTAATGTTTTGATCTTTATCTTCTGTTGAATATCTGAATATTTGCAGTCTTCAAAAGTAGGCAGAAATCTTCTTGAAGAAGATAGCCTTATGATCAAGAGGAATTTGACAATATAGATTGAATTGCTGGCTTGTCCACAGATCACTATGTTACGTTAGGTACAATAATGAGAGTAGTAATACACTGATATCTCAACACTTTAATAAGGGTTATTTCAGTCATAAAGTGCTTTGACATGGAGACTGCTCTCTGGAACAGATTATTTTTTTCTGGAAGTTCCACTTTTGGTTTGGATTGCAATCAGAAAACCTAGTGCAAAAGGAAGCACTTAAGTTAATAAGACTTCTGCAAAGTACAACCTGTTTGGATGTAGATGGGGAAAGGCATTAATAATGTTTTATTCTGATTATCCTCATTGGAGTTCAGCAGTAGTAGTTGACAATAAGCTGAAATGATGGAGCTTGAGATGTACTTGCAAAAACAATGTTAAACTGTGTTTTCAAAACATGTAATTTGAAAGAAATGCTGACAAAAAATCCTGTGTATGTAATATCTTAAAGCCATTTACACACTAAATGTTGTCACATGCCTGTGTCTTGATTAAGGAAAAGGCCGCACAAGCAATGTATTTTCGTGACAGAACAGAAGAGAATCACTTACTGGAATAGTGTTTGCAGTTGAATTCTGCCAAAGTTTCTTTTAATTTGTGGTATTTTAATTCTATTTAGGGTGGCGCCTGCTAGTGGGATCTGGCGCTGAGCTACTGTACTTATGCTGTTCATTAAGGAACGTACTGTTAAGGACTGCGATGTAAAGTATGGATAATTGGGAACTGATATCTTACCAGGTTGGAAAAATATGCAATGCAGGTTTCAGCAACAGACTTCCACTGATATTCTAGCCTAAACTGTTTACTAGCCGGAGTCTGTATATAGAAGAGGCTCTATTATGTTAGTAGTCTTTTAGCAATTTGGCTACTCTCTTAAGTTGCCTCTATCTGTGTGGATGAAGCTACTGTACTAATTCCTCTTTGTACAGATATAATTTATATAAACAAAACATGATTTTGCAGATTCATAGTGACAGGGAGAGCAAAATAATGATGATGACAAAAAGCACGTTAATGTTGTACAACTGTAATTACACTAGAGTTTTTTCTTGAATAAAAGCCTTGCCAAGAAATCACAAATGAATCAGCACTGCTAGATCGTACTAAGATCTAGCTTTAGGGTAAATAACTAGGTAATTTATTTATGCAAAAGTAGGTTAAATTAAGTAGAATGGCTATTCATTCAGACCTCAACAGGAAGAGGAAGGGGTAAACACTGGGGGATCTGCCAGATGTCCCCAGAGCATCACAGGCCAGCTCTCCCTCCATCACAGCCGAGCCACAGAAGGATGTGTTGAATTCCAATGACTTATCCCCAGACCCTCTCTGACATCCATGCAGTCCCCTTACAGACTTGGCTTTCCTCTCATGGAGGTCCAATGTTGTCTCAGTGTCCCCAGGGGCTCACACAGCACTGGGCCTTCTATGTTCAGGATTGATTTGTTGCGTTAGCTTTTGAAAAACACAAATGCTGAGCCCAGGTCCTGCAGCAGTGTTGTAAACTGCAGAGCTCTGAATTTTAATGTAGATATTTCTTTTTACCTCTCTGCCTGTTGCGCTCCAAGGCAGTAATCATATGATTAGGACCCAGCATACAACTCTTCTCAAAGTGAAGGATGTGCCTAAGTGTTTTGCTGGAGCAAGGCCAGAAATGGCACCTCACAATTACCTGGTGTGAATCAGTACATGTACATGTTAGTTGTGCACTCTGCTTCTAGAAGGGAATCTCCCAAACTGGAGCAAGCCCAAGGGCAAGTTGGAGTCTAAAATTATGTTTCTTTTTCTTTTTTCTTGCTAAGGATATCAGAAAAAAGTCAAAGGATCTATTACAGTTCACTATTACAATTCACTTTTTGGTCCCACCGGGTCTGTGGGTCTGAGGCCAAGCCTGACAAACCAAGGCTGATCAGGCAGGAGAGGACCCCCTTGCTGTGAGGAGCCATGCCTTGCTGGCCATGGAGTGCCTGACCCAGTGCATTGGCCACGACCACATCCCCCTGGGCCCAGCAGAAAGTGAGGCAGGGCAGTAGCCACACTTAACAGCCACAGGGTCGATGCAGGGACTTCCCCAGTGTCCCCAGGAAGGTGCATCCCTGGCCAGCTTGCAGAAATCGGGAGCTGTTCTTTGCTGTGGCCTGAGGCATCACTGTGTGAAGGGACCTTGCAGTGTTCTTGTGTCAGCAGGATGGGCACCCTGGCCAAAGTATGGCCCAAAGTCTTTTGGCAGAGGCAATTTTAGCACTGGAAATGGTTTAGTGGTGATTTTAGCAACTGCTTCAACTGCTGGAAAGTTTCTGTATGAGAGACTAAACTGAAAAGGAAAGGCAACAGTCCTTACATATGAAGGTTAATAGGAATACGGAAAGGGGCTAAAATCTAAACAGCTATTAAGAGTGCCATTTTCTGTCAAAATATTAATTTAGAGCAATATAAAGACATAAAAAAGCAAAAATATTCACTATGAACTAGTCATAAGTTATGTATGGAAGGTCTATATTCATTTGAAAGGTAAACAGACTTTTAAAAGCCCTCCTAATTATGTACACACTGTTACAATTAGCAGCAATGCAGATTTATTTTATAATATTATCATCAAAGATGAATTTCAATGATATAATATTGCTCATCCCAAATCTCAAGACACTTAGATAAATAAGATTATTTTCATTTTACAGAGATAGTTTAAGACAAGAATGTCTTTGTGACTTGTCTAGGAAAATACAGAAGCTCATTTCCGGTTGCCAGGGGCAAGTGCACTAAGAAATTATGAAGAAATGTGTTAGGGTAGTAGACAAATCCATCTTGTACAATTCAGCTGAATCTGGTCAAGGTTTGTCAGCTTAGGTGGGGTGCCAGGCTGATGCAGCAAGCCCCCAGCTGGGCTGCGCTAGTCCATCCCTCACATTTCTGGTTTCTTGTGCTGATGGAGTGAACTCAAGTCTGGCTGTACCTAGCAAAATACACCCAAATCTGATGTCCGTTCCTGACAGTGAAACCACTATGGTGGCTTTCAATTGTTCATGTGCAAAATGAATCATCAGAATTACCAAGCATGGCTGAGTATGGGACTCACACATCTTGATTTGAGGGCCCACTACAGTCAGCGCCATATTGTACAGACTCCATACATTGTGATTACTTTTTAATTTAGGGTTTATATGAAGTCAATATTCAAAGCAAAACACTGCAAAAAGCATTGAATGCCACATGGTATCATGTGGTTTTGATGAAACTCTCTAAACAGGACCAAGTTCACTCAAAACTTACACCAGAATTTCCTTTAAGGGTTTGCATTGGCAGCTGAGGTTTGTATTTCTGACTAACCCAAGGCCAGCCTAGTTTCAGAGGTGCTCCGAGTCTGTGAAGAAATTCTCTGAAGCTGCACTTCCAACCACCATGAATTTATTAGGAGAGCTGTGACAAGGACAACAGTGGCAGTGGTGAAGTGCTGAAGATACTGCTTTATTCAATAAGACAACTTCTCATTACACCAACAGTTAGTACCTTCTCTGAGCTCAGGTAAGTCTGAATCTGTGTGCAAGTATAGTTTTAGTCTTTCTCTGTCTCTGCCTGTCTGTTTCTCTCTCTCTCTCTGTTTAGACTTGGGGTGTTAATTTCATCTATTTGGAACAGTTATGCTCAGGAGTGAGCCATAGTGCTGTTTTAGTATGGGAGGGCAGAGAACAGCTCAGGACAGACTGCAGAGGGAGGCAATTAAAGACCTAATGGGATTACTTTTCCCTCCTACCTTGAGGAAGGAATGATAATAGAAGCTCTAAGTGTCCTGTCTGGTAGTGCTGTTCAATTACATTTGTTTTAGTCTTCCAGTTACAGCTAGTCCCCTTCCCTCTCCCTCCTTCTCCATCCCAAACCAACTCCAAACTGCCCAACAAGGATCTAGCACCTGTAGAAAGCAAGCAAGTCTCCAGTGGGGACATGCACCCTTAGGTGTATTCCTTTAACCTCTTCATACCCCTAAAGAGTCATTCTGTGCTGATGACATTGGGTTCTTGAAGCTGAAGCATGATCTTTTGTAGCAGCGTCAGCATAAACAGAAGTGATGGTGAGCTTGCTAGAGCATCATTGTCATCAGCAGTGGCTGGTCTGCCATAAAGCCACTGAAAAAACCCATGACTACCATCAAGCTATTCTTAAAATAGAGATTTTGTTGATTTTGTTGTTGTTCCTTATTGGTTTTGCTTTAATCATGACCGGATGTTATGAGCATCATGTTACATGTATGTAGCTCTTGCCCCAAGCTTAGATTTCCAAATAGTAAATAAACAAACCAACTTTTTTACTGCTGCTTGCTCCTGCCATGAGAAAAAAAATAAAGTGCTGTTGCCTGACAGAGAATAAGAACCTGAAACATTGTTCATAGAGGATTTAAAGCTGCTTAAATAAGAAGCAAAACTAATTTTCATGTCTTTTTAAGGTTTCTTAAGCTATATCTGATTGTCCCTAAAATTCTAGAGAACATGGTGATCTTCCTGGAATACTTTCAAGATTTGGCATTTAAATAGTTTTAAACAGTTTTTAACTGTTGTTACTGTTTTCAATTTACAGTATCAACACAAAAATTTTCTTAGAGGTTTTAAGATAGATTTGTTAGCCAGCTACATTTTGCAGATTATTTCCCACTTAGGAAATTTCATTACAATTTTGTAAAGAACTAAAAATTTGGAAGAAAACTGAAATAATATCAAAATGTTTTTCTTCCCCTACATATAGTACATTGGATTCTGCCCTGTGGTTGCAATTCCAGAGTACATGACTTTTCCTGATTCTTTCCAGTCCTTTGATAACACTGGGATTCAGATGTTGCTGGTAAAAGAGTATATTTTATTCTCAGTGTCACTGGTTAGCTTGGGAATTAGGGTGGAACACTAAGCCAAATATTGCCCAGCAGGGAGACTGGAAGATTTCTTCCCTAGAAGATCACCTACAAGTCATGGGTCATTGAAAAAAATCAAGACAAATATCCACAGACACCTTGGGATTAGTCTAATTATCAGGTCACTTGGAAGGAGATAAATAAATAGATTTTTCTCATTTAGCTGCTACGGTTATTTGGTTTTGAAGTTGTCTGTATAACCATGCAGACTCAGAACTCCTTGTTTTCAAAAGAAAACTGAGATTCTCAAGATATTTAAATTCAGAAGGTATATCTTTAGTATAAATGCCAGATATTATATAACTTTACAGTAGAGTGATGAGTCAGTGACATCATTCACATGTGTTTTAAGAATAGCAACCAAACCACAGAAATGAGCTTCTGAAGACTGTAATTCCTTAGTAGTAATTAATGATGAAAAGTTCTTACCATTTTCGTATGATTTTGGAAATCCCTTTCTTTTTTTGTACCTTTGCTCCTTTGACTTACTACAGCAAGAGAAATGGCATTTGCTATCACAGAATCACACAGAATCTTAGGGGTTGGAAGGGACCTCAAGAGATCGTCGGGTCCAACCACCCTATCTCATATTACATAGATAGGCGTCCAGACGAGACTTGAATATCTCCAGAGAAGGAGACTCCACCACCTCCCTGGGCAGCCTATTCCACTGCTCCGTCACCCTCACTATATCTGTGTATGTGTTACAAGACTGGGCAGTAATTATATCTCCTCATGGTTAGTGGGGAGAATAAAGAAGTAGATCAGCTATGCTTCAAGGAGGTCAGCTATGCTTCAAGTGCATGTACCACTGTAACTAGAACATTTTTCAATGGTGATGATGTGAGTAGCAAAAGCAGACTTCTAAAATGCTGTAGGCCATAACTGATGTTAAGTAGCTACACTTTGGAAGTGCGTAAAGCTGTCTAGATTCACTGGACAGCTATTTTTCTTCAGTGCCTTTGCCATTTTCAGTTAATCTGTAAATTTATTTTTTTTTTAATGAAGAAGCATCATCATATACTTTCTGGTAAGCAGAATGGTGGACATGAGAACTTTGGTAATTTTCTGTGGAAAATTCAAGTGTTCATAGTACTCCCACTTAGATGGAAGGAAGTAGATTTGAGATAAGTAGTCATAGAAGGTAGATGGGACATATGAAAATAAAGTAGATGATGTCTTTGAAGCAGAAGTGGTTAGAAGGCAATTACTATGGGTTTCAAGGTATACTGGGATGCCTGGGAAGCTTAAGTAGGTGATAGGGGAAATTACCTCATGTGTGGGTAGAAGAGTCTGAGTAGAACCAAGAAAAACTGTCCAAGCTTATGATCCTTTAAGTTTGACTTAGTATGTCGTGTTTAATCTACTGAAAGTGATTAAGAGCTAATTCCTTTTCATTATTTAAATAAATATCTCTTACTAGCAGCTCTATGAGCGGCTATTAATATGTTACAGAAAGCAAATTCTGAAATCAAACTTGAAATTGCTCTTAAGATATACTCAAATCCTTACCACTTTGACAGAAAGGACTGCACTGACACCTTCTGATTCCATGTTTGCTGACAAGTCAGGTGATAATTTTGTCTAGATAGCCCATCATGAACTTTTCAAAACCACTCATGTATCAAAGATTAATGATGCAACCAGCATCATCAGTCAAGCCATTTCATGCTAGTAAGATTCAGAGTCTCAGGAAATATTTAGGAATGCATATGAACAAAACAGAACCCACATAGAAGAGAAGAAACCAGATGGAAAGCTTTATCTGAAATAGGAGTTCTTCTTTATAAGCAGTTTGCTTAGGACACCATACTCCAGGTAGGGTGTCATGGGAGTGGAATAGAAGGGAAGGATCACTTCTCTCAGCTTGTTGGTCATGTTTTGTTTGATACAGCCAAGGATACAGTTGGCCTTCTGGGCTGCAAGTGCACATTGCTGGGTGACTAGGGCCACTCTCAATCCATTCTCTGCTCAGCCTGTAGTTGTGCTTGGGATTTCCCTGACCCTAGTGCAGGACTTTGTGCTTGACCTTATGTGTTGTGCAGTTCACATGGGCTCACCTCACAAGTCTGTCAAGGGCTCTCTGGATGGCATCCCTTCCCTCCAGCATGTCGACCTCACCACACAGCTTGGTGTCATCACCAAACTTGCCGAGGATGCATTTGATCCAAGTGTCCCTGTTACTGACAAAGATGTTAAACAGTGCCACTCCAAATACCAATCCCTGCTGTCCACTCGGACATCAAGCTGTTGACCACAACTCTCTGAGTGCGACCATCCAGCCAATTTCTTATGCATTGAGTGGTCCATCTGTTGATTCCATGTCTTTCCAATTTAGAGACAAGGTTATCGCGTGGGACAGTGTCAAATGTTTTGCTCAAGCCCGGGTAGATTACATCAGTTGCTCTTCCCTCATCCACCAACACTATAATCCTATCATAGAAGGCTACCAAATTTGTCAGGCATGATTTGCGCTTAGTGAAGCCTGGTTGGTTGTCACTAATCATGACTGATAATTTCTGCCTGAATGAAACACAATGAAGATCCAAAATTAAAACAAAACTCCATTTCACTGCTTTTGTTCTTTGCATTTATTTTTAATGTAGAGGTTAGCTTTTCACCACATCTTTCCTGTCACTGAAAGTGATTTCAGAAAGGTCTGGCATATACCAGGTGCTTTTCTCCAAAGGTGAAATGTAATTTGAAAAAAGTTACCTCATTCTCAGTTAAGTACTCCCCCCAGAAGTCTGCACTATCCAATAAGATGCAATGGTTGAATTGTAAGTTGGTAATACAAAATAAAAATTTTTTTAAAAATCTCTTAAGGCAAATATTAACCAGAGCCCCCTTAAGTGGGAAAGAAGTTTAGGACTCAGGTTTCACTCTAGACTTGTCACTTTTGCTTCATTACTTATTTTTTGTCTAGAACTCTCAAAACAAAACAGCAGTTCTGTGCTGATGGAATACTGAGAAATACTAGTGGAAAGGAACCACAAAAAGGTTGCATCCTTAAAATGAGATAGGTTAAAGTGGCTTAAAAACTGTAGTGGACTAGTAGTTGGTGACACCATATGAATCTTTTCAGAATACAAATTTCATATTTTAATCCTACACATTTTGAATAAAAGGTTAGTGGTGATTAGAAGGGGTGGAAAAACTCAATTATGAATGGGGATCTTTCTCATTCC
This sequence comes from Laterallus jamaicensis coturniculus, assembly GCA_022605575.1. Classification (NCBI taxonomy): domain Eukaryota; kingdom Metazoa; phylum Chordata; class Aves; order Gruiformes; family Rallidae; genus Laterallus; species Laterallus jamaicensis. The sequence goes on along the minus strand of JAKCOX010000013.1, from coordinate 546,000 downwards.
TTACTAATCTGAGCATATTGCTATTTCGTTTGAGGCCAAAATCCATCTCAGGGGGATTTCAGAGCAAAGTGCATGCTTCACAGCCTGGGAAGCAGAGAAATGCTTTATCATGTCCCCTTTCCTCATTCAGTCTTTACCTGGGACTCACATACCCCATGTCTGTGGCAGCTCTAAAGGACTGCTGGCAGTCCTGACAGCAAGAACAACCTTTGGTTCCTTTCCCTCTCAGTACTAAAATAGTAAAACCACACAAGTAACACTGAGGATCAATAAAGGCGCTAGAAAAAGACCAAAAGCAGAAGTACAACAGGGTGCAAAGTAGATTCAGAATAAGGAAGATGCCGTAACGTAGGGTACGAAGTGAATGCCATGGCCAACTTCATGATGAACAGCGGCAGTATTGACACCTAACATGACGTGGTATGATGTACTTTCAGAATCACAGAACAGGGTGTATTATGGGCATACAATCCATCCCTCTGCTTGGTCCAAGGGCGACTATTGCAATTGTATAATGACCTATCAATTTCCAAAGACTACACTACAACAAGCAAGTGTGCTTAATCTGGGTGAGAAATCAGGGAGATATGAATTCAGGGTGACATCCAAGAGCAGAGAGCAACTCAAAAATCCAACTGGTAAGTGTTCTAGCTTCCTTAAATTAAAAACTGTAACTATGGATGTGAAAGCTTGTGTTGAAAGGCTTTTTGTCCTGTACTGATATAATTTTGCAGGTATTAAACTCAACATTTCATTTTAGTAAAAGAAATACGCTTCAGAGATACAAAGATAGAGTCTTTAATTAAAAGGCTCGAGTTACTCTTAGTTATCATGCTACTTCTCACATCAGTAGTTGTTTCTGTCCTTGAAAACACCGATTTCAGATGCTGGTATCCACTTTGCATTTGCTATGATTTGTCTTTTAAAGAATCCAATACAAAAACGGAAACACAACTAAGCCCCAAATATGCATTCATCTGCATGCTACAGAAAGATGACAAATAATGACTTCTGTCAAGTCAGAAATTCTGTCAGAATGAGTTAAACATTACATTCATAGTTATCAGTTTAGGGCTCTAAAATGGGAAGGAAATTAAGAACATTACATTTAAAAATCTTATTTAAAAGTAAAAATAATAATTTCTTAAAAACGTATTTTCATCTACCTTCAATAATTTATATTCTCAGTAGCTATGGGCCATGTGTATACAGAAGCTCTGCAGAAATTTTTCTCAAACCCAAATTTATGGACTTCCTCAAAAAATGAAGAAATGACTACTGGGCAAAGTCAGCCAAAGTTTAAAAGGCAGAAATATTTTCAGGTTATGACCATATGGTTAATAAATGAGAAGTTTGCAATTTCTTGACACTGTCTGCATTAGCAGGTGCAGAGGCAGTCAGAAGGAATGGTAGTTTTTTTAGAATCAGGGACAATCTAGCAAAAAATACTATTGAAAGTGTGATCCAGTCATATTGTTTTAATTGGGCAACATGGCATTGTGATAACAGATGGCAACTCCATTTGAACAGATTCAGCCGACTGATAGCATTCTGCCCCAGCTCCTCTGAATGAAAAGCTAGGCGCTTCCAGTTGATATTGCAATAGCTTCATTCAGATTTCACACTTGGGCAGACAGTGTGCCATTATGAAAGCAAATAACATTTACAGCTCTACGCATTAGTGTATGGGGATTTCATGGTAGTTTCCATTACTAAGGTGTCAAGTTAGTGGGAGCTGAAATAGCTGAGCTGTTTCAGAGTTGAGACCTTACTGCCGATAGTGGTCTACCCCAGCCAAAAGTCACAGTTCCTGGGTCAAAATTAGCAGAAAAAAACATGCCTATATCTTAACTGCTCCATGTAGATGATGCCAGCTGACATCCATCTTCCACAGTGGTTTATCCTCAGACATTGGGCTTTTTTCAGCTATACATGTTCCCCTCTACCAACTCTGTGGTAACACCTGGCAGAGGAATGGGATGGACAGCTGGAGGCAGAAACATCTTTCATTTCAGAAGAAGTATTTGCCAGAATTTGCTTCTCAGATTCTAAATCTTAATAGCTTCCTTCTACCGAGATGAAAGCAGTTTCTAGGCCAGTGGACAGCTAATGTAGCGTTGCCACTTTGGAGAGGAAATATGTTAATTAGCCATTTTGTCAAAACACTCAGGAACATCAGATAATACACTCTCTGTAACTCTCTCCAGATCTTTTGCACTTCACAAAATGGCAAACTGCAGGAGGGGTGGAACACAAGTTAGTTGTCTGACCCTACCCCTTGGGATATGAAAGCCTCAGCCATTTGCTTCCTCCTAACAGTAATGGCTGGGGTGGGGGGAAGGAAAGAAAAAGAAACCAAATCCGAGTAGACTCTGGCTGCCTCCTGTGCTCTGTGTGCTTTCTCATTCCCTTGCTGACCCTCTCAAGAACAATTGTAATCCATCTGAAGTTTTTACTGGCTTTTTCCTGATTTAACAGATGTTTAATAATGGTTCTGGATCACTGCTTACATGCTGAACAGTTTTCTGTTAATCTGAAAAATTTCTAGAGAAAGAAAGACTATGTAGGGGGGCGGTAAGGGGAGAACCCCCCCCCCAAAAATCAAGCAACAACCCCAAAACATAAAAAGGATTTTAATTCTCAGGGTGTATATATCTGGTCAGCAACAATTTTGCTGCTTCCAGAGTGATTTTTTTAATGTCTCAGTACTTTAAATGCTTTTGTAGTACATTTGGCAGACACCACTGTGCAGAAGATCAGGATGTACAAAAACACATAGTTCCAAACAGCAAGCTTTATCTATCTCAGCTGGCCCTTATATGGCCCTCTGCACTATAGGAGCTAAGTACCTCACAATCTTTTGGGTATTGCCCTCAGTGTTTTGGTGAAACATTGTCTTCTGCACTGTTCTTTAAAAATGGTGTCAAACATAGCTATGAACATGAAGGTCCCCCTTTTCTCATGCCTTCATAACTATCTTGTAAATCTGTGGAGCTTCAGGCATCTTCTGACCCTGGGTGACCATAACAAGCTACACAAAATCCACTAGGTGATACATTATGTACTTTAAAGGTGGCCATTCCAGAATGTTCCAGAATGCTTTCAGATCTGCTGCCCACAGCCTCTCATCCAACTACAGGCTGCAGTGAAGACTGAGGTTCCTTACTAGTCAACGGAGAGTAAATGACAAATCTAGGGCATGAAAAATCTGCTTAAAGAACAGATGAAATAGGCATCTCCAATGCCTATTTCTCTTCATTGGCTGTAGAAAGTCTAGACAATTACTTGGATGGAGAAGTCAACACCTGGTCAGACAATCTCATGCCCTAGTCTGAAACTTCCACCAAAGAAAATATGGTCATACGCAGGCTAAAAGCAAGATCCACAGAGGCTGTCTATCACCTGAAACTAACTACAGTTGGTTGGTACTCCCAGGTATCTTTGAATATAACTGTGTCAGAGTGATTTGTTTGAGGTCTCACACAGTACAGACACAAAGTCTGCATCTCACAAGCCTCAGGTCAAAATGTTGTCTATTGATCTGTCTTCCCTACCAGTCTGGTGGAAATGAATAAACATTGTAATTGCCACAAATTCAGACGCTGCATACAGAAGGTCTTTTTGTTAAATAAAAAAGTTTCAATGATTTATTACAGGAAGGAAGTGAAATCATGCATGCCTGTGCCCTATGGAGCAGTCTAACAAGGGGGTTTGAAGCTATCCTTGTCTTTCACTGTCCTATGAAAACAACATCTTTAAAGCTTCCTTACAGATTATTCTTGTGATCAGAGGAGGGCATTTGTAGTCTGCTTCTCATTTTAATTGTAGTATACTGTGTTTGAAATGGGAATTTTGTTGTGTCACTGTGTGACTCGCTAGTTGCCTTCCCTATTCAACATAGAGTCTTCCCACTTCTAACTAGTAAACTACATTACTTCCCTTTTTACTTACAAAGATGCAGGGCAAGGCACATGCCTGAGGAATGAGGAACAAAATACTTGCATAGGGAGGAAAAAGGCCTTGTTTTAACTGCTGTTTAGACATTCAGCTTTCACTTTAAAAAGAAAATAATCTTCCAGAAGATGCAGAAATGCCTGAATTTGCTTAAAGCCTGGAACTACAAGTCTAAGAGATTAACTGTCCCATTAGCTGTCACCTCATACTGAAGATAATAGTTTTTGAAGAACAACACATTCTTATTTCACCTTTTATCAGAGTAACAAAAGAAATAAAAGGAATAATCTGTTATTGTGATGACTTGTGAGAAATATTCCTGCACATCAAGGATGGGAAAAAGGGAGAGAGGAGACAGAGACCGAGAACAAAGAGAGATTGCCAGAGCTGGATCTAAGGAAGTTCCTAGTTAGGACAGATTAAGGTAGTGCTGATTAAAATGCTATTAGAGAATCAAAAGAGAACCAGTTTAACTCCTATTTCATAGTCTGCAATTCTTCTTCAGCCAATTTTCCATCGTGTTCTGTCAAACAGATTTTCTACCAGTTCAGTTCAGAAAAGACCTTCCCCTGGGCTTCTTGGCATTTTTGGCTTTGGCACGACCTTTGGCACATCCAGGTAGGTACAGATGCTACTTAAAGTGGGAAAAAAAAAACCCAATACCAAAACATGCCAGAGTTGGAAAGATAATGTTTTCATCCTTTATAAAAGTTTGACTCTAAAAGCTTCATGACTGCAACTACCAGTTACCAACTTAATATCAGGACAGATAAATGCTTAACTTACAGTAAGCATGACAAGGAGTCAGTCTCAAATACCTGAGACAGTCTTAGGTCCCACAGGTAGGAGCCTGGCATTTAGAATACCGCATTTTTTTTTGCACATGAACCCTTCCTAGGAAATGCCATTTTAGTCATGGGGAGAAGGAGGTGCATTTTCCTACGTATGATATCCAGTTGTAGTTCCTATCACTTATGTTTGTAGGAAAGGAGACTATCTTTTCCTCCTTTCATTGACAAGGTAGATAAATAATAAAATATAATACTTGGTAAGCTTTTGTGGGTGTTAGTATTCAGTTGGTAAAAGTGTCTCTCAGACAAAAAATAGGCCCCCTGTCTTTCTGTGCTGGTCACCAGACAGGAAATATTAATGTATTTTTACATCAGATTTATCTCAGTTAAAGCAGAACGAAGACATCATATATGAGGCACATAATAACCAATACGATTACAAAAAACTGTTTTGAAACTTATTTTGTGTTGTTTTAATTCCATTAGCTTCATAAAATATTTATTCATATAGAAGGGGACAGGATCAGTCTCCTACTCAAAACATGAGAAAATTACAATGTTTAAATTGTAGCTTACACTACTTATAATTAACCATAAACAATTATGTATTTTTCTAAAAGATTCAGGAAAGAACAAGTTTAGCTCATCTGTTCTAAAAAAATGACATTCAGTTCATTTTCCATTCTCGTTTGAAAGAAAATATTAAAGGTCTATGGAAAAAATGAACAGGCATTTGGCAAAACCTGGCTTCTGACGAACTGGCAGCAGTTATGGCATTACTAAAACACATTAATAAATGCTGGCTGCTTCATCCCTGGAGGAATGCCAGTGAAGTACCCACCCTGGCGTCTCCCTTTCCAGAGACACCAATTCCACATTCTTTCAGGTCTTGCTGACATATATTCATTGTAAAGTGTAACTTCACATACCAGACAGGTATATTCTGACCTTCAGCTAAGTTTACAGAATACCCACCAAAAAAAAAGAAAAAGAAAAGCAGTAAAACACAGTAAAAACCCGCATACCCCTAACGCCTATCATCTGAGGAGCTCAGAAAATCTTTATAATCAGAAGAAACAACCTCTACTCCTACACCTGTTCATTTTACTTCAGTGCATTCATGTTAATCCAATAATATTCTCATGTAAATGAGAGCAAAATTAAAGGTTTTTGTAAAGACGGGCAGTAATGGGGATTTCCATAAGTCATGCTTTTTAATACCGAAATGTATTGGTAAACATGGACAGCTGTTGATACATATAGACGCATTCCACCCATGCTCTGAGCAAGTCAGATGTTGAGTCCCATTTGGGACTTTGCTTCTCCTGGCACATATGCACTCCTAACCACCACATCCTGGTGTATTCCCCACCAGGTGTCCAAACAGAACAAGCAGGAGATGGTGTGGCATAGATCTTCAGGGATGTATGCACCCTTCCCAAAGATGTCTTCTGCTGCACAGAATGATCGTGTTATTCATAGAATCATAGAATCATAGAATGGCAAGGGTTGGAAGGGACCCCAAGGATCATAAAGCTCCAACCCCCCTGCCACAGGCAGGGCCACCAACCTCAGGCCTGGATCTACACAAGGTTGCCCAGGGCCCCATCCAACCTGGCCTATTCTTTTTATTATTAGTTATTACGAGTGTCATTTGCTCGATGGACCCGGTAAGAATCACGCTTATGATGGGGTAGGTACTGTAGTTACACAAAACACTTAAAACACAAATACTTCATTTTATAAACCAGACTATGAGCACTAGAATTCTTAGGATGCATTGACATCTTGTGGACAAAAAGAATATAACATATCAGTACCTGCTGCCCGGCTACATTGCAGCAATAGAAACAGAATGAGGACATACAGAGTTTACACTACCTAGCTTGATGCTGAGAATATTGTACTCAGAATAGCAAGGATGTCTTCTGAAGGAAAACGTTTTAATATTTATCTATGTCGTTTGGAAACTTGCTGCTGCAGTTAGAATTTTATTGGCACCTGAGTTACTATGGATAAACTAAATCAGACACTACCATACAAGACAGCTCCAGAAACAAGAACAAAATATAGGTGCTCAGTGTGTAGGAGCTTAAGATGAAGCATAGATGTGACATCTTCCTGATGGAATAGCCAGCTAAGGGAAAGACCTCAGTTCATTCACTGTGGAAGGGCATACTAGTATTGATCTTTCCAACAAAGTCATTTTGCTTACAGAAAATAGTTTGTTTCTCTGTCACTACAATTTCCTTCCTCTTATGCATTCATTCCTTCACTCTCTGTGGAAGGTATCACCAGGAAACAAAATGGAAAAGTGCAGGTCTGCACTTTAAACTTTTTTTCTAAAGGGCTCTTTTGCATCAGCATGACTTTTCTGAGCTCATGTCAAACAAGCCAGCCTTGAGTTACCATATGGAGATACTGGAGCTTCTGGATTTTCTGCCATGACAAAAACTAGAGTAAGATTTTTCGTTTTATTCTTTTCAAATGAGTGGTTGCCAAGCTATGTCCCTGGGAGACACTGATCAGCAGCCTGCTGAGAACAGTTACACAGTGCCGCCTCTTTGTGTTTGTTTCTCATGGTTACATTAAAAATATCTAAAAGTAAGTTTAATATTTTCTTAGTAAAACCTGTCCATGGGATTAATTGCTGGAGTTGTAATACACAATTGGTGGAAAAGCAGGTTGATGACTCATCAGTGTCCTGGTTCCTGACAGGTCAGAGCTAACCTCCCCCATCAGCCAGCCCAGGTGAGCTGAGTTAGCCTGAGCTGTTTCCCACACCACCTGACATCAACCCCCATAAAAAAGGCTGGTCCGGGAGGGGTGCTCCTGTGTGCCTCCAGGGCAGTCTGAGGGTGACTGAGATGTAGGGTTGGTCCTTGCATCGTGCAGCAGTCTGTAATTGTTGTCTGTTGGTATGGTACTCTGTGTTATCACCGGGTGTAAGTGTAATTGGCTGTTAATTGTTCTAGTTTCACGGTGCTTTTGTCAGTAAACTGTCTTTATTCCTACCCATGGAGGCTCTGTCTCTCCACTGGGAGCGAGTGGGTCCCCACTTGGTGATCTGCAACCACTGCACCTGCATTTCACATGATCTGAAAGTCCAGACCTGTATTTAACCAAGACATAACTTCCTCATAACCTCTCTCTGTCCTTTTACCTGTTGCTGTCACACCATACAGTCAAGGTGCTATCTCCACAGCAGGCTTGTGTTCAGTATATTTCGGAACTGTTTGGTTTTGCAAACTTTGCATGAGTTTGGCTGAGTAACCATTTTAGTGCTGCTTTCTTTGAGGTACTGAGTTCAATCAGGCACTAAAAAGAAAGCTTGAGAACACAGTAAAACATGGAAGGGAAGTTTCAAAGGATTGCTCAATGAAGGAAGCTACACAGTTTTCCTGCAAAACAAAATTTCAGAGTTTCCAACTCTGTAGTAAAAAACCTGGGGGAAAAGGAAACCAAACCCCAAACAAATTAGCTTTCTAGAATCCAAAGTCGGAATCATGTTTTTCAGTCATTGCTGGCTACCATCACTTTTTCTTGGCAGTTGATGCCAACTGAATTACTTTAGCAAAAGTATTTTTTTTACTAAAAGGGGTTACAGTTAATATCATACCCAGAAAGAGGAATTAGATAATATCAGGGCTAGCTTTACTAAGTTTATTATTAACATTATTAAGGCCAGTTGATCTGCGTGTAATACTAATCTGATAAATTTCTTTCAGGACCTGAAATGATCTTTTCATGGTGCTATACTGTACCAGATGGCCACAGCACATTCCTGCTGGGGTGTTCTCTATTCTGTGGAATTGACACATTTTTAAGGTAGTATAACAACTAGCCTGAGTAGTTTCCACATAAAAGCAGTATTAGCCTACTAAAATTCTGAGTTTTCTCTTGGAACATGGAACTGCCTCAAACACAGGCAATGACCACATTACAGGCGGGTTTTGTTTTTTTTTTATTATTTGTAAAGATTTTTAGGTGGTTTATATTTCAAATTTGAAGGGTTTTGGGGGGGTTCAAGGCTGGCAAAATGCCTTGGAGTGTTTTGTGAGAACCTAATCAATTATTTACAGCATTTTAAAATTTAAACAATTTATTTAAACAATTTATTTAAAGCACCTAATTTAGTTTCTGTTTTCTTTCATTGCCTTTTACATCTTCCATTGTCTAATTTTTCTTCTTTCTCTTTTGGTAGGAAAGTTTAATAACTGACAATATCAGCATTCTCCACAGTGTACAAACATGGTTCCGGGGAGAAAAAAGCAATAGGCAGTATTGTCGTAAGGACAGTGTAAACAGGACAGCTGATCACCTTAAAAGCACTGCCCGATGTTCACATCTTCTGGGGCTGCCAGCACTCTCCATGACTGTGGTTGCACCCAAAGCTGTTGGTGTTTGGTAAACAGCTTACCTTTTTAAAGAAATTAGGTCGTTATGACAGCACATTGCAAGCATCTGCAAGGTTTCCTGCTTCTTCCAGCAACTTTGTAACGGCTAATGACACAAGTTCATGAATATGAATTGAGAGCAATGGAGGGATGACACCTAAACCAGTGCTTTGCCTGAGAGAAAGGCGGGCAGAACAGACCATTGTAGCAAATTTGAGTGTCAGCAGCCAAACATCCTGCACATTTACAGGGAGCTTTGAATCAGTCTTAATAATAGATGTGGCCTTAGAGTCCCTCACAGGGAACCGGAACAGTTGGGCAGGGCGAAGAATTGCCATGGGAAGTGGAAGGAGCTGAGAAGGGGTTGGATTACATATGGGTGTTACAGACTGAGAGGAAGCAATAATAACCTGGTTTTGCTCCTTGTCCATATAAATGATGTGAAGTTTTGTGGCCTGTGCTACTGCAGGAGGTCAGGGCTGATGATAGTTCTCCCTGCTATTAAGAGCCCATGAACTGTGGTTGTCTGGTCTTTTGCAGTTGCACAGAACACATAAGAAAGCAAAACAAGCTAATTTTGGATTGCACTAATCTTTGCTCTTCTATAGCATTAAGGGATGTTGGGTCAGAACAAGCATTTTCAGATCAGTGCTTTTTTGGTTGCTCTGGAAAGCCTCACTAAGTGTACCTTATTGACGGTGTCCTTAGCAAAGGAAGGACAATGCTAACACAATGATGTTAGCTTTACTAGGGCTGATGGGCATGCCAGTTAGCGCCATATGTGATTTTGTGAGGAAGACAGCTGTTATCACTGGGAAGTGTATTGAGATTTCTAAACTCTCCCCCAAACAGCTATCAGCCAGTAAAGACTACTGGCAGTCAAGCTCGAGTGGACAACTGAGTCTTTATTCGATATAGCAAGGCACACAAAATGGATGATAAGGAATAATTCAGTCTTAATTTTAAATATACAGACTACTTCTCAATTTCATATTTCAACCTTTTTGACTCATAACCAATCATGCCAATTATATAAAAAAAATTCCACATTTTAAGTAAAACTTCCCCAAACTATTAGCTGATTGACAGTCTTAGGCAGTGTCAATGTCTGTATATATCCAGTCTGTGCCAAATGTAAATAGATTCCCAACTGATCCAAGCTGCAAATGTGAACACACGTACTCTGACATCAAAGGAGAAGGTTGCAGAAACTCTAGGTGTTAAGAATCAGCCCCTTATACCTTTTAGAAAGTCGGTACCATGGGTAGCTGGGTGTAGTTCCTCTGTCCACTACCTTGCCATGTGTCTGCGAATAAGGGATCCCCTAAAGGTAACTCAGCTCTCTACCAAATATTACTTTTTACAAATTATTACTTTTAATTTCTGGAGGTTAAAGTTGGATAAATCCACCGTTTCCCTGAATTTCTGGGCTGGTCTCAAGTCTCTGGAAGGAAAATTTGGTTGCTGCTAGAGAAAAAGGCAAAAGAATTCAGAATTAGGGTTTACCTCTGGTATTAAAACAAACTAATCTAACAAAACAGGTATTTGGGTCTTTGTGCCTCAACTTCCCTGCCTGTAATAGTGAAGCTAATAGCTTCTTGCCCATTCACAAAGTGCTTAGAGAATTAATTTACATCTGAAGTGGTTTGAGCTCCTATGACAGGAGCCATTACAGAAATATGAAATGTTCTTGTTATTTTTCCAGAGAAATAAAAGTATCCAGTCACTCAGCCAATTGGCAAGGCACTTCAGATGCTTTTGACTGTGAATATCTCTGTTTTCCAGGCTTCAGAAGGGTATGCCCAACACCTGATAGCTAGGTTTGGTTTCCCTTTTCTAAAATGAATGATAGCTGTGTTTTTAAACAGAGATAAGGGGAGAGGGGACAGTGAAGGATAATGGCAGCAGTTTGGGCTGTCTCTTTTGGCTTGGCCTCAGCCCTCTTATCTCACCTAATGGCAGAGTGAGTGCCAATGTTTATTTGGCCATTCTCATTCACCAGCTGCTCCTGTACCATGGTGTTTTTCTTCCCAGATGGCAGCACGATGTTCTATGATAAAACTGACACAAAAAACAATGCAAAATTTGTCTAAGAGAGGTTCAGCAAGCATGAGAAAAACAGCTGATATCTTTCAGAGCTAGCCAAGTTGCCTGACCTTGATGCCAGAGTAATTATGGTCTGATTTGAACAGAGGGTAAGAAAAGAAAAGCCACTGCCAGATTTATCAGGTATGTTTCTGGAAGAGAAAAGAAGAAATATTAAAACTCCTCTCCATGTTTTGGCTCTGTGACAAAATCAATTCCTGCAATCTGAAAAAGCTCCCAAAAGTCCCATATATTAGCAGGTCTTGCAAACTATTACATGCTGGCTAATTAATGCCCTTCTAGATACATATTTTATTCAATTATGCTGTGATCTCATTCAAAGAAACACTGAGATGATATAAACAGCTGGATTTTCTTGGGTTTCATCTTTCATTTGTCAATATTTAGAAGTATTGAATAGAGATTTAATATTTAAATAATATTTATGATTTTAAAAATAAATATTCTCTCCAAAGTCCTAGTTAAATTATTACAGAAGAGATGTAATGAAATTGTTTGTTTTATTAATCTAATCTCCCTGAAAGCAAGATATTTTTTCCCAGTAGGCAGTACACATGTGTATACAACACTTTTTGTCCTGCCTTAAGTTCTGTTTAAAAATAATCTAATTGTGTTAATATTATGCCTTTTAATGATCTCAAAATAAAAAAAAAAACCAAAAATACTACCTCATTTAAATGATGATGAACCCTTCAAAAAAACTCTTTTATACCTTGCAATGGCAATACACTGAAATTATTCTTTTCTTGTGGAGTTCCAATTTTTGTGTGTCCTGGTTCTGGCCAGGCCAGAGTTAACCTCCCCAAGCAGCCAGCCCATGTGAGCTGATTTAGGGAGCTGTTTTCCACACCACCTGACACCACTTCCCCATAATAGCAGGTGGTTGGGGATGGGCAGGGACTTGGTGTGTCCAGGACAGTCTGAGTGTGACCAGGGTGTCGGGTTGGTTGGCTGCCCTGCCCTTGCTGTCAGGCAGCACTCTGTAATTGTTAGGTCAATAAGGTACTCTGTGTTAGCACTGGGTGTGAGTGTAATTGGTCATCATTTTTCTATGTTCATGGTGATTTTTGTCAGTAAACTGTCCTTATCCCAGCCCATGGAGGCTCTGTCTGTCTCTCCTGTGGGAGCGAGCGAGCGGTGTGTGGTGCTCAGAAACTGTCTGGGGCTAAACCATCACAGTCCTTTTTGGTGCCCAACATGGGGCCTACATGAAGCCCATGGATAAGACCATTTCCACCCCTTGCCTCTGCGAATCACGTATTTGAGAATCATCCTTAAAATCTCCATCCCAACGGAAATTCTCTACAGTTATTCCACTACCCAGCTATGTTCAGTCTGTTCTGTCCATTCCCTCATCCAATTATTGTCCTTATCTCAAATTCTTTGAGCCCCACAGTGGGTGCCAAAAAGGACTGAGGTGGTTTGGCCCAGGCTAGAGGCCAAATGTCCACCAAAGCCACTCTATCACTCTCCTTTTCAACTGAAAATGGGAGAAAATCTATGTTAAGAGGCTTAGGATTTGAGATAAGGACAAGGAGAGATCACTCTGCAATTAGTGTCATGGGCAAAACAGACTTAACACAGAATAAAGAAAACTAACTTATTACAACTACACAACACACCCAATGAAACCAGAGTCAGGTAATGAGAAGTGCAGCTAAGTCTTAAATCACCTTTCCCCACCCCTCCCTTCTTAGCAGACTTTAGTCATAATTTCATTCCCTTCTATCCCCCCATCACGATATGGGGAGGGGCAGGGAATAGGGAATGGGGGTTTTCAGTCAGTTCCTCCTGAGTTGTCTTCCATCTTATCTGGGGGGGGCACATTCATTACTCACCCCCTTCCCCTGCTGCACTGTGGGGTCCCACCCATGGGAGTCAGTCCTCCATGAACTTCTCCAACATGAGTCCTTTCTATTGGGGTGTCATCTCCTTACCAATTGCCTCAGCAGGGCTCCCTTCCATGGAGTGCTAACCTTTGGGCCCAGTCTGCTCCAGCCTGGTCCCCTACAGAGTCACAAGTCCCTGGGAAAACCTGCTGAGGCATGGGTCGGTCTCTCCACAGGCTGTAGATGAAAACTCTGCTCCCTGTCATTATCCATGGACTGTGGGGGGACAGCCTGCTCCACCATGGTCTTCTCCACAGGCTGCAGGGGAATGTCTCTCCGGCACCTGGAGCACCTCATTCTTACTGCCTCCCCCCGCCCCCCTGGCCCTTTTTCCCTGGCTTTGGTGTCTCCATGGCTTCTTAGATCTCACTCCCTTCTCTGGTGGAAAAATGCAGCTGCCTACTGTTTTTTTTCCTCCTAAATGTGATTCACAGAGGTGCTGTGAACATTGCCGAGTGGCTCAGCCTTGGTCAGCAGCAACTCTGGCCTTGAATTGGCCAATGTTTACTCTCTAGGGCCTGCAGGAAGCTTCTAGCTCCTTCTTGCAGAAGCCATCTCTGTGGCCCTCTCTTCTCCATTAGAATCCAGCTACGCAAAACTGTGACATTGTGAGACCTATGTTCTGATCTTAAAGTGAAGTTAATCATGTCAAATTCTGAATATCTATAGATCCAGCTGCAAGATTAGGATCTTTGAGTGTAGGTTCTGCAGGTAAGAGACGGTTTCTTCAGGCTAGATGCTGAGCCCTCTTACCTGCTTTACAGATCTCCTACTCCCCAGCAAGTCCAGCCTGATTCTCACTAGCGAACAGACAGATGCACTCACATGCCTGCCTGACGCACACCACACTGGTGGGTCACCCTTAATACCAGCACTGTTTGATATCCCAGGCCCTCTACTCTCCCATTATTTCTCTGTCAACTTTCCTAGCAAATTACACCTGTGTAGCCCTACATGCACCAGTTCTGGGAAAGATACAAACACCGCTCCCTGTCCCTCTGATGGCACCAGGCACTTGGGCTGTGACTCCAGCCAACAGTGGCAAGAACCTTACAAACTTCATTTAGACTGGTCCCCATGATAGCTGGCACTCAGGACACACCGTTGCCATCCCAATAGGACCACTGAGGTCCCCACTTGCTCCAGTTCCTGGCATCACAGATGAGGGGCACATGCACCCCCGGTCTGACTCCAGTTGCTGGCACCAAATGCACTCTAAGCGTGTTCCTCCAGTAGCTGCCACTTAGCCCTTACAGCACACTCATGCAGAACAGAGAGAGAGATTACTCTGAAAGGTAGTTAAGTATTCAGCATCAGGAGAGGACAGACTGTAGTGATAAGGTGCAGGGCTCAGTCAGACAAGCATACTGAGCAGGAACGATTTACATGTGACAGCCCCCTTTTATACCCCTTCTGGTCTCTTCTACACTTTGTTCCTTCCAAGTCCGGTTTCCCTACACATTTCTGCATGAATTTTGCATATTCACACAAGTACCCCTTAAATATCCCAAATTCCCATGTACATCTTGTTTTCTCTTCAGTTACAAAGTCCAAGTTTTCATCTGAAGAGATGCCTGGAAGTTTCTTTATGGCCCATCAATTAGTGACTGGAGAATTTTGGTCTTTCGTACTGCCTTGTCATCCCTTGCCTACAAGGTCTGTGTCTGAGTTCTTGCTAGACCTTTCTGCTACTTAATGAAGCAGATGCTCTCACATTCCAAATACCCTTACAACAGTGACTTTTGTTTAAAACCAGAATTTCCCACATGCTGCTTTTAATCTTCTTGAAACAGAGCCATTAATAGCTGCCCTATTCTGTTTTTAAGGGAGCTGTGAGGTTTGAATAAATTGGAGTACTAAAGTCAGAAAAGTAAAATTAAAGTTTTACTTAAATAAAATACTGTGCAATAAAACTGAATTCTTCTAATGATAACTCAAAGTTCCTCACCCAATTTATATATATTTTTGTCTAAACCCCTCAAATTCTTACAGTTAACCTCTTCTACTTTACCTACAAATCAATACTGAGGAATACTGAAGAGACTGCAGGGGCAGTGAGCCTGTGGAAGGAGACTGAACCCATATTCTGCCACTCGCTCCATGGGTGCTTGTCAGACAGCAGTGGAACAATTCAGTGTTTCAGTTTCTGCTCATGGCAGATTGCGGTTTAGTGTCTACAGACAGCACAGCTAAATGTCACAGTGCTCATGTTTGGATCACATGCGGTGCCTTTTCATTTCTAAAAAAAAAAAAACACAAACCCATGACTTTTTCTTGTTTAAGTTAAAGAGCCAGAATTTTTGTGGTGGAAATGATAGCAGCTATACAACTTTATGTGTAGCCTAGCCTTTCTGAGAATGACAGAGAAACTTAGACTGTGAGTGCATGTTCTCTTCTACCTCCATCTCTGCCAGACAAAGAAATGACAGTTTCCATCCCATTATTACTGCCCTCCCCTGATTACTTCTGTCCTTAGGTCTGCCAACTGAGCTCTCCTGTGCCAAAGCACTTCCCAAGAACGAGTCAGCTGATAGAGCTATCCCGGCATATGAGGGAGTCCTCATACCAGTAATTTAGGTGATAGATCTGAGGGACGGGTAACATGCACTAAGAGATAATAATGAAGAGACTGTAGAAGTAGCATTCTTCACCTGACACTGGGAAAAGATTGATTGTGTCAATGTAGATTACAGAAAGACTTCATTGACTGTGATGGCAAGGAGGATGATGTGACCTCAGCTGTGCTAAGACTTGCAGCCTTGCATGGCTCCGAGCTAGGTTCTAAAAGGTATTGAAGCATTAGCAAACGTTTTCAAAAGGTGCTAGGATAACAGTTTCGGGTTCCCGCCTTTCCAATTTACTAACTGTTCCCCAGGCTGGAAGAGACTCTGTGGGAAAACTTGACTCTCTTTCAGTTTTCTCCAGTCAGCAAATGCCAGTCGAAACACAACTACCACAGAAGCCTCTTTAAGGGCCCAAAACGGAGCTTTTGTGGAGACAACCAGCTGATATTGGACATTGCAGAAATCAACATTCCTGGAATGCGACTTCTCTAGCAGAAAGGGTCACACACGCCACCACCTTCCCACCTCCCCTCCCCTCCCCCTTTAAAAAAACTTGATTCATTTTGCAGATTTTTCCTTACAACGTCTACATCATTAACTTTAGCTTATAACGTTTCTTGTAAGAATCTGCAGCACCATCTACTCAGGACCTGACCGGACCAGCGTGAGCCTCAATCAGGTCTGTTTGAGCACTGCCACCTAGTTAGGTACCACAATGGTGTGCCACTTCAGTCACCGACACCACAGTAAAATGATACAGATAGAAAACACCAAATATTTGAAGAAATGTGTGACTGTAGTATGGAGGTATTCAACAATTAAAATAAAGGCTCTGAGAACCTTTGATTATCACCTAAATCTGTGTATTTCCTTATATAATAGAGAACCCTACACTGGTAAGAAAAAAAGGCTAAACTTGTCAGGTGTATTTTTTTTTTGTTCCATTCTGATGCAGAGCTTTTTATGTTTTAATGACATATGTCAGATGCCCAATTAAAAAATCTCCCTTATGCATTCTCTAGCTGTACTATTTCAATGTCATGGTGATATAAGCCAACATTAACTTTTTAATCACCTCTTGTTTTTGACTAGACTCTGGACCAACTATTCTTAGTAAAATGTTGTAAGTTTTTAATCTTGCATATCTTTATCAATGGAATAAAATAAAATGATACAGTCAGCACTGCTGAAGTGCATTTTCAGACCGTTTGATGTACAACAGCCTTTCCTAGCTAGCTAGCCTCAAGGAGGGGTGTTTTACCACATGATAAAATGTGCATCAGCTCCCTCTCTAAAAGCACATTCTTCTTTGGAGGGCTGACAAGGGCCACTTATCTTGTGCTATAATTCTGTCTGTGCCAGATTCATAAATGAAGTGGTATTTCACCTTAGTCTAAGTGAGTGAGTTAGATGTACTTTCCTGGAAGAAAATCAAATATCCTAAGGCAGTGAAAGAGTTAAGAAGGTCATAGGATTTGCCAAGCATCATGATGTAATTCTGAGTCTACTCATCTCAGAATGACTTAAGACTCTGGACAATGTCCTTTTGCTTTAGATTCCAACAGGATCAGAGGACTGTCTCTATAAACAAGATTAAGCAGTAGCTGACTTAATGAAGACTTGGTGCTATTTCCAGAAGTCATTCTAAGTTACTGTGGACTTTCTAGATTCCCAGTTCTTTCCAATACAAATGAAGGTCTTTGAAATAATGTTATGGTTTTAGATCAGATTGATGCTTAAAAAAACCCTCTGTGTAAAAACAACTTCTTACTCAATTGATCTATTCACTGGAGTGCCAAAAAATACTTTTTTCCCCTCCTTTTCAAGCCATTTTTTGAAACTGCTCGGCAAAGGAAAAGAATCATAGCAGCTATTGTGGCTCATACATCATTGGAATTATCAAGCAGGAGCTAAATGTAACTGGTGTGTTTAAAGTCATCTAGTGAAATAACCTTTAAAGCTGCATATAAAGCAAATACTTCAGTTTCCAGACTGACAAAAGATTTGTTTCACATCAACATTGGCAAACAGTGATTTATTTATTTTTTACATAGACCTCGAATTAATCACTGCTCTATTAACTTCAGATATGTAACAAAGTAGATTCCCTTCCAAACTAGATTTTGTTTTCCTAGAAGACCCTTCCAGGCTAGTATTGCACTAGGGCAATTTGTCATACTTGTGCTGAGGAACAGAGTTTATATATAGAAATAATTATTTATTTGTTTTTTTTTTCATTTTCTGCGATCACTCATAGATGCCCATGTCGCAGTTCATTCAGTACCCGATCTCAGATTTTTAGAGTAAAATTATTGATTATGTAAGTGGTAAATTATAATAAAAAAAATTTACAGATCCAGAAATATCTTTGGTAATTTATCTTAGCAAACATTTTCTTTGTCCTAATTTTTACATCTCCACTTTGATTCTCTGCAAAACAGCTTGCTTGCTTATCTTCTTTTTATTTCACATGTACACTTAACTAATCAGAGTTGTGAGTAAACTTTTGACGCCTGTAGAAATCTCAAAAGTCCTGAAAGTTTCCCTGAGGCCAGCTCCTGAATGTGTAACTCTCAACTCCTGGACATTTTATAGCACACGGTATATGGTCATGGAAACTGAACTCAGTTGTCAGAGATCAGGATTCCCAAGTTTTGGTAGTAATTACCTTTCTGAGCCTGTATAACAAAATGAATGAGACATAACATCTGTTTTCTGGTTTCTTAAGTAAACTTATATTGAGTGAATTCAGTCATTGATTAACTGTTCAAGCCAATGAGACATTGCATTTTTCAAAGTCAGAAATTATTACAATTTCCATTGAGCCTAAGATCTAATTAGAACTGAGTGGAAAACAATTTTCCCAGCCTGTTAAAATGGTTGAGATTTCAAGAATTTTCCTCAGACCAAGGAACTCTTTAAGAGCCTTCCCAGTGGCTGGAACTCCCAATCTATTGTATGGAAATTCAACCCCCTCCTACCTTTAATTCAAATTGAAGACTGGGTTTCCCACATCTCATTGATAGCCAGACCACTAGGAGGTTAGCTGTGACTCTGTTGGTTTTGATCTCAAATGGCATCATAGTGATGGGAATGGGTCACGACTGATGTGGGGTCTGGGAAGCAGGATTGATTCTGAGGTTTGGAGATGGAGCAATACTAATTATTGGACAAAGGAATTCAAATTACTGTACTCATTTACTGTAGGGATATAAGGAGGAACTAAAGAAGATTAAGTCTTTGCTGAAAAGAAGGATTTGTAACAAACCTATCATTTCTGAGCTATAACTACTACACATTTGTATTTTCTAGGAATTGCTCTTTTCTAGCTCCAGGAAATTTTTCTGGAGATGGATTTTTGATAAGTACACTCTATGTTTGGCTTTATCAAACCCTCACAAAAATAATTCTACTTCCACAGGATGATGCTGCATGTTCTTGTAGGTGACTTTTGATCAGAGATCAAATTAGATTACAGAGGTAAAGTTGGAAGGCTTACAGGATGGACTGGAGGCTAAGAAACCCATAGATAGGGAAGAATGGAGTCTAATTTGGAAAGACCATGGGCTAAGAAAGATGTGGGATGTTTAAAAGAATACTGTGAAGGATGTAGGATTCTTAGGTAAAGGGATGGCAGCATCAGAAAAACTGTGGAACTATGGCTCTGGATGATCATGTAAGACCTAAATTAATGATATTGAGGTGATACTGGGAAGCACTGGGGATCTCTGGAGATCTGACAAAGTGTGGTTGGAGTTACAAAGGAGTGCTATTTCATTTGAATGCCATCAGCTCTGATTTGGGATGACAAGCGTTTTATATGTGAATGATGCCTTCTCACTTTCATTATTTTCTTCCTCATTATTGCACTGTCTTCTTTCTTGACTTCATAAAATGCTAAGCACAATTTTCTTATATTGTCTCATTCATTATAAAGCCAAAAGGGCTTGTAGTGTTGAGTCCTTCTGTCTCCTCTTAAGCATCCCTCCTTCCTTCTTGTCATCAGTTTTTTAATAATCACTGCTGCATGCAACTGCAGTCACCTTTCTCAGGATACCTAAGCCTGTAGCCCCCCTTTGATGAACCCTGGGAGCAAGTAAGGAATTTAGGTATGTCATTCTCCTGCCCAACTATGAATCTTTATACAGGGTGACAATATCATAGAATCATAGAATTGTAGGGGTTGGAAGGGACCTCGAGAGATCATCGGGTCCAACCCCCCTGCCAAAGCAGGCTCCCTAGGACATATCACTCAGATAGGCGTCCTGGTAGATGACAGGTTGGCCATGAGCCAGTGTGCCCTGGTGGCTAAGAAAGCCAATGGGATCCTGGGGTGCATCTGGAGGAGTGTAGCCAGCAGGTCAAAGGAGGTGATCCTCCCCCTCTACTCTGCCCTGGTCAGGCCCCACCTGAAGTATTGTGTCCAGTTCTGGGCTCCTTGGTTTAAAAAGGACAGGGATCTCCTGGAGAGAGTCCAGAGAAGGGCTACAAATATGATTTGGGGCCTGGAGCATCTCCCCTATGAGGATAGGCTGAGTAAGTTGGGACTCTTTAGCCTTGAGAAGAGAAGACTAAGGGGGGAATCAGCCAGCCCCTTTTCAGTGGTCTATGGGGATAGGACAAGGGGCAATGGCTGTAAATTGGAGCATAGGAAGTTCTGCACCAACATGTGAAAGAACTTTCTCACAGTCTTGCCAAATGCTAAATAATGAGTAAATATTCACTCTCTAAAACACAATCTAGGTAATTTTAATGCTCTCTTCAGTGTTTGAACTCTGGATTTGATTCTGGTCTTTGCTAGTAATCCACTGAAATACATTACAGGACCCCATGAACCCCATAGTGCAGTGCAGAAAACCAGCTCACATAAACTGCAGAGAACAACTAATTCTGGCCTTTAACCACATTTACCTTCAGACTGTTTTGCCACCTTTGTAAATTGCTCACAGTTCTGATGGATTTATGAGTGATCTTGGCCAGTGAGACAGACATTAGTGCCAAAATCTTCATGGACTTCACCAAAATCGAAAGTTCATGTCATTATTTTATTAAAATATCAAATCCTGGAAACTGTAACTTAAGTGAGATCCTTGGCTTTCATTCACTCCAACTAAAAATTGGTAGGCCTCACAGTTGCCAAAAGAGATTGAGAATGTGAACCCTTAACACTATGAACCCAGAACAGAACTAAACCTCTGAATGCGATATTTTTGTAAATGTAATTCTTGAAACAATAGCAGTACTTTTGGGTGGCTGATCAAGATTTTTGAATAGTTGGAGCAGCCAACACTGCCCAATCATCAGTTGCAGAGGACAAGAAGTAAGGGTGATGCAGCCAAGTACTCAGTACTAGTCAAGACTCTGTGTTTTAAGAACATCCACCAGTGTAGGTGAAACAAATACTGCTTCCAAAAAAGTGAATATAAATTTTGCTAGTCTCTGCAAAATCAGCAGATCTGACCCCCCCCTCAACTTGCTGATTCTTGTAGAATCTGTTTTACAGACAATCTGTTTGTTTCTATGGGGTTGAATGATTCAGGTCTCTGACGCTGAATTGGAAACTACAAAGACTTTTCTATCTTCTGAAATACAAAAGGAAGTATGTGTAGTCCACCTAGCTTTAATATGTCAGTTCTAGATTACTCCTCATTTCAGGAGAACAGTTTCAAGGACAATACAGATTCTTCTGAACAACTCCACACTCCTCTTCACAGGAATGCAGCCCTTTGAGAAAACCTGTTTAATAATTGTTTAATGATTTTTAATGTTTAATAATTTTTCAATTTATGTCAGAGACTCTAAAACTCAAGATCACATTTTACTTTTTTTTTCATTTTGGCTTCAGAGTTAATTGCTGAAACACGCTGCTCCTTGGTCTGCCAGCAAATGGTCCGGTTATTCGCAGTTTTAAGGGCTGAATTTTTTGTTGACAGCACAGACCTCCTGGCAATCAGCATGGTCTAAAACATCTTAACACCTTAACTTCAACCTTCCTTGAGTGCTCTTACCTCTTGAATAAAACTATTTTTAAAATGTTAGTGTGCTCATAAATACGTCTAGGTAGGCACCAGTAAATTCTCCTTATCAGAACTACCCCTTTTGTTCTTTACTAGTTTCTGCTTTGCTTGAGGAACATTTAACTCTCTGTCACATCCCCGACAACATCGTTATTTCTCTTTCCAGCAATTATGGAATTTCCATATTATGGGATAGATATGTTTAATATTTTCTGATTTTGCCTAACACTAGGTAACACTGTCATAGAATAGTCCTCTCATTCTTTGCTTCATTAGCATGCAAAGCCAGGAAATATTTTGAAACTAATTTCCACAATATTAGCCAATTGGAAATGGTATGGTGAAGATCTTATGAATATTTTTTATTTGAAAAAAGAAGTTTTGTTGCAGAGGAATATCAGAAAAGACTTAAGTCTCCTACCTGCTTACAAAACTCTGCCATTTTTGCTCGATAATACGTGGCTCTTCATCACATCATGAATTATACATTACATCCCATATTATGGGAATTTTATTTACAAATGGAGTCTAACGACATCATGCAGTTTGTAACTTTGCATCTTAGAATAAGCCCAATGATTGAGAGCACTTGAAAGCAACTCCCATTATTTACGTTAGAGTCAGCCTGAATTTGACTATCCTCTAAATCTGTCGATTTGAGCCAAGTACAGTGTTTTACTGTACTATAGACTTTTAAACAGTACTGTCCATTGATTTAATTGGAGAATCCTGATTAAAAATTGATGTGACAATGTGCCCTATTGCCCTCAGTCTGCACATAAAACTGGTACTGATGTTATGTCTGCAAAGTTACAGTCTTTCATAGTCAACTGCTGTTGAGCTAGTTGCACTTAAAATTGAAGCTCATACTTTATTGTATCAAGAGCAATAAGCTGACACAAAGACCATTCATTATACAATGAGGGGCTGGAAACAGATGTTGTGAGCCATATTCACTTCCTACTAAAATCTTTATACTTTTACCTGTTTGATAAGGATTTTTCATTCAAATGTCCCTCATAGGAACAGAAATTAGGAATAAATAGCTAAGGAAAAGCTGTATCATTTATCTCTTGGTCAGTGCTGATATGATCAGAGACAGAGGTTGACTTGTGGAGAAGGATGTAAGAACATCTGTGAAGAATATGTAAGGCTCGGTACAAAACTTGTAGAGCACTCCTTTGTAGTTTCTTTCTGTATTTGCTGTGCATGCACTTTCTGTACATCTTTTCTTTCCTCCAGTGATAACGTCCCATTAACAGAAAGGTAAAATTTAAGCAAAAAAAAAAAAGTGTCCTCTTGATGGCCTCTAAATCAACAATTTTTACTGATTTTCTTAATGTATCTGGCAGAAAACATCACTTAAAACTGACATTAACTACTTTGTTAACTACAGCTGAGATTCACACAGTACAAATTTGGAGTTAGCTACTAGCAATAACTCTGAAGATATTTCAAAATATCATAAAAGCAAGTGCTACTGAGGAAGAAGAAATGGATAGATAGTTTGCAAGACAGGTTAAGGGCTCAAACTAAAAGCAGAAAGGGAACCAGCAGATAGGAAGGTTACACTGATTAGAGCACCACTGTTCTAGACAGGCAGAAGCATGGATAGAAGTATACTACATACAACCAGATGGCCCAACACAGAGATGTCAACTATACTTACACAATCTCCACATTTGTACCTGTATATTCTTAAAAGAAATTATTTTGACCTTTTGCTGCTTTGTAGATGCTGGAACTAGAGCTCAGCTAGTGTTGGTGAGTCCCTGTGCTACAGGAAGCTGCAGTGACATGATGCCGTAACTAAAATGTTCAAGTCAGCAGAAAATCTGTGAATTACAACTCAGCTTTCCTTGCATATACGCATTTCGGGTATATTGCCTTTAAGCATAAATCTTGAAGCATCACATTCAAAACCCAATGCGTTCAGAATTTAATAGCAAGGCATGAACTGATTGTATACTCAACATCAATACTGAAGTACACCATAGAATAGGACTTCATAAAAAGTGCAATGCTTTCTTTCTGTGGGAAACTTCCATGTGTACAACATTCACCATAGGACTCCCATAATTTGTAGGTTGGTCCTTCCCCCCAAAAAGGTTGCTTTAGAAAACAAAGCCTGGTTGCAATTCCTGCGGCACGCCAAGAGAGGGCACCTAAAGCTTTCAGTACAAAGCCCTGGGAAATCTGCCGGAACTTGGATTACTTTCCGACAATATTTTAGAAATCCTCTCCCACTTTACAGCACACTAAGCAGAAATATAAAGTCTGTCACTAGACAATGCGATATAAAATGCAAAATGTATATAGTTATTTTTAAGGGAAAAAGACGTGTCGGTGTATTCACATACCCACGGTTTTTCTAAGTTATGCAGCCAGAAAGGAAAATCATGGTCACCTAGTTTGACTTCCTCTACACTATCCTGTGTAAATTCCTTTCTGAATGGGATTATTCACATTAGGTGAATTTCCTAACCTGACATTAGAATTGCCAGTGTTTACAGGCTGCAAACAATGCGTTTAATTATGCATTGTAAAGGTATCTCAAATTCCTGACTCGTTTTTGGTGTCAAGTTCTTACTGTTGGGTAGCTCCATTAAATTTCAAGAACTAGCTGCTTTCGTACACTGTTGATAATTAAATAAAAATCAAGCCTGCAGTAAGGTGCACAATCTGGGACATCAGACATACTTTGAAGCAGTGACTGACAGTTGGCTTGTCCTAGTGTATCTAGTAGCTGAAAGGCACAAAAAGTTTGTCTTCTATTCACAGCTTGACTGTTTGCTTGTAGTTGAACCTCTGGCAATTTATTGCACTATGCAGTGCCTCTATTTCCTTGTCTGCAAAATGGACCTGGTTTTAGAAATTGTCTGGAATCCCTAAGCAGAATGAGAGAGACTCAGCAGTCATACAAAGTTCTTTGTTGGTTTGCATCTCCCAAATTGCAGTCTGGAGCCTAGTTAAGGCCCCACTGGAAAATCATGCTACAATTCAGATATTCTTGAAAGGATTAGGAACAGTATTTTCCAGGAGGAAAAATGTTACTACTAGAACACGCAGAACGTTCTGTTCATATCCATCACAACCCTGGGATTTATCTAAGAGTTTATACCCAGGCTTCCAAACTGCAGAACTGGTTCAACCTTTCTTAAATCTGTAGATCACTCCAACTTTGAGCTCCTAGGCCTTGAATTCCAACCTCCTAGAATATCTGACAAGTACACAAAACCAGAGCCTTACCTACTCCATGTTGTGCCATAGAGATGCAAAGTGTTGTCAGGAGTCAAATCTGGAGCAGGAGTGTTCACTAGCCAGGCTGTGTGCATATATAAGCAGCTCCAGAATCCAGACTTCAAACCCTGTTATTTCACTGGCTGCCTCACACCCAAATGCCCCCATCTTACATGTGCCAGAGTCCGACTGATTACTTTTGGTTTTCTTACATCTATTTTTATACCCATTCAGGCCTACTCCCTTATTTGCTTGTTCAAGGCCAAATATAAATCACAAAATAGACCTTTATGTACAGATTCTTAAAGATGTTGGTGTCAAATAGCAATTCACTGTTTATTCTCCCACCCTGGCTATGTATATCAGCAAAACTAACCACTTATTGCCTTTATCAACACCCTGATGTCTCTATTTAGGAACATCAGTATCTCCACCACACAACTTATCTCTCTGAATACAATACAGAAAATAATGTAAAGTGTAGAACAAGATGTAGGAGCGAGTATACTGTTTATGAAAACTGTGATAAAAATTCACTAAAAGTAATCAGTGGCAGGAGACAGAAAAGATGGCTGAGCAACATAGTTGTGCAGAATTCTGCCTAGCAGGGAAGCAGACTGTCTGGAGTCAGCGTAGCACCATGAACGTGTACTAGCTTCATAATGGCAGTTACCACTGCTGCAGAGTCAGGCTTGAACAAGACAGGCTGTGTGATGTGCCCACAAGTTTTGGCTTGCTTGCAAATAGAAAGGGAATTCTAGGGCTGTGTATCTTGCCCTTGCACAGGGGAGGATTCCGGCACATGCACTTGAAAACAGATCTTTCCAGAGTCA
Source organism: Laterallus jamaicensis coturniculus (assembly GCA_022605575.1). NCBI lineage: Eukaryota > Metazoa > Chordata > Aves > Gruiformes > Rallidae > Laterallus > Laterallus jamaicensis. The sequence continues at coordinate 520,209 of JAKCOX010000013.1, read as the reverse complement.
GATTCCAGACTTTGATTAGGTTAAATAATTGCCTTGTGAAAATCCTGCCTTTGATGATTTTCAACAATAGTTTTGTTACCTGCCTGTCTACACAGCAAATTTTCCTATTATATAAAAATAAGAACACTTGAACCATATATTACTTTAAGGCACGTAAAAATTTGTTTGAGGTGTTATTTCTAGCAATGTTTGTTATAATAGAAAACATTAGCGGTGCACAAGAGTGTATTATACTCTTCATATCGATATAGCCATTAACTACAATAATTCATGTTTATCAGAAATCCTCAGTTGTAAGTGGCTTTTCACTACCTCTTCTCTGTCTGGAGACTGGAAAGGTATTTCATACGGTTACCCTTCCCAGACACATTTATTTCAGATGCAAAAATGCAACCCATATAATTCCCAGGTAAAAAATTAAATTGAAAAGAAGGAAAGATTTTCTTTGTCACTTGCCTTTAATACATACAGAAAATATGTGTGTGTATGTATGTATATTAAAAAACAGGTGCAAAGTAAATATTCAACTGTAGCTTTAGTGTAGCTTTTCTAATCTCTCACCATTCGCTTCTTAAATTGGCTTCCTTTGCCGGCCTTATGAGTAACAGAAAACAGACTTCCAACTATAAAGATGTGAACCTTAATCCCCTATTAAATGACTGTATATCTTTTACCATGGTTTAGAATGTGATTAGTGCTAGTGTACTGTATGATAGGAAAAACAAGAAAGAAAAATCTTTTTGCTCACTTAAATAATGCCCTTTATCGAACCAGAGTTATTCTCCCCTAAAATATCAAGAAAGAACTGCCAAAAGGACATAAAAAAGAGCTGTCTGGAAGATATGTGATTAGAAAAGGGAAATAAGAGTCCAATTGCTTTTGACATCTATAATTTCACATTTCTTGGGCATTTTTACTGCATTCTTTTTCTGCATCTTCAAGGCTTGTCTTCTGGACACCACTGTATGGATTTTGCTTATGTTTTAAACAGTCATTCAAGAATGTATGAAGGTATTTCATAAAGTTACAATGATAGTTTTGCTTTGTTACCTTCATAGCTCAGGTGGATTATACAAAATGCATTCAGTAAAGGAAGCTTTAAGTAAAGGAAAATGGGGAACTAGATATATTAAGTATCATATTTTGTTATTACTGCTTCTAGGTGTATTCAGAGCAAAATATCTTGGTTTTACTGCCTATGCTACTCCTGTTTTAAAAGCCATCATTCCTGCATTTCCTTTCAGTGCCAGTCCCCTTTGCAGGTAACCAAATACAGCGCGCACAGGGAATTCACATGCGGAGAGCTGGGCTACTGCCTAGGCTCTGGTCTTGACCGTCTTATTTTTCAGCTACTGGGAAAAAAAAGAACGTTTTCATTCGGGTTACCTGAAATCTAGATTATGTGCACAGACCTAAATGGAGCAGAACAGAGGGAGGAGCGTAGGAGGATTGCAGGGAATGTATGCCTTTCAACAGTGCCAGGGAGTGCATATATAGTGGTGCAACATGCTCAAACATATGGGCCTACATTTGGATGCATCTGTTTTGGGTGCCCAAGCTGAGAGACCTAGAGAGCTGAAACTTCATCAGACCTTGGGAACTAGCCCCTGAAAAGCAGGACTTTTTTACGCTGTCTCAACCTTTGCTTATAAACATAGACACCGGTAAACACCAGTCAGGCTTGAAATACAGAGACTGGAGAATATTCTCTACTCAGGACTTAGAAAAACAAACGAGTGGAAAATCAGAGGTTAGAGTTCTAGGTTTTCTTTGAATCTGACCCCAAACCCCAGAAGAAAACCTTACCAACTAGAACAGCTGAATCTCAAAGGTTTAACATGGCTTTGGTTTGTATACTGCAGAGGACTGTCCTTACATGGCAAGGGATAGATCTAGAGGAATCTCAGATGGTTTTGATTACCTCTAGCAAAATGCTCAAAATGAAAACTTTCTCCCTTGCAAGCCATCACCTATGTTAACAAAACCAGTGTATAAATCACAATACGATAAACTAGAAAACAATTCTAGAAAAAGACATGCATGAGCCGAGGTAGCTGTCTGTATACCTTACTAAAACACCCGCATACAACGGCTCAAGCAAAATAAAGGTCTTCTAGATTTTTCCTCAGTGATGTGTGTTCAATATAAATTAGTTTGCTATGAAAAATAAAATGACAGGTTTATCTAGATTCAGGATTTCTTTTCCACAGATTCAGTTCTTTGATCAAAAACTACAGTAGATTGAAGTTTTGCTATTGTCAACATATTGTACATACACAGCGTGTTTATTTTTGTGCACTTTTAATGTATTTAACCTTAATGTCTGCTTCTTTAAAGCAGAGAAACTGTGGCTCAGCATCTTGAATTGTCAAAGCAACCTATTGCAGATTTCTTTTTATAGATGAAAAGAAGCGTCCAGATGATGAATGCTATTCACAAAGTGATTGCTGTGGCAGTCATATCATGTCTCAAAGTACACATGGCTGTGTAAATAGAAACTACTGAAACTTGTACTGACATGTAAAACTTTTTCCATGGCATATGAACCTTTGTGTCACCTAAGGAGATTCAGTTGGAGCTCCTACTAAGAATGCAAGTGGTTTTATTTTGGGGTTTTTTTTAATTATTTTTTTAGTATTTGTTTGTTGAATGGGTCAAAAGTGAGATATTTTTCTCCCCGATGAGACCCTCAAGTTTAACATTAGAAGAAGTTTTGTGACAGTCTGGTAAACCTTTAATGAGATTTCTTTTTGTGACAGACAGATGTAAATGTATCCCTCTAATCCTATCCTTTCAGGTCTTTGTCTGCAGATGAATGTTAATAATTAGTAGTTGCGTGTCCCGTCCCCCCCCTCATAAAATTGTATTCTTCATAAATTCATCGTCTCTTTTTTTTTTGTTGTTTTCTCAAAGTACCAGGAGCCCTGACAGCCTCCCTTTGTTCATATGTTTATAAATAATTTATAATGTAGAAATATCTCTTCTTAGTCTTAAAAAATAAACTAATGGTTGAACATAACATACTGCCAGGAGCAGATATACCACTAGCTTTAGAAAGGAAAAAAAAAAGATGGGGGGGTGGGGGGAGGGAGAGGGGGGGAAGCTTCATGCTTAACAAAGAGAGAAGGAAGGAACATCACATGGAAATCCATTTATCTGAGTGAATGCTGATTTTTGTTTGCAGATGCTAAATGCATCTGAGCTACCCTCATCTCAAGCTCTGTTCCTGCTTCTTTTCCAGACTGTGCACCTCAGTTCACTCCATAAAAATGTAGCATCTTCTGAATGTTCTGAACGCACAGAGGGCTACAGCATGGACTAGGTTATCAGCAGAAATGTGTTTATACTGGTGTAGGTGATTCCCTTGAGCAATATACCAGGCCTTATTCTGACACTTCATTGATGACTGCTGTACATGTTGTGGACTTACTGCTAAAGAAAATCACACATCCAGCCAAGACATTCAGTCTATCGTAAACTGCGAATGGACCAGCTGTTGGTGTTGGGATTCTTTCACAACAATTCTGAAGGCTGCACTGCAGTGGCAGATACTTTGTCACAAACAGTCGCACAGGTGACCTCAAGCTACAAAGAACAAGATCTCGAATTAAAATTGAAACACACCGACTTTCAACACCAACTGAATGCCGAGGAGTGATCCCATTTCCAAATGTTTGTATGGCTCTTTATTATTGTTTTATGCCATCACAGCAGGAGTTGCGTCCACGTAAATGGCTGGAATTATTGTTAATTAAGGTAAATTCAACTGAGCTTGATGCTGTGTTCTCTAGCTAGCTAAACGCTACAGAGAAATCTTTGTTTTGCTGTAGGTTAGCATATGTCAAAGGAGACAGCTTAAAAGTCACTGTATGGTATCCTGAAAATATGTTTGAGTCTTTTGAAATAACAGTCCCAGCATGCAATTTAGATAGGGATCTCACTTCAGCTGCTAGGATTTTTAAACAAGGTAAGGTACCATATTACCTCCCATCTCAGAATGGTGACAGTAGTGAGTCAATGGATTACTTCCAAGACTGACCTGGAATTGGTGGACACTGACTATAGCAGAAGTCAGCAAAATTAAAAAGGCTCCGTTTCCCCAAGACCGTGCCATGTCATTCCCAAAAGGACACTAAGGAGGTATTTAACTGGATTTGAAAGCTCAGTCCATTGGAGTTAAGTAGCATAACTGACTGTCCTTGCTCGGTGACATATAATATTCACATACTCTTCAAGCATATTATCACAAATAACTGATTGAATCATCAGCACTACATAAGTTAGAGGTAGGAAGACAATAGAAAAAGAATACCTTACCCAAGGTGCACACGCAGTAGAAGATGGGGAATTTAGGCACATGTGCAATAGAGATGTAGGAATAGTTTTGATCAGCTTTGGATCTAGTAACTTAAGGAAGGGCTGGAACCCAAATTTTAGTTTGATTTTGCAGGAACCAGGCCAGCTGCCCTTTGTAAATTAGCCATTCTTGCTTTCGACTGGTTTCTAGCTTTGGAGGGTGGAATGAGTTTTGACTAAAATGAACAGTCATGCAAAATCATGGTTAAGGAGCTTTCTGAATAAAAGAAGACATCACTCCTAGCAGCTCAGAGATGAATCTGCTTGCACAAAAACAGCTTAGAAAGAGCAAGTTTAAATCTCCATCAGGTGTCCAAAATCAATCTGAACCCCCTTTTTTAGGAGTTTGATCTTCTAATCCTCTACCTTTTCTCATCCCTTGCCTTTAACGCCACATAACAGGATTCTGAGCTTCTGTTAAAATACATTTTGTGATAGTCTGTAAATCTCTGCTGAGATTGCTGCTGCCTTCAGATCTTACAGGGTGTGATGCAAGGATTCAATGTTTTTCAGGAGCTGTACATTCAGAACGGAATCCTGCTTGAAAATCCCTGGGTGCACTCGTAAAGAAAGCAGGAAGACAGGCCTAAAATAGAGCATGCATCGAGACCAGAATTTCATCCAAAGGTAGCACATTTGTGAGGAGACATTTGAAAGCTCTGTGCAGTCTTTTAAAGGAAACCTTTCAGGTTCCTGAGGGTTGCTCAGGATCAAGGGCGAAACCAGTGTCATGGGAAGGGAGGATGAGGTTGAAGGGAATGAAACATTTGATTGGAAAGACGAGAAAAACGGAGAAGCAGGGAGGAGTATGAGATGAGTATAAGAGCATTTCAGACAACCATCTGACAACGATACCTTCATATTTTCAATGCTGTGAAGCTAGCACAGAAGTTAACCCTTAAATGCTTTTGCATTTATCCAAAAGTGATCTTCGACCTATTGCATCTTCACAGTGAACTGTCTCTCTAATGACGCTGACATGTTACTTTTCAAATTTTAACTCATCTTTCGTGACTACCTAAAACACTGTAGTTACAATGCTACTTTTTCTTGGTTAAATCATCTGCCTGTTCTCCTCTGTTACACAGGTAAAAACATTTCCAAATACATTCATAACCTATTTCACTCTGTTCTGTTCCACTCCAAACCTTAGCTCGAATAAATACCTCAAAACCCTAAAGCCTGGTAAAGAGATCAGGACTCAAAGATGTAGCCATATCGCATTTCTTCTTTCCCTTTTTTTTTTTTTTTTGTTGGTCAGATTATAACATGGACTAATCAACACACCTGATTTTTGTTGGTTTCAATACCTTGCTCAAAACACTGAGAGTCTTTGCTGCCTCTAACAATGTATCTTCAGAGCACAGAAACTGTCTGGCTCCCTGGTGTTATTAAGAAAATACAGTATACAAAAGCTTTAAGCTTTAAACCATACAGCATGATTATTATGATAGCAGGAGGTGTCAGGTGGAGACAAAGACACACGGATAGAATTGATTTGAGGCGCGTCATCAGAAAATAAGGGTGATGTGATCACAGTACTTATAGCACATGCAGCAGCTGTACGATTCTACATGGCAGCTTCCATCATACCCTTCACATGAAAAAAAAAAAAGAAAAAGATTCTGAGTAAATGATGGGGGAATACAGAATAAATTGTAGTGTATGACAAGACACTTTCTTTTTTGTTTAATATATAAATCAGGAGCACTTATGAATTGATATTAATTAAAATAATGTATTTGCTTTCTTTCGACAGTTATGTCAGCCTCATTAAAAACGGAGTGCTAAATCTTCATTAGATTTTTCAATATTAAAATACTTCTATGAAATATAAATTAACATTTAACTTGTTGCTGGTCATAGTAAGGAAAACGGGGCGGGGAGGGAGGGGGTAGTGTGTGAAATTGGGATGAAATCTGGACCCATTTAAATCAATGAGACTTTTTGTTTCTCAATTCAGTGGGGCCAAATAATTCTCTCCCTGTTGGCAACCAGAGGCAGTAGCTTTAAATCTAACACAGAAGCAGATCTCTAGAAGTATTCTGTTTCAGTCTATATTCCTGACTTGCATCATGATGCTTAAAATTTTCCAAGTCTCTGTGGCAACATGGGGGAAATCTACGTCCCAACAAGAGCAAAAGAAAAAGTTTAGATTCCTGGGTATCTTAGGTGTTTTAGAAAATGTTACGGTGTGCCTTGAATGTGAACAATTCCTCCTCATAGAAAGATGCAGTGGCATTCTCTCTTGTACGATGTGCAATCTAGTTTTCAGCATATGAAACCTGCAAAGCAAGCAAGTAGTTCGTATGTGAGCACTGTAATTTATTTCAAACAGCAGACTGTCACTGCTACGCATGTGGAGAGACGAACCCTGTCTGATGAACACCACAGAGCACCCAGAAGCAAGAGGGGGGGTGTCTCAGAGCTCCATGTCCTGAATCTTCTCTGGTCTCAGCTCACTATGCAGCTCGTGCAAGATTTCCCAGTGGACGTGAAGTTTAGGAAGATGGATAGATCAGGAAAGGGAGAGAGGCTGAGCAGCTGCAATCCAGTTGAAGGGAACTACCATAATGTGCATATTCCAGCAGAGCTAAGAGCAGTGACCCCCTTACTTCTGCAATAGCTGCCGTCTTGAACCAGAGCACTGGGCACGGAGAGAGAATTAACCGAGAACCCCTTTGAAACGGCCTAGCAGCCTTTCGGGTGCCTTGTGATAGCCGAAGGGGCTCGTAAGCTCCTTGCGTTTCAAAAAGAAAGGAGATCTTGTAATTACGCTTTATCTGGCTGCAGCTTGTTTGGAACTGGGGAGAGCGGCTTGTCTCCTCCCCGGGCTTCTGCATCGCCAAGCCACAAGGTGGTGGTGTGGCGTTACTTTTTTTTTAAACAACAACAAAAAGAGGTTTTGTTTAATGAGCTTGAACTCACAAGCCTGCTCATCTAGTGAACTGTGACTTTTCAAATACCAACCTATTAATGTCAAAGGCAATACTGAAGGGAACAGTTCTGTTTGATTTAAAAAATACAGACAATGTGAAGTCCACTATGCTCTAATATCTATCACCTATGGGGCTCCATTCATGCCTAATGCTTTATTCAAGCTAAGACCTAGTTTTTATATATCAGATTAATACATATCTACAGCTTTGCACCTTTCTATTTTGATTTTTTTATTATCAGGGCTCGCCGGGGCCATTTTCATTCCCTTACTATAGCATCTGCAAGCAGGTGGATTAGAGATAACTCTCATTGTGCTTTGTTTTCTCCTGACACTGTCATTAATCATTCCTTAAGCCACACTTCAACTTATAGTAATCAGGACTGGCTGTTCCCGAGCTGCACAAGAATTGCCTTTCACAATGTAATGTGAAATTGGAAGCGAATGGCTGAAGCCAGACGCTTCTTCTGCATTCCCCATCTATCTCATCATTTAGGTATTTATCCATCTCAGGCTTGTACAGGGAGCATCTCTCCCCTTCCCATGAGGACACAGATTGCAACAGAGGATCAGATTTGTTACCCAGGCTTTGGGCTTTGATTGTCCTCTTATAAGTTCGGGATTAAAGTGAAATTTCCCACAGGGCTATGCAGGATTTGCTAGCATTTAACTGTTTAACCTGGCTGTTTGTGAATGAGAATCCTGTGGTCAACTATTCCATAGAGAATATTATGGTAAGCCAGCTCTGAATGGCAGACATTTCGGTAAATTCCTGTAAAGACTGCTGCAGTTGATTCCAATTAAGTTCATACCTGATAACAATTGTTTTCTGGTACATGATGAACGTTAATCTTATGATAAAATAAAACAATTGTCTCATCTCTTGTGAAATGCTCATGTCAGCTGCAGAAAAAATGCAGACCTTCAAAAAGTTGCAGTCATCTGTTTATGCTTTTAGAATCGCCGTGCATTAATTTGTCTTGAACTAGGTCATATCTCTCACTACGTAGAACAGCCGTATTCCCTTCTATCATTCCCGATTTTAGTAATAAGTACAAACTAATAATATCTGTAGTAGTGTGGCAGTGGAATGGACAAACATTTTAAACAAACTACACTTGATGTATTAATAAAGACAAATTGATGGTTCTGGAAAGCATGCTGTTAAATATGTAGCCAAAACAGATGTATTTTTCCTGGCATTTGATGTGATTCTTGCACAAAGGAAAGTACCTATAATGTGCTGTTCTCTACGAAACTGAAAGCAAGGGGGAAAATTCTCAGTCCACATTATCTATCTTTTAGTCTTAGCTTTAGAGCCATTTAAGGAAAAAGATTTTAAAACAAGTCAAAATCATTTTGTTATCTAGTTTAAAAAGACTGTATGCTCAACCACTGTATATATATTCTATTTAATGTGGATGTGTTTTTAAAATGCCTAGGAGGATAGTGCTCATTTCATGTGCTTCTCCAAGAGAGACATAACACCCAAGCAACTGAAGTACATAATTTAACAAAACATTTTAGCTTGCAGTGAAATCAGTTCCCTTGGAGGGAATGGACTGAATCATTAAACTCAATTTTAACCCCACTCCTTGAGAAATTTTTACATCTTATTCAAAAGTTTGCTTTTCATTTTCTTCTTTGTTGGCTAAAAATGTGCTGAATTTCCAAAATAAGCTTTCATGGGATTTAGTTGGGGGGGGGGGGGGGGAGGAAGGGAGGGAGGGAGGAAGAAAAAAAAATTATTTATCCTTTTAAAAATAAAGAAACCCTGAGACCTCAAAGGAGGCTCACAGAGATTATCAATTACAGATCTATAAATTCTATTGCTGACTGGAATGAATAAAGGGAAAAGACAAATGTATTCATTTTTTTTGTTCACCGTTCAACTATTTTGCATTACAAACCTATATAGTTATGACATTGATCTTGTGCTAACCAGTGTCTCAGTGGAAAGGAGCAGTGTTTGGTTGTATAACGGTACCTGTGAAAGCCTCGCAGGCTGAGTGCAAATTACTAAATATCTTCACCATCGTTCAGTGTTTTTCTCATAGCATTAAATGGTTACTGAAAAGGCATAAGCAATCCTTTCTATTTATTTGAAATATCCTCTAGATTCACATGAGTAATTTTCAGCTGTGTATAATGCTCCCAAAGTAACCTCTTCATTTCCATTGTTTTAGTGTGAAATCATTTCCTCGGGAGATAATTAGAGTTGCTCCATTTATTACATTAAATGATTAGCATGCACTTGAAATGATTCAGTATATTTTCCTTTATTGCTGATGACTCTTAAATATGGGCCTACATTTTTAATGGATAAATTAAGATTATCTTGACATTTCGTGGCTGCCTCAGTGGCCAAACAAGAGAGACTTTCTTTTCCAAATACACAGACAGATGTGTGCTGAACAACGCACCTTAGCTGAAGGGCTCCTATTTGCCTGAATATCCCACCTGGTTCAGCTTAAAGACCAGTAATGATGTTGGAAGGTGAAACGAGGGTTTAAATGTACCAAAACTGCTCCTGCTTTTGTTGCGTGTCTAGTTAGTAACTAGTTCTGAGCGTCATGGGATCAGAATCCCAGCATCTCAGTTGAAGCGTCTGTTTTCCCTGAACAACCAGCATCTTCTTCCAAAAGTATATAAAATTTTTTCTTAAGAGTGACAGGCTTTCACTTTTAAGTTATATGAGTTAATCTAAATGAAGAACAAAAGAGCTTTACTACATGCTAACTACGAAGTTATCATCCCCTGGTTTATGAAAGTAGATTTCCCTACAATCAGTGAAAACATGCCACAATTAATACTCCTTATCAAAACTGAGCAAGATTTTAAGTCAAGCCAGAGCCACAGCTTCAAGACTTTCTTTTAAGAATCAAAGAGCCTGTGAATGCAAAGCACATCTGCTGCAGCCCCAAGTTGTGACCAGATATTTCCATAACCAATATCATGATGAGAACTCCCACGGCAGGTGCCAGGACTGACCTGGAAGTGGTGGATACCGACTGTGACGGAAGTCAGCAGGATTAAAAGGGCTACGTTTTCCCAAGACCGTGCCATTTAACTGGATTTGAAAGCTTGGTCCATTGGAATTAAATAACCTACAGCACTCAAACTACATTAGTGGACGTGAAACTGATGTCATTATTAAAGGATATGTTCCTTTGCGATGTGATATGTTCACCTATCCCCTATTTTTCAAATTTCACAGTGGCCCTGAGACTCTTTACACATCCAGTTTAAATTCAGGCTATTAGGATATTAAAAAATGTAATTTATTAGAGGTTTTAATGGTGATGAATCCTTTTATTCTCCCATTGAGTTTTTATTCAAGTATTTACTTTTTCAAGAGGATATTTACTGGTTATGTGAGCCCAGAGACTGCAGCTCATGTTTTAGTTGGAAAGCCACTTGGTTTGTAGTTTCAGTGAGGAAATTCATGCATAGTCAAAAGGGTATGCAAACCATGACTGCATAGAATATGAAAGAGTAGATATAATGCAAAATTTTAAAAAAAACCCTCACAGTATTGAAAACACTTTCATAAGTATGTACTGCAGTATTAAAAAACACTTTCATAAAACTGTATTTTACATCAGAAAATAAAACTGTAAATGAAGTGCCCATTACTAGAAAGAAAATGTATATTTTTTGCCTTACTTGCTATTAAAACAGCCAAAACAATTCTTTCCTATTTTCCATCCAAAAAAATCCACTTCAGGATATCTCTGGCATTTAGGACAAATTGCTCAAAGTAGAAGGAATAATTCTTCATTAGTTCATAAGCATCAGTCATGTTCCATGAACGAGAAGTAGACATGTATCTGGGGTAGTTGATCTGAGCAAATGCCATTGATAGTCGCCCAATGTGCATTGTTACTGTCATTTCATGCAGTACTACTGTGTGGAAGCAGCAGTGGCACACAAGGTTTGTAACGCCACTCTGTGTGTTTGGAAACAAACAGAAATCCTCATTTTGTTTCTTGGCTGATCATCTCCCCCCCTAAATTCTTACCTGTATCAAAGCAGCATCTTTGCCTACAGTGTGAGCAAAGGTCAGACTTCCTAAACGTAACTTTAAAAATCTGATACAATACTTAATTTGGCTGTTCCTTGGGCAAAGGGAATAGGAATGTGGGTACCAGCTAGAATCAAGCCCCATCAGAGAACAGACCCATATTCCCAAAGTGACAGTTGAGCAAACCCAGCCCCATTCAGCCAAGCTCTTACAGCACATGGGTGTGTCGCACCAGAACAGGAGGTTTGATGAATGGGGGTGCTCAGAGATTGCTTGTGCTCTTATTAAAGCCATAAATGTGACACTTCTTTCTCCTTCAGGGAAACTGGATCAGGACCATCATAACTAGCATTGAAAGACTGCTCACCTTATTAACAACAAGTAATCCCATTTACTAGCCCCCGGACTAGTATGTAGGCACATTTACCCTTAAAAACTTGCTTGAGCAATATAAAAGCACACCATTAAATAATAGCACTACTATAGGCATATTATACTAAAAGTGCCATAATGTTGTTTGTATATGACAGGCATTTTCAGTATAAGAATGCTGAAATTCTACACTGATGTCATTAAAGCATAAATGACACACTACCAAAAGATGGAGATACTAATGTATGGTGGTTAAAACTACACTTCCTTCTAAGTTTTAGAGTATTTTTAATAGCTTCAAAGCATATTTTTAATAGATGAAGTTATAACAATACCAACAGTAGTGGCGTGAAAGGTTACAATGGATGAACACCATCTCTCTCAAACATTTATTCCATTTAAGTAAAAATACCTGATAGAGAGCATTTCTATTATTCACAAGAAATCATGCAATATAATGGTTCCTAGCACTCCTTTTGTAATAGCTTATTTAAATACTTGGGGCTGCAATTCAGATTCCCACTTTGTTCAGACTTCACAGAAATACTTCTTACAATTGATCACATTTTTATTCTTTATTGTATTCTAAATAGCCTCTGATTTTTCAGAACCCAAGACTAAAAATTAGGTTTGCAGAAGTGAAAAGTAGAGTCTTGAAAAAACCCTATACACTTTTCACAACTGGGGAACAGCAGCTACAAAAATGAACAAAAAAATCTACACTATGAATCATTTTGTTTACAGAACTGCTTTAAGGAATTATTCCTGAAGTCTAAATGGAGCTTGATGGGGCTTTTCTAAACTCCTAAAATTTGAAATGACCTGAATATATAAAGAGCACTTGACTTCAGATTTCTTTTATTGGTAACATTTTCTTCAGCACTTCCAGCTCAGACTACAGTAGTTTACACAAAATTAAGAAACCCAGTCTGATAAGGAGCTATTAAAACTCTATTAATCATCTTAAGTTTATTTATTGTCAAAAAAAGAATCCAAATGACAGAGTAGGACTAGATCTGTATTTATGTTGAGGTTTGATGTCAATGGTTTATAGATGCTATGTTTCCAATTTTGCTCAGATTATTTAAGAACTTTTTATGCATTTATTATCAGTACAGGATAATCTCTCAATTGATGTAAAACAGTACAAAGTCAACAGAGCTGTTGACTCACATCAGTTGAGGATAAAGCCCTTTTTTCAGAATAAAGTGGTGATAGTTATTTTCGTTTCAGAGGAACTGAACTTTTATCTAAAGAGCCAATAGAAATGATAATGTATAAACAAAGAAGCAAAAGTATATTTGAATTAAGCCCTGTAAATTTACATTCGAACAGTAAGACAGTGGAAGATAGGACTGGATTCTAGTTAGATGTGCTATCTTTTTTTCCCACCACATTTCACCAAGGGAAAAATGGCATACTTAGGTAGAAATACTTCCTTATTTTAAGAAAAAAACCACTACAATAAGCATTACTATGCCCCAATGATAGACTATTAATAGATCCAGTAGTGAAATAAACCCATGAAATACGTAAATTCATGCTCTGGGGCTTTTTTTACTAAGCGTGTTATTTTATCTGAGTATAAGGACCTTTGGAGCATTACAATGAGCAAATGAGGGCAGGCGCAATTTTAAAAGTATGTATTAGCTAAATGATAAACCAAAGCATCTCTCTCGGGCTCATATAAACTCTCTGATCTCAAAAGATGCCCCATCTCCTAACTTTCAGCTCATATCAAAATGGTTTAATGAGATAAACTTTGTACGGCAGAAGTATCATCAGGCTACAGCATGGGACTCTTAGGGCAGTGAACAGTACTCTCTTTAATACCGTTCCCAATTTGCATTTTAAATAACCAAATGGTTTTCAGGCATTTAATAGAAAAACATTTTTTTTTAAATGAATACCAAGAGACATTTGTAAATAGCAGCACAAATTGCTCCTGGGCTATAAACCTGAGTGCCAAGTTTCACTCCAGTATGAATGCAGACAAGTGTTAAAAGTCTGAAAAATGGATTCCTTAATGGATATACTGGCAGACCTGTAAGTGTAATAGAGCTAGCATGTGCCATTTTAATAAAGATATCATATTTCATCTCCTAGATTACACATAGCTTTTCTATTCTAAATAAAAAGATTAGAACTAGAAATATTTTCCCTGCATATCATATTTAAAAATGTACAAGGGAATGTCATCCAACAATTTGTAAGCACTGAAATTATTTCCCTGAAAACAACAAAAAAGTAATCCCTAAAGATATGGTAAATATACAGTTCCTTTATTGAACAAACAAAACCAGATTATGCATTGCTTTTTCTAAATCAAATACATCTGCTTTGACTGAGGCAAGGAGACACATCTGGGGGCTTGACTCTTACCACAGCCTCTGTGACTCTCTATGTTGTCAGTGCATCAGTAACCTTGTATTTAACCAGATTATTTACAGTCAGACCCATGTGAGATTACACCCACTGCCGCTGGTGGGAGGGAGGGAAGGAGACCTCTGAAATTGAATACAAATGTGATATTTACTGTTACATTTATTAGGCTATAATCGTATATCAAATGTGCTGAATTCATGGAGATAAAATAATACAATCACATCAAGACTGAAAATTTAATACTAAACAGGGACCCACAAGTTGCCTTCTAGCCCAGTTCGCTTTGTAGCTCATCTGAACGAATACTCCACCCTGGAATTCACTGGACATTTCCTGTGTGCTTGTTACTCAACCTTAAGGGCTAGTTCCTTTTGAAAGTTCAGCTATCTGCACGTAAACCTACTTGGATACCTAATTTGTAAAACAAAACATCAGTTATAGGACTTCACTTGCTTTTGCCTTGAGGGAAAAAATAAAAAAATACTGAAAGCTTTTCATAGATATAGGAGTTTCATGACAGGGGGGCAGCAGGTCTAAGCATTGCTGTTAATAAGAAAATGCAGATTGGTCTTTGGAAAAAAAAAATTGATGGTGAATTAAATTAATTTAGATTTCACCTGACTGTGTTATCCCCAGCTGCTATGCTAAAAATGCAGCTAGAATGTAACGCGTATTGGCAGCACCGGACTTCAGATCCTGACACTGGTGTGGTCAGGGTGTTTCGGCTTTTCTTTTCACAAGCACTACTTTCAGCACGGGAGAAAGGGTTCAAGAAGTCACTGAAGCCATAGATCCATTTTAGTAGAAAACAGGACAATGTGTTTGGGAGGTAGAGCACGAGTTCTCTAGATTACGCCGTATTTCCTTTCAGTTAACCAAGCAGCAGCAAGCTCCAACTAGAGAAACAGCCTTCAGCTTGTGCCTTGCATGCTTAGGCTGAAAAAAAATGATCCACTTCAGCGTATATGTTTTCTAATATACTTTAACTACTTCTTCCATATATACCCATATAACATGATTATGTTTCTGCCAAGACCTAAGTGGTGTGGATCGACAGCTATAGTAACCTGCTAAAACAAAACTAACTAAGCTAAATTCAAGCCCGTGTCACTCCTTGATGCCAGTGGGTGAAACAGGCCCTTGTGACTGACAAATATAGCAGGCATATTCCACACTCCATTAAAAATAACAAATAAAGATAAAGGTGGATAGGGAAAAAAAGAGGCTGAGCTTGTTTTTGAATGCCTTTCTTACCTTCCCTAAGGAAGATCTTAAAAACATAAAGTTGGATGCAAGAGAAGTATTCATTAATATATTGGAGTGATTTTCAAATGCTCAGGGGAAGGTCTAGTTCTTCCTTTTTTCAGATGGATGTAAATTTGAATGGCTTCCTTTGGTGGCTGTGGAATTACACCAGCTTTACATTCATGGAACAGGCAGCATAATTTAACACTTGGTGTACAGGACTGAAGTTTATCCTGAATAGAAAAACAAGGATGCTGTTATTTCCAATAACACAACTCAACTTAATTTATGGCAACGCTTTGGGTGGTTTTTTTTCCAAGAGTGGCAGTAGCTGAGTTTTGAACTTTATGAGTAAACTAACGACTTACATTGGACAAACAGAAAGACGAGCAACAACAGCATGGAAACAGATGATTCCTCTTAGACAAGAGAGATGGTGGTGGATTTTTCTGACAGCTGTGATTGCAGAATCTGCAACATTGTTTTGCTATAGATTTTAGGGATTTTTTTGTCCCAAATATATTTCTTTGTAAAGAATACTTTGATGATACTTAAAAGTGGTATCGTTTATTACAACTTTTACTACAGAAAATTCAATGGAAGCCTGAGAGGTGGGTGTATTTTGGTGACACTTAAACTATTTGTAAATATTGCTCAGAGCTTTCTTAGCATATTTTAGCAAGGTAGCATTTCAGCAAAGTATAATTTATCACCCATGGTATATGCTATATGCTTCAGAGATAATCACACTGGAAAAGATTCAGACTCACGAAATAAGAATCCGTGAGTATGTCTCACTTTCCAGTAAAAGCACATTTTCAGTCTCTGGGTTTGGAAGATTACTTTGTGAATCAGAATCTGTGATCATGAAACCCAAAATGGTGTCCAGGAGCTTCTATTTGCTTTGTTTTCAGTGCCCAGTACTGAACAGCCAGTGCCTTGGTAGGTGAGATTTCTCTTGTGCAGCTTACCTTTCCTTCTTCTTATGCTTTATACTCAAGAAAGTTCCTCTGACTGCAAGATTGGAGCCCCACCACCAGCGAGTTGTCAGTACCTCCTCATCCCAGGTATGAAAAGAATGCATTGTCTTCCAGTAATATTATATTGAGCAAGGGCATTGTTTAGACTCGTTTAGACAATTTTTCTAAGAGACCAAGTAAGAGGAGCTTTAAAAATGTAAGGAAAAACTCAGTGAGCAACCTACCAGCCTGTATCAACTAGCTTGTAAAAGAGAAGGTAAACCACCACCCCCTACACTTTCTGAAAAATAAAATGTTCTAGCTGTCAGCCCTCATGCTAGTAAACAACAACAAAAATATTTATACCTCCCCTGCTCTCTGTTACAATACTCTCCAATTTATAGCTTCTGAAAGATGTTTTATACATTTTACATTTACTAGCATGATTGTAGAGTGATCTGTACTTAAGAGTAAACGGGGAGTTTGACCACTAGCTGACTGATCAGTCAGCCTTAACTGCTATAGCAAGCAACCCTCAGATGTTGATTGTATATTATGTATCATGAAGCCTTTATATTCTTCTTATAGTAATAAAGGATGATTTTGCAAAGTCAACTGCCAAAGTAGGTTGGCCACACCACAGGTGAATGCTACGTCTTTCCATTCACATTATACTGGTGAGGAATACACATCGTGACCGTAGTTCTCAAACCCCATATGCTTTGGGGGTGTTCCAAAAGTTGGCCCTTGCTCATTACTTATTTCAATGAATGAATAAATCTATCTAAACTAATCTATCCATCCATCCATCCATCCATCCGTTCCTCCTATCTAATCCATCTAATCTATAAAACTATTTGCAGTCCATAAATGTGTAATTTTTTGTCTTTTAGTTTCTGGGTTTCAAGTTTACATTTCCTCCAGCAAAATTTCTACCATGGTCTATACTGTAACTTTTTGGGGGACACTTTAATTTTTGGGTTATTTTTATGATGGAGATTTTCACCAGAAGGTTAATCGGAACACTTGACCCACTGTTAATAGGCTGTGTATTCTTGTCTTTTACTTCTGTAAATCTATGACTTTTTTTTTACCAAACACTTTGTTTAACAGGGAATAGAATATTTTAGAAATAATAATGTGGCTCTGCAGAAATGTTTAGATTAGTGATTCTCGGGGGAAAAAGCAGAAGCATCTGAACTCAGTGTAGAGATCTGAGCGGGTGAGTATTTAGCTCAGCACATTATAACGTTAAATTAAGGCCATGCCTTACTCTCCCTGAAGTCAATTAAGTTGTAATCTTTCATCATTGTATCATTTTACAATCACAGAAGAGTTTGCATTTCTTCCTCCCTAAAAAAAAAAAATGTCTCAGATCAGTCTAATGGTATGGACACACTGCATGAGGTCTTACACTTTTCCAGCTACAACCTTCCACGCTGACAGTGCTCCAGGTTCGGACAGGCACCTCACTACATACAGCAAATACCAAACAAAACCCATGCGCAGAAACTTGCATGTGCCCCGTACAGCATGTGTGCTAAGTTAGGGGATGGTATGGAAGAGGCTAAATGAAGCAACTACTCTGCATGGAAACCCTATCCATATTCATTTTTGAGCAGTCAGCCCAGGGTGTCCTGATGGGCTGCTACACTACATTTCAAACTAGTGATCAATAAACATACTATAAATAAATAAACTACGTATTTTTAGTCTCGTTGAATATTCTAGTTTATTCCAGCAAATTAGTTACAGTGTGTGAAAACTCCCACCGGGAAAAGATGCTTAACTGTTTGGGTTTTTTTTATTACAGTTTACTAAATCCAGACACGTTTCTCACACTGATGATTTACCAGAACTTCAATTTACCTCTGAATTTTATACATACAAACCAAAAGGGACAGCAGGGTTCTACTTTTAGAATTTTAGCACCATTAAATACCAACTAAAATTACTACACTTGCAGAAAAGGAGGATAAAAATGTAGCAAACTCCTACTCTTAAATATTGCTATACCCTCAGAAAAGTAAATAAACACACTTTAAAATGTGGACGTGTTTCCAATTAAGAAAATAATATTTACACTCTGAATGTAATCTCATTTTCTCTCCAGTGAAATAAGAAAACTTGAAGAGACATCAGATATAACACAAGCATGCTTAAAAAACCTGCCTATCTCCGATAACTTAGATTTCTGTATAAGTGAATACATTTTACACACCTTAATATTGGTGATTCTGAGTGAGAAAGTTGCAAACTAACAAGTCAGAAGCTCTGAAGTTTCTATTTTATAGATTTTATTTATGAATTTTAATTTTGTTTTCAAAAGCATTTAGAGAACGGTATGAATACGGGACTCACCTTTTTATAAACCACAACTGAAAACTGTGTGCTGTCTTAATTTTCAGCTTAAATTTGCAGACATACTACATGGCAACAGTATTAAAGCAAAAAGGAGGGATACATTTTCCTATTCAATAAAAAGCCATGGAAGTCGCATAGGGTAGAGTCTCTAGGAAATCCACTCTTTCTTTGAAAAAATGTCATTGGTGAGATAGGAGATTGGCACCACAATGAGCAAAATATAGTGAGGGCTGATACGGACTGTCAGCTAGAATTTGGGTTAAGACACTGACTTTTGTCTGCATGGTGTCTACCTTCCAAAGAAGATGGAAGATGCAAAACTGCAAGTTTCCTCTCTCTGGTTAATGTGGTCTATACAAGTGAATAATGTATAAGAAGATGTTCCCTTGATAATGTCACAATTATTCATTGTGCAGCCATAAACTCAAATATTCACATTAACAGCTAGGTATTATTTTTCTTCTCTGAAATTAAGTGAGTGGCATCAGTGGTCATAAATGAGAGCATTCATCAAAGGCGTAGGCCATGGCAGAGGATTAAGTGAATGCTGATGAAGTGTCCAGATTCCCATAACTTGGAATGGGCTTCATTCAGCATTCCTTTATTATCCATCTGCCACATAACAAAAAGTCTCATATATTTAATGCAGGTTTGCCCTCGGCCACGTAATAGGATTAGGAATAATTTCTACAAATTTACAAAAACAAATCACATGGGAAGGCTTAGAATTTGCTAATAATTTCTCCATAGCTGGGAGATCAAAGGGATGTAAGAGTCCAGAGCCAGGCGGCAGTTTGACCCTGGCCAAGCTTTTTTAATGAAAGGGTTAATCTTCTCAGAGGTGACCATAGAGGAGCAAATAGTGTGACCAAAGGCAGATTCAGGCCTCCAAAAATAGGAAGAAAATCGTCTGCGAAGTATGACAGCAAGAAAACATTTACAGAATAACAGTACATTTTCTGACTGGAAAAATAAAATAAAACAGTGAACTGCAATGAATTGTTTTTAAGCAAAGTGTGACTAGGGATCGGGGCGGGGGGGAGCAAGAGTGGGGAATGCCGTGCTGAGGAGAAGCAGCTTGCAGGCTGGACCAGAAATATTACTCTTTCTTTCTGAATTACAAAAAACAGGCTGAATGCTTTCAGCCTACGAACACTCTGTTGTCCTCAGGTGAAAACTGTCATCTCCAAACCTGTGTCAAAACTTCAGTTGCTTGCTCGTTTTTGCCATATGGGTTTTTTTGGGTTGTTTGTGTTGGTTTGGTTGGGTTTGTTTTCTTTTCTTTTCTTTTTCCAGAGGAAATGCACTGCAAACAGACACTGCTTCATAGGTGAGTTTTTCGGAGGACTTGAGCAAGTCACCCAGTACAACCTTTTTCAGAAATGTCCTTCGCTTCCTTCAACTCACGGTTAAAATCCCTGACTTCTTTATAATCTAGAAGACATTTCCATCTCTCACATCAAATCAAGTAGCCACATAAGAAAAGACAGGAGTGGAAAAAAAAAAGGAAAGGAAATGAAGGTATTCAGGGTGGGGGTGTGCATATGCGTGCATTTTTGGGTTTATTTTTTCTTCCTTAGTAATCACTAAGGCTGTCTAAAATTTTTCACCTTCCTGCATTTCTTTACCACTCAGTAAACTACAAAGGAAACGAGTAAACATCAGCTAGATGTAGGTGACAGCTATTTTAATTTTGTATCATAAATGGGTTTAATGACATAAATAATGATATAGCACAATGGAATGTTGGTGTTTGCACTTTAACAGAAATCACGTGATCATGCCCATTTTTGGACCCTGTTCTGTTGTAACAAGTTTGAATGCAGTGCTCCATTTCTGTGGTTTTCTTTACCTACTACTGGGCTACCCATCAAATAGCAGATCAAATAGTCTGATTACAAGTAAATTAGTGAATAATTTAGTACAGCTGCACAAAAGCCCAAGCAGACATATGAGCTGAAGTGAAGATATTATTTCTTCTGTTTCTTTTCTTGGAAGAGAATTTTAAGCCAATAGTTGGCTTCAGCCTCAAGATTAACTTCAGATGAACCTATATCTCCCACCACACTCTTTCGTTAAATAAGAAAGGAGGAGTAGTGATGACAGGGAAATAATGAAAAAATAATTCCCAGGAAAAAATGAAACATTTCCAGCCAGAGCATCTGTGTTTGAACACGGAGCCTGACATGTACTCAACGTACAGAAAAAAACTGAAAGCTGAGTAGCTTTGAAAAGGGTCAGATTGATATCCCTGGGGAAAGAAAACTTATGTACTGTGTCGCTTGCATCTTTCACAGACAGACATTCCTATCAAGATGGCTAGAAAGAGAGGAAGCACTTTCACGTACTATTAGGCAGCCTGGCTCTTTCCAGTCCTGTGCCACAAGGAGATTTCCAAGAAGGATGCCAACCAGTACTTAAAAGTGGTGTGAGTTCCACTGAAAAAGGAACATTTTTTTTGGCAGTGTAAATTGGACAGAGGTCACCACATTAATTTTGCAGAGCTTACCAAGAAGCCAACAGCTTATAGTAACTTGGTGTTGCTACCAGTACAGACTGAACTTAAACATGCTAAGAGATACAAAACTTCATATTCTCTTTTCTAATTATCCTCACACTATTTTATATAGGAGATGGCTCATTCCACCTCTCATGCATTTTGAGTAATGCCATTCAGAGGCTGAAACCCACCAATTTTTTTATTCCTTTCATATACAGAACTACAACTCAGCCTTCTGGTACAAAATCAGGTTTTGAGATTACTTCAATTTATAGAGGTGTAAGTATCTTGTAAATAACTTTCAGACAGGGCTTGAGGTTAACTTTTTGTGTGCCACAGCCTCAAGCTGTGATGGTCGTAACAAAAAAATTGCAACCACTCTCATCCATCATAGGTCAGAAACAGCAAATGTTCAAGAATTCCTGTTTCTTTAGTGACAACACAGATCTAAGAACTCCTGTGTGCATCACAGGGGCAAAAGTTTTAACCAATCACACATAGCTTTAGGGGGTATTTAGTTCAGCTTTAGACTAAAACCTCTAGCCGTTAAACAAATTTTAGGCACCTGGTCTAGCAGGATCTTGTCTGGCTGAAATCATACTGCACTATTACTAAGAATTCTTACTCTAAAACTCCTTTGGAAATTATAAGTTGAATACTCTTAACTGGTTCTCTTTGATTGGCTGAGGTAGTGGGGCCAACAACCTAAATGTGGGCTGCATGAGAGGACTGAGATTTTAGACCACTGGTAGGAATTAGATCACTAGTAAGGCTCCTCACACACACCTTGCCCCACTTCAGCTCACCAAACAGAGACATTATGATGGTGCACTTTGCTGATGAAAAGCACAAATGTAAGAATGTCCCTATTCCACTCCACAAACAAGTTACCTGTGAATATTCTGGTAATCTGGGCCACAAATTTAGTCTTACTATGTTTTTATAAAAACAACACAGCAACCAAAAATTGAACAATGTTATATTCTTTTGTTAATTTTTCACATTATGGGAAATAGAGTCATAACGCAAATTTGGATCTCATTCAATTTTCATACCTCTATCACATTTACAACTGTTTTAACATGGAACTGCATTTTTAATACCATACAGTATTAACCTGGCAAGCAATTTGAAGCAGAAATGCAGGTGTGCGATGTGTAGCTCAAATCAGACTTAGGATTCAGCATCTGATTAAGACCCTGTGTTTCCTCGACATCGGGAGTGTTTGGAGTTTTTGGTTCCAACCTTTTCCCAGATGCATCTGGAAATCAGACTTGCCTTTTCTTTACTTTTAAGTAGTTGATCATTGAATAGCCACTAAGGTTGATCTTTATGTGTCACAGTGCCACTTAGGGGGAAAAAGAACAAGGTGCATTTTTAGGACATCATACCGTGTTTTTATAAGCAGCATCTTGACCATAACCAAATGAGCTGGAGAGAAGCAGATAGCAATCTATTGAGCGAATTCTACCGTTCTTCAAGCCAGACCTTTGAGCACTATACTGCCCTCGAATATAAGGTCATATCTCTGCCCTACACCCAAGGAACAATAGAGATTTTCATGGATGTTCAGAAACACATGGTACCCTGCTGCAACCAGGACTGTATGCCCGGCTATGCAGGCCAGATAAACCCAAAGGAGAAAAGTGCATTTGCATCAGGAATACACGTAAGGCAGTGTCAGTGAGTGAGACAAACACCTGCAAATTTTCTTTGTTCTGAGGGGTCTCCTAAAAACACAGGCAAGTATTAAGGAGCCCTCTTATGCAATGGGAAGAAGGAGATTTGTTACCTTCCTTCTCATGAGTTCATGTAACACCCGGTAATATTTTCTTTTTGCTTCTTTGAATTGACAAGTGGCTTTAACAGTGTTTCTTATTAACTGCTTTAATGAAGGGAAAAGGGTCTCAATGCTGCATGGAAACTAATGGTTGGTCAGTTGAGAATTCTGTATTTTCATTGTGTGTTGGAAATGCACACAAGAAATAATGCCATCTTCCTTAATATAGTGTGGTTGCACAGCTAAGGGAATTGGAGGTAGGAGTACTGAGAAGTGCCCTTCAGTATCAGTATCCAGGAGGACAGCAGACCAGTCCTTCTGTACCTCAGTATTTTTTCTCCATGTGAAAATGACCAAGATATCTATTAAATAACTTTAAAACAAAGATCACCATCTGCTACATCGTCACCAAAGTGCTAAGGCATTTTTACTTAACTCATGGACATCATAGATGCATAGGAAAAAAAAAAGGGTAGAGAAAATAAATTTTAAAAAAATATTTAGAAACATCTTTGAAAAAAAAGTCATATGAGCACCAGCCAAACTTATAACTGATAGGTAGGCAGTGTAAAGACATGGAGTTTGTATATTGAGGATGAAAACAAGGAAGAAGATTTAAACATAATATCATTGCAATTTTATCTCAATGACATTCACAGAGCCTCAGTATTGCACGCAACAGCAACAGGTTTACAACACAGAAAATCTAGATGTTATAGAGAACTGTTAGTGGGAGGAACAAACCTCTCATTTTTAGATTACTAATTCAAATAAAGAACCAAGTTCCTTAGAAGTCATTAGGATCTGGCTGTTATCTCAGCCTGTGGGTTACAGGGCAACAATTTAGACAAGAGAAGACCCTCTCCCAAACTATGAGAAAAATTGAGTGGACTCTCTTTCCTCAAGGTATTCTCTGAACAGAGAGCTACAGTCACTTCATACTTCAATCGTGCAAAAACACATTTCTAAAATTAAAGATAAAGAACAAATAATTTCAGACCTAAACCTTGTCCAAGATGAACTGTTTGATTATGAACACTTAACTAAATTTTAATGAGACTTCCAATACCATGTAATACTACCCACTGGTTTAAGAAATACTACTACATCTCTCTACAAACTCTGCCCCTCTTATCAACTAAGATAGCTGATACTTCTTTAGGGTACAAGTAGAAATGAAGATGTAAAACTAGGACAAGGTTAGCAGGACAAACAACCAGGACTATTAACATGTAATGAATGACATTATATTCAGACCATTTTTGGCAAGGCAGTAGGACTCCTCTCGCCCCAATGTTCGTATACCACTGTTTTTTCATACAGCCAATAACTTTGCAGTCATGCCAAAAAGTCATAAAATTCATATGACTGTGTGCAGCTTATGGCTTACCAGTCCCCTTTATTAGCTTTACCTGGTAAAGTGCTGAAAGCATTTTTTCCTCTTCGTAATAGTTCGTATTTTCAACATGTCCAGCTTTGAATTCTCAATTTAATCCTATTAGTCAAATTTAATTTACTCAAAGTCAACCCCTTTTTAACAGTTTTCAGACTGAATAATACAGATTGAGGTGTCCAAAGCAGTATTTCCTAACATCTCACCTTATGGTAGTTAGATGAGAACTGTAAAACAGAAGCTTTTCTCTATTGGACAAGTTTAAGATTGGCACGATCACTGTCTAATATTGTTGTTTTACTATTCCTATTTTGCTGTGACATTTTAAAAAGTGAAAACCATCCACATCGCATAAATATGCTGCAATACACCTCTTCAGCACAAACTATGACCCCTGTAGTGTTTCACCACACAAAGTGACATTCTTTGGTCATCTACCTGAGAAGCTGAAAAAAGCATGTCAGGTGGGTAAATACAAGCAGTGTATAAAATGCTGCCTATCCAGCATCTCCAGGTCATCTTCTGCCAACTTGGATGCCTAAAAGTAGCCATTGCCCTCCTTTATGTGAATATGGGTAGCTCCAACATAAGTCCTGTCTCCATTTTACTGGTTAAGGGCAAAACTGTAATTAATAGAGTACATGCACCTGCCACATTCTAATTGCTAATTCATTGGTTAAAACTATTAAAAATACCCCCATGTCAGAGTGTTTTTGCCCAGTGCTGATAGTGACTGGATTGCAGGGCAGAGCAGCACAGGCTGGCAGAGCAGCATGGGCCAGATTTCCATGTTTTAGCTTGGTTCCAAGAGGGAAAGGGTTCACTGGTTTTATTCCTGTGTGGTGCAAGGACTGCCGTGCCACTTCCAGTGACAAGTTGTCCCTGGAAGTAATGCAGGGTTTTTCACATACTATCACACTTCATCTACTAAACTCTTGCAAAACAAGTTGCATCTGCAATTCTAACGCTATCCACAACATAGGTAATCTCAGTACTGATAATTAAGAGTTAATAATGCTGAAAGGCTTTGCACTTTTGCTGGATTTCAAAGCTGCCAAAATGCCTTAGGAGCATAAGCCTCACTGATCATTCAGCTCCCTGTTTTTGTAGCAGTTTTTGACTGGTATGTGTGGGCGTATCAGATCAAACCCCCACTGTTATGTCAGAAAAGAAAGCGCTAACTGACATCAGTGGAGGCATGAGGAGAGAATATCACAGCAGAGACGAGTGTACTCCTTCTCCTCTGACATCAAACTTACACTGGCTTCATACTGACTACACTGAAGTTCTTCCAACTGCACACTGATATGAGTAATACACTGGTCTGGAACCAAAGAAATGATGCAAATTAGGGGGAAAAAAATAACATGGGGAAAAAAATCCAATTTGAAGACAACACTAGAACCTGCATTTTCACCACACATGTGGCTGAAGTGGTCGTCCACTTCTTTAATAACTAGGTCCGCTCGTAGCTGGCAGCTGCTCTGCAGCATTTGCGCGGACTATGAAACCTTTGTGATATTTCAGCCATTCTAGCAAATTCACATTTTCAATAATAAATAATGTACCCCTATAAAGTCACCTGAACACCCTGAGAGAATTATAGCCTTTATTATGTACAATTGGGGGTATATTAATCCTTACATTGAAAGATTTTTTTAGTGACCTGTCGGAAAGTTAGATAAATTATCAGAAATAGCAACGTAAAATTACACTAAATGTCCTTTAGTAGAACCACTGAAATGCCCTCTGCAAAATATGGGATTGTTTAGTTAGAGGAAGAGAATCCAGGGACAGACATGATCATTTTTTGTGGCATAGCTCTGAGGCTGATTACTTGAGTCAAGTGACCAATCTGGGAACTGTGAACCTCTGGACAGTCATTTTCTTGCTATTACTAGTGGCTGTTTTAACCTACTCACCTATTAATCTACCATGTATTTTCACTTGATTAATGGGACTGTCCTTACAAGTAACATTTGGTAGAATGGTACCTTTAGTCATTCAAAACAAGTCCGTTGCCTAAATCCATCTGAACACATGGGAAACTGCTTCCGAGCAACAGAAATAAAAGGGGAGGAAGGGAGAAAGCTCGTTTAACACAAATATTGCAATATAATTGAAATTATAGTAAAAAAATTAAATGACTTTTTGTGAACTTGTTTAAAAGGGTCAGAAATGTGTTTGAGCTGTACAAGATTAACCTTTACTCGTTTGGAAAAATGCAGACTTCAACAGCAATCCTCTGCAGTGGTTGCACTTGCTAAAAGTTTAAAACAGTAATTTTTTCCCAAGAAAGGTCATCTTGAGCTAAAATGTCAAATAAATTATTTAGATTACTGAATTAGAAAAGTGAGGATCTGACAGGCTGAATTTTTTATGCACATTAGCCACAGTCAGGGTCTCTACATGCTCTTTCTATTAAGTGCACCCCCTCTTCCCTTATTAAAAATCTCTCCATTTATTCCAATATATTCTCCTTAAGAAGTATCTTAGCATCTAAATCGCTGGACTAATTTGCTTCTTACATTTACAAAACAGGAAGCACTCTCTGTTTGACTGTTGCTCAGCACTATTCTAGCATTAAACTGTTGTAAGGAAGAGACCCTTGCCAATAGTTTGTAGGGAAAACAAAATGACCAAAACCCCATCTTTAAAGCCTCCATGTAGCTTTTAAATCATAGATTCTAGCGGAAGAGATTTTTTTTTAAGGGGAAGAAATATTTTGAAGGATGGAAAATTAAATGTACGTGCTACACTGATGGTTATGTTCTGAAGTTTTTATAGGGCAAAATTTAGCTATAAGTTACTACCAGAAAATTGAAGAAGGTCATCTTCATGTGTAGCTGCTCACCTAGGTTTTATGCCCCTCCTCCCCTCCGCCCCCTGCCAGTTAACATCTGCATTTCTCATTCCTCTTCACATTCATAAACTATCCAAGGCAGCACAAAAGACTGTCCAAACATGATGCCATACAATTCAGTCAGATGACAACAATAACAAAACTTCACACTTCATTTTCCAAAACCAATATTTGTTCAGCAGTGGAGAGGTCATTCTATAAAACAATTCACATTGATAATAAGCCCCTCCTAATTTGACTTATACTGTGATTTTTTTTTTCCCCACAGACTATGTGCACTGTGGAACAAATT
Source organism: Laterallus jamaicensis coturniculus (assembly GCA_022605575.1). NCBI lineage: Eukaryota > Metazoa > Chordata > Aves > Gruiformes > Rallidae > Laterallus > Laterallus jamaicensis. The sequence goes on along the minus strand of JAKCOX010000013.1, from coordinate 492,738 downwards.
AAGTTCTCAGCCTGAGTAGCCAGTCCAAATGTGGGAGGTGTGAGGCACGACAAAATAGGAGATACTTTCAACCTACCAGAAAAACCAGCCTCCAGCCTCCCACCGTCCTTGCAAAGTCCAGCAAGTACCTAACTTCAGCCTTCAGTTTGCTGACATGGAAATACTCAGTAGTATAGCGTCATAACAGGTTTCCTCAGAAGCCTTACAGTGCATGCAGATATGGTATGTAACTGTGTCAACGGAGAGGCAGTGCAGCTGCACAGGAACTCATGAGGCAATGTGCCTTAGCAGTGATCTGCTGAGGGGACTCATGTCATTCTTTTCCTAGACTCCAGGCCCACCTTGCATCACTGCATGGCGAAGAACAGTAGTCCCTTTCAAAGAGATGACAGTAGGATGAGTTGCCTTCATGCACTTATTCCTTACCTGCTTTTTTTTTTTTTAGCACTTGAGATGTTTGTGTTTCTTTTGCATGTGAAGCATCTGGCATGGGCAGGACAAACATCCTGTGACCCTAATCCGAGACTGTTCTGTTTTAACTTTCTGTCTTGCAGTGGCACCAAAAGTATTTGGTCATTTGTACATCACTGAGAAGAGGGATTTAGTGAATAAGATGACCATAGACCTTACTCCTCGGTGATTCCTTCTTTGACAGGGTTAATCCCACAGAAAAGCAGCATTAATAGAGCATGACGATTTGAAGAATAGAGCTCTAACTGTTGACATTTGTGTTGTCAAGCCAGGTATTATGTTATAATAAAGAAAAAGAAATATTAAAAGAATTGTGGAAAGCTCTCTGGAATTAAGTTTCTTGATACTGCATTACTGTAAAGGCCATTAGTACTTCTCCCACTCAGGGGTCTTTAATCTTTCCTGCTGTGAATTCTTCTTTTCTGGTCTTGATCATAATTTACCTTTTTCAGGTCAACAAAGTAGAAGTTGTAATTTGTTATATAGTACAAAGTACTCAAGGGTCCTTTTAAGGTCTAAATTTAGGCCGAAACAGTTTCTTTTTGAAAACGTTTGTACACTCTACTCACCTCTGATTGCACTATTTCCAATGTGAGGTAGGACACACTGGAGAAAACTGGGAAGAATATACTTGCTCATAATTTTGATTTGTGAAGTAACAAATGGAAGAAAGTTCTTTGAAAGTTCTTTAAAAGGTAGAGTAACTTAGAAAATTCAGTCTTGAAAATATGAAATAGGCCAGTAAGTAATCTTCACAGTGGTTTCCACAAATAGCTTGGGGGGATCTTGACATCACAGCTTTTGTTCATCTTTGCTGTGTGAAATACACATGATCTGCACAGTTTAATTTCTCAGCTGTTTCATAAGGTAAAATGCTTCAATGGCAAAGTGTTTGTTATATATGATACAAACTTTTTGGACAATGCAATCAAATTTAAAGATACTGTTTTCTCACTGCTTTTTGCCTCTTTTTCTTCATTTATAACATGACTATGGATATAGTCTGTTCTACAATATTTGAGAACATTTCTTCCCTTCCTCTTTTCAGTGATTTATGTGTTTCTTCATGCTAACACTGGTGGACTAAATTAATTCTGCAGAATGGAGAGGCCATACTGACTGAAGCCCTGTAACAAAAAAGTATTCTGCCCTATATTACGGTGCAGTGCAACACTGGCAAAGCAGTTTTCATAAGAAGGGGTGGGTTTTTGTCCAAAATGTGTCTCAATCTCATGTATTTACTATGGCTGTTTCCAAAGAGACTGCATAGGCCAACATGTGACCTGTTTTGTTGACTCTTACCAAGATGGTTATATTTCCTCTAAGAAAAAATGCACCTAACAGAACTGTCTTAATAGATTTTCTTTTTCCTTAACAATTTCAACTAAAGTAGCACCAAAGTTCTGTGTGTCAGTCCTATGAAATCCTTTTCAAATTAGCACTGAAAAGAAAATCCGTCCGTCCATATATATGTAAATATGCAAAGCCAGCTGCCAAATAGTGACATTATCCACGGGTTTGTGTGGGCTTGCCATAGAAGTGAATGGGAAACTCTTCTAATATTGCCTGGCTTGTGTGATATTTCTGAAATAGGTGAGAGAAAGCAGCATCGTTCCAGGAAAAAAAGGAAGACCATTTACCAATTGGAACACAGGCAGATGTCACTGATAGCAGATGGTTTTAAAACTTGTGTTTTAAGGCAGCAGCTGCCTGACTGTATTATATTTAAAAGGGCTACCCTTGATTGGAATATTGGATGAAATGCTTTTGTAAGAGGGCAGCTTTAACTATGAAAAGAGGAAAAATACTGGACAGATGTAAAATCCAGAGCTTTATTAGATAAAAAAATCAAAAAGATAGAAAGACTATTTTTTTCAAAGTTTGTAGAAAGAGGAGAAATGTATTTGCTCTGAATATTTTTAGGTGCTAAGTCCATATGGCTCTTTGATATTATCTTAATTTGAGGATATTCTAGGACTCTTTAAAGAAGAAAGATGTGTGTATTAAGGAGGAAGTCCTCACTGAAGCCTTTTCCAGTCATATAAAGAAGAGAAAGACAAATGCAAAATCATCCCTGGGTTGGAAAGATCCCATTCAACAGTACAGGTTGTAGACTGATCAACAACCCAGCAGGTCTGCAGTCTGGAGGCACTGTTGGAAAACAACCTGGTGATGAGACAGGGATGTGCTGTTGAGGTTATACCAAGCCACCAACAGGCTTTTGTTGGCAAGGATATAGTCAGTGGTCCAAAGGAAATTATTATTCCATTTTGCCTGGCACCCGCGAGACTGTACCTGGAGTGCAGTGTCCTCTTTTGCTCCCCTGAAAGTTAAAAGCTGCAGAGAGCCTAGCAGAAAGCAACCAAGATGGGTGTTATACTGGGGTACATAATATACACACATCTATGGGTACATAATATACACACATATATATATACATCATTCACATAGATATAGATAGAATATAATGCAACTTGGCTTGTTGGGCCTGCAGGTCAGAAGGTTGATGGGTTTCTGCTTGCAGTCTTTCGTACCAATAGGGGGTTATGGAGAAGAGGGAGCAAAACTCTTCTCAGAGGTATTCATGGAACAACTGGAAGGAGCAGAAAAACGCATTCAGAAATAGGGAAGGGAAGGGAAGGGAAGGGAAGGGAAGGGAAGGGAAGGGAAGGGAAGGGAAGGGAAGGGAAGGGAAGGGAAGGGAAGGGAAGGGAAGGGAAGGGAAGGGAAGGGAAGGGAAGGGAAGGGAAGGGAAGGGAAGGGAAGGGAAGGGAAGGGAAGGGAAGGGAAGGGAAGGGAAGGGAAGGGAAGGGAAGGGAAGGGAAGGCGAGGAAAGGCGAGGAAAGGCGAGGAAAGGCGAGGAAAGGCGAGGAAAGGAAAGGCGAGGCAAGGCAAGGCAAGGCAAGGCAAGGCAAGGCAAGGCAAGGCAAGGCAAGGCAAGGCAAGGCAAGAAAAGAAAAGAAAAGAAAAGAAAAGAAAAGAAAAGAAAAGAAAAGAAAAGAAAAGAAAAGAAAAGAAAAGAAAAGAAAAGAAAAGAAAAGAAAAGAAAAGAAAAGAAAAGAAAAGAAAAGAAAAGAAAAGAAAAGAAAAGAAAAGAAAAGAAAAGAAAAGAAAAGAAAAGAAAAGAAAAGAAAAGAAAAGAAAAGAAAAGGAGAAAGCCTCAATGACAGAAATCAGGCACTAGAACAGGTTGAATAGAGAGGCGCAGCATCCTTGGGATGTTCAAAACCTGATCACAAAAGTACAAAATTGCCTTTCCAGATAAGAAGGTGCTACAATTAGAAAAGTCGTATTAAATTACTTGGGTCCTTTGTATACCAGGTGATGATTTTAGCCCCTAGCTGGGCCTTCTGTTTCTTACTCTCCTTCTGTCCTTGTCCAATCTTTTCCCTTTCCTTTTTTTTTCTAAGTGTTCTAAAAAAATAAAATTAAATAATTATAAATTAACCAGATCAGAAAACAGAGTTTCTACATACTTTACTTTGACATTTGATTATCATCAACTATGGTTAATAAACATAATAAATCTTGAACTCAGACAAGCAGCTTTGTGCTTCTGAAACAAATCAGAAATAGGAATAAGTTTTTAAGCATAACAGCAATAAATTTAACAAGTGCTTCAGTGCTTTGTCCTACAAAACAGTGACATTTCAATGAAAAAACCAGCAGTGAACTGGTGGTCCTATTGCAATTCCTAAATATTTTCTTAAATTCAGTATGTACTTTATTGTATTTTTGAAATGACATTTCAGAGATTTTTGAAATTGTACTCAGAAACCTAAAATTTTGTAAGCCCAGCTACATGTCAGAGTTCATTATGTTGTGCTCTGTGTGGTCAGATTATCCAAAAACATGTAGATCAGTAAGGAAACTCTATGCCTGTTCAGCTTGTGATGTCAACATTTTTAGATCCTAAAAATGCATTTCATTTAATTGAAGAAAAACATTTTTTATGGCTATTTGCTAGATGTCCTCATAGACTACTAACAAACATTAAAATACATGAAAGGATCTGGCTTTGGTTTCCTACGATCTGGCATGGTATATCAGTCAACAACTTGTTTTGTGATTTGTATTTTTCAGCAGAGAATGGACCTAATTTTAAGAACATCACAACCATATTTTAGTAAAATGCTCAAATGCATTGATGCAGGCATATTGAACATATGATGCAGACACATGTTCTTCATCTCTAAAAAAAATCCCTATAGTCCTTTTGAACTTTGCTCTGGAGATAAGAATTTGGCCTCTGTTTTTTGCCTCTGTTTCTCATTTGCAATTATAATCATAATTAAATCGCTACCTAGATAGATACCCTGTAAGTGAACATATCCCTCATATTTTTCTATTAAATGGTTAGTACATTTCTGAACACAGTCATGAGTCCCTAATGTCCAGTTAGCTGTATAAACCTCTTACACAGCTTGGCTTGCACATGACTCAAACAGTGGATTTTGAATTCTACATAATTTGTCTTTCTTTTTCTAAAGGCTAATTAAAATAAATTCCACAGCATTTCTCTGCTGTTAGCAAAGATGCCGCGGGTAGATGTTTCAATCATTAGCAATATGGTGCTGCTGGATTAAAAACAGATTTCCAAATAACACAGCAATGAGAGTTAGTCTGTGGTAATCCATACAATTGTTAATGAACAAAACCTGTTTTGCTTCTCTACCTGAATATTTGTGGATGGCATCTAGAAATGGGGATGTCAAAAAGCAGTATTTTTGTTATACTTTAAAACTATGTTGATTCATTTTACCTTTGCAAATGTAATACTCTTCTGAATTTCAGGCAACCCAGAACTTCTTATAAATATGGGCTTTCATAATTATTATAAATATAAAATATTTCAGAATTTAGTTCTAGAGATAAAATACTCTCATTTACTCTGGTTACCTCTAAAATCACTCCACCTTTGTTTAGATGTAGCTCCCATGTGTAGTCCCTAAGTTTTTTAAATTAGGCTGACTGATCCAAAATCTACTCTTGCATTACACAATGTAAGCCTAGTCTGAGATCAGCATCAAAATAGTCTTGAAAGCCTGCCCTTGTTTCAGACAAGATAGAATTAATTTTCTTTCTAGTAGCAGGTATAGCACAGTGATTTGGATTTAGTATGAGAATAATGTTGATAACACACTGATGTTTTCAGCTGTTGCTAGACAGGTGTAGCACCTGCACAAAGTCAAGGATTTTTCAGCTTCCCACCCCCTGCCAGGTGCACAAGAAGCTGGGAGAAAATAGCTAGGACAGCTGACCCAGCCTGGCCAAAGGCATATTCCATACTATGTAACATCACACTCCAGAAGCAAGTGTGAGTGTAACTCACACTGGAGATGCGAGCTGGAAGGAGGCATCGTGGCTCAGAAACAGACCAGACATTAGCTTTGGGGGTTTTTTTGCATGCAATGAGCAATTGCATTTTTCCATCACTTTTTTAATTGTCATTATTGTTATTATTATTCTCTTTGTTGTCCTATTAAACTATCTTAATCTCAATTCATGAGTTTTCCTTTCCTATTCTCCTCTCCATCCCCATGAGTGGGGAGGTGTGAGTGAGTGCCTGTGCGGTGCTCAGTCACCATCTGGAATTAAATGACAATAGTTTATAGAGTCCAGTTTAAATTCATTGGACTCAACGGAGCTGAACTCTTCATTGAAGGTCAACAAGTTTTATCACTGATACAGCTAAAGCAAGGATTTTACTTCAGGAGTTTGGATAAATGGTGACAACTGACAAGAGAGTAAGAGAGATTTTAATAAATATTTTGGAGAGTAGACGCATGATCAGTAGAAATAAGTATTTGTAATTGAATGAGTCAGACATCACAGCCTAAACACTTTCCCCTTGTGTCTTTTTTCACAGTAGGGTTACTGTTCACTTAGCCTTTGAGAAGGGGCTATCATTACCTCTCCTATGAAATTATTGCAGTTAAAAGAACACAAATGAAACAGAATCTTATTATTTCTGAGTATATATTTATATACAGTAAATGTAATAGATATACATGAGACAGAAGTAAAAGTCCTTGTTCTGACTGATTTGGCACAAGAACTTAAACCTGTCCTTGACTTCTCAGATTACTTCACCCCCAACTTTTCTTTTGGGCTATTAAATCCTGTGGTATGTGTATTCATGAATAGTGTGGAAAAAACCTCAAAGGTTTTCATAAAAATAAAAAAAAGAGAACAATTTTTAAGATATCCAATTATTTAGGTACATTTAATGTCAGTGATGCCATATCTAAGACAAATACATGGATTTTACTGACTTTTGCCTGTTAGGTGTGGTCCTTACAGACTAGAATACATTTATTCTGGTTCCAGTGAGGCCAGAGTTAACCTCCTCAGCAGCCAGCCCAGGTGAGCTGAGTTAGCCCGGGCTGTTACCCACACCACCTGACATCACTCCCCCATAAACGGGGCTGGTCAGGGAGGGGGTCCTGGGTGCCTCCGGGGCATTCTTAATGGGGTGTGGTTATGCAGTACTCTGTGTTATTGTCAATCACTCTGTGTTTTCACCAGGTGTAGGTGTAATTTTCCATGGGTTGTTATTGTTCCACTTTCATGGTGATTTTGTTAGTTAACTGTCCTTATCGCAATCCAGGGAGGCTCTGTCTGTTTCCTCCTCTGGGAGTGAGTGAACTGTGTGGGGTGCTCAGCCACTGCTTGGGGCTGAACCACCACAGTCCTTTTTGGTGCCCAACGTTGGGCTCAAACCCGTGATGCTAGGATTAAAATCCCATGCTCTACTACAACCCTGTCAGGGTTAACAGTGTAATTTTCTAAATCAGTTACAGGAGAGTTGCTCAAATGTGTTGCTACCATGAAGTAGGATGACAACCACTGCTCTGCCCTCATCCACTGAGCAAGTGGTAGTGTCACAGATGGCAAACAGGTGGTCAAGCATTTACCACTGGTAAATCCATGTTGACTCTTCCTAACCCTTTTATTGTCTTTCATAGTCGTGGCAGCTGCCTCCATGAGGGCTCATTTTGGTTTTTTTTCAGGGACTGACTTGAGGCTGACCGATCTGTAGTTTCCCAGATCTAATCTTTGGGAGATGGATATATATTTACACTTCTGTAGTCATCTCCTGAATCAACCTGATCTGACCTCCCTGATTTCCATGACCTTTCAAAGATGGTATGAAGTTGAGAGGTTTAGGTTGGATGTTAGGAAGAGACTCTGGTCAGCCACTGGAACAAGCTCCCCAGGGAAGTGGTCACTGAGCTGAGCTTGGCTGAGTTCAAGAAGCGTCTGGACAATGTGCTCAGTCACATGCTCTGACTTGTCTGGCCCTGTGTGGAGCCAGGAGCTGGGCTCAATGATCCTTATGGGTCCCTTCCAACTCAGGAGAGTCTATGATTCTTTGAGTTTGTGCTATTGTCAGCCAAGTCTCTTAGCACTCTCAGACCCATCCCACCAGGTCCCATAGACTTGCATATGGCCAGTATATACAGGAAGTTCTTGACTCTCTTCTTCACTCAATGGCTCTCTTATTGTTGCTTCTTTGCACTGAGGCGGTAAGTTTAGTTTTGAACAGTAAGCCACATAAAGCATTTAATATCTCAGCTTTTTCTGTATCATATTTAACTACCTTGGTCAGTAGTGGACCTGCCCTTTCCTTGTACTTCTGTTTGCTGCTCAAATACTTATGCTTTTCTTGTTATTCCTGGCATCTCTTTGCCAGTTTGAAGTTCAGCTGATCTTCTGCCTCCTCTATACCTCCAAACAATATTTTTGTGTTCCTCTCTGGGAATCTGCCCTAGAGTCACTGTTCGCTACCTTACATTGGTGTCCAGAATTGACACCTATCGGTGGTTCCTTGTACTTTCATAAATGTTAAGTATAAGCAAAATGCACAATCTCAATGAGCAAAATTCAAAATTGCAAAACTAAGATTTGCTGTGTCACCTGATTTGCTAGTTTCTTTCCTAAGCATTTGCAAAACTTCATGTGAATTAATTTGTCCAACAAAGTTAAAATACCTTGTAGCATTGCAATAGAGGTGTGTTTCAGAGCTTCACGTAGAAAACTTACCATCAGCTTGTGGTCAATCAGGCTGCTACCACACAAGACTGCATATGCTTATACTGAATGCTACAAAGGACTGCGTGTGATTTGGTATAGAAAATGAACACATCTATGTATCAAACCAGTTATAAGCATAATGCAAGGGAGGGAGTTTTTATATAGGCCACTTTGAAGAAACAGCATTAGAAGAAGCACAGAGAGGCATTTGATGTGGGCTGGTGAGGAATGCAGGAAAGTGTGCTCTGGGAAATGTGCACGTGGAAGGCATGCATATTTTAGGGACAAAATTGCATACACCTGAAGGCATTTCTATAGAAGAGTATCAGTATGGTGAGCTCATCTGTGTGTGGGAATTTGACCGTGGAGTTGCAAGCCTGTATAGTACAGGTGAAAGGAGAATATTTGGATTTGTGTATACAATAGGGTAGTGGACACAAGTGACATGATATCAATGTTCACTCCACATATATATTTACAGTATATGGACCTAAAATTTGTATTAAAAGGATGTATCTTTAAGAAACTTGGATTGGTAGAAAAGTGGGAAAACAAAGTACAAAGAAGGGAAAGGAAATGAAAATAAAAATAATAAACTACACATGATCAAAATTTTTATACTTTCAGTGTATCCCTTGTAAAGGCATCATTTTTTGTACCGATATTGAAGTTTGGTCAGTATTTATGTGCCCAGCAGGAGAAAAAAACATAGTGGTTATGTTATTTTTCCTGTTGTTTACTTTAATTAGTTTTAAACAGTATCCCCACTTTGCCAGAAATATTTTTTTTCCAGATTTCCCAGTTCCTAAGAAATTTTTCAGGGCTGGCAGAGTGGGTACATTTTTCTTTTTGTGCATTTCCTAGTAATAAAAACGTACCTCGTAATAGACCTGTACTATTAAATAGCTTGCTGCACTGATTATTACTTCTGCTTTGAGTGGCACTTCCCACCCTACCAATCATTATCAAAACAGACTTTGGTGCTAATTTCCTGGAAGATTCAAATGCTCCTATTTCAAGGTCATCTCAAAGGATAGTTTAAAGAGCTTTTTCTGTAAAAATATGTATATTTACAAGAACACGCATAAATGGTCACCAGGGAAGATAAGCTATCAGAGAGTAAAGAGATGTCTTTCCTTATACAGTTCACACACCACTGAAGCAGATAAAATTGGTTTTGTACCTAGCCTATGAATACACTGTTAGGAACTCTGTCCTGAAAATTGATCTATAATACTGAGATAAAATTCAATGCATCTCTTTTCATAAATATCTAACTGTGGCATCAAAATTCTACTGCTCTTTCCTGAATAACCATCTACTGTCGTTCCAGCAGGTAGCGGAGTGGCTTCAGTCATGTGCTCAAGAGACAGGGGAACAGGCTGCATCCGTAGGTAATTAGCGCATTAGTTTTAGTGTACAAAAATGTGAGCCCAAGTTTACAGTTATTAAAGTCAGATGCATGACTGACTATGAAATGTTAAGTTTAAATCTGTATTTATTTTTAATAACAAAGGCATCTAGTATTCATTAACTTTTTTTTTTTCAAGTCCCTCTATGCATCTTTGTATTCCTGGTCTTGTCTTCCATGTCTCTAGTGCATAATACTGTCACACCACTCTGCTTCAGAAACAAGCAGAACTGTAGCATTATGAAGCTCACTTTAGCTCTGTTAGTCTGCTCTGTTGCCATGGTCTACCTGCACAAGCTTAACTCCAGCGTTGTATGAAATCTTTATATGGGCATAAGGATGCATATGGGCTTTAGTATTCTTAAAATATATGGTCAGATCAGTAACGTGCAAAATCAGTTGTGGGCATGAGCAAGCACGAAAGGACTATTCACAGCTGGAAAGTGCTCAGAATCTTATTAACTAGCACACAGTTAGCAGCAATTTTATCTTATTATTGGAAAAAATGAAATCACATTGCAGTGGCTCTCAAGTGGCAGCTCCTACAATTTTCCCTTACAGCTACTATTCACTTTTCTTCGCATTACGCTTAGCGCAATACATAAGCTCCTAAAGTAAAAAACAAATATGTAGGAAACTGGAAAATATATCAGGCTTAATCCACTTGCTGCTAGAGTCAATACCTAAAAGTCCCACTGACTTCAACAGAAAATGAATCCAGACCCTTTATTTCATAAGAAAACATACTTAGATGCAGTCTATGTGATGAAGGGGTTGAAAAAATCTTAGTTCATGTGTAGCCTATTATATAAACAATCAAGGTGTAACACATTCTTTTGGAAGAAACTCTGATTATTTCACTTTTGTGTTTTTGGGGTTTTTTTCCAGTGTGGACATCTGGCAAAACACAAGTTGAGTGAGAGTGCCTAAGTCTAGAGCAAAGATTACTGCTGTAACGATTTTTTTAAAAAAATGCTGCTGCTTTTCTTTTTCTTCTGCTGGTATAGTTAGTAATTTGCTGGAAAAAAATATCTATGGGAAACTCACTTAAACTCTTGTGACAATGATGGACATCATGAGGTTAGTCTTGGTTCAAACTACTTGAGGAATCATCTTACTGGAAGCTCTACAGAACAGAAAGCACACACTTACATTGATGCTTGTGAAGGGCCAATTCAGTCCTCTCTGAATCCAAGGGAACCTGTGTGGGGAATGAAAAGGGGTCCCATAGTCTTCTTATTTATGGTGTATTGGTTTTCAGATGGGTGGTATAAAAAATGGTAGGTATAACTGCTTTTCTGATGTGTAAAACATTAGAAGCATGGGTACACAGAGGAGGAAGTCATGTGGATATATACAACCCCTACTCCTCCTGCAGAGACATTGGGAGTGCCACTACCAACTACTCACAAATGCATGGAATGGCAGAGGAAATTACACTGGTTCTAGCCTTCCCACTCCTATGGGAATTATAGCTTTATTTATTTTATCCTTTCACCCTCAGTATTTTCTTTTAAGATTTGCAATTAATGAAAATTAGTGGTTGATATGGAGTCTTATTTATGTAGATTTCAAGGGCAATGTCTTTCAGTAGATACAAACCATTGTCAAAAGAATTTTGGATATGGATATACTCACCTTTCTTCAGCTTACGGTAAGGAATCATTCCACTTCCTTCACTATCAATTAAAATTTCTGCCTAAATGCAGCAGAGCTCAAGATGTGGCATTTTATTATATCATGCTTAAAAAAATAAGTATCTGAAAAGTGCAGTAATCGAGATGAAAGTGTATGTTAGTCATGGAGCTTTTTTTGAAAGGGTGATTTGTCTGTTAATAAGACACAGAAAACACCTATTACGACCGTCTCATTCTCACTATGAAACGTCTCAGTGTCAACTTTGTAAATATTGTTCCTTTATTTGACTGATTTTGAAAGACAATTCTTTTACAACACTGATTTCAGCTTCTAAATTACTTGTATGCATCACTATTCTATGAAGAGCTATGCATTAAAGGCCACTCTTTTTCCAAGAGGTCAGTTCAAAAGTATGGCAGAATCAGATTCTTAGCACATGCATGGAAACATCTTTGCCCCTATGAAAGCAAAAAAGAAATCAGTTCTTATGAAATCCCCCAATAAAATGAAAGAGAAAGTGGATATTTTTCTCTTTAATCAGTGTTTCAATGTAGTTTGAAATGCTTATTGGGAAAGATATTAAAATTCTAACTTTTTAGAATCTGAATAATTATGTTCATTTTAGTACCTTTTTAAAAACGCCTCCTTATAAGAAATTGTTTGGACATTTCCAATTGGTGCTTTGTTGAAATGAGGTATTCTGAAAAAATTTATGCCTGATTCTTGTGTGTTGCCGATTCAATTCAGCATAGAAAAGAATTTAAAAGTGATGCAAGCAATTGAGTTACAGAAGGGGAAGGCAGAGGAGAAGAAGCCTTAAGTATCTTATCTCATTTAGATATCCACTAACTCTTTTATCTAGATTCACTTACTCAAACCCAAGTCCTGTGGTCTTGTTTAATATCAGCCAGTAATAAAGGGCTCTTCAGCTAAATACAGCTATATTCCTCTATTAACTGCAGCTCTTGAAGCAGTCATTGTGGAAAGAGGAGTCTAAACCCTTCAATGTCAAGGCATTTAGAGGCACTCTAGCATCAATCAAGGTCCACGTCCACTAAGTGCCTGCTTACATTTACATGAAATATTCATACAGCATTCAGTTTTGCTTTTCTCTCTCCTAATCATCACTTTTAGGAAGAAGCTACAATCATCACAGTTAAGGGAGGGCGTTATGGGATGTGCGGTACCTTTCAATGTCAGGCTTCCTGCAGATAGCTAGCTCTGTAATGAGGCAGCACACTGTATAGACTACCAAAGGTCTTCCTCGCACAGTCTAGCCTTGTTATCATGCACTATTCATCTTCAAGTATACAACTTAAAGCAAATGAAAGTAATTAATTAACCATAACAGATCTGTCAGAAAGTGATTTCAAATCTTGAAAAATATTTAACATTGCCTTCAAGAGAACAAGGTTTCCTGCCCCCCACGCATGTATTCTCCAAAAACAGGAATCAGGTCTTCTACTACATCCTTTTAATTGCAGAAGCACAAAGAATCCTTTTAGACTGAGAGTGATTTATTCTTTTCATATTTTTCTGATGTGTTTCATATGAATATACTGAGCTTTGAAAATATAAAGCGCTATAGACTGTGAACTATTACTATCTAGTGTTGGCTTGAGACCATCACTAGTTTTTTTCCCTCCTTGAATATAACATCAACAAGTCTGTGCAGTAATTTATCTACTACCCTTGACAGTTCAGAATACATTAAACTCAGTGCTGCTTTTTTTTTAAGGAAAATAATAACATTTGTGGGGAGTTACTTAGGAGTTTGGGCCAAAGAGAAACATTGTGCAGAGCCTTCTGAATGAAGTATAAAGAGCATTTCTCATCACCCTGTATTAGAGCATATTCAGTCACTCCAACCACAGGTAGTAGGAGCATCTACGAACTTTATTATTAGACTATTGATATAACAAATGTAGGTCTTCTTATAAAAATTCTAACAATTAAAGGCGCTTTTTATTGTGGTTTTGCTTCAGAGATAACCTCTGATAAAAATAATCATAAAAGCAGAAAAGTATAAAAGGATATCTAGTGCTGGAACTAAACAGGCAAAATTATATTCAACCATTTAAATTTCAGTGTGCATAATTCTATGTTTAAAGCCTTTGGATCTTAAGCATCCTGCAGTTTTATGTGTATTAAAAACCTAAGAGTTCACGGAAGAATGTGAAGAGCAAAGTTTGTATGGTTAGCAGATTACCAACTAAAGTATTCTTTTTTTCCAGTACCATCTTTCTCATCCCTCCCTTTAAACATTCATACAGCAAAGTAACAGCATTTGCATTATACTCTCATGTTGAGCCTGCTGGCATCATCAGTTCTGATTTTTCTCGAAGGAATCCGGGATCTCTAATAAATTACTATGACAAAATTGAAGCTGATTGCTTAAAAATTGAATGTAAATGGCAAAGTACTGAAACCTAGGAAGACATCCAAAAATGTCAATGTATTTGTTATTTTTAAAAAGCTCAACATATTTGTTTACTTTTAAAACAGTTAAAATTGAAGCCATCTTCTTTTATTATATTCCCTAAGTAATAATAAAAATAGAAAACCATGATCACATTGTGCACATGGGAAAAGGAAAAGGCAGTTCTGAGTATCTGTTCATCTAAAGATTAGAGAATAGGTAATCAAAAACAATTTGAAACAATTGGGGCCAATAATCTTCAGTTACCTCAAAGGCAGTCATACGTAAAAACAAAGAATACAACTGTGTACTGTTCTTGAACGTAGAAATACTTACTATAGAAACCCACAAAACATTCTTGCTCATTCCACAGCACCTCTGCTTGGGAGAACCCATATAATAGGAACAAACTAGCCCTTGAAAAGTAGGCGTTCTTTCCTTTTTCCCTGATTTTGAATGAAATATACTTCACTTTCTGCTCATTAAAAAACCCTCAAAAAACAAGAGGAAAGACAGAACCTAGTCACATGAAGCTGTGTAGGCAAGATATGTTCAACGCTAATTTATAACTGTGAGTAAAGACTGCACAGTATCTGACTTGGAGCAGGAATGGAAGAATCTTCCCTGAGGAGGCCGCTCTGAGTTTTAAGAAGTAATTCACGGAAGGCTTATGGAAGATACTGTGGAGCAGTAGAAGCAGCCCTGCTTTATAATACACTTTCCTACTTCTTACAATGTTTCTGGCTTAGGATCAGATGCTGTAGGGTGCAAAGCTCCTTCTGGGAGTTTCTGAGAGCCCTTGATTACTACCAAATTTCGTGAAATCAAAGGTACTTGTCACATTGCCAATTTCAAGCTGCTAATTTATGAAGCATTCTTTTTCTCGTATTTTCTTCTCAGCATTGCAATTTATCAGTTATGATAGTAATCTAAACTCTAGTCTCATATGCACACTATTGCAACAAAATCTTGTCATTAAATGCTGTGTTTTGTGCTTTCTAATTCTTCCATATGTCAATAGTATTTCCAAACGTCTGAGGCCTTGTTAGATAAGATTGTAAAAAACAATGTGTCTATGTTGAGTCCTATAAATAGAACATAAACAAATGAAAATTATCCAGAGGGTATCTGGGATTCAAACATCTTTTAAACACGATTTAGAGTTAAATTGCAATTTCTAGTAAACTTTAAAAAAACCCCCAAAAAACAACCCAAACAAATCCCCTGAATTTTATATAAGGTTTTTACAAGTCATGTCATATTAATCTCCAGTACCACCCATCTTGAATAAATCAAATCCTGAGGATGTAAATGTAGTATTTCTTTAAGTCTGACTCATAAAGTGGCATAATCCATTATTCACCTCCTCGCATGTATGACAGGGTAGAAGTTCAAAGTTGACTTCTGTTTTTTGGTCTGACATTATCTATTGAATTCATATTTGAACATTTCAAATTACTAATACAAAATAGACCTCTGCTGTTTTGGGGGATTTTTGGGGGTTCTTTGAGGAGATTTCAGAATGACATGCGCTCAGTTGTGGTTTGGCTCATATTTCAACCTATGCTGAAACCTGCTAAAATTTGAAGAGTTTGAATCAGCTGTAACCCATCATACCTGTGGGATATCTTTAATCCCGCAAGTTGTGGGAACTTATGTATACTGTTCGCTTTTGATCTTACTACAATAATTCTGAACATAACTGGCAAAAGAAATGCTAGTCAGACATAAAAGAATTGACTCTCCCTTGTTCTGCTTCCTAAAGAGTTCTCAGAGCCCTGAATAGCATTAGGCTTTGCTTTGTGTGTGTGTGTGCAATACAGTGATTTCCACTGCAGGCTTCCACTGGACTCAGAATACAGAAAGGCTACCAAATGCAGAATCCCTTTGAGCAGTTACCTCTACAACAAATATAGCTTTTGAAAATGTAAACATTATTTATTAGTAATATTCTCTCTGTGTTATATTTATTCTTAAAACTAGTTGTTATGCACTAGCATGATACTCACAGCTGAAACATGCATATATTTTATTAAATGCCTTTACTTTACATCCATGCATCCCAGATCTTTCATTTAATAACCTTGCATTTTGGGGCTGTCATTACATGTGTGAAAAATGTTCAGGATCCAGCTTTGTGCTTTGCAGTATTTGCAGATGCGTTGAAAGTCCTTTAGGAGGCTAAACTATCTGACTTCATCAATGACTGTTTGTCTATGTGATGTTGCAGGTGTCAATGCCATATAAGCACAAGGCTGCGAGTCCGTCTTGATAGATATGTGCAGACTATGTATTATCAAAAATGGATTACAGAAATTCAAATGTGTTTTTAATGTCACTTCAAATTCACTTTTAACTTTTTTTTCCTTGTGGCATAATCCAGTATGATCCACATTACTGTATTTTAAAATGATGGATAGGTTACCATCCAAATTATTTGTAAGACATAAATGACCATTGTGTGTCTCTTTGAAGTCAGAGCATGTATTCTGTATGACTCAATCATTAAATCATCTTACAAATGTCTAACAAAGCACCTGCATTTAACCATACTTTCTATATTTACATTTTTGGCCTCTTTCTAAGATCAGGCATAAATCCATCAGGCCACTTTAGAACTTCAGAACTTCCTTCTTTTACATATCTACTGCTCATTATCCAGAAGTTATTCTGTCCCCTGTGTTAAATTACTTTATGCTGCAGCTTAAACGAACATGTCTTGCTTTCATCTAGCATTTCAAATAGGGCAAAGACTGCTGTACAATTTCCAAACACAACTGTGCTAACAGAGATGAATTACTACAGTTTATATAATTTATATTAGGAATTCATAGACCTAGCAAAAGGGATTAGTACATTTTATTTCAGGGTAGGAGATGATCCTGTCATTAATGGTCGATACTTTCATCATCTTTTAAACCTGAGGAATTTCCTGGGTGACAAGACTGTAAGGACATATCAGGGATTCACAGCTGTGAGCTTTATCTGGCCGTGTACTGCTTTACTCTCAGTATGTGGACTACGTTCCATCAAAACTGGATTAGACTGTCAATCATGTCCTGCAATGTATATTGTATTATGATTTTTTGAAAATGTCACTGAGATCAGAGTAATTTCTTGGCTAATTGCATCTCGTCTCTTCTTAATACTGTGCATTTAATGGTTTCATTACCTTACATGACAATCACAGAGTCTAGTCCAGCATTAAGGGCAGTTTTACTTTTCTTTAAAAAGAAGAAAAAAAGAAGGGAAAAAGAGAAAATCTAAGGAATCCTCAATCCTTTTAATAACATGGAAAAAATATTTAAGACACTTCTATATTTGATTAAACGAAATAAAAATATGTTTGTGGTGTGCATATTGTTCCCTATGGTCCAAGATATACTAGTGGAGATTGTTTCGCTAATCCCAAAAGCACACCTTATGCTTAGCACAGTATTTTCTTCTCCACTCCTGTTATGGAAACAGATTAAAGAAAATATTAACCTTTAAGAAACTGTCACTCATTACTCACACAGCTTCCATTTTATGTATACTTGTCTCGAGGGAAACTCTCCCAAACACAAAAATATTTGTGTTTCAATATTACCCATTTAGGCATGAGAGATTCATTTAAATGAATGTTACCGTGCGTTCGTCCATGTTTCATTAAAAGATAGTTTGCCAACAGCAAAAGGTTCTGATGGTATGTGTCAAAAGTAGCAAAACTGTTGGGAGTGCTTAAAAAAGTACTGAAGCCAAGCTTGTTTTGGTTGAAAATAAGGATCCTCCCAGAACCAAAATGATTATGGGGAAACATACCGGGTATTAAGGCAGTCATGCTTACCACCAGAATTCTATGGGTATAAAAACTGGTTCTGGACCTAATTTAGATATTACTTTTCATGTTGTTATAGCGACTACTGAAAGTAGGAAGAAAGCACTGCCTGATCAGAATGGCTGCATGCAGTGCAAAGCGGTTCAGGATAGGACTGGGAAAAAAAACATTTTCAATCACTAGATTCCCTCTGCCACACCAAAATACAAGCTGTTAGTCGTCAGTGTAGTCTATTACATAATTATATGTCTAAAGCTGTCTGTGCACACCCTCTCCCACAGGGAGTTTTTTGTTCCTTTAAGCAAAGAAGGGATTGTCTCCAATTTTTACATCCAACTTACCTCTGAAGACCCTCATACTCCACCAGGTGAGGCAAAGCATCAGTACTTCTATCATTCTGCAGTCATTCCTCTTCTACTCTATCAACTAGTTGCAAGCTAGTTACAGGGCTGAGAATACACAGGAAATATAGGCATGTATCACCAAGGATTCCTGGTAGGGGTGCTCATGATGAAGGACGCTCCTGGTTTTGGATCTGACAGCAGCTAGAATGTAGAGTTCAAATTTGCTGTGGCAGGTAGAAAGAGTGTGAGTGTTAAAATATCCAAGGCGTTTGCAAATACTCTAACTTGCTAGCCATTTGCATCCAGTTTGAGTAGATTTCTCCTATCACAGCTATAAACTGCCACTTTTTTAAACACACTTCCACTGATGGTTTCATTCTGAAGGTCATTTTTTTTCAAATATTGTAATACATTTTATTGATAATCTTGCAAAATAGGAATAATGGTTAAAGACTGCATAAAGCTACAGTATATTTCACTGGAGAAACCTGATTGATATTATCAGCAGATGCACATGTGCATTCACGAATTGCTTAACTCCTGGCAAGTCTCAAAATTAACAAAAAGATCATTAGTGTCTCACAAAGGGACTACTTACACTGTTCTGAAACAGCACTGACAATTCTGCTGAGGCGGGGAGGGGAGGGATAAGGAGAAAGCATGACAAAACCAGGACTTCCTTAATCAAGAAAGAGATATAGTCCTGGCATCTCGTTTTTAATTCCATTTTCTGTTACTGTAATATTTGGTCCCATATATTCCTAAAGACAAACCAAGTTAGTGATGTTACTAAGACAGGCAAATCATTGCTTAAAATATGCACAATACGATCTTATGTCTAAGGACACTAGCTAAGCCTAGCAGGATGAATGAATTTAAGAAACAAGGGATGTGTAAGTGAAGCTGGTCTGTCTCTTACAAAAGAAAAGAGGTGAGAAGAGGAAGAAAAGGAGAGAGTTTTACATTCCAAATAGGTGATAAAAATAGTTGATTTACATGCTATCTAAAACATATGGATAAACAGTTAGTTTCTACCAATTAGAGAGAATCCTTGTCCATTGTTTTTATCATGTGTATCTGTCTAAAAATCTGTTGGTAGGAAAGCAAGAAGGAGAAATTCTCATAAAAAGTTTTTGATACTGTCTTTCCTTTGAAAGCACGGTATGTGTCAGAAACCTGTTCCATCGGTTAGCACCTTTGTCTGCAAGGCACACATAGAATAATGCTCTGTGAATCTGGCTCACAGCACAGGCTGTGTGATGCCCTGTTGGTCACTTCCTCTAACAACTCAGCTGAATATAAAGCAAACCAATTAAACTTTGTTTTAAAAAGCACAATTTATTCATAGTAGAATAAACTATTTACCATGTTTTAACTTGTGATGACAGCAAGCGTAACCTTTCTTGTCCTGGATGCAAGAGGACCACTATTGCCAAAGAGTCAGGACATTGTCATGCTGGTTAACCTGGAATATCTTGGTTCCTGTTATCCACTTGAATATGGTTAAGTCTACTTTCCACTACAGGGCCTAAATTAAAGTTTGGTAGCACTAAGACCACACCAGCAGAGATGTGTGTTTGCTGTGAAGAAAAGTAACCCTTTGACAACATCCTATGTCTGTGAAAATGAAGAAGGAAATAAAAATATCCATCCCAGAGGATGAATTAAGGTCCTGTTTAAGATTAGTACACATACTCTACAGACTTTCAGAGATCAACTGAGAAAGAATTGTACAGGTGGATTATTTTCAAAGCATGATAATATTGTCAAAAAAATCACTTGATCACAATTTACTCAAGTGACCATCCTTGGACAAACTGGGAAAGTCAAATAAGAATAAGTGAAGAGAGGACACTAAATTATTCTTTCACCTGCAGCTCATTGAACCATCAAGAATTTTGTGACAAATGGGTGAGGAAATGTTGAGAATTATGGCAATACTTTCATGCATAATAGTTCAAGCTGCTTAAAATATTTTCATGCTCAGTGAAGATCTTTACTAAATATTTTGAATTTATGGTTATTTTGATAACAGTGTGGTATAGGAACACTCACACTCCTGAAACAGAAAAAAAAATAACATGACTAACGACATTCTGCTCAATGTACTATCCTCTACCTATGGACAAGCTAAACATTTATTGTCTGTCCTTGTGCCACACTAATTATATAGAGAAAAAGAATACATATGTGAAAATAATCATGGTCTGTAGAGAACCGGTGACTTAACTAATGAAGAGAAATCACTACGATCTACGTGAAAGAGATTTCAGTGAAGATCTTTAGTAAGCCTCAAAACTGAGGGCTTGGGCTTCGGGTCAATGAGTCTTCATAAATTTCACATAAAGTTTAATCGACATTGATCTTAGGTCTCTTCACACTCTTGTGGTTGCAAGTACTTGAATAACTTCTGTTTTATCAGAATACGGAAATTTAAGTGGAAGCTCAATAAAATGACTGGAAGCTAGAAAATTATGTCTGCTTTGAAATTAAACATAGAAAAGCCTCTAGGCAATCTTTTTTCTCTAATGCTTATCCCAAATTTTAGAAAGCTATGGGTTTGACAACATCATTGGTATGAGGCTTGGATTAGTAATTGCTTTTTTTCCTTATATCTACTACAATCAGCCACTTGTTTTGACAATATTTGATGATATTCAAAATGGGCTTGAAGAAAAGTCACTTCTATTCCCTCTTTTTTTTCGGAGTGGGGCGAAAAGAATCCTATACTAACTTCATGCTATCAAAATATTTACTTTCTTCCAGGGACAAAAATACCACTGGTACACTCATTATATAAGGACTACTTGTGTGAAGGACAGAATCCATTCGTCCAGAGGCAGAACTGGAAATACCTCTCTTCTCTTTAGAATAGGAAAAGCCATAAGTTGAACATGAAAAGATGATTTAAACTTGACTTAGAAATACCCCCAGAGTTGAAGCTTGCTGATATTGGTCCAGTGCAAAATAAAAATTAAAGGAATCTAAAAGCTGTTCTGCATTACACCTGCCAGAATAGCCTGGCTGCATTCTTTTGCTCCCTGATCTGCCTGGCAGAAGGTCATCTTGGCTATGTTGCTTATGTGTTATGAAAAGGGGTAACACAGAGTTCAGAGTTGATGTTAGTTAAATATACCTGCAGCCTAAAAGTGACCTTGGGGTGATGTTAAGCCAACTCTTGATAATTTTTATGCTGTCTGAGCAGTACTTAGTGCTTCTAAGTACTACAGCATCTTATGGAATGATCTTCAAATCCCTTTTCGACTCTTGTCTGATGAAAAGGTCATTGTGCATACATATAATCTTGAAAGAAATATTTGTAGCAGACTGATAAATTAATCAATAATTTAGATAAAATTAGCTGTCATCAAAATGTTGTCTAGCAAAAAACAATATTGCTTTTTGAAAATAAAGCTTACTCATTAACTTTCTTTTTTTAATGTAATTATAAAGATTAATGTCTTCTTCCTCCAGGTAACTCTAAAAATGTCACTCCCTTTCACTGAAGCTGATAGAACACACCTAGCAACCTCAGGGTACTATTGAAAGCACATTCCTTTTGTCTTTTCTTGATTGTTTTACTGACTTTTCAAATGCATTTTTTACTATGTACTGTACAGGTTTTAAAATTGTGTGTCTCTATACCTGGAGAGGAAGCTGTGTCTACCTATTACATTCACACTGTGTGCTTCAGTGCGTTTCTCAGCCACCTTTGTCTTTTACCTCCAGCAGATATCTGTTACTCCTCAAATCCATTCAATCATTTGGACTGCAAACATCCCTGTCCATTCGTGCCTTACCTTAGCATACTGCCATTTTCCAATTGGGCTTATCTGTAATTTGATTTACAAGGTTCCGAACACCAGCAGGCGACAATGTTATCTGTACTACACTGCGCTATATTATAAAACTCTACAAACATGAAGAATAATTAACTCAATTATGTGTTATATAGGGCTCTGTATAGTTCCTTCATCCTCATGCTCGGGTAACACTGGACACAGAAGATTCAGAAGTATTTTCAGGAAACAAATTGTTAACCACAACGAAGACATCCCTTTAGTGGAGTTTTAGCAATTCCCATGGAAAAACCTTGAATCAACACAAATTTGTTTACAATTCACTTGGAGTATTTACAAACATGGATGTCCATGCTCTATGTTGCTGGCAGATTTGAAATCATTGTGTTTTATAAAAATAAAATTTTGCACGGATTTGCATACTAAGTAAGACTCCCTATTTCAAATAAGACATTCAAACCATAATTCTCTGTGCTCCAGCAAAGCATGGAAAACATTTGGACAGAAAAGGTACATCAAAAGAATTTCTGCTAAAAAACACACTTGGAAAGTACAAGCTAAAAATCTTACATAGCCTCTGGGGCAAAATCCTAGCAGCTGTCGATTCACCTCTGGTGGTCCAACACTATGAACAAGACTAGCAGGAAAAAAGTGACAACTGATTATAGTCAGAATTTAGCATGGCTGGATTTATTTTTATTGTATGATGTTTTCAGTTTAGCCAGTTTCAGCTTTACAGTTGGCCAGTCCTCCAGGGGTGGGAATTTTAGAGTTTGATGTGTTTTTGGAGTCACACTGACTTTAATAATTACAGATTCATGCCACTCATCCTGCTTTAATTCACTGGCCAGGCTGGGTATTTGCAAACACGTTTATTAGAAGGAAATACTTTGTAATATTCTAAAACAACTTTGCAGTATTTCACATACATAATAATTCATGCTAAAATGTGCTAAACATCGAGGGTTATAAACATGATTGCTAATACAGCACTTACCCAAATATGCATAAATAATGCTATGTCCTCATAAATCATAAGCATATGAATTTAGTAATTTTGCTTGCAGAAATGCTCATTGGCTGGCCTGAAAAGATTTCCTAAATCTAAATGGACTCAAGCAGCAAAATACAGAGATAAAAATGTGGTAGAATTCCTCCTTGCTGATCCATATCACACACACATGCACACGCGCGCGCGCACACACACACACACACACACTCTCATCAGATTTTGGGATTCAGACAGGGAATCAAGAATGTGGATCACATTTATGCAATTCTGATTTGGATGCAGATACTGCTTATATTCTGGAATGATTAGAATAGGATTTTGCTTTGTGCTTGCCATTCTCATAGTATTATTTAGCTTCTATTTATTCAGTCCAAGATATGACTTTTCTTGCTGCTAAGCAGCTGGATTTTGCTTTCCCAGTGAGGAGCTAGCCTGCTTAGATGAGAGCACAGAGATTCTCCTTGCAGCAGTGCTTCTGTGGCACTGCCCAGTGGCAGTACCATGGTGTCACAACAATTTATCATGTGCAGAACAGGGCAGGATGAATCTGACTTGTTTAAGTGCTTCAGTGGCCTTATTTCATAGACAGAATGTGGGACAGGGCGCAACAACTGCAAAGGGCCCTACAAACCCCTGGCTGCACAATTCACCAAGCATGTTTTCTGAAGTTCCTGAATGGACATGAGAAAACAGACAGAAAAATGGGGCACTGACTACAACACTGCTCCACTGGGAACTAGGCAAATTCCTTCCTGTTCTTCAGGCATATTCGAGCTTGTCTCCTTCAAACCTCTATTTGTACACTTTCTTATCTAAAATGAGAAATGGAGCACCAATTCAAGGCTCAATCATTTATCTAAATAGCATGAACCAAAATTTACATTTTAATTAAATATTAATTGTCCTCAAGCAAACAATATTAAAATATAATATTATTTTGTTCTTCTATGTCCAGCTGAAGGGTTCTTCCATTATTTATTGGTTTTGGTTGTTTTTTTGTTTCTCTTTTACTTGCTTTCATGAACTTGCTGGTCTGTGGTGGAATACTCATCACATAATTCTTCTGTTGATTTTCCCAGAAAATACAATGAATACTCATTTATTATATGCCAATTTAATACAAGAAATACATACTCTACTTTTTAACATTCTACAGTCTTAAAGCTTTTTTTTCTCTCAGGAACTCAAAGTATTGCAAAAGCATCAAGAGCTAGGATGTGACACTGGGAATTACCATACTGCCTTTACATCAGGAACAACACAGTAGTAGTAGTGCCTATAGGCTGGGTACAAGTTTTGCTTAGATATAGTAAAACCATTGAATGTTCCGTGACTTGAAGAGCTTATAGTTTTAACACCATAGACCAATTCTAAACAATTGGCTGCAGGTCCCTAACAGCCATGACCAATGCAAGGCCCAGAGGAGCAGTGATAGCCCTAAGATTTATGGCAGCACAGGGAAAACTATCTCTCCATACAACTGAAAAGCACACCTCCTTTGTAAATGCACCCATCATCCCACAGTCTGAGGGAGTGATGACACCATTTTACACGTCCTTGCTATTCTTCATGTAGTCTGAGAAACAAATGCACTGCCATGAAGTATAAATGCCTTTATGTACTGCTCCCATTCCCCATCCCAGGGCCAGGGGGGAGGAGACTGATGCTGTCTTTGGGAAGAACCATAATAGATCTACAAACTAGATTTTATTATTCAGGCAGCACTGAATGGCCAGAAATTATACAAAATTTTGCCTTTGCATTGCTAAGTCTCAGAAAAGGGAGAAATACACAGCAATGATTTCTCATTCATGCCACATTGTCCCTTTAAAGTATAAAATAGTAAAAGGAGAAAAAAAGTATTTTGAAACAGCCTTATAGCATCATAAAGAACACCTTTGTTCTTCATGCATAAAGAAGACAAGGGTACTGGATGCCGATTACCTTTATAACAGACCTGAGAACTACTTTGCATATGTGCTACAGCGGCATTATGCCTCCCTCTGACTGCGCACGCAGATGGGGAGAGAAAGGAAAGCACAAGTCGGGAAAGAAATGCCTGCAGGATGAAGTTTTCTCTAACTTTACTTAGGTGAAGTCATCCTGTTGATATCAATGGCACAAACTGGGTGGATAATGTTCTGCCTGCACACCAGTGTTTGAGAATTACAGCCTTCATTTGTGATTCAAAGCCTAAGCCTGCTGCCACTGAATCAACACAAGAGTTTTTCCATTAGCTACACTGGTGTAGGACTTGGCCTCTACTCCTTAACTCTGAAGACACTTTACTGACATTAAACAACACTTTGTTTTGTAGCACAGACACCTTGAAGAGAAGAAGGGACAACACTTGCTCCCTAGCTTTTGTGTGTGATTATAGTTTTATCATAAGAAAGAATTGTCTAACTGGGTTATCGTGCCTAAATGAATTTGATTTCTATAAAAATTCTACATGTAAAATTTATATATATTCTGACAGAAACATATAGTAAAAAACAGCATTTAATTCCATATCTCTAGAACCAATTAGAACTCATTAAGAGTTCATAGCAGGAGCATGTGTTTTAAAAATTGCTACTTCGATCTCTGAAGGTATCATAAAATGTACTTTCATCATGTGCATGACATCTACAAATTCTGATTGGCATTTCCTCCTTCCCTGAAAAGAGAGTCTGGCTCAGTTTGCAGCAAATATGACAATAGGCTGTGCAAATGTACATCTGAAACACAGCCCTTTTGGGGTTAAGCATTCAAGCTTATATGAGAGATCATCAGTTTCGGGTCAAAGTGCTGTTCTTAAATGATCAGTGCAGAACAGAAAAAAAAGGCATTGAAGTGACCTTGCTGAGGGTCTAAAACTGTGCTAAAGCCTTTTCTGCATGATTAAGTGAGCAGAATCTTAGATTAGCTAAAAGCAGTGCAGAAACATAATGAGTTCACTTATTTTGGAGCATTTAATAACAGTTATAGACAGTTATGTGATCAGGCGGAGTTATGACTTATTCATTCTTTCATTGCTATTAAAATTACTGCATTTGAGGTTTTTAAAGTCATTGAAATAAAAAAGTCTGATTTATGTTAGGAGAATTTAGCTTGCCCTTTGGTCTCTCCATTTTTAAATGATATAATTAGACTTTTTAAAGACCATTCTAAAAGCATTATTAGCATTTTCTATAGCTGAAAGTAAATGCATGTTTTGTGGGTAGTTTAATTTTAAAAAAAGGATAATAATAATACTTGATTCAGGCAGCGATAGATTGTTAGAAAAAGAAGCATTGCATAAAATTGTATTAAAGGTGAATCTGTGCATTTGTATGTATGTATACACACTGACATATACACATATAAACATAACTGTAAGCACACATACATTTAGTGTACATGTGAACAGGAGTTCCACAGACACAGAAAAACAAAGCTATTCTCTTTGCCCATTTGGGAAATGAAGCCAAGAAGAAGAGCAAGTTCCATAGGACATATTAACTCATGACCTTTAACATATTACCCCACAAATTACAAACCTATCCATCAGTCTCAAGGGAGGAAAAGTGCTTTGATCAAAACAAAGGGACTTGCAGGTGTTTTGAATTAACAGTAAGCAATAAACATTAAAAATCACTGGGATAACTACGTTGTCATGAATGTATGCACATTTTAACATACGCTCGATTTCTGGGTTTGAGTATACACATTACTTTCAAATTATATTTGTATATTAATTATTAATCTTTACAGACAGGAGGGTTTAGTGGTAAGAATACACGCTTTATATATCTGTATTTAAGCTTATGTACAACATTTGCAGTACACAGATGCACAGCTGAATGCTTTCACACAAGACTCTATGTATCTTCCTGCAAAGGCCAAACAGGTAAACCAAAACACTTTCCTTTCACATTTAAATAACAGGCTTTTCCCTACATTGTTTTGCCTTAGAAAATAAAATTTCCCATAAGATTAAGAAATTCTGCTTTTAGTTGGGTCCCAAGGGAATATATCTTTGCTTACAAAAAAATCACGCTTACAACAGCTTCCTTAACTGAAAGCTTTTTTTATGTGTGTGCCTTGTGTGTTTATTCAGTAGACAGTTCGGGTTGCTCATTTTGCTGCTCAGAATGTAGCATGCTTTTCTATTAAAACATATTATTAAAACTAAATCAGAAGGAAGCTTATTTAATAGTCATTTCATGCACATGACTGATGGGAATACATAAATTATCAGACTAATATCTGATTAAAACTTGATTAACATGCTAATAAATTATGCTAGAAATGTTGGGGTTTTTTAATTTCCCCACTTTTACTTAAACTTCCTAATTGACACTTCAATTATTTTGTTCTCTGAAATTTTGCCTTCCTTATGAATAACAACTGAGATAAATTATTTCTTTGCCTGAACTCGATATGAAAAATAATCAATTATAATTATTAAAGCTCCCTAGTAATCTGTTAATTGTTATGAAAAAAGTCACCTTGCTTTTGTTACATGGACACTATTATGTTCATCGTTGACAAAGGGCTGCAAGGTGTTTGGAAGCCTGTCCCCTTAATCAGTGCCTGCCATGGACACATCACAGAGGGCTGCAAGCCAGAATGTACTCATGCTTTCCTCGGGGTGACACCAACTTCAGTCCATCAGCCTCACTGCTGAGGAGATGATAGAGTAGTCTTGTATCAGCCTTGCATGCTGCTACTGCCTGTATGGCAAAATGCATCCATGAATCTTGTAATACAGACTCCTGCCCACTAGAGACTGATCTCAGCCCAATAAAGCATGTAACTCGGGACCCTCACAGTTTAGACTTGAACTATGGTCAGAAAGGTGAGAGGCCAAGGCTTCATCCACTAAGCCATTTACCCTTCTCCTTTGTAAGGAAGATTGATTTTAAAAAAGCTATTAACCCTCAGCGATTTATCTCATCAGATCATCTTCATTTTGTTCTGCCTATAATAAGGCTGTATTATATAGTTTAATTCTTCACTTAATTCATCTACACTACCTAGAAAGAAATACATGGGGGGTGGGGAAACAAAAAAGAGTGAGACAAAAATTATCAAAACTTTGGAATGAAACTATTATCAGGAAAACAAAAGAAACTGCAAGTGTTATCACGCATCTTGGAAACACAACAATGAAAGATGTATATGTGTGTGTACACAGATATCCTGTATGGACAAAAACTTCCAATATTCCTCAATATTTCATAATGGAGGGATGATATGCCATGCTTATAATAAGCCTTACCTAAGCTATTCAGGAGACAAAAGGAGAGCATTCTTTTCATTTCTTGAGCAGATTCACAGTAGCATCAAGACAACCCACATTCATTCATCTGTGTATGTTCAAATAGAGATGCTCCCTCGGCAGAGAAAAGCAGCTCCAAAAAAATCTGGTCTTGAAATTTAATATTCTGCTGTTTTTTCAGGGAAATGCCTTAGAAAACTATGCAAAATAGTGTACTGTTTTGGCAACAGTGCATATAATACTAATTTTCTTTGAGATGAAGCAAGTAGGGGTTGCTTGCTAGGCACTAAATTATTTCTGGTTTAATGATTGATTTGTGGAAGGAAAAAAAATCCTGTTTTATGAATAATGTGTTTCCATTAATGACTTTAATTCATCTGGCTGAACTTTGTGGCAGGTAGCAATTAAAATGTTGTTGGAATATGTAATGATAAAAGCAGTTCTAAACATTTCATGTGGAATCGGATAGGGAGTCTGCTCATATTAAAGGTTCAAAATTATTCAGGCACTTAGGTCTTGTTGTTGACTTTCAATGAGACTTTGATTTTTAAGTCCCTTAACTTCTTCTGTACAAACACACCTTTCTTTTTTTGTGTGTTTATAAAATGCAGAGGCCAAATCTTCAAAATAATAATAATGAAAAAGTCTTTCTGCTGTCTTCAACAGGCTTTTTTTACTCCATTTTCAAGCAGGTCTCAATTACTTCAATAGCTGTTTTGGAAGAGCAAGAACTGCAGGATACATCCAGAAGTAAACTAAAACCATCAGGTCATGCTTCCAGAGTGCTTTCTCTCCTCTTCACAAACACATTCATAAGTATATTAATCTTATAGTACCTGCTCTTTTTCTCCTGGTACTTGGATATTTAGATGGTAAACTGCACCAGAGTATTTGATGAAACCACATAACAACAAAAGACTGTCTAGTTTTGCCTGTGATTATTTAATGCTCCCAAACCTAAAGATGGTTGATTTCAAGATCATATGAATAAGGTGGCATTTGGGCAGTTGAATTATACTTGAAAAGTGTGATATTAAAAGTTACTAGGAAAAGTTACTAAGAGAATCCTCCTAAGATACCCAGAGAGTCAATAAACTACTCCTTGGCAGATCCCTTGCAAGTGATTCTTTGTCAACTAGAAGAGAGGGTACAGGTAAGCAGTCTCCCAAAGCAAAACACAGGGAAAATGTCTGCTGCAAAACAGTCTGAGTTTTTTTTTTGCAAATGAAACCGATGATAAAGTAACTCTTCAGGAACTGGTTAAAAATCCTCTTCATACATATTTAACAGTATACAGTGAATAGGATTAGTAATATCTTTTGTCTAATTTGTCAATCCAGTTCTTAATTCCCCACAGTGCTTCAGTCAAATACAAAGACAGTCTCAGTTACTTTTCCATAGATTAAGCAGCTCTTGAATTGATATTTGCTGTATGGTTTGGGACTTTGACTGGTAAACACTGTGACTGATGCTGAAGGCCAAAAAAAGGCAGCAATAAGGACTTAAAGCAATAGACTTTTGGTTGACTTGAAGGGCAAATCCTCTCTTCACGTTTTGCTGTAAAAGCAGAGTGACTCTCTTAACAGAAAAGACACCTAAAGGTATTTGTATAACAATTGGTGATTGGTTTAATTTCTTCTTTATTTTCATTGGCCTAATTTAATTTGATGTGTAAAGCTGAATTTTGTGGCATTTCAAAACAGGAAAATACAAAATGTCCCCCATTGTGGCACAGGGAGGGGCAGGGACTGGGAGAATGGGGGTTTCAGTCAGTCAGCTCCTCACAAGTTGTTTTCCTTCTCCAGATCTTAAAACACCTCTATCTCCCCCACCCCACCCCACCCCCATCCCCCTCCCTTCTTAGCAGACTTCACTTTAGTCATGATTTCACTCCCTTCTTCCCCCCACCACCTGCACTGTGGCACGAGGAGGGGCAGGGACTGGGGAAAATGGGGCTTTTGGTCCATTCGTCACAAGTTGGTTTCCTTCTTGGTCAGGGGAGGGGCATTCATTCCACATATCTTCCCCCTGCTGCACCATGGGGTCCCAGCCACGGGAGACAGTCCTTCACGAACTTCTCCAAAGTGAGTCTTTTCCCACAGGGCTTTAGCACTTCACCAGCTGCCCTGGCGTGGGTCACTGCTATGGCAGGCAGTCATAAATCACAATGTCTCTCAGTCCCAGTCCTCCACAGGGTCACAAACCTACCCCCAGCAAACCTGCTCTGGAACGGATCTCTCCCTCGCTCATCTCTGCGTCTGTCTCTCTCCACAGGCTCCATGTGCTGGCGGGGGCTTGCTCCAACACAGCTCAAAGTGTCTTCTGCGTGTCTTCACCCTTTCCATCATTGGTTTCTCCACAGGCTGCAGTGGCATCTTTGGCACCTGCGGTGCCTCCTCCCACACCTCCCCTTCACTAGCCTTGGTGCCTGCACAGTTCCTTACATCTTCTCACTCCCTTCTCTGGTGGCAAAATGCAGCTGCTTGCATTTTTTTTTCTCCTATGAACCACTGGGCTCTGCCCTCTCATGCTGCTGCTGAGCCCTCTTTAAAAGTCAGTTACAGGGACATGACATACAGACTTAAGGGAAAATAAATTTTACCAGAAGCCTCTTCTCCCAGGCAGCTGGGGAGGAGTGCCACCATGATGGTGCTGCCCTCTAGCCTGCCTAGTTCATTTTGGAGCAGGAATTTCAAGTACATTCTTCAGAACCAGCAAGTAATTAGTTTTCAGCTGCAATGACAGAGACTTATAGACAGGTATATTAACTAGTACGTAGTTCATCACTAGTCTGGGTTTTCTAGCAGAACAGTTGAGAGCTTATATGCGTATTCCTGCATGGACCTCTGCAACTGCAAGCCCTTCCTCTTTGTCATAATTCTACTGATGAGCCACTGTGTAAGCAGATATGTCTGTTTGTCTTAAACTGATGATAACAGAGGTGCATGGATAATCAACAGAATAATGTGCATCTTATTGGCAATGAGAAAATAACATATTTTAAAAATTTTTTGATTGCAACATAATACTAACATTCCAGACATAACTGTAACAATTATTTGATTACAGTTCTGTTCTAGTTCCTTCTTTTGTCTTAGCATAAGAATGCAAATGGAAAAAGAAAGAAAGGTGAGAAACATAAGCACTATTTGAGACTCCATAATATTTAAATATTTCTCTGTTCAAGCTAACTCCCTGTGTTCACTGACCTGCCCTACAGTGGTTCATGTTTCAGTTAACTGATTCAACCTGGTCACTGTTCAAGTTAGCTCTCACTAGGCTTGACTTGCTAAGTTATTTTTGGGATAGCCTAATATTCACATTCACATTGGGACAGTCAAACTCGCACATTCATTTTTATCAAGTGATTACTGGACTATTTATGAAAGCTTGTGAACATCCATGAATGTAGGAAAATATCTATTGTATGACTACCTATGTAATTTTCATTGACTTGGAAAATAACAATTTGGGAGGACTTTTTGTACTTCCTTCTGGTCTGAGATTCAAGACCATGGCAGGAGCTGTATGTCAAGGGAACGCTCAGTAAGCACACAGAAAGAAGAATGACCTTGTAAAGAACAATAGGACACTGCATACATATTTCTTGTGGTAAAGCTACAAGTATTAAATCTTCGAAAACTGCAACAGAAACAAAAAGAAAAAACAGAGTATACTTGGCTTTTTCTAATTTATTTCCTAACTTTCCATATTTGGTCTCGTTCAACTGTCGTTAAAGGCAATTATGAGAACTCATGAGAAATTCAATTAAATTTATCATCAAAGATCTAGTCATTTATAAGCTTGTTCTGTTCAGCATATTTATTCCAAAGACCTATATATTAAACTGTTAACATAACATGACCATGTTAATGTTTAAAGATACCCTTACCTATTTTAACACAGGTGTAATATAGAGGCTGAAAGAGGGTAGATTTAGATTACAAAGAAATTCTTTACTGTGAGGATGGTGAAACACTGGAACATGTTTCCGAGAAGCTGTGGCTGCTCCCTCCCTGCCAGTGTTCAAGGCCAAGTTGGATGGGGCTTTGGCCAGCCTGGGCTAGTGGATGGTGTCTGTACCCATGGTAGGGGACTGGAACTTGATGGTCTTTGAGGTCCCTTCCAACCCAAACCAGCCTGTGATTCTATGACGTAGAAACAGGTACGACTATCTCTGACAATGAAAGACAAAGCTTGTGTTACCCATTCTGATGGAACATTTGCAGTTCAGGATTAGGCAACAGTGGTGTTTATGTTCTGCCTTAGAACATTGCGCACAAAACTTGATTTCCAGAAGTTTTTCCCATGCAGTCTTGTACTTAGATTAGATCTCTTGAAGCACATGCAACTCGCTGTCTTCAGCTACTGCATGGCAGTACGCTGCAGAGACATGAGGCCTGGCAGGCTTGCATGCATACTAGTAACATACCCAAACATACATGTAGCACATACCATCTGCCCAAAGCTGCACAGGTCTGATCCTGAACTCAACAAACCAGCTTTGTCAATTCTAGTGAGCTCACCAGCAGGAATGCTGTACCAGCCCAATGCAGCCAGGTGCTAGCTCAAATTAAACTGGTGCATCCTTACAGCATTATACTGGTCAAAAAGGGATTACTCGCCATGGTGGTGGTAACAATGTGCCACATCCATTTCCAAGTGCAGCCTTCTCCCTCATCACCTGACACCATTGTTCTTCATGTGAGGACAGTGCTGCTGCCACTCAATAAATACGTAGGGAAGGAAGCTACACGTGGGCAGTCATCTGGCAGTGTAAGCAATCCTGAACACTGAACAAAAGAAATGAGCCAAACAGACATTTGGTATTTTAACAAAGGACTGCTTATTATCTGGGTGGTTTTGTACAATGAATACCAAATTGGCACTTGTGGTTTAACCCCGCAGACAGCTAAAACAACCACACAGCCATTCGCTCACTCCATGGCTCCCCTTGCATGTCATCGGGTGGGGGAGAGAATCCAAAAGACATGTGAGTTAACATAAAAACAGTTTAATAGGGCAGAAGAGAATAATAACAATAACAACAATAATAATAATGATTATGAAAGAATATACAAACAAGCGACGTATGGCACAATTGCTTACCACTCGGAACAAATGCTCATCTAATTCCCAAGCCACACCACCTCCTGGACAACCATCCAGTAATATACTGAGCATGATGTCATATAGTATGGAATATTCCTTTGATCAGTTTGGGTCAGCTGTCCTGGCTGTGTCCCTTCCCAGCTTCTTGGGCAGCCCCCACTTTCTTGTTGGCAGGCCAGCATGAAAACCAGAAAAGTCCTGCAACAACTAAAACATTTGTGTCTTATCAACGTCCAAACCACAGCTCTATACCAGCTGCTAGGAAGAAAATTTAACTCTATTCTTGTTGAAACCAAGACATCTTTAAGATATTTTAATAAGATTATGTGGCCAGCAGCTTTAGTAAGAGTTAATAGCCAAAAGTCCTAAACTCTTACATATATAAGTTTTACCTGTGTTTCATTTGTGGAAATCCTGATTATACTAAGGGAATCCTTACTTTTATGCTAAAACCCACAGTCACACGGTAGCATGTAAATGATGTATGCCTGAATGTTTGGTTCGATGAAATGGCTAAAGGATAAAGTAAAACAATAAAGACTTGGCAAAATTTTGAAGTCATATGCAGCAGGTAAACTCCCAAAGAACAAAAAACCTTGTTATAATAGAAACCAAGGAAAAGGTAGCATTAAATCTACTTAACCTGCAGCAATATTGTCTGGGATGTCACCTGCATGTACTGATTAAGCTGTGACAAACAAGGTTGCCTTTACATTCACATTCTACTACCAACAATGTCTATTTGCTTTAACTGTGGAGAGGCAGCCATCCTTCCTCATGACAGGGCTATAATACTTCTCTTAATTTAACATGCCTGAAGACAAATCTTCAGGCTAGCACTAACCCTTGGTACCTATAAAGTAACTACACCTTTATAAATAGGTAGGAAAAGGCCTAGTTGCAACTGTGTTATCACAAGTTGAAACAAAAACAAGCACAAAGAGCCAAACACACCATAATCAGCAGCACCATTCTCGACCCTTACTCAGGGAGCTAACAGTGGGGACAGAAAACTTTCAAGATAATTCCACAGTAGACAGAAAAATAAGCTTGTGGCCCAGCAGGTACTTAATGGTGACTTGACTCTGTAGCTGCTTTCCTGGTCTCCAATCTCCCAATTTTATGGTGTGCAAAAACAGCCTGAAGGTCTAAATTTTCTCTCTATGAAATATTTTTTCTCCTTGTCTCTTACCAGCAAAAAAATCCAATCTAGCTTCTTGATTTTATGAGAGCACTTTAACTGAGCCTGAGAGATATGATAGTTCTACCAAAGCATGGCAAGATTTAGCAAATGATCAATAAATACTTACATATCTACACAATGTTTGCAACAATGTACTGCTTTTTCAGTCTGAATTTAAAGCTCATTTCCTAGCTCTAAAGAGGACCATATTAACAAAGCCTCTCCTTCAAATCTCTCTTTCAGTCCTTTTTAGTATGACAAAATCTCTAAAGAATGATTTTTATGCAAGTGTATTGTTACTTTCTAATTGCCCCAGCCTTCTGGCTTCAGAGTTCTTCTGATGATTAAGGTACACTTCTAGGCTTCTTCAACACAGCACACGCTACGTCACTCTTCTCACTATTAATGAAATATACTGAGCACAATAAAAGTGACTGACAATGGATTTCTAAGTGTGGAAATATGGAACAAGTGATATTTGTTTTGCACTCTAATAAATAAAGAAACCCAACACCTATCTGTGTATAAAAATGTTATAAAACAACACAAATGACATTTTACTGTATCCAACAGGTGATGGGTTGATCCAAAAAGATTCAATTAAATAATGTGCTTTTTTTAAATTTCAAGTACTTCATAACATAAAGAATGAAGTTCTTTAATCACTAATATATATTTAATGTTAGAAGTTCATTCTGAGGCAGTTTATTTACGATTTTAAAGGCAGATTAACACTCAGCTTCTTGCCTGTATCACAACTACGGGAAACTACCGTGCTATATAATTTTGTGAAGATTTACTGAAGAAATACCTGAGTGTGTAAGAATCCTTAAAACATCACATGGAGCTAGCATTGCCTTCTGCACACCAAGGATAGAACAGTACAGAAGGGGAAAAAAGAGATGAGATGTGAGGACTGATTAACAAGTCCAGTGCTTCTGCCATTCAACAACATAAAGGACTACAGACCCTGGCACTCCCTGAGCTCACTGGGCTGGTTTGAGTTGCTTTTTGTCTGGAGAAGAAGCCCTGCTCTGCTTCCTGCCCACGTTCCTGATAATTATCGTTATGAAAATCTTGGCATGTCCAGATATTAATTTTAGCCCAATATTGGTGAATTATTTGATTTGCTAATGTAACCACCGAGATACCGGTCTGTATTTGTTACTGTACATTTAGAGATAAATTACTTATCCTTAAAGCTGACCCGGTGTCTGTTACTGTACCCCAAACTTATAAAATCTTGACAGTTAAGGCCTTATGGTACAGTACATAAGGTGCTAGATACACACTTGTTTTGGTCCATTTATTTGTGCTCCTTTATTCTGACCTTGTAAGGGCAGTGTATGGTCAATAGTGTTAGCGTTAGTGGTCACATTCTGCTCAGATTTCTGAGCACAGAACTGATCCCACCTCAAACATGTAAATACTACTGATGCATTAGTTTGTCTATGCATATATGATGAGGGAGTCATTATCATTTCCCCTTGTGAAAGACTGAATCGTTTTAAAAGCACACAGATGAATCCAGTACAGTACACATGTAAAACCCCCACCCTTATGATCCTGCTTTTGTCAGGTATTAATACAATCTGTCCCTATATATGAACAAATGAACTGATGAAATTTAAACCAGATAATTATACAGCAGCCTTAGAAGTGGAATAGAAAATATTTTTTCTCCATGGTGAACCACTTGGATCCTCTTCCTTGAAACTTCATATTGCTTTGGTATTTTATTTGGGTAACAGCAACCTTAACATATTTTATATGAGTTCATAACCTGAAGTTTACCATTCACCAGAAAGGGGAACAGTGTTGTTCAGATAGTTCTGTAACTATATAGCAATAACCTGAAGAGTTGCTACATAAAAATCGCATTGCAAATGTAAATACTTTTGTCTTTCTCCAATTTACAGGACAATACTTAAACTGCCTAAAAAAAATGGCAATATTTTATCAGAGAAACATGATTTATATTAATGGAAACTGGATGTAAAACCTGAAGATAATTTTAAGATGCCTATTATTGTTTTTGCATCATCCGTAAACGCATTCAGATATATCCATTATGCTTGGAGGAGTCTGGATCTCTGTCACAAAGCTAATTTGAATTTTAAAAAGTACCAACAGAAATTAATTTAGGCCCTGATGCTTAAGGTTGTGTCTTAGAGTAATGTTCCAAGTCCTTGGTGCTACAGCTATACTGGTAATCCCACCAGAGATGGGCATTAATTTGAGTATGAACCCGTAGTCTTTTTCACTGTTCCAGACCACATCAGTTCCCATTCTTCCACCAATGTCTAGACACAGCTCATGAGATATGAAAGACCAGGACTGTCCTCCATAGGTAATAAAAATTAGAATACTATTTTGTGTCACTCACCTGTGTGGCTGAAAATTGGACCCAGGAAGGGATTTCACCCAGAGCCCACCTACCCACTTTTCACTGCAAAGAAGCAGCATAAAGACCAGGGGAATAAACAAAACCTGAAACAAAATTATTATGTACTATTACAATAATATTATTAAATTTTCACAAATTTTTAGGTCAAATTCTTCATAAACTACCTAATAATCAAACTTCCTAAAGTGAACCTCTCTGAGGCTGATGCCTGGTGTTACACCATCTATCAGTACTAAGAGGATTCGGACATTGTCATGTAATTCTACTTCAAGCAGTTGTAGATTTTCCCTGTTAGATTTTCCCTGTTCTCCAGCAGGCTCATCTCCCTCTGCCACTCCTAAGGAGACATGTTCTCTAGGCCCCTGACCATCTTGGTAGTGTTCTCCTGGATTCACTAAAGTTTTTCAGTCCAGAGAGGTTTTCCAGAATCAGTAGGCAAGGACATGGTTTACTGTATTTAATGCTGTCACCAGTCCCACTTGGAGTGAGAGGTTTAACCAAATGACTTCTCAACAACCCTGCCATGACCATATGGCTCACAGTAAACCCAGCAGTTTACCAGTGCAAGCCAAAATTACTTCTTTTAGACAAAGCAAGTCAATTATATTTCATGGGTCTTCCTTACTGAGAGATTAAAAAAAAGAGACAAATTTTCTCCCTAACAGCTCTTGATGATGAAACTTTGATCATGAAAAAAATTATTTGAAGTGCACAAAAAAGAAACAGGACTTGAATGATAAATGCCAATGTGTACTAAGTTCTTTTGAAAGATGCTTACACTTAACTAATAGCAGTACCAGGTGAACCTCGTGAGATTCATCAAAGCCAAGTGCAGGGCTCTACACCTGGGTCGGGATAATCCCTGTTATCCTTAAAGGTTAAGAGATGATGTGCTTGAAAGCAGTCCTGAGGAAAAGGACTTAGGAGTACTTGTGGATGAGAAGCTGAATATGAGCCACCAATGTGCCAACTGCATCCTGGCCTGAATCAAAAGAAGTGTGGCCAGCAGATTGAGAGAGAGAGGATTCTGCCCCTCTACTCTGCTCTGGTAAGACCTCACCTGGAGTACTGTGTCCAGCTTTGGGGCCCTCAACACAAGAAGGACATGGACCTGTTGGAGCACACCCAGAGGAGGGTCACAAAAATGATCAAAGGGCTTGAGCACCTTTCCTATGAAGATAAGCTGAGACAGTTGTGCTTGTTCAGTTTGGAGAAGAGAAGGCTTCTGGGGGACCTTATGGCAGCCTTCCAATAACTGAAAGGTGCCTGTAAGAAAGCTGGGGAAGAACTGTTCACAAGGACGTGCAGCAGTAGGACAAGGGGTAATGGTTTTAAGCTAGAAAAGGGGGGATTTAGGTTGGAAATTATGAAAAAATTCTTCAATATGAGGGTGGTGGATCGCTACTTCAGGCTGCCCAGGGAGGTAGTTGAGACACCATCCATCCATGGAGATATTCAATGTCAGGCTTGATGGGTCTCTTAGTGACCTGATCTAGTGAAGATGTCCCTGCTTACTGCAGGGGGGTTGGACTAGATGACCTCTAAAGTTACCTTCCAACCTTACACATTCTATAATAAACTATACTCTCATAAATGCAATGCTCACAGATCTAGAGTTTAGACTATTCCAGTATATCTATTGTAAATATTATATTTGATATTAAATTTTTACAAATAACTATTTATAGGTGCACTACTCAAGTGAAACTCTCCTTTAGGTTAAAATCTTAAGAAATTGCACTTGAGCACCATAAAGCATTTTCATTTCTGTATAAAATGTTTACAGATTTACAATAAAGTATTCATATAAGTAAAACTTCATTTGAGGTTTTGGAATATTTCTTCTGTAAGATTTTAAATAAATAAGTAAGCAAATATTTGGTTGTAAGCCAAAGATCCAGCTACGACAGTGGAGAAAGCAATAGAAATATTTACTTAGCTGAGTCAGTAAATACTTTTGAAAAATTGCATAGGTGTAAAAGAACAAATTTGTTTATTCTACAGAGCTCTGTTATGGAGAGGCAATACTGTTCATACCAAAAAAAAAAAAGAAATGATGCCTTAATTTTTCATGTGTAATATTTAAATAATGTGTCTTTATATAAAACCTGTAGAGCAGATTCTGATCTGAGAAGTCCAGGTAAAGTCACCTTGGAGTTAAATATTCACAAGTTAGGGTGGGAGAGAACTTTTGCTTTGTAGACAAAAAAAATTTAATTTCACTGCTATCTTGTCCTACTCATCTCATTTACTTTCTTGTTTACATCTTGCTTGTTTGCCTTACATCACAAGATAGCATGCTAGAAGCTGGGCTGGTTTTTTTTGCTTTGTTATCGCAGGCTCGGTAGCTTGCAGAAAGGAGTTTCTGATTCCTGATTTAGACCTGTAAGTGCTATTTTAGTATCAAAAAACCTGTCATATTTAACTGTATTGTATCAATATCCCACAGGGTAATAATAATGGACAGAAGGGGTGAAAGAAAGGACAGAAAGCTTCTGAGTAGGAAGTCCTTAGCAGGTGAGAAAAGTCAGAAATTGTGAAGAGGCAAGGAAGTTACCTAGTACAGATGCAGAAATGGCAGGTCAGAAGGTATATGAGCAAGATCATTTGCAGACAAGAGTAAGAAGAAGCACAATGGCTGGCTTATAACTAAAGTGAAAGATGCCTTTTCTTGGTACCTGACAGGAAGGAAAGATGGGCTGTATGACCAGGGCAAGGAGGAAATGCTGATGAACAGTCATGATGCAATCCTTAACATTAAAAGTCTATGGAAAAGCACAAAGACATAGCAAAACTAACCAACAACATGTTGTTTTTCTTTAGAAGTTCTGTCAAGGTAGACTGCCATCAAAACCACACTTTTTCAAACATAGATTTTCAGATTTTTTACATTACCTCATCAAAAATATGTGGCCATTAAACAATTCGCAAATAGACTAAACATGAAATAGTGATGAATAAAAACTTGAAGTCTTCCTTTTCTTGGACAGGAGATTGGAAATAAATGAAATAAAACCTAGGCAATGTTTAGGTGCCTAAATTTCAAAGTAGGTACAAGTGTTGCCCTTTAGTAATATAAAACAAGATCCTTGAAATCACTGACACTCTTTTTAGAGAAGTACACTATGACCCTTTGTAAATAATCCTAATGTAGTCAAAGGAACTAAAAATTAATTTATCTTTCTATCAGTATATCTAGAGACAATGGTATAGCACCACAGCTTTATGTAGAAAACAAAACGAGGTAACAGATTACACATTGCAAATTCTAACTGAATACCAAAACATACATTTTTTTTTAATTTGGAATGAAAATACTACATAAAGGTTGATGAATGCTTATTCAATACAAGTGCAGAAACAT
Organism: Laterallus jamaicensis coturniculus; assembly: GCA_022605575.1. Lineage (NCBI taxonomy): Eukaryota > Metazoa > Chordata > Aves > Gruiformes > Rallidae > Laterallus > Laterallus jamaicensis. Next base: position 452,478 of record JAKCOX010000013.1, on the reverse strand, counting down.
GGTATGTGCCTGTGAGAACAAGGACAATCTCAAATAAATATCCTTTTGCAATAAAAAATTATTCAGAGGAAACACCTTAATTTAAAAAAAAAAAGACATAATGAGTTATTCTTCTGATTTAATTGTTAATTTGCAGATATGTTGTACTTCTAATTTCTTACATTTTTGATGCCAAAAGATGCAGACAAATATCTTGCTTCACACTCTGTACTTCTTTTTTTTCTAGATATATATGCAAAGCTCAAGGACCATCCAATAAAGAGCATCCTTTGATGGCCTTTATCAAGGGTAATAAAGGTCATGAAAGGCTGTCCTTTACACAGACTGAATCTGAATTTTTCCTAGAATATTAAGGCACATATCAATATGAGCTGTCATTCAACCCTGCGGTGCAGTTAAAATAGAAAAATGATGAGAGGTACTTAGTAGCTACTTATTTTACTAAACTGGTCTGTTTAAAACAGAGCATTGAGTTTCAGTGTAATTAAGGGTCATGTGGGGAAGATGTACCTCTTAAACTCCATCAGTGGAAGATATTGTCAGACTAGTCACAGTGAACACAAGTTTTATTTTAATTTCTCATAGCACAGAGATCTTGTGGTTATAGACTTAGAACAAAAGGACTCTACAAAAAAAAACCAACCAACAAATCGGAATTTCATCCTTCAAACCTAGCAAGTATCTCTCCCTTAGGACTCAGTGCTTATAGAGATTCAAAGTTTTTGTATATAAGGCTGGTATGCACATAACTTAGAAAATTGCAAGAATACAAAGAAGAAACTTATCAAATTATATTAACACTACTTGGCCAAAAAACCTCTCAAGCCTATGGAAATAATATTTTGTTCAGGTCCAGTTGGAATGTCAGGAAGTGCCATGTGATTAAACAAAGCTGGGGGAGGGAAATTATTTATTCACTTTTTAAACTTAAGTGTAGTCAGCATTCATAGCTGTCAGACTCAGTTGCATCCTGAATAGCACTTGTCTTGGTCTGTACAGTGCTTTAGAAATGGGACAGGTTTGATGTGAACTAATAGATATGCAAAACAGCGTAGTGCATTTTATCCCCAAAGGATGTGTGGTGGTTACAGTGAAATCTGCTTGTAACTGCACAGGTTGGAAACTTTCACCTTTACCCACTTCCAATCAGGACTGTGTCTTTTTATTCATGTGGCTGATTTGCCCCCAAATCTCAAGTACTGCAAGCAGACCAGACTGGTTCCTTATAGACCAGAGCCCAGCTTCGTGCTCTGTAGAACCTAAAGCTAGCTTCAAAATTTGGAAGACCTGTAGATGATTTACTTACTTAAAAAAAACAGTGGAGACCAGTGTAATTTTACTAGGGATCTTAGAACAACACTCAGTAGATTTCATTTCCCTATGCCTAAAGCTGCATTAGTTACCACCCTGACCATTGTCTTAAGATCAAAACTCAGTGAAATAGAGTTGCACAATGATACCAAAACTACCCTCGTTTTGAGCATATCAGCAGGTAATGATCTCTCAGAAGAGGGTTTTCACTTCCACTGTCTTACCAGCAAGGACTTATATAGCAGACCACTTGAGCACCTTTCCTGTCATCAGCAGCACCTTTATGCCACACAACTAAATGATGCAAACCATTTGTTCAGACCAGGAAGTCCTGCAGTTAGCTCTTACCTCTGTACAATGCTTTCACTAAAGGCAGACAGGGAATGCTACTAGTACTGTTGAAGACATGACCCATTTTACCTTTCAACTTGCCACCATTACAAACCTCCCAGCACTCCATCCTATGACCATGTTTGTCAGCAGGAAAAGAAGTATATATTTGTTTACTTTATGATTTAACTAAATTTCATTTTGTTGATTAACAGGTGATGCGGTCTGACCCTAAGAGGCAGAAATGCCGAAGTTCGCTTCTTGGCCTAGAGGCACTCACCATAAATACATCCATTTGTATTTTTATCTTCATCAAATGAGTGTTGTGGAAAGTAATTACAATTTGTAAAGTGACTTACAAATGTGAACACATTAAAAAACCAACATGAATGAGATACGGGAATAGAGACTAACACGGGATGAAGACATTCAGTCACCTTTCAGAGCAATAGACTTTATCTTAAAGAAAATACAGCTAGTTAAAAATGGATAAAATAAGTTATTAACAGATTAAATAGATTTAATTCAATTGATGTATTTAGTTGATGCAATTGCATATTAAGGAATATACACCTCCACAAATTGGTGCTTGTAATTCCCAAAAACAAAGCCTCTGATCTGACTGCTTCTTATCTGAGTCTCAGTTTTGGCTTTTAACACTCAAGCAGCCTTTTTTCAGCAGTAAGACTAGTTTTCAACTAAAGATTACTAATTTCATATTAATCTTGGCTCTCTCCTTCGTGCGGTTTTTTTTAGCTGATAAAGAATCCAGTGACTCTCTCCAACCATCCACCCATCCATCCATCTTTTGAAGCAATATATTTTCTCCATCATGAGAGAAATTCTATCCCTGATCCCAATGCAAGCACAGCTGAGGTGTGGGCAGGACTAGCAGGTATGCAGATATTTTCCTCTTACTATGTCCAGAAAAAGCACAAAGAAGATATTCTTATTTGCCCACCAAAGAAGGCTCTTTACATTATCCTTTCTATAAAGTTCTCTGTATCCACAGAATAGCTGAACTTCCCCACATACTCCTTTAAACAATCAGTTGTATTATCTAATCTTTATAGCGCACTTTCCTACATTGTTCAGTGACTGTTTATGGAGCATGATGCACTTTATCAGCACCTTTGGTGGTTTCTGTTCTAAGTTTAAGAACTTCAAAGAAACAGGAATACAAGCAAGCCTGATGTGTATGTGACTAAGTCATGATCCATTCCTCAAAGCTAATGGAAAAGACCACAGTATCACAGACATTGCAGTTAATACCCTAAAATCAGGACCTGGGTGCCACATTTAGGCAGTTTTGAATCATAATGTTTTTATTCATGCAAGCCCAGATCAGATACCGAAATTACTGCTTCACTGACCAAGCTCCCCAAAAGATTTTATTCCATAAATTTTCTTACAGCTTGACTTTGCCTGACTTGCTTTTACACATCTAATTCCCTTAATATATGCATAATAAAAAGGCAGCAATGCCTCATTTTTAGAGATCTTGGTGGCCGGAGGCTGGGAAGTAGGAGACCTAGATTTCATGGAGAGTGGGATGAATGCTTTTCCCTGGGAAGAGACCTGGAGTCTGATCACTCTCGAAGGACTCATGTTTTTGACATGAAATACTAATTAGATGGAATACATTTACTGATATGAAATTGGTAAAAGTATGAGAAATGCAGGTGCTTAGTACCCCTTCAAATAAAATGGCAGTTTTTCCAAAATTCTTTCTAATCTTGCATGTCCAGATTCAAAAATGGGATTTGTATTCAGCCATGCCAACTACCAACCTGTTCCTAATAACCTTGGACTGAAATGCAAAACGTGCCTATGAAAAAAATCAAGTATAGGATATCTCTGTTTAGATATTTTCTCAACTCAATATCCAGACTTATGGGCTATGTTTGAAAATATCATCCATCACTTTTCCTCAATTCTCCTCTGCTCTGAGAAATGAAGTGAAATGTTTTGAACTCATGAGAAAGATTGTCAGATCTCCCGAAATAACAAACGAAAACAAAACTAATAAACAGAAAAGCCAAAAGCTAGCAGCATCTTACAAGATAATAGAAAGGAAAATACGACAAGCAGCACAAAGGCTAAAAATAGCCACCACAGGGCTCTAGTTCCTTGGTTCAGTGAAATTTAAAGGTCCAGGCTCCTGAATGCAAGCAGTGGAAAATTATTACTGGGGAAGGATGGACGCAGCTTTCTGTAAGATAAAAAAAAACCCTTCCCCTTCCTAAGGAAGGCGATGTTTCTGTATGCTATATGCTTCCAGGATATCTCAGCACTGTAAAAACTGAATTTTAGAAAGATGCTAATTGAATGTTAAAATAGTCTGTTGTTAAAGTTTTGAGGATTTTAAAGTATCATTTTTTCTTAACAGATTGTCTTAATTTATGCATATTATCTCAGGCTTTCACAAAGAATGAAGTACTTGGAAAACTAACTTGATTTTTCTCTACATATTCTTAGTATTTGTCTTCTATTTACATCACATTTCTTGCTAAGCCATACACAAAAATAGTGTGGAAATCTCATTGTTGTTATTAGGTAGGGCACCCTAAGAAGGAAATGTACAACAATATATCATAGATTATTGACTCATGTTTAAAAAAAATTATATCTATAAAATTGTTCAAAATGATTAAATTCTGCCTAGCAGCTACTAGTGAAAATGCAGCCAGCCATGGCTATCTCTAGTGCAATTGCCTTGGCTCAGGTGGAAATGGCATATTAATGTGGCCCATTTACTTTATGCTATAGACTACTCTGAAGGAGGAACAGTGAGGAGACTGAGATAAAAGACTAATGGAACATAATAAAATTTGGATGTTGATATTGAGAATTAATAATGATTTTGTACTTATGTGGCTGTAAGTACACTATTATTAATTACTACTAATAGGCATTTCTTCAATTTAGTAAGTACTTTAGTAATACTGAATAATTTGTGCCTGAAAGAGAAAAGGCAAAATGACATTTCACTTGGTAAACATGCCCTTATCAGTAAAAAACATTTTGAAACCCATAATTTTCCCACCGCTTTTGTCTGTCTATAGCTCGACCTAATAGTAATACTCTTTTTATTGTGTATCTTATCAAAAGACCTGCTGAAGCACAGAAGCAACAGTTTCAGTATCCAAAACTATATATTAAAAGGCAATTGTTTACACATCTGATTTTTAATCAAATCGGAGTATTTATTTTTAGGTGAATGACTTGCACTACTGACTGACTCTTAAATCTTTGATGAAGTCTGGAATCAAAGTGTACTTATTCCAGAGCTTGCTTCAGGGCTGCAGGATACATGGCAAGAACAATAACAATAACAATGGAAATACTTTAAAAAGTATCTTGCACACCCACTTAACAATGAATCTTTTGATTGTTCTTAATATAGAAACACACAGAAATTTAACAACTAAAAATGCAAGATTTAATACAAAAATTTCCTGTAATTCTTTCAATTATCACACTTCCCTTCCCCATTTCTTATCATCCTGAAGCTTTATGCATATAGTAATTAAAAATGATTTTCCCCACTCTGTTGACAAGTCTTCAGTTTTGGTATGACAACTCTTGTTTTATAATGAGGTGAAAGGATATTACTGATAAAGAAAAATGGACTACTCTGCATGCTAACGACTGTCAAATATTATACTCTTCTGAACATACTGTCTTATTGGGAAGAAAATAGTCATATGGGGTTCCAAATGTGTGCTGGCATGTATATTTTTATAATACAAACAACCATGAATTTAAGGTGACTTTCTCCAAAATTAAAAAAAAAAAGACTCCTCCTTGTCTCATGCTGCCTATTTCTTCCACTAACTTTTGTTGTTTATAAGGAGCCGTGAACAAAAATCACAAACATGGAATTATCTTTTTGGCATCTTTGTTGCCCAGTTAGGAAAGGGAGGATAAGATCTGATGAAAGTTATGTCCTGTGTTTTGAAGGCTAAACCTCTTGACTGGAGGTTAAGTGTCCATCTGTGTCATTTACAAAGTACATATGCAAAATCTGGATGGCTTATTTTAAACAGTATTTTCTTGGCTCTAACTGGCATTAATTTTCTGTCGCTTCCTTCTCCATTTGGTACGTAAAATCAGCACAACTGTCATCTCACACCAGCAATTCCTTTAGATGACCTGACTTTATTTCTGCAATATATTCAGACCAGTTCTTTTTTTGCCATCTCTGTGTGGCTTAAAATATTTTAGGTGGTTCCTAAAGTAAAAGGACGAAGGCCAATTTACAGAATCACGGTGCTGCCTGACCTTCTTAGTGGTATCTTCCACTGTGGAATGACTTTCCATTCTCTGGTCTTTGGAAATGCCTGGCTTTAGTTAGATGCTGATTCACTTCCTCCAGCTCTTTAAACACATCCAGCTGTGTGCTGCTGAGGGTCAGTATTATTTAAGCATTGTTTCAGAGACTTCCTGTCCCTGAATTCTGTAAGAAGGGAAAAAGTCCTGTTTTGTTGTTTATTTGTCTTTTTTTTTTTTTTTTCCTTAGAGGTGTCCATTTCTCCCTGAGTAAAAACAAGTCCTTGGGGAAAAAGCTCCTGTAAATGACTGATAAGGAGTAGAAAAGGAAGTACAGACTCAAAGCACCTAGTTAAATCCTTCCAAGTCCAGGGCATCAAAGTATCCAAAGTCTAGATATAAGAACAAGGGGAAATTAAATGTATCCTTTGCATAGTTTTGTAAGAAAAAAGATGTTCTTATAAGTAACATTAGAGATTATCTGATACTGTGAACTTTAATTTATCTACACAGTGACAATGACAGCAATAAAAGAAAACTCCAAGAGCTTTGAGACCTTGTTTCTCTATTTGCTTTCAATAATAATTCAGGCTTCATGTCAAAATAATGATAAGTATTCCCACAAAGATGAACTATTAGCGATGGGCTTTTGTTTCTGAGTTTCTTATCACATCAAAAAGGATAAGTCTTTAATTGTTTTATTAAATATTCATTCTGGTGGCTGTGAAAATATTAGAAACAAAAATATATTACATAAATTGGTTTATATCTCACTCTGTCTCAAGGCAAATTCAGCCATAAACCACATTCCCTCTTGATTAATATCTCGGTAGTGTTTACTACTCTTCAACTGCTTGTACAGTGTTTATTCTGTTCATTATAAAGTTTCCTGTATCACTGTGGTGTTTATTGTTCTTCTGTGTATTTTTGACCTCTAATGTTTTATTTACAGCTCTATTAAATTTTCTCTTTTCTTCATTATGGATACCATCCTGTTTGTATATTGCCCTTTTTTTCAAACCTTTAACATAAAGCTATCCTAATGTTGATTGACAGCATGAAGTCAGGAGTTAAGTAGCCTTGGAAACAGCCTTTGCTCTCTAGCTAGGAACTCGGACAAACTGCTACCAACTCTTCCAAGAAATTCTGCTGTCTCAGAATGGCAGTATGACCCAGCTGTTGGTGGCAAAATTAATCTTTTCTAGTTTCTTTTCTTGGAGTATATGTTCCTTTTTTCCCCAGGTAAAAAGTGTGGTGTCTCTAGAAAGACTAAGTTATGGGCAGATTATGTATAATCCATACAGTGACCTAGACGAGAATATGGTAAGGGGATATGCTATTTGGCAAATGCTCTAATTTCCTCTGCTGAAGAAGCCCCATAAAGGCATTATGAAGATCAAGTTAGCTATTGGACTGAAATACTCCCTACTGATTCTTCTGGAGCTATTCTGTGGCCTGAGGCAGAAAATTCTTCTATGTCTCTGCTGAGTGTCCCAGAAATAGCAAAGTTCTCAAACAAATAACGTATGAATGTATGGCATGTTGAATGTAAACAGGCCATACCAACTGGGTGGAGAAATCTGATAAATCTCTTGAAGATCACCAAAGAGAAGTCCATTTCTTAGAGCCAACCAAAGAGCGTGGGCTACCTCAAAATGCAGACTGAAGCTTTTAGAGACCTATGTTAGTATTTGTCTGTTGAACAGATCACTGATGCAGATAGACAGGAAAAAAGGAGGGACTCCTCAAAGGTAGGAAGAAGAATCATTCATACGCAGAACTGATATGCTAGTATATTAGTGGTAAAGGGAGTTACTATATTTTCTAACTTCAGATGCTACCTAAACAGGCAGCCTAACTCTTTAACCTTTTAGAGACTTCAGGCATGGAAATTACATATCTATCACACTTAAGGTTAAATGGTAGTTCTTCCACATGAATGACAAAATTAAAATAATAGCATCAGAAAAGAAGATGGAAGCAAGCAACATTTTGTGTGCAAGTCAAGAATTACATCCATGTCTTAGGTATCTACCTGAGTTAGGCTATTTCATCTCCTTTCAAACAACCCAGACAGTCAGGTTATTGCTAAAAGTATCCAGGAAAAAGCCCAAACAACGAAATATGAAAGAAGGACTTCAGATTTGTAGGATATTTCATATCTGTTTTCCTTCTGAATCTACCTAAAACTCATTATTACATTTCCTATAAACCTCTAAGTTACTGATACTTTACAGTCACTCCAAGTAAACTATACCTCGTCCTGCAACTCAGGGTTCCTAAAGCTAAGTCAATATTAGCAGTACGGTTGACACTGGATATTGAAGTTAAACTTCTGCCTTGATCATTTCCATTCATTATGCTAGTTTGCTTGAAAGGGTGATTTTGGTGACCTAGGATTCTTTTGGGGGAAGCTACATCAGCAGCTCAACTTCAACAGTGCCCAGGCAGACTGTACCACCACTGGCTCTCCCTGGTGTACACAATGGTTCTTCTTTTCAGAGAGCTTCAAACCATTTGTGCACCAAAGATACTTGGTCCAGTAAACAGACCAAATGTGATCTGATGTGATTTCCTTGAAACAAATATAATGGAGATGGGAAGGACCTCAGCACCAACAGTATCAATCTAGTGATTAACTGGTATTGCACCAAATTGCTTACTAATGTAGAAACAGCCTGCTCCAGGAATTGCCAGGAAGCCAAGCAAACTCCACTGAAGCTCTTCCTTGCGTTAAGTGGTACTACGTTGAAGCCAAGATATTTCACATGAAACAAACCAGCTTTTGCTCATCAGCTGTATTCCCAAATGAGTCAAATCAATAGAACTTCATTTTGGATTGCATCCCTATCCCTTTAAGTTCAGGACCCTGTTTTTTAATGTCTTATGATTTTAAATATCACCATTTAAATACATTTTAGGTAGCACTATTTTATACTGTTTTCACCTACTTATCTATCTGCTGTAAATACACGTTTAGGTGATAACTAGTAAAGATTCAAACATACGTTTATCCAGATTGGATTTCAACTTCTCTCTCAGTTGCTAACACCTTTTTACTAGTGACCTCTTCCAGCAGATGTCATTATGTTGTAAGCAGCAAACAGAAAGCAGGCAAAGCCTGTATTGCAAAACAGGAGCACCAGAAAATATTTAGTGCTCTTACTAATTGAATGTGTGACTATGGAGTGAGTTACATAGTAAACAAAAACATTGTGTAAGCTCTTATTTTTCACACCCTTTCTCCAAATATATTCAAACCACATTTTCAAACCTTGCAAGCACAAAATGAGGAATCATAAGTGCAAAAATACCTCTCCATTAAAAGTGTGTGTGTGTTAAGGTCCCATTAGATATCTCTCATTGTTTCCTTACATTACCCACATGGGATTATCTTCAATATTACTAAAATTTGACACTGCTGACATGCTTATGCTTTTAATAAACAAAAACCTGTAAAAGATTTTTCAAACAGAAAGGCAATATATTCTGAATTTCAGTATTATGGGAATTCCTCAGATTCACACAGAATAACAAGCTTAACAAATTCTGCTATTTCTGAAATATGCTAGGATACTTACCAAGTGCAAGCAATGTATGACATCAGGTGCTGAAGCACCTGAAAAATAATGGTCTGATTTCTCATGTGTACAATGTGTGAGGTGGTTCTAAGTCCCGACATTTTCTGATTCAAGAGTGGAAATTATTCTGGAACGTGTAAATTTTCCTGCCCCTCTGTTAGTAGGGCTCAGAGATGACTATATGCTTTCACTTCAGGATCTATAATACCAATCTACCCCCGAGCATCCAGAATTGCCAAAAAATCCCCGAATATTAAAGTATCCCAAATCAGGGCTAAGGCACTTTGAACACATTAGTATCTCAAATGCAGTGGTGCACCTATGGTGTGAGCAGATCAGCTGTCTTGCACAGTGGAGGCAGGAATATCTAGGAGAGGAGCAATAGTAATGTGAGGGAACAGGAAACATCAGAGTCATCCTAGATTAAGCTATTGTTGCTTATGAATATACATCCAGACATCATCTAACCATTACTTGCAGTTTTCATATTGTAGTAGTGCTATTGGATATGAGTCAGAGATTAGTAACTTCATTCTCAAAGTGTAGGAAAAGAGAACCTGGAGGAAACTGTGGTCCAAGTGAAACTTGCTGTGACAAATAGTGATTTTGCAGAATTCCACAGGCTTTCCCCAAAGTAATTCTCAGCTTTCCAAACCTCAGAATAAAGAGGTTGTTAGAGTTGCTTAAATAATTACAAAGAATTTCTCCATGCCACAGACACATACAACGCTCTTCACATATCACAGCATAACCTTTGGAAGTACCAACACCATTTTCTGCAGTACTCTTGACATATTATTGTAAAGATCAGAAAATTCATTTAATCGTCAAAAGGTGGGTTCTGTGATTTTAAGTATACATGGTCTTCTTTGATCCCCTTCTCAAGTGAAACACAGAATACACCATTAATTATGTGCCCGTGTCTAATGATGGCCTTTTTGTTTCCTTATGCTGTAGTTTGGAGACTTGTTGGCTTTTAATGCCAGCAGCATATATGTATGTCAGCACCTTTTTTATACTCTTATTGTAAAATTTCAAATAGCCTTAAAAAAACTATATCTGCACACTTAATTGCAGTGATGTTCAATCCTAGAAGAGCCCCTGGGAATCACCTGAACATCAAACACTAATGCATAGTAGGTATTGAGCTGAGAGAGAGATAAGTAACACAACAGAAGGAAGAATGTGGACTCTGCCCCTGACTTTCACCATCTGTGACGTGATACCTGCATCTCAGCACTTCTTGTCCCTTCCCATGTGAAGACAAACATGTTAGCTTAAACCACACTTTGTGATTCAGCAATGTTTTAAAGTAACCTGCTTGGCATCTGCTGAAACAGCCTAGCAGTGCTCATGTAAGCAGACAGCATGGCTCAGATTGACTGTGATACCCAACAGCTGAGAAAGAGTGAATTCCTGAAAATTCCTTCCTTATAAACAAACTAGATTTAGATAGAGAGACTAAAGATGGAAATGCAAGCCATACACAAATGAGGAGGCACTGGGACGGAATGAACATCTACTAACACACCTGGTGAGACCACGGCAGTATCACATTGGTCGGCACACTCTTCAGACTGAAGAACTTTTTGGCTAACAAAGGCACAGTTGCACAATCTCCAGTCACTATTTGCAATATTTTAAAAAGTTTTTGTAAGAAACAAGAGAATGATGATCATATTATTCCACACTCCTTTCACTAAAGAATTCTTATCCAGTGTACTCAGTAAGTAGAGAATACAAAAAGGCTTTCATAAGCAGGTGACTCTTCTGTTGTCAAGGTAAGAATGTGGAAGTGTTAGTTCTCTTTCTCTACAAGAAGGGAAGGTTGGAAGCAATTACCAGTATAAGGACTCAACTGAACTCAAGTTATAGCCAAATACCTAACAGCTTTCAGAGCAGAAAATGTTATCAGATAAAGATGACCATAATTCACCAGAGTTTTGAAAACCTTTTATGAAAAATAAATTGTTTATATGCAATGAAGATCTTCAGATACATGAACAGAGCTGTAAAATTTTGTTCCAGAAGGTCATCAACACAATGAATTCAATTAATCCTCTCAAACTATTCCTATATTGTTAGAAAGCTATTCTCGACAATGAGGAAAGTGTGATACTATGAGTCAATATTAGCTTTATGGTGAGTTTTCTTCATTGTTTCTATATAATATTTTTTAAATTCTACTTTTTTTTCCTGCAGCCTTGAAATGACTTCTTTCAAGTCCTTTCTGGCACTTCCAGTTTAAGCTAAGATATGCATTTTAAAGTATTAAAATCAACAGAAAATGTCACTAAAATGCATCTGTCCAGTGTTGTCCCTGCTTTTGCAGTTTGCTTCCAAGGTATGGTTTTAGATTTGCTTCATCATTATCAAAAGAAAATAACTAACAGAATATGCATTAACTCACGTAGCCTTAGGTGACTGCATTTATTGTACTGGTCCAGCACCCTTACTGGAGTGTTTTCAGCTTTGAGCTCACCAGGTTGCTTGCTGCTGGTGTGCGTATTTCACTCACCCCTTGAACATTCTTCCCCCACTAAGAGAAATCAGGCACTGCACTTCATAGGGAGCACTCAGGACCACATAATTGCAATTTCACAGCGTAGACTTAAAGTCTTGTTTGAAATGAAGGCAGTGCACACTCCCAGAGAGTTATAACACAATGTCTCTCAAGAAATCCTCCGCTCTTTTAATTTTTCGCTGGCATGCATTAGTAAATAAGTCAGAATGCTTGTGCCTTTTCTTCACTGAGATGCATACAAAATGCATACTCTGCCTGCCAATATTGTAAAGTGATTTTCATTGTGTGTTTTATGGAACTGTTAGATATGTTGGATGAAATCATGGTCTCCTTTGAAGTTAAGGAGAGCATTACTGTTGACTTAATGAGACCAAGATTTCTTTTATGTTCAAAGTTAGGCAATGTTTTTCACTCTCTTTTTTATTAAAACATACCTCAGAAAGTCAAAAAGTAAATCAGTACTTTCAGTGTTCTATCCACAACATCTAAAAGCCTAAAAATGTCAGTAATTCAAAAGTTTCCATAAATGGCTTTGAATGCCAGACAGAAAGTTAGAGTTTGTGTGAAGTCAGAAATATACTAAACAGAATGCTTCTTGTTGGCACCAAGTCTGAGTTGGATTAAAAAAACCTTGTAAAAAAATTCTACAGAATTTATTTAAAATTGCATTCTATCTTTTAATAAACTGATTGGCCCCATGAGATAAAAAATGAAACAGGATTTATGATAAACATTATGCCAAGGCTTAAAAAAATAAATAGTTAACGAGGCTTTAAGTTTAAATTCTAAGTCAATTTAATGGCTGCATCTCTGTATGGCATTTCCATAGGGTATATGAGAACATATAGGTGAGCTAGAAGATATATCCCATACTGAGCTATAGCTGTTGAGAAATAGAATTTATAAATATCTCACATAGAAAGGTGGTATTTTTGAAGAAAATACATCACATTTTGGGATATTTTAGTGGGTCTTGGTGCTGTGAACATACTCAGACACATTCAGAGGTCATTCTTCAACAGCTGTTTCTTGAAAGGAAGCTGAAAGGCACTTCTTTAAGTGGAAGTTTATCTACTTTTAAGAGATAGGAGTATGTGGGCACCCTGAGTTCAGACCCAAATCCTAAAGAAATATTGATCAACCATTTTTTGATGGAAAACCAGGATGAAGCAGGTTAATGTCCTTTACATTTCTTATTTGTTTTAGTATCTGAAAGATAAGGTCATGGCTGATGTTAAAATAATTACACAAGGCTGGAAGATGGTAGAACAAATATTTGACACTTCAATACAATGCTTTTCCTCATTATTAAATGGGTATTAAAAAAGGATGTAGAAATCTAGCAGTCTGATGCGTGGTAAGAAAAACCTACAATAGCTAATCTAAAAGCCCTGAGTGCTTAAAATGCCTACTGACATCTAGCAAACACATCACCACAGTAAAATGGACAACTTTCAGGATGCCTTGGCCAACTATTTCTGCAGAAGCAGACTTTCCTGAGCGGATGGCAGCTTATGACCAGCCAATAACCAGCCATTACTAGGATGGAGAATTTGTGCTTGAGTGCTTTTGGAGGTTTTTCTGTCAGATGTTCCATGTTCAAAGGATCAACCAGTATTCTCAGTTCAGATTAATTTGAGATAAAGCATAATAAACAAGGGATGTCTCTAAGAAAGAGGAGAAATGTGAGTCTAAGTCCCTTGTCTCCATCTTGTATTGCCTCAGAGCACAAAAGACAGAAAAATATTTAGGTTTTTGCATTACCCAAAAATCAAAATGCTCAAAAGATTGAGATTGCATTACATTATAAAAGTACCAAAAAAAAAAGGCATTTAAAATGTTAATTGAACATGTACTAAATGCAGATACTCCACCTCTGCTTTTACTTTATGTCACGTTTTTCCCCTCATTGGTAATCTGCTTTGTCTATTTACACTGAGAATTACACAGAACAGAAATGCAGAAATGCTCACCTATATATGTATTATGTATAATCAAGACACACAGCACATATGGAAAGATAATTAAACAAAATCCTACATGTATCTTAGATTGATAGATTATGACTTCAAATTTCAGCTATGGATAGGCAAAAAAAGGGTGTTGGATTTCTTCAGCTTTCCTTTCACGTTGGTTTTGTCACCCAGGAGTAATACCTACACACCATGTTGTCTGCTACAGGCCTGTATAGGGTTTCCAATCTACAGCCACTCCACTACTGAGTTAAAGTGTTCTACTTCATTTCCTGCTGGACTTTGCAAACCAATACATGTTTCCTCCTTTTTTTTTCTTTTCCTCCTCCTTCCCTGAAACCAAGTCTTTCCAGTTTAATTTTTTTGAGTCATCTCATGAATTTTGTTTCCGTATTTAAAATAAGAATTGAACATTTCTGACAGTTTGTTTTCTTAAACAAGCATCTGTGAGAACCCTGGAGCCATGTACTGTATTATAGGTAACCAGAATAATAACATAATGACTTCCAAACAGCATTCAAGATGCTTTACTTATTCTAATAAGAAAGAACAAAAGACTTTTAAAAGCAGGATGTGTCTGACATTATCAAGGTCCCTTACATGGAGTTACAGAGAATGGGAATAGGTACAATCAATTTATCATGAAAGAATCTTGCTCTGCAGTACACAGAGTATGGAGAATTTGTTCAGTATGCAGCAGTATAATGAAGCAGTGAGAGACAGAGATTATGCTTTCAGTTTTATTCATATTATGCATAAGAATTCAGAATTCGTTCTTTGGAGGATAAGCATCCTAAATCACCTGTAAAACATTTGCCTTATCTTTCAACATTAAAGCAGTGGTAGAAGTACTGCTGAGTTCTAAGAAAAAATTAACAAGCTTAGGAAATCAGTTTAACGTGCTGCAAGTCTTCCAGTGAAATGTTAACTTTTTATACACAGAAGTGCTTGTGAGCACTTAGGCCTAGAAAACTAAACCCACCTCCCCCTCCTTACACCAAATTTTTTTTTTTTATTTTTTGAACTGAGTAGAAAATATGTAGAAGAAAATGCAACTATATATACTTCTGACAGCTCAAATGATACATAAATATAAGGGCTGACAAGGGTTGGTTTGTCATTGTAGTTCACTTCGATCAACTCTACATGGTTCTGTAGGACAATGAAATTCAATGCACTTATAATTTCCAAAAAAGTGAGCTCAGATTCTTTTAAAAGCATTTCTATGTGAAAACGGATCATTTACATGCCAAAAGCACTTTTAATGTGACATATTTAGCACATGTATTATTGAGTACGAAAGCTGCTTGAACTTAGTGAATTTTAAAGTCTATAAAATGGCACCCTGCTGAGCAGAAAGGTAGCTGTTCAGTGAATTTCCCAGTTATGTGATTATTTTGAATAATAGACTTGTACATAACTTTCTACGAAATTAAAGGTATGACATTTGCTTTAGTTCAGTCCTGTAAATTGCACTTTAGAACATAAAGAATGGGCTGATGTATGAATTTGTTGTTCCTCCAAGCAATTTTTGCTGATTTTTTAAAGAACAGTTTTATGTTTCATCTATTGAGTAACACATCAAACAGTTATCTTAGTAGATTTAATGAGCATTCATGTATAACTTAACACATATGAGGAACAGTCAGGAACCTCAAAAATAAAAGTATTGTGTATTATCTTAGTTGAGAGGGATTCACCCAGACCCTGATGCAAGATGATGACTAGTCTGATGAAAAGTCCTAACACTTATGAAGCTTAATTAAGAGAAGCATCTGGAAGTATAAAAACACGATAAATTAATTTATTTTGGGTCAGGTTCTCTTAACTTGTTTAAAAACACTGTACACTTCACTGTAGTAGAATTATGCATTACCCACTCCCAGACAAAGATGAACCAGCAGGAGAATAAGCCGTGTCCTGGAGTTTTTAAATTTTACTTTTTTTTCCTTCAGGAACAAGATAAAGCACTTGAAAATATAAAATCTCTCACAGAAAGCCTCCCTGTATGATACATATATAACCTTTTTTTTTTTTTTTTCTGATTAGGCTTTGCACAAAGGGCAAAGGTTGCAATTTTTGCACATGAACTATATACAGTTGAAAACACCCTCCATAATGGTGGTGCTCTATCTGCTCTCATTGCTATCAAGTTGTCCACTGATAAGAATTCACCTGGCATTAACATGCTACATTACTTTTGTCAGCAGAGTCCAAAAAGGTTCATCATGACTACCAGCACATGGCCTTAGTTAAAGCTAAGAGTGCACAGACCATTTGCAGTTAAGCGTGGGCTTAAGCACTTTGTGGAATTTGGGTCTATGAAATGGGATTCAATAAGTCTGTCATGAAAAAGAATATTCAAACAGTCATGCCCCCCTACCTTTTTTTTTTATTTATTTATTAAACAGGATGCTTTCAGAAAAGATATTCAGAGGTAAAAGATCAAAGGGACAACATTTGATACTACATATGATGCATGATCCTTAGCTTGATCACTTCCTGCTCTTCCATGTTTTCATTCCCATATTGATGGGTCTGAGGAATTATATTTTCAGTTTCAAATCTGATGTAAGATGACAGTGCAGTGACCAACACAACAGAGGGCTAGAAATGAAGATTCAGGGGCCAAATCTACCCAACAGTTTATCACAAATCTACCAAACAGTTTACAACAAAATTGTAATTGCCTACTAGGTATGGAAACTACCTGAAAATTTCAGGGCTCCTAAAGATAACTGTTGGTTAACATGCAGCAGGAAAGGGCAAAGGGCTGAAATGGTGGATGGGATAAGTCACTTCCTGAGTTAGTATCCACAGACATGTAGGTGCTTTACCAAACATATGTATATTTTCCTTTAATTCATAGCCCAGAACAGTACATTAGAAATTAAATGAAAGACATACATGAATCCAAAATTTACTTATTTTCAAATGTGTTATAAAAAAAAAATTATTATGTAGGAAATATGGTAACCCAGCAAAAACAATAGTTTAAAACTTTTCCCTCTTAACTTCTGCAATTTAATGTTTTGAAGGCTTGCTCAGAGCACTCCCTATTCATCATATCCTGTAGTAATCCAACAGTTACTAATCTAGACAAACGTATGTTAGTGGGGGGAAAAAAGGTTGCTTTTAGCAGACACGCGGCAAGGTTTTAATTTGTAGCTGATAATTTGCTACTGGAAGCTTACCCTGATTAGTCTTCTTATGGCACTAACAGTTTTTGAGGTAGTGTGAATTACCTACTGTGTATGTTTTTACCACCCATTCAGGGATGAAAATGAGTTACAACCTAGTCCTCAATTAAAGCTTGAAATAAGAAAACCTAAAACTTCTTTTATGTCCTCACTTCTAAAGAATAGAATTAGTTGCTTCTGATATTATTGGAATTGTAATTCACACTCCTGGAAATCCAGCAATGGATCTTTCAACCCTTTTCAATGAAGCACATTTCAGCTGTTACCCAATTATGCTGCCTTTGCTCCAAGTCAAATCATCATCCAACAGCTGAGAATTGAAACAGACTCCATTTGTGAAAATGAATGGTGTATTTATCTGGTAATGCAGAATGTTTTTAAGTGTTACTCTAGCTGTCGTGTAGAAATTAGGATGTTATTGCTTGTACTATTAATTCTCATTTCTGGGAAACTGATTTGTTGGTTGGTTTCATCAGAACGATATAGTAGGCTTTTCTATCAGCATTACATGCAAACCATACCATAGCATTGCAATGAGCAATGTATTGCCCATAATCTAAGCATCTGGCTTAAAATAAAGAACTCATCAGGGGAATCATTATTTCTCAAAGGGGAATCCATATTACCCTTTTTGTACACTGGTGCTTAATAGTCCACTAATCTTAACTGATCACCCTCCCGCAGAATGATGGAAACTATATGGAACTAATAAATACAAATAACAGAAAATAATATTGCCCTTACCTATCTTTCCCTGTTCTCTCATAACAATGTGCAGATATTGTTAAGCTATTGTTTGGGGCAAGTTGTAATAACTAGCAAGATACAAAGCATCCTACCCTACTATCCAGCATCCTAATACGGCATTTTTCCTAGCTAGCCACGGTAGCATGGAATCTTATTTTAGATTTCATTAGTAATATTTTTAAGGAAGGGAAAAGCGAGATAAATTCTACTGGTAAATATTGTAATTATTTTATTCTGTCACTATTCACAGGTTCCCACAGATGATGTGAGACAATGTAACAATAAACAATAACACAACTAGTAGGTGTTGAGGCTAACAGCTAGGATACAGGACATTCTTCATTAAAACGGAAAAAAAAAGTGACTACCAGGGGGTAGAAGAGTCATGGGATACATTCCAGCATACCAAAAATACAACATATTTATTTAGGTGGCTACCCTGTAAAATGAAGTGCAGTCGTTGCTTCTTAGCTCATGTCAGCCACTCCAGTGAGATTAAAGATAGCTGAAGAAGCCTTTCTGTACTGAAATAAATTCTCCTCCCACTTCTGTGAATATACTCCTAGGAGTGGGTGAAGAGAAACAACGCGCAAGCAAAGCAAAGCTACCTCACTGATGAGTGGCAATTGTGAATTTACAAGCTTTGTGTTAAGGTGGCTTCTCCCCCTGCAATAACTTTAAAGAACCATGCACAGATTACACAGAAATGTACTCAGTTTAATCCTTGTTATATTAAATAAATCCTTCCCAAGCAGAAAAACTACCCGATATAGATTTCTCTCTCTCCTCTACATACATTATCATTTCTGCTAATTCTTCTCTGGTTTTCTGGTAAATGGACTTATTTAGAGATCCTTTGTCTTTTACCCCTTGTTACCCTTTCATAGCAGGTTTTGTCATGCAATCACTCTAAAGTTCTTTTTTTTTATTGTAAAAGTGACATTTAGAATAATGAACTTAATCTAATTCCATTTTTATCATACAAAGGGCCAGATTCTCAACTGCTATAAATTTGTATATCCCCTCTGAGGTCAGTACATCTGATTTGTGCAACTTCACTTTGACTTTAAGAAAGCCCACCAGGTGGAAAGAGCTCTTCCAAAATGTGTAAATTATATGAGGATTTTGTCCTAGATTCATTGGACCTCTGTTTGGGTATCTAATTTAGGTGCTTATGTTCTGTGTTTCTTCCACCAGCTAGCCATCACTCTGTAGAGACTAACTCTCTTATCTGAAAGCAATGATCCCTCCAGCACGGATGGAGCTTCCATGAACCTCCAACAGTAGGAAACAAATGTATCTTTTCTGTGTGTTTTTCACAGCTGAGGTCACAGCGTTGTAGCTACCAAGCTTCTCCAAGAGGGTATGCTATAAAACAAGGGGTGTAAAAATGAGACTTGTTTTGAACTATTCATTGTGTATAATCAGTGCAACATAGTCTTCTATACCAGCCCTAAGGAAGATGCTGGTTTCTGCTACCCACTTCCTCATCTGTAACAATTTTAAAATTTAAATTAATATCTGGTTACTGATTATTTGCAGTATATTAATTTTGACTCTCACAGTGTATTCTTTAATGTAACTGATCATCCAAGTCCCATTATTTTATTTTATTTTATTTTATTTTATTTTATTTTATTTTATTTTATTTTATTTTATTTTATTTTATTTTATTTTATTTTATTTTATTTTATTTTATTTTATTTTATTTTTTTCCTTGCAGCTCCTTTAATGACTCAAATTTTTTGGACATAAAACTAAAAGGGTCCAAAAAGTGAACACCCAATAACAGGTAAAGTTGTTCATATCTGCATTTTCCCCATGCAAATGCAGTTATTCATGGCATTCTCTACCATTCTATATTTCCTGTTATATTGTAGTCACAAAGTAGTCCCTGAATATATATTAAGTGGTCTCCTCTACTGTGTATTGACACTTGACTAACATTTATGCCATGTTTGTTTTACACTGCCTACAAGTGATGATAATCAAGTTTTTTTTTAAGCAATAAAGTGTTTTGCAATGTTTTCCATTTCCCCAAAACTGCAAATAAGATGCCTTATTACAAGTGAATTTTACAGTTTCATAAGTTTCAGACTTACATCTTCAGACATATTCAATATTCAGCCAGTTTGTATAAAAATATAAAAATGATAATGCATATACATTCCAACAGCAACAAATTATACAAGTAGACCTTTGCTTTTTTCTATCACGGTATAGGTAGATTTATTTCTACACACCTGGAAATAAAAAGTGATGAAGAATATACTACATCTGAAAGGAAAGAATGTACTTCTTGTATTAAAAAAGACATTCCTGGGCTTGATTAAAAGTATAGATCTACTTGAGAAGAAACCACTACAAGAATAAAGAAAATTGTATATTTCTTTCAGAAAGTCCTATTAATAGAAAAACAGAATTCCTCAGTTCATCATGCCCAATCGCCAAGCCCATACACCTGATCCGCATCCCTTACACTATGCACTCAAGAAATTGTCAGGCTAAGTCTATAATTTTTTCTAAGTACTGCACATTGGGTCCTGCCACACATAAACTTGGTAAGTACAATAATAAGCAACTATCTTGTGCAACACAAAATCCAGTTTGTACAGTGCTTTGAAACATTGACACATTTCAAAGTAATTTACCAGAGATATACAATAATTGAATAATACAGTCTGCAGCTCCAAGCTAATGACGGTAAGCAAAGGGAAAACAAGTGAGTCTTCTCTACTATCAAGGTAGGGAATCTTTCTGTTCCTTAATCTTTTCCTCTCCTGGGGCTGTCAATTGTGCAAAATGGCTTGAAATTATGGATTTTTTTTCTCATGGACTACAATTTGCTCAGGGACTATTCAAGTAAACAAAGTCATTCAATTTATGATCTGGTTGCCTCTTTCCCTAGTATATTTACAATGCATTTTCTGTAATTGTTACAATATTGATCAAGGAGTGTTTTGTAAATATTCTATAGAGTGGTGGTGTGGTCTATATATGGAAAAAGTGAGGTGATGGCAGTCCACATTTATTTTTCCCACAAAAAGATCCGCACAACAATTTTACTTTGATCATACCATACTTTTGGTCCATTTTGCATACAAAACCCAAACCCAACACCAAACCAAACGAAGCCTAAACATGGCAAACACTGCAAGCTAAATAAAACTGGAATTGTGGCTTTATTGAAGACTATGAGAGATTTACTATTTGCATCAGCATGCAAGCATTGTACTTTGAAAGTTGTACCATATATAGTTCCCAAACAGCGTAAAAGAAATTTCTTTTGAAACAGAAGCTAAACCAAAGTAGACTGCTTTAAAGGACATATTCTGTTCTGTATATTGACACAGAGAAAAGAGCAAAAAGGGATGAAAATCAGGATGCAGCAAACATGGCGTTTCTTTTATGCCTTTAGTACTCTGTAGGTTACCAGTGATGGATATGATTTCCTCTGTGCATTTTCCTTATTATTCCCCACCAAAACCTCTTTACTGAAGGTATTTGAGCTAAAACCACCGTTGACCTCTTTGTGTCTCTTCTAGTCCCTCACCAATAAGCCTCAAAGAGAACTTGTGAATTATAGTATGGCTTCCTTGATAGACGTGTTAGCATTTGGAAGAGATCCCCAAAGCAGCATGATGGGGTGAACACCCTGTCATCTATTCTTATAGTTCCATCTCTTCCTGTAGGTTTGGGGGCTTCGTGTTATGTTTCATTACTGCCCTAGGTGACATAACAGGGAAGCAGAGCTATATTAAACAGACCCGTATTAGACATGCTCAGGAGCCTGTACTCTCTGCTGTGGCTCTGCAGCCTCTCCCTCTGCAGCAGACCCACCACTTTGCATTCCACATTCAGCCCCATGCCCTCTTGAAACCTGAGGCTTTCTCTCACTCCATTGATGTCTTGGAAGTTGCCCAGAAGGCAACTTTTTAACTTTCTAACATGCCAAGGCATGAGACCCCAGTTCACATGATTAGTGGCAAATACAACCTGCAACCACATGAGGATGGACATAAGGGATGTACCTGATGCATTCATGCAAATGTAGAAGGGCTGCTGTATATGATTATGTGGGGGACAGTGGCTCCTAATGCTGCCTTAGGCCGGGTGGCTAAGAAACACAGTCCCGGGGCACAACACTGGCCTTTTGCTCCCTCCTGTCCAGCACCAGGTACATGAAGCAGACTGGAGTCCTGTGCAATGTGAGATGAAGACGTGTGAAGGATAGAGCTTAAAATTTGGCATATCCAGTAACAATCTAGTAGAGCGTATAACACACCAGTATGTTGGCAGGTTATTGCAATATACAAATTCCTACATATAGAATAATGGGGTGCAGACTGGGAAGTGAGGGACAAGGATTTTGTACATTGATTGACCTCATTAACTACAAAGTACCTACAGCACAACAGTTGTGTAACACTCACCATTCTCCCCCTGCTTTACAACTGCAATGCAAAGAATGAGAACTCACATAATAATCAGAAAAAGTATTTTATATTTCTTAACATTTCAGTGCCTACGCCTTGACCAGGTCTGTCAACATGGAAGGTTGCACATTCAGCCACAAAACTGAGAGGGGGGAAATGGACAAGCTCAGAGTAACGGCACCTACTCTAGCTCTGCCCTGTCACTGACTTCAACTTCAATCAGGGCAAACCACGCTTTAAAGAAGGAGCAACAAGGGTGAAGCAAAAGCAGTTCAGCTCCTCTGTTGCTACAGGTCAAGTATGAGCAAAACTCTTTTGAGGAAAGACTGCCAATTTAGGTGAATTATATGTAGTGGCTTTGTGATGTAGATTATTGTCCATAAGGGACTGGGTTGAAAACACTGAACTCATTGTGTATGCACATATAGATTATGTGATAAAGTTAACTATAAATTAAGAGATCTATACTGTCATAAAAACTGTCTCAATAAGACCATTAAAAGAGTATAGTAGCTGCATTTTAGATTACTGGACTCCAGGTCTGAGTTTGTAGTTATTTCTTATACTGAAACACTGAATTCCATTTTTGACTCTTACAGTGTTTTATAGATAGAGTCAGAAGCTAAGAAATAGTGCTCTACTTTAAAATGAAGCAAAGGTTTCAATAAACCAGCTGAGTCTCTTTAGCCAAGATTAATCATCAATTCTCAACCAATTCTTTTTTTGTAAAATGTCAGAAAAAAATTCAAAATATGGGAGAAGGAATCTGGCTGGTTGGTTCGTTCTGATGAGAGGAAGTGAATTTGAACATCATTAAATATTTCTAGGTTCTCTTTTGTGCAAAAATTAAAATTTTATTAATTTCTTTTTGGTATAGCAAGATTTCGTATCTCAATTTCTGACTCTTTTTTCCATTTAGATATTATGTGATAGTTTATTATCATAAAAGTAAGATAATGGTGAAAAATGCAGAGTCAATACTGAAAATAATGCCTTCAAAATTTATGGACTTATGTTCAAATAAAACCAACAAAAAATTTTACTCTGAAAAAGTTACAATGAAATGAGACTCCAGTAACTGTGTCCTATGGCCCTGATTGGTCTTGAGCTCAACCAACCTTCAACAAGTTCAGGAATATTTTAAAAAGTGGGGGGTTTTTTAAATACTCTACAGTATGCATCTTATGTCCAGTCCAAATAGGAGGACAATAGAATAAGAGCTAAAGTGAGCAATTATATAGAAAACTTAGATATTTACACAAGCTTGCAAAGGCATTCTGAAATTTATGTTGCACTTCCTTTTTGTCTCCTGTGACAGGCTATGTGTTGAAATGCTCCTTGGGACTTCCCAGTACTTGCCCTTACTTATTCAGGGGACAGATGAGAAGGGTCCCCTGCATCAACTCTACTTAATGGAAAGTTTCGTTGTCAGATGAAAATTCAGAAAGCCAGAGAAATGGTAAAAAGGCCAGTGATCTTTTTATACCCCACACATCATCCAAGCTAAGATAAGCAACAACCTGCTATGTAATTTCATGTTTATTTTAAATGGTTCTTGTAGAAACAAACAGCAACTTAAAGAATCAAAGCATCTAAATCACTAAACACATTCTCCCTTAAAACATAAAAAGAACCAGGTAGATATATCACCAAGTATAAATCCAGGAGTTCCTTTAGTCTGCCTGATCCGGTTTATGAGCAACAAACTTTTCTGCCTATTTTGAAATCTGCAGTTTCTTTTTAGTATTTATGCCTTTATAGCTCTCAGATTTATACTGCACTATAGAGGCATCATACTTGCAACCTAAACCACAGAAGATACAAACTGTATTAGCAGAATGTGGCAATGTTTGCTATAGATAAGATTCTCCCCTTGTCTATGGATCCACCCGTATCTTGCCAAAAAATCTGTCAAGTCTGTCAAGTGTGGGCCAAGTGTGGGCAAACTGTCTGTGCTTCCCAGACTGATTTGAAAAGATCTTTCTGCAGAATCCTACATTCCCATATTAACATTTGTGTCACCCTTTCTCTGGGGCATTCCAAAGAATAATTTATGGAATGTCTTTATTTTTGTATTTGTGAGTAGTGATAAAAATCCAAATAATCTATTCATCATCTGAACCAATGAAACTAACTTTCCTATCCATTTCTTTAGTATTGACTCTGCTAACAAAGAAAGTGCAGACCCCCAGCTGCAGTGGGACCATTATCTGAGCCTCTCTCCCTGATGGATTTTCCTGATTCTTCTAAGGTGCGAATGATTAAGGCAGCCTTCTTTTTCACTTGGGTCCTCAAATACAGTTTTTACTTTCTTTGGTGTCCTATCTGGTATCTACTGGCTATGAAATTCAGTGGAAATCACCAACTTGTTTCATAAGTGATTAGCAGAGGACACAGAAAATGGAACACTGGGGACAAGTACAGCTGTTTTTTCAAAAGGAAACCTGGCTTGATAATTTTTCACATTTGTAACAAACATGAAGAACAAATACTACACCACTGACTTATATATAGTAATCTAAATAAGCTTTGTCCAGTAAACTTGGTTTAGGACAGGGCAAGCTATGTAGTTAAGCAGACTAAGAACTGGCCAGCTGATAGGTCCCATATGTGGTTTCAGTGAGGAATTTCCATCAAATAAGGGTGTCAAAGTGTGAAAGTAGCATTGAGCTTGACTCTATTTAAAATTTACATTCACTGTATTGCACAGTATAAACAATCAAGGTTGATAAAATTAGGCAGGTAACACAGAGGTCAGAAAAGCCATGGTTGGCAGTCAAGATGGCATAGTGCACTGGGTGCCCTCCATGCAAAATATCAACACAACTAAATGCAAAGCTGCACACTGAAGGATGAGAAATAACTATTCAGAATAGGCTGACTGCATGCTGGAAAACACTGGCTGAACAGGACTGGAGGTTCTAACAGAAACGTATCTTAACATGAGCTCCCCAGGTATGTCAAGGAATTTCCAAGGTGAGTGGCTGATCAGTTCCTTAGTGGTCTCAGGAACATGACTTCAACAAGCCATATCACCACATGTGATGGTGGAGCAAGTGTTGTACCCAGAACGGCTTTAGAGTCTCAGCTGAACTCAGCCATCCTACACTAAAGCTGCCAAAGGAAATGGCACCAGGACTGAATTCCTGTGCATAATTTTACATGAGAGAATGAGCAAAGGGACTTGGTGACAGAATAAATTAGTACAGGATCCATTCATTGTTTAAGAAATATTGCAATACAAATCCTTTCTCGGGTCACACTGAAATTGAATTTTGATGTCTCTTCTTATTTTTCCGTATGAAAGGGCCAGGAAATGGACTGCAATAGTATCACAGGTCACAAAGTACATACTTTTCAGGGACCCATCTTCTTGCAATGCCTATTTATAACCAATCCTACATTTTTCATAAACAGCATATTTAGATGTAGCATTTTTTATTTTAAACACTGAAGAAAACTCTGAACAACTGAACCTGAGGGAAATATGGCATGTTAATGGCAAGCATATTTTTTATCACATCATCAAACAAAAAAAATTCAAAAAGAAAGAAATAGTGGCCTTTTCAAATGTGTTTTTTTCCTCAGCTAATATGACAGCTATAACATGACACTGTACCAATGTGCAAGCTAAGCATATTCTTAGGAAACCAGGGTCAGCTCCTAGACCCAGGCAGCATGCTGCCCCACAGGACCTTCCATCCATGCCTGGGAACTTTTAGTCATAAGCATCTGGCATCAGGTTGCATGACTAAAGGCATTTTAACAGCTCACATAAATAGACAATGGTAAGATCAACTCCAGCATATGGGAACTCCTCAAAAACCATTTTGTTATCTTTGAAGTATTTTAAGATTCTGGGGAGAATTAGGAACACAGTAGTCACTATTGAGTGCTGTCCACCATGGTGCTGAGTGGACAGCTCAGGAGTGGGAGGATTGGATGAAAAATAAGTAAAAAGAATGCATTAAATGGGAAAACAGAAAGGTAAGTTTATCTGTTGTCCAAGGAAGCAAGCAGGTGGCAATATCTGACAACTGCTTCTAGTTGGGTTTAACATCTAAAAAGTTTTTCCAGCAAATGAAAAGTTTTTCATTGGATGGTGATGGAAAACAGTGTACCATGTTCCCTACTAAACAGTGCTTGACAAATGCAGGACTATGCCCACAAGAATAAAAAACAAAGAAGTGAGAAAGTTGGTAAATGCTTAACTTCTAAATTTTTTTGGCATGCAAGCATTAGCACATATCTATACCATGCACTCTTTAAAGCTCACAGAAACATACTCAGAATTGGGGGGAATGCGGGGAAGGAGGTGTCTGCCATAAATTGGCCATACCCATGCCAAACAGTTTTCTTGAAGTAACTGTTACATTTTCAGTAGCAGTATTAGTGTATTTTAACTGTGAAAGGCTTTTTATTAAAAATGTTTTTTATGTTGTATTTCCTCTTAGATTTAGAGATTTGTATCCTGTATTAAACATATACAACATTCAAAAAGGTGTTAAGGGTGTGCTTTATAACAAAGCTAAAAAGGCAAAGAAGGAATACAATAAACCAGAGACTTGTAATATGCTTCCCTAAGAGGGAAGTTGGTTTTATGTCTTAAAAGGAGCTTATAAATGCGATGAAATTAAATTTAGCATAAACATGTATCATTTATCCAAAATACTGTAACATAATTGTAAAAATATAGGAAAAAAATGGAAGTACATCAATTTAAGTTGCTCTCTTTCTTTATAGGTTGGTATTAATGACTTAAATCACCCAAATATGAAATCCATACAATAATCACCACATTTCCTTATCTGTTCCTTCAAAGGCAATTTCATTTTTAGATGTAATTGTTTAAATGGCTTTTACAGCATCACAACCACAGACTACTGCCACTTGTCTGATGGAAACAGCCCAGTTTCACAGTTCTCTGAACCATAAGGCCAAAGCCACCTGAGTGTTGTAATTTCAGAGTAGCAGGCCAGGCATATGCTTTTATACAGTCAGAGTGTAATGGGTTCTGTGTGATCTGAGACAACGCCAGGTTAGTTGGAAACAGTACTTAAAAGCTTGGAGATACCAAACATGGAAATACATTCTGCTGGAGATTTGGAGAGCTGTATTTGTACAGAAATTTTTTGCTACTTTTCTGCTGATAGGAACAGCAACCACACACCTGTTGCAAATAAAAATAATCAATGAAAGGATGCAGAGTCTGTGCCCCTGCTTGCTTTCCTCAAGACAAGAAGTTATAAGGGTGTACTGTGGCCTGCAAAAGGAGGGAAGTGGTTCAAAGGCTAAATTCAGCTGAAAGGGAGGCTAAAGGTCTGTATGCAATTGCTCTCTGACATTTCTGCATGTAATTACCATCTGTCTACTTTAGACAGACACCTATCTCACTGGTTTTGCATTCAGTCACCCCATTTGCATGCACACTTATGGTAATTGCAAATGTAAATATAGTGGGGAATTGACCTCAGGCCTTGATTATTTTTTTTTAATGTGGTCCATATTTATAAGAGCACAGTTGGATTTACCCTCAAAAATTCTGCTCCTCATAAATATCAGTATGCATCAGGGTGGTTATTTGGTTTCCAAATATTCAGAAGTGAAGGAAAAGAGAAGGGGAGAACAACTGTAAGTAAGAATAAAGACACGTTTGAAGGAGCAGGCAGAGCTTAGGATAAGAAATATAGTGACAACATTGTGATTTACAGATCAAACATTCCAGCCAGAAGCTGTGTAGGAAAGCAAGATACAGCACTGTTCCAAATAACAGGATAGCTCTTCAGCTGACGCAATTCAGCAAAGCTCCACTGGAAACAATGAAGTTACGCTGATTTACACTGGCTTGAGATCTTACTCAATATGTTTATAGCTTAATAGCTCAATATTAATCTAAAAATCAGAAAAATAACAACTTGTCATTTATTTAACCCCAGCATGATGGAAGGTTAAGCTAAATACAGAAAGCCCATAACAAATAGCAGGGACATTCTAAGGTCACCTAATGAAGGCTGTCGTTTTTGTATTCAGGCCAATGATAAAAGAGTTTTTAAATGTTTGGACATTCAATCTATGTAGTGCCACAACCTGAACATACCCCTTTGCCAAACACAGGCTCACTAAATCCTCTTGGAATGTTGTTTACCTCTGAATAAATCAAATTTGACAGAGTAGGTTAACTTTACAGATTCATTTTTCAATCACAAGTGATTGATATTTTTTACAGAAAGCAAGCTACAAAATTCTTACTGCATTACTGACTATTGGAAGTCATATTGTTCTTGGGTGTCATATGGAAATCCAAGCTATTTTTCAAGTTCTTTTTTCACAGTCATCCACCCTCTCTGTGAGAACGCAGCAGCTAGTGTACCTCAAATGAGGATCACCCAGCAGAGATAGTTTATCAATTATTTTAAGTCAGTGCCTGTCTCCCAAAGGCTGAACATGCTGTACTGTGCATTTTTCAGCACTGGTCCAGCGCTAAAATCCTAAATCCATTATCTAGGTTTATGCCACACAACAATAAAGAACAGGCTACTGAAAGAAGCTGAATGAAAGCTGAGATATAGGAAGGTTTATTGTTAGTTGATTAAAAAAAAAATCATAGCAGAAAATAAGAAGGGGGACAATTCCTATCATTTGATTAAAAAATATCTTATGTGGAAAGTCCAGGAATAAAACACTCCTTCATTTTAAAATTTGTGTCTATTTCTTATTCTCTTAATTAAAAAATAATGTAAAATCTTCTGATGCCAACACTACTCATACATTGCATTACTTGTTTGTCCAACCGAATATGCTATTTTCTTTAGTATCTGTTTAATTATTATACATAATACTGCTTGAGGCCATCTGATATGGGTGTCTATGGAAAAATGATTGTAATTTACTTTTATTATTATAATGACCTTGATCTATGACAGGACTGAATTAAATATCAGTGAGAATTTACACAATTCACTGTGCTCAGATTTCTGCCACTTAACATGCAGTGTGTAGCTGGAACACCTAAGTCAGGTGGATGGATTTAGACGCACATTTGTCCCAAACCTCTCTGTACTGTCAATGAAGACTGATAGGCACTGACAAAAGGCAATTCAGATCTCAGAGGAATGGAGTTACCCTTTGGGGTGCCTGCTGCCTCCACTTTCCATAGAGGGAGCCTAGGGTCAGCATCCTTCTATACTAGTGCTCCAAATGAGTGCTTAACTGTTATTTGAGGGTGTCACATTCTGGGGAAACCTGTATCCTTGAATTGTGAATATATAATACTATACTGGAAAACTAATAGTTCCTGTATACAAAGTCAACAACAAATTGACCAAATTCCAGTGTCCAAATCCCAGCTTTGCCTTGAATTTTCTCAGCGTTCCATTACAATTCAGCCTATATGTGCTTGAACATCTACTGTTTCTCAAAGGAACATCAAATTTCTACAACCTTATATACCCAGGCATTCATAAATTTAATTTTTATTCTTTTTCAATGTAGTCTAGAGGCATTGTCATAATAGTTCCAGATGCCTTCATTGTGGATGGGTGAATAGCATATCTGAGAACTTTTCTTCCTTTTCCTATTCATATATTACAAAAAGGCAATTAAGCATCTTATTTTGGAGATCTACTTGGGGTGATGGGTAGGACTGATAAATATTGAGAACTCAGAATTGTTCATTCAGTGCAGCTAAGGTGTGCATAAATCTCACTGATACCAACTAAAGTATCTCCCTGATTTGCTGAGTAATCCTCCCTCACTGAGTAACCTCTTGCTTGTTGGTTAAATTGTCTTAGGTTAGGAAATTAAACCAAGACACTGTGTCCATCTTGTAAACACTGCCTTTGTGCATTAAGAAGTGCCATCTCCTCCAGTCTTTCTATTTAAAGGAAATACCATCCTTGTTTTCTTCTTAGAAAGTAGAAGCCTGGGCACCTAACTACAGGAGGGCACCTAATTACAGTGATGTGAGTCTCAATGGAAGGAAGTGCCACTCTTACCCTTGAAAATGCAGTCAGAGTGTGACTTCACCCCAGATCCAGGTACTGCTGGGCTGTTTCCTTGTTCAAGGTTTTATCCATTCTGGTTGCACATTTTTTTAAAGCTCTCATCATAGATCTCTTGCAGCACCTCTTAGGCACCTCAGTTCCATGATCTTCTAGGTTAAGCACTTGAACCAAGAACTTGAGTTTGGTATCACAGCTCCTAAATTCCTTCTTTTGTACTAAGCATGAATGAAATGATCAGGATCAGGATTAGAAAATCAGTGAGACATTCACTGCTGATGTCTGGGAAAGCACATTACAGAAGCACTGCTATGTTCACCTTTCTCTTAGTATCCCTTCTGGACAACTCTGCCACTGGCTACCTATAAAGAAAATGTTGTGGACCCAGTGTCTGAACCTGCATTAACCCACTACATATACGATATGTGTATTGGGTGAGTTTGCATCAGCTGTCTCTAGCCTGCTTCGTTAGTAGCCTGCTCAGTA
Organism: Laterallus jamaicensis coturniculus; assembly: GCA_022605575.1. Taxonomy (NCBI): domain Eukaryota; kingdom Metazoa; phylum Chordata; class Aves; order Gruiformes; family Rallidae; genus Laterallus; species Laterallus jamaicensis. The sequence continues at coordinate 421,618 of JAKCOX010000013.1, read as the reverse complement.
GTAACACGAGTGTAGTAGGAACACATAGGGAGCTTAGTTTTTTTAACATTCACCTTAAAAGAGTCCAGCTAGGAGACTCAGAAACCACACCAAGAAGTGACCCAAAGCATAAGGGGAGGCTACTGGGATATTCATATACTCCTTATCCAAAATAAAACATTAATGTCGACACAGTCAGTGTGACCACTTTTGTTTTCTGAGAGGCTGCTGTCCTACAGCATATAGACAATTTTGTCTTTTTACTTTCAATATTGGAATTGCTGTTGTATGAACAGGTTAACAATTAATGCAGTTTTCAGAGATGGACTACGGAGTTTAAAAGATCTGACAATATCCCGGACTTTTGTTTTTAATACTTGTAGAAAAAACCCACAAATTTAAGAACTTCATCTTGTAAGAGGTTTTTCTTTTAAACCATTAGTTACAGCTTTATGCAGTAAATTCAGGAACCCATGGTTCAGTAGCCCTCTCTCCATTTCAAACACCGTATATATTCTTATATCCTAATGGTACAGAAAGAATATTTGGTTCTCTCTTGCGTTTCCAGAAAAATTGCCTGTAGAGTTGTCTCAGAGGAATGTCCTAAAATGAGGAGGTAGGGGGGGTCCTAGACAGGGAGTATAAAATGAAAACACAGAGAGAAAGATGTTTTCAACACTGTATATATATTTAGCAATTAAAAAATCCGCGCAAACATACAAAACCCAAAACCCCACAGAAAACCAAATAACTAACACTCTTTTCCACTTTGGAATCTAAAATGTTCAATCTGTATTATCATTCAATAAGTGATTTTTAATGGCCAAGTAAAGAAACTGAAAAATGAGCAGTTTCTCATGAGACTGCCTTAACCAAAGCATAAAGGACATTGCTGGTGAACAGATATTCTTCTCATTTGTACACTACAGGAAATTTTCCATACTTTTCATGGACTTTCATGGAAAGAAAGGCAAAAAAAAAAAAGAATAAAAACAAGAAGACCACCAAGTTCCAAATAGCAGTAAGACAGCATCCATTATACCCACATAGGGTATGAGAGTTGCTGGTTCAAACTCTTGGTTAACCTTAGGGTCTCATTTTCTAGATAAGTTCTTTAACTACCCAGTTGTAGAACTAAGCTTTTCCAGTTAGCTCAATTTTATAAAATATTAAAGATTCATTATACTGTTGCACCTACATAGAATGTCGGTGACCTAGTCAGACTAATTAAGAAGGTCTTTAATTTCCATCTACCAGATATCACATAAGCAGCCAAGTGTTTGCTATATTATGAGGACTTGTTCTAAACTTGCACTTTTTTTTTTAAGCCAATTGTAAGTCTTTAATATTATAAGCTACCAGCTTTTATCTAGTAGCCTCACATTTCCCATGTAATTTTTTTTAGTAAAAGTTACCGTCATGTATTAACTCCTTAATTTAATAGCCAGAGCTTTGCTGTGCAAGCAACTGCAGAAATTACTATACTTCATAGAAATTTCTCTCAATCTGAGCTGCCTTCAGCATAGAGGTGCTGGAGAAAATGAATAAATTTTATAATTAGAGTTACTATTGAACAGAAGATTTAGCTGTTATGACTGATCCACGATTAAACAGTTAAAAGGAACCTTCAGTGCTAAGTTCAGAACTGAATAGATGCCAAGTCATTAAGTCCATTCTGGTCTGATTTCCACCTAGCATAGACCACACAAACACATCCCGAAACTCATCCAACACCTGGTAAGGAATTTTTGGTCAAGATTCCTGACATGGTTGTTTAACCATCCATCCATCTGTTCATACAGCTTTCTGTTTATTTAATGGTAACTTTCTTTCTCACTCTCTGTCCCTCCCTCACCCTAAACAGCTGCAGTATGTAACATGCACTATCATTTTCCTATAACATTTTTCCTATGAATATCATAATGAAAATACTGTTATCTATTTTATCTTCTATTTACAATAATCATACAAAATAACGATTGCCTTTTGCTTTACTGGAAGGACTTTAAATATTTGGAGATATTAAAAATTTAATCTAGGGTCACAATATCCTCATTCCTGTGAGGAAGTCAGATGTTGTGGAGCAAATGATAAGCAGGACTGATCTGGTGATACAAAGCTTTTCAGCCCTATTGAAGCCTTGGCAACACTCTCATTACCCTCAATGTCAACGTAGCCAGGATTTCACCCTTGACATTACTGTGAAATTTCCTTCAGCAGTTGAATCACTTTGATTGTGAAACAAAAAGGAATTCATAATAAAGTGACTCGTAAGGTTTCCCATACTTTGTTTCTAGATAGAAAGCAAAAGAGATAAAAGATAACGACTGAGTAGTGCCCAGTGACAGGACCAAAGTCAGTGGGCACAAAATAAAATGCAGGATGTTCCTCAGGAACAATTTTTTTTATTGTGAGAGTGCCTGAGCACTGGCACAGGTTTCCCTGGGAGGCTATAGATGTATCCCCATTCTTGGAGATACTCAAAGGATGTCTGGTCATGGTCCCAGGTAACCAGCTCCAGATGGTCAAGCTTGAGCAAGGGGGCTGAACCAAATATCCTTCAGAGGTCCCTTCCAGCCTCAACCACTCTGTGATTCTGTAACACTTTGAGTACTTGGCCCAAGTACATGCTATTATTACTTTCTTACCAACTACTACCAATCAAATTTTTACCTTGACCTTGCAAAGGTGCTGGCAGTACCTCTACAGATGTAGATTAATAAAGCAGGGTAATCACAGCCTTCTGCAGCACGTCCTAAGATGTCAGCCAGCAATGACTATTGCCCTCCAATCCAATTCATAAAAGAATATTTCCAAAAGATATCATAATTCCATGCATTTGCACAAGTTTCCTGTAGGACAGATTTCAAGTGACCTTAGCCAGAGGCTGTAATTATTCATTACATAAAGGCCCCATTTCAGTGCTCAAGAAAGTGAGGAGCAGCTTCCTACCATCTAGATGACAGTTCAAGATGAGCAATATTAACTTTAAATAGCAAATTAATCTTTTTATAGACCATGCTTAATCCTTGGGCAGAACCTTACAGTTATTAGCACCACCTGGTGCAGTATGCATAAAATTTGCTTCCACTGTTGAGACAGACCAAAGCTTATGCTAGATTTCAATTCCACTTAAGGTTTCAAATAAGTATGTAAATGGGATTTGGGGATCTGGAGTGAAAGGGGTGGCTAAGCCAACCATTTGCCAGAGTAGTGAACTTGTGAACTCATTGTGTGTGGTTTCTAGGCCTAAATATGCAAAGTAATTGAATATGCCTTTTATTAATTATATAAATATATTCTGACTGTGCATATAATTTTGAATTTAACTTTATTGTAGATGATAAAATATATTATAAAAAACAATAAAAAGAACAATGTCTTATCATGCAATTTGTTTTATACGCCTTTGCCAGCCCACATGAAACTCTGCTGAAAATACTCCAACAATTTTTGTCAGACTGCAATGATGAGAATAAAAACTAAATTTAAAAAATATAGAAAGAGCAAAGCTTTTTCTCTCTGATTTTTTCGGATCTGAAACACCCACAAACATGCAAAACTGAAAAAAAATGAGATTCTTTTTCTTATTGATTTGGTCAGTTGGTAAAAAGGGTATGACAGTAAGGGGAATGTACAGTACCTGTGTTTTGATCTTTCTTAAGGTTGTAATAGAGAGGTTATATATTTCATCTGAGCTGACAGCAGTTTGAAATGTTATAGATAGGCTTCCTGAGCACAACCATTATTTACTGTTTGACTGTAATGTCAGTCTTTTTCTGCTTTCTCAATATTGTTTGCACTTTGCCTTTGTGAAAAGGGTCTTGATTGAACCATACAAGGGGAGATATTTCTATCTTTCTATGGGATCAATGAAGATGTGTTTACAGGTCCAGGACACAGTGTACACACCACAATAATGGATTTTAGTCTGTTTGCTGACTGAAAGCTCCTTTTCTTTGTAACTTGTCAATCTTGCATCTATTACTTGATTGCAACATAAAAGGCTATTTGGACAAGCTCTGAAACAACAACTGTATCAATCCAACTGAAGTGGTTACCTGCACTAAGTATGCAGCCCTTAGCAAGGTAAATTACTTAAAACTTGAAATCATTCAGGACTTTATTTGCCTCTCCATCTGTCATATCCACTGTGCGCACAGTTTTCTTTACAATATTTTATTGAAACGATACTAATCAACATGCAATTGCAATGAAATAATGAAAATTACACACAGGGACACACACAGAGTTAACTTTTATAATTCTGAACATAAGGAGAAACTATATGAACAAATTAGTTCAGCTCCACCATATATCTTTTCTATCGCTGATCTCCTATATCATGCAATGACTAGCACATACTTAGTCAAGAGCCACTGTCCTTAGCTTCTAGTCCTCGTATTTTTTGTGTTGTCCATTAGTGGAACATTCTCCTTCCTCTAGGTAATAGCAAATGGATACCCTGAAGCATGTAATCTCATTACACTTATTGCGTCTGGAAAAATACATGCATTCATAACCCAAATAAAAGTATTCATTCCCTAAAACAAAATACTGCTAAACTATTGGATTCAATGACCTCCAGGAGTAAGCAAACTCCACAGGATGACAGCATGAAGCATAAACTCTGTCAGAGAGTTTATACTGTTGCATGGGGGGAGGAAATAAAACAAAAGTCTCTGTTTTGTGAATGTTATAATGAGTCCAAGAGGAGTGACACCTCAGGGAGCGCGAGCCAACAGGGGAAGTTTGCCCTAGAGTACCGCAGAGGTAACTGTGCGAGCCAGAAAGGTTGCAGGGGCAAACACTGTAATCACAGCAGCAGGGGTAGCAGAGACAGGGACTCAACAATAGCTGTAATCAACACTGAATTTTCTTGGTTTCCTCTCTCTGCTTTGTGCTAACTAGAGCCAGCAGTGGGAGCACCTGATCCTTCTAACTCAACAGCTCTCCAGCTCCAAAGAAAGGTCCATGCTAACACAGCCCATCTGCCACACGCTCCAGCATGGAAGAGAAGAAAAAGTAGTATGTTCATTTCACAACTGACTTTTAAGACACATATCAGCTTGGATTCCAGTACACTCCTAGCAGATCACTGCAACTCAACACAACTGAATATGCTTTGCTAGAAAGCCAAAAGACAATACCAAAGGTAATACCGAAAGAAGCGCACCACTACCAAGGTTGATGCTGCTCTGAAAAACAATCAACAAAAATTATGTCCTTTTAACCAGCCTCAGTCATTCAAAATGTATTCACAAACTGCAGAACACTGATGTGTATTTTCTTACTATAGTGGTCATTTCTAAAATTATCATTGCTAGAAGCAGCTATTTCTCATTCGGAATAGAACAACAATAGTTGGCTTGACCTGCACTCTGTTATTCCCTGGTAGCAAGCACAGCAACAAGAAAAGGATGGCAAACACCTGTTTCAAAAATAATTTCCTATCCAGCAGTGATTAGACTGCTATCAAGGGAAAATGTTGCAGTCTCAGTGCTATCATATCGGAAAGCTTCAGTGGCAGTAACATTTTTAGTAACACAGCTTTTCAAACTAAAATGTAGAAATGTTCTTTCTAAATTGCATAAGACCGTGCCTGTTCTACTCTCCTTTGTTCACAAAAGTCGCAAGTAATTAACTCCTATCTGAATGAGTCATGGTTCTAAAAGCTTGTGCTTTTATAAAGACCACGGCAATAAGTTCAAAAAGAACTGAGGAAGATGAGCATATACCAAATTCAGAAATATTATTTTTATGCATTTCATATGCTGCCTCTGAGCTGCTTTTGCTCTTCGGCCTTCACATTTCTGAGGCTCTGCAAAATAGGCTCAATAACCATTTAAGAAAACGTTTGTGTGGTTAGTCAGTAATGACAGTCTTCTTCCCTTTGCAGAAGTCAAGCAGAAAACTGGAGGCAGCAAATGTTGCTGGGAGCAGTGAGCAGCACTGCATACAACAAAAGATTTTTGGGCCATCTTATGCTACTTAGTGTGCTAATTTACCATAGTCACTTAGAAAACCTGATCAGTAGTTATATGGAGCTCCAAGTATTTCTTTGTGGTTCAAAGTAAGCGCAGAAACAGTGAGGTGGTTCAGCAGGTTCCCATGAACACATAGTAGAAAGGCCTAAGGAGTTACTTTTAATTTAGTTTCTAACCATGTGGGCAATAAGCCAGCGAAACCCCACACAACTCTGAACAAAGACGCATTAACTGGAGTCTGCTGAATCCCAAGAACCTTCAAGAAGTTTTATAGAACTATTAGTTTAAAAGGTAATGGAAAATTATTTGTAGAGCTATATTTCCAATTCCTGTAAGTACCTTTGTTTCAGTCTCTATGCCATATAATTTATCACATTAGTCATTGTAATATAGGGCTTATGATGCAGCCTGAAGAAAGAGCATGAATAAAGTAAGTACATTTCTGTCTTTTTATCCTGTTTTCATCGTCTAAAAAGGAAGTTTCTAAAGATAGAAGAGGAGAGCAGCAGGAGCACTAGTAAGGGATGGAAACTGTAACAAATCAGTATTCCATTTACAACGCCAGCCAGCAAACAGCTTTCAGTAAAGCGCCGTATGCAAAGAAACAGTTAAGAAACCTTGTTTTGTTTTAAGAAGGGGGGGGGGGGCCGGAGTGAGGGAAGGAGAGGAGGGAGGCAAAGAAAATAATCACTAAATATCTGTCATAAAATACATTACAGTGTCCAGCAATTTCTGGTACTGTGATAGACAAAAATCCCCAAACAGGATGAGCTGCTACTAGTTACTCTATATAAACATCAGAAATATCCACGTTGTGGAAAGACAGCAATACAGGTCAGTAGCTGCCCCTCAGTGCCAGCAGTTTAGGTTCTGCATAACAGGTTGCTGCTGCTACTTTAAATGGTGTTTGTGGACACAATGTTTTTGATTTTAAAAAGTCTGTCTAAATAAGAAAAGTACAGAATAATGGCACAAGTGAAGTAACCTAAACTGATTTTTTTTGTAGATCTGCCCTATGTGCAATCAGTTCTAGAATGCTAAACTTAGGTAAATCAGAGGCAGGGTGAGTATAGACATGACCAAGAGAACTTAAATTTGTGTCCAGTTAAAAGGACAAAATACTTTCCGCTTTTCTTATACAACTGTTATAAATCTGACTTGAAAGCACTTTCTACTCCTAAATAAATTTGTAAACACTGAGGAATAACACACTTTTCCCCCTTAAAGGTACGGTGCACACTCCCAACCAGGGGAAGCAGCCCGGTTGTTTTGTCTTAACTGACTTCCCACTTGACAGCCTCATGTCACCTAGATGTCACTACCTCTGTCAATCACAGCCAGTTTTTTTGTCAGCCACAAGTAAAAGAAAAAATGTCCACATATGTTCTTTTCAAAGCTTGATACAGGGACTATTTTTGTAGTTAGTGCACAAATGCTCAAGCCTTAACTGGTTAACTTCTGCTGGTTAACTGACAAGTCTTGATTAGGCTTCTTACATGTGAGAAAATAAACAGCATATTTCTGTATCTTTACATGTGTATCCGTGTCATGCACTGCTGAGACTGATTATGCAAACCTCTGGCCTAGAGAATGATTTTACAGGCCAACTATTGACAGCAAAGTTTAAATACATGTAGAAAGCACCAGTAACATGGTAATTAAAAAACAGTGGCAGAAATAAGAATGTTTGTGAGCCTAGGTATTTTCATCAGAAAATAGAATCTTTGCACAAGAAATCCTTGTGCATCAGAGCACACAGCTTTTCCAATTTTACCAGTGAAAAGGAATATTTGTCCTTAAAATTTTTCAAAGCCTTACAATGCAACTTCAGTGTGCTTGTACAGCAGCTAAGTTAGGACAATGTGGCAAAAAAAAAATTTTCCTTGACACCTAATTCATTCCATCTTAAGAAAGTCTGATTTGGAAATCAAGTCTGATCTTCTCTTAAGTTACATAAAAGACTGAAGAAAATGGTTTAAAATTTAGGTTTCATCAGAAGGGTCAGAGTAATCGTCAGTACAAACCGGATGGCAATCACTTTGGGAACTTAGTTTCCTTGGTTTTTAGCAGTTGCAGAGACAGACATGTAGTTATAAAAGAAAATGTCATTCTTTTATTGAATTTCTGCCACTTTATAAAGGTTTAATAATGCCAAGTGTAGAGTCCTGCACATGGGACATAACAACCCCATACAGCACTACAGGCTTTGGGGAGACTGGCTGGAGAGCTGTCAGGCAGAGAAGGACCTGGGGGTGTTGGTTGACTGCAAGCTGAACATGAGTCAGCAGTGTGCCCAGGTGGCCAGGAAAGCCAATGGCATATTGGCTTGTATCAAAAATAGTGTGGCCACTAGGTCTAGGGAGGTGATTGTGCCCCTGTACTCAGCACTGGTGTGTGTCCAGTTCTCCATAAGAAGGACATTGAGGTCCTCAAGCATGTCCAGAGAAGGGCAACCAGGCTGGTGAAGGGGCTGGTGGGCAAATCGTATGAGGAGAGGCTGAGGAGAAGCCTCAGCTTGGAGAAGAGGAGGCTGAGGTGAGACTTTATCACCACCTAAAATTATCCGATAGGAGGTTGTAGAGAGATGACAGGAGATAGGACAAGGGGAAATGGCTAAAAGCTGCACCAGGGCAGGGTCAGATTAGATGTTAGGAAAAAATTTTTTACTGAAAGAGTTGTCAGGGCCTGGAACAGGCTGCCCAGGGAGGTGGTTGAGTCACCATCCCTGGATGTGTTTAAAAAAGGGCAGATCAGGTACTTAGGGATATGGTTTAGCTTAGGATGGGAATGGTTGGACTTGATGATCTTAAAGGTCTTTTCCAACATTGTGATTCTGTGATTCTGTGAAAGGGAATGTGCAAAATCTGCAATATAGCAATATAAAAATTTCCTTTTAAATACACAATTTATTTAATTAGCATGAATATAATTTGGTAGTAATGGCACTCACCTCATTCTTGGCTCAGAAGACTCTGCAAATCACATAAAACCATTATTAGATAAAATTAGAGAAGAATTAGATATAATATGGGAAGAATAGAACAAGAACAAGTTCTGGGCCTTTTTTTCAATCGTAAGTTACGAATAAGTTTAGCATGCTCATCACTCCTTTCAGCTCAGTGATTCATTATATTTTTTTTTAACCCAGTGGAAAACCTTTAATAGGAAAGGATTGATGACATGGACATCTCTAAACACCCTTGCAGTCAGAACAATCTCAGAACAGCTGAGAAAGATTTTTAATTCCTTGATACAATTTACTTTCAACAAAACTGGTAACCCCCAACTAACACTACCAGGCTTCACAGGCCACAAACCCCTCCAATCTCATCTCATGAGGGGAAAAAACAAAGTCTGCTCCATTTTTGTAAGCCAGAGCATACAATTCTATCTTCAGGAAAGGGTCTTTAGCTGTTGGTTCACAAAACGCATTTTTCTTCAGGCCGCATTAAGTCCTGGAAAGATATGATATTTAAAACAGTTTACAGTTTTAGGGCTTTATTCCATGTATTTCAGATCTGACATGGTAAAATCTAACTTTCTCTATTAATTGTATTACTTAGCTCGGTATTAATTACATTAATTAACTCCGGTAGCCTTCACAGAAGCCACTGTTGTGCTTCTTACATGAGATTCAGGTGCCCAGGACTTAGCTGTTGCAGACTGTGAACTGCCATGCCTAACTACTTTTCTGGTTTCCTCTCTTTAACTGAGAGAGGGTGCATAGCAAACCCTTCACTTCTCTATGCAGAATCAGAAATTTTCTGATGTAATGCTTTATAATTACCGAATAACAAAGATATGATTGACTTCTGTAAGTGGTCTTATTGTTTATGAAGTTAACTTTACCAAAATAATATTCTTGGAAATATCTTCTTGATTAACAGTTTTTCAAACATCATAACTTTATGTTATAATGCTGAACCAGCATGTGTATTTGTAAGTACTGTAGTCATTTGTAAAATTAGATAAATAAAGTGCATAAATAAATATATGCCCTTAAACATTGCCTTAGTGAGAAGCCATAATAAAATACTACAGCTGATTAAATCAACCAGGTAAATTCTTTCTACAGATATAGAAGGAGGTACTGCAAATATTTCCCAGATTTCCTTTTCCTGAAAAGTTGGTTATCTTGTTAATTCAGGAAGGTATTAACTATCCAATAAATTCAGCATATCCCTAGTTGTAAGCTGTCAGGATGTGACATAACATCCTATAACATGATGCTACATGGTACATAATGCCTTAAATTAAAAAGAAAAAGAAAGCAAGACATTTCTTTCAGAGAAATAGTAGGTAGCTAATCTGAATATTTGGGGTAATTGGCTCTAGGAAGAGAGAGAGAGAGATCATTATTTCAGGTTCCCCAGTGAGTGTTAATTAGTCATATTCTTCATTGTTTGACAAAGAGAACATTGCTCGTACTGCTAAATCTATAATGACACATAGGCTTTTGCAGCACAGGTATTTTAAACTACCTTGACTGACAGGTGGGTATTTCTATTCATAGTTGAGTGTGCTCACAGAGTCAAAGTTATGTTGTCTCAGAGGCGTGAGAGTCTTCTTATCCTGATCATGAGAAGCTTTATTTTTAAACAGTAGAGAACAAATTGCAATCTGACCATTAAAATGGGAGTCCTCTATTTGTAAGCATAAAGAGTACATGTTTCCCTTTAAGAACGCGGCCACAGCCACACTTAGCCAGTCAGCAGTCAACAGCTATAGGTAAATTACAACTACTTTCCTGTCATGTTAGTCATCCAAGTCCAACACTGAGGTGCAAGAGTGGCAGTATCACACCTGTCAAACTTTTGTTGTCTGCTTTTGACAGCCAGATCTTTAGCACTAAAAACTTAGGTAAGTGAGAAATTCTATCACAAAGATATCTGTATTGCTCTCTATACCTTTGACATGACTACGCTGTCCAAAAAGAGAGAAGAGAAACATTGGTTCTGCTGCCTACATGAACCTCAGATTAAGGTTCTTATTCCAAATAACATTAATTTATTGAAGGCAAACAGTTCAATAGAAAGCACTTAGAGAAAACAGCTAGAAAATTATGTGAGGGTCTGACATCCCCAGGCATGTGAAATGTTTCCCAAGTTGTTCTTCCATATTCTCAAATGTGAAGTCTCATTCATAACAGGATTACTGTTTGTAATAAGACATTGGGAACTGTTTGTGTGAGTAACAGTTGGATTTGTCCCTCCCTTTTTAAAAATGGGAATAAGACGATTTAGTTCAGGCATGTGTTAAGTACCCAGCTTTGTCTTCTTCAGTATATCTTGCTTGCTAGCAGGGTGGATTCTTGTTCAGTTCACTAATCTTTTCGTGCATTTGTGTGAGGACTCAAAAGATAGGCAGTGACAAATTAAAGCTGGACAGATGAAAAAGTTCTTCCTGCTAGTCTTGTGCTAATTCTTAATCTACTGAGTTAAATTTAATATGCTTTGAGAACCAATTAATGAATTGATCAGATTTCTATACCTTGGAAATGTTTTTGATGAGATAAGAACAGAAACAACTTCACTCATTAAGTCATCATAGCATGTCTGGCAGAACAATGGGACATTTATTATGAACTGTATGAACAAGCCTGGCAACCTTTAGTGCAAATTAAGCACAATAGTAAGTGAATCCAAATGTGGAATTACAGCTTTGTCAAGAAAAACCCTGTCCCAGAAAAGACTGCATTGGTGCATTGCATTCTCAGTCCAGATCTAAGTGCAGTTACTGGCTACTTTTAGCTGAAAAATACATCACACATGCAAATGTAAATACAAAGGGCTACATGTACTGCATTGGTGTAACTTTACCAACTTCAATAGTGCTCATTGACTACAGTACTACACAAAAGTCAGAAAATCCACTTTCCTACTAGGTAGAACTTCTGACCTCTGTTATCTCATCTATCTCATAAATATAAGTGAGATTTTTCTTCATAAAATATCATGAGGCCTACAGTACTATGTAATTGCTAAGAATTAACCTGACCACCATGACTGAGCATGAAAACCTATGCATTTCATAACAATGAGAGTCTGCCAAGGTCTACAAGAGGAGCACCTTTTATCAGAGGTGATTACACCACATATGACACTGAAGGGTCAAAAACTATATTTGTAGTGTGAGGACATACAGCAATGAAAAAGGGTTACTCCTGATTCATAACAACATTTTAAACAGGCATTAGGTATGGCAATCAATATGATACGATTAAACTTCAAAATTTGTCATAAATAGCGAGTCCAGATGTTCCATGACTAAATTTTTAGTTCATTCTTCTACAAGAGATTTGGTCCCATACCATTTAAGCCCCCATGTATTATTCCCCTCTTGGGGCACATTACAAGTCCCTATTATCAACAGAAGTATGTATACGAATCAAGAAAAAAATCTCTAAAATGGTCTCTTTAATCCATTCTAATGATACCTTGCTTTGCAGCATGTGGCATTTAACATTTTCAAGGCACCACACAGACATTAACTAATGAATCCTGACAACATCCCTGTGAGGTAAGTGTCTATAATCATCACCATTTACAGGTGGTGAAGCTGACACAGAAGGCCAGCTTCGTACACGAGCTACAGTAGGGATACATTTAGCCAGATTAGTTAAGTGTCATAAAGAATTTTAAACAAGTCCTTTCTGCATGTTCACAGCAGAGCTACAACTAGAACCTGGGGTTTCCGCCCTTCAGTCCTCTGACCCAGTACACCAACATGTTACCTGATGATTTTAAGCAATTCTGGGATGCACCTTCATCTGCCATCAGCAGCTGCAATTTTTCTGAATCTGTCACAGTTGTAACTGTTTACACCAATGCTGAACTTGGTCCAAAGGCTTCCTGAACAGCTTCACACAAAAACTCTTCATGCCTGATTAAAAAGAAATGAAATGTCTTTTTTTGGCAGCACCTGGTCTCTTCAGGAACACATGTTTACATTTTGCTGAATTACACAAATACACTACACTTTTTGGATAGCTGCAGACATATTAATATTGAACTGCAGACAACCACATGTTGGTAATGAGCCCATTTTGTGTCTTGGCTCATGGAAAAGAATGTGGAAATACCTTGTTCTGTGGTATTTTTCCTCTGACAGTACTGATACAGTGCCGCAGGCACTCTGGAAATAATAGCATAAGGTTAACTGACAATTGCATGTGTATTTACACCGATAGCCTGATATTATCATATTGTTAAAGAAAGAAAAAATCTGGGGCTAGAATATGCAACTAAATAAATTTCTAGCTGGTGAAAGCAAGCAAAGCTAGAAGAGACATTACACTCAAACTGCTCATATAGCTCGCACAATCTGTATACACATTTCAGAAACCTCTGAGAATCCTAGAGGAGGGGCAAAGACACAAGGAAAGCTTTAAAAAGCAGTGGAGCATCAGCCCAGCAGTATTTGCATACCTGCTGCTACTATGAAAGTTAATAGAAGTTTTAAGCTTTTTGTAAATGCCCCATCAGGCCACACAGAGCAAGCAAAAGAAGGATCCATCTGAAAATTGAGGGATTTGATGGCTGGAGTTATCTATGAATTTTTCTTCAAAGCAATAAGTTACTTTTTTCAGGAACTAGGGGAGAGTATGTGGGCCTCTTAAGGAATTGTATACATGGGGCAATTAAAAATTAGTGTCATTATGTTAAAAAATTATTTCTTCTACGTAGCATGGCCCACAAAATACACTAACAAGATATTCCAACTGAAAATATCCTGCTGTCTTCTTTAAGGTTCCCATCCTTACATTCCGCTCTTAGCAGAGAGCGCACTGTTGCATTCAATGCAAAGGTTCTGAATATAGACTCAGTCTGCCTCTCACTTGTGACATGCCTTGCAAATCAACTCCACTCCTTCTGTATCACCTGAGCTCCTTTTATTTCTTTTTCTAGGCATACAAGTTCCCATTAAACTGCACAATCTACCCTAAACTACTGCTCCATAGCTTTTCATACCTACAGAGTTAAACCAGCTCCTTAAACTGTGCTTAGAAAGCACATCTTTTTCTTTTCTTTTGTATAAAACTTTGTTCAGGAGTATTATTTTGGGTGTTTATGAAGTTACAATTATTTCTCTATAAGCTCAGTATTTACTACCTTTACTGAATTACACCTCTATAACGTTGCTGACCTACCACATAAAATAAGTCTTGCGTTTTACCTGTGAATTAATTACTGTAAGGTTCCTTTAGCTTAGAAGGACATAAACAGGTTTCACTTACATAATTTGAATTCAGCAAGAATTTTTATTTATTGGTTTCTCTTCTGTATAAGCAAAATTGAGTCTCTTAAAGCATATATTGTGTAGCTAGGAATGATTATCTGAAAGTTTAGGTGATATCACAGTTTTACTGTTGATCTCTGAAGAATTTAAGGGGTGATTTTTGGGAAAGTACACTATACCTAACCTTTTCACCAGTTGTCTCACTGCCTGACTTTAAATATATTTTTTACTCAATCAATAATTTCTTAGCTGACAAAAACAATTTTCTAAAAGCTGTGGTAGTATGTAGAATTTGTTATACAGCAGTAATTCAACTTGTCATGTTGTCCAATAGAAATATTACCAGAAGGCAATCCACCAGTTTCAGTCACTGTCACCAGAGTTTAAACAACAACACAGCATTTGAGAAACAAGGGTTTGCTATAAAATCTACATCAGCTAGTGGTGGCAACTTTCCATATCATGTCACCTTAGGTAGTGGACTCAGTCAATGCATTTGGAATTGTTTCCTACTAGTAAAAGAAACTGTGCAACGCAAAGGACTGAAAAAACTTTAGGACCACTGAGCTGGCATGTCAAAAATGATGCAGTATTGGTACCAGAATACCTATCAGAGCAACGCCCTTAACAAATTAGTAGATCAGAGCCCTTAACAAAGAGACACACACGCTCCCCCTGAGACAACTTTGTAATGTGAAGGAAAATAATTGAGAACACAAGAAGCTCAGATCCTCCCATTGCCTTCCCTTCTCTCAGAATTTGTATCCCCAACACCTGGGAATGAAAGCTGGAGAAGCAAATGCAAGCAGGGCTACAGCAGCAAGCCTGAGGAGCTGCTCCACATTGCTAAAGGGAGCAGACAGGGGCTGGCACAGCACCTCTGCCACTACCAAGGAGCCAGTGCTGTCATACACTATAAGCAACCGTCTGTGCCACGGGTCAAGCCAGCTCACTCTCAGCTAAGATTTTGGATGCAACTTCCAAGTCTTCTGATTTTTTCTTTGGGTGTTTATGTCCAAAAGCTAATACAGATAAGATAGATAGATTTTTCACACAGAATATTGTGTGATATTAATACTCAAAACAAAGGTGAACATAAAAGAAACCAAAGCTCTAGAAAAGTGGCTTGAAAAGCATATTTGTTTCTTCTGTCCCTAAAGCAGCACCAAGTTGTGTTCATCTGCTTTGCATGACAACAGCCTCTGAGTCCCAAAAGCATGACTTTTTAACATTTACATGCTCATTTTGATCTTGTGCTATTTAGCACTGACGAAAGAAGTTGTGTAACGCTGATGTGATCCTTAAAATAGCACCTTAGTAGCTGAAAGCTAAAGCACAGAATCTTTGCTAAATTCTGCTACGTTTAGCATTGTGCTGCCTTACAGGTCCCCCAAATAAGCTTCTATTAAGTTAAATATCGTATACCTAATTCAAACATACCAAAGACCCAATAGTACTGAAAGAAAATATCCCAACAGCAAGGTCACTTGTTTCATAAATCATCAAAACTAATGTCAAATTTTCACAGGAACTCTAAATCCAGGGTGTGAACAGGAAGATGTAAGACTTTTCAAGCAGAGAGAATTTATCCTCTTTGTTTTCCTGGAAATACAATTTATCATGCTCAAATCTGTAGTACAGAATCTCTAAACAAAAATTGAGCTTCAAAGACTTTTCAAGAAACTCATTTATGTATTAAATCTAATTAAAATTAATTCCTGTAGTATGTACCTAGTGAATTTTCCCATGTTGTTGTCTTCAGGAGATTGTTCTTGTTAAACTTTTTATAAAGCCCAACTGTATTTGCAGAGATTAGAAAACACCTAAACTGAAGAGCAGCATTTGCTATTACAATCTTGTCACGGTAGTAGCTCATGTTAGTCTGACACAAGAAGCAACACAGATGATCCTCACTGTTGTTTTCCAAAGGATGTGCATTGCCTCACAATCTATTAAAATCATATCACCAGCTGTTGTAAGCAGTGCTACAAGAGAAAAAAGCAACTTCAAAACTAAGTTGTCCTGCTTTCCCGCCATAAAGATTAGTTTTATCCTTTAAAGTATATTCCAGAAATCTTTTTACAAAATTTTTTTTAAAGTTCCTTGGATTTTTTCCCACTTCTTTTTTTTTTACAATCAGAATTTTAGAATTTTATGAAATTACACTTATGTGTGAATAGTGGTAGCCAGCTTAAATCTACACTTCCAAGTGATTCAAATACACTACTGAGAAACTGAGCCTAATTCTACACATATCTTCTTGGTTTCACAGTTGTGGCAGGGATTCAGGCAGAGTCTGTTGTGGCAGGCAGGGTGGCAGCTCCATCGCTGGCTCCCCTGACTGGCACTGCTGCCTGTTGCATGGGGGAGCAGCACACCTGCTCTCCCCGCACGCTGCCAACTGCTGATACAGGAGGGACAACCTGGAGAGAGCAAACATTGCTCTGAAACTCAAAATAGCAGTACACACTGTCAGGATAGCCTTACCTCCTGCATTAGTGGGAGATCTGGAGGGGATGTAAGCAGAGGGAGCTCAGACAATAGGTGTCCCTGGGACAACCCTACCATTTCACAGACAGCCCTCAAGTTCACCTCCTCCAGCCTTTGGCAGTAATTCACGCCCACTCTATTTAATTTCTTAAGATAGGAAATCACCATGGTTTGATGTTTTCCAAGCAGTAAATATTGTACATTATGGTTATGTGTAACACTCAAAGGCCATAGCTGTACCAAACTTGTCAAATTTTACCTGCCTGTTGAGGAGGTCTATCAGCATGAAACTGAGGTGGTTCCTCTTTGCCTAGGCCTCTCAGATTACACCTTCTTTAGCAACAGTGTTAATGGCCAAATTAAAAGTAATATTAACAAACTTCTAAATTGGTTTTAATTATTTTTTTAAATATCTGAGTTGATTTTTTTCCTATTACCAATACAAATTTTTCTTTATTCTCTTCTCATATTTCTTAGATTGATGCAATTGTTTCATGTCTTACAATGGCAATCATGCCTTCTTGACCACATGAAGAAACAATCAACAACACTGATAAAACTTTAATCTGTATCACAACTTCTGTTGGTACAGCCAAGCATAACATAATGGGGTACACATGCCATGCAAGATTTGATTGGCGAAGTTCTGAAGACCCAGTTTACATTCATGTCTATTTCCTTTTGAGGAAGGAATATGGAAAGTTATATGCAATCAAAAGTACAATTTCATAAAGCATTTTATGATATAGATGTGTACCTCAGCACCAGCTATATCTCCAAAAGACTATCCCAGCTCCTTGTTCATCAACCCTTCTCTTCAGCTACAGTTTTAAATTTATCAAATTCCTCAGGAACTTGAAAACTTACATTCTTTTTCAAACTAGCACAGTTGGATCACTTTTATTTTCTTAATATTCCACACTGTCTCCACAAACACATGAAAACAAGAATAAGCATAGCTTCTTAGTGTCCATCAAGTTCAACACACCAGCAAAAGCGTTTGTTTTAAAAAATGAAGACATTTTTTTCTTAAACAGAAAATATTTTAAGGAAAATAAAGATTGTCTAATAATGAAGGTTACTTCCTCATTTACTTTAAATTTGAAGAATTTCTTTGTGCTTTATCCCACAGTCTCTACTCATTTACTTGAACTCACCATTCACTCTGATGTCACAATCCAAAACACAGAATTACTGGACATGTTTAGGACACAATAGTTTTAAGAAAATAGTGAGGATTTAAAGGCAGACAAAACTTTTAAAGAGTTTCAAATCTAATGAGGCATCACTTATAGAGAGGGATAATTTCTTCTACCAGACTCACTGAATATAGCTATAGAAACAAATGAACCTTCAGTTGCACAAGCCATTCTTCAGATTCTTCTCTACCTTAATTTTTTTTTTAATGTTTACTAAATAATTGATTTTTCCCTATAATATGTACTCTGCTCTTTGTAACATCATGGCTACACCAATACTACTGGTTCTAGCTAGGTAACCAAAATTTCTATGGTGGAAATGCAATACTTGGGAACTGCAATCCAGACTTTTCAGATACTGCATGCACACTGTTATTATTTCAGTCTTTGGGGTATTGCTGGTAGTTATAAGTAAAGAATATGATACTTAATAGCTTAGTATCAGAGAAGAATTATTACTTGGAAGAGATGTATTAGACCAAATTCTTCCATACTGAGGAAGGTGTTCAGAACATAAAGTAATGATAGCCTTGATACACACTTCAGATCCCTTTAGCATTGCAGTTTACTGTCTCCCACTTTGCTGGGATACACCACTTGGGAAAACTGTTATATACTAAAAAAACAGCATTTATTTACCTGTCCCCCTAGGCGCTGGCAATTTCCATGGCAGCTCTGACAGCACAGCATCATACCTGCTGGGATGAGGTGGAATGTTGTCATACAGCTGAAAGAGAGCTGGCAACTAGTAACAGATAAGTAGACCAAATAAATATATTTTAAAATTAAACCGAGAACATTTTGCCAATTGGTACGTTTTGCAAACAAAGTTCAATTTATGCTACTGTTGCAAAAACTATGGGTCAGTTTTACTTGTTATTTTAAAGCTGGCACAAATTTCAGTAATCTTGCTAACAACTTGTCTCTCATTAAATTTGTTCTGCTTTAAACAGAGAGATAAATGCCAGCTGCAACATTTGCTTCCCACCTTGCAAATAAACCATGAGCAAAACTTTAAACAAGGCTTTCTATCTGGGCCACTGTAAAGCAAGGAAACCAGGAATTTTTTTCATTCCATAGTTTCTGAATCTTGTTCTCAGACAAGTGAAATGAAGGTTTTACATTGAACTAATATCTCATTGTTATATTTTGAGGTTAGAAAAATATTCATTTTTCTGGGATTAGTGATACTTGTCTCTATCCTCTATGATTGTAAATTATAATAGTATGATTGAATTCAGCAGACCTATGACAATTGATATTAGTAGAACGTCCATCTCTTCATGTGTAACTTACCAGTAGTCACTCTACAGAGAAGTATGGAGAGACTGGACTGAACAAAAGAAAAAACAAAAGTTAGTAATTAGAAATCTTCTCATCAAACTGAAAACTAGATTTTGAGTTTACAAAAAGTTTCTGTCCAATCCAAAAGTGAAAGGTAAAATCCACAAAAGCCACTGGAGATGGAGTAGGTGGCTGCCTGCCTGCCCCTGCCCTCCCACTTCTACAAACCCACAGTCGCAGCATGGGTCTCCTTCCCCCACTGACTTGAAACTACCGAGAGGTCACACAGAAAAACCCCACCCCAATACAGGTCTGACCGCACCAGAGCCAAAGGAAAGTTAAGCTCCAACTGACCTATCCAAAGCTCCTCATGCTCTCCCAGGCACACCAGCTTCTCCACTACTGCCTTCATCTGAAGCAGGGCTTCCCCAAGGGACGAGGGAGAGTGGTGGCTTGGCCAGGCCCACTCTGCTACAGCTCACTTTAAAAGATGAAGCATTGTTGTTCGAGACCTGGTGCAGTAGGAGATCTGAGCTTGAACACCACCTGGTCATCCCTGAGGAACTCCTCCTGGCTTGCAGAAGGTGGAGGCAGCTCCTCTGCTAAACTGTGATCAGGCTGGGGTCCCATCACAAATGGGTTTCACTGGCATTCCCTCATTTATCTGCTGGCTGCAAAGTGGGAAAATGATCTTGAAAGTTTCAGCCCGATAGCGTTTTGTGTGTCTGAAACACATTAGTATGAAAGACTTGAGACTAACTTTCACAGCACTGTGGTTGGGGACTGGCCTACACATGAGAAAAGAGGGCGATTAGAAGAATAGAGATGATGGTGCTCTAGCATCTATGGGTGTGTGTACTGCCTCAGCTGTGGACAATGATATGAGTCTGATACCTTCCCTCTAAATGTGTCTCAGAACAAGTTTTTCATATCCAAACCCATTCTGTGAACACAGGCTGAATGCACTCTGAAACTGAATTTCTTAGTAAATAAATCATCCATCAGATAGATTAACTGCCCTCAGTTTTGCCTGGGATTACAATAGCCATTTTAAAATCAAGACTACAGTCTGCCAGCTTGGCAGATACCAGTTGCTATTATTATTCCGAAAATACTGTTTCCTTAGTAGTAAGGAGTAAGTACATGGTGCCAGAAATGACTGTTCCTTGCTGCTGAAGAGATATTCCAACTGATTGGTAGCATAGCAGATAAAATGCCAGAAAGGGTATATTTATACAGCAGCTTGATGGCCTCTTTGTTAATCAATCCTTGGGATGCCTTTCAGGGTCAGACTGCTCTAGGCTAGATATATTGCCTTTTTCCCTCTTTGACACGGTTTACATACTTTTTCGTTAATTAACTGAGTTACACATGTATATTTTCCCCATGGGGCAGGTGCTCTGGCTAGATGCCATTCATCTGAAACAGCATTCAAAATGTTTGTGTATAAACTAACATCTGGGCAGGTTTTCATTGACCACATACTTGAGGAGGGATTTTTAAACAAGGACTGATACAGTTTCCCTTCTCTTTTTTCTCTATCATGTAATGGAATAGCACATCTTAAGTAACTGAATACTTTTTCCTGCATTCGGCAGGGAACAGTTGGCATCACTTTGCAGGAAATGAAGAAAGTGGTTGATTTAATATCATAATCTTGGAGAAGTACCTCAATGTAGTTCCAGCTAGTTCCTTTTGTCTAAAAATTGCTACATTAAATTGTCTGCTAAAGATTCTGTGGTTTGAAAGGACCGTTCCTACACAAGAACCAAACACAAAACTATTGCACAGTCCACAGTCTTATGGGATGGAATGTGAATTAAAAAGATAGTTATCTCAACCAGTCTTAATGGGAATGGATGGACTCTCACAAAAGAAGCTCAAAATTTATTACTTAAGGTTTATATATAATGTGCTTTTCTTAATTTATGAAAAGGACATTTGCACACTTACACATAGGCATTCAAATTTGTTTTCTAAAAAAAAAAGCGACTTGCACAAAACTTGTAAAATTACAGTGTATATTGACATAAATGAGATACTCAGTTCTTCTGTCAGCTACATACTCCATACACTTTTACTCAAGGATTTAAGGGAGCAGGTTTTTTTCATTGAATCTGTGGCATTTTGGATAGTATCTTCTGTTTAGCACTATACTGTAGAAAAATTAAGACCTGAAGATTTGACCCCATCCTCAATCCTCAATTTTGACCCATACTGTTCCATTTCTGCTCATCCTGTTTCCTCTTAAACTTTTCTGCTACTGCACTAGGCTTGCACTCATTTCAGGACTATGAGCAAGGAGTTTCAAAACACGTCTTCCCAGTGACGATCCTCATTTTTCCTATTGAAGTTCAGACAGTTCTCCTGATAAATTAAAATTAACTCTTTCTCAGAGGACATATTGCCACTTATCATAGGTGACAGAGGAAGGACAGTTCAGTAACAGTTCAGTAATAATATGATTAAAGAAAAATTTGGAGGAATAAGGAAGCTTCAAAGTTTGATTGCAAGGTAAAGCAAACAATATCTTTAACTTACATATACTGGAAATGTTAAAAGTATAAACAAAACACTTGAACCAAAACCCATCAACATTACTTGAAAGACTTTGTGACTATGAAGGGCATTACATCACCCTCAATACAGACAGGAAATTAATATATGCATGGGCTGGTGGAAAGAAGACATTAGAAAAAAAATGTTTTCACTCTTCTGTGTAATACTGTGATGTGCTCCTGTGGCCAGCTAAACTATGGTAGGTAGAGCAGTTTAACAGACTGAAATTACAACAGAATTTGTATAGAGCAGGATACAAAAATTCAAAATTAACATGCAAACGATTTCTTATAGTTTTGCCAAATGAACATAATTTGTTTAAACTTGGAAGGTTTTATTCTTTTTTTCTCTTCTTTTCTCCCTCTTGAATAGTACTAGTAGTTGGGTAGTCATAGATTTTTTTCTGTGTGTGATATTATGTGACATCTCATGCCAGCAAAATATTTCTCCTGTAGTGCCCCCTCAGTGATATGTTGCTTACCAACTAAGAAATTTACCCAGCCGTATACATGAGAAGGACCTGGGTGTCATGGTGGACGAGAAACTTAACATGAGCCAGCAACAGGCCCTTGCAGCTCAGAAGGCCAATGGTATCCTGGGCTCCATCAGAGGAGGGGTGGCCAGCAGGGACAGGGAGGTGATTGTTTCTCCCTACTCAGCCGTTGTGAGGCCCCATCTGGAGTACTGGGGCCCCCAGGACAAGAAAGATGTAGAACCGTTGGAGAGGGTTCAGAGGAGGCTACAAAGATGATTAGAGGGCTGGAACACCTCCCCTATGAAGAGAGGCTGAGGGAGCTGGGCTTGTTCAGCCTCGAGTAGTGAAGGCTGCAGGGGAGACCTCATTGCAGCCTTCCAGTACATGAAGGGAGCATACAAACAAGAGAGGAATCAACTTTGTAAAAAGGCAGATAGTGGCAGGACAAGGGGGAATGGATTAAAGCTAAAGGAGGGAAGGTTTAGATTAGATATTAGGGGGAAGTTTTTTACAGAGAGAGTGGTGAGGTGCTGGAACAGGCTGCCCAGAGAGGTGGTGGATGCCCCGTCCCTGGAGGTGTTCAAGGCCAGATTGGATGGGGCCCTGGGCAACCTTGTGTAGATCCAGGCCTGAAGGTTGGTGGCCCTGCCTGTGGAAGGAGATTGGAACTCTCTGATCCTTGGGGTCTCTTCCAACCCAGACCATTCTGTGATTCTATGACCTTCCAGTGGCAGCTGAAACCACTCCTGTACCTAACTAGGGTTATTTCTGGCCCACTTCATTCTCTCATGGCTTTCTTTTCTCTATCTGAATTGCAGCCAGTACCCTTGACCACAGGTGGAGTAGAAAAATTCAAGTGTACAACACTTTGGGATTATTTCTTTCCTCAACTTCAACAGTTTTCATATCTGCCTTTGATGCTCTGGTTGGTTGGTCCCAGTTCCAGTATTATCTATAAATTCATTGTTTCAGTTTAAAAAAAAAAAAAAAAGTTGTTCTCTTATTCCTTCCAACAGCAATACTGTGGTTTTAGATCTGACTATGGATAACAATTAGAAGCTTGAGTAAGTTGCTGTGTGGGAAGAAGTGCAGCACTAAGCCCTAGGGAAACAGGATTCAAGTTGCAGTAAAATACTTCCATGTTCTCTGCTTTTTTGTCAGCTTTAGGGACTGAATGATTTAGCTGTAAGAACTTTTCACCAGCTGCCAAGGGAAGTAACGCTGCGCAGAATCCTTCAGTAAAGCTTCACACCTTCCCAACTTGTTACACACCTTGTTTCCTGGGCCTTGGCCATGGCATGTCCCCACTCCAGAAGCTCATGAGAAGACAGTCTGTAGGTATCTCCTTTAACAACTTCAGCAAAAATTAGAGTAAGAGGGCTTTGTCCTTCCTTTTTGCCCTCTGCATGTAATCACTCTTGTTTGTTATCTGTGAAAGGTTTCTTATAAGAGCAGATGTTTGAATCGTAAACCAGAAAAACATTTAGTAATCCACTGAGGGAAAACTCCAATATTATCACTTAAAATCTAATCAATATTAAAAATATTTAGTGACAGAGGACAATAAAAATCTGTAAAATAAAAAAAAAAATTATCCAATCCACTGAACTCACCAACATTTGGAGGAAAAATGCCACAAAAGGTAACTTCAAAAGTAATCTAAAATCTTTATAGAAAATTTCTTTTAAGTCCATGTTTTGTTTGATAAATTTCAGATTCCACTTCAGTTTAATTACATCAACAGAGAGATATTTAAGTGAAGTTGCAGGAAGACAGCAATTTGCATTGTCTATAATTTCTTAAGCTGCCATGCTCTTGGTGTGTCAATCAATAGGACATGATGTCTGGGTATTTGAAGTTCATCATATATCATTTAGTACTGCCTGTCACACCATATCCTCAGCAGGGCAATGTATTATAGGTGACTTCAGTCACATGGCTAGGAAAATGGATAGAAACTTATTCCTTCCTAGTGCTATATGCATATAATTAATAGCATAATAAATAATTAGAATAAAAATATACTACACCCCATGCACTTTCCTGTAATTATGTCATTTTCTTCACTCATTTAGAAAAGAGGTAATGTTTTTCAATTGTCACAAGTGAGTTAGTGCCAATAAACAAAGATGAAATGTGAATCTTTCTAGTATTAACAGATTTGTTTGTTCCCTGATCTAACTTTTCAAAAGGTACCATTATAACACTGCTGAGAAAATGCAACAAATCCTTTACAGGCAAATCCAAGAGAAAGAATGGCTGAGTAAGGTTATAGAACTGTAGAATCATAGAATGGTTTGGGCTGGAAGGGACCTTAAAGATCATCAAGTTACATCCCCGTGCCATGGGCAGGGACACCTCTCACTAGACCTGGCTGCTCAAGGACCCATCCAAGCTGGCCTTGAGCATATCCAGGAAGGGGGGCAGCTACCACTTCCCTGGGCAACCTTTCTGGTGCCTCACCCCCCCCATAATGAAGAATTTATTCATAATGTCCTGTCTAAATCTACCTCCTTCCAATTTAAAACCATTCCCCCTCGTTCCATCACTATATGCCCTTCTAAAACGTCCCTGGATCTACCATTCCTTTAAATTCAGTTTCTGATACCTCTTGATACCTGTGTTAGAGTGAAATGGCTGGAAGCTAGCACTTGCACTTGTATTGCACTTTTTCACAAATTGATGACAATTGTAGGAGACCTGTTCTTTGCAGTGATGAAAGCTCAGGAACCAAACAGGATGTGGCATTACTCTGAATTAGCAGGCGGGGGCAAGTTGATCCCCACTCCCTCAGCATACTAGTTTTCACATTGTAACTACTCACCATAACTTGAGAACTATGAGTGAAAAGGTTTTCAACCTGGAGACATACCATGCATGAAATAATCTCTAAGGACACCTGAAAGTACTGCACAGAGTCAGGAGGTAACTTGTTTGAAAAGGCAATTAAGGAAAACAACAGCTCTGAGAAGGCTTCAGCTTGTCAGAAGAGAAAATGGGATAAGAGGGAGTCCTTGCTAACTGGCAGCCATAGTTTCTTCCTCTTGGACAGACACCAGGATGGGAGACAGTCACAATGCTGAGAGACTTTTTATCATATGGTCTGACTCACTCAAATCCTGCTGTGTACCCAACAGGCTGACACCTTTTTATTGTTACTCCACGTCCTAGCTGCCTCTTACTATCTACATGCATTGAATCATTCTCAGCAGCTTCTGCACTTACCTGTTTCCTTCTTCCCCCATGTCCTTTTTCCCACAATGCAATCTTCATCATCAGGGAAGGCATATCCTCTCAGTTTTTGCTAATCTAATTGGCCTCAAAGGTGGCAAATCAGGAAAGAAAAATAGGAGCTGAAAGTAAGGATGTGTAGTTTTTGCAGGGATAGAATACAAATGTGAATCAATTTTATGCCAGTTGTCAGTTCCTGTCCTCTTGCAAAGAGCATTCTGAAGATTGCTGGCTCGTTTAATCTGGAGTCAGTAGCTCAGTACACGTGGGTACCTGGGACAATAGCCTAGGGATACTAGACATTGAATTCCCATGTGAGAGAGTCTTTTCTCGATAAAACTGCAGTTCCCAAATCTGTTTTACTAGCCTCATATGAAGGCATAGATTCTCATGCACTGTCTCATTCAGCAACTCTAGTTTGTCGACCACATGTGAAAGAATTGGAGTTTTAGAGGTTAGACAAGTCAGAGCCCTTTCAACAACTTGCCTAAACTGATAGTGAAGCAGAAGAACCAGGAACCGCCTGAAATGAGGAAAAAACACTATGA
This sequence comes from Laterallus jamaicensis coturniculus, assembly GCA_022605575.1. NCBI lineage: Eukaryota > Metazoa > Chordata > Aves > Gruiformes > Rallidae > Laterallus > Laterallus jamaicensis. Next base: position 395,628 of record JAKCOX010000013.1, on the reverse strand, counting down.
AGTCTCAGGCTTATTTTCTGTAATTTTCTGATCTGTTGCCAAACGGTGAGTAACAATGAAGTGACTGGGTCAGAAACATAAGCTTGCCATGCTGATTTGAAAGCATAAGTTTCTCTGAGGTCTCCAGCCTAGTGGCTCTAAAAGTGGTAGACTTTGTCATGCGTCCTTGAAGTCACCAGCTCATCAGTATATTTAATAGCGCAGTGATGTCAAAGCACAGGCCTCTCTGAAGAACTGACTCAGGCCTTCTGTCTTGCTGGACTGGTGTCAAAACTTCTGTAGGATCAAGCTGGATGAAAGCCAAGGAATAGGCTCTTGTAGATTTACTGGCACATCCCCTTGAATTTTCTGGGTTTATGTCAAGATACTGACAAGGCCATTCTGTTTCCCTTAGCTTCTGTGGAGGAGAGTATGTAGTAGGGTATCCATTTTATTATGCAGAAATTGAAATGCAGCAAGCAAAAGATTCCTACATTTATTCCTCTTCTGCAGAGGATCTCACACAAGGCAAAAATGAAACAGGCACTGGATCTGCAGTATTGACCAGGGTAACTCTCCTTATATTCAGGACTGTTTTATTACTTCTTTTAGCACGGAAGGAGGGGGATATCAGGATGCTCACATCCCTGGTGTTTGAGACCTTCCCTAGTTACTTTCTACCTGATCCGTTTCTTATTTCCACTGCTTGAAATGAATTGGTAGAAAATAACTACAGTTACACTCATGAATAAAGAAATAATGCCACACCCAAGGTATTAAAATTAGATGGAGATAATTCTCCTCAGAGTTATAAAGAGAAATCTATCCCTGTCTAACATGTGTTCTATGAAAATTTTGTTTAATATAAATTCCTCTTCATGTCCTGTGAAATCTGTAGGTTGTAATTAAGAAAACACAATGTTCTAATCAAATCATAATTTCATGGAAGGAGGAGACTATTATAAGCTTTTTATGTAACTGGGGAGTATTTTGAGTTCTTCTGAGCTTTCGAGAAAAATATTATTTTAGACTATGAAAGATTCTGAATATAGACAAGACAAATATATATACTACAAAAAATCATTTTAAGTGATGTAACAATACCAGTTTCCTGACAGCAATGAGTCCGACATTAAATTGTATTGAGGAATAAAAGAATCAGAGTCCTTTTGAGGAGAGCACTTAAGGAAGCCAATAGCAAAAAAGTGGCCTTTAAGTCAAAAGACTGGCTACTATTGGAACTAGGGCTAATATTTCAGAAGTTCCCAAAAGTGATCTAAGACTCTGTGTTCTACTGTCTGAAGTGGCAATACTGCATGGCAGAAGCTTCACTGAAAGCTACTAGATTTCTGCACTTATCTATATTACAGGCTTTTAAAAGCATTTAAGCACCTATGATGAAGGCCTTGTGGGTTTCATACTACTAAAGATCCAGTGCTAAGTCACTTCTGAACTTAGAACTTAGGTCCATGCTTCTGGAAAAAATTTACTTCATATTCCCTATGGGTTTTACACATTATTGGCACAGAGCAGTGTATTTCTATGTAGTCTTTGGTTATCTTTGACCAATTTCAGCTGAAAGGAATTAAAAATAGCAATGCAGATGAATTTATTGCAGTTTAGTTTTTAACTTGATTTATATTGTTTGAAATCAAATTTAAAAGGATAACTAAATTTAGAAAAATACAGTGGTGTTAACAAAACTACCCTCTAGAGCTGATACTTCATCAGCCTAACATATCACTATTAGCTTGAATATTAAAGTTTCAGGAAATAAATAACCCCTTATTTTTTTAATTTTTTTTTAATGTGTATCTTTTATCCATCAGTTGTTTTAAACATCTATTGCTGAGCAGGGCATTCAATAGCTCTTCCTGTGTTTACTGGAGCCATCGAAAGTTCAGTTTAGCTTGTCTGAGCATAAAATAGGAAAGGATCACTCTCATTTTTGATTCTGCAGTCCTGTAGCCAACCTTATCATATTTAAAATGCTACTTTTATGAGTTGTAAACCGTATTTCCTAATAATTACTATAGATAGAAACATAATTTAGTGTATTTTTACAGGCTTAGTACATTTTGTTCTATTGTAAACCATATTTCCTGATAATTACTATAGATAGACAAATAATTTAGTATATTTTTATAGGGTTAGTACATTTTTATAGTATGGTAAACCATATTTCCTTATAATTACCAGAGAGAGAAAAATAATTTATATTTTTATAGGTTAGTACATTTTTATTACTGTAGAATTTCTGCAGATTAAGTACTTTGTACTTTTTCTTTTTAAAGCAGTCACATTTCCTCAGTAACCACTTTTTATTATTTATATAATTTACAGATGATGGCTTCTTAAACTTGTTTTCCCTATTTTGCATTTCGAAGTTTCTATATAAATGTATGTGCTGCTAATTTTGAAGGAAGAACAAAGCATCTGTGAGACACTGTAGAAGTTAATGACATTGTTAAAATGATGACAGATTGCTTTAATGGTAGATATGCACTTAATTGGAGGAAGTATAACAAAATGTGCTATTTCATACTACTAAAAAGAGTCAGTCAGAAGCCATCACCCATTTACAGTCTTGTCTTTGCCCAAATCACAATGCATGTACAGTATGATAACTGATAGACATTGCTAGGCATGTATTCATGTACTGTACATTCATTCCGACAACCCATTAAATAGTGTTTGTTAACCTTTAATTCAGATGTCTGCAATAAGATAATACAATGTAAAACACAAGTCAATGGAGGGTCGTAAAGCTGTTTCTGCTACAGTTTTTATTAGCCTGTTATTCAGTGCTGAATGCAGCTACACCCTGAAGCAAGTCTTGTATAGAAGTACAATGTCAATATATTATGATACAAACTCAACCTATAAAATCAATGACAAGTATTATGTCTGTTGCTATCACCTACTAAAATATAGATACTGTTTATAATGGATGCAATGGTGCTAAACTCAGCTTCATTGTGCTGTTAAGCTTAGCCCCTTTGGCATGAAGCACACTTAGGGGGCTCCCTGAGAAGGACTACTCATTGTAGGGTGCTGCAACAACCAGGAGGGTATAACTGACCACTGAACACTGTAAGTCTTAAATCCCTTTTACAAGGCTGTTAAAGCAAAATAGAATTCTGATCTATGCCATGGTTTGATTCCCCATTGCATTGCACTTAATAAGGTTAATCTGTAGAAAAAGGGGACCATCTATCCCATTATCCAGGTGTTTCTGTTCTGATTAATCACTTGGGTGACTGAATGGAAAGTTTACTTGTAAATTTGAAAATGGCACTTAGCTAAGGAGGATGTTGAGTATTCTGGAGAACATGGGTAGAATTCAAAGAGATCTTGATAAATTGCAGGAAGGATCTGAAATCAATAAGGATATAATTCAGTACAAATAACTGTGAAGTGCTAAGGGGAAATCTCCCTCCTACCCTCACCTGGCTGCATAAATAAAAATGGGGAGAAAACTAGAAGCAACAATGAACCCAAATCCAAGCTGAAAAGACAAATAATGCTAATGAAAAAAAGGTAAGTGGGTAAGTGTCGTCCTGTAAGGTGCCAGTGAGACTGTTGTGTGCAAAAACTAGAAGCAGTTATTACTATCTGTTAAAAATCGGAGAGCTTTCAACTGCAATTCTCCATGCCATTTTGAGTGGCACAGCATTAAGTATAAAGAATAAAATTAAAAGTGGGGTTGAAACTCTAGAAATCAGCAAGAAAATTCATGGGACACTGGAATATAAGACCTGCATGAGGAATAGAAGACCTAATCTGCAACTGCATAGTTTTAGGGTAAATATGTAAGGAAAAACATTTTGACATAAAGGAAAATCTAATTCAGATAGGTCAACTAGAGATTTGGGGAAATAATGTAGACAAACATTTATATACATATGCTTGGTCACAGTAGAGGAAAGGCTTAGATGTTGCTATGTTGTCTGTCAACCCAGCAGTTCTCTGGTTCTCTGAAAACATCCCTAAATTGCTTCTAATTCAGAACAGCTAAACAAAAATACTTGAAGGGTAAAAGAATCCAAAACTCTGTAAATGTCGTTTTACCGACTGATCTTCTATTAAATAACTACTTTTTCTAAAAATTAAATAACTTGTAGCACTACACAACTTAGAAGGATTTGGTTCAGAAGAGGCAAATACCTGTAGAATCTAGTGCTATGCGTGCTGTGTCTTTTTGATTTGTCATGTTCCCGTATTACATGCTATGCAGTATTTGTGTTGGTGGAAGAAAGCGTGTCATTTCTCACAATGATGTAACTATTGGCAGTACATTCACAGATGTCACAGCTGCTGACTGCTCTGCTGTTTCAATTTCATTTTCATATTTAGTTGATGGCAGTGTTGTTTGCTACACACCCTGTTTTGAATAGTGTGGAATGTCCATGTTATTATCACAGGGTATGAGAATAGTTCTGCAATAATTGATGGATGAAGTAATTCATTATAAATATGATGTAATGGAAAATGCACTATGATTTAATCATCAGAAAAGGGGATCGGTGGAGCCCACACAAAGGTATCAAAGTCATTCCCATAATAAATAGCACATGATGAGGTGTTTAGAAAACAGTAATGCAAGCCACAGAAAAGTGTACAGAAGGGAGACATACAAATTCCATGGAGGACAAGCAATTGACTCTGAAGAACCCAAGAAGAGGTAGTTTAATAAGGAGGAAGGGAAAAAGCAATGCCTGTGGATCTATCAGTCTCTTAAGAATTATCTTGTTTGATAGGCATATTTGTAAGGATTAAAACTTATTTGTTTGACCATAGTTCTTAAAGAATTTCACATGCTATTTACTGGGGACCTGAGTCTGAGAAAATGCTTTTAGGATAATCTAGACTGCAGTGTGTCCTTTTTTGTTTTCTGTCAGTATTTCCTTAGGTGGAGAGCTTTTCTCAAGACTTTTTTTTTTAATGAGGTTGTAAACCAATTTTAATTTAATCAAGGTAGGTATTGCACCTTCCTTTCAGCTGCAATGTCTTCTCCTAGAAGAGATATCATGACTCTAGGTCTGTTTTTGATAGTTGTAGGAGATATTCTTAGTGCAAATCAAAATGTGGTATATGCTATGTATAATGCACAAGAAAAATTAGTACATGCAGGGCAATGGTACTTCTTGCTTTGTAATAGACTTGTCATAGTTCACTGCTACTGTGTCACTATTTATCAAACGCCAGCACTGCTACTATTACTACCCCAGGTCTTTGCACGTCATCAAGCAAGAAGTGAACTAGGACTGTATAAAGACAAAGTGACTAGGTTATCCTGCTATGAGGTGCCAATGAGGCAATCACCAGAGGTTTCCAGAAACAACTTAAATATCTTTAAATACCTTAAAACTCTAGTAAGTGAGACTAGGGTTTGCTCATTTTGCTGCCATGTTTTATTGCAGAGGATATAGTCAACCGAAGGAGAAGTGTCATACTCTTTTCAAGATGAAAATACATTCCCAGGGTTCTTGTCAGATGCCAGCTCTAGTACCTGCTGATCCATGTAAATATGGGAAGCATAGTATCCACTTTAAAATATGAAAATTCAAACTTCCTCCTTCCCTTTTCCTGTAATGCCATGAGGTGGTCTGCAAACAAGACAGTTATTGGTTCTAGAGTACCTTTTACCCTGCTGCCACAAACCCTAATGCAAAGCAAAGTCTGCCTATCTGTGCCCAGAATTTAACAGTAAATGATGTCTTAAATGTTTCAGATATCTTAACTGCCCCAAAATGCCCAGCAATGATCAGTCAACATCCACAGAATCTCATAAACACTTTCTTGGGAAAAAAAGATAAACATGATATGTACTGTGATACATGCATCACTCTGCATTGTTGTATTCCTATCAGTGCCTAGGTATGGTTACTGTTTGCTTTATTATGTGTAATTTCAATACCTTGTTAAACACACAGCCTAAAGGTTGTACTCATGTGATGAAAAAAATAGCCACATAAGATTCTTTTCCCTTGAATCTAATAGTATAAATAAAACAGCTCATTAAAAAATGCTGACCCAATGGCATCATCTCCTGCGTCTCTGCTCAGGTTTGGAGCTGCTGTAGAGGGAATGACTGGATGCCAGGAGCTATAAGGCACTATTCTTGATGTACGAGGCTTGTCAGGCAGGTCTGTGAAATGGAGAGAGATCAGTACTCCCGAGGACACATGGAGCTCCACCTGGCAAGGTGCAGACATATGGTATCAGAGGATATGGATGCTCAGTGTATTCCTATAGAGCAGCCAGGCATCATTTGCTCCAGATAATCAAATGCATTCTTCATTGGAAAACTGCAAGGCTAGAGCTTACAATTCCAAAAGATGAAAAAGGGAAGAGAGATTGGGTGACAAATATAAAAGCTTTTTCTTGTTCTGTCACTGAAGCATTCAGGTCCAGGAGGCAACTCAGCTGCCTCCCATAAGAAAAATTGCTACATTTACAATTCAGATAGACACATAAACTCTGAATAAACACATATATTTGGGGGACTCAGCTAAAGCAGACAAGAACCACAACATCTTTTGAAGTAGGCCCATCACTGATAATTACGAATGTGAGATTAGCTACCGTCATTTATTCTTGTAAATAGTGTCATCTCTTCCAATTAAGATCAACTACTTGTATCTCCTCAATTGCTTTATTAGCATTGTTGTCAAGTTCTGCAGAAGCCTTAATTAAATAGTCATCATAATTACAGCTAGTTTCCCAAATGATCGAAGTAAATAATTTATATATGGTTTATAAGAAAAGTTTTTTACTTACTGAAATACTATATTTCAAAAACTTTTCAAGTGCCTAATTGCAAAATATTTAAAAACCATCCTTTAAACAAGTTACATGTATTATATAATAAACACTAAAAACTGAACTAACTGAAATTTTGTTGCTTCAAGCATTTATGTTTCTCCAAGTGACATTTAAAGTAAAATTAAAAACGATGCAGAAAATTTCATCACTGATGCACTGAGGAAGCAGTTAAGTATTTAATACAAATGGAAATATTAGAATTATTTTTATTATTATGAACTGATTAATTTTATTAATGAATACTGGATTTTACAAAAGAAAAATATTAGATTTCGAGTATGCTATAATGATACATCTGTATCAATGAGCAGTATACTGAGATATCATTTACTTTACAGAAAAAAATACTCCATGCTGAAATAGATGTAAAGATCTTTTCTAACATTTATTTGTGTACTTTATGTACCTTTTCCCATCCTACCTACTCACCACTATTAAAATGGTTTGCAGATTTTTTTTTTCTAATTTAATGTTAAAAGTAGTACTACAAAAAAGTTCACAAAAAGACCTAGTTCTTTTAAATTGAGGCTATAATCCCTAATAATTGGCATTATTACTAACAAATATTTTAATGAAAATTTACATTTTCCTCTTAGTAGAGACATGTCACTCCTATTTCCCCTAATTAGTGTTATAGATGTTCTTTGATAGAAGAATAGGCCCTTTAGCTATAAGTTCTGACTTTCGAAATAAAAAAGTCATAACCTTTTTGTGTTTCTGGTTGAGGTAGCTGCAACCTAATTTCATTTCACAATTGTGGCAGATCAGAATCAAACCATGGAATGAGAAACATCGACATTATGAACACGCTGTCAATCAATTTTTTAACGTTATAACTCAAGATTGAACTAAAATAAGCATTATTAATGGTGTTTTGCTGGGGTAGGGTTTTTTCTGTCTCTATGTCCCCCACATTAAGCACTTGTCTTTTTTTTGAATATAGTAGTGTATCCTGCCAAAAGAGACTTGATTTGCTGGTACACATAAATTAGTAGCATTTCTGAAGTTTTCACTGATCTCTCTTGAGTGGAAGTGGAGGCCAAGAGTATGTACTTATTTACGTTTATTTAAATAGCACAATAATTTGGATGTTGTGGATCTTAAAAAATTTTATGAGATAATTCCAATTCCCATCTTCCAATTCTCATTAGAAGGTTGACCTACGAAATTTAAAAAGACCTCCAAGATATTTCTTCTTATAGTGTAATTGTTTTAATTTTTTTAAATTATTTTACAGGGTTGATTTCCTTTGAAGAGCAGGGACTTGTGTGCATGCATTCATATGTACTTAAAATTTGTTCTGTAGAAATTTCTGACTGTATTACAGAATAAAGAGAATGAAATAGATATTCTGAAATTACAAATAAAAAGATTTTGTTTTCTGCATCATGACTGCCTAGTCAGTATTATAAAACCAAAAACAGAGTTCAAAATGCCTCTTACTGAGATGTTTCCAATAGAAAAACCAGATCTTTAGTTTTGATTGATCTACAAGACTAAAATTTTGGCAAATTTTGGATACAAAGTTCTGTTTTTCTGAGCTCTTGCCCAATCAGTAACCTTGTTCAATTAGTATTGCTGCATCCTTGTGCGGCTCTCCTTTATAATAGGATGTAGGCATTGAACAATATTCTGAGGCACATAATGCCTAGTGCATGAACACACAGAAGCTGACCTTGTTTCATAAGAATAGTTTTCAGTCAAAATGTGCAATCTGACATTGTAAAATAAGGTTGGCCAGGTTGCACAGAAGGGGTTGTGGAGGAAACCACATTCTCATCATGAAAGATAAGGAAAGATATGTTCAAAAAGTGCTCCAGCTATAGAAGAGGAAAAACAAGATCGTTAATATAGGGGAAAGTGTTGCTTGAAAGCAATGGAGTGATATATGCGTGTTATATTACATATTGCAGGAATCTTTCTGCTGAGCAGGTTTATCAGCAAGACAGCTGAGAGCAAATCAGGTAACGTAATTCAGTGTGTTCTGCAAGACCGATGCTTAATTTTCTCTCTGCCAAGCATATGTAGAAATTCTTTTCAGAGCAACAATACAAACAAATAAAAGAGACTCTTTTTTATATTTATTTCACAGGGATCATACCATTTTAATTATTCCTGTATATTTTAGAAGACTATGTATGTAGAAAAAAATGTCATCAGACAATCAGATCACTTTTATTCTCAGACTCCTCTGGAAAATTTTTCTGAAATGAAATTCTGTACCTGGTGCTTAAAGTTTAGTCAAACCAGTAACAGAGTGACTGCCTGGGCATGAATCTGAGAGTATAGGAATTCATGTGGTGACCCTAAAATGGATGATGTCAGAGAAAAAAAACTCATCAAAGTTAGAAAATCACAAAAGCATCTGCAGTATTTCCCCACACACCTAATTTCCTTCTCAAAAGGCTAAAATATGCAAGTACATTAAACATTGCCTAGCGCAACTGATCATATTTCTGAGAAGTGCTTATATGTGATTACGAAAAACTAAGATTCAGCATTGCCCTGCTGCTCTTTGTGCCAGATAGAGCTGGCCAAAAGGGTCATAGTGTAGGTATAATGTCTTCCATGTGTCTCAGCAATTCTTCTCCATTATGTGCCTTCTGGAACTGTGGCAGGGAATAGGAAGTAGATATTATGGCAGTTGCCAGAGCTGCCCTGATGTGTCTCAGCGACTTGACTCTCCTAAGGAGACTAAAAATAAGAGACACACAAAATGATTCCTGTGTGATTCCAATTTAATCATCTGGAAGGCATTAATCCAGTGATATTTCAAGAAGAATTAGGCAAATATTTGTGATCTTATATTGTATTCGATAAATAAATAAAAAAGACTTCTGTCAGTAAAAATGCTTGTAAAAATAATGCCATGTTTTGTGAACAGTCTCAGCCAACAACAAATTGGAAAAAATAGGAAAAAAAATTAATTTAATGCATCTTTAAAGAAACTTTTCATATTTTCATTTAAGTTAATATTGTTTGAAATAAAGCACACAACCTGAAAATGAAATAATAATTTTATGTTACCAGAAGCAGGGTTTTTTCCTGATTGTTCTGTGGGTAGGAAGAACCAAAACCAAACAAACCATCCTTCCTAGTCAATCTAAAATGATCATTCCCTCCCCCCACTTCCATTTTTTCAGTCATGTCAGTGAACCAAAACATCCAATTATTTGCTCATCTCTAATTTCAAATATCTACCAGCTGGTACCAGTGATAATAATAGGAGAATGAAGAAATAATGGATCAGGATCAACACTACAAAAAAATCTAACTATTTATATCATGGTCCTAGCTGAATTCCATCTTAAATATTTGGAGCAGATTTTTTTTTTCCTTTTTTTTTTTTTGCACATAGACCTGGTTGAAAAAAATGTTGCTGGTGTGTGTTCCATTTGGTTTCAGGCAATTCTGAGAATTTATAGCAATATTTCCTTAGCTGTGAGGAGTGAGGATCTTTCTGCATCTGAGTTTAGTCTGGGAATTTCTAATCTATTCTATTTAGTCTCACTAGCTTTTACAAAATTAGTACGATCAGTGACCATATGCTTAAACAAAAATGTCAAAGACACCCTCTTTGGTGCTTCTGATTTCCTGGATATTTCTCGTTGCCAATTTGATCTTCGTTGATTTACTGTGATGTGGCAGATTGTGGCAGTGCAATATAATCTGTGGACATCGGTTTCTCATTGACTTCCTCCTGAATGACTGCATCTTGCCACTATGTTCTACTATCACAATCTCGTTGTCACTGTAAATGTAGTTTAAGATTTTTTTTACTTATGAGAAGCCACATGTTTAGCCAGCAGTGCAACATAATTCCAAAATGCAGTGGAAGATGCAAGGAGTAACTAATGCTGCATATACCCACTAGCAACACGAGCTCTTAGAACTCCATGCTCTCCTTCCTGTAGCACCAGGGATGAATGACTGCTGAATGGGATGGTAGAAAATATATTAATAAAATAATTCTACATACCACATGTTCAGAATAAAAATGGCCACAGGCAATATCTTATCAGTCCTAATTAAGACTCATCAAAATTTATCACTAAACAATTGCTATACTCTTTTATTGATGCAATAGAAGAGCAGTCAGGCTGGATTAGAATACCTAGCTTATCTAGGCTGATAAATGCTTAGCAGAAGACAAAGGAAGAGTGAAATGTATGTGTATATGTATATGTATTACGAAGAGAGGCTGAGAAAGCTGGGCTTGTTCAGCTTCGAGTAGTGAAGGCTGCAGGGGAACCTCATTGCAGCCTTCCAGTACATGAAGCGAGCATACAAACAGGAGAGGAATCAACTTTTTAAAAAGGCAGATAGTGGCAGGACAAGGGGGAATGGATTAAAGCTAAAGGAGGGAAGGTTTGGATTAGATATTAAGGGGAAGTTTTTTACAGAAAGAGTGGTGAGGCGCTGGAACAGGCTGCCCAGAGAGGTGGTGGATGCCCCGTCCCTGGAAGTGTTCAAGGCCAGGTTGGATGGGGCCCTGGGCAACCTTGTGTAGATCCAGGCCTGAAGGTTGGTGGCCCTGCCTGTGGAAGGGGATTGGAACTCTCTGATCCTTGGGGTCCTTTCTAACCCATGCCATTCTATGATTCTATGTATAAAGTTTATCTTTGGGGAGCATATCTTCCAAGCATCTGGCTGTTAAAGGAGAGGAACAGCTTCTGAGTCAAAAGTGGGCATTTCACATTTACTTCTATATTCAGTGGGTTTTGGACTACCATAATCTCTTCTTAAATCATGGCCTTGCCTATGGCAGGGGGTTGGAACTCTATGATCCTTGGGGTCATTTCCAACCCAGACTATTCTACGAGTCTTCTTTGATCCTGTTTTTCTTTGACCTCTACATTATTCCCTGGAAATAATTTAAAAAGAGGAATGAAAGCTGGAGCTAAAAGAGACTTCCTTTACTTTGTTCCCTATCAGCTGTTGGCATATATTATTGCTTTATTGGTTTGAGTTTTTATGTTCCATGCAATAGAATCGCTTCATTCTTTAAAAACTTACATTTGTATCTTTTTTCACTGGCCCTTATCACATACACAGGATGACCTGAAATGGAGGGTTTTGCATTCTTTTTTACTTCTTGGGGTTTTATACAGAGGTTTTACAAACTGGGCTAGCATCGTCAGGGGTCTTTACAACACCAGCGCTTCATCAACTAAGATGTAATACCTGACTGATACACTTGTAGAGAGAAGTTGAAAACTGCAATAAAGAAAGTAATGTTAGAGGAATCATTACTCTCAAAGTAGTAACAGGAAAAGGATGCCAGAGACACCTATGCTGAAGAAAAACATTATTACCTTAATACACCTCATTTTTAATTAACTTAATAATAAAGCCCAACACAAAAAAATACCTTTTGAACATACTTGAAGCAGGATGGGCATCCTCATCAGCTGTGATGTCTATGAAGTAGTCAGGTCACTCTAAAATCTAATTCTTCCTGTGGAATGAGCAAGCTTCATTTTAATATATTTACCTCCTGATTTATGAAAAAAAAGATAAATGTGTATGCACTTTTGTTTTTCTGTAAATGTTAAATGCTAACCCTGCTGCTGTTTCAACCCTGGTAAATATCACTATCTGAAATAAGAGCGTGCTCTATGCTTCCTCACCCCTGTGTATCTACATCGAAGTAAGATATTAGAAGTACAAAAATAAAATTCCACCTCATGGTTAATTCAGGCCTTTGTAATAGGTAGCACTGAGTGTCTGATGTGATTCTGAAGAATATTTTTTTATGTTCTATGGTCAGAGCTGCTAGCAGAACTCAGATCCAGAAAACCTGGCTCAGCTGCAGATCCAGTACTTCATGCACATTTTTCAGAGGAAAGTTTGCCTGAATAAGAATGAGAAGCCAAACTGCTGAAGCCGAAGTTTTGTGGACTCAACTCGATCAATGTGATCAAGTGCTGAGCTCGTTTATTGAAACACACGCACAGCTTATATAGGTTTCTATATCAGTACATGAGTTACATTACATTGCTATTGGTTAGATGCTCTGTTCACCCGCCTTACATGCATCTCACTATTGCTAATTGGTTAAGGCTACACAGTCACGTTGTTCTTTTTTAAGGCAGTTGTTAACATTCTTGCAGTTTCTTATCTCATGGTTTTTCTTACACGCTCCTGTTCTCACAGACATCTGCTCTGCTACTGCATACCGACATGTCTCTGCTAGCTTCCCCAGGCCTGATTATATGGGGTCAGAAATAAATCTGGATGGGCCACAAAACCCACTCCTCTCAAAATGCGTTGCTACACCAAACCACTTCTTTGCCACAAATGAATACACCCTTAAGAAACTGAATATAAAAGGTGATTCTATGCAATTGTGTTCAACACAAGAAAAAAAATCTCCTTAAAAAGAACTAATATAATCCTTTTTAAAATTTTCAGAATCTGTTGTCTAGGAAAATACTTATTTCTGCATCCAAAGTATACTATGTTGCATCAGCTTATCTTTAATAAATATTCTTTTTTTCTTCAACACAACGTAATCAAAATATGTTCTTATGCGAAAAGACAGATTTTTATTACAGGAGTATTATGCACATCCTATAGAGTGGGTCTTATAACTAATTAAAATTAGTTCCATTATTGTATAGCATATAAAAAAAACTTCATAAGCAAGGAGCACATATATTGTGATTGTGGTTTACCTCTTGTGTTAAGAGAACTGCGATCTACTGAGGATGGCTGCAGGTTATAGCCAAATTCAATCTTCTTAAAATATCACTATCAAGAAAGTATGCTAAAACATAAAGACATCATTCATCTCTCTCTGTTGGAAAGATATGATTATTCAATGGTTTGATGCTAAAATAACCAGCTGAATCTTAAGAACATGCTGAAAAGAGTAAATGAAATGGCAGCAGTAGATTTACTTTTACAACTGGAAAAAAAAATGTCACATGTATTAATGTCAACAACTGGAATTTTACCTCATTAGGCAATTTCTGATCTAAGGCTCTGATGATTATTCTAAGCAGAAAAAATATGCTAATTATCTGCTCTGAATGTAGAATGAAAAAAGGTGTAAAATCTTCCTTTAGCCGTGTGACCATGTACTAATTGCATGTCATGTGTCAAAATAATGCAACCCACTTTGCCTAAAGCAATTAGACATACAGAACTCTATTAATGAAGCACTGTCTGTCACTAAAAATGTTTTCAGAGCTATAGTTGAAGATTAAAATATTAACTTCTCAAATATTTATGATAGTTACTGACAGCATTTCAAAATGTTACTTTTAACAAAAGTATTTTATTCAGCTCCAGTTTTTAATTTGGATTTTATATTCAAAGACATTATTAACATATGGGAGTCATGTGAAATTTCTATGATCTCTACTGAGACTTCTTTACAGAAAGTACATTAGCTCCTTGAAGTTTACAGCACCTTTTTCTATTGTAATACAAACTCTTTCAGAACAAAAAAAATGTTAAAAACTTGTCTTTTCTTCAGAAGTCATTTAAAAAAAAAAAAAAAAGAAAGAGAAGGATGAGGTACTTATTGCACTCTACTTATTTTCTGTACGCGAAAGAAAATGGCCTTTCTTGTCAATATATCATTTGGTGCTCTCCTTCCTTTTAGGGTCATTGGTCATCCATGTTCATGAGCACAGAGATTATCCTTTCGCATACCCTTATGCAATAGGAAGGCAGGGATGTATGTAGCCAAGCTGTTTATCGAATCTATCAGACATGTTGAGGAGGAGCAGACTATTACATTAAAGAATGTAATGCTTGCTCTGTATTACCACAGCTCACCAGGCTGCTTGAGAAAGGGTTTAGCACGATTCCTCTGTAAGCAATACAGATTTGCAGCATTCTGTGTACAGGAAAAGACTGAAGACCCTAACTGAGGTCATTCCCCTCTTTTTTAGTTTGAAGTGTATTGAATGCTGCCTAAATTATTGTTACATTATAATTTGCGGTATCATTTTTAAAGTTAATTGGTTTTATGGCTTTTTTTCAACATCCCTATTTTACAGAGGAAAAAACAAAGCAATCAAACAAAACAAAACAAAACAAAAAAGAAAACCCCAAAACCAATCCTTATTCATACACTTGCCCCAGTAAACCTAACAGGAATATTTGTATACATAGAAGTTGAATGGCCCTTAATTTACGTTCCATATGGAGACTGAGATGAATACTGTGATACCTGAGGATTTACAGCTTTACCAGGACTATGAAGGAATGATACCACTGTAATACCATGGAATTATTGCCTTTCTATTGTGCCAAAAAATCAGCAAATAAAAAAGCCATGTTGTTAGCACTGCATCATTTTCTAGTACCATGGTGGTAAAAACTGACTGCTATTATGTATTAGTCCTGCCACTGCTTTTATGTTTGGTAAGGGTATTGCCTTGGTTTTGGAGCTATTACAGTCTATGGGAATCAATTATATGTACTTGAACTAAGAAGGATTTACTTGGTAACTGTAATGGCTCTGAAAGAGCTCTGAAAGAGCCATTATGATCTGTCATGTCACAAATGCACATGTGTCTACAGTAGATACAAACAGAGCAGGGCAAAAAGTTTCATACATAAGGCAAGCCATTTTTGTTAGCTTCCCTGACAAACCAAAACAGGCATTTGCTGCTGAAGTATTTTCACAACTTTTCATAATAAATGAAAAGGAGTTCCTGCCATTCCTCTGCCTTGTGCATTGCTAAAGGGAAGCCTGTGTGTTGCATGAGAGAGGATGAGAGACAGTACTGAACAGCAGTGCTCAGTGAATCACAATGTTTGGGGGATTGATGAAATCAGTTAAAAGGGAAAAATAAAAGTGAAATAAATTGAAGGGAAGACTTTCAAGTAAAAGGGAGCAAATCTGAGGTTGCTATCATTACATACAACTATGAAAGGAATAGAATAGCTCCTTGCTAAGAATGAGCAAATAAGCTACACCCTCACAGCTTTAACTGTGATACAGATCCATGTACATTGGAACAACAGAACATCTTGGAGTCAGGCTGTAAATGGGGTGTAAATGGGTCCGATGACAACAAGGGTTCCCATGTCTATGCTGCAGGGTAGATGCAGTCCATAGTTTTAGTTTCCTTCTCATGCAGACTGGTGGACTTTACTGCAGAGCATTGCAGGGCCCTCTGTGCTAGCTATCTAGATGTCCAGCAAAAGGAGACAAGCACACTGAGGGACTACACTCACATTTCTATTTCTGACCCCAACTCAGGATGGAGCCATGGAACTAAAACCATATGGCCCACCACAAGCATACCTGCCCAGGTGGGCAGACATGGCTGACATAAGGTTTGGGATGCAGTTGTGCCTGAGTGAATAACAAGAGGGAGAACACCATGCAGCCCAGCATGAACTGAGCTGGTGTTCGCTTGCACCTGACAGTTACAACAGGGGGTGACATGCAAGTACAGCATTACCTGTGAAACTGAAAGAAGAGCTCATGTAACACCTGAATCAAGGAGACCAAGGTCTTGTGATAGAAGCATTTTCATCACATGGTGCTAATATAACCACATTATGAAATTCTGCCTGCAAAATTACCTGCATGGGCAAATGAAGGCAAGACAGATGTGTAATGATGTTGAGCTTGTAGGCTGGGAGACAGTGGTGGTAATTTTTTACTGGTTTTACCTTTTTTTTTTAAATGTGTACATTCCTTTAAATAAGTGCCAGTTGATTGCAGCTCTTTCTCCAAAGTACTGTTTGTCAGGAAGAGTGTGAAAAATGGTCTATAGCAGTAGAGCTGTGTGGTTTGGAAGTTGCTTGTTTGTTTATTGGTCTAATTTTCAGTAGGGGAGGAATACTGTTTGGAATGCAGCAAAAACCTTTCAACCCCGAACGAGCATGTCCAAAAAAAGAAACAGAGATTTTACTTTTAGCTCATCTTCAGATTCACAAGGGACAATAAGGGAGATTCATTAGGCCATTTGTTACTGTCATCTGCCATGATTCAAAATGAAATACTAAATGTTTCATGGACGCAGAAAAAGAGCAGTATTTGTCTTTGTGTTGGCTATGCAAAGACTGTATGGCTTTCAGCCTCCATACAAGAGGTCTGATGGATGAAAGGGGGAAGGGTGGTGCCATCTGAATGATGATGGGCTAATATCATCATCCTCTTGTCAGCTGTAATAGGCTTTTCCTCACAGAAATAATTCATAAAACCGCTACATTATATTCTATCCCTGACAGGCCCTATCTATCCTGCAACCCAGCAGGCTCACAACTAATAAGAAAATATGTGGTTCAGGAACCCTGAAAAATTAAACAGGTAGTTTATGAACAATTTGTTTCATGGGGATGTTTATTATGTTTATTAAATATTGAGCCTTTAATGTTTTCCCAGTACAGATGATATCATAAAAATGCTGACTTAAGCCTCAGTTGTATTCTTAGAAAGTGGCATTTTATAGCTCTTGTAGTACCCAGTAAATAACTAAATTGCAGTGGTTTATATGTGTACACAGAATACAATTTATAGGAAGCGAGTATATTTTTACTGTGCATATGCAGTGTATTTAATATATTCATAATAGACACATGCAAACTAACAAAATATTGATCACATTCTTTGGTTTAAAGAAGACTAGTATTTCAGAGCCTTGAGTAGAGAAGGTCAGGCATTTGTTTTATTGCCTATACTAAAGGGGAAACACTGAGCCTGGTGTTTGAAGTGTCAAGGCAAAAACTCTTAGCTCTAGCACTAAGCTTCATCAGGAACACTGGTTTGCAAGTAGAATTTAATAGAAATTCTTTAGACAGGTCCTTATTATAGGAAAACCAAGGTAAAATTTATCAAGCTAAAGCCATTATGCTACTGTGCCTTTCTGTGAAAAAAAGTGAGGGGTGCTTGGTGTCCTTACCCAGGGCAAATTTCCCATTTCTGGACGATGTGTATTACATTCTGGAGAAGACCTGAAGTGCATGGAGGAAGCATAATACACAACCACGCTCTTTCCATGTCCATACCTTTTTTTTCCAACTTCTTCCTTCAGAGTTTATTGAATAATTGATAATTCTGTGGCAGGGTATGAAAACTGGCAAGTAGAAAACTTCCATTCTTAATGAATTTGTAATAATAAATAATGCTTATGATATTAAAAAGCTGTATTCCACAGACATATTACAAAGAGCATGTGCATGACATGATTTACAGAAAAATTGTACAGATCTTTCATTAAGCCTTTCAGGAGTCATGAGCTGTTCTTGTATCCTTCTATTCCTCATAAGAGAGTAGATTCTAATAAAGAGTAAGATCACTGAATACACAGATGGAAACTGTCTAGAATCAGCATGACTTCTACAACAGGAAATTCTGCCTCTCTAACCTGCTAGAATCCTGTGAAGGTTTCAGCAAGCATGTGGATTATGAGGATACAGAGGACATAACATATCTGGATTTTCAGAAAGCCTTTGACAGGGCTAGTAAAGAAACCTAGTTGCCATGGATGCTAAGAAAAAGTTTTTTATGGATTGCGAACTGGTTAAAGAATAAGAAGCAAAGGGTAGGGCTTTTTGTTTGTTTTTCAGGATGGATAGTTTATTTTCTGTTGCAAAGTCCCTGAGGGATAGACACTGATGCTGTTTTTAGTAAATATTTTCATCAGTGATCTGGACAAGAGTGTACAGTGAAATCTCCGAATTTGAGGATGATATCAAGTTCTTCTGTGTGGTCAAATTGCAACTGGTTGAAAGAACTTCAAAGTTGAGGAGAAAGGTGGCAAACCTGATCAGAGAAGGAAGATGGCAAATGACATTCAGTGTAAAGAAATTTATGGCAAGGTATCTGAGCCATGTCCCATGATGCTGAACTCAGAATGACCATTCAGAATCCATGAAAAACATCTTGGAGTCATCCTTGGCAAGTCTTGGTGGTCATGAGCTCAGTGTGCAGTAGCAGTCAAAACCAACCAAATGCAAGACATCATTGGAAAAAGGTCTTCAGAACAAGGTAGAAGATATAATTTTGCAGCTATATAAAAATGTGTGCCCACATTTTTAGTACTGTGTGTGGTACTGATCTCCATGTCTCAAGAGAGATGCTGTGAAATTGGAGGAGGAACAAAGGAGGCAATTAAAACAATCAACTAGATGGATCATGTGGAGAGGCTTAAAAGTCTAGGATTGAAAAGATTGCTGAGGACAATCATGGTCAAGTTTTATTACCAAGAGGGAAAAAAAAGCTATTTGCACAAAGAGTATATAACTTCCAAAACTTGCTTCTACAGAAGGCTGTGGAAGACAGAGAGTATAAACAGATTTAGAAAGGAGTTAGAAAAGTAACAGGTCCATAAATGGCAGGAACGTTCCTTCTAATATCCCTAATGCAGCAATTCCAGACTCTGGGGTAGTATGAAGGGAATTGACTTGCAGAAAGTTGTGGGCTTGTGTGCTGTCCCTAATAGCATCTCCTGCGTTAGTGGCAGAGACAGAATACTGGGCTACGCTGACCATGCATCTGAACCAATAGGGGTCTTCTAATATTCTTAACGTCTTTGTTTTGTTCCACATGTCTATGTATCTTGTCATTTGTTCCAGTTTTACATTTGTTTCAAGGACTTTCGTGCTTTCCCTTCCACTTTGTGTCAGTGTACATAAAAGGTGCATCATGTCTCCTCGCCTCTCTCATACACAGAGAGTTTTAAAAGCTGAACTCATATCCGTACATATGGAGCACAAAACCTGAAAATCCAAATAAAGAAAAACGTCGGAGACTAAAACCTTTTAGTCAATTGCTTAAGCCTGAAAAAAAATGTATCTTTTTTAACCCCCTTGCAATTTCTTTCCTTTTTACACTGAAAAATGTTTGTTTATTATTTTCTTTTACAAAGGCTTGGCATCTACACCACTTTTGAGCTTCAAGAGTATACAATAAAAACTGCTTTCGTGAGCTGTTCTACACCCCCCCCACAAACACACACACCCTGAACATCTTTCATTTTATCCCTAATGGAGCTGGAAAAAAATCTCTTGTTATGTGAAACCTTTATAATGAATTTTTCAAAAAGAAAACAAAACAAACAAACAAAAAGGTAATTTATTATTAACTATGAACCACATGGCTACCTTGCTATCTCCGGAGCACATGAACTCACATCTGTAAGAACCCAGACCAGACACAGTCCAGTTGTAGTAGTATGCTCTCAGGCTGTTCTTCCTCTTCCAAAATAAAATCATTTACCTTATCCATTGAGGGGGCAAGAGGCAGATAAAGCACATTTGTGACACTAATTCCCGTCTCTGTTTCACAATTCATCCCATTTTTTTTAAGGAACCTCCTAAAAGTTGGTAAGGCCTGTATCGGTCCTTCTGTGATGGCAAGACACTTTTCTGAAGCAATGGCTTCCTACCATATGTGCAGAAACATGTGCCTTGTAGTATGTCACACATGTTGCGTTATACAATGTGCTCTGACGTAGTTAGAGGACCCATGTTGTGCTGTGTCATCAATGTAAAGAGATACCACTTTCATTGGCAGGCAGTTGGGAGCAATTAATTACCCATGGAAGACATGTACAGCTGTTGCTTATGTATGGAAACAGAAGAGAAATTAGATTTAATTGGGTTAGCATAATGGAGAAAGTGGCATTCATTTTATTATAGCCTTTGTAAACTGAGCCACTTGATTTTCATTTTTATAATTTTCTAGAAATAGTCAGGTAAAATTCTCTTGACAGATGAAAAAATCCCAGAGGAACAAAAACTGAGGATGTTCTATTGCCTTGTTAGAAATTTGCAGAATCAGAGGAGGAACAGATATATTATCCTAATGAATGATTAAATTAAATATTTTGCTATGTATCACTATTGCTGCAATTTGGGCAAAGTCCCAAATTTGTATCATACAGTGACTGCATATAGTTTTTTTGAAGAAATCCAAAGTCCAGATTTCAACAGGAAAAGATGGTATAAATTATTAAATCACTGTGAATAGACATTTGTGTTGTCAACTATATTAGACCTACTGACACAAAGTGATAGCAAAGAGAAAAACAATTATATCTGTGTGTGAAATCTAAGTACAAAACAAATTCTATTGCAACATATCTACAAAGCATCAATATTAAACATCTCATATTTGACTGGATTCTGGTCCCAGTTTTCCTAAAGTAACTATGAGGTTAAATACATCTATTTCTTTGGTTTAGGCCAGCATAATAAAGACAAGAATTTAGTTCCAATCGTTCCTAACATTTAGCTCATTAATGTTTTTGAAAATACTCCTTGTTAAAAGGTGCTGTCCACATACAAAGTATTGGTACAGTGTTGTAGTTATTAAGCTTTATAAATAAACATCTTTCTACATTACTGTCAATTTAATGTTCCCTTTCAAATTATTTAATCTGAATAAATGCAATATAATCTGCATTCATCCAGCGTTCTTTTTAAAGGCATGTTCTGTAGCCCTGTAAAAAATTACTGCAAAGTTAATTTTTTTCACCTTCGCAATTGAAGGGAAAAAAAATCTAGGTGGATACTGTGTAGTTGCATGCCATGATGCATGCAGGGAGACTGACCTTAAAATACTGGGGGAAAAATTGTTTAAAAATATTTTCAATACAAACATTTCCCAGTTGATTAAAAAGGCCAGTTGTATTTTATGTTCATATTATATCCCCTTTCATAAAATCAAATATTTAGGTTTGAGGTTTTTTAGGAACATACCGCTGTAAAGAATTATTATAACAAGGCCCCATGGAACTGTTGGGCTGAATATAGCTGTCTACAAATGTTTAAAACAAACATTTAAAAATCTAGAATGCCACTGAGTATTTAAAAACCAGGCACCCCAGCTGAGAGCACCTTCCAATGTAGTCTTCCACAAAAGAGAATGGAATATTTTGCGGAAGGAAGGAAGGAAGGAAGGAAGGAAGGAAGGAAGGAAGGAAGGAAGGAAGGAAGGAAGGAAGGAAGGAAGGAAGGAAGGAAGGAAGGAAGGAAGGAAGGAAGGAAGGGAGGAAGGGAGGAAGGGAGGAAGGGAGGAAGGGAGGAAGGGAGGAAGGGAGGAAGGGAGGAAGGGAGGAAGGGAGGAAGGGAGGAAGGGAGGAAGGGAGGAAGGGAGGAAGGGAGGAAGGGAGGAAGGGAGGAAGGGAGGAAGGGAGGAAGGGAGGAAGGGAGGAAGGGAGGGAGGGAGGGAGGGAGGGAGGGAGGGAGGGAGGGAGGGAGGGAGGAAGGAAGGAAGGAAGGAAGGAAGGAAGGAAGGAAGGAAGGAAGGAAGGAAATAGCCTGTTTCAGGTTTTGTTTGGGTTTTTTATTAAATTATTTTTTAAAAATTTCTACTTGATATTTTTCATAGATGGGGCCAAACCCGTCCTTCTGAATTCAGAGGAGAACAAAAAAAAAAAATAATCAAATGTAGATACAAAATTCAGTGATTTTCTCTCTCAAAACTATCCCTGGAACAGAAACTCCAAACTTCTGAAAAGGACCAGAACCACAGTTCTTTTGACCATGGGCACAATTTTTCATGTACTTCTCTCCACTACCCAGTGAGACAGAAATGTCAGCTGCCGCATGTACTGATATGGAAGTCAAAGGGGTGTGAAGTGTAGAGCAAATATTTCTGCGTGGAAAACAGTTTCAGGCAGATGCTGTAAATGATTTACTGAATAAGAAAAAAAGCAAAATTTTAATAAAAGGCTAAGTTCTGCACACATAGATTCAGTATTTGATCAGTTGATTTTGGCAGCTTTTTGAAATGACTCATATCAAGAGACAAATATACTCTGTGAAGTAAAAATGACCTCTGGATGATAAACAGTACATTGCATGGAAAGTTTGTGCAAACACAATTAATGTAGGACTGCTTATTGAAACCATAAACTGACGACAGATATTTTCATTACAAGTATTTCTGTATATCAGAGTGTTGGGGAACAAAACATAACGTCTAATGCTGCTAATTTGCTTTATTTACCTTTTTTTTTAAAAATCTCAGATGCGCTTAGTAAAAGCAGCATGTACCTGTCTGTCAGCAGTGCAGGCTTTAGCGTTTATTCACCTCCTATTCTGCAGAACACATGTCTGGAGCAGCTGGCAGACACATTCAGGGAAACAACTGGTCCCTGTCAACACCACCCAACCTTCTGAGGCCAAGCAGGCACTTAGAAAGTCACAAATAAAGACCAGTGTTTTGTTTTGCCAATAGCCTGGTGTGTTTTCCCCTCCTCTTTTGTTCAGAATGTGCAACACCATTAAAGGGACCTGATTAGAACAAAGGAACAGGGATCACTGTAACAATTATGATAGAAATGAAAATGCATAATAAAAAACAAACCCCAAAATCAGGAAAATAATGCCAGGTGAAGATGAATACACATCCGCTGGGAACAATTACATAGCAGATGCATCCAAAAATTCATTATCAACGTATAATTTGACATGTTCCCAGTAATGTTATTCATTGCATTTACAAATAATTCATCACAGGTGTTGTGAACTAAAATGGCATACAAGATCTTTATGTTATTCACTGGGACAAGAGGAAATGTCCACTTTGTAAACACACACTGCATCCAATTTTATAGAATGGTTTTGTCTTTTGTTGTGTAAATCCTTCTGCCATGCCGGATAAACCAGATATAGGGAAACTGCTTTCTTACCAAAGCATATTTATTCTCACTAAAGGAACAGTAAAGATTCTATTATTTTACTTTTCTATTTTTCTTCTTTTCCTCAAAAACAAAGCATCTAAATTTGCAAGCTCTTGTTTATGTTGCTAGTTTCACTGATTTCAGTTACTTCTTGTGTATTTCTAATATTGCAGATCTTGTTCCTTTCAGCTCATTTTTAATAATCAGATCCTCTGGCAGGGGCAAGTCCTGTTCATTCAAGTATAACCATTATTTTAAATAGAAATGTATATGCATGAATGAACGAAGCAGGGGTTGACGTGGGATATTTTTTCTATAATCTAGCTCAAGGCACATCTCTTGTTTAAACTTTTTGTTTATTGATTCAGGATTAATTCTGCAATGAAGTTATGGGGAATTTTACTTGTGTATGTAGTCATCAGTAGAAACTACCAAAAGGCAATATTTAATTCCAGGTCAGATTTCATAAACAATGACAAAACAAATAGATGTACATTTCTCTTGTAGTCTGAAATGCATCAAAATAATTCACCATCTTTAATATAATGCTTATTGCAATAGTATAGCAATAATTATCCCTTGATATTAGCAAGGGTCCCAGCATCACTTTGTTTTTAATCCCACTATGCTGTGTCAGATAAAGCCTTCAAGCACATATATAAAGATGAACACACTTTTGAAAAAGTATTAATCGCTAATTTGTCCTAGTTTTGATAATACGCATTCAAACCATTTTTTGCCAGATATCTCAGATCACTTGTGTTTTTTAGGTAATTTTTGAGTTAGAGACTGGTTGCTTCATAGTGATGTAATTACTGTTCCTCATTATGATTTGACCATTCCCCCAGGTGCCAGGGCATTGCTGTACAGTGATACAGTAGTATTGAACAATTTTGTAGCTGATCTGACCATAGCCTGCCTGATCCTGCCACCATGGTACACACAGTATATACCTGCTCAAGATGATGAGTCTCAGTACCCTTTTTAGCCTGGTGAATTGCAGTTGGTAAGAGGCAAGAGAGGGAAAAACTGAAAGAAAACTCAGGTTGGAAGTTTTCACTGAGGAAAACAAACTAAGTAGCAAAAGAACAGAATTACAGTCTCCCCTCTGCATGGTGAGTGTTGTAGTCATGAGGCTAAAGAAAATCATTCAGTCTCTGGATGAGAAGTACTGTGTGAAAAGCAGAGAAAATTCAGCTAGACTGAAGTCCCCACCTTTGAGAATTTGTAGCATAAGGCACCTGTTGAAGTGATGGGGCACTGAACAGAGTTATCTGCTCTGGATGATTGCACAAACTATCAAACTATCGTTTAAGTAAAAGTAAGACGCCATCGTTGACATTTCAGATGGGAGTGTTTTGATTGTGGGGAATGACTTCCCTTCACCTCCCACCCTTACTCTTTTAAAGAAAGAGGTTAAAAATCTAATTTGAGGTCTACAATTCAAGCTAAGACTCTTCAGTGGAAGAATGTACATACTTCCTTGTGACCCACCAGAATATTGATTGAAAAAGAGCTTATTTTCAGACAAGCTACCCTCAGTGATGATGGATATGTATGAGGTCTGCTTTGGCATTGTGGAGTCTGTTAATAAGTAGATGTTCAATGTTGTTTCATCCTGGAAGTATGCTCTTCAGGTATGAACTTAAAAAAAAATAATGAAAGAAAAGGTGACAGCTGAAAATGGTCTTCTGAATTTTTCAGAAGGAATAGTAACTATCTTCAAACTTCTTTTAAAAGTCCTAGTTTTAAAAGACAACCATCAGAGAGTGGGAGCAAGTTAATATGAATGATTTTGTGGACAAAACACTTTAGATTACATTGATGCTGAAAGGATGGACAAAACAGAAGCCAAATAGTATTTTTAAAAAAGAGATGCAGTGGTTAGACAAAAGTTTGCAAATAATACAGTCTAGCGAATTGGGAAGATGAAACTTTGTCATTGAAGTTCTGTCAGGTTTCCCTCTGCTGTAGAATATTGTCCACTAACATAGCAAACTATTCTCTTGCAATTATACTGTGAAAGTAGTCTAATTTTTACCTGCTGAAGTCAGCCAAGGTCTAGAAACATACTGACTGCAGGACCAAGATCCAGTTTTAAAGGAATTAAATTGTGAAGGACATTTATGTAAATCTCCCCCTCTACTGAAACCTGTAATGAAACAAAGGGGTGGCAGGGGAGGGTAAGGAAAATAAATAATAATAGAAGAAATAAGTGAAAAGAAGAAGTCAGACCAGATTTCTATTTACGAAAATACTTGTATTCTCAGTCTCCCTTTGCATTACTTGTCTTTTTCCTCTCTAGTTTATGTATGCAATGATTTTTTTTAATTTTTTTTTAATGAAGATAGGCAGAGTGACAATGCACCAAAGTTTCACAGTAGTAGAGGTATTTTCTATTGACTACTCACCATCTGGTGTAGGTAATTTGGGGGGGGGTGTTACAAATGTTTTACTAGTCAGTGAAATAAATGTCAGTGTTTCCATGTGGGCAATCTATGAAGAAGTCTGAAATTTATTTTTGCAATATTTTTTCTGAATATTTTCAAATATGGATATTTACAGAAGTAAAATTTTGTTCAAGAGCATTTAAAAAGGTGGAATAATTTGGCCAGTTCCAGTGGTATGTCAAAAAACTCCATTAGGGGTCACACAATAACTCTTTTATTCCCTGGTTTGTTCTCTATCATAACGTAACTCAGCAATTATACATATTGCCATTCTGTATGCTTGTCTGGAAGCAGAAGAAAACATTCATTAAAATTCTTATCTTGCTTTCATTGTTTTCCTTTGATATATTTCAAATAAATAAATTAATGAAATGGGGGAGAAATGGGGAATAAACTAACATTATGGTTTCATTATAGGTATTGCAATTATTACAAAACTCTTTTTCCCTCTAACTCATCATGTATAACAAAGCTATCATTACATTTGCATGTTTTATACTGTAACTACTTGAAGGCAATATGTCACTAAGCATCAGTTTCTAAGTGACTAGAGTTAAAATCATTCTCAATAAATCTTCCATTGAATCTTTTAACAGCAATGCTAATAATGCTGTATAAAGTGTCATCTTTTATACTTCTTTAAAAATTAGTTAACTCACAATTAAAAATTTGGTGAACTTACATCACCACTTACATTACAGCCAAAGGACAGTGGTATTTATGCTTACATTTTCCTAAATAACATAAGTAGAGAAGAAGGTAAAAAGTGACTGTTTATACAATTGGCTGAAGTGTATGAAGACAATTAATTTGGTTTATGTTTTTATCATTCTTGCATGGAAAAGACTTAATTTTTTCAGGTATGAAAGAAGTTGCAATAAAAAGAGAATGAAGGAAATCAAACGAAATCAAGGGACTTCCTATTCACACACCCTCTTCCCGCCCTCATTTGCCCAAATTATATCTGACTTAAATCCCACATAAACATCCTGTCAGCACTTCCCCTCACAGGTAGAGTGACCTCCTTCTGGATGTGAAGAACGACGTCACATACATGTGCTGCACTACTTGGATTAATTCAGTTTAATTTTGCAACTGTGGCCAGTAACATAATCTGTCAGTTCGTATGCCAGAAGATGATTTTTTTTTTTGTCCTTGTACAATAGGTGAAAACTTGTCTGCAAAGTCCCCAGTGTTTATAAACACTTCCTCAAATTTATTTGCTATGATTTTTGATTACCTTCGACTCTTATTTAAAACTGCAAACACAAGGTAGATAAATCACTCCTGGCAATAATTTTTGGATTACAATGCAGTAAGCATTTTTATTGGGTTGGATATCTACAGCAAAACAAATATGGTATGTTCATAAATGGGAAAGAAGTTAGCACTCTATTTTATGCTTCATGATACATATTAACCACAGAAATATTAGAATCTATTTCTACCAGCGTAGTTATTTTAGGTGGTATATCATGCAATGCTGCTAATAGGTCTCATCTATGAGTTGCCTGTTGTTTTGCCAGAGGACCTCTCCTAATTCAGTTTTACATTGTTTCTCCTGAGGTAGTTCCTTTGAATGAATGAGTTTCTTGGGATATGTTTCCGCATTCTGGTAGTTGTGGTCAGTAGAATATTTAGTACCAGTTCAACGTAAGTAATGCAGTCTAAGAATTGCCTCTCTCTGTAGAGAGGGGACATATCTGGGCTTTCTGAACATCTTTTTCAAGCATAAAAAATTTATTGTTGTTTTTAAAAAGACAGAGACTGCCTAAGCCAATGTGTATGTGCCAATAATAAGCATCTGACTGAGCTCTGAGGGTATGAAAAGCACTTCTTACCCTGTTCTTTTTTTCATCTTTTTCTTCTTCCTCCACCTGAACTGTTCCAAATGTAGAAAGCAAGCCAAATAGCAATTTTCAGTCTACACAAAAGAGTTTAGGATTGACTTTTTCTTCAGCAGTCTCATGTTCATCCATCTGATACCATGTCTACTGCACCATAGAATCATAGAATGTCCTTAAGTTGGAAGGGACCCATAAGGTTGATAAAGTCCAATTCCTGGGTCTACACAGAACCAGCCAAGTCGGAGCATGTGACTGCATGCACCATTACCTCCATTTACTGCTTTTCTTTTTTTGGAGCCTGTCCTGGGTTTGTGTTGCAAGGTTTTGGGGGGCTGGGGAGCTACAGGGGTTATTTCTTTGAGAAGCTGCTAGAAGCTTCCCCTATGTCTGATTAAGTCAATGCCAGGCAGCTCCAAGATGGAGCCACTGCTGGCCAAGGCTGAGCCATCAGTGCCAGCATTAGTGCCACTGAGGTGGTGGTTAAGAAGGGAAAAAACCTCACCAAGAGCAACAGCAGTCAGTGAGAGAAGTGAGAATATGTGAGAGAAGGAACTCAACACTGAGGTCTGTGAAGGAGAGGGAGGAGGTGCTCCAAGCACTGGAGCAGAGATTCTCCTGCAGCCTTGTGGAGGATGATAGTGGACCAGATATCCACCTGAAGCCTGTGGAACCCATGCCAGAGCAGGTGGATGCCCAAAGGAGGCTGTGACACTGTAGGAACCCAACGCTGGAGCAGGTTGTTGGCAGGACTTGGGATACTGAGGGAGCCCGTGCTGAAGGACTGCACCCTGTGTGAGGGATCCCACACAGGTGCAGGGGAAGAGTGTGAGAAGTCCTCTCCATGAGGAGTAAGTAGCAGCAAAGAATTGTGATGAACTGACTGCAACCTCCCATTTTCCCACTTCTTGTGCAGCGTGAGGGTGGGAGGTAGAGAAATCAGGAGTGATGTTAAGCCTGGGAAGAAGAGAGGGGTGGGGGGAAGTGTTTTAAGATTTGCTCTTAATTCTTACTATTCTATTATTGGTAAGAAATGAAACTCACTTTCCCAAGTTGAGTCTGTTTTGCCCATGATATAATTGGTGAGTGATCTCTCCCTATCCTTATCATGACTCATGAGCCTTTTGTTACATTTTCTCTCTCCTGTGCAGCTGAGAAAGGGGAGCGAGAGAATGGCTTTGGTGGGCACCTGGCATCCAGCTGGGGTCAACCCACCACAGCCCTTTTTGGTGCCCAACATGGGGCTTGAGAAATTCAAGATAAGGACAGCGATTGGGAGAGGTAACAGGCAAAACACAGACCAAACGGAGCTAGAGAATGGAACGACTGTGAAGAATTTCTGTGTTTCTAATTGTGGTGAAGGGATGAGGGTTCATTGTGTGCGCAAATTGCCCCTTTTCACTCAGTGTTGTGATGATGTTATTTTGATTTTGCTGTGTGGAATTCTTTTATTAATGGGACTGAAGCTTGTGAAGATTGTGATTAATGTGGATTTCAATTTTAATTCTGAAGTGGTGGATTTTTCAAATTCAACTCATTATTTGGAGCATAAGTTTGTAGTAAGAAGTTATTCAAAACTGCATATGACATTTTATAACACTGAAAATGCTGTAAACACATAATTTACTGGGTTTTATCTTTTTTTTATCTTATATAAAGGATACTGGTCTTGAAACAGTCCATTAAAATGGCATATTAGAATAGATTATTTGAACAGACCTTGTAAAAAGGTTATGAAATAAAGTAGACAATGCGTTCTTTTATTTTCTTTTTTCACCCTTCTTGCCATTACATCTTCAAGCAAGAAAGTTTAGTTTTCATGTCAATAAAAGGACAAGATATGTTTATGGTGCATGAACACCTGCACACATGTGTTTTACCATGCTTAACTTTTCAAGTCTTTTTCTTCCTCATGAATATTTCAGCCATGCACATGGAGGGAAAAAAAATACAGTGTTATTCAAGTAACCAGCAATACCAAGTGAATAACAACAGGCAGAAATAATCAAAATGATAGTCATAGGAGGCAATTTATGACAAACCATAAGATTTAAATTGTTTGCATAAAAAAGGAGCAACAACTTGGAATGAATATCACTTCAAAACCACAAAATCCCTATTTGTATAAAATCTGTGAACTGAAAAGGGGCTAAATTTATTAAAAAAACAGAGCTGCTGCAAGCAGGTTACATAGATGAAGTAGTTCACCAAGCTCTAATAATGATGCAAACAGCTTTCAGTATCCAGAGCTGAAACAGTGTTCAGAGAAGATCAGGTATATCTTCCCCGTTGGTACTTTTCTAGTACAAAAGAAGAGATATTCCTAAGATACACATAAAACTAGTATGAAATAATTTGTAAGCAAAGCAGCTCAAAAACCAGCAAATAATATCTCTCTTCCTATACTCTTTTTCAGTCACTGCACCATAGCATGAGTAATTTTGAAACTGCAGCATTCCATTTATTGTACAATTATGTTATATTATTTTCCTGTTGCCACAAAGCTTCCATGAAAACATGCTCCATATATGCCTAAGCAGTTTACCTTGTATGAATATTTGCATTAAATAAATGAAAATTCACCTCTTCCTAAGATATCATGCCGAGACACAAAAGTGTTCCCTGCTATTAGGAATGTGCT
Source organism: Laterallus jamaicensis coturniculus (assembly GCA_022605575.1). Classification (NCBI taxonomy): domain Eukaryota; kingdom Metazoa; phylum Chordata; class Aves; order Gruiformes; family Rallidae; genus Laterallus; species Laterallus jamaicensis. The sequence goes on along the minus strand of JAKCOX010000013.1, from coordinate 365,282 downwards.
TGTACAGATCTAAAAATTGTAAATGAATTTGTAGATGGTTGGTTCCATTTAAGTAAAATAGACTGAGCATAGATCTTTATGAAAATGTGTTTACTTAACCAGAAAACACAAATATTTCTATTAAATATGCTTTCAAGTTTAACTCCAAATTCCTGATTTCTTGTGGATGTACGATTTCATGGAGCTATACTTGAAAACAGCATTCCAATGGCAGATTGTAGTCTCTCCAAAAACATTTTAGGGTACAGGAAAAGCTTCATAAATCCAGTGGACAGTTAAAATAAATTTGTGGTATAAGATCTAGGGCAGAATTTTATCCATTTATTTTCCCTACTCTGACCCACTTAAATCATTCATTTACTTACAATGGGGGAGCTTAGCGCTTACATTACAATTATGCTGACTATTGTGTATTGAAAAAGTCAAGCTGACTGTGTATTATATCTATTAAATGCAAAGTACATACTATTGCACTTTATTTTTATTTAAAATTGCATTGCTTTTTTGAATGGTTAATGAAGAAAAAACAAAACAAAACAAAACTCTGTGTGTGTGTGTGTGTGTGTGTGTGTGTGCGTGTCTGTGTGTGTGTGTGTAATACACAATGCCCAGGGTTTTGAAAATGGAATTAAACACCAAGCGGGAAAAAAATCACATGAGGGGAAATGAAGCTTCAGAACAAATGTATTTTTGTGATACTGTCTGTAATTCATGCTAGATAATCATGAACCCAGCAGTTAATGACCTCTACTCTGATACATTAAGTCCAACCAAAGATAATAGTGTCCTGCGTAAATTAACAAACCCAGTGGTAAACTTGCTTCTAGTTCAGCAGGAGACAGTGTGCAAATTAGCATTGGTTCTTAATAAGATCAGTGTCCTGCAATCTACAGTTCTGTAGTGTTCGTAATGCTGTTTCTTTTCAGGTGAAAATTTTTTCTCTAGAGGACACTTGCGCAATACATTCTTCTGACAGAGAATCATCCTCACCCTAATCAGTTCCCTCCTTGAAAACTTTCCCTATTTCTTACACTTTCATGCTGTGAGTGCTGCTGTGAGTTGTTGGGAATGATTATTCATTTGTGAGCTTCTTTAATAACATTTCCTTTAGATGTTGAGGTACCCAACAGAGCAAACCAGGATTTGATTTTATAATTATAACTATTCAGCAAAAGTAATGGTCACTCTATTGGCAATCTCTGCCTAATTTCTTCATCATCGTTTATTATCTGCTGAAAAATTCAAATAAACAATTATCTGTTACATAACTCAAAGGTAAACTGTCATCGAGGACCTAATTTTTGGAACTACACTGTGTATTGCCCTTCTGCTTTTAGAGACAAACTCTATCTATACAATTCTGAAATCAGATATCTTGACAGGTGCCTCAAGGTGTCCTGCACCATTTGGGAACCAGCCCCAATACCTAGCTCTCCACACTGGAGATTTTAATATGCACAAAGGTGCATTCAGGAGTAATGCAATGTTTTCAGCTAAAGATCAACAGTCTGCTGGAGATTTGGCAACATCATCCACATGTTTTAAAATGATTTCTTGGAGTTTCACTTCCTAGGCTAAAAGGTCCCAATTACTTATGTGAAAGCTAGATATTTAGGGGGGTTATTTAAATACCTTCTAAAACTGGTAAGTGGGTTTATACTGAGAACCTATGGACTGGTATTCACTAGTTTAGTTGATTAATTTTATCTGTCACTTGTTAAAAAAAAATTAGTTGTGGACAATCTTTGCACTATTCAGCTATCGTTGTAGATGATCAGACCATATGTGTCAAATAAATAATTTATGTATGTTGTCCAACAGTAGATGAATACTTTCTCCATGAACAAAATTTTTACAATATTAGGTGAGATCTAATGAGGACATTTCAGCTATAATTTATGGGCCGGAGAAAGAGGACGTTGTCTAATTTATCTGTGTATAGTGATGCATGGTTACGAAGCGGGTTTAAAGGGGGATGTTCCAGCACATAACTGATAAAGAGACAAAAATGTGGTATATTCTTCATGCACTTCTAATGGGAGTTTTGTAAGAAAAAGTTTAATACACAGCTCTTGTCTGAAGAAACCTCTCACTGTAAAATGTTTACCTTTAATGACACGTACTATTATTTCATGATTATTTTAAAATACACTTAAAGAGTTTTACATGTTAACCAGCTACTAAGAATGCCTTAATAGAGAACTAATTTTTGTTAGAGGTGTCTCGACAATTTGAATTTTATATGCATGCATTATGTTTTCTTAAAATGGGGAAATTATGCATCTGAAGGAATCTGTCTAGAATAATGGGGTTCTATAGAGGTTACTTTAATCACGTTCACCAGCAGTTATAGCTGTTTTACATCTTATTTGCAACAAAAGGGAACTCTAATTATCTTCAAAAAGAGCATAAAATGGTGTGCTTTGCTGCTGATGTAATGTTGATTCGTGAACGCTGCTGATAGGAACTGACAACTAAATACATGTCACACTTTTAAGAAATCAGTGGTGGTGACAGGATAACCCTCTTTTGTGACCTGGGGACCAGGAGATGGGGTATATATTTGCTTGCTAAGTAGAAACAATTTACAGTTTTCCCTTTAAAATAAAAATAAAAATGCAGTTATAGATGGGTTATTGATTATTTTTAACAATGCACCATTTCCGTTATGACTTAGAAGCTGCCTTCTGTAAACCAGATCTAGTAGTTACAATCCCTGATAAGAGTAAGACTATTTTGCATGTTAGTGTCTTTTTTTTTTTACAAATTCCTGTTTATTTTATCTTTCTATGTTTTTGTATAAAATATCTCTAAAAGATAAATATTCACTGCACTTGAAATAAGTGAGAATAGAAAATTTAGACATCTTGCAGCATAATTTCAAATGCTTGCAAATGAAAAACACACAGCCCACCAAAAAGTGCAAGACTCATCAAACAGGATTCAACTGCATGTCAACACCCATGCTGCCCATGTATAGGAAACAATTGGCTTGTACTCCTTTTCAAATATGGAATTAATCAAATCAAACCATAAAACATTAGACATAACCGATACTTGCGATATGGCACTTCAAGATTCATGGTGGAAAGTTACTGTTTTGTATCTCATGCCTGGATGTTCTGCATTTAGTCTAAATATTGAGAAACCTGCCCTGTATGAAAGTTTAGCTCACAGCCTTTGTTTATTTAAACTAAGGGCAATAATTAAAATGTCTATATAGGCTGCATTCAGACATATTTTATGTCAATCAGCATGAATGGATTTTAACAAACTCTTTCTTGGGTTTAGGGGTTTTTTTATGTTTTGGGTTGGAAGAGACCTTAAAGATCATCTAGCCACCCTGCTGTGGGCAGGAACTTCCTCTACTACTCTACTAGACCAGGTTAGAATCATAGAACCATGGAATGTGTTAGGTTAGAAAGGAGATTGGTCCTGTCTATAGATGGCCTCATCCACACAGTCTTCCTCATTGGGCAGTCTGTAGTAGACCCCTCTATAGTGGCACTGGTCCCAGTCCTCCCTTTAATCCTGACCATAAGCTCTCAGCCTCCTCCTCATCCAGCCCCAGGTGGAGATCCATGCACTCCAGATGGCCATTGAGATAGAGGGTGATACCTTCTTCTCATCCCTCCTGCCTGTCCTTCCTAAAGAGCCTGTATCCTTCCGTTCAAGCACTCCAGGCATAGGAGATATCCCACCACATCTCCATGATACCAACAAAATTATAGTCATGCAGGTGCATGCATGTCTCTAACTCCCCATGTTAGGTGAGCTGGGCACTTATGTTGGGTTCCTGATGAAGCTGACTTACTGTCTGGGGTGGCCTGGAATTCCTTTGTGCTGCATTCAGTTGCTGTCCTGCTGACTGGTGATCGTCTCTGGCACTGGTATCAAACTGGTACGACTGAGATGGATTGAGGTTCTCCTCCCCTGGCAACTTTAGTTTAAAGCCCCTTTCACCAGCTTGGTAAGCCTATGACCAAAGAAGTTCTTCCCCTTCTCTGACAGATGGGCCCCATTAGCCCCCAGTAGACCAAGTTTCTCAAAGGGAGTCCCACAGTCTGAGTAGTTGAACCCCTGGCTATGGCACCAGTCCTGTAACCATTTGTTGATTCACAAGATCCAACTATACCTTTCAAACCCTTCCCTTTGATCAGGAGGACTGATGGAAAAACTGCTTGTGTTCTAAAGTAGCTTACTGTTGCTCCCACAGCTCTGTAATTCTGGATACTCCTCACACTGTTCCTGGGTGTATCACTGGTGTTCACATGAAACAACAGCAGCAGGTAACAGGGGACTGTATGAGGCTTGGTAGTCTCTTAGTGACATCTTGGTGAGCCCCTGGTAATCAGCACATCTCTCTAGAGAGTGCATCAGTTTGGCAGATGGGTAAGTCTACTTACTGCTCAGAAGAGAGATGCCTATCACCTGCCTCCTATTCATTGTGCTGGTTGTTATATGAGGAGTGGATCACGCTGCTTTACTCAGCTCCAGTGTCTCTCCTGATGTGGTGGGCCTTTCCTCTTCAGCCTGCACAGTGGTAGACCTGTGGTAGTTCTGCAAGGGCACCTCAGGCTTCAGAAGAAGCCTCTTCCTCCTTCTGGACCTTGTCCTTGCTACCTGCCATTCTTCTGAGTTATTGACCCCCTTCCCTGTGTGCTGGTTGGGGGATCTTTGGGTTATCTGGCTGTGGGCTGTAGGTCCCCTGCAGACTGCATTTGGAACCAGCTGTCTAACTTCCCCTTAGCCTTCCTGATGTTACGCAGCCTTCTCACCACCTCCAGAAGCTCTGCCACCTGCTGCAGAGGGTTCTCCCCCTGGGCACAGTCTTTGCAGGCAGGTCTGCTGCCTGTCTCTGCTCCAGGAGAAAGGTCTGGGCTCTTCCTGCAGCCTGAGGTCTGCACTGCAGCCTTTCCTTCTGGGTGGAGGAATCAGCCACAGCTGGGGTAAGTGGTGCAGGGACCCCTGCCAGAACTGCAGCCTTTGCTCTCAGAGGACCCTTCAATCTCATTCTGCCTTGAGTTTCAGATGGGATGGCTGCCCTTGACCTGTCACAGAATGGTGCTGGTTGATGGTTCGTGCCCTGGCTGCACCATGCCCTGGCTGCCATGCCACTGCCTGCTTGGTGGCTGGTCCTCCCTGGCCTGATTTATGGAGGAATGGGGTGGCTGCTGGAGGTCTGTCAGTGCCCAGGCTGTTTCAGTTTCTCTTGTGAGAGCTTCTGGCTCCTGACAGATGTCTCTCCACTCCCCTGGCATATCCTGGCCTCAGGAAACCTCATGTACACTGAGAACTGCTGCTTCCCTGCAGACTGGGCCAGCTCCAGAGCAGCTCCCCTTGGCAACTGACTGTAAATGGTTAAAATAATCTGTATTTATTACTGTAAACCACTTCCATGGTACTTTCTGAGTAATATTTGCATGTGTGACTGTGTATTAGTATGCTGTCAGCCGTTTATGCATGGATAAATACAGCCAAAGGTTTTCCCCAATTGAAAAAAATAAAAAAAAATATAGCCCACTTTTAGTTTTATTCTACCCAGACAAAATAAGGATGAATGAAGTTTGAAATGTGTTTTATCAGACGTCTTTATGACAGTAGTCTCTCCTCCTGTGCCCTCTCTCTATCCCTTCATTATAATCACTTACTCACATAACTAATGCCAAATCAGCAATGTAAGTACCATTATTTTGCAGTGTTTTCACTTATAGGAATTGTCTTGGTATTTATTTTGCATCCATTCTACAATAGTATCATGTAAATACTAGATGTGATCCAAAAAGCTCCTAGAAGTAGCTTCAGCAAACCAGTGGCTTTAGACAACAACTGTGCCTATGTCTGACTAGAGATTGATTGGTTTGGACAGAAAAAGAATGGTTTAAAAAGCTTTTTGATCTAGATTCCTAGAGATTTTAAGTAACATTTTTATTAGATGTGATTTACTTTGATGTGGGTATTTTTTACTTTGCATTTGAGCAACACTCTTGTACACATTTCTAAAATGGACAAGAATGGTTCTCTCCTGCAAATACCTGGGGAATGTCCTTTTTATTTTCTGGTCTATTTTTTTTTCTGCTGGCTACCTGGGCATATTTTGTTGTAATTGTCACTATATTACTCAGTTGGAAAGAAAGTGCAGTTTTATCAGTTACTGAATGGTCCTTTTCTATTTAAAAGCAACAAAGCAGGTACAAAAAAATGCAGGGTTGGTAAGTTTTTTGTTCCTTAATTTCCATGAAAACAAATTCCTCTATTTTTATCATGGCTAGTGGTGAAACTCTGCAAATGTGGGACAGAGCAGTGATTTTAAAATATTTAAGATGAAACATCTTAATTTGTCTTACGTACGTAGCACAAATCCACACTGGTATTTTTCTCCTCCACTTTTCCACATTTCACCTATAAATGAGACTATGTAGGATGGTTTCCACTTATATTACCATTTGAAGGTAAGCTGTCTTCTTCATGGGATTCAATATTCTAAATAGTGTTTTGCACTGCATTAACTTATGCATTGGGTGGCATGAATATCAGTTTCTGAAAGAATGCTTGTCTCCAACAAAAAAAGCGATCAACTCTGGGATGACAGGATTCATCTTCTGATGTCCTTTTTGACATTTTTCAGCAAATTTTAAAGGACTTCTCCAAGACCTATGGTGTACCCATAGTATGGATAGCTTCAGATATGGAGATTTTTTTTTAGTATCATTTCTCTCATGATCTGAATAGCACTTCCAGACTGGTGGGAGGGTCTAGTCAGCCTTGTCCTGCTATGATGTTCTTTCCTCTTACTATACTCTTCAGAAGGTTTCTTTACATTGAGTTAGAGTTACAGCTCAACCCACCCCATTTTTTTGTGTCAGAACAATTTTAACATGACAGATAATATATATACAGAAGTATAAATACACATACACATATATATAAAAAAATGGTGAGTCTTTTTATTTTTCTCAGAAACAAAAGGTCGCATTAATGACAACCCCAAGAGATCCTCTAAGTTAATATTCCTCCTCTGAAAACAAGAAAAAGGTGCTTTGATGTTGTTATACTTCATTTAATATAATAAAAACAATAGTATTGAAGATTTTGACCTGGGATTCTTTTTCCAAAGTCCCCATTTTGGATTGTATCCTTGCAAGGGATAAATAAACAATGTGCTTTTAGGCATTTGGCACTACATAATCTCCTCTTTCCTCCACTCTGCTGAGCTTCTGAGCAAATACCATTTTCTCAGCTCCCTCAGCCCTGCATATGCCTGGTCCCCTCCTCCATCAGACTGGCCCTGCTTGCACCCCCATGTTCCAGGCGGACCACCAGTTCTCATCTTCAGCTCTGCTGTCATCTCATATTTCTCTTGAATTTTCTCTCAGTCTCCTGTTCCCAACCTCCAGTCAATCCTTTCCAGAACACTAGGCCTATTTTGCTTCTTGTAGAGTCTTTTTTTTTCCTTTTATCAGCTCTTCCGGACGAGTCAAAAGTACTGCAGAATGACCTTATTTTTGCTTTTCCAGCAAGTAGGCATAGCAAGAAGCAAATAACCTGTCCCACTGTGTGTAGAAGGTGGGGAAAGACACAAACAAACCTTATCACAATATGCTTTTTTTCAGCTTTCTTCTGTCTTCTCAGAAGCATCAGGTTGCTAAGAGGAGAAGAAAAAGCCCTCCCACAGCAGGCACTTCACTGGCTCCTTTCCTCAGGAAGCAGGAGAGCTCAGGAATATATGAAAGGCTTTCCTTGTAATGGAGCCAGAATTTTTCAGAGGCCTGGAGGTTCCCATGTCATCATGCAATCTCAGCCAAAAGCCCATTATGCATCATTAATTCATGGGAGCTGGCATTACTACGTCTTACTCATTAGCTTTGTTACAACTGTGGGTGGGAGCTCAAAGCAGACATGTTGCTCTCCAGGCCCGCTGTACACAAGCTGGCCCCTTGTGCAAGAAGCATTATTTTTAAATGTCAACTCTGTATCAAGTGATGATTCAAAGGACTAGCAAATCAAAGCTCAAAACAGAAGCACTCATCTGCCTAATAAACACGAAGTTAGATGTATCTCATTTAACTATCAAGAATCCTTGAACACAGTGGCTGGTCTGATAAGAGCTACTATATTACCCTACTTCATATCTAAATACGTACTCATTATCCTTAAACCCGGGCATTCCACAGGTAGCAGGGCCAGGTGTAGGAAGTTGCAACAAAGTCAAACTTCAGGTGTCAAGAGAGCTCTTGGCACCTGAAGTGCAACACAAAGGAAATGAATACTTTTCATTGACAAGTTGTTTCTTTTCTTATTACTTAAGAATCCAGGGCCCCAAATTTATGACTATAGGGCCTGATCAAAGCCTGTTAATTTCCATAGGAGTCTTGGCATTGACTTTGATAGGCTGCGAATCAAGCCCATCCCCAAGTAGAACATATGGGTCTCCTGCGCAGCCTATTTCTATTCGCATTTTGCATCTTTTTCTTTTTTTTTTTTGTTATTTATTTCATACATTATTCACAGTTTGTGATGGCAGAAAGACAGTTTATATCCTTGACACAAAGAAAACAAAGAAAGAAGTACAGCATATGTGTTGTCATTATTATGAAAACTAAGGCATATTGGGCACAATGCATTTCATTTTCATTATATTACAGGATTCTAATAAGCATCATTGATAGCTAAGTCACTTCTCCTTAGCACAAGTAAAGAAGAAAGAAATGAAAACTTTTCAGGTTGTTTTTTTGAAAATCTTGTATACTGTCTAGGCATTTTAGGCACAAATTTAATTTCACTTCAACATCACAGGTTCCTTTGATGACAAAGTCACGTATCTTTAGTCCCAAACACAAAAGTAAATAAGACATTTAGATAGTTTTCTTTCACTTTGAAGGCAGTTTTATATTGGAAAATGTGAATGCATAAATCAGGCACATTGAATTTTCTGGTTCAGTCCGGCTCTGGGCTTAGTGAGGGTGATTATCTAATACCTGATAAAACACAACCATGTATATCTGAAGGTCTGCAGACACATACAAAATCTTGAAGTAAATATAGATGAGGATGGAAAGGCAGGACTTAACCACCTCTTCTAACCAGGACTCTGGGCCTGGCCCTATGCAATGTGTACAATTATAATTAAGCTCCCATATTTGTTTAATCTAAGTTGTAACTAGGGCTTTCAGAAGACCACTGAAACTTTGAGGTTTCAGCATATTTTTGCAAATTTGAATTTTAATTTAATGGAGTTTGTTACACATCTGTCAAAGTTTTTTTTTTTATTATTCAAAACTGAAATACTTCGCTCATACACGGCCTGCATTTGCTCTCCACTTAGATCTGGTTTTTTGTGTGAATTACAAATTAATGTCTGATTGTCAGGAAGAGTGATTATGAAATCCACCATAACAATATTTTAAACAAATAAATAAAAACAGCTGGGAAAAGTCAACAGGACATCTAAGTCATTAGTATAATGTCTTTTGAAAACTACGGGCAGAATGTTTTCCCATTGAGATGTGGTAATGGTATTTCTAACAGCACTCAGCAACAGGGAAAGAGAAGACTAAATGAAAATAGTCATTTGTGGGGATTTTTCTTTTGGCAGGAAGAAAATGAATGAGTATGATTTCTTTTGTGAGTCAGAGATGAATGTTTTCAACGTATGGCACTGCTGAGCTTCCTGTAGGTCATAAAAGATACAAGTGGGAGGAGAGGACAGTTGTCTGGGAGAAGATCACAGAATAAAAAAATATCCTCCATTTCATTTCATGGTTTCAGTGAACCAAGAGAATTCTATTTAAAATTTAAAGATAATTTCTCAGATTTTTGCATTGAACTGCAATTCTTCCCCTCCCTCCCCTGCCCCCCCAGAGCACTAAGGTCATATTTGTATGCATTTTATTTTGCAGAAAAAATGCTTATTCATTCTATTCATCTGCATGCATGTGCTCTTTATAGAGTAAAAAATTAATTCCAATGAAAATGATTATACAGAATGCTCCTGTATACATGGCTTTCCACTGAGTAATACATTTGTAGAGATCTGCTACAGCCATAGCCATTTAAACAGTTTAGATCACTGGCCATATGGACATGTTACTTAGTGGCTAAAATTTTTTTAAAACATAGTATTTGCTCAGCTGTCACATCATAGTTTTAAAAAGCCAGTCAGGAAACTCTCTTCCAAACCTGAGAAGTTTGCAAAATAAGCAGTCTCCTGGTTTCTGCTAACAGGTTCCTATAACCCCAATGTCCACTTTGCCACTACTCAAGTAGTGCATTGCCAAACAGTTTATACTCATTTTATTTCTCAAGAGCTGGGGACAGACAGCCTGGCAAAGGAACAGCAAGGGTGGTTAAGGTGATAGCTCCTACTAAAGAAAGCAACAGTGTTGGAAATCTCTTGTACCGTTATCAGAGCCCAGCCTGTTCTTCAGCCTCACCTTATACCAGGTTTGTTCAGGTGTTCTCTGTCCTTGCCCAGGTGTCCTCATTTCCACTTCCTTCCATGTCACTACCTCTCACCTTCCTGCTTGTGCACACAGGAGTTTGGACAGGGAAGGTCTATTGGCAATGAAAGGAAGGTAGACACAGACTGAGGCACGAAGCATGCAGTTTACCATCTCCCCCTCATTTCCAACAGCCCTTCAAAACTTTACTGACCTTCCAAAACTTATTATCCACATGCTACTCACTTTCCCCAAAAACACCTTTGCTGATTCTTGGTCCCGGTTCCTAAGCATCTTGTCATGTCTCTTCTGCTACAGCAATTTTGAATTTTCTGATTCCAAGAATGAGAATGATGCAAGCCATTTTATCCTCATTCTAAGAAAAAGCAAATTTCCATTGTCTCTTCTGCTGTGGACCCCTGAACCTGTTCTAATTAATAAAAAGTGTAATTTTCAAAGTTTTCTGAAAGAGCAAAAAAATAAACTTAATGGTCAGAGGATATAGAAAAGCAACACACAGGTTTCTGGAGCCAATCTCTTTCTCGCTGTAACCTAAAAATCCACCTAGGGTTTTGGCATTCTTACAATATGAAGTTTTATGTGAACAGATATTACTTAGATAAATACTCTGTTTCCAATAAACCTGTAAGAAAATTTCAATATATTCAAAGTGGAATGTAACTGCAGAGATTCTACCTAGCTTTACTTTACTTTGCTTTTAAAGACCAGACAGTCTGTTCTATATGCTCCTTCAACTATATTTCAAATATGACTTTTGATTAATGTCACTGTTATTACTTGCTTTCCTGACTCCATGTAAGGAATAGGATTTGTTTTAGCTCCTTTCTCAACAAGCCTACTTGTCATCCTGAGTTCAAACTTTAAAAAAAAACCCAAAACTTAATCTGGCTAGTTGTCTGATAGTATTTGGCTTCTTCTAGATTAGAGTGGGTTTTGTGTCTTTAATAAAAGACCAACTCAGTGCTGACTACCAATAGGAAAAAACCTTTTAATATTGCTGACTTAAGGGTTATTATTAGAGATAAGATACATTTTGATTCACTCAGCAATGTGAAAATATTATATTTCCAGCAAAGAAATATTTAACCAGTGTTGCAGTTTTGTGTAGTTGTGCTGCCGAGACGGCTTCTGCAAGAAGCAACTAGAAGCTCTCTGTAGGTCCCAGAGAGTAAACATCAGCCAGTTCAAGGCCAAAATTGCTGCTGACCAGGACCAAGCCAATCGGTGATGGTCACAGTGCCTCTGTCAATCACATAAAGGAGAAAAAAAATGCAGGTAGACGCATTTTGCCACCTGAGGAGGGACAGAGAAGATGTAACAAGCTGTGCAGACACCAAGGCCAGGCCTGAAGGAAAGCGGGGGGAAGAATGAGGCCCTCTGGGTGCCAGAAAGATTCCCTTGCAGCCCGTGAAGAAGACCATGGTGGAGCAGGTGTCCCCTTGCAGCCCATGGATAAGGACAGGGAGCAGAGACATCTACGGCCTGTGAAGAGATTGATCCACCCCACAGCAGGTTTGCTGGGGGACTTGTGACTCTGTGGGGGACCAGGCCTGAGCAGTCTGGGCCTGAAGGTCAGTACCCAATGGAAGGGAGCCCTGCTGAGGCAATTGGTAAGGAGATGACTCCCTGATAGCGAGGACTCATGCTGGGGAAGTTTGTGGAGGACTGTCTTGCATGGGTGGGACCCTGGGGCACCACAGGGGAAGGGGGTGTGTGTGTGGAATGCCCCCCTCCAAGCTAAGAAGGAAAGCAATTCAGGAGGAACGGATTGAAAACCTCTATTCCTCATTCCCTGCCCCTCCCCACACCGTGATGGCGGGGAAGAAGGGAGTAAATTTATGATTGAACTAAACTCTGCAAAGAAGGGAGTGGGGGGGAAGTAGAAGTGTTAAGATCTGGGGAAGGAAAGCAGCGTGTGAGGAACCGCCAGAACCTCACTCCCCATTCCCTGCCCCTCCTCCTGTCATGTTGGGGGGGAGGAAGAAGGGAGTAAAATTGTGATGAAGTTTAAGCCTGCTAAGAAGGGAGGGGTGGAGGGGAAGGTGCTTTAAGATCTGGCCACGCTTCTCATTACCTGACTCTGGTTCACTGGCTGAGTAGTTATAGTAGTAATAAATGACTTTTCTTTCTTTTATTCTGTGTTCAGTCTGTTTTGCCCATTGCACTAATTGGAGAGTGATCCTTCTGTGCTTATCTTGAGCCCTAAGCCTCACAATATGCATTTTCTCCCTTTTTTGGCTGAAAAGGGGAGTGAGCGAGCACCTTTGGTGGGTATTTGTCCTTTAGCCAGGGCCAAACTACCACAATTGCTTAAGAGTATAAAAGAAGTTTTAAATATTGCTACGTCCAGAACTGGATTCTTAGTTTTAGTTTCTTTTAATAACATTTTGCATGACTGAAACTCATCATTCTAGTTGTCATGTTAAAAAGGGGAAAGGAATCAATTCTGCAATTTGAAAAGAGAACCTAAATAATAAAAATAAAATTTTTAAAATTGTACTATATTAGAAGCCTGAAGGAAAGGATCAGTTTAAAAGCCATATAATGAAGTGGCTGAATTTATCTGCAAGACAAATAGAAAATTGAAATTCAAAAGTACTGCTTGTCTAAGAGAGTGCCTCAATTGTAAAATGGGGCATTGGAAATAACATGAAACACTAAGCAAATGCTGAAGGTGCTTTCTATACCAAAGATAAGACAATTACTCCAATAAGAGAAGGTTTCTTTGTTCCAACATCTTCTAAGTGTATAGGCAAAACCAGATTTGTAAACTAAAGTACAATAATAGATTGGTCCAAATAAGCCAGCCAGAGAATGTAAACCTTTTGGGTCATGCAAGTCCTTCTTCAGGTCATACACTTCAAAGTACCACAGATATGTCATGATTCTGTCAAAGCCTGCTTTGCAAATATTTATAATCAAAGTAAATGAGGTCAGTATTTTGTGGAAAAGACCAGTCAATTATCCTATAATTAAAGCCTGCATAATAATGCATTACACCATGGAATATAATTCACATTCAGTATGCAGCTGTACAACTGGTATTTCCTAACACCAGAATAATAGACTCTGCAATCTCAGTAATTGTAGTAATGACTTGAAAATCTTGAAGATACCAAAGATGCAAAAGGCATTCTCCCCAGAAATTGTTGGTAGTGTTTTTTCTTTGGTAAGTACAAAGACATTTTGTTTCTCCTCTTCATTCAAAACTGTGGTGAGCAATTAGAATTTGTGCCTTGCTTTGTTAAAATTTTGCAATAGTTTTGAAAGACAGACATATATGGATAAGAATAACACAGACACACCTCTTTTAACACATACTCTTCTTGTTTCTTCTGGCTCGCATTTGCTTACCTTATTACTTCTACTGTACATTCTGCCCCAAGGAGGAAACATGCTCACACACAGCATTAGCTTTGTAGAGCAGAATTGCACAAGCCCATAAAAGAAAAGTGTCCCACTTTGACCTATAGAATCAGATTGTGTATAGTTGATTTATCAATCAAAACCAAGTATTTACATGCACTCAGCTGCATCTTGCATAGAGGTGGGTCTTCCCAGTTAATTTACTACAGTGTCTTGGCATCAGCAAGATACTAATATAGGTGGCAGTCCTTAAATCCATGTATTTGATTAAAAGCTTCAAAAGATAGCAAAGTATCTAAACTATTGGTCAATAAATCAACTGATTAACATGCATGTATGACAGTATTTTAGAAAAATCTCAACAAAAGTAAGATATTATAACATTGTTTTAACCAGACCCTGTTCCATGTGACCAGCCAAACCAAAAGGTTTCAAATGTTTCCCAAAATATGTAACTGGTTACTGACATACCCAGGTTAGCAGAAAACCCAAATATTCTGGGTGCTTCATGCTATTTCAGTGGTGTCTCCTCAAGAATTTCTTAACTGAAAAGGGGAATTATTTAATAATGTAGCATTATCCTGTGATTAATAGAGATAATGGCCTTCATTCAGTTTGTGAGCTATAAATCAGAGCATTTCTCCATATGAGTATTTCTCAATATACAACATTACCTACTGGAGACGTGAATAAGTTAATTATTACTTGTGACTGTGGTTTTATGAGGTTGCAAACAGTGGATCTGAGTCAATCAAATTCAGACTTTTATTCAAAGAAATAACCAACTGTTTATGCCATTAGCCATGAATTACTGCTTCATTAACTATTAGCTATCCACTAGGTCCAAGAATGGTGACAAAAGAATGTCATGTGCACATATCTTTATGCAACTTGCACCAGAAGTGGAGTATTAACATTATTTTAATGTTTGTTGTCAGTCATTAAGGCTTTTTTCCAAGTTCCATTCATGCTTATTTACTCATCATGCCTCTTCTTGGTTTTGTAAGTCAGTGATGCACAGTGAGTTCTAAATACCAATTGCTTGTTTGAGGCCTGGAATGTTGGCTGCTTCCCTTACAGCGCTCTGAGGAAAATCAACATTTTTCTCATTCATTCCACTCCTTACTTTTCAGGGCCAGAGCTATCACTGAAGATGATTTGCAGTTTTGGTAGCACATCAAACCACATGATAGATCAACATGGCTCTGTAAGCAAAAGCTGTCTTGCATGAATTTTAAGCATACAGCTTGAGAAAAGCAACCACACTTCTGTGTACATAAAGTTTATAGGTAATTGTCTGCATTCCCTTAGAAACTGAGCAATGTTTTGCACCAAAGGTATAAGGCTCTGTATTTGCTAACTAAGCATTTGTTGCATTTAAAAGTAGAAGGTCTGTACTTCTCAGTTCAAATAGATGCATATAAAAGAAGAGATTTGTGTAGTTACATTTAAACCTTTTGGCATTTTAAGACACAAAATTGAAACAGAAAACACCTGGATGCTTGTGTAATTGCTTTCTACCATCATATACATCTTCTTCTGTAATTGTATTGCATATGATTTCTCTAAGCATATTGGTGGCTTTTTAGTTCACATTTACTTAAGTTATATAGAAACAACCAGCAAACTTGCAATGGAAAACAAGAATGAGAATCAGTTTTCTCTCTTCTGGTAACAGCTCTATTGTGTCAACAGAAGCAGTGACACTGCAAAGTAATTTGGGCACTGTTAAAATATATTCAGGCATTCATCAGTTATGACATTCTATTTATATTCTTTTTATTCCTTATTATTTGCCCTTGCAAATGTGCTTTCAAACAACTTTGACAGTTTTTATAAAGACATAAAATGCTTACATACCTTTACCTTCAAGCAGCTCTACAGGCTTGCTTGCCTTCTTGCCCTTACCTGCAAACAACAGTTTCCGAGCGAGGGACTTTTCATGTCTCTGTGCAAAAATATTAGTTCATAAAATCATAATCGTGTGCTTTAACAAAGTAATAATAGTAGTTTCCAACTTGAGTCAATAAGAGACATGAGTTACCACAATTTTTTGAGGCACCCCAAAAGGCAAATCTATGTAGTAAGTCAACTACTATTCCAGTTCTTTGAGAAACCTCAAAAATCACAGAATGTCAATGGTTGAGGTCAGAAGGAACTTCTTGAGATCATCTGGTTCAGCCCCTTCCTGATCAAGTATGGTCACCTAGAACAGGTTTCCCAGAACTACGTCCAGACATTTTCTAAACATCTCGAAGAATGGAGGCTACACAACCCAGCATCTGTGCCAGTGTTCAGTCATCTTTGCAGTGCAAAAATGTCTTTCTATTAAGAGAGGTCATCAGCATGCCGAGGTAGCCAATGGCATCACAGTTTGTAGCAGCAATAGTCTGGCCAGAAGGAGTAGGGAAGTGATCATCCTCTTGTACTCAACACTGGTGAGGCTGCACCTGAAGTCGTGTGTTCAGTTGTAGGTCCTTCACTACAAGAAGGATATTGAGGTGCTGGAGTGTGTCCAGAGAAGGGCAATGAAGCTATTGAAGGGTCTAGACCACAATTCTTACAAGGAGCAGCTGAAGCAACTGAGGTTGTTTAGCCTGGAGAAAAAGAGCCTGAGATGAAACCTTATTGCAAAAAGAAGGTTATAGACAGGTGGGTGTCTCTTCAAGCAATAGGCCAAGGGAAAATGGCCTCAAGGTGTGCCAGAGGAGGTTTAAGTTGGATATTAGGAAACATTTCTTCACCAGAAGTGTTGTAAAGCCCTGGAACAGGCCACCCAGGAAAGTGGCTGAGTCACTGTCCCTGGAGGTATTTAAAAGATATGTAGATGTGGTGCTGTGGACAAGGTTTAGTGGTGGTCTTGGCCATACCAGGTTAATGGTTGGACTTGATGATCTTAAAGGTCTTTTGCAACCAAAACAATTGTGTGACACAATGATGATGTTGACACAAACATTAGCCAGTGCTTCCTAATTTAAGGGTTTTTTTCTACATGTGACACTAAAAAAGTGATTGCAAAGCCAACAAATGTAATAGCCATGATAGTAAAAGATACTACTCTTAAAATGTTTGACCTACAAGGTACTTCATCCCAAGCAGGAAAACATCTATCCTGATGTTCAGAAAAAGGGTAGATGAGGTGCATAGGGATATGGTTTAGCTTAGGATGGGATTGGTTGGACTTGATCTTCAAAGGTCTTTTCCAACCGTGTGATTCTGTGATTGTGATTAAGATGAGGAATGTTATGGCTAGTTGTGGTTGCTAGAGAAGTTTCTAGTGCTTTTCTTTTGTCAATGCAATCTTTTTCATTTCCACTCTTAGAAATCTTTGCCTATGTGTTTATCTATTGCATCAGATCCAACACACATATTTCCATTCCTACAGAAGCACCCAACACCAAACAAGCAAACTGACATTCCTTTTGCCTTGTCCTGTCTGCAGTGGTAATGGCCAACCCTTTTGCGAGTGCAGTTTTGTCTTGTTTCCCGGTCTGAGCCAACTGTTGCTGCTGATCATACCAAAAAAGGATGGCAGGCTAGACTGAGTTTTACCTTTGTTCTCTAATCACCTACAATGGTTGCTAGCTTAATTTGGGTTTGCTGTAAGTAAAAAAGTTCAAACTATTGGCAAGTGTCCTGAGATGACTCCACCATCTTCACTGCTTTGTAAATTTGTCAGTTCAGTTCAGTTCAGTTACTTACTTGTGGAGTTTCAGTGAAGATCAATGGCAGAATGTACATGTCAGCTTTTTCAGGTGTGGAGGTGTCCTCTCATGGTAAGTAGCTTTTAAGTTATTACATTTGGGGTAATAATATCATTACTATGGTAATGACATAATATGTGTCACTTTTGGGAATGAGAAATTACACATAATTTCTATTTGCTTCAGTCCTCTGTTTCTATAGTAACAAGACTAGTAATTCTCATTAATGACTAGGTTGTTAGCATTGTTATTTTTGGTAATTCCAGGTTATTAATGTCCTTAGTTTTTCTGCATCTTACTGATGACTTTATCTGAGTGGCGGTTAAATGAAAAAATAAGTCCACTCTACCAAAACTATCTTCCACAAAAATCAAAGAGTATCCTTTGAAGCTAGTTTTAAAATTAGCACAGAATTAAGTTGAGAGAATAAAATCATTAAATTGTTTAGACTAGAGGCAAAATTCAGACTGGCTGGTAAACACAATTATTAACACAAGCCACACAACTCTGATGAAAGTGCTGACATTATCATTTAACATTTCAGTTTGCCAAGTTCATCTTTCCACTAGAAAAGACATTTCCCCCTAGAGTAACATTGCTTTAAGAGCAACAAAGCTGTTTCAGACAGAGTGATTATCATGAGCTCATTTGCCATTGGGATTCAAGGTTAAAGGTTGTACCTGTATGCCACAAGGCCATTATTATCTCATTTTGGTAGCTACATAGTCTGTTACATTTTATTATCCTTAAGGGCAAACAGCAGACTAAATGCTTATGTGTTAAAGAATTACAAATATCACCTTCTAATTATCTTTCATACCAAGATTGCATTTACAATGTTTCTCTTCTAAAAAGTTGTGTAGATGCAATGAATTCCAAAATAATTTAATCCACCTTATTGTTTCAATGGAACTTTATATTATGCTTGGCTCCTTTTCTCTATAAAGGCTTGTGCATGTCCATATCTTTACCCACCGACTGTTCACTTGAGTAATCACATGCTACAACATCTGCAGAAACAGGCATCGTTTTGTCATGCTTGTTTTAACTCACTCTGCTTAAGAAGGCCTTAAAATAGAATTTCTTGAAAATGCTTTGACAGTGCAGTTGATAACCCCTTTTATGAAGTACTATTAAAGTACATAGTGACAGTTAGCAATCATTTAGTAAATATTAATTAAGCATTTATAACCTCTTTCAATTTAGAATGCTACCATTATCTTCATGGCCAATATTAATCAGTAGAAGTCAGTAACCTACTTCTGCAGTTAGTGATTTATTTATTATGAGTTTGGGATTTAAAGTCTGGGTTACAGCTGGACTTTTTGAGAAAAACAAATAAATTGGAGGAAAACAAAAACCGAACAAAAGTAAAATACTCTTCTCCCTTATTATTCCCAATCTTAAAAAGCTTACCTGGACCAGACCTTTGATCAAGAAGCAATGAGACTGCATTTTACATCTGTGAAGATAAATAGTGGTTGATTCTCCTGCAATCAATCAGGCAAAATCCACTGTGTGGACCATGAGAATTTTCTTTCAAGATGCTTCTGTAACTGGGCTATACAGCATATCCTGCTCATGCTCTTTAGTAGCACAGCTACAGCTTACGAATTTGTGCAAACTTTTGATGATATCTGCCAGTTTTAATACTTATATTTACATACACAAAGAAAAAATCTTCTCTCAATACCTACTACATGAAGAAATCCACTTAATTGCTTCCATACATTACAAATCAACTCGGAGATTATTTTTACTGCAGGCTACTGGACTGAATTTATGGTGCTGAAAAGGATAATTTATTTCAATTAATCATTTCCTATCCTAAATATTATTCATGTTAAACATCTTTTCTTCTTGCCTTAAAATATATGTTTTAATATTTAAAGTTACTAATTAAAATAAGGCTTGAAACTCCTGAGATTGGATTCTTAGGGCTTCTGTCCCTCTTTTGGGCAATGGGGACAAACTAGTCAACTCACCTCACCCTAGAAAGAGGAGTTGTGGGAGTCAGAAAGAGATTGTGGCAGAATGCACAATGCTGCAACTGTAGCTTGCTGCCAAATGACACTGCGGGTCAACAGCCATTTAGCATATATTAAAGCAATGCGTAGGCTGTTGCAGTCGATGCCAAGACCAATGAATAACTCTTGCTTGGATGAGGATGCCTGGCTCATTTGCAGCTCTTTTCAACCTCCTGAGCTTATGGCTTCCTATCACATCTAAGAACGTACTAAACATCCAGTTTTTTTACCGTAAAAAGATGATCAGCTTCAAGGAACCATTTAAGAGATGGATCTGTGAAAACTGAAATTCAATCTAATATCAGCATTAGTTTTTTCAGCTATAAATTTTTACATACAAAATCAGATCAAGAAAGGCTAATTAAAAAAAAAAACATTTCTTTGGAAATATCTCATGTTTTAGGAGAAGATTCCTCCTGATACAATTTTTCATGTAGACAATAAGAAATTTCAAATCACATTTTGGCAAAATTTAAGCATCTGACACTGAGCAATATGATGGGAATATTCAACACTGGCAACTTCACTTCCATATAGCCTAAGAAATAAACATTAGTGCTACTCAGCCATTTTCTGACAAGACACATTCCAATCAGGTTTTGTCAAATCTGAGATGTTTGGTAGGAGGCTTTGCAGCAAAATGGAAGTTCTGATCAAAACTAGAGTAAGAATCCGACCTCAAAAGAAGCCACTGACTCTGAGGGTTAAAGAAAATTCACCTTCTTTATTAACACCACCAATGCCCTTTAGTTGTTTGAAATTTTCAGGAGACAACTTGGTGAGAGAGGTAGCTGAAAGTGACTTTGTTTTGATTACCTTAAACAAATGACTAGTGCAAATTTAACAGCTTAACTGTACCTTGTGTTGTCAAGATCCACAACCTGGACAAAACTTAATTTGGCAGAGGTTAAACTCCCTTGCATTCCAACCGAACCTCAGGAGCCTCTTGGTGGCTGGGGGCGGCTGGGCTTAACCCCCGAGTGATGTCCAATTATTAGGTGTTTTATCATGATCAGTTCTGTGCAATTTTTGGAGAACAGAATTATGACTCGAAACAGAGTTGAGGTTCAAGGTACTTTATTTGGCCCACAACAAATGTGCAGGGGAAGGGGGGAATAAAGAAAAAAAGGTGGAAAAAAGGAAAGAGAGAAAGGGGCTATATCTACCACCACAGAGCTATGGCATCCTGTCAGTTCAATGACCTCAGGTCCAATGGCAGAGCATTCTTCGGGTCCAATGGAGGGGAACGTTCTTTGATGTCTCCATGTCTTCTTGGTTCCTTGTTCCTCAGTTTCGTGGTTCCTCTTTCCATGGCGGAATGCTCCGTTTTTGTAGTCATCCTTGGCATAGCCACAACCTTCCACCTGGCTGTGGGAATGCTTCAGGGTGGATGATGGAAGGCCCGATGTGTGAATGGCTCCTGATGTGTGAATGGCTCCTGATGTGTGAATGGCTTCTGATGTCTCTCCTGATATCTTTTGGATGGAATGTGGAAGGAATGCTCTCCTGATGTCTTCTGGGTGGCTCCTTGCATAGTCATTAGGTCCTTGGCACAAGCCACCTAATGGGTGGTGGTGAGGTTGTGTGGTAGGAATGAGGTTTGGTAGGTGAGTGGAAAAAGATTTGGTAATGAGGTTTGGTAGGTGAGAGAGGAATGAGGTTTGGTAGGTGAGAGGAAAAAAGGGGGTCTGGTTCTGTTGGCGGTTGTTAAGCCGTATTTCCAGTACCTTACATGTGTATACAGACCTGGAACCTGTTTCTGATGTTTTGGGCTCTGGACATCTTCCATGCAATACATGCAACCTCATGTTTGACCAGATTTCCTGACATGTTCATCAGAAGAGGTCCTAGAGTATGCAGTCCACTAGACTGCCCTTATATTCAGCTGTACTTGTCTCAGTAGTAAAGCAAATTACTCCATCCTTTGAACATTTAATGGTGGTGCATAAACAAATTCCACATTGATGCCCTATCAGATTTTGAAACTGAACCCCTTCTGATAGGAACAATATAAGCAACAGACTGTCTGCTATTCTCAGCTACAGCTGATTCATCTGAAATTAGTAGTTCCTCTACAGTGGAAGAACCTCTTCCTCTAAAAGCACAGTTTGTCCAAAAATGGAATTGATTTAGAAATTCTTGAAATATCTTAGTTGAAAAATTACTTTTTCACCATCTTTAGCTCTGCTTTTTTTTTTTCCTTCTGTGGGTTTTGGAATATGTTCTATTCAAATAATTTAAGCAGTGTTACAGCTTTACAGTGGCTGCTAACTTTAACCTCTGTCCTACGGATGTTAAAACAGGTTTCATTTTGAATCTAGTCTCTTGTGCTGGGATTTAAATATTTTAGTGAGGACATCGAGGTACTTTTTAAGAGTACTTGCTAGTATTGTTAGGTTTTTTTGCTATGCTTGATTTCTATGCACTCATGCTGGTATATATATTTAGGACTTTTTTGGGGGGGTGTTAAAAAAAGAGCTAGTGGGGGGAGGTACTACATTCCTTCAAGATGAACAAGCACTTGCTAATTTTTGACACACAACATTTATCTTCTAGCATTATGTCACTTGTCAAGGCTTGAGATCTTCCATGGCCAGAACTGACATAATATGTCAAACATTTACAAAACTTCATTTTCCAAGTGCTCTTAGAATGAATGATGTAGCACCATTCATGTAGTAACAGTAGATAACCTCAAATATTCTACACAGATAGGTTTTCCAAAATGTAACAGCTACTGGAAATCTGTCATGATATGTAAGATTTTTAATGGACTTTCTGTAAATTTTCATGGGGTTTTTTTTAAGTTTCTACTGATTTTAGCCTCATAAAGGGAGAGCACTAATATTGTTGAAAATTGCTGACCTCTGGTCTTTGGTTTTTTCTCAGTGACCTAGTTATTAGATTTGCATTTCTATAAAAAACAAAATGCTGAACATTAGTTGTTTTCATGCATAATCACATTACATTAGCTACTCATGTTGTGCCCTAGCGCTATCCTACCTGTGTTTGTGTCTTTTTTTCATCTTATACAGTGCTGTAACAAATATGCTTATTCTCTTTCATATTGCACGGTGAAGTCCTTCTCCTGCTTGGAGGTAAGTACTATAGTATGAGAAATTGAGGATGAATTTCAGAATGCTATATTTCTGATGTTGTGAAGTCCTACTATGAATGTGGTTTTGTCAGTAAAATGATTGTAATACATTTCACCATTCTTTAAATGATGGTTTCTATTTTCTTAGTATTTTAATATGTATTATTAGGATGTTTAGAAACAGTAGAATACGCAGTGTGATATAATGTATTTTTTAAATCCTATTAATTCTTTTTCTAGCAAGTGATCAATATCATAGTATCTTCATTATAGATGATTCATTTTAAAGCTTGAATGATGAACTATGTGCTGCATTTAACAGTGCAAACTGTTCTTGGGAAACACAGGGTGTCTGAGTAGGTATAGTAGAAGGCAACCTCAGGTCCCTGAGTACTGGATACTCTTTTTTTTCATATATAATGTTTTCCTTGTAATATATCAAGCGTTTCAACCTATGAATGTCCTCATTATCTTCCAAGTGACTTATCATGAATTGTATTTAATCACCAACTGCTCTTTGTTACTAAATACACAAGCTGGTTTACTTCCTGTATTCTGAAATATCACATTACATTGTGTTCAGTATATGGATTCTGTTCATGCACTAAGTGATATTTATTTCTTTTTTTCTGCTGATCATCATTTAAAATCAGAGAATGATAGAAAAGTAGGGCTAGAAGGGGCTTCACGAGTCATCTAGTTCACCCACTGCCTAAAAAAAGGTCAAATATGCCTGTATTATTCCTGACAGTTATTTGTTGAACCTATTCTTTAAAACTATCAAAGACAGAAATTTTTGAAATGTCCCGAGACAATCTTCTCCAGACCTTCACTGTCTTTACTATTAGTTTCCAAAACCTAATCTGATTTTATTTCTTTTCCTGAATTTAAGCCCTTTACTGCTTATCCTTTCTACAAAGGACATGGTGCTCTTCCATTCCTGCAGCAGGAAGGCTGTAGCTGGTTTCCTTCCTGGGTGAACAAAGTCCATTCTATAAGTTGTGTTCATGTTCCCACTACTTACAAACATTACCACTTTTGGTGTCTAGATTGCCTTCAGTAGTGAATCTTCAGGTGCTAGTCTTAGCACTCTGAGGCCATGGCAGTACTGAGAATACAGTCCAAGAGCTGTTATCAGTTGGCCTTGAATGTAGATGAAGTTCTGGAAGAAATTGGCAAGGTAAAGTCCAAAATGTGGAGATCTAAGCAGGTACTCTGAGATGTCATGCAAAGTTAGCATGTCCAACTGGTCTGCAACTAAATCAACTCATCTGCCACATCTCCACACCACCATGCAGTGCAGTAGGTGGAAGAAGTGCCTATAGCATCAGTGTGGTGCATCTGATTTAGTGCTGCGCTGCACAGAAGGGAGGGTTCCTCCATTTCTAATTCTTGCATAATGATCCCCTCTGTAGCCTGGCTGCATTCGCTCTGTCCTAGGTTTTGGGTCCCAAAGGATAAAACAAAGCATATATACCAGACTAGCTTTTTCAGAAGGTAGCTCCAGATTTACGAGAAAACATGACCTGGTTCATGGGAGTGCTTGCATGGAAAATGTGAACATACTATACTGCTTTCAATTGGTTCAGGTGAAAATGCAGAGGTAATGCTATTTACCACTAGGTCAAACAAGTGTAAAAAATTCCAGACTGTAATACCACGTGAGTTAAAAGTTTATTGCAAGCCTTCATAGAAATGGAAGACATACTGGGCAAATTCCTGACCCCATTGAGATCCATAGAAAATCTTCTGAGGTGTCAGAATTGCTCATTTACTTGCTTTATATTAGGAACTTGAGCTGTGCCTACATACATTGGAAAATAAAGCTGAATTCATATTCAAGGTCACATGGACAGCTAATATATAGCTTTCAGATAGAGAATTCAGTGAATATGTGACTGAATGACTTAAGCCATTTTTTCAGAGGACTATCTTCTGCACTTGTAAGTGCATCTACTTATTACATTTTTCTTACCATTAATTTCTTACTAGTGGAACATGCCCTGTTCTTAAGTTGCATTACTGATGTTTATCTATCCTGGGTCCCTCCTCTCCTAAAATCTTACAATGTAAAGATGGTAAGTGTGTGCTGTTTGCATAACAGAATCTGAGGCGTTCATTGAGATGTGCTCTGCATGTATTCTTTTTGTTACCGAACATGATAATAGAAGTAGAGTGTGTTAAGAAGTCAATTCTTTCATACAAGACAACCTGTCATACAGACTGTCCATCTTCAGTGTATGATATTACAACTAATCAAGTGTTTAGACTTCCTCTAATGCTTTGCTTTTTTGCCCACAGGTAATCTTGTGCAACTAGCAGTAAGACCATATTGCATAGTATGAAAGCATTCTTAAGAATATCTTAGGAACAGACTTCATTACACATCACCGTGACTCTTAGAACAAATTATATGTATTTTATGTAGTTCATGTTACCATGGTAAATATTTTCTTCTTTAATAGAGAATAAAATGAAATAGAGAAAAGAACACACATCAAACTTACTTTTAACGAAAGCAACACTATGTTAAGCAACACTATTTTAAGCTAGGAAGCCTGGCAGTGCTTCAAAGTTTTGCAGTAAATAACCCCCAAAACTTCATGCCATTAAACTAAAACAAGACAAATCTGATAGGCTTCCTTAAATATGCAAATTCCTCAAGTATAGTTGAAATAGCCAACTTGGAAGAGAAGAAGGTCATGAGGAGTAGTCAGCATGGATTCACCAAGGGGAGATTATGCTCGATCAATCTCATAGGCTTCTATGATCTCATCACCAGCTGGGTGGATTGAGGGAGAGCAGTGGATGTCATCTACCTTGACTTCAGCAAGGCTTTTGATACTGTCTCCCATGACATCCTGATAGCAAAGCTGAGAGAGTATGGGATAGATGGGTGGACAGTGAGGTGGGTTGAGAACTGGCTGTTGGACCGTGCTCAGAGAGTTGTGATCAGTGGAGTAGAATCTGAATGGAGGCCTGTGACTAGCGGTGTTCCCCAGGGCTCGGTGTTGTGTCCAGTCCTGTTCAATATCTTCATTGGCAACCTTGATGAGGGAATAGCATCCACCCTCAGCAAGTATGCCGATGATACAAAGCTGGGAGGAGTGGCTGACACGCAGGAACACTGTGCTGCCATCAAGTGAGACCTGGACAGGCTGGATAGCTGGAAAGGGAAAAACCTAATGAGGTTCAACAAAAGCAAGTGTAGAGTCTTGCACCTGGGAAGAAATAACTGCTTGAATCAGTACAGTCTGGGGGATGACCTGCTGGAGAGGAGCTCTGTGGAGAAGGACTTGGGGGTCCTGGTAGATGACAGGTTGGCCATGAGCAAGCAGTGTGCCCTAGTGGCTAAGAGAACCAATGGGATCCTAGGATGCATCAAGAGGACTGTGGCCAGCAGGTCGAGGAGGTCAGGCCCCACCTGGAGTATTGTGACCAGTTCTGGGCTCCCTGGTATAAAAAAGATAGGAGTCTCCTGGAAAGAGTCCAGAGGAGGGCTACGAAGATGATTAAAGGCCTGGAGCATCTCCCCTGTGAGAAAAGGCTGGGTGAGCTGGGACTGTTCAGCTTAGAGAAAAGAAGACTAAGGGTGGACCTAATTGGTGTTTATAAATATCTTCAGTATGGGATGCAGGGGGAATTAGCCAGCCTCTTTTCAGTGGTCTGTGGAGACAGGACAAGGGGCAATGGCTGCAAGTTAGAGTATAGGAAGTTCTGCACCAACATGCAGAAGAACTTTTTCACAGTGAAGGTGACAGAGCACTGGGACAGGCTGCCCAGGGAGGTGGTGGAGTCTTCTTCTCTGGAGATATTCAAGACCTGTCTGGACGCCTATCTGTGCAATATGAGCTAGGGAGCCTGCTTTGGCAGGGGGGTTGGACCCGATGGTCTCTGGAGGTCCTTCCAACCCCTATGATTCTATGAAAAGATAGCTGTACTAGGAGCACACAAGAAAGCATATAGAATCATAGCGTGGTTTGTGTTGGAAGGGACCTTCATCTTTTTCCAACCTCTCCTGCTATGGGCAGGGACACCTCCCACAAGACCAAGTTGCTCAAAGCCCCATCCAGCCTGGCCTTGAACACTTCCGGGAATGGGGTGTCCACAGCTTCTCTGGGCAACCTGTGTTAGGGCCTCACCATCCTCACAGTGAAAAATTTCTTCTTTCTATACTATATACTTTTTAATATATAGTAAATATGCATAATACATCAAACTAGCATTAGCTTTATTCAGCTAACACAGAGGGCATTTGTTCAGTGTTGAAAGGGATAAACAAACAAGCAAATAAAAAAATAAATTTGGAGATAGATTTTCCTGTTATCCCACAATGTTAGCCTATTTCTCATTATGACCCTTGCCTTATTCAAATTTGGTATTGGAAGTGCTCCAAATGGGCTGCTTATGAAAAATCGATAACATCAACTATGAATAAGATCATAGCCCTCTATTTTCTAACTGTGTTCACCCTTGAAAAAATTGCCAAGTAATGTCATAAGGTTCCATACTTTTCCTTTCAATATTCACACTTGCCACTCTTGCAATTGACATCCACAGTAAGTCTAGGAACTCAACTTAGGATGTGAATGTCCTTGTTTTATTCCTTACTACTGACAAGAATGAGCCTGTAAGTCAGCCTCTGCCTCACCATGGCACCTGAAGATAGTGCTACAAATTTAATACAAGTGCAGTCTCAGAAAACTGGAGGTTAATCTCACGGTTCAGCCTGAACAAATTACAGCTCCAGGAAAAAAGGCAAAGACAACCCAAAACCTTCTCAATAAAGAAAAGTTACTCTCTTTTAGTCCACACTGATGTAGACCTGTTTCTCAGCCCAAAGTCTGAAGGGATTGACTGGTGCACTGGAGGGTGGAAACTTTTCTCTCTCTTTTCTGTGAAGACTAAGAGATAAACGCTGCCTACCTCATTTTCCACTAAAGAAGCTCAGATACATGCAAAACAAACCATTCCATGACCACCCTTCTCACCTTCCCAAATGTACGATTGGGCTGTTCCTTGCAATTTCACTTAAGACAATGTCCTTGGAGACATTACTGAGGTAGAGGGTAACCTGAAATCCAAATGTATTGATTACTGCACAGTCACTCTTGATTAGGGACATAACAAGAGGTGACTTCCAAATAAAAGTATGTTTTCGGGGCATTAGAACTACATGCTTTAGGAAATAATACCAACTATTAAGGATTTTACACTAGTATTAAGCAGTATTACCAGCTGCTAGTACAGGCAAGTATGTTATGCTTCAGGGACAGCATCAACTGCTTTCACTTCAGGAAAGTATCACTTTCTTTGAGTCAGGACTAAAACCTATTTGCTGGTTTTAAGTAAAATGCAGAACAAAGGTCCCCATTGCACTTTCCTACAATCCATCACTCAAATATCACCAGAAATTTTTCATGTTTATTACATTGCTTACAGGAGAGACTAATCATTCTATTTTTATTATAAATCTACTTAAACCTTCTTCTGTAATTTCATATGACTAATATTCTTTTTTTTCCCTGTTGTTAAGTGTTGGGGAGAGCAGTTTTGTAGTGCTGGCAGAAACTATGTCCATGAATTTAGCTGGACTTCAGTAATGGATATAGTTATACCTATGGTTTGCACAATAGGCACACAAAAGCAGTGCCTTGTCTTGATTTTGTGTCCTTTTGGTTGGAAAATGTAAACTCACTATCCTCATTACCATTGTATTCAAGTTTATGTTAATGAGGAGCTAATGTCTCTAGTTGGTAAGAATATTCCAGAGCGTATTTTTCGTGTATTTGATGGAAATGAGGGAAAGCTACTGCTGTAATTATTACATTGCATGATCTAAAAATATTCTTTAATTTATCATCTCCAAACAAGACATTTCTGAGCTTAACCAGTTTACTTTCACTGCATTGCCTGGGTTTAGAAAAAGGAGGGGTTATCAATCAATCCAGAGAATATCATGAATTGTTGCAGCCTCTTAAGTCTTTCACAGTAAACTTCAAGTCTAAACAATAAAAAACAGATAAATAGAGGAAATGTCAAACTGAATTCTGGGTAATGATCAGATCAGCATGCTTTTATACAATTTCCATCACTTTGAATTTTAAATCACCTTTTAAAGGGCACTAAAGCATTCTTGCAAATTAGTCTGCACACCAATTAATGCACCCAACATGACAATAAGACCAGTTTCAGCTTGGCTAAGCAGACCAGTCAACCAGGAGGATGTGACTTGAGGACTTGGAGAGCCTGTGCCTCCACCTTTTTTTCCTCTCTCTTCACAGCAGCTTAGGTCCAATTAGGCCAGCTAATCTGCCTAAAACCATTGGAAAGGAAGGATTTCTCTAATAAAGATGAAGCATAGTGTCTGAGAGGACATACAAATTAAGTCTACTCTTTTAAAAAGAACAAAAATTCCAAGATTTACCTCAGCCATATATCTTAAAGAGATACTTCATTTGGTCAAGACCAAACTATTTTTCTCCACAGGGATTTTAACTTTAAGAGATCTTTCTGTGACATTTGTTAGCATGTAAAGGATTTCTCCTTTGTCTATTTATTTTTCATACTGTGCTCATTTTTGACATCTATTACATTTTATAAGACTAGACTGCAAGCGGTAGTGATGAGAAATGCCAGGTCACATTACAAGAAAATGTTCATAAATAGAAATGACTTTGTGTTTTTCAATCAAGAAATAAATAATACTTGCATGAATATATAGGTATTTGAGTAGTCTAATCTGCAGTTTTGGAAAGGAAAATTGAAGGGGTATGAAAAACAAATTGTAAATACATGCTCATATATGAAACACATTTTAACAAGTTGAAACATGAAATTCTCACAGAATGGATAAACCATTTTACACAGTATTTAGCTCAGTCTCTTAAAAAAAAAGAAACGGTGAGCAGTAAACAGTCTCAGTCCTCTTTATACTTATCACTGGTACATGCGAACTACACTGTATACTCACAGCACGCTCTTAGAACTTTCTCATTTCTATTGTGCTTTCTTTATGCTATTTGATTCATTATTTAATTTTCTACTTAAAAGTCCAAAATGTCTATTTCAACAAACTCAGACAGATGCAAAAAAATAATTATTGGTTTTGGAATTTTTTCCATCTCTCCTCAGGGAGCTCACGCTTCTCTTGACTGCTTCGTATCTTGAACTGGGATTTGGGATGGGGAGAGAAGATTTAATACCTCTAGTTCACCAACAGCATTTGATGAATTGCAGCCAACAATACTAGTTTGAGGTCCTGTGGCAAAATGTTAGACTGCTCAGAAATCATTGGCAAGGTTACAAAAAAAAAAAATATAGAAAAGGGCTGAAACTTTTTTTTTTTTTAAAGTTAAAAAGTGATATAGAGGTTTAATGACACTCACGACAGTCAAACGTTTCCTATTTACCTTGCCAGCAAAAAGTTCTGCTACTTTTTCACAATACCCTTTTGATAAAAATTTCCAATCACTTTCCTTGGAGTCTCTGGCTCTGACATAAATTTGGTTCAGAAACCTGCAAAAGTTTCTTTGTTTTCAGCATCAGTATTCTAAAGAAAACCTTCTGTTCAAAATATAACTGCAGATTTTCCTACTCTTTCTTTTGACTGACAAAAAAGTCACTAAAGCAATGTTATTTATAATGGGCCACTAATTTTGTCATTATATATATATTGTGTACCTTCTTTTCTATTCCATTTTGTCATTATATATATATTGTGTACCTTCTTTTCTATTCCATTCCACTTCTCTGTCCTGATATCAAGAGACAGTCCTGCAAATGTTAGAAGTGGACTGATCAGTAGGTCAATCACTGACTTCACCACAGTTCAAATGGATCTCTACTCCTTAGAGCCATGTTGAGAAGCCAGTTTCTCCAGCTACTCCATGAAGCTGGTGGTGTATTCAACTGCCCCAGAACAGATTGTTCCCTCACTTGGATCTAACCTTATTCTCAATATTTTAACTAAATGGAGAGATCAATGGCTGTTCTTTATCAATCAAGCTGCACTTTAGTAATCACTCGCTTGCTTTGAGGTAACCCCAGAACAGCTGGTAAGTGTAGACTTACGATGATTTGCACAATGCTTTATACCGGCAGATTTGATATTCTGAAAAGTCACCAACACAGGCCAGATCTACAGAATTCAACTTACCTCCACATACTAAAGAGCACTGATTGTTAAGTCCTGGCATTTCCCTTCCCAGTGTGCCAGCTATTCCAGTTTTGCTTATTGATTCACAGACTCACTTGAGTATGCTCCCATATTATTTTTTTTTCGTTCCACTTCCCTTTCACACCTTATTCAACTAACAGCTTTGTTTAAAATAATGGCAATGGCTTAGCAACCACAAAGCAGCATGAAGCTTGCAGATGAAAGAATATTGAGAAAGGACTTAACTTTTGGACATAGTAGCTGGAATATAAGAGCAAGAAAATGTACTGGGAAAAAGAAAGTATCAACAAAAATAAAAGTAAAAATAAAAAAGCACCACAAGAAAAGCTGTCTAAAAAAGCAGGTAAAAAAGAATGTCATATCACTGCCACCAGAAGAGTAAATAAAAGCAACAAAAGAAGTATTGATTAACTGTGACCAACCAGTAGTTTTAATTTCATTTTGTCATTTAAATGACATTTAAATAAAAGCCATTTATCTAGGCATTCAAATATCTTTCAATTTGCCACACCTTTTGCAGTCTGCAAAAGAGAGATCAATAGCATTTTCCAGCAGGGGAGAAAGGATGATAAGTATGAGCAGGAGTATGATATTACTGAATAAATTCTCAGTTCAACAAAAAAAACATTTCAGTGCCCTTTTGAAACCCAGTAATCTTTTATGTTTTGTAGAAGGTGTTTCTATATTCTTAGTAATACCCTGTATGTCATTAATCCTTAGGCTGACTAAACATTGTCTTTCAATTTTTTACTTCCTCCTCAAGCAATTCTACTTCTATGGGACCCCCACCTGAAGTGGCATGCTACTCCGTAGGGGAAGAATGTTACAATGTTAATTTAAGGATTAATCTCCAAATTATCTGTTGGTATTTTAGCTTGGTTGGTTGGTTGGTTTTTGTTTTGCATTCTTCTATACTAACTAATCTTACTTCCTCAGGATTTTCTTAAAAAAGAAAAAACTGCAAAGGATGATACAGCCTGCACTATATTACTGCTATTAGCTGTCAGTTGCACTGGTCTTAGTTTCAGAGTGAGAGATACAATAATGTTAAATAAAACCATGTATTATTCTACCAACAACAGGAAGGGAATAAAAATAAGCAAAGGCCAAGTTCCCAAAACACTTCATGGATGACTTAGAAAATCAGATATACATGTGCAGTTCCAGAACCTGAGCAAAGCACCTACTATACTATATGTGATGGTGTAACAGAAAATTTGCTTTAAAAATGAATGGAGGGACATGAAAGAAAAATTTAACAACTGCCACACATATACCTAATTACAAATAGGAACTATTGCATGAAATGCAATTAAACTTTTTGATAGATCAAAGCATTCTTCTGCAATAAAAAGGAAATATTCTACTGTAATTTAAATAGCATAACTGAATTGCACTATGGAATAGCATAAGTACTATAAGACAAAATTTAAATAATACAGGAGGTGGTGTAAGGTTTGCCTTGTGCATCAGCTAGCAGAAGCATGATGCACAAATGTAATTATCCAGCTCAACAAATAAAATTAACTGTGTGGCAAAATAAAAAGCTAAACTACATAAAAACTTGAAGTAATAGCTGACATCTAATATTTTGCATATGTTCACTGAGTTCTGTGTACATTTGTGAATAAAATGACTGGCATCAAGTACCAGTTTCCATTCAGGAAGAGGCTGCTACGTTTTCCTGAGTACTCCTTCTGCTTGGTGGTCTGGGCAGATGCCTCTGAGCTGGAAGATGACTCCTAAGCCACTGGTTTGCTTGGCACCATAGGCAAATCATCTGATCTTGTTTTTCAGTTGATCATGATGGAAAATGGTGAAAAGCAAGAAAGCAAATCAGCTCAGAGCTCCAGTTAAAAATCAAAGGTAAAACTTGAGCAGAATTGCTGAATTTTACTTTTATTTAAAAGAAAGTAATTCAATTAAAGAGTGCTTTCTTCTAAAACAGCTCATGGATTTTGATAAAATAGCATTTAGTACAGAAATTTATGAAGTGCAGGAATGCTGGATGCAAAAAAAGACGGGGTGTCACAAGTTGTATGCTTACAAAACTGTTCTAAGCATTCATTGTGCTGAACAGAACTGATAAGAGAAAAAGCACTAACTCACTTCAATCTGAGAAAACCACATCAGAAAAGCTTTATTACATCCTATGGAAAGGTTTAAAAGAATGAGCTGTGTAAAAATCAAATCTATAAGCAAGAGACTGATACCATAATACAGATTTAAGCTGGAGGAGAATGTTGATATGTTTTCATGTAAATAAAAAAGGTTTATACTGTTGACATTCTCTTTGCATCATATGTATATCTGCTAAATTGCATGTTGCTGTAGATTTATATAGCGAAGAAATTCTGTATAACCCATCACAAAAGGATTAGTAACGTTTGATTAAAAAAGCCCACTTTAAGCTGCATTTTTCATTTTTAAACTCACATTTCGGGTGGCCACATCAGTTCTGAAAGACTATTTTGGTTACAAGATTAGGAAATTACAGTAACTGCTATATCATAATGAAGTGAGATAAAATAATAAAGAATTTTGGTTTAAAGTGAAAAATACTTTGCAAGTAATTATTCTCAGCTTGTAAATGGTGTCTCTCTATAACCAACCAAGCATATAACAAGAAGATGAAGACGAGGCTTATTTTCACTTCATTTCACTTCTTTGTAATTGACAAGCTCTCACTGGGTGTCAACTTTAAAAGATGACAAATCCTAAATCTTATAGGACTCAATTCAATAGTTCACCTCTCTAAACTGTTTGCAAATGAATCTACATTTTCAAATGAATCAGGCATGAAATATAAGATGACATCTATATCACAAAAATATTAATTTGCTTGTCTTTTTCAGTATCCAAAGTAGTTTTAAAAATTCAGTTTGTTAAGAAAATGCATAGAAATGTATAAATGCACAGCTTTGCCTATTTGACAATTTCACCTGTTTGTTTTCCTGTTTTATTCCACTATGGATTAGTTTCCTTATCCCTTATTCCTATTTTGGATTTGATGTAGTGTGGTATTTACACTTCAACTGCTTCAAATTACGTAAACCAAAATACATGAAAAGATGTCATGATGAAAGGGATAAACAAACAAGCAAATAAAAAACAATTTGGAGATAGATTTTCCTGTTATCCCACAATGTTAGCCTATTTTTCATTATGACCCTTGCCTTATTCAAATTTGGTATTGGAAGTGCTCCAAGTGGGCTGTTTCTGAAAAATCTATAACATTAACTAGGAATACAAATATAGCCCTCTATTTTCTGTGTTCTTGGTTTTTTGGCACATTTGGCCACTTAAGCCAACATCGTGGCACAACTTTCTCTCTTAACTAGCAGAAAACCCACAAAGGCAAATTTCTTCCTAAACTTAGACTTGTTTTTCTTTCTGCTCACAAAAATTAGATGCAAATAAGGCTTTTCAGTCAAGATGGGGAGTAGTTTCAGAGCTGCTTAGAACTAGAATACGTCCAAATTGTGCATCTCAGCAAGTAGATTAAAAATTATCTCAACCTTCTCTTGGAGACTTGACACACTACCATCATGCATCTGAGCTTCACGTTGTTCATGTATTCTTGATGCACTGCCTTTCTTTTTGAGACAGGAACTGTACCTGTTGTACTATTTCTTCAATTGCAAAGGAGTACTTTCTGATAAGTATTCTCTGCCTCTGTTTACCAAATTAAATGATAACAATTAGACCACCATTTTGAGCTAGAACATAAGCTTTTATATGTAAAACCAATAAAATTGTTTAATCAATTTAAAAGATATGTTGCAAACCCTCTTGTTTTTAAATTTTGAAACAGGACATGAAACAAATTTTATCAAAAATTCAAAAAGCATTCCAAATGCCTAGGGAAAAAAAAACCAAAACACCAAAACAAACTAAATAACTTATTGTTTACAATTTTGATCTTCTCATTAGTTGTTTTTTAGTTTTGTCCATGGCTGTTCCACAAAAGTAATCTCAGCTTCCATGGCTTGAGATGGAATATTTTTCCTATGCTTGTAATAGACCATTTATCTAAAACCTAAAAGGCATATTGTCACTTTATGTGTCATTCTGGAAATGAAGAGTAATTGATCGAATGGAAAGTCTTGTAACGTGTATTGTTTATTAGCTCAGTTTTTCCATATAAGTATCCACTCCAACTACAAATTTTCTCTCAAAAATAGCTTCATTAACTTTACTGCAGCTGAGACTTACTGTGGTTGGTTCTTGTGTGCTAAATATGCTGCTTCTCTTAGCAAATGGAAAGTGATGAAAGCACAAACCAGAATGTGAATGTGTCTAGAGAAGTTAGTGTACAGAAAACTCTGTACCAAAATCTTTACACTTCTCTTTCTATTCTCTGTTAAAAGGGACAAGAAGAAAGTTTTGAGCATAGGGCTGACTAATATTTAATAATTAGGTCTCATTTAGGTAGGCATAAACCCTCAATTTTGCCCTTTTCAACAAGAAGGTCTTAAAAGCCTTGGTCCCAGCAGACATCCAGCATGTATTTAAAATCATCTGTTCCCTCCAGTAACAACTTCCTGTCTGTATCAAAGTTAAGGGCAGATATAGACAGATACAGAGGGCGATGTCAGGTGTCTCAATGCTCGCCTCTCTTCAGTGATCTTCATAAACATAGCCTTTTCTCTTTCAAAATGTATGAACAAGTCAGTCCTTCTCCCACCCCGCTGCTTTTTCTGTCTCCCTCCTTCACAAACTTTCTGATTCATTCATCCTCTTTTTTAGTATAAAAAAGAGTCCACTAAATTCATATATATGCATCACTTTTGTACATCTTCTCTCACGTTTTGCTGCGGTATGTCAACAGGATTGAGTCTAAGAGATTTTAGAGACATTCTATCAGTCACTTTATCATCGGATGCTTACTAACCCTGTATCTGGTCTTCAGTGTACCAGTATCAAAAGCCATCTTGATGTCCAAGCAGATTATGTTTGTTGCTTCACCCCTGTCAGCTCTCATTGTCACCTCCTCAAACAAGTTAATAGCATTTGACAAGCATGGCTTCCCCTTTATAAATGTCCTGGTTGTCTTTGACCAGTCTGCACCTGTCCAAGTGTTCTCCTATTTTGTCCCTAATCAATGACCCTAGAATTTCTCCCAGTTCCCTTAATGTTTATACACTGAAATGTTCAGTTCACTCAATCTCCAGCTTGAGAATCTTGCTCTGAAAAATCAGTAAATGCTAGTTACTCATTGTATAGCATCTCTAATGTGTATATGCATACGTATTTATAGCAACCACTTCCATAACAGCCATAACATTCCACAACACAAAAAAGGCTTATTTCACGTGAAAGGGAGAAATATTGTATACCAGCCTTCCACAGAAGGAAGAGAGCACCTCTGTAAAATAGTGAATCAAGTCTTTTTTGCCCAAATCACTGAACTATCCTGTCACTGTAAATCCTTGTCATTTGGAGGGGGGGGGGGGGGGTAAGGACAACTTTGAAGATGGTCTCTGATTTCTGATGCAATAGGTAGTGGATAACTTCTAGCACACTGAATAAAGTATCTCATAACCAAAATGTAAGTATTTTAAAATAGAGTCTAATAATGCTGAATTTATTAATGTTTGTTAGTTTCATGAGCTTTGATAGGTCTTGCAGAAATGTGTTTTATTGTATATTAAAAAGGCTCAGGTTGCCCGTCTTTCCTGAGGGCCATAGCAGTATATGACATTAATCATTTAAGTAGAACAACGAACTTAATATCAAGTGTCTGAACTTTGGTGTGTAGGTGCAGGATAAACTATAGTAAAGAAATTCTGCAAGTCTAAATTTCAGGATTTGCAGTGCCAGTGTCATCCTCATACTGTTACAACTCAAATGAAGAGAAAAACACTGATAAAGATTAAAATGTTTGCCTTATTTCACCAATAAGAAGCAGTTACTGTCCCTGTTTTTAGTTGTACTGCACTTCTAGTTAAGTAAACTTCCTGGCAAAATGACATCCAAATGTAATTTGTGCCAATTTCAAATGATCAAATGACTCTTTCATTGTTACGCCTTTTACTCTCAGCCAAAATTTCTTGCCAGTCACTCTGAAAAAAAATAATTGAAAATGAATTCAAATATTTCTTTGGTGCAACGTACAGAGAACAGAAAAAGGCATATTTCTGTTCCATGTCTCTTCCAGCATCACTGCATCCTAAAAGATTTCTCCCTGCTGTGACGTATCTTAAATAAAAGGTCACGTCTGTTAACACTTTTGAGTGTTCCTTCAGTTCAGTACTTCCTTTAGCCCTGTATCTTCTCTTCCATTGTCCAGGAAGATTTCAAGACTTTTTTTCCAATAGCCTCAGTATCACTTAAAGAGACAATGACTCTTGACACAGTATAAAACCTGTCATGATGAGAAAAAGCAAGGAATAATGAGCAACAGCACTCACTTGAAATAGCGCCCCCAGAAAACAACCATTTTCCATCCTTTTTTCTAAAGAGCACTAGTCCACCTCCTGATCTTGAAGACAGGCAAAGTAGGCTCTTCAACCTAAATGGCCAGCTTAACAATATCTTACACTTATATCACACTCTCTAAATCTTATTTAGTAAGACGTATTACTGTCTGTTTAGATTATTCTAGAAATTCCTAGAATGCAAATAACACCCCAAAGGATACACTAGACCACATCAAAGATTAGGTAGCTTACCTCATTCTCAATAGTTCACCTTCCCTTTGTGTACGGTTTTAAGCACAGTGTAGCATACCTCGTGGAGGAAAAAGATGCTCATTCTTCTAAACTTCTTTTATTGTCTTCTGTTTCTGCCACAAATCTTTTGTTTCTAACTAGAAAAAATATTTCAGTCACATGTGAAGGATTCAGAATTAACAGTCACAGTCAGAAGGCACAGAAAACTTTACACAGGGAGACTAAAGTCTCAGGTCTTCAAGAAACATCTTAGGCAGTCAAAACTACCTATGCAGCTTTTGGGCAGGCTTAAATGCTATCAGAAAAGCCCTTGGATCTTGCAGCAGCAGCACCTCCTATGTCAGTACCTTACACTTTCTCAGCTGTGAGCACCAGCCCAGAAACCAACTTTAGTAAGAGATTCTGTTGAAGGATGCCTTAAATGAGGTTACCAAAATCATGGGACAGGCGCTTTTCATAAAGCAAGACATTCTGGCAGTCTATCATTCCTCTATAGGAGCAGGGGATATTTTCATCTCTGTGACATAAGCCCTTCATTATATAAACAGCCCAAATGAGCAGGTGGTCTTAGTCTAGGGAATACAAGAAAAATAAACGGGCAAAACAGCAATCACAAACTCACAACAGGTCGTCTGTAGCAAGTTTTCCATACAATGTGCAAAGAAGTATTTATGTCTATAGGATAGGATCATACTTGATTAGACCATCTCTAGTTTTCTGATACTATGTGACAATGTATTCCTCTATTTCTGAACATTTTCAAGTGTTCAAAAGCTCAGTAAGATCTACTTAACCATTATTCAAGAATGGTAAAGTAAATACGTTTTATGTTCTTGGCAGCGTATAGCTGAATGCATAGTGACATAATAGGATATTATGTTTTACACAATTCAGAGGCTCTCAAAAACAAAATACATTGAGCTCTAAATTAGTCATATGTGTTTTGTGGCACTAAAGATCACATTTGCAAAGGAATTTGTTAAATCTAACATTCTGTTGGATTTCTTCATACATTGTAATCTCTCATTTGTGACTGCAGAGTATACATAGTGATGTGCCAGTTTCACTTCAATGAACATTCTTGTGCTCCCATTTTTTTGACCAAGTGCCCTTGGTAGCATTACTATTCCAGCAACAATTCCTTTCCAGAATAATCAGTAGAGAAATAAAGCAGAGTAGCTTTAGTCTTAATTTCCTTGACAGTTCTCTGCCTTTCCTTGTAACTCCTAAATACTTTAAACCACATCAGTAAATGTTAAAAAATAAACACTGCATTTTTAAAAGTGATATTGCTTATGTACGGAGGAAGTCAGTTTAGAGATTCGTTTTTCCTCCCTTTTAGGGTGATATGGAAATCTAATGGCTCATTTTTGCCATAAAAGATTATGAAATACCTCTCAATGAAAGAACAGTGTTGCTCTAAATTTTTAAGTGTTTGTTCGAAAGAGTGAAAGAATTAGACCTGCTCAATGAAACAGTTACACAAATCATTTAACACTGATGAAAGAACAGCAAATGTTTAATCCGGTGACATCCATAAAGCATTTTTAAAAATTTTTCCCAGTAAATATTTAACTGAATTAGTCAAGTAAAAAAATTCTAATGCACTGCCTCCTAATGTCAATTAGAAGCAGTTTGCAAAATTATTTCTCTTTGAAGATTAGGTTGACTACATGTAGTAATGTTCACATTCTCAAAGATCCACCGAGAGTCATCTAAACAACTCCAAAATACATTAACCTGATTCTGACCTTTGGTGAAAACCAGAATTTCTTATCAGTGATGAAGGAGGTTAAAAAAAAAAAAGGTTAATATTATCGAAGTATATATTGCTTTTATGTGATCTTAACAACTACAAATAAAGCACCAAGGAACTATTCATAATCAATAACTGTGCAAGTTCAAGGCCTATGCCAGCATAATGTGCTACTGGAGTTTACTGGGGTTTATATGTATTACAGCACAATTACATAAAACTCAATTACACGCAAAAGTTTTTTACAATTACAGTGGTGAAACAGCAGAGGAAGGAATGGATATTGCCTAATGACTTCAATTTGAAAGTTTGAATTCCAGAATTTAAGTTTCAGTCCTTTCTGTGCAAACAAAAATGCATGCAATAAGACATAACACTAAGAGATTAACCATGATAAATTTTTCCTACTGTTTCATCACCAGATGTAGAGAATACAACCAGTGCTCACCAAGGAAAAGAAAAATACTTGCTAGATATGTCACTCAAGTAACTTAAAACACAACACTAATGTTCATAATAATATGTGAAACATCTGAAATGAATACTTGGTTCTTAGCAGAACCCTGCTGGTAAATAATCATCGTTTGTATTGTTAATAATTTGAATCAGGTTTTTGGTTTCTCTTTACAGGAATTAAAGGGGGCATAATGTGCATGATATAATTAATGATGTAGTGTTGAAGCGTACTGTATCTGGAGCTTTCCTCTTCTATCAACTCAGTTCATAAGAAGAGCTTCCAGATATCGTGCAAAGCCAATTAAAACTACCCAGGCTTTGTGTGTGATCAAGGACCAGATAAAATTTTTTGCAGGGTCAGAATCTAGGCACTCTTAGATTCCCAGTGAATTTGACAAGTCTTACATTTGACTTTTACAGAGAGGGTACTAAAGGTTGCGGGGAGAGGAGGGGATGTGCAGCCTTTTTGTTTCAGCATACAGAATAAGTCCTTTTTTTCCTAATGTTTGATTGCACTTCCTAAAAAGGTATTATTTAATAATACAGAAGACAATCATAACAGCTTTACTGGATGAGTAGCGACAGTCAGTTTTTAGCAGGGTTTTACAAAAGCTGATTTTAAACATGGGCTTTTCTTTCTGCTGTTCCTGTAGGTGATTTCTGCAGAACATCTACTGATTTTCTTTCAAAATGTTATTGAACCACCAGGGTTATTTGTTATGTTTTCATTTACTATAGTGTCATTTTATTTCAGCGTTGTCATGTGAATAATAGGCAATCAGGGCTGAAACTTTTCAAAATTGCAGCCCTCTAGATGTTACAATTAAATCAATTACAAACCCAGAATAAACAGTTTTTAATCACATAAAACATTTCTCCTACATTATACTATTCAATTCTGTTATGATGGAAATCTAAAGTCCATAGAGTACTTCAAGAAAAAAATACTACCATTTGTAGAAAACTCCCGCTTAGCCTGATTAATAAACTGAAGCTCAGAAAATGATGTGCATGAAAACAGCTGTTCTTGCCAATAATGGCATTTTATTTTCAATTTTAGTGCTAACACTGTGTCAATCTAAACAATACTTAAGTACATTATGTAAGTATAACAACAGTGACACGACATAAAACAAAATGTACCACATTCAGGAAGAATCAAAAGTAAACAGTGTTGAGAGGAAGGCAATTGTCGCTGTGCAGCAGCTGGTGATGAACCATTGCCATCAGGAAGAGGAATGCGAGGCACAGCAAGAGTGCTGCCCAATTATGCCATGCAGATGCACTAAAAAGTACAACAAAAATTGAATATAATCCAATGACACGGCTTTGACAGTTGCAGTGTTTTGTACATGGGCAGACACAGCCAGCAGAATAGCTTTGTTGGAAAAAGATACATTTGACAAAGCCCCATTCATTGTCTATAACATCACTTTCTAACAGTTTCACCTTATCAGTATAGGTAATTGTGTAAATGAATCCCTGAATAACACTGGTCTTTTTCAAAGACATAGCTCTGGAGATGTAATGTATAAGATACATCTTCTTTTTCTTTCTTTTTCTTTTTTTTTTTAATTCACTCCCTAAATAGGATTTTGAGTTTTAAATATGTGGATCAGTGGTCTTTGAGGGGTTTTGTGGGATTTTCCTTTTGGCTGAGTTTTTTTCAGGGTGTCATGTATCTTTATAAAGGGACAGCACAATTTCCATTTACCACCGGGTTTTTTTGTTCTTATTTAGGTATATGCAGAGAACAGCTTAATCTGGGATCTGTAATAGTAACACCAATGACAGGCACTTATACTAGGCAGCAGTGAAAGTGTCAAAATAATTCCTTATTTTATTTAAGGATCATGGTGAACACTGAGATTTCCAGTTTGGGAAATATTCCAAAACATATTGGCAAACCGAAACACTTCATATATATGTGTATATATATATATATATATATATATATATAATGGAAGTTGTCCTTCCTTTTTCACTTCTTATAAATGTGCATGTGTGAGCAGATTTCAAGCAAACTGAACAGGATGTTTTCCTGTATCCTTTGAGTCCAAAACCTACAAAGATTCGAGAGACATTGGTAACTGTTAGTGACAAAGAAAAATTCGTGTCAGCAGGGTGTACATAACAGGTCAATTTATCTGCATACTTGTCAAACCTAAGAAGAATCTACATAGCAGAGTTGTCCATTCCCAAATGCATAGAGATCGTAGAGAGTCAAGGAAAGAGAGGTTAACTGCGCTTACACACCCAAACAACCTGTTCAAATTCTGCTAATACAAAACAGAAAACTGCAGAGATACACAAAGTGTCCAACTGGGAGAAAAAAAAAAAAAGCACTGCTACAGTTCACTCTGTTTCACTATGCTATGATTTAAGATATGGTCTCAGTTTACCTAAACTATAAAGCAAATGAATAGTACTATCATATGCCGCTTCACATCTTCAGACATTGAAATGATAGGGATAGCTGATAAGCATTCAGCTCAGAAGCTAAAACAAAGACATCACAATGTTGTGTACGAGACCATTTATGTTTTCCAAGATTCTAGATTTTATTAACATCAATACACTCCAGTCTTAAAACAAGGAAAAGTAATTCTGAGACTTCTTAAACTGCATTGATTTCTTTACCCAGAAACTGTATGAACAGATGCTGATGCAGTTAACCAAAAGTGTGGTTCATTAATATACCATCATGGCAGGAATACTAAAATTTGCATAACACTTAAGCACTGACCCTGCTGCTGTGTATCTAACTCTTCCACCCAAGCTCATGTATGTATGTCATGGAGTATATAGACGTGTTCACTCGTTTGTCTCCACCAGGCATAGCAATTTGTAGGGCTGTGTCAGATGATGCCTCCTTCAGACTATCAGTGTTTCTCCATAAACTCTTGCAGCCAGCATTTATTGCTTGCCAGCTTTGGCCAGTAAACCTTCTGACAAATATCTACGGTTCAGGCATTACCAATTGCTGAACAATGTCACTATCCTCTAGGATGGACTTTATGTGAATAGATATTTTCATGTATACAATATTTCAAATCTTAGTTGAAATAAATTATTTCTGTATTTGTGAGAAAGACTGGGGGACCAGTGTTTTCATGGGATGGTGCTCATGGGTGTCATGCTTTGTTACAGGTGTGTTTTGGACTTTTATTTTCATAATTTTTATAATTTTTCCTACTTGAGAACTGGGCAAAAATTATTTCTTACCGAATGTTAAAAGTTTATTATATTGTGCATGTGTTTTTTAACCTATATGGTCTTCTAGAATCCTGAATTATGAAATGGCTTTTAAAATTTTCTAGTATTTTTCTCCTCTATGGGTGTTTCCAGAAAGATACAGAAAACTATTCTTCAGTATCCATTATATTGGTTGCTTTACAATTTAGGATTAATTAACCCCCCACAACTCTCTAATTATTTCATTGATTTTTATTTTTTTTAATTATTACTTTAATTATTACATTCCACTTTATTACTCAAACAACTTTCCAGAGATAATTATGCCATGTCTTAGCTGGACTTTCATATTGAAAAGCAAAGGAATTAGAATATTGTAGAGAAGAATGTGAACCATAAAACTTTACATGAATTACTGACACTATTATGTAGTTTAAGGGAAGCTGAATATACTGTAACTGTTAAACCTTATAGACATACGCAGCCCATGCTTCCTTAATAAGAAAGAGGGCTGAAACTGAAAAATTACAGTTCAGTTTACAGAATGAATGGATAAACTGATCCTACTGGATCTAAGAGGTATTTAAACTTGCCAATTATATTTGCTTTCTTAAAAAAACTCTCTTCCAAGGAATAAGGAATTTCCAGGACTGTCATTTTCTACATGCCCTTGGCCAAAAAAATTATTCTATTTAACAACGCCTTGCAACTTAATATGCTTGTTCTTGCCAGAATGCCACTCTTCCCAATGCAATATATATAATTTCTAAAAGCTCTTTTGGCTACCTTAATCCCCTATTCTCTTATTCTTCCCAGTAAAAGCAAAGGCGTAAGAACAGCTGTGCCCATGGTTTTAGGAGCTTTTTGGAATTTGTAGCAATGAAACATGGCAGGTTCTTTTTTCCTTACTTTCTATACCAGTCATCCACCAACAACCACTAACGTTAAAAAAAGGAAAAATGGAATAAGCATTTTCAGTGACACACTTGCAGCTAATGTTAAAACTGGGAAAAACTCCCAATAACTTACATATGTATTTTGAAAGACACAAAGTCAACTTTGGCATTTATAGAGGTACATTATCTGGAAATGATATCTTTAAAAGCATTTTTAGTTACAGCAGCAAGACCGAAATGAAACACACCTGCCAAATAACTACTAGGTTTTGAACATAAAAAAAGGACTTGTACGATAGTGATAAAATAAAAATACTTGTGAGCTATATTTTTCCCTTAGAAATTGTAAATCTTGTACAAAATCCAGTGGGAGTGGGACACATATACATGAGCAAAGACCTTACCCCCTGTGCTTGTATAATAGAAAATTAAGATGGTTAAAAATGGCACCCAAAAGATGAATGAATTTCTAAGGAAATAAATTAGGTTTGAAATTACTATTGGAACATATGCATTATACAAAAGATCATGAAATCCATTTCATTTGACTTATTGTACAATGAGCTACAAGAACATTTGCAACTGATAGAAGCATGTAAGATCTCATGTATTATTCTTACAATAAAGATTACACCATGGAAGTCAGCTATTATACTTCCTATTGTGTTCTACCAATCTGAAGGTCACGAAGCAGGGATGTGACTTCACCAACTTGGTCAAGATTTTGAGTTACAGAGTGTATCATAGAAGTTAAGAGTGTTTGAATTTCATAACCTATGCACGTTTACTTACCTGCGGCAACTTTGTCATACAAAGTATAAGGAAGAGAAGGAATTAAAACACACGTTTGCAACAATCAAGGAAGAAAAATATATCATTTAAGGCAGAAGTCATCTTGTACAGGAATTTTATGACTGCAGGGATAAAATAGCCCAGATTTAAATGACTCTATGTTTTCTTAAAGATTCCAAAGGA
Organism: Laterallus jamaicensis coturniculus; assembly: GCA_022605575.1. NCBI lineage: Eukaryota > Metazoa > Chordata > Aves > Gruiformes > Rallidae > Laterallus > Laterallus jamaicensis. The sequence goes on along the minus strand of JAKCOX010000013.1, from coordinate 320,497 downwards.
AAGCAACATATGGATGCTCTATGTTTAACATAATGAAAAACAAACGCTCAAACCCCACAAAATTCCATTTTAAAAAGCTGAAAACTGCACTCAGAATCAAATGCAATATGTCCAAGAAAATACAGACCTGTCACAAGCATACTTTCCTATCCCAAATTATTAAACCTACACGATGAAGCCAACCTTCAGAAGACATTTGTCAAAGGCACGGAAATTTTTTTTTTTTTTTTCCCAGGAAGTTTGAAAACACTAGTTTGCATTTTGGTCTGAAAGAGAAAACACAAGAGAAAGGTTGGATGGGCTATAATGTCACAGCACCTGCAACCTCTTTGTACTATACACATGATTAGTTCGAACTCAGGACAGAGTGACAGCTGCCTTATTTGTTTCTCTTCAGTTGCAATCAGAAGCCGGTAACATGAGAAACAGGCTGTTTCTTCAAATATGGTGAAGACTGGAGGCAGGGCAGCTGCGAAGTCCCAGAGCCCAAGGAACTCACCATGCCTGGTGGTGACAGGGCAGCAGTCCCAGTAGAGCAGCCTTGGCACTTCCAATTGACACACTCGAGCAGCCACCGCTTTTTCCCAGCCTGGAATTTCAAATAATTGTATCCAATGCACCGTGCATTTGTTTAGCCCTTAGGAGTCAGCATTTCTGTTAGACTGAACAGTAAACCAGCTAAAAGTAGCAAGGCTCAGAAAGTGTTTGGAAACATATATCTACCACCTCAGGAAAACATTGGACTTACTTTGAAATCCATTTCTATTCAAAACAAACTCGATTCTGTGGGATTTATGTGTATATTTAAAGTTAAATGTGAAACTAGTGCAGAAAGTACAAAAGATAAATACTAAATGAATACAAAGTATTAAAGTACTCTGTAAAACTCATATTGGTACTTTGGGACGTGGGCTCCTGATGGGCTTTTCTGTAGCTTAAAGCAGATGTGAGCATAGCCACTCTATGAGTAACTATGTGCAGTCTTTTATGCAGAAAGGCTCTGTAGTGCAGTTTGGGATTTGTACTTGAGAGATGCCTTTAGGGCCAGGTCCTGCTTCAGAATCTACATTGATTCTTTACAAAGCTGCAGAACTACTGACATGTATCTACAATTTCTTCATGTTCATACAGGAAAGCCTAGAAAATGTTTTTACAAGTACTCAGTTACCCTAATGGAGCAGGGGGTGCATTCAAAATGTCTTTGTAGCCTCCATTGAAACAAGCATATGCAGTTGGAAAAAATATTGTTTTCTCACTTTTGAATGTCTTTGTGGGGTAAGGACAGATGGACTTTACTATTGAGAAAAAAGATCTCACAATCCTCCAATATTAGCATATTGCTGTGGTAAAATCATGAGAAGTGTGGATATCACAGTGTCTGATTTTGGTAGTATATTAATGCAAATATTTTTTCAATTTAAAAAAAATTTAAATTATTATTACATTTATTATGTGATATTAGTGCAATACCAGATTCTCAGGCACCATCATGATGAGGATTTTATAAATACCGTAAAAAATATAATGCAATATTTTAAAAGTTAAATCAACAGTCCTAAAACATTGTTTTTGCACACTATGCCTAAGATTAAAAATTGATAATTTGTGTCCAGAATCCATATTGCAGTTGGAGAATGCACAGAGTTCTCCATTCAATGGAGCCAAGCAGGACAATCAACCTGTACAGGGGCCATGCAAGCTGTAAATGGGGACCAGAGCAACAACCAGAGAAAGAATGGGGACATTTTGGTGACTAATTTTTATGGAAATTTCCTGCTTGTCAGAAACGCCAAATAAATTTATATGAATAAGAATAAAACTGTTGGTAGACTCAGTGGTGGACGCTTCAGTGGAAACAGCAGCTCCTCCATTCTCAGAGTACATCCACAGCCCTGACAACAGAATTCAAGTCATCCATGCTAGGGATGAGAAGTCGGTTCTCATTGCTGGCTTTACATACTTTCACATAACATGTTCAAAGTACCTCTCCATCAGGAGGCAGGGTAGCACATAAATTTTGCACAGATTTGGTTACTGAAAAGTCTTCAGCTGGTAATGCCTCCAGTGAGATCCGAGTAAGGGAGCTGGAGGTAAAACGTTGTGTATCAGTGGTACCAACACTGGGTTACTCAGCCACTCTTACATAATAAATCTTGTATCAGTAGCATGCACAATTTATGGCAAACAAATGAGGGATTTCACATGCTGCTCAGATTTGTATATACACCAAGAAAGAACACGGCCCATAAATAAGGTTGTTTGGAAAACATTTACTGCTGTCATACTGATAATGCATTTTAAATCCCGGGGCTATCAAAAAAGTGGATTTTTTTTCTCCATATTGTTTGACAGCTGAAATTAAACAAATCCTATTGAAGTACAAAGCTAATAGAAGGTTTACTATGTGTGTCATTAGCACCATCCATATAAGGAAACAGAAAATATGAGGTGTGGATTTTTAAAATATGATAAAATGAGAGCACCGTTAGACGCGTATGAAGGTGTGACTTCAGGCCAGGCATTTTCTTATTAGAATCAAAGTGACTCTATCTTACATTAGTAAATAATCACTGTTGTGTGATTCAAGTTGACATCTTTCAAATTATTTTATCATGGCAAAAATATATATTGCATTTGAAATATGTTTTAACTGTTACACCATCTTTATAAAATATATGGCATAAAATGATTACCTTACCATATGCTGCTAAACAACTTCAGTCATAGTGAACCTTAAATGATCAGCTTAATTTGTAAGTTAGCATATTTTTTAGCCCGTGCTTTAATTTAACGTTCTATAATTTATATGGATAATCTCAAAGTTCATATGCTAGATTGTTTAAATCTTGTATCAGTCCTCAGATTTAACACAAACATTCAACCATATTTCATCTTCCTTTCCTTTAAGAAAAAAGTGAAATTGAGTTAAATCAAAAAGATTTAGCTGTTTCTGCTCGAAAACACAAGAAACCATAAATTCCACATGATTTCTGCATAAAACTCAGATGATTGTTTTGAAAACTTAACAGAATATAATTGTCAAAGATGATTATTAAGTCAATTAGGTGAAAATGCTATAATTTTAATTAGAAATCAGAAACTTAGAAAGTGACAAAACGTTTTAGTTTGTTCAGTTAGATATGCGGCGTATCCATACCATTTAGACTCTCACTGTTAAAAGTATATTTGGAATAATAGTTTAGTGCTAACTTCAAATTGATGTTCAAATGTGACAAATTTTTAAGATGATTACATTAGCAAAGTTGTGGGCAAAATAATGGACAAAAATACAAATTCATCAGAAATTCAATCTTGCATTTTTTACAGACTAAAGTATAAATGGACAAATGGACAAATTTAGCCAAATGGACAAATATTTTGAGGTGGCTTGACTTCAATAATTCCCTACAATAGGTATATTATTTCTGATTTTTTTCAGGATTTATTATATGTGCTTTAATATATGCCTTTCTCTGATAAACATTACTGTTCCCCTGTGCTTCATGTCAGTTTATATCACTGTATCTTAGGTTGACTTTTTTCTTGTGTATCGCCCATGATTATCTTCCATTTGTTAGTTTTTGTTAGAGAGCTGCCAGGCCAGAAATACTTCTCATCTACATAAAGGGAATTTTAAAATGCTTATTTCTTATGGCTAAACTCCCTCACATCACCAAGTTCTCTTTCTGTGTTTCTGAGAAGCAAATGCTCAAGGCAGAATATATATGCTGCTTGTGCTGATGCAACCTTTATGAAAAAGGTGCAAATATTTTATAACTTGCTTGATCGACAGATGTATTCACATGTGTTATTCTCCAGCCCATTCTCAAATCCACTTATTTCAATGCCCTGGATTCAAAAACCATTAAATGGTTAAATTGGCTTTTAACTTTTTCCTTTTTCTTTTTTTTTTTTTCTTCTTAAAGCAGTACAGCTCTGTAGTGTATTAAAAGGGAACAAAAATGGTTACTTGCTATCTAGGTATAAACTACATACACACTTTCAAGAGAAGGAATCTTTTCTTCAGTTGGGTTTTCCATGAGGAAAACAAGTAACTTCCCTCACAGAAAATATAGATTCTCCAAAATTCAGAAAGCTACAAAAGAAAGAAACTTTTAGCAAAGTAAAACTATCTGGAAGCTTTGGGGAGAACTGTATGATGTGATTGGCAACCTACATTCTGTTACTTTCTCTTATGTTTATGTACACTTCTATGCCTGCAGCACATAAATACTGTTTGTTAAACTTCTGTTGTTATGGCAAGTGGAAGTCACTGCAAAAAATACAAGCATGACAGGCAGTATCTGAGTAAAAGTAGCCACACATAATTTTCGAAGCAATACTTTAGAAAGAAAATGGTCTGCATCTCTTCTATTGAGTCACATTTTTCAAAGCTCTTTCTTGTTGAACTACATCTCTCTAAATTAAATGATGCTAGGTGTAAATTTCTGTTGATATTATTGATGAAGTTAGACCCATTGCACAGGAAATCAGACAACAAACCCCTGTAAATTTAACTAGAAGCAAATGTTTGTCTTGTATAACAGAAAGAAATTCTTCACAAACTGTAAAAACAATTATCTCCCAGGTCACATCAAAGCATTTCTAATACTGTTTGTAAATGAGCCCCAGTAGCTAAGAATAGGCACATATGGTGAAAACACGAGTCCATCTATCTAGCGGTATCCTGCTTCTGACACTAACATCAGTGTCAAAGAAATAGTACAAGAAAACACAAAATGAATAGGCACATTCCCAAAGAAAACTATTCCAGCTATCAACTGTTTGTGCCTCAGAGACTTCCTAGCATAAATTACATGCCCAGTTTTGTCCTGACCCTGCATAAACTTCCATGCACCCACCACAGCCCTTACTGAGGAGCAGAGCAGCAGTACAGATGGGGCAGTGATTCCCTTACACTTACTCTGAACATGACACCTCCTGGATTCTCTTGATGCCCCCTACTTCTTGTACTGGGAGTGAGAGTGTACAGTTACTCCAATACTCCTCTTCCATGCTGCTCTATATCATACTTTTGCTCAGCCTATAACATACATACATCAGGCAATAGATTTTCTTTGTTCCACACTCAAGAATCCCAGTCTACTAAGACATCCGGCACAGGGAATCCATTCCACTCACTTGATCACCCTCCCAACTCTGCCTTTGCTGCATTTGAGTTGTGCCTTATACGCTGTTATGAAGTGGAAGTGCTAACAGCTGCCCATGGCATACAGGTTCAAAAATGGATTTACACTGGTTTATTATGCATTTTCTTCCTAATATTTCCAAATATTGTTTCGCTCCTGAGCACAGAGATGATGATGGTCATCTTTGGTTTATAACTACTAAAACCTTGAGATCTGACTCTTGAGTGGTGGTTAGACACGGACCCTCAATCCTATTTGTGAAGTTAGGGTTAGGTTTTTTTCCCCAGGTAAAAGTTTACTGACACAGAATTTCATCTGCCATTATATTACCCGGTCGTAGGAATTTCTTAGCAGTTCTTCAGTCAGCACTAATATTAGCTACTAATGACCTACTATCATCAGGAAAATTGCTGCGACATTATTCATCCCCTTTTCCAAATCATCTATACTGAGCAGAACAAGTTTCAGATCCCAGTGGAACTCCAGTACAACATCCCATTTACTTTTTTTCCTCTCTTCATTATGCTTTTTAAGAAGAAAACATTTAATGAAGCCATTTCTGTTTGGAATTGAGCAGATTTACTTTCTAAAAGCAACTAAATTTTGAATAGTTTATGTATTTAAATGCTGGTGGTTTTCTTCCTGAAAGATCTCTGGAGCCTGTTTCTGATTTAGTGCAGTGATTTCAGGTATATCATTCCCAATTATCCCACCACTACTTGCACTACTTTTAGATGCTTCATATAAAATCTACTGTCTAAACAGCAAAGAATTGTCAAGCTAGAACAATGTCACACTCTCAGTTAAGCATTTACATGGAACCGATATAATTTTCTTAAACAGCTATAAGTAAAGTTAGAGCATTGCTAATACAAGCACATAATCTCTCTAAAAAATACACTTTCTAATGATGACATCAGCCAGATACCTGACCAGCTCTGTCAATGGTTGGGTACCGTCACAAAATTTTCATCACTGAAAAGCCTTTGCCTGAGTCTAGGCTTGAATGGGTCAGCAGTGATTGTTGGGACTACTGCTCTAGAGAAGTACCTGCCAGTCAGCGTCCAAAATGTGCTGTGTAAATTCAGCATACAGACATCCTATGCATTATAGCAGCTGTGACTTGAACTGGGAGTACTGTGGTCAGCATACAACAGCCACGTCAGGTGTCTCAAAAGACAGTGAGCTGCCTTCTGGCCATGCCTGTAGGATCCTGTCTTGGGTAACATTTCCCTTTACATCTTGTATGAAGGGAAAACAAATTACAGAATGGGGCCAGTCAAAGAGATATTTTTATTTATTTATTTCTGCCAAATATTTCTGCCATTATACTTTAAAACATTTTAGAAATGTCACAGGTTTCTGCCAAATGATGTCTTTTTGTTCTATGTCTTTCTTTTCTAGTGGAATACACAGTGCAACACACATATAACTTCCAAACAAGGAGATAAAACCAGTATTATGTAAGAAATTATAGTATATTCATAACATAAGCAAATACATATGACATGGAATCTAATTTCTTGCCCAATACAATAACAAAAATCTGAATAAGCAATGCTGATATGTCAGAAGAAAACTGGTTTTTCCAGTTAAAATTCTTGAGGATCCTAAAAAATTAGAAGAGGAAAGAAAATAATTTATTATGAAGTAACTAGATATGGGTAAAGAAAAAGTTTAATTACATCTAAGCATATTTGCAGTGATTCATGATGGCTATTTACATCAAATGATTTTTTAAATATTAAATATTAAGTCCATTTAAACGTAATAACTTGTATGGCAAATTTTCATCTTTATTTCAGGGCCCTGCTATTTTAAAATTTGTCATTAGAGCTAATAAGAAATGATATTGAAACTACTCTGTACATTTAAATGAAGCATAAATCAATTATTGAAGCAAGGAATTTTTTCATCATTGTAATGATTATTGGAATAAATTTAATCTTGAGATGTTTCATAATGAAATCTGCAATAGGAAAAAAAATTACGTAGACTTAATTTGTATGATGTGCTATTTAAAAAGTGTTTCTCATTGGTGAAACATTTAAGGGAATACACAAAGCCACAGAGTTTCCTACATAATGAAATATAAAACCTAAGCTAAGTTGCCATAAAATGAAAGAATTCTGTATCTGATTTTTCATCAGACAATGGTATTGATAACTTCTTTTACTTTTTTCTCTATCAGGTGGCCTTCAGAAAGAACTGGAGAGAACCGAAGTGGCTGCAGTCAGGTTTCTGATATGAAAAAAGTGTGTAAAGCTTGGAAAATGTAGAAGTGTGAAACACACTTATCTGCATTTCATTTAGCAGAAAATGAGAATAGCTGTGATGTGTCAGCAACAGCGTCTGACCAGTGTATTGCTGTGAGAAGAGCCTAACGGTGGATGCAAATGAGGTGCCCAGTGACCATTTCATTGTTCCCAGTATTTTGTAACTAGTCGGGAGGAGCTGTTTGGTCAGAGAAGTTAATGGCTTCACTTTGACAAACAATGAGGACAGGGCCAGCCCCTGACAGAAAGGTCCCCAAGTGTGCTGAGCAGGTTATTACAGCATCATCCCTCATCTCCGCTAATGATGCTGGCCTCATTTGCCTTTCGATGAAATGTCTGCACATTCTTCCCCTTAGGCACAAAACACATTTCCCAAACTGGTCTGCAAGTCCACTACCACCTTATCCTTCAGATCTCTGCTAACACACACTTGCACCACAGTACCTCACAAGAATCTGCCAACTGCTAATGGGGTTGGTTAAAAGATGAGAGTAGTAAACGGGTACTTTGTCCATTTCTGACATATATATATATATATATATATATTCAGAAATATATATATATATTCTGAAGTGCATATATATGCCTTTAAGAACCAGGCTGTTGGACTCAAATACCTGAGTTTACTACTTTCCTTGGAAGCATCCAGCTGTGCTCTAGGACTTTGCATTGCGCCTGCTCCTGTTTCAAAGCCTGTGGCCCTTTTTCTGAAAACCCAGTATAGAATGGTTGCTTTTCTGTGAACTTTCAAACTAGAATGCCTTAAGTATTAAAACCAGTACTGACTGTGAATGACACTGCACCTATAGAGGTTACATCATTCCAAACTATCTTTCTACCCTTTTCCACCACAAAGACTTCCTTTGCAGAAATGAGACCGGACTCACCTTCTCCTGGTTATCAGCACAATCAACAGTGAACATCCACATATGTTATTCATAAGGCAAAAGGCTTTATATCAACTTTAATAACTGGTGGGATTTTTCTTGTCCATTTTCTTCTGAAGAGAACACTGTCTATAGCTGTAGTTATACCCTTAATAAGACTGTCTGACTTTTTTCAAGTTGGGATATTTTTTTTAATTTCTTTTGTTAGAGCAAAATATTTGTTCTTGGACATGTGTGCACATAAGAACATTAAGATATGTATGTTTAGGATACTGTGCATTTATTTAACCATGAATCCTAAAAACCAGTCATTTATCCTCTATAAATAGAATTGTGTTGAAGAAATATTTTTCTAATGTTACTAAGTCTTTTTTTTTTCCTAAATACATCGTTCTTTACTGCACTGACAACACACTTTGTAAATAAACACATACAATTACAGTAGTAGACACAAAGTGCAACCGAATATCCATAGATACCTTACTGCTACTGTTCACAAGTATTTCACAAAGGCATAACAATTCAGAAGGGAACTGAAATCCTTTCTATGGAACTCAGATTTTATGGGGGCATTTGTCTTCTGGAGATCCACAATACGTTCTTGAAACAGGAAAAAAACTTCTGGTTTTAGTCGGGAAGTTTTGGTTGGAGAAATTGAGAGGAATATGCCCATATTATGGCAGTACTAAAAATGTAAAACAAAATTTCCCTCAGCTTCTGTGGAACCAGAATTTTATCTAGTACAGTCTCATGCTTTTCATTTTCTTCTATCTCATAAATTGAAGCAGTCTCTAATTTTAGAGTTTTAATCTTGTTTCCTTAAAAAAAATGGTGATCTGATTATCGTCTGTATAAATGTCTGCTTCTCTTAACCATCTATGGTTTTTAACTTAGTTTGACCAAATTTTAACCGAACTTGACAGATGTTGTGTAAATACTTAGCCAGGTAAAGTACCTTGCCTGAGGGAAACCTAACATACTTATTCTTGACAGATGCAGGAAGCAGAGGATGAAGCCATTGCAAACCACTTTCATTATTTTCCTGCCATCAGAATTACTTCTTTTTTGAAAGGTGCAGGTCTATTAGACTGAGAAGTGCTAGGGAATCATTAAGACATGATTTCTAATTAGACTGTAATCATTTGTTCCATGATGAAAGAAACATCTTTACTTTGCATTTGTTTTCATTCATTTGGATTAAAATGCAAAAAGACAGTTGGACCTAAATGACTAGTCCCTTCTTTTTGCTGGCATGCATTCCAAGTTTACTTTTTAAAAAAAGTGTGTTTGTGGATAGTCTGCCCCATGTATCTTATTTGCTGTGTTTGAAAAAACAAAAAAGGATCCATCTTATTTATTCAGTTTACTCCCTACTAACACTGGACTGCTTCAGACAAGGACCATGTATTTTATTCTTTCGAACACTCTGAGCAATAGTGTCCCCATTTTTCTTCTTTATAACACTATTAGAAAACACTGTTTTAATCTTTCTAATACTGTGTTAAAGGAAATAAAAGGCTATGTATACATAACCCTTTTAAATGGTCCTCTGTGCACTGGTAAAATAAAACTTTACTTTTAACAGGTGCACGAGAGTCAGGGCACCGAATTCCACCAAGTATCTTCTAGCTTTGCTTTTTTATTTCTTATTTAAAGACAGAATGCTTTTTTTCCTTCCCCATGGGGAAAATGTCTTCTAGAAGACAACAGAAAGAACCTGGAGGATAATGTTGCCAACAGCATGTCAGAGATGATTACTGCTAAAGAAAAGAGAACCTCCTGTTTTGACATTGGGCAGCCAGTAGAGGAGATCAGAAAGAAGAGACAAAAACGTGATTACATATATAACTCAGATCCAAACTGCATAATTGTTAGCCAGTATTCTTCTCTTCTTTGAAAGCATGCTCAAACAAAAAAATTTTTTAAAAATCACTTGGCTTTCAACTACTTCTTGTCCAGTGTAACAGAGTGATATGTCGACATGGAAAATGGAAAGACAGCTACAAATGGCTAAACCAAAAATGTCTGTGGTGTATATAAGCAACTCAATCAAATGAGATGAAACTGCAGGTCTGATGTTCCTGAGTCACTGTCACTCGACAGGCATTTGTTTACAGCTAAGAATTAAAACCAATGCAATGCATATTAATAAAAAGTCATAATTTACATAGTATGCCTTTAAAGACCTCCTTGGTCGAAAAGGGAAACAAAATAATTAGGAAGAAGATGGCAAAATCCTCTATTAATTTATTAAAATCCAAAAGATAAATTAAAATGAAAATCACATAACTCTGCATAAACTTGCCATGTCTGTGAATTTCCCCTTAAATTTGCCATGCAGTTACCATGGAATTCCCTCAAAAAGATTAAAGAGGGCAATTTTTCCCTTTCTACTTACTGATTTACAGTGATTTACCTTTTATTTGCATATATCTTTTCTAACATACAGCTAACAAATTCTAAAACCAATCTTAATCACAGTGTTACAGAAGTTGAGATTAACTAACCAATACATAAACAGGTTGACAGTTGTGATACAGAAAGGTTGCATTCAGTATTTTTCTGTTACCTAACTTCTGCTACATTTACATTATAAATAGCTGAACGGCTAGATTGCCCCAAAAAATTCTAACTGGTCCTAATTTAAAGACAGAGAAATTTGTCTTTCTTATTATGAGCTGTTTACAACTTGTTTGTGCATACTGAAGCCCCTATTTTCACATCTCCGCTACTTTGTTTGTAGCAGAGATCAACCCTGACCCCAGCTGCTTCCACCAGGATGGCCTGTGAGCATGTCATGGGCAACACCAGTTGCTTAAGTGAGCAAGAGTGAGCAAATCTTTCATCTACAAATACATTTGACTTCAGGGAACGTAATTAAAAGTCCCCTATTCATGTCCCCATCATCTCCTAATCTGTATGCTTCAGATTCGTTTCAAGGAGCATTTATAAATAGTTTGCCAAATCCTTGCCACTAGATTTTAAATTTCCTCTGCTACTCCATGAATGATATGTTTAGGACCTATCACTGTCTGCTGTAAGGAGAAAGAATCTCTGTGTAACTTTTCTTGAGACAAAGCACTTCCTGTGGCTATCCTACAACTTGTGCTATCTTCTCTATGAAATTTATGGAAATATAAGTATTCATAATAAGAAGAAAAATAAAGGCTGATGGAAAACGTATGAATTATAAGAGGAGAAAAAAAGAGAAGGTAGTCACACTAGGCTATCTCACTAAGGAAGGTAAACCTCCAAACTGGACATCTGCATTGCTGTAACATGCAACTGGTTTATAAAGTCATGTGAACCAACTATCTCATTACTGTAAGTTGCTAAACACTTAATTTATTCACACAAAATTGAGTGTTCTATTTTACTACGTGTTAATCCTAAGGGATCAGAAAATTATTCTAATAGTGAAACATTTAAGTATTAAGTACTGTATATTTTATTGATTTACATGACAGGTGAAAATATAACTGAGTTATAAGGCTGTTAGAACAAAAGAACCTCCCACAATTTCAACCTAATATGCATTTGGGGGTGGAGAGGTTGATATTCATACAAAGAAGAACAATTTAACCTTTGAACAGTACATATTGCCCAACTTCCAGTGACTGTTTCATTGACTTATCTCTATATTTCTATTAAAACTAGAAAAGGACTGTCACTGAGTTAAAAGAATAGGTAAAGCTCACACTGGAGTCAAGCATGGACCCACTTTTTTTTTTTCTTTCTCCCCTACAAGAGTAGCTAGAGCTACAGTTCACTTCGTGCTTTTTGCTCCAGGAGAAAAGTGATCTAATGCACTAATTCCAGCCATTGGTACTAAAACAGGGTCCTAGCTAGTATCTTTCCATGAAAGCTGATTCTGAATTTCTTCCAACATCAACCATTCTGTGATTCTGTGAAAGATACTTTAACTGACAGGTCCTCAAGTCTACAGCCAAAATACTAACACCAGGCACCTGATCCCAAACAATGACTGTGATTTCAATGCTTTCATTAGGCTCTGGATTACAGTGAGATGCACTTAGTTATCGTGGTAATGTAACTATTAAAAAAAGTATATGCATATACACACATATGTAACTATATATTTATATAATTATAAATATATATATAACTATTCATAACATTATATAACTCTATATAATCTATAAATTTCTAAAGAATATATATAACTTTATATAACTTTATAAAACTATATATAACTACTAAAAATTGTAACTGTATAAACTAAGTATTTATGGTAATGTAACTGTACTCTTTATTGCCAGGGTCAGGAGAATTCTGTTCTCATCGCTTTAGCACGAAGGCAAAGTAATTTGGACAAAGATCTAACATTAGGTCATTTGTGAATAGAAGTTTGCACTGATTATGAAGAAGCATTTGTTTAAAAGGTGATATCTTGCTAAAATGTTACAATTCTTTACATGTTTTATGTCATTTATTCTAAAACATGCAAAGTGTAAAATGTTTCCTATGCTGCTAACCTAACTCCAAACATAACAAAGTGCTCAGGGTCTTTAAAACTTTTCTTGTAAGACAGTGCTGTGGTGTCCCCCTACCCCCAGCCCTGGCATGGGGACCCCTTCACTTTACTCTGATACCATAATGCAGTAAAAGCAGATGGCCTCGTAGTGGAAGTAACAAATCAGAAATGTACAGACCAGGCACTGCTCATGCATTTGTTTGTGAATAATTACAAATCAGAAACAAAATCAAATCCCTCAGTCAACTATCCAGACGCTGAAAAAATAAAGAGTGGAATTCATCGGCTGAAGAGTTTTTTTCCATACAAGCAGTTCACCCAGCTCTATTAAAGCTGCTGGAGAAATCTCTTAGAAGAAACCCATTAAGCACTTCAAGTGTGTTATTTTCGCTTTGGGCTCAGAGAGTCTTTTTCTGTGTCATTGCACTGGTCCCACTCAGATGAAACAAGCAAATACAGAAATATTGGCAGCTTTCATACTTGCTTTTTTGTCCCAAGCCCAGCGGGTGAACAGCACTGAATTTCGCTGTCTGTAAGCTTTTCCAAGTGAGCCTAAAGGGTCTTGCTCATCAAGGTTGAAATATCTGGCAAATAGTAACAGCTCTAGATCATAGCTCATGCTTAGAATTGCCTGCGCCAGTTCAAAAACAGTGAATGAAGCCAGAACCTACACCATGGACCAATCCCTCCATTTCAAACAAGACCCCATTATATAACAAGAGCTCTCACATTCAAGAGTTCATATCTAACAAAATATGTTTAGCTAGATTTTTCATTTCAAATTGTAATCCCTGGATTTTGGACCTAAATTACAGCTCATTTTGGGTCATCTGTGAAAGTGACAGCTTTTTTTGAGAAGTAAACTGACAATGACTACATTTTACAAACCTCAGTATTGTGTAGAGAAAAACTGTATTGGTAGAATCGAAACAGGATGAATGTAGAAAAAGGAATAAAGTGATAAAGCTGGATCAACTGAACCTGAAGCAAGGAAATCAGAGAGTGAAGACTGCATTCAAAATTAAAAATAAAAAACTCTAAAAACAACACAACCCCCACACACCAAAAACTCTGAAAACAACACAAAATCACACACACCAAAAAGCCACAGACAAACCAGATTTGGGATTATTAATTAAACTGAGGGACAGTAACAAAAATAATGGAGGAGCTACTGAGATTTGAGAATGTAAGCAGGAATTTAGGAAAAAAGCAACTGAAAAAGATTTTATTTGGTTTACCTTGAAACATTTTTGACTCTGAATCTCAGCAAAATTTCCATAGAACTGTAAGGTTTACAATCTTCTCCCATATGGTCATCCAGTTTCAGTTTAGTCCAACTAAATTTAAAGTTTAAACATTTTAACTATAAAATTTGTTTCCTGAGCTTGTTCCACCAAAAGGAAAGACATAAGCATATATACATGACCTTCCAATTTTCCTATGATTCCTACTGCTGGGGATAAAAACATTTCTTTATCCAAATAGACCTAAACTGAGAAATTGTGCAACTCACATGTAACTATATCCTAATATGCCTTATGAGGATCAAACACTAAAAAGTATGAAACCCAGCCTCCTGAGGTTTGAAAGATTTCTGATTTGTATCTTATTTCTTGATACTGGAAAATTTTTGCTACTGTTTTTCTCTGTTTTAGAGGATGATGTAGGAGATATAAATACATGAAAATGGACTGATAACAGAAAATAGATAGAATGAAATTACCATTTCAGGGTCCAAAATAAGATCTCTTTCAGTCACCTTTTGTTTTACATATTAATCTATTGCTATGGAATTAGAGGTTGGATTCTGGAATAAATGAATGTACAAAGGTTCACTCAAGAAAGACTGCTTAATCACATTATCAAGGTCAGTAATGAAAGATGTAAATGGACACTAATCCTTCATTTACCTAGTCTTCATAAAATGACTGTGCTAGTCCTAACCACTTTTATATTTGCATGTGGGACTGTGAGAGAAAAGATTCTCAGTTGTATTTATGAAATGATTTCATTACATAAGTGTAATGCTTTGCATATTTTATATAATTTGCTAATAGAGACAGTGAACTCTTGAATATTTACAGTGATACAGAGGAAAAGTATATCATCAACTTTATTGATTATTTTCAAACCATGAAGAAAAAAAGTTCCAAGAAACAACACTGCCGCTGCTAGCCATGAGGTTCATGGTATCTAGAGGAAAATTTATTCATGTTGAATATCTGAAGCTATCAGAGTGCTCAAAGACCTTGGAAGCACTTGTTTAGAACTGACTCTACTCTGTACTTTCTATTTATATTCTAATACCTCATTTATCCTTATAAGATGCTTCATGAATTTATGGAACTTTAGGGTCTGACAAGCTTATGTCCTGAGCAGTGGTAGTAATTGTCTCAAGCTTTCTCAGAAAAGGCAGAGGGGACTTTGATGACAGACTATACCCTGTTTGATGGCATGCCTGTTGCTTTGTTTACAGCAATAGTTGTTAGCAAGCCGTGATGCATGCACTCAGGGGACTAGATGGCTCTGTGTACTTGTAATGCAGGGGAAAAAGTGGGGCAGAGGGAAATAGATTTCTTCTTAGCCACAGATATAGTTATTCTAACACTCAAAGTTGAAACCTTCTCTTACAAGTTCAGTGTCAAATCAAACTGTCACACTGATCTCATTTCCTGCAAAACATTTTTCCCAAATACCCAATGGTTTGATCACCAGAATTTTTTTAAATTAATTAGGAATGAAGGAGCATATATCCCTCCCTGAAAGAGAATAAAATCTGAAGGGTTTTAAAGACCTTAGAACATGTCTTCTGAAAAAATGCCTAAGAATTAGGAAAAAAATTATTGTGAAAACCCACTATAATAGCTGTAACACTTCAAACAGATACCTTGGAAGGAATGTAGAAAGATTAAATCATGAATGTAGCTGAAAAGCTGGACAACTTTTCAATTATCAAAAGTGATAACATCTTTGTCCAAGAAATAACACTGCCACAACTAGCAATGCTGATAGTAGTCTTGTGGAGGAGCAATGAAAAGAAATCTCAGCTTACTTCTGGTCAAATACCTCACTTTTGAGGCTGGCAATTTTCTGGACAGTTTATTCTTTTGGATAAAAAGTAAACCAAACAACTCCCAGTCCCTCAGACTGAAATGTCCTATTCGAGGATAATGTTTTCTGGTCTATTCTCAGGTATTTAAAGAAGAAATATTCAGTTTCTCCTCCGGAATGGAGAGTTGCATTTCATGTTAGCTGTATAATACATGAGATCTCTAAATTTTATTTTTCTGCAAATTTATGTTCATCTTTCTGCCATGCAGATAATAGTTAAGCACAGCAAGACTTTCACCAATTTGAAACCTTGTATTTTGGTAAAATCAATCTCTAGCTCATTGGGACTTATTCTTCTCATGTTCTATTGCAAAATATCTGCCCATAACAATGTCTAAATGACAACCATTTGTATGTCCCACTCAAAGAAGTCCAGCAGCGAATATAGTTAGAATGGAATTAATAAATACAATCAAATTTTGGCAGTTGTCCAAGTATAGCATATTATTCTTGCTGCTGGTGGTGGCACGCACAATGAAATGTTGGAAACAAAATTTAATATGTATAAAATATAGTGGGAAGCTACTTGCTATTATATATCTCTTATAGTACATTATGTAAGAAGAACTTTTTAAAACCGCTAAATGAATCCTTTAAAAGACTGCTTTGGTTTTTGATAATGTGTAATAGTAAAACTAATAATAATACTTATCACATCATGGAAGGATCTTGAAGTGCTTTACAAAAGAAAATAAGTACAATTATCCCCATGTTACATGGAGAAACTGAGGTACAGACAGGGCGGTGTAATACCCCACAGTGACAAGTCAGTAGCACAAGAATACAACTTGTGCCTCTTAAGCTTTATGGCCATCTTCTCACTGTGTAACATTGTCTCTGTTTTTCTTTTCTAAGCAAGCCATGTGTTTCAATACATTTATTTGTCACTATGAGTGTTTGCAAAACACTCTTTGACCACTGTCCAGTCATTCACTCTTTGCCGCCCCATCCTAATCCCTATGTAATCCCTTCAACCATGACCCCCTCATCCAACGTATCATACTCACAAGCTACTGAAAATAATATTATTGAAGCATAGACCTGTAAAAGACATCATACTGTGAATCTGCTATTACCGTGAAATCATGGTAACTTTTCACATGAAACAAAAGCTCATGATGATTCCTACAGTCAGTAGAGTGTTTTCTTACTGATAGTGTTGAATGAGAAGGACATCAGAGGTGGCACAAAGCATAGAGGGATAATTTATACAGAAGCAATGCAGAACTCTTGTAACACAATCACAGTGATTAGCTTTTTCAAAAATAATTCTAATAACCAGTTTATGCAGAGAAATGCTTTGTTAATACCTCTGCAGAATGGGAAACAATTGCAATTTAATCTGAAAAAATAGATTTTCATCTTTTTAAGATAATTCGATATACCTTTCCTGGAAGGTTCAGGTAAATAACAACACTCCTGTCACTGTCAGTATCATAGAGACGAGAGTCATTCTGCTGTATGGTAACTAACTAAAAGATAAACCTTTTGTCTTGTGGTCTTCTGAATTGTGAATTCTACCGAGAAATAATAAATAGCTTTATTGCCTAGTAGATGAATTCAGATAGGAAACATCTTTGCACAATTACACAGAGTTTTAACACTACTTAGTATAGTGCTTCTTATTGGCTTCTTATTGTTTTTTCAATCAGATTCATGGCCAGAGAAATGACTAGAGCTGCCATTTCAAATCATAAAGAAGTCAGGGATATTTTGAAAGAGAGATGTTGAAAAATCTGTTTGTTTTTTTCTTAAAATCTATCCCTGAGTAGTTTTTTGAACATTCAGATTGGAACAATAACATGTCAGATTTCAATTTGCAAATACCATTTCAATTCCTTTTTAAATGAAAGTTCACAAGCAAATGGTTCAACCAATAAATGTATCACCTCACATGTAGAAGAGAACTTATAGCAGAACTTGTCTGTGAGATAATTTTCCAATATTAGTGGCTGTGCAGAAACAAAAAGCTTAGCTTATTTTATACTGAATCTAATGGTCTGTTTCCCTCTTTCTAATATAGGTCATTGCAGCCACCAGGTGACCACAGTATCACACTAATTATTCAATGATTCCATATAGAAAGACCCCTTTCTCATAGTTTTCAAAGGAAGTGCCTGGGCATCAAAGTCTGACATAGGAATGTTGTAGGGATGTATCACTCTATGCTTGTCCTGCTCCAGTACCCTTTACTCCACATCTAGTCTTGGACAATGTTAGGATGGACAGACTTTTTGTACGGTCTGGCACCACTGCTTTTATTAGAGAACATTATAATACAGTGAGTGAATTGTTAAGCAGCATCAATACTGGTCTCTCTGTTGACGATACCAAGAACTGAACAGACGAGAACTGAACTGCTAAAAGTTTGTTCTCTCTATATATGGCTTGAAACATACTGGGAGGAGAGGTAGCTAACATATGCTCTACCATTATCAACACTTTTCTTGTCCTGTGAAAAAATCAAGCTTTCAAACTGTCATTTTGCAAGAACATCAAATACATGCACTTTCACACTGAAGAGGGAAATTTCAGCAGAAGTACTTGGAATTAGTACTTTCTTTCGGGAGATTGCGTACATATACAGTAACTATAGCTTTGTAAAGCTATAAACAACTGGCATAATATAAAGTAGTAAATATTCCCAAAACAGAGGAACCAATCTAGTTTCAAACTGACTCCACATTAAAAAGATAACTAGACAAGCTGGGAATGCATGTGAAAGTCAATAACGTTAGGCTATGTCCTAATAGTAAAAAAAAAAAAGAAAAGAAAAAGCCAACAGAAAAATCAGATATGAGTGGAGTGCTTGCTTTTCTTCAGCCCTGCATTTGAAAATGCAGACAATTAGCACCAACAGCCCAAATGCCTTCTGCTTTCACCCTGATGTCTAGGAAAAGTTGGTTCCTACTCAACAAAGACCCTGGGTTAGAGCTACAAAAGTGTTCTGAGTTGGAGTACAGGTCCAGTGGAAATGCTGTGAGGAACACATGCAGAATCTTCTGTCATTACTCCAGGAAATGACAAGGTTTTGGCATCATAATTTAACATTGCAATGTGGTCTCAATCATTTTATATAACATTGTTTTACCATTGTCTTGACATAGTAAAGTGGTCTCCATAGACTTACATTGGCATAATTTTGCCATCGTCTTGACACTGTAATACGGTCTCTATAGACTTGAATTGAATTTTTGTCATTGCCTTGAAATTGTAATGTCCTCTTCCCAGGCTTGTCTTGTCTTCATAAGCACATCCTCACCATGTGCTTGTATTTTCTCATCCTCATTCTGAAATCACTGGGCACTTTTGTTTCCTATTAAACTTTGTCAGACACACTGTTTGAAAGCTAATCCTTTCATGTAATCAGTGACTATTTTAAAACTCCTGCCTATCCCTTTTTTACAGGATCTGAAAGAACTCCTCAAATCAGAAGTTATTCCTAGAAAATCCAAACACTGGTAAAATGCTGAAAGAATTAAAACACACTGAAAATATGTATCTATTGTGGTCAATGCTACCTGGCTTTTACGAACATCTTAGGTTAGGCCACATGGTAATGGTTTTGGTTCTGCATTCTCTACTCTCTAGGACTGCTTAGAACACTTGTAAAATGGCATAGATTCATTGTCTTTAGTATGCTTCATGAAAACATTGAATCTTTGCAGCTCAAAATCACTTCAACCCTCTGTTTAATATGAATGACTCACAGAGCATTTTTTGTCTTACGTTGGATAAACCTGTCCAGGACTACTGCTACCTGCTACTATTGGTCCCTCTTCTTGATAAAAAATACCAAACACAAATATCCATTCAGCTTCGCTTCCTCTTTAAAGAAGCACAAATTGAAAGTATTTTCCTTCCTTCATGAAGATGACAGCAACATTTTACATGTAAATACTTGCTGATTTTTTCCTCACTGTAACAAATGCCATCAGAGACTTGTTTCTTATAGTATCAAACATACAGTAAAATAATACTTCAAAGAAGAACCAGGACTCAACATCTGAGAATAATTACAGGTAAGTGATGCTTCCTACTAATTGGGAAATGCTTTGCTAGTTTGGCTGATATAAGGTACAGTTTCTAAAGGACCTTGGCATTTTCTTTACACTGCATATATTACATAGATTTATACATCAGGCAGTCTAGAGAAACCTCATAATCAGTTAGTCAGATAGCCTGTTAGTCAACATACTGGTATGTACCTCTTCTTCACTGTGCCCTGGCACCTGTCCCTACAGAAATGTAGGGAGCTTTTCACTGGATTCTAGATGAAACAAGTATCTTTTTAACATGGTAAAGTATAACATTTTTAGGAACATTAACCTTCGCATAATATTTATACAATGTTTTCATTTAAATATGCAGGTGAAATTGCTCTTGCTTTAACACTAACAAATTGCAGGCAAAGAAGAAGAGTGAAGTTAATTTTAATGATGTATGAAATTATTAATGTCATCAGAAATAAAGGGACTGTGACTGAAGATTTGGAATGCAGAAATAATATGACAGGATATTGACATTTACAAGTTGATAGTGTATCTTAATTAAAACTGAAAAGTAATAAGTTGGCACACTAATGCTGCAGTGGGTGAAATTGAGATGCCTAAACATAGAGGCATAGGGTCAGGCAGAGATGCTTGGGTGCCCTGCGTGTCCTACACACTCCGGAAGGGTGCAGACTTCCTGCAGGTCTTACCTTCCATCTGTCAGCAATTGCAGTTGCCTTGTAATATCCCAGGGAACTTCAAATGGCTCCGATACCTGTGTTTCTGCATCTAAATCACATCCTGGAATCTAAATTAAATTTAGAACTTATTTGGGCTTTCACTGACTTATGTCAGTGAAGGGAAAACAGCAGGAGTAATGTTAATGGTCCTTTGATAACACGTAAATGCTACTTATGGCAAGCACAGTTTATGCAATTTGCCTACTAAGGGTGGTGCAAGGTTTTTTAACAGAACTTCAAAATAAAGGTTAATAAAAGAAAATAGTTGGAAGTGATAAAAGAGAATGCATGTCAGAACTTACAGAAAAAGCATTCAGGACAACTTTAATAATAATTTTCATGTTTTTTTACAAACCTCAATGGTACAGCAATAATCTGACCTAAAAACTGTTCTTTCTCTCAGAATTTAACATTCGCTTTCCTTTGTATCAAAATAATATTTGTCATAATGAGATGCAAAGTAACTGAATGCTATGTAACACAACATGACACAATGCAGTTAACAAAAAACATTCAAAGAACAACATTCTGATTCTCAAATCAGATAGCCATCGTCATTTCAGAGAACAGGTATCTAATTATAAGTATGTGTGTGGACTCACGCAGAGCAGACAATGAGATGTCTTGGCTACTTGCAGACCAGCAGATACTGTGGTTCACTGCGTATCCGGATTATTTGAGGGCAGTTTGTCACATCTCTAGATATCTCTTTAATGAGTTCTTTTTGCATTTACCAAGCTCTGTGTTTGTTGTTTTGTAAAAATTCTATTTGTTCAATTCTAGTCTGATGTTGTTGAGTTTTTTCCAAGCAAAATTAGCTAGCTTTTGGGGAAAAATACATATATATAAATTTAGCATTGCAAAGATTTTCTATGGACAAATTAGACCAATAGCAGTAAATTTACGGTGTTGAATTGATACATCATAACAAGAAAGATGACCGGAATTATCCACTTAGTTCAAGTAGTGGCAAAATAGGACACCAGAGAGAAATTTATGGTAGTTTCTACAATACCTATTATCCTATTTAGACCCTGATCCTATAATTGGGTTTGCCCAAGTGGATCTGATTGCAGGACAAGGGCTATATATCGTATGCTCTTCAGGGTACAGGCAATTGGGATTCTTTCTGCTGTTTGGGGGCGGGGGGTTGCCTTATAGGTGAGACCTAGAACAAAGTAGATGCTAGCACAACAAAAGATAAGATATTGAAATAAGTCAATAAAAAGATTTTCCTCTTTGCACTGTGTAATGAAGGCCTATAGATACTGCATCAGCATGGACTGCAAATGTAAGGAGACATTGACAGATGCACAGTGTATCCAAAGCATTTGAGGCTTTATTTCAAGAAATACAGAGTAGAAATACAGAGAGGGATTCTTGCCTTCTTAATAATAACTACAGTTTAATACTGATTTATCAAGGCATCTCTCAAATTTCAACAGAGGCAGGCCGAAATCTCTGACTGTAAATAGTAATATTTAATATCTCACACTTCTATAAGACTTTTCAACCAAGGATGTTAAACTGCTTTACAAATATTAATTAAGGCTTAATTAAGCAATTAATCAACTGTGTCATATTACTTTATAATTATGATTTATATTTCTCCCAGTGTGTGGTAGGCAATTTACAGATATATGAATGAATCTTGTCCTGAAATGTAGAAATTTAGATAATGTGGTCTTTCCTTGTTAATCATGACCCACAAGTATCAAATATTTCTCTCTCGTCTTCATCTTCTAACTCTGTACTGTCATCATCATAAATTGAGAGCAAGCATCTAGCTACTTCTGTGCGGGCCATGGCCTGATCCTTGAAGATTTTTGGGGTGGATTCCTTTCAAATCGGAAAAAGCACAGGTATTTTCAGGATTTCATCTTTCCCTCTCTCCTAGTTTATGTCTTGTACGGAGGTCTGAAGCTAGAGTGGGTCGCAGTGTTTGTGACTATACAGTCCAGGCTGTTACATCTTGTCTAGCATCTCTTTGTTTCATGAAACCTGGGTAAACATGACCTAGGTAATGCTCTACACCATAGGCATAATGTAAAAAAGGTTCAAAGACATATGCACCATGTTGCAATGTGAGTGGCTGTGTCCAACAACATATCTACCATTCCAGCAGTGTAAATAGCATGTGTCTGCAAAGAGCTACCAATCTAACGTAACACCACTGTGGAAATAGCTACGCTTTCCAAAGGAATGCCCTTCCATATCTTCCCTCTTTAGCAGTCACTGAGAAGTCTCCCTGGCTTCGTTTTTGTAAACCAGTGAGCCTACTGTACAAAAGTTAGGGAAAAACATTGTTCAAATGCTACTGATTTTTTCTACAATTGATTAAATAATACAAACCAGAGTGCACTCACATGAATGCACTACCTGGAATTACACATCAGGAATTAGTTTTATGTAACATTCACACCAAATAATTCATTTCCATTCACAGGTGGTATTTTTTGAAGAGTCATTTTTTCCCCCTAATCTACATAAGCACCGAGTGACTCAAAGTGACTGCTCAGTGTCCTAGAAATGCACAGTTCACAGTGCACATGTCCAGAGGTGCAACACATTAGTGGGGTCACAGCCACATTGATAACACAGTAGTTGTGCTTCTGTGCATGCCTGAAAAGTGCCTCCCACTAGTGAAGGTTGATAGGTCTATTTCTCGTTATTTGTTTGCATGGGATCACAACTGTTCTTCAGACACTTCTAATCCAATAAAAGAGGTCCTCTCTGAGCTATGAAGACTGGTTTAACAGAGAGAGAATTTAAGTGGGACCAGGAAGAAGGGTTTATGTCTTCAGTTGGCTGAGCTTTCTACAATCCTTAGCCTCCTGTTTGCTTAATATTTATCAAATACTAAGCTTTTGTTTTTATTTATACAATTTAATTATTTATAAAATATTAATCTTTTGCTTAACATTTATCAAAGCACAGCCCTACAAGACACTGCCAAGATGTCATGAAAATAGAATCCATTTGTGATTGTGAAGCTTTCCCCTATTACCATAGTGTTGAAGGTCACACAAGTGGAACAAATTAAAAGGCCATTTCTTCTAATCAGTATGCATCTTTACCATTTGCTTTTAACAGTTTTTTCCTTTAAAGAAAAAAATTAAGTAGTATGTTTACCATTTTACTTAAGTGTAATGTAAAAAACCTTGGTATTTTAAAAGGAGTTAATTATATTACGTGGAATAGATTTGGATGTGGTCAAGTCACAATCTGCTAAAGCTTTCTTTAATTTTGAACAATTCTGAAAGCACATGAATAAATAAATTTAAAAACACAATGACTGAATATGCAATAGAATGGTATCAGTCTGCCAATAAAGAGAGTCTGAATTTGTCACTTGATTGTATTTTGAAACTTTAGGCTCTAATTTCTTATAAACTAATAAATAGCATACACAGTTTTTCATAACATTCTTAGGATTGAACCTCCTGGATATTTGCAACCCTTGATGCTAGTGCTGAGATATTTGTATGCACATTTGAAGAAAGTAACAGACTAGTTTTACTGTATGTGAATAGAATCCTGAGGAAGCAGAAATGGAAGCACCTTTACTGGTGGACATAGGAGGGAAAAAATGAAAATAGAAAAACTGGTTAAAAAAACTGAATTAATTTTCTGTTTCAAAGCTAAAAAATTCCTAAAAAGTACTGGACTCCATCTGATGGATGATATGTGCGATATAGGTCATTTGCTACTACATATGATATCCCTATAAACTTCCTTAGGCACTCTTCTTCCTCCTCTTTCTATAGAGAGTAAAATACTGCAGGGATCAAGACATGAAACAGAGGATTTGAGACAATGCACTTGAAATTCTGTGGCTTAAATTTTTTAGGGAGAAAGATGATTAACTGAATTAACAGCGAACATTCAAGATTTCTGGGGGAATTCATGCATACATAATTTTATATGTAATACATTATTTTTATTTTTGCTCCAAAGAGGTAATTATTGCTGCTAAAATATTCCTGCTCAGTTACCAGGATATTATGACGGGCTTTGAAAAACTGAAGGTAAAAGGCTGAAAGTCTATCATGAATGTCAGGACATGGAGAAGATTCCCTAGCAGTTTAACTGCCTTGATAAAATTAGGTTGTATTTCTTCATGTCTGTATACAGGCTGTTAGTGCTCATGGATATATAATTTGACAATCTAACCTGCAGAAAATGGAGAAGATAGAATTAAAGTCTAAAATAAGATTTTTCTAATTGTTTCAGATGTATCTGTGAAGCAGCCCTTCGTGCTGTAGATACTGATAAACAGGTCAGAAACAGGCTTTTTATTTTAAATATGTATTTTAAATATGTCAAAAGTTCTAGATAATGGCAAAGTAAAATGGACATGTGCTTGTACAAAAGCTGATCTCATATAAACAGTGAAATATGAAGGAAAAGATAGAAAACATTTTTTACTTATTTCTAAAAGTAAGCAATTGTCACCATTATAAGACTTATCAGTCACAGATATACAAAATCAAAAACATTTTAAATATTCAAAATTCATGCCAAATGTATGCTTCCAGACATATTTCTTCTGAATTTTTTTTTGTTTCATTTCAATCTTTGAAGGCTTCAGCAAAGTTATCACACAAAACATTGTTCTTCCTAGAAGCACCCTATTTATTACTGTATCTGCTCTTTATCTTTTTACACTGTAGTAGCCACTGTACGTCAGCAGCTTTTCTGGCACTGCATTGTCTAGAACTGCTAAGGACGATGTCTGTTCGCTAAGAAACTGTCTAGCACATTATTTTGATATGCTCCATAAGTTAGCAGATCAATAGTTAAAAAAAAAAATCTTTCCTTTCTGATATTGTATGTCCTTTGTTGCTCCAACCATTAACATTTGTGAGCTGCCGTCAGTAATTTCTTTAATGAGATTGTTGTGGTTTTCTTTTGGAAATGTAACTGTCAGGCATTTTACATTTGTCCCTACTAATAATTCCCCAGGCCTTTATTAAAGAGATTTACAGATTTCTTAAATCCACAGTCCTGCATCACTCAGATACACAGTTCTAATAAAATGATAAATTAGATTTTATTCTTTGCCTTAGCCTTACAAATGAACAAATTAAAAAAATGTTTACTGAACAGTCTGGCAGAAGAGAACAAATTACACGTTACTCTTCTCCAGTCCTTTTGATAGAAGCAATACTGACACACATGAAGTGATGTACAATGCTACTTTTTTAAAAAAATTTTTAAAGTCAAATTGAAAACTTCAGGACAGAAAAGGAAACATTGACTGCAAACATAATTTTTATCCGAGACATGAGGACAGATACTAATACAGTATTTTCTTGCAGCTGTTTTGGGGGGAGGTTGTGGTTTAGTTGGGGTTTTTTTCTTTTACCTTTAAGAAAAGGTGCTAAATTGTTAACAGTTATTTTGCACAGTGCTTGCTTTCAGTTCATTTTAACAGATAGAGTCAAGATAATGAGCTGAAGATCAATACTGCTAAAATACTATAAGAGATCTAAAACTCCAGCCATAAAATAATGAAGAGAAATTTTAAGCTACTTCAGAGTATTCCAGAGAATAGCAAACATGGAGACCTGGATGATTTTTAACTCTCCGTGCCTTCCTTTCTACCTGAGTCCTTTCTACTTTCTCTCCATAATGCCATGTTGGAGTACATCCTGCTTAGCCTCCAATCAACATTTCAAGCACTGGGATCATGTTTGATATTGTCAGATGGCCTGGAAAATTAAAAACCCAATTAAAGGCTCAGCACGCGGGTCAGCTCTTCTGCATATCAAAAGGCCTCCTCTGGCTATTCTGCTCAAATTGTATCTGTTAACAGCTCACTTTGCAGAGAGTGAAATAGCGCAGCGTTTATGAGTAATAAGTACCTTCCAGCTGATACATTTCAAACACAAACCACTTTCATGGCCCCGGCAAAAAGTACAAGTCATAATCAAATTGTCAATTTTTTCCTGCGAGATGCATAGATCCATTGTAACTGTGATTGTTAAAGAAGGAAATGCATTTTATTCACACGTTGGGAAAAAAAGATGCACATTTTCCCTACAATTAAAGATTTTTTGTCACTTTTTTACATTGCCTTTCCTTTACATTTCTAAATAGTTACTATAATTGATTTTCGGGTTGCATTCAATTTTTTTTTTTTTTTTTTTTTTGTAGGAGAATCATTTATAGTTTTTATGTAGTGGAAGAAATGGTTGAAGTGAATAGCATTTTTGTTTAGCTGGGGTATTAATGTTCACCCAAATGTTTATAATGTGAATGTGCAAAGCACTAAAAGCTTTCGAGCTAAATGCAAATTAGTAGAGCACTCAAATGACATTTTTAGAAGGAGTTTTCATCTGTCAATGTGGCATAATATTAAGTCAAACTAAAGTCACTACTTCAGCTACTGGCCATTTGAAAAAAATTCATAAGATACTGGGGTTGACAGAAAAGAAAACAAACTACATAAATATTTTTCAACATATTATATTAACCAAGCAGCTGCTACAAGATTTCACAAGAAGTTAGCATATAATGTCTCCCTTTAGAATATATTTTGAGTGTATGCAATGTCAAAAATCTAAATCCCTGGGTTTTGCATAATGCATTAAGGTCCACATCTGAGACTAGAAAGATTTTTCAAAGCAATGTCATGTGATGAAATAACACATGCTTTATGCGGGGGAAAAAAAAATCAAGGAATATTATGAGTTAGGAAAAAATGCAAACAGATTAATATATTAAAGTGTTAATCCATGTAATGTAAATGCATTAATCACCACTACTCTAATTGGATTTTTTTATAAATCATTTACTTACAGCAAACACTTAGATTTTTCTGGGTTTTTTTAAACAAAAGGCCAACTGTTAATCATAAGAAACTGTCAAGTGACATTAAAGATTAGAAACTCACAAAAGCAAAAAAAAATGTGACACTTATGGCTGAAAGTCCATCTTTCAGCCACCCCCATGGAGCAGAGGTGCCGCTCTGCAGAGGCGATATGCAGTGTCTTGGGCTGTGCCAATACCCCAGCAGCATGGAAGGCTATCTTTACTGGAGTTCTCACACACATTCCCAGTTTGTGTGCTGGTACGCACAAGGGTTAGCCCTTTAGGAGCAATTAGTTGCAACTCATGCTCACAAGTCAATCCTCCGCCCCCTCCTCACCTAGCTTTGTGGCTGCGTGACCAAGCTGGAAGAAACCACTGAAAGGGGAACAAAAGTTTCAGCCATTGATCCTGCAGCATTTTTACATCTCTTTACACAATTTGCATGTCTTCAAGTTATTTTCAGGGTATGTTTTTCTGGATGAAGCCAGTAGCCCACATTTCTGGGGACCTGTCTGTGGTGGAGGCTAACATAGCTGCTGGCAGGCCCGGGGACACTAGTGGGCGCCATCATAATGACTTCAGATCTGCCACAATGTCTTCTTGTTAAGGAACAACACGTTGCATATTAATAGACGACTTAAAATAATTGCATGCTTTAATATTTTCTAAAGAACGGTTACTTGTCTTCTGAAAGTTTTATACTTCTTATAGAAAAGAAAGCAAGTGCTTTTTCAGAGAAACAATGTATAATAATATGTCAGTAAAGATTGAGCAATTTTGAGTAGTGATGGGTGAAAAGGACATTATGTTCTTTTTTCTTGTCATGGTCGGTATTTTTCTGTCAGTTGGCAAAGGCTGCACTCAGCAAGAAGAAGCTAAAGACCTGCATTGAGAGACGTGAGGGTGACAGCTAACCTGACAGGTCAGAAGATGACTGCAGAATTAGCCTTACTTTAATTCTCACTAAAATTCACAGCTCCTGACGAGGAAATGGGAAAAGGAAAATTCCTTACACATTTTCTTTTCATTTCATGTGCAGATTATACATATTCTGCTTCCATTAACAAGAAAGAGATTGTGCTTTATGCAGCTCTATATTTAAGGGCAAAAGACCAAGCAGATGACAAGAGTGACCCTTCTCTTGTCTTATGATCACTGCCAGTTTGACATGACACTAATTAGACTGCCTTAATCTAAACCCAGTTAGTTCTGCATGCTTGCAGCAAAACCATTGTAAACCCGAACATAAATTGCCTTGGGCCTTTGTCTTCCTAAGATACATACATACACATACACACAAGCTCTCTTTCATAATCCAGTCCTGATAGTCTTAATATATGAGACTACTGCATGTATTACTCTTAATTTTCAATTTTACAATTACCTTCCATTCCTGTTGTAGAATATTATACGGTGCATGCGCCAGCAGAGTCAGAGCAGCTGTACAGAGATTGTTTCATAGTTCATAAAAAAATGCATGCTGTATGCAATCTGAAATAGCCTGTGGTTGGTAAGACTAGACACAGTTTACATTTTCCTTTAATGGTGATATATGGTTGCAGAACTATGTAGTGAAATGTACACAAACTAATCTAATTTAAAAGCAAATCTTTTTTGAAAATAAGTGTACATGCAAATCAATTAAAAATTTTACCACTATTTGTAAAAAAAAAAAAATTAAGGGATAAAAATGTTATTAGAATATAACTATGGTACTGAGTAAAACTAAACTGATTTGGACTACAAAACAGTGTTAAAAATGGTAGTTAACAGACTCTCAAGTAGCATCTGAACATTTCCCAATCAATTTTATCTGTTATAACACAGCCTATATGTTTCAGAAATATGCTTACTTTTAGTTAAGTGAATTGCAAATAAAACAATTAAAAGGCATAACATTCCTTTAAAAATTAAAATAAATTTGCTTTATGTTGTGCTGGTATTATTTGTACCATTCTTTCTTCATGCTCAGTTCTGTAGTATTTGACTGATTCTGGAGTTGCTGGGGTTCTTTTTTAAACAATGAAATTAAAAGTTTAATGAATGAAGGCTTTCAAAATGAGATCTTTGCATTTAACAAAAACAAATGAACAATTAAGGCATAAATTTAATTATTTATACTAGCTGAAGAGTTGATTTAAAGAATCATCATCATCATCATCCACTGTATGTTCCAGAAAAGGATTTTAAAAAAAAAGTATCCGTGTGTTTTCAGTTGTGGATTGCTACCTGAAATTGGGGTGGGTTTTTCCCCCCCCTCTCTTTTTCAGGTTTGCATAGCAACTAAGCCAAACAATGTAAAAATCACCACTAAAGGTAGTCAAGAAGTTGTATTAATGAATTTTAAAATGTTATAATTCACACTGAAACAATATTCTACCAACTTTTTCTTTGTAATTTAACTAAAAAAACAAGCATAAGTGGTATATAACATTTCCATGAATGGGACCCTTAGGCTTATTCAGCTGAGCATGTTTAGCTTGCCAAGTTTAAATATTTTCAGAACTGATCCAGGGACTGAGAAGCCTTCATCACAGCACAGCATTTAAAATGATGGATGTGATACATATTTAATAGAATAAAATGGCCATTTATATGCTTGTACTAGGCACAAGGGAAATCCTTGTAAGAAAGAGTTCTAAAATCAAAAGGGGCCTATTCTCTCATTGCTGTGTAAGGAATTTAGGTACCTAGCTACCATTACTGCTGGTGAGTGTTATGAGCTCAGGTCTTCCATGCATCAGTGGGACAATACATATTTAAGGGTCCAAGTCAGCAGAACGGAGGCTTCAAACACTGAGCTGCAAGAAATTCCACAGGTTTCCCCTGTGTGGCTGGATGATAGGGGAGAACCACAGTTCAGAGCTATCACTCATGGCTTCAGCCAAGCAAGCCTTCACAGACTGAATCTGTGCCATCCATTCCCTAGTCATACTGAAAATTCAGGCAGAGCAATCATCTCACAGAGCTCTGAAGAATGCTGCCTGACTTCAGCTATGCCCAGCTGGGCACCAAGATTTCCAAGCAGCTAACAACCCTATTGTATGTCCAGGCTGTCTTTTATCACCTCAATGGCACTTAAAGGAAGTGTGGGAGAAGGGGGTGTGGAAAAGTGAACCCAAGTTAATTAACTGCAGCTTTCCGAACAAATGCATGCAGCAAAAAAAAAAAAAAAATAGGAAAACTAAAGCAAACTAACAGAAGCACTGTAAGAAAGCAAGATCAGGTTAGACAGAACCAGGGAAAGAGCAGTAAGAACACACTATGCGCTCACTGAATACATCTGCAGTATTGACAAGAGTGGTTGGTTTGGTCCATGAAAAAGATGGCCATTTGAAACTGTGCAGTTGTTATTCAGCCTTTTCATTTTACAATTAAACATGCCAATTTGAGCCACTAACAACCCTCTGGAACGTGGACCTCAGTACCCTTGGGAAGAAGTCTGTAGGATGTTATGCCATTTCTCCCCATCTCTTGCCTTTTTTTTTTTTATTTCAGGGATACACTGAAAGCCCGTTTTCACAAACAGGAGTCTCTGCTGAGTTTTGATGGCTTTTGATCAGACACTAGCCCTTCAGCACTGCCGGCCACTGTGGCAAAATTGACCACAGCAGCATTAAATTATTCTGACTCATATTGCTGGCTGTGCAACTAAGATCCATAACATCTGAAGACATTTCTAAGATGATTTCATGGCACAGCAGAGAAGGACACCTGAGCCCAACTTCTTTATAGCTAGTCATAATATATGGAAATCCATTAAAATCTGACCAACATGCTAGTTTTGTATTTGCATATCTGATTAGAAGGCTGTGTTACAGAATCGTCTGTTTTAATTGTTGCTGTCTCATGTCCTGGCTTAATAGCCAAAGTACTACAGAGAATATTATAACTTTGAGCTCCTGTTCAACGGCTGTTAATGGTACTCATCAGGGCTGAAAGACTAAAAATAAAACTAAAACTGTTTGTTGACAGGAAGAATAAATCTCATAAGATCTTTAATCTATGTGCATTATGTTGAGTCACAAATGATTCACAGACAAAAAAGCAGCTACTCGTTTTAGAAAATTAAGAAAATCATTACATGTATTGGAACTTATTTAACTATCCTAAATTCCGCTTAATAGCAAGAGCTGCTGGCTCTGCAAAATTCTGGAAATGCACCCTGCCGTTTGTACTAATTGGTAGGAAATGCAGGCCCATGTCAAAGACAACTAATTGTCTGATGAAAATAGCTTATTTCTGACATCAGTACATACCACACCCCCATATCACATGAGGAGGGTTTCAAAAAGGTGTTATATATTGTCATGGTAATTATAATTGGGTTATATGTATCCAAGGTACAGAACCCATACAAGGTGACGGTATAAAAGAGGGTCTTATAAATGAGACTGTAGGGCATTTAACTAAACAATTGCATGCAGAATAAAGAGCTTACATAAAAGTGTGTATTATGCAGATGTTAGAAACCTGTGTCTCTGAGAAGACACTATTTTGACCATAATGCATTCTGTCATGTGAGATAAAATGCAGAGAACATTTACATTTCTCCCACTCACTGAGCTTCTACCACACGGCTTGCATTTTTCTCACATCAATAGACATCTTTTTAAACATTATATTCATGTCTGTCTCTCTTGATGGCAAATAAAATTCAATAAATAAAATACTTTATGATAACTATGTTAGATTTAAGAAGCAGTTGTGATAAAATACGCGGGTTTTCAAAAATGATTTGTTAAAAACAAATAAATTTAACAAGACATGTACACAAGCTCAAAATATATTAATATATTGTAGATGATGCACAATAACATAATGACCCAAAAGAGCATTTGCACAGTTTTTCACACAGCTTAACTTACCGCTAAGTAAGACAAATAATCAACAGAACTTGGACCCACTGCCTCTGTAGATCAGATCAACATACAACTGCTGCAAAAGCCTGACTTGCCAGGGCATCTCAAACCAGCTGCAGTTACAGATAGCTACTGTATAGCAGGGCACATGTTCACTGCAAAACCACCACCAAGTCTAGTGTCACGTAGAATAGACCACTAAATATTTCTCCCAATATTAACCCTCTTCTGCATTCTCCCAGTAACCCTCTTCTGCATTCTCCCAACCAAACTGGTGTGCCTCGCTAGCCAATAATTTGTGATAAAATATAATTAGTGAGTACAATTTAAATGTCCTACTGTGCTCCTGGTAATCATCTCCTTTTAGGTAATTCAAAGTTGCACAGTTAATGTGCATTGTCTTAGAGTTAAACAAATGGGAGATTTACTGCAAATCACCATTCCTTGAGTTTCTTTTTAAGTTTTTGCCTCTATCTTTTTTGCAAGATGTCTGTTTCTCAAATGGTATTCCTAGCTTTCATTTATTTTTGCTTTTAAAAGAGTAAAGAATATGAAAAGGGAAGAATCTTGCTGTATCAATTAATTCTACTTGATTTTCTACTTATTAGTTTACTGCATTTTTGTAGTAACTACTTTAAAAGATTATTACTTTCCTTATGGAACTGCCAAGGAAGTCAAACAGATAATGTGCCCTTTGGGGTTTTCAGAAGTGTAAAATGACAAACAGCCCACCATTGATTCAAAAAGCTTAGAATATAAACGAGACAAAAGAGGATGATGATGATGTTGATGATTACTATTATTATTATTATTACTAACTTTTAAATAGTGAAAACTAGAGAATTGAAGGAGTAGGATATTTCCAAAATGTCCCACAGATTAATAAAGTGAACCCAGACCTCTCAATTCTCAGCCCAATGACTAAACCACATGTCAGCCTTCCTGTAATTTTGAGGATATGGATCCTACTCCCCAAAACTTGAGGCTCAAACATGCCCTTTCATCTCCACATGTTTTAATCATGAGGAATAGGCTGCATACAGAGACCAAAACAATTGATGTAGGGCAGCAATCTACCTTTGAATTTTGAATGTTAAAAAAAAACCCCAAAACTGTTCGATCATATAAATATGTAATCCCATTGAAGTGGCAGTTTTATAAGCACTCACCACCCCAACTCTTCATCTTCTTTCAGCCACCCATGACAATTCTCTTAGACCACAGGACAAATATGTCTAATTTCAGTCTAATTTCAGATGAGACCAATTTTGCACGTTAAGTTACACAGTTAGATGCAGGTGCAGGCTCACATCAGGTCATAAGCACAGGAAAATATCGATAGCATTTCCTTGCTCTCTTCCAAATGTGATGTCAGGCTGTATCTGCAGGTGTGCTCATGCTTGTCAACTGAGGAGAAGTTACAATGGCAGGATCCATTGCTGTAAGAACCCATTTCCTTCTACCTGCTCTAGACTGACAGAGGCTTTCTCAAGCTTCAGAGAAGCATTCCCCATTTGAAACGGAGCTGCCGCTGCCACATCTATCAACATCCTCAACAAATTGCCGGGCAGTGTTCTTTACCAGCTAGCAAAGACAATCACACTCAAGTTGCTTCACACTCATCACATGTTTGATCTATGTGCATCTGAATTATATATTGCTCAAGGGCCAGTCATCCCTGGCAGGCTTCAGCATTATCCCCTCCAGGAGCTAGTTCTACCTATTCCAAATGTGCTGCTTGATCTACTGCCATTCACAGGCTTACCATTGCTCACTCAAGGACTAAATAACACCGGTAATCTTATCACTTGATGCATTTGTCTCAGGAACATGTTTATAACGGTCCTAATCCCATGTTCCCAGCTAGAACTGAGTTTAAATGATTCTCCAATGGAAACTGTTTTCTTATGTCTCAAAGGACAACACATTATTTGACATCATAGTATTACTATGCTGAGTTTGGTTAGACTCTTTGCAGAGCAGTATAGGTGTGGGAACCAATGCCTTGGGTGTGAGAGCTATCTTAAATGACTGCTCAAAATTGCCTTCAGCTCAGTTTTTGTTCCTGCAGCAATGTCAAGATCAGAACGTTAACACAATATATTAAATATGTGTCAAGCCCTTCAAATCACAAAATTTATTTTGGAACATGAAATATTCAGAAAGAAATTAACCTGTTGAAAGCTTTTGTGCCTGTCTTCTGGCATCTAAGCCTTCAATTCTAACTTTCAAGCTTCACTTCATAGGCACATGAGATGGAATATCTACATTTAAAATACAAAATCCGCAAATTTCAGACTCTTGTTATTACGCCATTTGTTTTTATTACTTCATACAAAGTCTGTGGAATATCACAAGATCCATTAGGAATAAAGAGTTTTGGAGCAGTGTTCTTGCAGGAATTGTGTTCCACATCATATTCTGAATCTAAGAATATCTGCCTGACATTTCAAAAATATGAAAATATTATTAAATTTCTATAGAAGCTTTTTAAATGGACCAGAAACAATGTAACTTCTGAGTAGACTGGAGAGGAATGCAAAAGGACAACTAGGACTGGAAGATGAAAGTGGTGTTTTGATCCTCGCAGGAGACAAAGTTATAAACAGCACCACCATTGTGGGCTATATACTTCAATTTTTTATAACTTCTTTTAGGATATTTTTTCTTAAAAAGCCAAAAACTTATGTTCCTATTAAAATCACACTGAGAAACAATATTTTATTTTTTAATTAAAATATTTTATTCTTTTGCTTAGAAAAGAAAGGTTAAGCTGCTTTTGAAATATTACACACACACACCAATGAAAAATCGCTTAATAATTATAATCCTGCATTTGGTGGTGAAGCTTAAATGCAGTTGCCCAAACTTACAAACTGTAAATTAAGTTTCAGCTCAATATATTTCTACTTTTTTTTAATGTTATAAAAACTTCATATGCTTCAGAACTGAAAATATATATTGCTTTAACATTTAAAAAATCTCTGCATGTAGTTAGCAATCATTTCTTAATCCTGGAGATGAACTTGAGCAGTGTTGTTCATGAAACTAACAAATTGCTCGATTAGGCTGACTAGTCCCACTCTGTTTGAGATAGGTTTTTCCAATGCCTCAGTTGTTCCCTATTGAAGTACCATATGTTTCTTTGTGCTATCATGTCCATGTAACTGAATGGGTCTCCTGTATAAAGAGGATTTCTGGTTAGAAACCTGTTTCCATGCCTTTGCCTTTTCAGAATCCTGGAAGAGACAGCGGGAGTAGAGTGGGCTGAGGAGGTGGTAGGAATGGTGAAGGAGATGTCTGCATAGCCTACAGCTTTCTTAATTACATCACTACCACCCATTCCGTGCTGCCAAATAGCTGCCTTTAGAGAAATTCAAAAGAGCAGTTATAGTACAAGTCATTCCCAGAAAAGTTGGGTGTTAGCTAGTATCTAGTGAGCTTAGGAAGTAGAACAGAGAGCCACCAACAAATATTTTTCCTATAGGAATACACAGACTGGATAAGCTTTAAAAAAATCACCAATGGTAACTGCACCCATTGAGACTAGTCCAAATTCCCACTGTTTTCCATTGGGACAATAAATAGAGTCATGTCTTGTCCTGTAATTCATTTTAATGTTGTGATAGGATAACTATTACTCCTTTCATGATTACTGTCATTTTGATTACTTCAGTGTATCATGACTCCACTCAGCTCTGTCATGCCTCAAAATGGAGACTTTTTTTCTATTTTAAGTATATAAATCCACTCAGACACCTATTTAGCTATTAGTCATATAATTTGGGTTTATTTACATACTACAGAATTGTTCTTTTCAACATCCAATGTTCCTTATGGCAAGACTTGAAAAATTATCGATGTTTAAAGGTCTAGCCTAGGACTTGGATGACCCCACCTTCAGTGCCCTACAGTGCCAGACACTTCAGATTAGTTCTACAAAAGTATCCCCACATAGGATAATTTATAAAAATATGGTCTTTATTGCAGGATCAACACTCTTCCTCCAGTAAATCTCCATGAGAATGTCATCAGGACTTCTGAGAACACATGGCCTCTGTTGGTCCCCTATGAATCCACTATTTCTCTCTGAACAACAATTCTGTTTCATCAGAAAAGGTTGCAGAATATTCTGGAACCTTGTTTCTAGACCTAACAGCAATAGTATTCTTCTACACAGTAAAACGAATTTGAGTCATCTACTACATCAACGTTACTATCTCTTTATAGAATCATATAATCATGGAATTTTCTTGGTTGGAAGGGACCCTTGAGATCATCCATCACCCTCCCAGTCCTAAACCATGTTCCTCAGCACCACATCTATCCGTCTTCCAAATACCTCCAGGGATGGAGACTCCATAGCTTCCCAGGGCAGCCCATTCCAATGCATAACAACCCTCTTAGTGAAGTGCTCTGTCTTCTGAACTGTGAATAGAGCATCTTGACGCAGCTATGACATCTGATTTTTAGTGTCAACAGTGAGCTTGCTTTCCACCATAAATAATAAGATATCTTATTTTCTAAAGTATTTCATGAAATGTTACACCAAATCCACAAGGCAAGTTCCATAATACTCCAGCAGTTGTTAACAAGTGCGGTCTTTCACTTCTCCCCTTTCCTGCAGCTGGCACCTATTTTATGCCTTTGTTACATTCCTCCTAAAAGCTGTCCTGAGGCAGTAAAAGGAAATCTGTTCAAGCTGGAAACAACCATGGCCCTAAGGGCATCCACAGCTCTGACTTCCCTGGCTCAGCCTCCCCATGGGCTCTCCCCACCCTGCCCAAGGTCCAAGACCCCATGGCAGCACCAGAGAAGAAGGGAGGAA
Organism: Laterallus jamaicensis coturniculus; assembly: GCA_022605575.1. Lineage (NCBI taxonomy): Eukaryota > Metazoa > Chordata > Aves > Gruiformes > Rallidae > Laterallus > Laterallus jamaicensis. Next base: position 283,337 of record JAKCOX010000013.1, on the reverse strand, counting down.
GAAGAGAGCTGAGGAATGAGAGAGCATGGCTCAGGGAGCCTGGGACTGAAATGAAATCTTTCCTTGAAGAGGCAGAGAGACCAAAAAGCAGATGCTGACCTGGGAGTCATGCAGAAGAAGACAACCCAACCCCTGTCACTGGGGTTGGAGGGGTGTGGGGAGGGTGAAAGTGCTCTATCACCTGAATTTTCTTCAAGTTTACTCTTCAGGTTTATGTTCAAGTAAAATATACCTTCAGAGGGGGCAAGAGGGAGGTCGTTCTTGTTTTGATGTTGCTGTTGCATTTTAAAATAACCCTTTTATGGCACTTTGGGACATTCACTTAAAGGAAAAAAGGGTGCTGTCAGAAATCTCTGAAAAAGTCCTGTCACACGTAGAATCACAGAGTGCTTTGAGTTTAAAGGGACCTCAAAGATCATATAGTTCTAACCCTCCCTGCCATGGGCAGGAGCACTTTCACTAGATCAGGTTGCCCAAAACTTCATCCAACCAAAGCCTCATCCAATTCTTCCAGGGATGGCACTTCTACAACCTCTCTGGGCAACCTGTGCCAGTGCCTCAAAGTAAAGAATTTCTTCCTAACATCTAAACTAAACCTGCCCTCTTTCAGCTTGAAGCCATTGTCCCTTGTCTTATTGCTACACTCCATGATGAACAGTCACTCTCTCACTTTCCCGTAGGACCCCTTTAAATATTGGTGGGCTGTAATTAGATTTCCCTAGAGCCTTCTCGTCTCCAGGCTGAAAAAGCCCAACTCACATAACTCAGACCAAGAGCTATGCAGTGAAACAAAGTTCTGGTGAGTTGCTGTTCACAACCCCACTTCACTCCTGCCCAGCACAAAATGAGTTTCATTTTGTACCTCCATCAAGCAGATTTTTGCGGAAGTCCTCCCTCTTTACCCTAGCACATGGTGCACTGCGTAGGAGAATGGTACAGGTTTGCATTGTTTGCATTTGACCTTACTTTTATGATGAAATAATACTGTGATGCAATGCAATTGGCTTTAAGAACTACTCAAAAATTATATTTAATCTGGAAAATAAACCCATCAGTTTTGACTTTGGCAAGGCCCTCCAGTTATGTCAATGAAGAGTTTGGCCTGCTTAAGATCTGCTTCTTTATACAGTCCTAATAACCCATAATTTGTGAGAACATTATCAAATTACAAAAAGAGTCATAATACTGGCACAAACATTTGCACATTCATATTCTTAAGGTCATATTAAAACATGTTGCAAACACAGTTAACAACATTCGAAGCCTCTGACAATTTCTTTGAAGCAGAGAGGTTGTCAGGGAAGCTTGCTACCCCCTGGATTGTTATGCAAATAGTTAAAATATTGAAATGAATTTAAGGAGTTATACTCTAACACGTCAGTCCTGTTATAATTTGGAGACAATGAATAATATATTCCAGACAAAGTGAAGACAGCTATAGAAGTAAACTAAAATAGGAAAATTACGCCCACCAGGCATTTAAATTTAGGAGCTGAATAAATTATCCATACATTAAAAGGTTCATATATTTCAAAGAAAGCATAAAAAAGTGTAAAAAATAACGGAGAAAATGTAACAAAAAGCAGAATAATTCCAAATGTGATCAAAGCTGGTGTGGAAACCTGTTAAATGGATATAGTTGATGCACAAAAAATTATACAATTCTATTTTCACAGATCTCTTCTTTTAGTGGATATTCACTTACAGCCTCTGCTGTTTTATGAAATTAGTTTTAATCTGGTACACTGAAAATAAATATTAAAACTAAGATTTTTATCCATTCAAATTCCTATTGCATCTTCTCATCTTTTGGCACAATGAACATTTATTGTTTTTAATCGTGTACTCTTTTATCTGGTATTCTTCCAAAAGGACTTCCATATATTCTTGTATGATTCAGTTCACTGCATATGCTATTCTTACAAATCTATTAATTAAAAATACCACTCAGAGTATTTGATGAAAACCAAAAATACCTCAACATTTTTCTCATCACGTTGAAAAAACAATTCCCCCAACATTTACCCAGGCCCTAGTTACAACTTTGTGCACATAGCACTTTCAAACATGTACCACTGCCACTGAGTGTCTGAAGTTACTGTCCTATTTTCATAAAAAATTTTGTTCAAAATATCTGAGCAGATCTTCATGTGTTTTCATTAAGGTGGCTTCAGAATTAGGAACAGAGATGTTCTTTCTCATGTTAAGACTTAAGAACTCTGCAGACATATTTGTTCAGACTTCCAGTTAACTGAACTAATGATATATACTTTCCAGTGAGGAACACACTCATCGGTATTTAATGTTGCTATTCAACAGAGATTGCCTTACTCTTGCCAGCTGCAAAACTGATGTGCTTCTTTGTAGCTCATTCTGAGAGAATGAGCACCTCCAATTGAATACAGCCTGGACAATCAACCCTGGTATGACAGGGACAGTAACATCGTTCAGTAGTTTTCTTCTGTGGGCAATAGTGGTTGCAGAGTAACGCCCAACAGACTGCAAGCCTGGCCAGTCACATAAAGGTGGATTTCAAAGACAGGCATTGAAACATTTTAATGTCTTGCAAGCACTGACAATATCGGACTTCCCTATGTGACTTGTGAGAACATCTTGTGTTGAGGTACGATGTCAGAGAAGTAACAGTGAATCTGTTTCTTCTTGCAAATGGTTCATAGTCATGACATTTAGCTATGTGATCTGAGAGAAATGAAGAGTAAATCTATACAATAGTGTATATTAGAAAATATTTCATATTAATAAAAGTTGAGGTAGCAGACACATGACTATTATTCTTAAAACAACTGATTTCACAATACCAGGAAGTTTTTTATTTTACTTTTATTTGCCATAACATATAGATTTACTGCTCTAAATTTAAACAGTTTGCACCCTGGGCACTTCCTGGGCACCTGAGGGAAAAATACACCACCAAACAAGAGTTATTCTGCACCTGTTGTGTGCATTTCCATGTGCGCGCAGTAAGTGTGCCTCTGTGTGAGGTAGCTTATTCACACCGTACCCAGTGTGTTTTAAGGACACCTCCAAAGGGACTTAATGCACAGTAGTTTGCATGCTGTAAATCTAAGCTTACCTTACTGCATACTTATTCCACATATAAAGGCCACGGTAGAGCCACAACTGATTTGAGATGGTCAAACCTGTTGAAAATCATTAGAGGCTCATCAGTATGGTGTGGCCCATTATTTATAATGTAATGAATATTAGCTAAAAATCATTTGAATAGCACTTTACTTATTAATGTATTTAAAGCTGTCTATTCTCAGTGCTACCATAATTTTGGGGGTATAGGTCTGATATATACAAGTCTTACTTGCTTCTGAGGGATATATGGGCAGAAAAAGAATGTTCCAAAGGGCTGTGTTCTTTCTGAGGAAGAATAAACAAGATTCACTATCGAGGAAAATTTTTTGTATGGCTGATATATATTGCTGATATATATTGCAGCCATTTGTGCTTCTTAATTTATCTGGTCAGGTTTCACAGAAATTTGTGGGTTTGCTGTAAAGTGCTAGAAATAAGGAGATACACAGTAGTAGGGTACCAAAGAAACCATCCTTTCTGCCTTCGAATGTGTCCCGAACATACTCAAGTCTTTTTGGATATGTGGTTCAGACACAGATTTTATATCTGTAGCATGCTGTTGTGACTAGTAAAATTCAAGTATTCCATTTTGTGAAAGCCAGTTCTTTGCCTGCAAGTTGCAGCAGTGCAATTACGCTATCTCTGGGTGTAGGGATTTTTGCCTGATGATTCATTCATATTGGCAAAAGTTCTAATGCAGACACAATTATATCAGTGTGCTAATTCCTACAACTTTAAAAGTTTTCCCACTTCTGATGGGAGAATATTTTCAAAGAATGGTTGTGTCCCTTGAAGTTCCCTTTGGTGATTTGCAGAAGTAGGAATGCATCACCTGAGAGCACATTGACAAGTATAAACTACACTTTACTGCCTTTGGAAAGAAAGTACATAAACTTTAGTAAATTATCCCTCCAAAGCTATGCTTCACAAATGCAAAGGGGGAGCAAAAGGGCATGTTTTCTCTGGCTGCACATGGCTATTGCCCCTGTCTGTACACTGGCTACCTCCAGCTCCAGAGGCCCATGGATTTGAATCTAGGTTAGGAGAGATTTGAGACAGATCAGAACACATTAATGAAGTGTGATAGTAAGAAAATGCTACATGAACAGGTGGCAAGAACTGTCTAAGCTTTTGCTGGAAGATTAATGAAAGATGCAAACCAAGGATGACCTATAATTTCCTATGTAAAGTGTCAGATTGGGTATTTGGATTGCTCAGAGACAAGGATCCTATATTCTTCAAAAGAGAAATTTTATATTTTGGCTAATATGTAGGGTCCTTTTTGGGGCTTGAGGAGTCCTAGGAAGAACCTACAGGTTACTTAGACATCAGTATGAACTTTCCGCTTCATAAGGTTAGAGAATTGTGAGTTGTGCTGAAGAAATTATTGACAGACAATTCAGAGAAGGTAATTAAATTGCAACACAATCAAACCATAACCACTTGTATTTAATGTTTTCCTGCATATTCAGCATACCTGATTCTCCACTTCCTGATGTATGTGAGCACCTAAAGAGTATAAATCATCATTTTACACATCTTAATGAATCCTCACCCAATAGCTTTAACTTTTTTAACTACACTAGCATAGTACAACTTAATCCCACTGGGTAATAGAACTGAAGACAGCTTTTAAAAGGATGAAGGATGGATTTTAATTTTTACTCATGAAAGATGATGGGTGAATTCTGCAAATCTAGGAGCTGAACATTCAGGATGCAGAAGTTTGCTTTGTTTTCAGTTTGGGAGCCTAGAAATAAAAATAATGCCTCTCTTTTTTTTTTTAAGAAAAAAAGCAAAAAAGCTTTCTTTTCCTCCGAAGTTATGTCATTTCTTTCATGCATGTCTTTTCTTTGTTAAAAAAAGGCCTGTTGTCTTCATGCCTGATTTTGAGTGCCATATGTCAAAATCTTAAATTCACCTTCTGATTTTATCACCTACACACACAAGGTTTGTGGATTTTTTAAATTTCCATTTTAAAACCTTTTACTCCAAATCCAAGGCTTCCAAATTTGGCAACACATTTTATTTTTTGATGTCTTGCATTTAAATCATTTTGATTTCATATTGTCATAAAACCAGCCACATGGAGAAAATATGTAAGAGTCCTGATTTGCCTTTCTGAATCTCTTTTTCACAGTTGCAAAGTCCTGGTCAAATAAATTAAATTACTGCAGCAGTATGTAACTAATTTTATGTAAATTAAGGTGTTAATGTTCTGAATCGCATTCCTGAAAATGGTCTGTTTTCTCTGCAGCTTTTCTTCATTAATGCCACAATCAAAATCTAAAAATTAATTTCTACAAGAATTACATGTTGCTCCCTGACCTCTACAAGAATTAAATTTATAGATAATCTTAACGGTCAGCTGACACTTTTCAGTAGCCCACCCAGATAAATACAGATCCCCCACCTGTGTGCCAACAGAATGGGCTGATGTGAATTCAGGTTTTTTTAAACATCAAATGATATATGTAAGTTTTAGTTATGTTGCTGGGTACATAATTACTGTAATGTTCTAACCTCTGTTTGTGTCAGTCCCCTAACTCAAACAAAACTGATGCTTTAGGTTATCAAGAAAATACAAGATTAGCAGAATGAAAATAAGCATAATTGGAAGCCTTAGGAATGCAACTTCAGAAACAGCCTTATTATTTGACTAGGAAGGTTAAAGTAACAAATACATTCAGACAGACACAGGAGAGGAAAATCTGGAGAAAAGAAGGTAACTAAGACCTCAATTTCCATCTACCAATTTCCTCACTTTGTCTGTCATACATCAGATTAGACCGGGAGAAACTGTTCTTTTCTTTTTATTTTTTTAATTGTTCTTGCAAGCAAGTCCAGATTGGTTCCACATTAGTTTCTTTGAGACATAATATAAATTATCATCTGCAGTGTTAAAATAAACTGGGTCACGTCCTTCAAACATTGGACTAGAAACAACTTCTCTAAATATACCAATGCTTTACACAAACAGAATATTTCACACAGAAAGGTAATTTTTCCAAGTCACTCCACCAGTTTAATGCATACCCCTTGCATCATCAATGTAAAGAAGATGGGAAGAGGCACTTGCTTTGTATGTCTAAAAATCCATTTTCCAAAGAAATTTTCCTACCCTGGCTATTTCACCTGCACAGGACTTATTCCTCCACATACTAAAATCTATGAAAGTTTAGTCATTGGCATCAGTGAACAATGATAATTTTGTATAGCCACGTATCTCTGAGAAAGTCACAATATTGTATTGTAAATATTACCTGTGCTTAGAAAAAAATTGTGCTCTTTCTAAAAGGTCTCAATCTGAGATTAACACATGAGAATCAAACTAATTACAAAAATAAAAGAACTTAAAATCAGACTGCAAATACAAATAATCTTGAAGGGTAAAAAACAAAAAACAAACCAAAGAAAAAACCAGAATACCTCACCCAGGAAATTTTGCCAGTAAATGGGTAAAGTTAATGTGATTAGTAATGTTAGTAATGTTAGTTGCATTTTACAGTCATGGGGGTTTTTTTTAATTATTATTTTATATATATATATATAAAATAAGTGTGTGTGTGTATATATATGTGTGTGGTCTGTACCTCCCTTTGATCCAGCATGACTTTAAATTAAAATAAACCTCTTCTAAAAGCTAGAACAATTCAGCCTTGTGTATACAAGCCACTGGAAGGGAGGCAATGCTTGTTGCAAAATTGTATGTGAAAAGGAGTGTTTGGAAAGGCTAAAATAAAATAAACTGGAGTGCTAACAGTGGTCCTTCTGGGAAATAGAAGACAAATGGATTAAATCTGCTCCAGAATTGAGAATTCTGGAGGAAAATACCCTTCTTGCCATCATAGAAGCTTACATATCCTTCAACAGGGGAGAAAAGGAAAATCTCAGAAATTCATAAATTTGTTCTGGAAAAATTGGAAAAAAAAATCAAAGAAAATAACTTGATCTGAAAAATTGCTAAAGTTTTTGAGTTTGGCTTTAGTTAGCATATGCTTACTGCCTTGTTTCATTTGAAATGTTAAGATTCCTTTCATGTTTCTGTACACCAGGTCTGACAAACTCCATTACTAGAGTTCAGGTCTATTTCATTTACACATATTGTTCTAAAAATCAAGGAGCCAACATAGCCACTACTAGATTAGTATTCCAGACCGTTGGTTTAGACACTTGATTATCAAAAGTCACAACCAAATCAATGTGAAAAGTCAAGTTTTGTCTCCTCCTTTCTCATTCAGTGGATTTCTTGTACAGCTGAAGACATGTAAGCTATTCTCAGCCAGAGGCCTCTCACAGAACCACAGAATGGCTAAGGTTGGAAGGGACCCCTGAAGGTCATCTGGTCCAGCTCCTTCCTGCTCAAGAAAGGCTACCTAGCACTGTTTCCCAGGACCATGTCCAGATGACCTTTTAATGTCTCCAAGGATGGAGATTCCACAACCTCCTTGGGAAATCTGTGCCTGTGCTCGCCTAGCCTCACAGTGAAAATGTGTTTCCTCATGTCCAGATGGCAGGAACCATGCCTCTGGTTCTATCACTGGGCATCACTAAAAATGCCTGGCTTCATCCTCTTTGTATCGTTTCTTAAGGTATTTATACATATTGTGAAGAGTTGCCCCCTGAGCCGTCTCTTCTTCAATTCAAACAGTCCCTGCTATCTCAGCCTTTCCTCACAGGAGAGATGATAGAGTCATTGAATGGTCTAGGTAGGAATGGACCTTAAACATCATCTAATTCCAAACTCCCTGCATGGGCAGAGATGTTCTAGGCCTTTTATTATCTTAGTGGCCCTTTGTTGGACTCCCCTCAGTAGCTGCGTATCTCTCCTTTACTGAGGAGTCCAGAAGTGGACATAGCACTCCAAATATGCTCTCAGCAGTGTTGAGTAGAGGGGAAGGATCATGTCCCTCAACCTGCTGGTAATGCAGACCAGGCTACTGCTGACAGTCTTTCCTTCAAGGGCTCATTGCTGGCTCATGTTCAACTCACTGTTCACAAGGGCCCCTAGGTCCTTCCCTGCAAAACTGCTTTGAAACTCATCAGCCCCTAGCAGGTACTGGTACATGGAATTGTTCCTCCCCAGGTGCAGAATTTTGCATTTCCCTTTGTTGAAATGCATAACGTTCCTGTCAGACAATTTCTCCAGCCTATCAAAGTCCCTCTGGATGGCAGTACAACCCCCTTTCTCTTGCTACTAGGGCAAATCTTCCAGATTGTATTCCTAATTTGGGATTTCTTAGAAGTGCTTCTCCACCTAGCCTGCTCTCTCAGTTTCTGAAGCTGAGTGTAGCAAAGGGTTCTTGAAACCAAGATTCTTCCGGGATCAATTCATCCTTTGACACCAAGTAATATATATGTAGTCACACAATATATTAAATGTAGTATAAAGTAATAATGTTTGAAATTGGTTTTGCATCTAATGTGAACAAGACTGACCCTCTAAAAACAGGTATGAATTTAGGAAGATTGGTGCAGCAACCTTTTTTTGTTGTTTTATTTTTTCTTCAAGGTGGCAATGGAGAAATACTATCTGTTGTAGGAGGTAAAGCCTTAGCATTTGAATTGAGGTCCTGCCTGCTCTATTAACTCCATTGGACTTTGCACAGTGAGTTTCAAATGAAAAGAGATATGCTTCAGCATTCGTGTTCAGTATGTCCCTTCTCCATAGTGCCTTATTTCTATTACAGTTTAATGCAGTGGCACCTAACTGGCGGAGTCAGGCTATACTGCAGTGTGCTAAACAAACATAATAAATGACATGACAGTCCCTGCCACAAAACATGGGCTTCACCCTGACAGGGCTAGATCCAATGAAGGAAAAAGGCATGATCTATTCTGACAGGATTCTGAAGGTATTTAAAACAGATGGAAAACCTAGACTTTGCATCAATGTCCTCCCTACCTGTCTTGAATCAGCATGAGGTAGCTTATTTCATACATATTGCTGCACAGAGCATGGATTTCCATACCAAAGTCTCATGGACAGGTATGTAGATCCACATACTATGAGGCAGTATAAGCACGTATTCTCAAAGTATTTGTCTTGCCTGGTTTTATACTTTTAGTGGCACTTCCTAAAGTTCACAGCTAAGCTATCTGTGTTGTCCAGTTTCAAAGTCTAATGACAAACAGATGTGACCTGGTCATGCCAAACTTTTAGTGGCCTTTGGAAAACAGATACAGGAATTATGGCTGCAGAAACCAAAGGCCACGCTCTAGTTTGGAAGCAGACAGTCCTTTCCTGGTCTGCTGAAAAAATAACCTCATTCCAGAATGCTATAGACTTTAAGCTCTCATTACTCATTTCTACTATACAGAAATAAAATTAAAAACTGAACTGTTATTAAAAAATCCTTAATTAATATGCATATACCTTGCTCTACTTAGATCCATACCATGCACAAGGATGTTCCCTCTTTCCATCAATGAGCATAGTATGAAAAAACAGCCTGATACCAGTTTACAAGACTTGGTCTGAATTTCTTTGTATTTTCTTTTTCAGGTTTTATGTAAGGTATCCAGTTGCTATGGACAGGTTTCATAGTCTTAAAATGTGGGACATTTTTTGTGACTGACTATAAGTGTAAAGCACTGCTGTTACTATTAGTTACTATTAGGGAAAATATGTGTTTATGTCTTCATACTGATGCACTTGGTAGGTAAATATTACATAACACAATATTATATGCATTAACATTATATAAGACTAAGAATCTTTAATAAATGTGCCTGCTTTTATACTGAAACAAAGAATTACTATTATGAACTAGAGTATAGCACCTGCATTTTTCACTGAAAAAAACCCATTCCTCATAATGAATTCTCTAGATTCTGCTATTGTTCAGTGAAGTACACTCCCGTGCAGAGAACTGCAGGATGGAGATTTCAATAGGAAACTAAGTTAATTTATGACAACAGTTAAGTAATAAAAGAAAGGCATATGAAAACTCTGTCTGAGCACCCTGTCTTTCATAGAAATGAGACTAAAAGGCATTATAGGGTTCTGTGTTCACAGGGAGTCTCGACATGGAGAGAGGCACCAGCATAACAAAAAAAATAAATCTGTATTAGTCTTGTCAGTTGTTGGCTTACCTAGGGTAGAGTGTGCATACCCCTATTCTTACACATCTAGACACAGCTCTCTGAAAATTAGGCCAAGTTCTGCTCCATGGTCCTTGTGCCAGACATCCTTCCCCAATGAAACGAACACCATACATTTTTAATTGTTCATAGTAGTTGCACTGGGTTATAAACTTTAAACTTTGTACAGACCTTAAATGTCAACAGTATTACTGAATGCAAAGTTAAACCAGCTTTCACAGAAGAGAAATGCTTTTAGAACAGCAGTAGCAAAATCTATCCCACTAGATGAATTTCTGTTATATGATTGCAAAATGAATCTATTTTTTTAAACGGGGAAAGGGAAGGGACAGTCAGTCTGAGATTTACACCTGATTTGTGTTATAGTAATCTTTGAAATTAAGAAGTGTATCCTTGCATTTCATTAAATTCTGGCTAATGAGATAACTGTCTTCCCAAGGAGGGAGTGATGAAGTACTCATGCCATAAAGCATAAATTAATGCTGCAAGGTTAAACACTGGAACTAACTCATGTTTCAACAAAAGCCCCTACCAGCAGTTAAATTAACTGACATAAATACCATAAAATCTGTCTTTATTTTAGTCTCAGATGATGCTTCTTTTTACACCCCTGCTTTCAGTTTGTATAACTCATTTTTGCACATTATTGCATGCATCATTTGCCATTTAAAGAATCAGCTACAACTGAAAAAAGATTTAAGGAATCAAATACTCAGCAAAAAGAACCTGTAGGTATGAGGAATACCCCTATCATACTGTATTTTGCCAGTACTCTTTAAAGAAAATACCATAATAGACAACCACAGTTCAAAGAAACAGTTAATTATGTTGAGAATAGACGAAAGAAATCTACTTTTTCAGCTTTTTGATAGACATTTTGAAAAAAAATGCTAAAGAAAACCTGTGGTGATAATAGGTTTGATATATATTCTGGCAAAAATTATATCACATTAATGAGGTGGCTTAAAGGGCTCATGCATTTTGTAGGAGGCATTTCAATGTATTAGTATAATTAGCAGTGATGAGAAAACTGTTTGGAACTGAATTACCTCTCACGAGTTCATTTGAGCTATATGAAATTACACCATGCAAGAAGGAAAATTATGGAGCCATCCAGAGAGAGTTCATGCCTGATTTGATCATAGCCACTAATTGGATGATCATTTTCGTAAAGCTTTTCAAATGGTTGACAGTTTCTGCCTCTCATTTTTTTAATGGACTAGCTCTTTATTTCTTGCACTAAGCAAGAAAACATACATTTGTTCAAGATTCTGGTGTTTCTACAGGGACCTACAGGTGTAATTGTCACAATCTGAGCAACCTTTGTCCCCTAATTAGCTGCTTTTTGGGGACCCCTGATGAGAGTTGCTGTTCTTGTTAACAATCTTAGAGAATACCTGATGAGTAAGACTCTCCAAAGTCTGATGCATGTCAGCAGACACCATATGACAGCAATTTAATGAAGTTAAAAACTGACCTGATTCTGATGGCTGAAGTAGCATCTGTGTTGCGTAGCTTTTGATTTCTGTTGGTCGTTTGCTGGGTTTTTTTAACAGGAATTGGGTATTGTGGTGAAGGATAACAGAAAGGTGAAGGATACAGGAAGGAAAGCTTATTAACGGAAATACTTCATGAGTTCTCTTTCTGTCCTTCCTAATATCTAGTAACACTGAGCAGGTCAAAACAGTGCTAATTTTTTTCATATATTTTAAACTGGATGCACAATACACAATATAAGTGATTAGGGAGTTGTTAAGCGTTTGACCCAGGTCTGTTTTACTGGGCGTTTTCTACTAATACTATTAGCAGTTTTTCTGGGGGGTGGGGCTGTGGTGGTGGAAATTATCCTTTCCCCTTAGTTAATGCAAACATTTTGCAGTAACATTTAGACCGTCACCCCAAGTGTAAATTATTACTTAAAAACAGTACTTTCCACAACTAATACATGTGGGTTGCGGAGTCAGGAAGCAAAACAGTAAAAGGAAGGGTCTCCAGTTTCTTAAAAGAAAAATGGAATAATAAGCTTTATGATACTTCATCTCAAAAATAAAGAATGGCTTCATGTGGATGACCCTTCTGAAGGGCAGGAGTTCGTGCGTAGTATTTGTGTGGACTGTTCTTGGACATTTTTATGCAGTCTCTTGTACATACAGAGGCTCTTTCTGACTTTCCACTTACTAAAAATTTTCATAAGCCTTCTAGCAATCACTTATGGAAAGAACACCAGCACTTATTTAAATGCTATTAGTAAATTAATATAGATTTAAGTAAAAATGTTATCATCACATAGACTATTCTATTTTCATATAGCTCTCATGTTCTATCAGGCTGTACAAAAAGATAGACAAAATTTTATTTTAAACATTATTACATTCACTGAATTTTTCTTCAGCGAAGAAATGTTTTCACATAAACTCAGAAGTCTCAAAGAAATCCTTAAGAAAATAGTGGTTCATAAATGTCTCTTAATTGACTGCTGGTTTGAAACACAGTTTACAAGAATTTTTAGTAAGACACTGTTTAGCAGGTTACAGGCTGCCGTCAGAAAAAAATGTAGAAGAAATTTGCCGCTGACTGAATACAGGAAGGGCATCCATGTTCAGATGTTTGTAGAACATATATACTATGCTTGTGCTCTTACAGTAAATGGAAAAACAGCCATTTGTGCAAACGTCTTAGTTGATAGTGTTCCTCCCTCTTATCCAGCAGACAATTGTTCTGGGAATGTGAGCCATAATCCTTTGACCACTTTAATGTTGAATGTCGCATGGAAGGCAAATACAGCATGCTCTTTTGTATCTCATAATAATTAATACAGGGAATTCACAAAGTTGGAAATATGGAAAAGTACTGTTAGATCATTGAGGTCAAATGCAGTGCAGACCCCCCACTTCCAAATGAAATCATACTCTTAAAGGACACATGTCAATGGTAATAGTATTATAAGAATGTTCATTTAAGTAACTTTCTAGAGAGTGTTATCAATGTAAAGTGAAATTATTGTCAATGATAAAAGATTATTTTTTTAACTGCTACCTCATGGTAGGGTTGGCAATTTTTATCCATTATGCAGCAATTAATCAAATAATATTAATATCACAGAGTCTTACAGAAACTTGGCAACATGATACAACTGCTCCAAAAGGCCACTTAGAAATTATTTCCACTTCACAGCCTGCCCCCCACAGACACTCATGCAGCTGCTTCACCGCAGTTCAGTTGGGTTAATTTTTCACATGCAAGAATCACGTGTCTTTTTGCACATGAAACTGATTGATTTTGCTGAGAAAACTTTCAACTACCTGAGGGTATGGAACAATGTTGCTTTGCAGATACTCTATGCAAGAAAAGAATGTTGCTTTGCAGATACTCTATGCAAGAATAGAATATCAGTTGAATCCAACAGAATGTTGAAGCTAAGGTTTTTCTAATGGGAGAGGTTTATATGTTAAGCAAAGCAAATGAAAAGTCTACGGCAGACATTTATTTCATTAAGAAATTTAAGCTGGCAGGTCTTCAGTTTGATCATAGCTGTGTTGGTGTAAACTCAGTTTCTGTAAGTTACGTTGCTTCATCTTTTGTGGTTGTAATATACCAATTCTGCAAAGATCCTTTTGCTCATCAATCTCATTCTGACTGTCTCAAGTACTGTGTACACATAAGCAGTTTGGGAAAGAGTTGTCATTGTTTTATATTTGTAACTCTGGCTGTTTATTCATATAGAGAAAACATACCATCATAATGATGAAGATAAAAATTAGAATAGCAATGAGACAGAGTGAGGATTATGAAAGCAGCAGGCTCAGACACTGAAACTTCAGAACCTCGTTATTAACCTTCCTTTATCAAAGTGTAAAATGCACTCAGAAATCAAAGTTGGAGAAGGTTTGTTTATTTCTGAAGAACAGTTTAAATTCTTCCCAAAACTCATACTGTGAAGACGTATCATTGTATCTAGAATGTGCTTAACACAACCTTTGTAGTCTTTCAGGAACGATAAAATGAAATCGGTAGGCAGAAGTGGGGCAGAGGCCTCAGATGTAAATGATATAACTATACCTCTAAAATACAGATTCAAAAGTGGCAGAACCATGGCCATGAAAGAGGCATATAGTTTGGAAGATTTAGCACGTCATTTCCCTGAAGGACATATTGCCCATGCCATTTTCGTCAATGAGAATTAAAGTACCGTAATTCCCTTTAAAGGTTAAAAATCAACACATGCACATTTGTCGGAAGATATATCAACAAATCAGACACTGGCAGTACAGTCCTTGTAATCTATTAATATAAGGCATTGGCATGCTCTAATCTCTGTGAAATAGTAGAACTCCCCAAGGACAACTGTATAGCTGCTGCGTGCGTGTGCAGTACACCATCCTTCGCGCAGTCTTTGTCCTTCGTTGGACTTCTGGCGAGCAGTAAAATATGCATGGTAATATTTAAATAAAATTTTTTAATTTATTGTTCAAAATTTGTCATCCAAAGACTGTGAATACAAATATCTTTTTAATAATAGTTAACTTCTAGCAGTTACTTGTTTATCATAATAATGAGCTTCCCTGTTTCACTATTAAATCGTAAAATGAAACTTGTATCATTGTTATCATCATAGTTCTTCAGAATGCAGAAATAAATAGCAATGAGATGGTAAGTGGCCCTCAGAACAAATCCATCAAACTTCAAGTCATTTTATTTATGGAATAGCTTTAAATAAAGCAGAGAAAATAGTATCTTGCTCCCTGGGAATATCTTTTTTTTACTGAGAAAATTATTTGGGCTTTTTTTTTTTAATCAACATCTTTAATGGGGGTTGGAGGGTAGAAATGGATTCCTTGAAGTCAGCAGTAACTCAAAGAAATATTCCTGAGAAAGACTTCAAGCAATTCCCTAAGCAGCCTGACCCAGGATATTAGGCCTGAAGGCTTTTGCACAGCCACCAGTTTCACCGCTAGTAGAGACAGCTACACTTCCAGATGTTGAAGCTGGAAAAAATCTGCTCCCAAGACTCGGCATCTGCTTCCTGAGATCAGCTAAGTCTTCTGTGAATTGATAAGAATCTTCAGCAGAAGAAAAGCAAAGAAGAATATTGCTTTTTATAGAATAAAACCCACAACAGTGGCATTTATACAGCTTCCTTTCAATAGCAACATTCAATTAAATAAAAGAAATGCAAAAGACCTCTCAAATTTGCAAACAATGCCAGCTTAGAGGTATTAAAAAATGGGTATACAACTTAGTCTGGGAATGTCTCAAAGATACAGTTGTATACTTTGCAGGTGCATTTTACAATTTAAAAAGCTGCATTTGGAAACTCTGAATCGCTGAATATATGGGCTATTTTGCTGAAGAAATACACTTTTCATTTTTAAGGTTAGGCATTTTGAAATCTCATTGAAGTGAAGAGGTGGGAAAACTGGGTATGTTCATTTTCCAGTGAGTAAATTTATTTGATATATATTACCTGTTACCAACCAGTGGTCAATCTTATAAACCAGGTACTTGACTGTTTTTCTAAATAATGAGCAAGTGTATTCATTTCACCCGTCTTTATATATAGAAAATGGATTATCACTGCTTTTTTCCAAAGATTCTCTTACTGGACACATTATCAAGTCTAATACCTTCCTCACTGAAAGATGCATTACATTTAGCATAGTAATCAGAGAAGGAAAAAAAAAGTGCACTGCATTATTTTTAGCCCAGCCAGTAAAATCTCAAAAATTTGTGAAATCCAATCCTCACAGCATACAAAGTCAAAAGTGATAAAAGGCATCATTCATCCCCATTAATAGCTCCAGTGACTTCAATGGGATTATAGCAAGAACAAGTTTGGCCCGGTCTCCTCGGCACGACAGACTGTTCACATGTGCTGCAGAACTCCTCCTGGGTCTGTGCCACAGCTCCTTTTTCTTTCTTTTTTTTCCCTTTTTTTCCTTTTTTTCTTTTTTTTCTTTATTTTTTCATTCTTTTTCTATTTCTTTTTCTTTCTTTAATGTAGACAAAAAGTTAAAATGAGGAAGGGAAAGATCTACTCGTGATCAGGTATCTTACACATTTAATTAGAATTTTCTTCTTGGACAACAGAAGGAAACAGTACATTTAATAACTTGCAAAAATAACAAATTCCAGCAGTTTGAATGTTAGAATTCATGGCACCTATGAACATGTTTGCAAAAGAATAATCCACAGAAAGGGACAGCAATAACAGTTTTCTTCTGATAGATATTATATTGTTCTTATAATATTCCAGACACCCACTTACGAAAAAAAAGTTTGCCCCATGTATAAAGCCTTTGCTTAGAGTAATGTTAGATATGTTACAACTGTTACTGCTCAATGGGTCAAACTTCTTTATTTATCCTATCTCAATATTTTTATGCTAACAAAAATGCCAAATTGTTGATCGAATACCATAAAAAATGGACTGTGACTCCAAGTATTTGGCTTTTCAAGCCTCTGTTGGCTCTCATTTTTTATCTAATATTGAGTGATGTCAGGATCTAGTTAAGGGGAAAAAAATGTAAAAATTGCTCATTTCTAAACCAGCACTATTCTTTCTTTCCATGCTATACTTTCTTCAGACATTATTATACTATTATTATAATATTAAAGAGTACTTTCTCTTCTTGCTTAAGCCCAGATTCCAAGATTACTGTATTTCTACTGATTTTCATGCACTTTAGAAAAAGCCCTTAAGTAGTTAAACATTTATCATATGGATTTTAGTAGAAGCTAGTTTCACACGTTAACTGCTACAAGGTTTATTCAAGCAAAAGAGTTTCATTGCAAACATATATTAGCTACAGTCAAGAATCAACTCTTTCCTACTCCAGTAAAACCCCTTTTTTGTACCCGATTTGAAGCCAGGGGATAGTAATTAAATGTAACACACACTGTAGCTTCTCTACAAAGATACAGACTATGCTTTGCCTATCAATATCCTTGCAGAGGTGTAATTTGACTGCGCATCAGCTACTTAAAGTGTCTATATATATGTCTCACTTTGTCCTTTGCCCACCATGTGCAAGAACATCTTCATTACAGGATCTTTTCTTTAAAATATGAATATATTGTGGTATATCACCGAGTCCCCGTTTTATGTAAACTTACCTATAATCTTCAATTTATTAATTGTATAGTGCTATATTACAACTTATTAATGGTTTTGGCTCTTGGCAAATAGCATGTATTCTCAAAGTAGCTTCTGGTAAGATATATTTCCAAAAGCTCCAAAATAAAAAGGTCTAGTGCCAATGTGATAGAAAATAACTGCATTCCATTGCCAAGCTTGTTTTAGATTTCTTCTTCCTTTTGATAGAACATTGTTGGGCACAATATCAACAAAATGATCTGATTGTGCATGAAAATCAGGTTGCATTTAATCCTTAGACAATGTTGCCCTCATTGCTCTGTCAATTCAAAGGCTCATCATAGTATTACCAAAGAAAACACGCAGTGGCGTTTCCATTAAGGATTGTGAATGCTGGGTCTGACAGTGCATTGTTACATACGGCCTGTGATATAATTGCCCTGTTTCTAACTTCTTTGTGCTTCACTGCTTTAGCACTGTAGGGTGGCAACATTTTTGCTATCTTCTGTTGAAAAATACAATGGCTATGCTGATTAGAAAAATTTATAAAATCAATATTGGGAATTATTTAAACAATTTTCGGGTTTTGAAAAAAAAAAAGTGTTTTCAATTTGTGTTTGCACTGAAGTGCTATTGTCATTCAAAGCCTCTGATGTTGGACTTGATGAAGGGCATTCTTGCTTTCCTTCCCAAATTCATCTCTAAAACACCATAGACAAAGGACATTGCTAAACACGGCCACAGCTTTCACTTCAGACATTTGACCAACTAGTGCTTTCTAGCAGAGGATCTTACACCCAACATTACCTCCATTATAGGAAAAGTATTATCCATTTTGGTTAGGTAGGTAAATATGCACCGTATTAATTTTATTTCATTTTTCTCTAGGAGTATATCTATGAACAACATTTGACTCTTGGCTGATGTGACGTATACTTGTTTCACTTGATTTGTTCCACAAGACTTTAGGATACCTGCCTAACTAAATAACTCCTTGAATCTTTGTATTTTTGGATCACTTGTTCAACCAGTCTTTCAATATACGCACTTAAAAAAAGGAACTTCCTGATCTATCCTCCAGCATAAGCACCCCTGTTTTAAACTTCCCTTGACTCATTACCAGGGCCTTTTCCCTCTCCTTTCAATGTAAAGGAAAGTAGGAGACCTCCTTTGTTGTCCAGCAATGCACCCTGAGAGAACCATTTAATCACAAGCCCATTTGTACACTCGCCTCCTGCCCTTTTCTTCTGATGTGTTCTCTCTCTGTTCCTTCTCTAAACAGATTCCCAGCAATTGCTTCCATGAAATAACCATACACATGCATACACCGATACATAAAATCAATTCTAGATCTTTAATGCATACTGCTTTATTTACTAATGATATTCAATTATTTATATTTTTTACTCTCTCATAGTGAAATGAGGACCTTTAATCAAGCAAAAAACATGCTCATGAATGGAGTTTCAGTGTCACAGCAAAGACTTCCCTCTTTCTTTACCATGACAGTAGTAGCAAGGCATTTTTTCAGTCTCTTCACTTGGAAAAGACACCGGTACCTAATGAGAGGGCACCGACAAGAATTCCACATTCCTACTGCTAACTGAAATCTGCCAAGATTGGCTTGCTCCTTTGCTATATTTTCTCTGCCAGAATTTTCCTGACTCTTTTTCCAATTCTTCATGAATCTATGGTGAGAACAAATGCAGAAAAAGCAGCATAAGGAAGACACTTCAGCCTTGCTAAGATTTGGCTTAATTATGACGAGTTTTCCTTTTTTTCATTCACCCTCCTGCTCCTTCTTCCCAAAAGTACAAGGATTGGATTTTGAATATCTATCTATCTTTGAAAATATTTCAGATCAGTTTCAAGGTCCTCATATCAGTCGTAAAAATTAACAACTTTCTTTTTGTTTCTTGAACTGGAAATTGACTTCTTCAAGCTTAAGTAATGCTCTCCACACTGGAACTCAGTTGCTGTAATAGTAGAGATTGTGGTTTTAGCAGAACTCTGATGTTTTACTATGCTAATATTTTAAATCTGTATATTAGCAGTTCTGAAAATGCAGGATCTACCTATAGATTAGTGAAGGATTACTGTGAAATACATATAATGTTTTTAGGCTCAAGCAATTCCACATAACCCTAGCCCTCTGTAATGTTGTCTACACAGAAAGGCACAATAATAAACTTTTTAAAAGATAAATTTTTCCAAATATTCAAGGTCTCCTAGTTTTTCATTTTAGAGAAAGTATTTGTAATCATTAGATATACAAGCGAAAGTCATGGGAGTAGAACAGTGGTGGAGTCCCCAGGGACATCTAAATGCCAGGGAAATAAAGTATTACTTGTACTGAATATTCTCAGTTTGCTTGGAAGACAAGGGCCACATACTCAACTTATGTAAATAAGCATAATTCAAATGAAGTCAATGGTGCTACTGCCATTTCAACCAGCTACAGTTGTAGCTCAATATACATTCCCCAATTTGTTTATCATAGACGGATAAAGCCTCCTAATGTGCATTTGTAACAGGAGGTAAAAATCAATAGACACTGTGACACTAACTACACAAAAACACTGATAATGCAATATATTTCTTTTTTCTGCCTGGAAGCACTTAAGAGAAAAAGAAAAGCACTTAAGAATATTAATCATTTGTGGACCATTTCATTACACTGCAAATGTTATGGTGAAGTGACGTGTGAGTAGCTTGAAACTATTGCATATTATACAATGATTTACCATAACTATGCTCATATTCTATGTCATTACTCTCTGCTTTCATAAGCATACATTTTTAAAAGGTTTACAATGTTTGATTTGTATTTAAAAGAAAAATCAAAACAAAGCATATGTCTCATTGTATTTGCATGTCAACAGTACTATCACAGCAGAAAGATTTGTGCCCAGTGTTTACTGGATGGTGTCACATGCTACTTTAACTTACAACATCATGTGCATTTAGCTGCCAGAATCAGTCCTTTTTATCTAGGTGCCATTGCCACAGAAGCATAACAGCAGGAGCTTCAGCTATGTCTCAGGCTAACATAAAACAATAAACAGTAATACTCCAGTAGCATGGGTGTCTTTCTTATCTGAAATTTAGGCTGCATCTCCATGAGGACTATTTAACACCACTGATATTCTGCTTTCAGCTATGCTGTTGATAGCAATGGTGAAAACGCCCGACCTTTCAAACTCAGAAACATAAGCACGGGCATTACTACCAAGGCTCATTTCTTGTTCTGAAGGAAGCAAAGCAGAAATCTAGGCATCCACACCAAGCAATGTTTGTATAAAGTAGCCGATACTTTCATTAGCACCTTTGCAGTCATTCTGTGCCTGTCCTGTGCCTACTTGTATGTTGTGCCCAAGCTGTGCAGCCAGAGGCATTGCTTTGACTTGGCTGCCAGGCCTCAGCAAATCCCACACAAATCTCACATGGAGATTTCTAAGTGGGATAAGAAGAGTAAAACTGTAAAATGGGATTCCTAGTTGTAATTCAAGTAATATGTTAGCCTGGGCTTGCTGTACTAGAAAACATGACAATATTTTCCCAAGGGAAAAGGCCCACTTTAGACAATGGCAACCCATGCACTTGCCTATGATTCTACAAATTCACTTCAGCATCTTTATCTTTGCACTGCTCTGCAACTTAATCCTGCCAAATACCAATTCATGTCCATGCTGCTAGGCAGATACCTGTTGATGAGGAAATGACTACCCATACTGACCAGTATTTAACAGAAAACTGGAAATATTGCCCCTTCTCCCTGTGCGCTCTTGGATTTCAGTTCAGTAACTATGCAAAAGTAGTTGGAAAAATGTATAGGAGGAGGCCATTTAGAGGTTTTACTAGGAAACCAAAGAGGTTGCACACATTAGCACAGTTACTGAATATCCCCGCTTGGTCTTTTGCACACTTGGAGTCAGTATCAATAGAGATACATTGTCTGCAATTTCAAACCTGCCTCAGTGTGTCAGGTGTAATATGAAATGCAAGGAGTAGGTACTATTTTTGTTTGCTTGGTTTTTCTTTTTAGGAATCATATGGAAGAGAAGACTGCATATAAGAGGGAAAGAATCATGCAGCTGAGAAATGCCCCATGCAAGAAAACTGGGCAAGAAGGAAAGCAGTGCTGTAGCACAGTGTTAAAGGAGTGGAAAGCAGTGATTTCTGTTCTTTTTGTCCAGGGCTTCAGTTTCAGCACCTGGAAATCTTTAAAGATGAGTGATGAAGTCCTGCAACTGAGTTTTTGGTATCAAAGCTGAGTAAAAAAGTAGGATTTCTGAATTGTTTCCCTATCTAGACTGATAATTAGAAGGTAGCTGATTTGGAATACAGTGGTGGTATTTAATTTTTAAGAACTCAAGTCTCTTATTGTGCTTTACCTTTGATATTTAAAATAAACATGCCTCATCTTTATATGGCATTCCACCACTGCTACTTACAGTGGCAGAAATGCAATGATCTGAAATTAAAAAAACTGCTGTAGAAAGGGTAGGATTTTGCACAATGTCATATATTTAAATATAAAATAATTGGCATTTCAGCTCAATTTCACAGGTTTTCAGTCTAAGAGAGTGCAACATCCACAGGAACTAAGCAAAACACTTTTTCTCTATCTGAAGGTCAAGTTAAAAACCCTGACTGCCAGTATTTTTATTTTAAACACCTCTTTGTCCCCCAAAAGCCTCTCAAGCAAACAACAATTATTGTACATTTGTGAAGTTTTTATTGATCAAAATCTTATTTACATTTCATTTTGGTGAACACAAGGAGCTCCTCAGGTGAGTGCTCTGATATTCCGTTAGGCTATAACTCATCTCATAGACATTTTTAAAACAGTAGTGAGATAGTTTGAACATCTGTTATATTGTCCAATCCGCTGAAGACTTTGTTGAATGAATGGGGTGCATGACAACAGACAGCCAAGGTGACAGGCTTAGATTAAACTAATACACCAACAATAGTATAATTAGTTAAGTACTAACAGCAAACCACACTTGTATTGAAACCTAGAAATAGCTGAAAGTAAAAGGAAATCCCATAACAATGCATTGGTTTGATAATAGCAAAGAATGATTTAATGAAAGAATAAACATTCAACATGCATTCACATTTCATGTGAAGTGCTCTTGGCTGTTAAGAGTCAAGAGCTCTTCACATGAAAGTAACATGTTTCTAACTCTTTCAGTGATGATCAACTGAAGGAGCCTTATTAATAGCTATACAGGGCTGTTGCATTGTCCTTCTGAGTCATCTATCCACTTGAATTATTCTCAATTGACATATAAGGCTGCATTTTCCCACTGCTGCATTAAACAGCCTGAACACAATGGGTCAGATACTCGGCTAGTGAGAAGCAGAAGCCAGTTTACACCAGCTGAAGAACTGGCCCATAACACTCAAAAGCTTTTGTTTGGTTAATTATAAGCATAGAGTTATTTAAATACAATTCATTCTTCTGATATACATTTTATTGCTATCTACTGTTCCCTCTCAATGCTGAGAACACTTTCACACAAGTGTGGAATAAATGCCGCACAAGGACTGCATGAAGTAATAAACTTGATACATTTTACCTGTAACGTAAGGTACCCCATAGAGAATTTTGTCAGAAATGCATCAGTAGTGAGATGACAAGAAACAGCTTCCAAGCAACTGATCATAAAAGGGGCAACCAGTTAGCAGCCCTTTGCAGCCCTTCGCTCTGTTTATATTACCCAAGACAACTCACAGGTTAGTATGCCATCTTAACAGAAGCTGGAGCTACTATGTTACATGAAAGTGACAGTTAGGTACATTTTTGGCCATTAATTCTGATTTTTGATGCTTTCTTATCATGACTCGTTTTCAATTCTCTTTTCTCTTATGGTTAGTTTTAAGTGTCATGCGTCAAGGGCCAGATTGTCATTTATTAGACTTCAGTGTATAATGCCAACTTCAACATCAGTTTACTCTCCTCATGAGGAAGAGATACCAAACACGCTGTATAGATGAACCTTATAAATAATCCAGATATGAAGTGGCTATCACTTTCAGTTGCAAAAAAAAACCCTCGGTGTAGTCTCTTTCTTTGCATCTGGCTTATGATAATGGCAGGAAGAAACTCCTCAGGCTGTATAAGTGCCACCCCTATGTCCTGCTAAATTTCATTTAGTTTTAACTGATGTATAAAGTGGTCAAAAGGAAAAAAATAATCACCATTTTCCTTTACTTACTTGCATTAATAAAAATATTCTGACAATCCATCAAAGTCACTGAGAATCCTAAATAAGTTTTCCCAGGCAGCTGAGAAGTGTTGTTGAGAATTCCTAGTAGAGATCGCTGAGGATTCCTAAGAGCAGGTAGAAAAGCTGGATAATGGGTAACAGGAAGAAGGCCTTCTGCTGATAACAATTGCACATCGAGCACATAGCTTCAGCAATGTGCAGAGGCAATATGCAGGACACAAGCATCCACATCTTAGTGTGCAAGGGGCAGAAGACAGAACAGGAAGCTACATTACAGTTGTAAACTTCAGGATCAATAACTGTTCTTGTCCTCATTTCATGCCTGAACATTTCCTAAAGTGTTTGAGCTTTCAGCAAAAGTAAACAAAAGAAACAAATACAGAAATCTGAGACAAAATTTGTTTTCAGGTTTCTGTTTTTGATCCTCCAGGTTTTGTGTTTGTTTTAAGAGGAAAACAGATATACTTAGGAAAAATAGGCAAAAATCCCTTTCATACAGTTGGCAGGACATTTTAACGACACTAGTTACAAACTTTAAAACTCCAATCACCTATTGCCTTTTCCACTAGGTCATTGCCTTATTCATGTCATAAAAGGGCCAAGTGAGTAAATCTAACATTTCTCTACACAGAAACACTTCATTGTCTTACATAAATAATATTACCTCTGTATGTAATAGCAAGATGAGTACATCATTTTAAAGGTCAACAAATTCTGTTGCCCACAACAGAATCCTTTCCTTTCTTTTTCCAAGTTTGTATGGGTCCTGCCTGCATCACAGAACAACGGAAAAATTTTCCCTTCACCACGAAGATTGGCACATTATTAATTGCATCTTTTCTATAGTCTAGGTTCTGATATTTTTTGATGCTTTAACCACAGTATAGCTCAGAGCAAGTTTGCTATTAACAACCAGGAAATACTGGGCTATAACAGCAGTAGTGTTTTTGCTCTTGCTGCTGTGGAACTATAGTGAGAATTTTTTTGACAGAAAGCTGTAATAGGCATAGACCTAACAAGAGCTGGCGCAATGCCTTTATCAAGCCTTATCCCTCTCTGTGTGGCAGCTGTTTCTGAAACAAGGCTAACCTTGGGGACATTACTGTGTTTGACAGAAATGTCAGGTGCCCAGACCAGGTTAAGTCTGTGGTTCTGGTTCTGACCATGAAGACTTCAAAGTGTTTCAGGAAATGTATAAGAAATCTTGTGGTAGAACATAGTTCCATGCTGTAAAATTCTCCCTGATTCCAGTGAGAGTGGTGTATGCTCTGAGATATACAGATCTAGTTGTTTCTCAAAAAGGTTTTCAATTTTCTTTTCTCATTTACCACCATTCTAAAACCTCTGTTTCAGTAATTTCAAATTGTATCATTTCAAATAACTATTTTTACATAGTAAATTAATCCAAATTTTAGCTCACTTTGGGAAGTAGCCCATGCTTTTACTACAGATCTGATCTTTGGAAGAAGAGCACAGAAGACATTCAGTTCTCTCTGACCTTAATATTACCTATGTGCTGTTATTATATTTGTGGTGTTTGTATTTAAATATTTATTTTATATCTTTATTCATTTTAAAATTATTTTTGAAAATTCACAAACATATTCAGGAACTGGCTGAAAAAAATCTACGAAGAGAAAGGACTGAATATCTTGACAGTTCCACGTTGAGGACATAAATCAATTATAATCAACAATCACAGAGACTGCATAAAATTGAACAAAGTTAGGATAGCTATAGAAGTTATTTTTCAATAATTTTGTCAATTTTAGCTCAAAACAAAAAAAGCATTTTATAGACTTTTATAGCTGTAACTGAAATGTGTATATATTTTGTAGGTTTATTTTACTTTCAGGGTGAAATTGCTTTTACAACTACAGGCGCATGAAGATGAAAATATGGACCAAATCACATGTGAATTCCTCAGATTAGTGCATCATTTCATGGATTGTTGAATTCATCTTTCATATATACATGTTTTATAGCAGACACAGAGAGCCATGTTATATTCTAAATATTCAAAGTGTTTGCAAAGTGTTTCCAACTTCTATTAAGTATAATCACAGAGTCACAAAGCTGAAAGTGTAAAATAGCTCTGAGCTTTCATTACTGTCTTCTATCAGAGGTTCTTGGTGCCAAACATTCTGCAGTATTGCACTTGCTTATGTGTAAATAGTTTTCCACAGGAGGAAGTGCATGTCCTATACAAACACCTCCTGGGAATATTTTTTATTTCACAGATAAGAATTAGTTACCAAACTCCTCTTTATTTCATTGATCAGACTTGCTGAAAAGAAATAAGTGAATCTTGGGAAAAAATCTTCAAAACCTAATCTGATAATCTGTTGTGCATGATTGAATTCAGTGGTTGGAAAGGGAGGAGAAAGGTACTTTTTTCACCTCATCCTAACAGACATAGCAAAATGCTGTTGAAGAGAAAATAGTCTGTAGTTTTTGCATGTCTCTGCTGATTCCAGAAATGACTAATCTATAGTAGTGCATTTGTGTTAGGATAACAACAGGAGGTGGGAATATATATATATTTATATTTCCTAGAAAAAAAAAGAACAGCTTGCTTTCTCTGAAATATACATTTCACTGTACACTAACTACAGGGCTAATTTTGAAGGCCATGGAAAAGAGGTGCAGGACATCTACATGGGAACCTGGTCACTCTCTCTCTCCCTGATCTCTCTCTTTCCCTCCCTTTTTTTTCCCCCTTTTCCCCTAATTTGCATTATGAGCAGTGGAAATACAGTACAGTGGAAGGCTTCCTTCTGGGAAAATGAGCAAAGAGTCTGGAAGTTTGTATATCTAAAGGCTATTTTAAGAAGGTTGTAGTGAATGGGCGCATTCTAAGACCATCTGAGAATAACCCCAACATGAATTAAACATGAGAAGTAGTTGTTTAAAGTTTTGCTGGTATTGCAACAGAATGTGAATGATTGCTGAGTAAAGTATAAAAGGACAGCAGATTATTAAACACAAGCGAGCTGGCTAGACCCCAGAAAAAAATACTAAACCTTATGAACAACAACAATACAGGCAGATGGTAGTGGCTGCAAAGCACTTTCTAATCAGTGATACGACTTTTATAATACTGCTATGTATATTCAATGCAACTCAGAACTTATAATGCTTTGCCTCTGTTGTGTTTCCCTGTCTTTATCATTTGACTGCCTTTCTTTTACTTTTCTGTATTTGTAAGTAGCTGGTCATAATTCTCCATGTGTCTAATAGAAAACACAAAGATTATATTAAAAAAAAACCTGCAAGTTAACTTCATTAAAAACAAATTCTGACGCAAAGCTCAAAGAACATAAATTGGTTACACAGGTAAGTATATAACCATCACTACTTCAAAATGATCTTGCATTAGATGTTTCAAAATATTAAGAACTTTCTGTATGTTTTTGTTACATCTAAAAACAGGGATACATTCAGAGATGGAGGTGGAGCAGAGGTACATTTATTCATGCTTGAACAGACTTTACTGATATGAGGAGTTGTAAAAACTCACTGCAGAAGGAACTGTGTGCCTATATTAGCAAATAGAAGGAATAAAAACATGTTTGCTTTGCCTACAATTTAAATTAAAAAGTTTAGACATATTAACACAAGGTGAAAGTTGAAAAACATTTGCATGTCAGGTCCGTATCTAGAAGAAAAAGCCATTATATATCTTTCTCTCATGTATCATAAACTTATCATAAATAACCAACTACCCCCTGCACTCTAATCAGCGTATTACTTGTTTTTAATTTCTTGATGAATAATTAGCTTACTCTAACTTTTATTTTAAAATTCCAAAATTAAAATTTACATAGGTAAATCCTCCCCCAACCTTGGTCAAAACATGTTGACTCTTACAAGGTCTGCTGCTTTGTAACGCCATGACAAATATCCTACTCTTCTCCAGACCCAAAGTATGGATGTTGAACATTAAATATCCTGCAGGCGGCACGCAACAACGGCAAAATCGGGAGTATGTGGCCCTAGTTGCTTCCCCATGCTGTGGTAGAAGAGTGGGAACTAATCAGAATATGTGACACAAAGGGTAAGGAGGACAGGGTCCCTTGAATTTCTTCACATTAATGTGAATCCTTCTTGTGTTGCAGCTAGACCAGCAAGCAGGGAGTAGGGGTTAAGCCCAGCTCTTCCTTCTGCCCACAAATGTCAGTGGCAAAGAAGAAGCACAAAGCAAACTGGCAAAAGGAGAGTAATCGCAAAGCAAATGTAAAAAGAAGAATGCTATACTCCGAAGAAGGAAAAAAAAAAACAAACAAAAAACCTTCAGGAAATCTTTCTCCTCCCCTACCATCCTTGTCCTTCTGAATTTTAATTATGAGGTTCTGCTCTTTAATCCTTTTTCTAGGGCAACACAAGTATATTATTGCCTTGCTCTAACCTCACAGTAAACTAAACTGTATATAGTTAACTGTTACTACAGTAAGCCATGTCAATATGATGACAGCATTGAATTTAGAACTCATTCTTATAGAGCATCTGATATTTATACGTAAGGCTTAGATGAATTCAAGCTCTCTATATTTAACAATCAAAAAGATTTTGTTATGTGTAATGTGCCATATAGTATGAATCACAGATTAAATTACAGATGCACATGGCATACAGTTTAGACTAGTCACCACAACAATAAGTCTATGCTCACTTTTTATGATCAATCAAAATGAATCACCAATCCACTAAATTTCAACTTCTAGCATGTAATAAGATTGTAATTAAACTAAACTAATTAACATTTTATCCTCATAGTAAGGAGACATTTAGTCTGTTTATGTGGTTTTATATATACATATATATCTCCTATAAACCAGCTGTAGGATCTCTTTTAAAATTTAATTTTTCTTCAGGAATATTTTCAGTAATAAATATCAAATTGCTTTACAATACATTATTTACCACTTAAAGAAAAGTAGTCTTTCAAGGAACAAAGAAAAATTATGCTCTCAGTTAACTCCAACCTCCTGGTTCAAGACTGATAATTGTTTGCAAACCATATATTTGATATCTAAATCATGTTCAGTGGCTTTCATTTGTGATTGTAGATTGATACAGTGCTCTCTGAAAAATATATTTATCTTTTGCAACACTCATCAAACACTAAATACCTAACTAGGTTGCAAGAGGAATCTTTAATTCCATCATTTTGCTCTGGTAATTGCTTTTGCTTCCTTATGTTTAACTAGAGTAAATGAACTATAATTTTAAATTTCTCTTGACACTTGCTATCTGACATTGTATAAAACACGAACAAGGTTGTGAATGCTGAAAAAGGTAGCTGTAACAAGAGATTAAACTACAAGAGTATACTTTAAAAGCCTGATGTAAATTCAAGAAATGTTTAGAATTTGATTCCCTGAACCAGTTTCTCAGTAGCAAGGTGTCACATATATTGTAGCTGGATATTTGAGTAGTAACAAAAAGTTATTTTCAGATAAAGTGGAAACTTCCACATGACTAGAAAAAAATGTGTTTCCTCCATCTGTTGCTGTTATCAGAGTCCCACACTGGGAAGAAACAAAAATTCTTCTTCAAAACAAGAGGCAAGTAATTCTTGTCTCTATAGAAGATAGTTCCTTTTTAATGTGCCCATTGCTGACATAACATATACCCTAAGAAGTTAGGTATTACTCTTCCAACTAACTTTTTTAAGCCTTTAATTTCACGGGATTTATGTACTGGTCTCCTGAAATGCATGAAGTGCTGAGGGCCTGAGATGGGAAAGCTTTTGTTTGTGTACTCAAAAGCAGCTGTACACATAGGTTTTGAACCCTGTCACCTGCACATGTAGTTGCTAGAATTTACACTTGCGGGCCTCATTAGGCCAGGTGTTCCCATACACAAAGGGAACCTCCACAAGGGTTATTCTGAAATCAGGAAGATGTATGTTTACCTGTGAGAGTTTTAAATACTGGCAACAGTGCTAAAGGGTTATCTGCACAGGGCCTCAACAATAGCAAAAAAAAAAAAAAAATCCATTTTTGTCATTATTACTTCATTTCCTAAACAATCTATTCTTTTAACTTTTTCTTTTCCTTTTTTTTTTTTTGGAGGGTGGGCGGGGTTCATTAACACTTTGAAAATGTATGAAAGAATAAATACTTATAAAAAATACTACCTACTCTTTCCATCAGCTTCTGTAAATAATCTTTTCAACAAGTTTAAATGTATTCTGTTTCCAACTGGGATGAATATTTACTGCTTGATTTTAAAACACAGTGCCTAGGGATTATATTTTCTTCTAAAATACAAATGTGCAGCTCCCACCCTCTATGGCAGAGCTGGCATACAGAGGGCAGAATACACCCTAGAGATCACAAGGACCATTCTCTGTCGTTACTGGAGGCTCACAACAAGGAATAAAATACCTAAAATGAGTCTTAGCTGCATAGGTGAAAAATATAACATCTGTGTGTTTGCAAAGCCTCAGAGGAAGTGACCTAATTTGACCAATGGTAGTGTAATTATGCTCCATACATACTTAGAGAAGGCAGCAGGCATTTTCTGAAACTAAGTTATGGACTACTATTACTAATTAATACTGTCCTTCAGGCAATAGAGTTCTTACACTGTAATTTTTTCTAGGTAAATATTCATTATTAATGTTTGGAACTTCTTAGTCCATACTGAAAAGACGTTTTTAAATAAACACATGGTATCTACATTATATTTTTACTGAGACCTTCAAAGTCAATATCTTTTTTTGTGTTGCATGCACAGAACAACTGTGGGGCATGATTTTGATGTTAAATAATGTATGTTATTCATAAACTGAAGTATTCATATGATAATTAAGGTTCTATGCATGCTACACAAGAGGAAGAATCTTTCAAGTGTGCCAAGTGTATGTGTTTATATGAATGAATGAAGGAGATAGGAAAAAAAAACCTAGGAAGTGATCTGCTGAAAATGTCAAGGAAGCCAAAGGGTTTTTTGGCTTTTGTGGGAGTTTTGTGGGTTTTTTTAATTAAATGAATATTCAGAATAAATGTAAGAAGAACTATATCTCTGAAGAGGAGTCCTAAATGATAAAGGCACTGGGAACTAAGCATTGCAGCATTTAGAAATCAATTCACTTAGTATTTTGAAATCGCAGATTAGATCAGTTCTTAGCAGATCAATACAAGTGTTCACATCGTTTATGGATGCAAACTAACCTATGTGCAATGCAGATATTAAGCTACTAAGGACATATTACAAGTGGATTTTCCAGCACATAAGTTGTTACACAGAAATCCTGAGGCTTAGGTATCCAAGCATAACTAAAGTCTAGCTCTTGTGATCCTCAGTTACTGATCAGATCACCTTCCTTTATTAAAAGCTCAGAACCACTGTTGCCTTAACGCCTCCCTCTTTTCTCAATACCAAAAGACATGTTCTCAAGCCCAAAGAACAAAGCTTCATCCTATAGCAGCTGCTTGCTAGTTCCTAGTCTTCAATCTCCTGAGCCATTGCTTACTCATTTACACATTAGAGCAGGCAGGAAGCAAACCACCACTCTTTCCTTTATGAACCAGCCTGGACACAGGGTTGGAAAAAGAAGAGGGTTCCTGTGCTTCACCCTTCTTGTTTTGTCCCAGTTGTCAGTATGTTTTTCCCAACATGGAGCACATCCAATGAATTTGAATGCACCTTGACAGAGAAAGCCAACAGAGCAGTTTCTGCAGCAGTTTCCAGGCTTTGCTTCTAGAACCCGTAGATCTTGTGGGAACACCTTCAGGGATCAATGAGTGATTCCTGTGAAGGGTCACTGTGAAGCAGGGTTCCCCCTACTGCCAGGTGAGGGTAGTTCCCTGGGGTTGTCAGAAACTTTAGCAGCTTCAGTCAGCTGTTCTTGATGAAAGAACATTTGAGGTTTTGTTCTCTATAAAGTATCTTCCTCAGCAGTTGGTGGGTGTTTACATGAGAGGCAACAACTCAGAGCCTCAGGGGGATGCAGCTCTCCAGGTCTGAGGAGGCATGAGGCCTCCTGCAGAGTCTGGGGAAGAGAGATGGTGTCCTTGCCTGCAGGAGGTGTATGCTGGTGGTGGGTTTGATGCCGGATAAAGGAGATGTGGAAGGAGGTCAGCCGACTTTATGTACACTGTCACAGATGAGGAGAAAGAAAATGGTCAGATTTTCTCTGAGACCTTGCAGGTACAAGATAACCAACCCTCAACCTGTACTGGAGGAGGGACAGGCAGGATTTGTTCCTACTAGATTGGAAAACAGAGTTTGAAGATTGAAAATTGATTGAGACTTGGGAACACCTGGCCAACTGGGACAAATGTATTTTTGTCAACAGGCTGTCCAACCACCAATAATTAATGACCTAGATGATGAGGCAGAGGTGCTCAATCCTTGAGCAAGTTTGCAGGTGAGAAATGGTTAATATGCTAGAATAGCATGCCACCACTCAGAGAAACCCTGAGGGATTAGAGAAATGGGCTGACAAGAAACTTGTGAAGTTCAGCAACAGGAAGTGAAAAGTTCTGCTCCTGGGCCAGAATTATCCCACACACTGCTACAGGCAGGGGAGCAACTGGCTAAAAAGCAGCTTTGCTGAGAATGCCCATGGGACCCCAGGGAACAGCAAGCTGACCGTAAGCCAGCAGTGCATTCTTGTGACAAGGAAGGCCAACAGCATACTGTGCTGCATTAGGAAGACCTTTGTCAGCAAGCTGTTTGAGGTGATCCTTGCCCATTACTTGGCATCGGTGAGAAATCAGGAGTGCAGTGTTTAATTCTGGGCTCCTGAGAACAAATGAGACATCAACATAATGGAGCAAGTCCAGTGAAGGTTCATGTCATGATTTAACCCCACATGGCAACCAAGCACCATGCAGCCACTTGGTCATTCTTCCATGTCAGGTTACGGAAAACAATCAGAAGAGTGAAAATGAGAAAACTCATGGTTTGAGATAAAGACAGTTCAATAAGTACAGCAAAAACCACATGCACAAGCAAAGCAAATCAAAGAATTCATTCACCACTACCCATGAACAGATGGATGTTCAGCCATCTCAAGGAAAGCAGGGCTGCATCACTTGTAATGATTATTTGGGAAGGCAAATACCATAACTCTGAATGTCCCCTCACCCCCACATCCTTCTTCTTCCCCCAGCTTTACATGCTGAACACTCACATGGTATGGAATATCCCTTTGGTCATCTGGGGTCAGCTATCCCAGCTGTGTCCCTTCACAACTTCTTGTGCACAGCCAAACTGCTCGCCATTGGGGTGGGGTGAGAAGCAAACAAGGCCCTGAGCAAAATGCTGTAATTGACCCATTTTTCAGCAGGGGGATTGGACAACATGATTTCCAATCCTCAACCAAACTCGTCTGAAGCATCTACCACTTCCTTTAGAGTGAGGTGACATCTTTTATAGTGGCAGTTTTTGCTCTGCTGCGGAGTCATGTCTGGGAAGGCTATCATGTCTTTCACTAACCCATTCCAACTTTCTGTTGGTTGGGGTCAGTATTGCATACTGTTGTAGCTTCAGATGATTATCAGCATCTTACTAAATGAAAGAAACTGAAACAGCCATCTTAAGCTATCTTTTCTCTTGATTTAAATTCTCCTAGTTTTCCTAAGTGGAGGAAATCTACCTTAACATTCTTATACTTTTTATAAATTTCCAGCAGATGGTGAGAGTGGGTGTGTGTTTGATAAAAACCACATAATCTATTTGAGAACAGTGCTAAAAGAATACTGTTGCAAACACCTAAAAAGCCTTAGGTTAAGTAATCTTACTCTTAAAATGATCATATGGGTGTTTTATTGGTTGAGGAGTTGAATGTTTAAGCAAGAAAAGTGACATTATCATCATTAAAATTATTTTATTGTAATGCAACAAGCAGTACCATTTTGAATGGGATTTGAATATTTCATGGAGCCCTGTGTTACTGAGGGAGATATTCTAGTTATCATCTAAACATTAATAATTTGAAGAAACTAAGATTATCCATTGTCTTATTTCCAATAATTTGGGCAAACTGCCTAATTGGCACAGAAAGGTATCTGTAATATCAACCTAGAACAGGGAGTGATTTGACCGTGCCTGCATTAGTTATCCAGCTGAAATAAGAAAAAGATCAATTTGCACATAGACTAGAAAACATTTTTTTCTTCCTGATGTTACCTTAATTATCAGGTTGGTAATTAATTTTATTTCAATTTCATCTTGATTTGTGTAGACACAAGGATCTTTCCTCCTTTACTTCAATCAATCAACTCATATAAAACTGGTAACGTATGTTTGAAGTGACTTCCCCAGACATACGAGATCAGAGTGTCAGGTGAGGTAACTGAAGTCAGCTATGTACTGCATGTCATATGGTCCATAAAATTGTTCCCTGTCATCTTCATATCTGAGCTGAGGTTTGCCTTCTATCATGAACAGACTATTCAAAGGCTCCACAAGTCTTATGCACTGTTGCTGCTTCCAAGCTTTTGAGTTATGGAAGTAATACGAACACTTCACTTCTTCACATACACGTGTCAGGAACCAGGTTGTATGGAAGTGGGCAGAAAAGACATGCTGGAGAGGTAAATACAATACCAAGAAGTACAGGAGGTGGAGAGAATCTGTGAAGTTACACATATAAGTATATGAAGTATAATGATACTTCATAGTGCCCAGCAGAAAAGAGGACATTTTGTGTAGCTGTCCAATAATTTTACATTTTAGTTCTACCAAACTCATAATATAAAATCTGCAGTTAGGATTCATAGAAGGTTTTTTCAACAGGTGTTTATTATACTTTATAAACAATTAATTTAAAAAAAAAAGTCAAAGGATCAAACCATGTTATATTTGTCACTTGCTGATGGCTTAGTGTTTTGAGCTCTGTGTGACAAAGGAAGTGCTACAAGTACTATACTCACTGAATTACTTGCAAGAGAAAACAGAACACTGTGGGAGGACAGAGGGAGAGAAGCATTTTTTGCTTTAATTGAAGGGATCAGATCCTCAGCTAGCCCATTAAGTCAATAAAGCTACTCTCATAAACAACAGCTGAAAATGTTGGCTTTTGCCTTTGTGGTATATCTCCCTATTCTGTAGTGAGACATGTAATAAGAAAAGGCTTGGAAAAGGTTGGCTGAGTGAGTCGTCTCAAGAAATTGGAAAGCGACATGGGGAAAAAAAACCCTCAAAAATAAGAATAGCAAGCACACTGAGAAGGGCTTACATCGAACAAACTGAGCAGATGATAAGAGATAGGGAAATGGGCCTTGGCTAGAGCCAAGGACAGATTTAAGGATGAGGAGCTGAGGTATACCCAAAATACTAGCTAAAGTCAGTGGAAGGCTTCGTAAAAGGAATTGACGTGATCAGAGTGAAGAAATTTTTTTTTATAAAGTAAAATCAGTTTCCGATTTCAGCTGCTGGGCTTTTTTCTCTTAAAGTGTTTCACTACGGTATGCTTATTTGCTGACTGTTACAGATTTAAGGTTGTGTTTCTTTATGCTGTGTCCCTCCATCCATCAGTCAAGCAGTAGCAGTTGTGAGACAGAACCTGGGAGAGGGAAGAAAAAAAAAGCAGTTTCCTCTTAGACAGCAGAAGGGGCAGCAAGAGGGGCACAGAACAGATGAGAAAACAGCCAACTCATTTACAGATTTTCTCATTTGAGGTTCTTGATACAAAAACATTCCTGGTTCTGATGTGCAGACTGAGGCTTGTCTATATATTTATAAAATTAAGTGAAGTGCAAATCACACTAGAAGATTTATGCTAACGGTGTTTCTAAAACACACCAAAATGAGATGAATGTATCACCAACTGCTTCTTGCAACTATACTTCTTCCACAGAAATGTTTTTAATAGTTAAACAATTAAAATAAAATAATAGTTCAGCGGTTGAACCTAAGACTTCTGGATCCCGTACTGTGCCTCACCATGGACTCTCTTCATGACCTCAGACACCTTCTTCCTCAGTTCTCACAGAGATAACAGAGACATCTAATTCAAAAACAGTGTTGCTGAAAGCTCCTGCTTAGCTGTTTCTTAACCCTCAAGGTGCCTGCAGCACAAGCGTGTTACTTTTTAGCTTTAAAGGTTCTCTGGCTGCTTATATCTGTGATTTTATGGTGTCTCAAAATTAACACGGCTGAACACCTTGTCACCAATCTTGTTTTTAAGCCTGGCTGGAATACAGAAACTCAAGGGTCATCCACCTAAGACAACTGGAAGGCTCCATCTGGTTCCAAGAGTGCATCTGGTGCGCAGACAGAGGAGTTATCCTCACCAGTTGCAGCTGCAGCTGCTATTTTAAAGCACAGAGAGAGGACATGCCCCCCTTACGCAACAGTCCAGCGGTGAGGGCTCTTGTCAGGACG
Organism: Laterallus jamaicensis coturniculus; assembly: GCA_022605575.1. Classification (NCBI taxonomy): domain Eukaryota; kingdom Metazoa; phylum Chordata; class Aves; order Gruiformes; family Rallidae; genus Laterallus; species Laterallus jamaicensis. Next base: position 247,451 of record JAKCOX010000013.1, on the reverse strand, counting down.
TGTGAAACACAGATTTAGTTTCTTTCTCTTCCTGAGGGAATTCAGCCTCTCAATTCCCACCTCTCCAGAGTCACTTAATCTCCTGGCTAGAGCTTATTTTGGGTGGGAACATTCTTCACCTCTTTTGCTGAAGTAGTGCTGTCGTGCGGAAAGAAATTCCAGAGCCACTGCCTGTGGAAGACAAGAAGGACGCCTAACTCCCACGTATGCTTTAGGGAATCCCATTCGCAAATTTGCAGCATACTGTGGGAAGCAAATCTCTCAGCATTAGGCATGGGGGGGACAACACATGACAACTTTAGCTTTCCAAGTCCCATATTGAACCTGCATCGATTGTGCTTTACCTAAAAGAGCCATTGTGCGATAAATAAACTGAGAGTTCAGATACTGATGTAGTGAATTCAGCATAAGTATTTTAAACAGAATGTGCACGTATGGGTTTGAATTTTATGATTCATGCCTCAAAATTATGAATATGCATGGAAAAGTAAGTTACTGTTTGTAAGACTTACAATACCAATAAAGAGACACATTCATTAATAAAACATTTTGAGGGAAAAATAAAGGGGACTTGATATTTGTAATAGAAAATGGAAAGTTGTTATATTTTCATTTAACCAGAAAATTTTACAACAGAAGAAATTTGGATTAAGTATCGACAGAGTGTCACCTGATAAAATGTGTGGTGAAGTTTGAACAGCAGATGTCTCACCCAGGGACGCTTCCCTGAGGAAACAGCAGGAACCTCCTGTACACTCACTTTGCCTGGCATTCATCTCCCGACCAGCTGCCAATTTTAAACTATAGCAAGTCTCTCAGTTTATAGTCCTTTCAAGCTAAAATCTGTTACACTTGGGGAAAAATAGCAATACTTATGTAAATCAATAATTGCATTGTACGTAATACAGTAAATCCATAACATGCCTAGAGTGACACTAACAACATCATGCACGGGTGTGCTATCAAGCAACATGTACAAAGCGATTCATATGCATTAGAGTCTGAATATGTCTTGTTCAAGTACTCATTTTGTTTGGCACAAACAGCCCTCTTTTTGCAACCCAGGAATAAATATCACTTTGTTTCATCACTTTTTTTTTTTTCCTTCAATGGAACTATTTGCTAAGGCTAAATCCCAGCCTTCATTCACATTGCCGTTCTGCCTACTGTGTAAATATGCTACACAATGATGATTACTGATGTAATCTGCTATCTTTCATTCTGAACTGCAGAGCACTGGTCAAGCAGCCATGCAGAAGTGGGTGAAAATCCGGTTTCTGCCTATTGATGATATTTTCAAAATTAGAGGGAGGTTTGAGGTAACAATAGAAAAGAAAATACTGCATGTCCATAGAAGTCACTGTGAAAAGATCCTTAAAATTAACTCCCTTTTCATCTTATATTTTGGTCTCCTGGTGGGGTTTTTTATGCCTCGTTGGTGCTGGGTTTTGGTCCTATGTGTCACAAAACATACCAGTACTGAACACAGACACAATTTTTACAGCTTGCTTTGATGCTTCTCAGGATAAATCAAACCTGAAAATATTCTTGTATTATTTTAAGTGAAACCACATGAAAGATGGCAGCTTGATCATCCAAGAGAACTGAGAGATCTGAGAGCCAAGACAGGTGCAGGTAGAGACAATTGTTACAGCTGCTTTGTGATGTCTAGTCAAGCACTTCCCACTGTCAAGTAGAAATAGGATTTCCAAATACTTTTTCACAGGCATGTGTGAGATTTTAGCTCTCAGTAGCAGAAGTCTGACCTGGAGCAGATTGAAATTGGCAGTGCCAATATGCAAGTTCTACCTTTACATATGGAAATTATCACTCCTATGAGCTCCCCAAGATAGAAAGACCTTCTAAAATAATCAAAATTAGTAATGCACACATTTGGTACAATTTTACAAAAACATAAGGAAACAGGGCTAAATAAAACAGGGATTTGGCCTTATCTTTTCTAAAGAAACCAAAGCTCAAATACCACTTTCATATTGGAGACTGAATAGGATAACAGGATGCCCATGTGGCTCCATTTGTACTTTGGCTCCACACAAGTTGTCTCATGATTAATCAAAATATAGAGCATGGGTTCTCATTTTCAGTTTCCATTTTCTGGATGACTCTCTCCTTTTCCATTCATTTTATTTGAAATCTGAGTAAGATCTCTACCACTCTTGGAATCATGAGGGACCTCTGCGTCTCAACCACTCCTAAAACTTTCAGTTCTCCAACTCTGAAGCCTGGCAATATTGCTGCCATTTTGTTGGTTAAATGTTGAGTTAGATCCCCTCTAAATTTAGTCTTGTTATTTTCTATCTGAAGCAAGATACTGAAGAGCAAAATTCATATTTTTCCAGTCAGAAGCCACATATATGGTCTTACTGGACCATTCCTGTTTGTAGTCATGTACTCTTCTTTTAATGCCTGTTTTCCAAACAATAAAACTACAATTTTTATTGCTATTATTATAATTTTTGTTTTCAATTAAGTTAGTCAATTTCTATCTGTTAAATTGCAAATTGGAAATTCAAGGCAAAATTTAAAACTAGCATTTAGGATAAAAATATTTCTTTGTTAAAAATGCAAGAAAAGCATCAGCAACCTTTTAAAATATTGATTATAGGTAACATTTTTAAAACTCTTCATGCTCTTAATTCCCATTGATGTTAAAATTTCAGATTGCTACCTAGGAAATTTTTAGCCTACCACCAATAACTGTGAATGTGAGAAGACTATGCTTAGCTTTTGTCCAGCAGAACCATTCAGATGGACTTGCTTGACTTGATTTTAGTGCTAATATTGTCTTCCCGCAAGGCATCTCACTTTTTTTACTGTGCTGCTTCCTTGGTTGAGTTTCACCCTTTTTCTTAATGAAGTCTTAGAAATGCTAAGGGAATTGCATCCAACTATTCACTTGTTGGACCTCTGCCCTTAACTACTTGTAATAGAGCAGTGCTAAAATCTGCCTTCTGTTTTGCTGAAGGTAATGCTGGAGTATCTTTGGTCACATTTTGATAATATAGGTGTCTCTGATTCCTGCCATGCTGTTTTAAGCAGGGATTTTGTTACAGTTATGGAACAGCTTTTATTGATGATCTCTTAATGATAGGTACAGACAGTGTTTGTGCCATCTTTGTTAGGTCTAACTTTTTCTATCTCTTACCAGAGGGTTTTGCTCATTAGCATGATTTACCTTTCCTTACTGGACAATTCCTTTCCTCTCAGATATATGAAAGGAATGTTTTTCTTCTCAAGATCTATGATACGTAGCCTTCTATCCGGCTTCACCTTGCTTCAACCTCAGCATATGAAATTGCTTAGAACTGACTATTGAATGTCTAATAATCCCCTCCAATTTCTAAATTTCACCCAAAGTTTTGGGGTTTTGTTTTTTGGTGGTGTTTTTTTAGGTAGAAAATGACAAAGTTGTCTATTTGGCTAGGATTTCTGAAGTCATTGCCTGGGCAAGGCACATGTGTCCAGTGTCCCAGAGTTCTAGTCCACATAGTTCACATAAAATCACACAGTGATTTTGATACACTATAGTGCCTGTACCTGCACTGTAGAAAAATTTATATTTTAATAAAAAAATTAACTTGACTTTACTGTCCACATATGAGCCATTTGTGTAACACTTTGGTGGCAGGTCTTCCACGTCCAAGATGCAGCCTTGTGCGCACCAGCTATATAGCATGTAAACATCTATTTCTAGCCAGAAAAACTGTTTTGCAGGAGATTCAGATGTGCATGTTCCCTTTTCCTTTAGATAGTATGCTCTTTCTACTTTCTATTTTTCTGAACAAGGAAGAAAATCTGAGGTAAATCTATTTCACTTCAGACTAGTAAAGACACAAGATAGGAAAGTAGAGGAATTGCTGATAGAAATGGGCAGTCCACTGTGCAGACCTCTAATGGGGTTGGTCAGTTACATATGTGAGTTATAGTTGGGCTTCTCCTCTAAGTCAGTCAGTCCAACTCATGTCTTCCCATAGCTCTTTGCAGTCTTATTGCAAATATAATTGACTTAATTTGGCAATGAAATTAGGATATATGTTGGGAGATCCTGAGAAAGTGCGGAATCTTTGAGCCCATTAGTGTTGAGATGGAGGACTATAGATGTTCTGCAAAAGTTTTTGTTTACACATGAATCTCTTGAAGTGAATTAAAGACTGAATTATGTCCTTCCCACCCCCACCTTGCTTTGGAATAGCAATGGGAAAATGTTCTGGTTTGCATTTTTATATCACTTTTCCTCTAATTACTTGTTTCACACATGAAAATATGTTTGCTGCTTTTCTTTGCCCTGAAGTCTGCCTTTTAATACATTTATCTATTGATATTGTTTATTCTTACACATCACTACAGAAAATTCACTCTGAGTGCCGTATTTTCTAATATCAAAAATTGTATGCTTTGTGTATCCAATATCTTCAAATCAACAAGTAATTTATTTCAGTGAGGATGGAGCTACAGTATATATCTCAGTTTCTATGTTTGCATTCTGATATACTGATATGTATTAAAAGTACATGGTAGCTCTGTGCATGGGTGGATGACTTACATATGTCTATATATATTCCATTACTGACCAAAGGAGAGAAGTAAAACTTCAGCAAATTAGATGGAACCTTTCAAATATGATTATCATGAGCATTTTTTCTGGTGAGGGTTAAAAAGCATTTGACTTAAAGCTCTTTTTCATTGTGCTTTATTCCTCAGGATATAAATCCATTTTGTAATTACTCCCTTCTTCTTATCTCAGAAACTTTGCCTGACACACCATTCCATATGTTTATGATTCTCTGAATGAAAAAGTGTTCCCTGACAACCACTCAGATTTTTTCCTTTAATTTCCATTTATGCCTTATTGTCTTATAATGTTCAACTGAAAATATATGTTGCAATATTGTGTGACATTATCTGTATTACTTAAGATTTTATATAGCCATACATCAACCAAACATCAGATAAATCTCATGCTTCTCCTTTTTTTCCTACATCTTCCCTTCCAGAGCTGTATAGGTGGTAGATTCAATTTAGTCTCTATGACAAGTTGACTTCAAGCATTTCTTACAGATCTAGGACAGAATACATCTGCAATTTTGTTTGAGTCACTTTGAAAAGTGAGCTCTGTATATACATATATATAGTTTGCTAAGCTTTTTTGCAATTAGAAAAAGTAGAAAAAGCCAGTTAAATATTTGCACTCAGCACTATGCAGGGTGCATATTTACAGAACTTCATTGAATTCCGAACATTTGTGAACTGAGGGAACAATCCAGCAACACACTGAGTGAGAGCTTCAGGATTGGAACACTATATAATGTTACGTGACTAATTTGCTGGTCTTGCTAATAAATAACTAAGTTACACAAGAAAGGTATTCAGATGATTTGTAATCCTGCAATAATGGCTTCTAAATAGTTAAGATTACACTGAGAGATGAGAACCTTTTTCCCCTATATGCCATATACCAGCAGGGGACAAAATCAATCTTGTGTAGGCTCTGATTACTTGTGCTGTGAGTTTCTTGTCAGCAGATTCAAAATGTGCAGTGGAATGAATCTTCTGCAAGGTAGAAGTGCTGTCTATCAGCTGGGCATCTTTCCTCCCATCTCTCCCTCCACCTTAACTTCCTCTGGAATACGTGGTTGTGATAAATTAGAAGAAGAGAAAATACAAGATGCTTCATCACAACCATTTTAATCCTCTACTGTCAATGCAGAGGAAAGGTGACACCAATTTTAGTGTCTTCCTGATGAAAAATGTACCCTTGAAGTGGGAATGTGAGGAAGTTAAGGAACAAATGAAGGAATCTCTTTTGTCTAAAATATAATGCTACTTGAGCTTATACAAAAATATTGTGCTCAAAGGACAAGGTTTACATCCATTAAGAGCTGTGGTTTAGTCTGAGAAAAAAAAAAGGACAGCGAATAAAATTCAAGCAGAAACACAGCACTTAATAGAAAGGGTCTGAAAAAGAAAACTAGGGCTAATGCAAGCATTTTGGGAGATTGACAATCCAAACCATGATCTGAACAGAATGTCAGAGTCAGCCTTTACCTTTTTAGTAACCCAAACCACAACTTTTGGGATTCTCTAGTTAAGATTTTTGGGGGTTCTGTCTGTATTTTGATCAACAGAACTTTAACAAAATCCTTTGTCATTTTTAATGAAACTTAAGTTACTTATGGCAAGCTAAGAAAGAAATCTGGTGTTTTGAAAGGACAAAATGTATCATGCTTTTAACCATGTTTTCTCTCTGTATTATAGAAAAGGAGCTTGTACCACCTTGCAGCTTTGGTGAGGAGGTGTGACAGTTTCACTGCTTAGAGGTCTAACAGTCAGGTCCGATTTGCACCAAGTGGAAGCACTTCTTCTTTCTCCCCATCTTCAGTACTCTTCATTATTATAGGTATTACAATGCATCCTGGAGAAATTGAAGAAAAAATTGCAAAACTGGGAACTAAAGATCATTAAAAATCTACTGACACAAACCTGTCCTGGTCAGGGCAGAATTGTACTATGCAGCATCTAACATAGTGCACAGTCTGTGACAGTATGATTTTATTCACTCTTCCAATAATCACAATTAAACAGACAGCTTCACATCTTGTAGACAGAGAAAGGCATAGAGCAACAAGGACAGAAGTATGATGTTAGTCCTGTTTTCCATTTCCAAATTCTACCTATTAAACAATTTTGTCTCCCAAGGTTCTTGCCTCCAGTGTTATTCAAATTTATGAGCCACAATTGTTAATTTTACAACCAGAAATTCTATTTGGAGGCAAAAAGCCAGGAAATGTTTTGTTTTAGCAGGCATGTGGCTGAAGGTTTTATTTCGTTGTCAAATTAGTTGATATTTTGTTCTGCATGCTAATCAAATTCCAAAAGACCTAAATTACTCCCAACACTCAACACTCACACTGCTCCTCATAACAGCAGAGATGTACCACTGTCAGAAGTAGGAAATCACTCTAATAGAAAAGTTAATGATCTTCAGAGATCTGCATTTGCATCTTCAACTCCTTTCCTGCAAGAAATGCCATAGAAGGGGTCCACTGTTACTTTCAGAGGGCTTTGAATGGGATAATGGCTGAGTGCTGCAGGAGGGGAAGTGAGCGTGACTATTCTTTTTTTCTCTTCTCTTATGATACTTAGGACATAGCACTATAGGTGCCATTGTTTTCAGTCCAAAAAGATGATCCTGCTGTGTTTTTTGCTTCTTTCCCCAGTTTTTCATGTTGTTGAATGCAGTCATCTGCCCCACACATGACTCTATCGATCCTAAATAAAACTATATACTGGAAACTACAGTCTATATGAACAAGCAGGAACTTGCAATGAAATTGCATCATCACTATACACCTATGCAACAGTTTTCTGTCCTTCAGATCCTACTCCAGCCTCTTACTCTACTCCTGACGGATCACAGCTGAACCCAGGCATGGTTGTTGGAAGCAGTGTTTATCATCTGAAAGGATGAAAGCTGTTATGAATGGTAGCCAGTCATTGAGTATGGTATCTTCTCATGCAGGAAACTGTAGGCTTGACAAGATGCTCCATGGGCTTCAGGCTGAAGAGTAGGGCTGAAAACCTGGGAGAAATTAAGAGTCATTTCAGTCACCTCCAACTACATCCACTCTCACCAAGGTCTTGTAGGACTGCCTGCATGGGAAAAGAGTGGAGGACCAGAGGAACCTGGCACTTTCCAGACATGAGGAAGCATTCAGGGGCCTGAAACAAGAGCACAGACTAATTTTTTGACAGCGCTGCTTAGACTGAAGTTGCCCCTCCACAATATAAAGAATAAGTTAGAATAATCATCTTTATACTGCCACCAAAAAAAAACCTAAAATGAAGGCATGGTATAGATTACAGAAAAGGGAAACTCAAAGTTGGCCACCGCATTTGAATTGCAAAGTAGAAATCAATTAGTTTATCATTAATCAGATAATTTTGGAGATCGTGAATAATATGAAATGAAAAGAAGAAATAACTAGCTGGATAATTTTCAGGAACCATCTCTCAGCTTTATAAACTAATCCTCCTCTAATGGCCCTTTTTAATGTAATTTATAGGTTCATCATTACCCTTTTTGTATTAGTAATTATTTCTAAAATACCAAAGAACCATCTTTTTTTCAAGGTCCTTCTATGTGCCTGATTTACAGCTATGCTCGTGTTGGACTCTGTCTTTCTGAGGTTTGACATTTCAAAATATTTATAGCTCTTTTACATTAATGCCTTTCTCATGAATCTGAAGGTGACCGTTATTTCTTTCATCTTGTTGTAATTAAATGGATCAACTATAGCTTTATTATTTCCACTATTTATCTGTGCAATGTGTTAAAACATTCAGATTAGCAAGTGATATTGAACATAATGTGAATTATAACAAACAAATATTTCCTAAAACACAGGCTACATTTGATGCATTGGCTAAGAAATTGTTCCAAGCGAAAGCACAAAATCTTTAATATTTTATTGATCAGATCTAAACCTTCTGCCCAAAGTGGCAATTAAATTTCAATTAAACTGACTGAAAGCATCATATTAAATTTCAGCACTTTACGAGCTATCAGATAATGCTGCAGGACAAATCTTTAGTATGATCACACTCTTTTCAAATTATATTATCCTGTTCATTCACAATAAAAGTGACAGTTTTAGGTATACTTTCAATATTTCTTGAATATAAACCCTCTAATGAACACATTTTATTGCCTTTAAATCAATTATTATTGGATATTTTAATAAAGTGAATTGAGCACTTTGTTTTACACACTGCTTAGAAGTTATTATATTTTGTAGTCAGCATAGAAAAGAACAGTAACAGTGTGACAGAAATATCCAAATAACTAACATTACACTATAAATTTAATCAGCTATTTACAATGATGAATATGCTACATTCCATTTCACAACAGCCACTGGTACGACACATTAATTAATAACTGATTAAATCTTCAGGCTTTGGGTCTCACTTCCTTCAGCACTCTGCTTCTATGATTGAGATAAGTTTAACAACCAAAACTGAAAGCTGAAAGTGCTTTTAAAATATTGTTCCATATGAAGACCTCAACATTTTCCTGTTCCCTCTCCTTTGTTCCAGCCCATCTATGTGAGTGTTGGTGTTTGTATTGTCCAAAATACATCCAATTGTGGATAAATTTGTTTAACTCGGAGGCTATTAGGACTCAGTAAGTTACACACATATTTAAGTGTAAACAACAGCATTAGCCAGCGCTTTTTTTTTTTCATGAAATATAGTTTAGGCAGGAGGCAAATCTAACATGACCGAGAGAAGTCAAATTCCATTTTACTTAGCAGTGTTAGGGCACATTGAAAGTTTTACTGCCTTTTGTAAATAGAAATCTATACTCTTATTATTGATGTTAAAAAAATATTGTGTTCTTATGGAAGATTACCTGAAAATAATTATCTACAGAAGTCAGAAATAAATTCCCAGGTGGACTTTTAGAGTCTTGTGTAGTTACTGTGTGACAGAACCCCCATGCTCTAACTCCTGTAAATTGCCTCCTGCAGAGGCAGATTTCAAAGGTAATAGGGCCAGGTAATACAACTGTTTTTGGACAAGGCTTCAAGTAACATCTTGATTCCCTAAAGCTAATCATCTTCCAGGCTTCAGGAGGAGAATAGCAGGCCTAAATGCCCACAGTGGAGTCCAGTTGCCCCTTGCTGCAAACAAGTCCATCACCTCCAATATCCAAGTGCCATTACATTCTCTCTCCCTTTTCGGATCATGCCAGTTTTTCATGGAGAAGAAAATGTAATTTTTCGTCGCATTTGGAGAGAAACAAAAAATTAACAAAGGTAAATACAGAGAGGGGAGAAAAAGCACCTTTATTTAGAGGAACATGGTTTTTGTACATGAAGGACCGAGTTAAAAAAATAAGGCATATCTTTTGCTGATACACAGCACAATATTCCAGAGATCGCATCATTTCATATGAATAAGTATGTTTTGTTTATTTTTATCTGTAAACACTTCTTTTTTATTCTACTATTCATCTCCCTTGGGAGCAGAGCGAAGAATTAGGTGTATAAGGAAATAGGGAAAAGAGGCTTTTGCAAAATGACAAAACTACAGAAAGCATTAGTTTGAAACCAGTGCTCTTTTTAGTTTTCAGTACATACCATGATGAGAGAAGTCCTGCAGAGGGTCAAACAGTGCTTAAGTAGCTAAGTAAAGAAATTGGCCTCCAAAGCAGGTGTTCATGCTGTCTCAGCAGGCAGGGGTAGTATATGTTGCATCAAACGCAGTTCGCTCAGCATGTGTTCACACCTCCCCTGACCCCAACACTTCCTGGCTTTGCTACCATGAAAGCATCATGAGAAAGGAGGTGTGTTTGAAGGGAGTGTGGGTGGATCTTTTCAGCAATCAGATGCTCTTGGCTGCACAAACAAGTGAGCAGCAGCCATTTTTTTTAAAATGGGATCTTTCCCTGCCCTCATTTAAGAAAGGTCCTGACCCAGCTCCAAGCAGTGCCACTAACAGAGCTGGCTGGGTGAAGTGAGCACACTGCAAGAGTCACATCACACACTGACAGTTCCCACACTGCTTCCTAATCCCAATCCGACCTGTGCATTTTGCAGGATTTCAGAAAGCTCGATTGCCTTCAACCATGTCTCACCTTCTAGGGACAGATAGAGAACCCTACATGGTGTTGCTTGGCATTCACATACTGTATCAGTGGAAGTCAACAGATCCACCCAGGGTACCATTCAAAGCAGCTTGGTTAATCAGCTGCAGGGTAATAAATTGGAAATCAGACTAGGTTTGGGTCACTTGTGTCCAGTTAACCCATACCTGTTATGGCCAGAGGAACATTTTCCTTTGATTCACCAGCCTTCCTTCAGACCAACGGAGTCCGTGTGGATGAGGTGTTTGGTACAGCAAGGCAATCAAATAGGGGAGGGTAGATTGCTAGGGGAAAATCTTTTCCTCTCATGCTGCCTGATTCTTGACTATTTTTCAAAGAGCAGGATCAAGCTCAATGCAAGGAAAAGCTATGTAAATGTTGGATAGCTTCTAAATATATTAATCCCTAGATGTGGTCCTAAGAATAATTTTAGTTGTGTTTTAATGGAGCTATTGAGTGATTTTTATCATTGAATTTTATTTGACTGCAGTGGAACTCTGCAGGAAGCTGCTAAGTTTATATGGTAATGGGGAGAGAGAGAAAGGAGGTGGGGGGTGAATAGATGGCAAAAGCTTGCCTCCGTTTGAAGGTAGTTTGCGTTTTATTCAGTCCTCACAATTCATTCTGGTGTGGCTCTGTTGTCTGAGCAAATCTTTTTGAATCTATCATAATAATCAACTTTTAGAGATTCTTAAATACATTTGAAACTGCCACTGAATCAGAAAAACTGAACCGAAGCCAACTTTGCTGTACTATTCTTACTCATATCTAGTGGTATGCTGGATTTATTCGTAATGCCAAGGAAAAACCCTATGAATTTTGGTCAGCTGTATACATGTGAATTTACATTTGCTCTCCAACATTCACGCAAAAGACTGTCCTGCCGTTGTGGAACACAGAATGCAATCTATCAAGCTTTCAATAAACTGGAGAATATATATGTGGTTCAACCTATCTAAAATGAGATGCAGCAGTAGCAATATGGAGAGGCCCAGCAAGGCTAGCAATAAAAGTAGATATACAGTATCTGACATCAGATTGTTTCAAGCTTAATTTCAGTAAAGTAATAAGGTCAGGAAAAGAAACGCTCAGTGATGCACAGATTGATGCTATTAGATAGAAACTATGCATTGGCATCAAGCAAACACTTTTTTGTCTTGCTCTCATGGACAGAGCACAAAGATATTCAGCATAATCCCTACAGATTTATCACCACAGGAGTGGACCAAGCGTAGGAGGCTGCGGTCAAGAACAGTACTAAAACTAAGCCATATACACATTTATTAACAACACCAGAGGGTAATATATTACTCTAATTGTTCAAAGTGAACATAATGTATATTTCCACCAACACACACCAGTGGCTGTTGACACGCAATGGATAGGCATTAACTCCTGAGAGAAGGATGTTTAGAAGTACCCCATACAACAGCTTTGTTTTGTTTCATATACATCTACCTATACGATGAGAGTAATGCATGCCATAACTGAAGGCTAGTTCTTTTGAAAATATTTTCATTTTTAAATATTCCAAGAGAAATATTTTTTCTTTATGAGTATTGTGAGTCAACTTTTGGAGATCACTGAAAGGAAAATACCACTATTAACTGAAATTCTAATAGGTTTGGGGGTTGCCTGACCAAATATGAACACCAAAAATGTTGAGAATTGATAGTACTTGTAACAATACTTCCCATACTTTGTTAGCTCCTGGGTCTTTTGACCTCTTTTTGCTTTGCCACCAGGAGAGGTAAAGCATGTGTCTGGGGCAAGCCAGCCTCAATCTTGCTGATCATGCTACTATTTCACTTTGAAACATAAGCAGGAAAAGCATCTCCAGTCAGCTGTTGATGAAATATCCTATCTTGGGACTGCTTAAAAGTACATTGTTTCAATTTAGGAGAGACTTAGTTTGAAAGGTGCAGTCCTGACTGCTCTTCTGCTTACTGTAGATAGAGGCTGGTACAGTCCCATTGATTTTGCTGAAATTGTTTACAATTTTCAAATGAGAGAATCCAGTCATTTTAAACATATGGGGTAGTTTAAGATAAGAGCTACAACACTTTTGCCATTAAAAAAAATACGTCCTTGTTTACATAAATACTGCATGTGATGAAAACTTAGGTAAAAGCGTTTGTATTTTTCTCACCTAGTTAAATGATTACTCGCAAATTAATGTCCTTGTTATTAATAGCTACATCCCAAAGCCATTTTTGGAGGGGGGAACATTACACTTTCCTCTATTTATATCCCATGTGTCTGTCCTCTGTCATTCGCTTTCTCTTTAATCTTGTTTGAGTGTACGGCTCACTCGTCCTTATTTTATTGACTCAATCACAGGCACACTGTCACTTTTTATAAAATGGTCACTGCAGAATCACATCAAGCAAATTCTTTATTCTGCAGTCAGTAATTTAGTGCCTTTATGGAATTGCAATTTCAGGGCTCACTGCTTGTTTTTCTAAAATGTACTTTAGGAATTAGTTACTCCAGCCACAAATCAGTTGAATTTATGCACAGTTGTAATACAGTTTATGGCCTCATGGTACATTGCTTCAAAAACAGCAGATGTGAAATTATGATAAATATAATGAGTGTTTTTTTGCCTGATCTACTGGAGTAGAGAAGGATCTGGAGCGTGTTTACCTATCCCATACAGTACATTTAATGTCTTAGTCAGGACTCCTGACAAAGGCTGATTAATGTCCTCATCTCTTTTATTAAAGATAAGAGTAGCACTGCAGTCAGGAGATAGAAAGCACACCATAAATCTTCGTAAAATGAGCAGTCAAATAATCACTCATCAGAAATAAAATCTACATACATTAACACTAACACTCAGCCTACCGTGCACACGGCCATAAAGAAAAAAAAAAAAGAAAAAAAAAAGATGGAACAGACGGATTTCCGGAAGTTTTAATTTCAACTAGTTCTTTAAGTTTAATGTTACAGTTCCCGTAACCTGGATGCAAAAGCTGGCATTTAAAAGCACATGTGAAAGGACCAGATGCCTCGTCATTACATTAAGAGCATGAAGCAGGCAACAATTAAGTGATTCACTGGAAAGACATAATGCTGATCTATGCTAGCAATTAATCACAGAATACATTAGACAATGATGGGTGACCTACAAATTTTTGACAAAATAATTTTTCATCATGTTGGCGATTTCTTAGCCTAATATGCCTGCAAGGCACAGAGTCCAAACCTGTCATTTATTCCATCTCTCCTTGACAGGCGGCAACCTGTCTTCCAGACAAAATGAACATTATCTGTGCTCACTAGACATTTAGTGCAGGGCTTAGCTTATGACTAATGATAATAGGCAGACAGAAATGTTAGAGTCTGAAATAATGTTCTCTTTGTTAAAGAAATTTCTTGAGGTAGATTTTTTTTTCCCAAAGATACATACAGATAAAACCTGGTTTTATCTGATTTTTAATGCAACTTTTAAAACCAACATTTCATTTTCTCCAAAATAAACAGAAAAAGAACATGTGTTTTTCTTTTTTTTTCCCTTGCATCCCATAACAATCCATGCTACAAATGGCTCACACAACAGGGATCTGAAGTAGGAATTTCAGGAGAGAGAGGTTTAATAAACAACTTGGCTTATTAGGCATTGGTTTTAGTTATCTTATTTTTGTCAGTTTTGCAAAAATAAAGCAGAAGAAAATCATTGAGTTTCACCTGATACAAATGTAACCGGAGATTCTGCACTTTATTTTTCGACATCTTTACATGTGGATGGAGCTCAAATCTAATGTGATAGAAGAGATTTTACAAGTGTAGGACAATGAAAATTGGTGTTTTATCCACACTGAATTTTCATCTTCATTAATACATGAGCACTGAACACTTTGAAAAGGCTATCCACCAGGAGAATAAAATGTAAGATTATTATTTTTGCTCTTGCCAACCATTTTGAGAATGGCAGTCCATAGCTAACTTGGGACCCAAGTGCCAGGAGCTAAGGAGACAGCAAACAGACCACCGAGTAGTTTCTTTCTGTCTGTGGGGTGAAGTTTCAGAAGGAAAATCTTGATTGAGTGCTCATTTGGTTTTCATCACACAAAGACTCCAGTCATGCTATTTTGTGCTGGGTTCTGTGCAAATGCATACTAAGACACAACCAACTTCACAGAGGATTTAGTCGAATGAACTAATCTTTTGCACCTTAGTTTCAGTTCAGGCACACATTTGGGGGTTTTAGAATCAGTGGAATTTAAAGGAAAAAATAGAGTTCTTTATAATTTAAGGAGATCAAACAAGAGTTCAAATAATATATCACTGTAAAGAATTCCTTCTAGAAGAAATAAAATTGTGTAAAGTGTGACTGTAATTTTAACCAGAAGTACATCTTAAAAAATATTTAGGCTATTTTATGTCATAGGGTTCAACATTATTAGGTATTTGCAAAGGCATAATGATTAATTCTGTAAAATCAGGGTTGTCTTCACATAGAATTTCACTATCAGGCTGTAAAGAACCCTGCATAGATGTATTTAGCGCTCACACAAGTTTTTCTCATTTCAGCAGACAAGGAGGTACAATAGGATAAAACTTGTTGTATTTTATATATTGTATTCATTATTCCAGTACTCCACTACTTATATCACAGTAGTTAAGGACAAGAATATTTTGGCTAGTGTTTTGACTTTGACTAGACTTCCTGTCAATTTTTTCCTAGAGGTTGACATTTAGATCATTACTCAAATGGCAAAAAGTTGTACTGATTACATGATGCCTGAAAATTCAGTAAATCAATAAATTTTCTTTTACTACTTTTAAATTAAATTAAAGAGGAAGCATCTGTGAGGTACCTTGCAATATTATGGGAAAAATGGGTAATTTTTCTGTATTTTGTGTTAAAATATGTTGACTGAAATGGAATGAGTGACTTAACTTTTCAGCTTTTAAAAGTACTGAATATTTACAGTTGAATTGTTAAGGTATGCTGACTGTGAAAGCTTAGATTTAAATATCCATTGAATATTTGGAAAACAAAAAACTTTAGCCTTCAGTGGCCTTAAATCTCTCATATTTTTTGAGCATCCATTTCATGTCTTCAAATATTAATATGAAAAAATTATCACATAACATTTTTTCTGTTATATGATCTAACATCATTTATTTGTATTGATTCATCAGTCCCAGTTCTACAAGCAACTGAAAAAAATAGCCAAAAACTAGTTCAAAACCATTGCAATATTTATAAATTTTTTTTTTTAAATCACTATGAATCCAGAGAGGAATTCTCTTCTTGTTAGTGTAAAGTTGATCCAAATTGTTGTCTAACTCCTGAAAGGAAGCAATAAGGACATCCTTGTTTAGTATAGCTGTCTAACAAGCTGAAGCCAAAATCTTCATTGCAGTCTGTCATTAAGGGACTGTCAACATAAAAATATCTTTTATAAAGCCAGCCTCACAGCCTTCATCAGTGTTTGTGAATCTGAATTATGAATTGGTAATTTTGCTCTTCCCTCAAAACACATTGATATTTTCTGTCATTATGACCCTTTCAATTTACTCTGGGAGAAGGAAGAGAGGAGGCCTTGTTCTAATGCAAAAATTTATTGACATACTTATGCAATAATCAGAAAATACTGGCAAATGCTATCCACAGCTGCCATGACTTAACTAGTTCAGATATCTGTGACACTTTAAGCACTAGGACTACTCACCAGAGCAATAAAGTATATTGTTTAAAGAATTGGAGTGGTCAACTTATAAGTGATAGACTAAGCAGCTTTTAGACAATTAAAAAGTATGCTTGAGAGTTCATCTGTTTGAGTGGGAACCCATGATGTCTTTTGAAACCGTCATTTCATAGAATCACAGACTGGTTTGGGTTGGAAGGGACCTTAAAGATTATCTAATTCCGTCCCACTGCCATGGGCAGGAGCACCCTCCATCAAGGGGCTAAATTTTGACCTTGTAAGAGTCAGTACAGTAACAGCTTTCTTTTTTCTGTCTCCTTTCACTGCCATCATTTTGAAAGGCTGCATCATTACCTAACTCTGAATTTCCTGAATACTACTTCAAAGACAAGATTTTCCTGACTTTTGTGAAGCAAAAAATTCAACATTTTACTGCTATGCAAATCTATAGTTCCATCTAAACAGTCTATTCAACTTTAGGAAAACAAAGTTTAGTCCTAGAGATGAATATGGTGCTTCTAGAGTCTGATCTTATATCCTGTACATTTTGATTGACTGATATGTCTGTCCATCTATCTCTGTACAACATACATAATGCCTATATCTTAAAGTGCACAATTTGATGTACCTCATAAGGATATCTCTACACCCTGGTCATTTTTCACTTGGACAACCAAGAGCAATCACACTTTTCACTCACTAAAACTACACAATGTCTGGATGACAGCCCAAAGGCAGCATGCTTGCCAGTTGCTGATACCTATTATGGCTTTTTTTTTTTTTGGCTTTTTTTTTTCTTAATATGATTTTATAAAACCTACTTAACTCTCTTCCCTGCACTATGAATGCTTAATCTAATCCACAACCTTAACTGCCTCAAACTCAACATATTCTGGATATCTGCTCTCAAGCTAATCATAATGCTACTGTGTGACTGCTCAAGTTTCTGGTGCCATACACCTAAGAATAGTAGCTTTTGAAGGTTAATATAGATTCATTTATCATGTAATTACAAAAAATTTCTTTGAGAGAATAAATGGTGATAGAATCTTACTAGCTTTGTGTATTCTGATTATCTGAAAATGAAGTCGAAAATCTGTACTAAATATTAATTTTGAATGCAGATGGAAAGAATAAAAACTAATTTGCTAATACATTTCCTGCTTTTTCACCAACACAAAGTAAATTCAATTTTTAATCAAAAGAGCAAAATAACCTTTACCCTCCTTAATTACTGCACAGAGGTAGAATTCTAAGTACTTAGGAATTTACAGAAAATGAAAGTAGACTGTCAGTAACTGATGATAATGCTACAAGCCTCATTCTCAGTTTGCCAAGATTGCTCTAGGAAAAGAAATAGTTGCTATCTATCCTTAATATTAAACCAGATAGCCTGGGCCCTATTTAAGTCCTTCTGGTAGAGATTTTCAGTGGAACTGAGCAGAGTTTAGCAAAAGTTAAAGCATATTGAATTTCAGTGGGATTTTGACACTTCATTTCATCTTTGACTCCAGATCAAAACTGAGGTTGAAGTTCTAGCTAGAAACTAGGAAGTCACAGTATCTCAGAGAAAATTAGGCAAAGAGTTGGACTCAGAGGTATTCTAGGTGTGAGCTTCAAGATTTTGTGGTTGGGGTTTTTTTGAGAGAAGATAAAGAGCAGCTTGGTATATGACACACTACAGAAATCAGGGGGAAAAAAATGGAGTGAACATATCTGTACCGGGAAGAAATAAATGTCATCTCTCAGATAAAGTGAATGGATGCTATCTGACTATGGATCAGCTACTGAGAATCCAACAATTCTGCTCCCATGTGAACTGTACAACAGACATTGTTCTCATTATAAAATTGCTATTACTTTCCCATTTTGTTGATCACGCCTTAGTCTCTCTCTACTAAACTCCAGCCAGCTCTTATTCATGCCTTCCTCCTTTACAAAAGCTGCTTGCACATTCAGGAGCCCTATCAAGGTCAGACGCAATAGAGTTGTAAATATGGTGCCATCACCAGGCTGAAATGTCAGCTCTCTGCTTCCTAGCAAGGGGGTAAACAAAATGAGAGTCTTTGGAAGGCTACATGGTGCGCCTTGAGGAAAAAAAAATCTTCATAGGGCTCCAATATATGCTCAGTGAGGCAGGAGTGGAGTTATACCACAGACACCAAGACTATTTCTGTAAGATTTATAAAAAAGAGAGAAAAATCTCATGACCGAGGTGTCAAAAGCAGATGAGAGATCTAAGAGGGCTGGCATGGATGCACCAGAAGTCCCTCTATTGCTGCCATCATTATATGGCTTTTTTGTGTAGTTACTCTCAAAAGGCAGCAGAGGAAGGCGTTTTAACAGATTAGAAAATATTTAAGGAACCTCTGTTTGGGTTATGATAATTTACATATCATTGGAAGAAAAATTAGATAATTTTATTAAGACTTTGTTAATTCTGTGATTTCACAAGTGTCTGACTTTGTCATATTTTCTTTACTTGCTTTTCTCTTTTATTCATCTACCTTAGGTTAAAAGATGAAAACAATATAGATGAAAATGTAGGGATTATTTAAGAGAGCTGAGAGAATTCTGCAAAGAACAATGCAAAAGCTGGATGTGTAAAATCAGGCAGAAGCTCGAAGCCTGTTAGCAGCATATGCAAAGATTATATGTGCTTGTTATCGTGCTGGTGGAAGAGCAAATCAAGGACATCTTGTAGACTATGAAATAGCTGCAGTGGCTGTGGGCCAATCATGTCATAAACATGAACCTATAGAACCTGAACTGTCATTTATTTTATGCCAATTCAAGTTCTTATTTATTTTCCAGACGCGACTACAATGGAAACAATAAAAGGAAGACTCAACTAGCAGAGGTCTCACCTCTATTTTGTATAATTTGCTGCTTAAAAGCTTACAGAGTAAAACATGTAAATATATGCAGACCTGAGAGTAAGACCTCAGTAAGGAAATTACAGAGTATGGCTGAGGAAACTACGGGCCATAAACAAGAAAAGCACTATGGCTGCTAAGCACCTAGAAACCTGCTATAAATTGTTGCAGAGGTTCTGCTTCAGCGGATTTAGTATTCTGGGAGAGGTTGGCTTTTGGCTACATGCAGTGGGGAATTCACTGGCGCAGGAGATCACAAGGATTCTCGCTGTACCCAGCCCAGCTGCAGCTCTCAGTGCTATGAATGGGGGAATCTGTCAGAGTTATTACCCGGTCCTGGCATGCGCATTTTCCTTCAGAGCAGCACGACTTGAAGAGAGAGGTACTGGAAATCTCATAATGATGCTGCTGCCTGTAAGATTTCCACTCCAGCGTTTCCAGTGCTGGACAATTTCAGATAAGACATGTAATCATTTCAAGTCAGATCTTCCGTTGATGTAAATTAGCCTAGGTCCACTGCAGTCAATTAAGGTACCTCAATTTTAAAGGATTTCTCCCTTGGCCTCAAAGTGTGTGTCCACACAGCACTTTTGAGGTTCTGAATCTTTTAATTTAATATTTGGGTTAGTTACTTCTTACTAAAGGAGTGTGGACCTGAAAAGAATTTTGTATGCTGAATGATGGTTGGAGCTAATTACATGTTGTTTCAAAGGACAGAGAATTGAAGGCAAAGAAGTTTAAATAAGCTTAAATGCCAAACTACATATATAGGATGAAAGCAGAGAAGTATAGGATCAGATGTTTGAATGAGCTTGGAACCTATTCAAACATCCACATAAAGTGGCCAGATTTTCAAATGCCCAGAGGAGACAGTGGGTGGGAAGCACTCTTAAAATGCATGACTTGTTTCAGTCAAATTTAAAGTCAATGACATTAGAAAGGCAGTTTCTAGTTTGCATCTGGAGACAAACGAGAATAAATTCCTTTCCACCTTCAATTTGAATGATTTTCTAGAATAATTCTTTGTTACTGAACTCCATCACGGTTCCCCACAGCACAGTTCCATTTTTCCTGAGCCAAGATGATGAAAGGCTGATTAATTCTTTACAGCTGACTCAGCACTCCTGTGCTGCATACCCCTGTTTACCCCACAGGAGAGGTAGCTGTCATCGTTTCTTAGGCCAGAAAGAGATAATTCTTTTTCTTTCTAGTCTTTGGCCAGGTCTGTATGTCTTGCTATGCTCCTTCTCACATATTTCACCAGAGGAATGTATGATTATTTTTAGACCAGAAGACAAGTTTCCAGAAGATGTATCCCAGTCTACCAGAGGTGCTATGCTGAACGTTCAGAGGAAATAACCCCAAAACACATAGTACACACCACACACATACACACCACACACACACCCCTTCCCCTGAGTAAAACGCAGGAGAATCTGGACCCTGCCAACTCAGAGCAGCCAGGAGCAGGATGGTACATTTGTGAGAAATTTTAATTTTTATTTCATTTTGAAAGTTTGCAACCTTTACAGAAATAAAGACAACCTTTCAAGTACGACTTATAGGCAGCTTCAATGATATCTGATGACAATCTGAGTCAGTAACTCTGAGAAAGGTGTGAAATACCACATTAATCCCAACATGATGCCGAATCTACAATCTAGTGATATTTTAAAAGTCAACAGCATTATTTGGTTACTGTCTAAAGAAAAAGAGCAGTTTGTCTCATGAAAATATGCACAATAAGTAAGTTCATACAATAAGTAAGCCAAATTTTGGAGCATAGAAAACGTTTTATTTTTCCTAGCAGCAATATTTCTGACATTCACCTGACCCACTCCTTCACAATTTTGAATTTTAGAATACCAGGCTAAGTCTGTCAGTTCTAGCTATAACACCATCAAAATCAACTGACTATGGGACTTTTCTGTCATGAACAAAATGTCCTGCCCAATCAGTTGGATAAAAATTCAAACCAGCTGCTATTTAGTCAACCTAGTGAGAACTAAAATAACTTGTGTCATGATGCCTGAATTAGCATACAGAAACAAGGTGGGTGCACACTTATCTTGCCTGTTTGCTTCCTCAGAAAAGACTCTACTTCTTCAGAAAAGACTCTAAACCTTTCCTCTTCTAAATGTGAAGTGTGACTATTGCAACACGCCACCAGATAAAGGTCCAGAGGTCTAAACCATCAGGCCCAACATACCACAGAAGATTCCCCTCTAATTGAAAGACACAATCATCCTGATAGAAAGGTGAGTTTGGATGGCTTCTTTTACAAGGAAACAGATTCACCTATCCTTTTTACTTGATTTTTTTCAAGCAGGGTATAGCCAACTACAGAAAATGCTGATCTGACAGTTCTGAAAATCCAGCCTAGCCTGCCTCCCATGCCTTAGGGTGGCAAGAATGGAAGCGGCACTACCCTCTGAAAGTAAATCTGTATGGGGAATGTTTCACGCGAAAGGTGGTATGGTCCACCAGTTGGTAACCTTGGGAATGATTCCACCAAAGGTTCAGCTTTCTTTGCTCCCACTAAGCCATTTACAGGTGCTCCTTGGCAAGGTGTCTAACTGCTTTTAAAGTAGTGCCTACTTTCATCATAAGTAACACAGCTTTCTTTAAAACATGTACTACATAAAGGTAAGGCATGATGAGCATACCATACAGACAGACTCACGTATACCTGAAAGCAGCACGATATTTATTACCAAATGAGGGGAAGAGCAGTGCGTTGGATTACACCATTACAGTCCTGAGGAATTTTATTGATACTCTTCAGCCAAAATTCTATTTAGGGGTACCACCTGTGTAGGATACTAAAAACATTTTGATTTGTATTGAAGGTAGTTGTGAGGTTATAAACTGTCCCCTTATGAGTGACCTTTATTCTGTAGGTATTTGACAGTCTTTCACACAATAAAAATGTGAGCCATGTAAATTTCTTTGATTTCCTTTACAGAAATGGAGTACATACAATGTACTTGGTTTTAATTTATTTCTCTTAAAATGGATTCTCAAAAAAAAATTCAGAAAAGACACCATTTTCCGAAGATGTTTAGATTCTCAATGGTACAAAAGGCAAGCCAATCAGGATTTATACCAGGCATACAATTATAGGATGTATCCTAACAAAATCCTGAAATCATACCACATATTATACTGGACTCCTGCATATCTCAAATTCACTGTTACCCAAACCACCTACCTACTGTAATCACAGCATTGTACAATGCGTGGGTGCACAGCATTCAGCCTGCCGAGATCTATTTCATGGCTCCCAATGCATACCAGATACCAGACTGGTAGATTACTATATCTGTGTTCTCCTGCCTGTCACAGTGAATAAGTGATTTAATACGCAGTTGTAGGATTAAAGCTAGATTTATTTTTTTTAGAAAAGGAAAAAGCAGTATGTATCTTACTAAACTTTTATTCATCCCCAAAGTCTGATGTCAGAACTATTTGCCTTTCCAAAAATGTTAGGTATATCCTTATGCACCTATTCACAAGAATCAAAATTAGTTTTTCCATAACTTAATACAAAATGGTCAAGTCACCAATAGCATACAATCACCTTCTGCAGTGGATCCTGGAACGGATTTTTTTTGTTGTTGTTTAGCATACATGTACAATGATGGTAACAGAATGTTCCAGTTGAATAGGCAACCTCTTGCATATACAAAAAAGCAGAGTTATTAAGGCAACACATGCTACAATAATTCAGCTTTCTTGGGTACATTATGATAAAGGTTTTGATTACAGATTACAGGATGCCATTGAATTTTTTCTCTAGGACCTCTGGCTCATTCTGTGCACAGAAGGGACAGGAATTCTCCTAATGGGCAGTGATCCAATATAGTTTTTATGCTTATTATTCAATGGGTGGCCTCAGGCCTTATTTACTGCATGCTATTCAGACCCAGATATGAAGACAGTATTAGTAATTTTTTCATGGGTTTGTCTGTAACTGGCTCTGCATCATCATAAACATTTACTGGTTTACTTCTACAAACCCCTTGCAAGATGAGAACATATTTCCATGTGATTCCTTTTGCAGCATATAGAGAAATGAGGCACAAAGACAAAAGTTGAAAAAAATTCCATTGTTTTGTATCCCATCTTGAGTTGTTTCAGAATGTATGGCACAGGGCATCCCTTCATGCTGTCAGAATCGCAGCTCCCCTTCACTTATCTTGCAGTGATTTTGTCAGTCCAGCACCAGACTTACAGCCTAGGCATCACAAAATGAGCAAAACATTAAGTAGTAGCCAGATGCACAAAACCTGAGTTGAGTGATAGAGTCAATGTCCTGGATCTTGAGGATCCAGGACAGGCAGAAAGAGAAATAAATTATTTGGATCAGTTTCCTTTTTTTTTATTTTCTCATCACATTCACCACACATACTGTATGAAGAATGGTAAGAACCATTCTACAGAAGAGAGGAGCCATAATAACGTAAATCTCTACCTCCCTGGAGTAAAGCTACATGGCACACTAAATTTCTCTGATTCTTTCAACTCCAACAAGGGGTGCTGGGTACTTCCAAGATTTTCTTCTTCATGACTTCTTCTATCACGCCAGTAGTTTGCATGTGACATTGCCCCATGGAAGCATAGTGGGAGACCACACCATTAATAGCTGTATTATAAAGCAGAAGCTTATTTGATTAACTAAGATTGCATAACAAATCTTGGGGCATTTCCCAACTTATCAGAGTCTGCCTTTACAAGGCTAATTGTAAGTTATTGCTAAATGCAAGTTCTAGGTGCTTCTTTCTAAGACAATAGAAAAACAAAATTTTTCTTCTATGACATCATACTGACATCAACAGTGATTATCAACAAGAAAGCCAGCTTTCAACCTACTCATCTGTCTCATCACATACTGGTGCAATGACCCATTATCAATGAGACTTCCTCTGTGATTCTTTTGTCCTTTTCTGCACTTGTAAGTGGTTTGACAGACGCCTTGATTATCATTCAAGAAATATTTGCAAAGATCAGAAACACAGTCAGGCTCAAAAACTGTGGATTCATTTTTATGTTGTTTTGGAGGACAGAGTGTTTTAGGGCTCAGACCTTTCTGCCTATGTACCAGGCCTAATCTCCAATCTGGGCTATGTTTGTCACTGTAACAGACCTCTCTTTTCCCCTTCCTCCTCATCCCAGTATTACCATCCTAATCTCATCACCTTCAGATGCCCTGGCTCTCTCCACTCAAGACATTTTATATCATTTCATCCTATTTATATGCTGACACCCTTCCTGTCATACACTCCAGTCATCTTTCAAGTTATTGTTCCCCAGATTCTCAACCAACTGCAGGTTATTTATTTTAATCTTTGTGAAACAAGTTTCTTTCAGACTTAGAAACAACCAAGATGGTCTTGCAAATCTTGTGGTGAATAAAATATCTGAAAAAGTCAGTTCTGTAAGGAAAAGTTTATACTAGCATATTAATGTTTTGACACAGTTCTAAGCAACTGAAAACATGGCAGTCTAAAGGGAAATATCAAACTAACTTGGCTGCAAGCAGCACTGCTGACTCCACCTGCAATAAATCCTTGTCCCGTTCACATAAAAAACCAGGTCTGGAAATCATAGAATCATAAAATGGTATGGGTTGGAAGGGACCCCAAGGATCAGAGAGTTCTAACCCCCCTGCCACAGGATCTACACAAGGTTGCTCAGGGACCCATCCAACCCAACCCTGAACACCTCCAGGTTCAGGGCATCCACCACTTCTCTGGGAAGCCTGTTCCAGCACCTCACCACTCTTTCTGTAAAAAACTTCCCCCTAATATATAATTTAAACCTCCCCTCCTTTAACTTTAATCCATTCCCGTTCTCTTGCCATTGTCTGCCCTTTTAAAAAGTTGATTCCCCTCCTGTTTGTATGCTCCCTTCATGTACTGGAAGGCTGCAATGAGGTCCCCCTGCAGCCTTCTCCTTTCTAGGCTAAACAAGGACAGCTCCCTCAGCCTCTCTTCGTAGGGGAGGTGCTCCAGCTCTCTAATCATCTTCATGGCCCTCCTCTCAACCCTCTCCAACAGTTCCACATCTCTCTTGTATTGGGGGCCTCAGATCTGGACACAGTACTCCAGGTGGGGCTTCATGAGGGCAGAGTAGAGAGGGACAATCACCTCCCTGTCCCTGCTGGCCAGCCCTCTTCTGATGGAGCCCAGGATACCATTGGCCTCGCGAGCTGCAAGAGCACACTGCTGGCTCATGTTAAGTTTCTCATCCACCAGAACCTCCGGTCCTTCTCAACAGGCTACTCTCAAGGAGCTCTTCTCCCAGTCTGTATCTATGTCTGGGATTCTTCTGGCCCAAGTGCAACACTTCACACTTTCCTCTGTTGAACCTGATTAGGTTCACCCGGGGCCATCTTTCCAGCCTGTCAAGATCCCTCTGGATGGTTTCCTTTCATTATATTGTGTCAAGCACATCACTCAGCTTGGTGTCATCCACAAACTTGCTGAGGGTGCACTCAATCCCATCATTGATGTCATTGATAAAGATGTTATAGAGCACCGATCCCAAGACAGACCCCTGGGGGACACCGCTTGTCACCAGCCTCCATCTGGACATAGACCCATTGACCACCATCCTTTGTCTAAGTTCTTTCAACCAGTTTCTTATCCACATTTCTCCAATTTAGAGGTAAGGATGTGATGGGGGACTGTGTCAAAGGCCTTGCACAAGTCCAGGTAGATGACATCAGTTGCCTTCCCTTTATCTACCGATGCTGTCACTCCATCATAGAAGGTCACCAGATTGGTAAGGCACGACCTTCCCTTGGTGAAGCCGTGCTGGCTGTAATGTTGTTTTTCTATTTACAGATAGACCAGATTGTCTCTTCTGATCGCTTTTTTGTGTCATCTGACACCAAAGGACCAAAAACTGGATGAGCCTCCCCAGATGTGAATTCCTTTAGTATGGGCAGGTGTCCTGCCAGAACACTATAAATAAAGGAGGTGCCACTGCTGCAGCTCTGCCGCTCTTTGGCTATTGACACATATTCCCTTGGGAGCCACTATCAACCATCATAGTGCAAAAAACAGACCTGGGGCTGCTTTCAATTATTTCAAGACACCACAGAGGTATCAGCAAAGTAAAGGTGCTGTTATCAATTCATGTCTTGTCCACCATTATGGACAAGAAATTTTCTTTTTCTCTGGAAAATGTCAGTCTGGAAACTCTCTGAAGGAACATAAACACACCAATGCCAAAGGTGGAGCTCCCAGTCAAAATGAGTACAACTATTCTATAATTTACGCACAGTTTTGAGCCCAGATTTACTGTGTATTGATTATATTTAGGTGGATAAAACATAAGACAAAGCTGGGATGTGTCAGGAGAATGACACTGAGTTTGTTCTAATCCTTAATAGAAGCACAAGCATGAACACATAAATCATAGTCCTGGCTGTGCTTTCCCACTTGAGTACTCCACACCACATCCTGCATTGCCTTGCAACAACATTTGAAGGAAAATATCGAGAAGCCAAACTGACCTTTCTAAATGTGTATGAGATTACAACATAGGTGTTCACACAGAGCACAGCACAACTAAACTGCAAAGGTAATGAAAGCAAAAAGGAGTCTCACTCAGACCAGAGTAACCAGGACAAGTGACAGTCAAAACCTTTATTCTTAGTCTCAAATATCACAGGTAGGTGCCCTAAATATGACTCTATTAGCGTTTCTGAATGGGCTAGAAATATGTCTGTGTGGGTGAACAATTTTTTGAAATCTTGAGTATAATAAAGTTCAGAAAGGAATAAAATATCTGAAAATCAGATAAAAGTTTTCCATGTTTTCTGATTTTCATTGTTTCTTTCAGAACATGTAGCACCCACATATTTGCAGTTTGAAGGATGAATTGTCATAAACTCTCTGATCACCCTAATGTGTAGAAGACAATAATAGCCCAAGCAAGATGGTCCTGCAGCCACGTCTCATCAAAAGCCTTGTGCTTGTCACCAGAAGTAGCACCAGGAAAACCGACATTGGCCAAAGCTGCTTGATGGGATAAAGAAGCTTTAAAGTGAAGCAGGGGTTTCATAGATTACTATAATGACATCTGAGAACTAAGATGATGCCATTTAATGGCATTGTGGTATCTGTGCACCAGGAGCAGTGAGTTAGCACAGCTGATGAGTAGCAATGTTTCCACTGGAAGATGCATGTTTTGAGTTCTACTGGTAAAGGTTAAACCAAGCTCTTTACAAGGATCTGAAGAGATCCCATCCATGCATGCTGCTTCAGTGACATTGTCACTTATCATTGCCACTTCTCCATTAGTTTCTTTAGGTGATTTCTGTCTCTGTGTGAGACTTCTCTTCTGACCTATCTATCCCATGGGGTAGTTTTGCTTTACATGTTTGCTGTACCAGATTGCTCTTTTGAATCCCAGCTCATTGACTAAACATCTAAATTTGTCTCTGTCTCTGCCGTCATTCATATGTGTAATCATATTATTTAATTCTGGAAAGCCCTTAGAGGTACAGTTTACATGAAAGGAACCTTCTAAAGTCTTGAACTATATAATCAATAGCAGCAGTGTGGCTTTCATTGATAGTAATGTTTTGACCCCTCTTGTGTGCCAGATTAAGAGCTAGTGCCAACTTCTGACCTCTTTATCTATTTGGTACAGCATATACCACATATGACAAATGCATTTTCCTAAAGTTAAAATCTGGGTAGCAAAGAATTGCCAAGTAAGAAATGCAAATAACAAAATAGTGAATATACGTTGTTTAGTGTAGCAATACATATGATAGTAATATTCACATCACTGTCAGAGTTAAAGTGGTATGGAACAGCAACTGAAATCTACCATCAAAAATCTAAGGACATGCAGCTCCTGAATCATCTAATAGTATATTGCTAAGCATAAAATCATATCTCAACCATTGACCAAATGAAAATGGAAAGGGGTTTATAATTTGACTAAAACACATGCTGATGGTGAATAATTTACTCATTAATGAAAACTAATAAGCTGATATCCACAGCAAATAATTGCTTTTATTTTTTCCTTGTCTCACTACTGTACAGAAAGGAAAACACAGATTTTATGAAGTTCTACTCCATCATTATTTTACACTTATGCTGAATATCTCATTGATCACGTTTTCCATGGTCCATATATCTTGAGTTTAAATTTCAGTAACTAAACTAAACTTCATTGCTAACTAAACTGGGATATACAATTAAAATAACTGTCAGAGTCTGACAGAAACCTGTAAATATTGTGAAAATCAAGGTTAAAGCCATTCCTCCAGCCTCTTATGTTGGGTTCTCAAGGAAAGAACTCACCCTCTCTGACTGTTTGGGATATTTTAGAAAGATACACTTGTGTTCTGGGACAAATCTTCACAGTTCTTTAGTCCATCCCCGATTTAATCCACCTTGAATGTAAATGTTAAAAGTATTCCTTGTGCCACTAAAGGTAGTACCTTGAAACCAGCATGAGGACCTTTTACTGTATAGCTCTACATAGGAACAATGCAGGGCAAATCAGCATTGCTTTCCAATTTGTGGCCTACTTCTGAAAGATGTCCTTAATATTTTTAAATCATAATCTGTATGCATCTCTGGTGTTTTTTCCATATGGGTAGCTATGCACATATGCAACCTTGGTTTTTGTGTATGCATTGATAGCCTGAGAACCTTTGGGACCACCTCTGGTGATTCCCATCTCCAGACTGACTCCGGATACCACAATCCCAGGGACATGTACTGCAATTCCATAATCTTGCCCACCAAACTTGAACCATGGAGTACGGAGGTAGATGGGAACAGAGGAGGCTTTTGCCCTTCCTTTAGTCTATACCAAAGACATGTCAGCTAGAATCGGTCCCAGATCTTGCACACATAAATTGGGTAAAATTCTAATGGTGAATGTACACATTTGTCAAATTAACACCTCTTTCCAGCCACAAGTAGAAAAACACATTAATGGAAAAAAACACTGTGCTATGCAGAGCTCAATTTATTCTGTTATTTAAAGCTGTAGTTCTGTTTGTGATATTTAAATTGAGTCCAAGGTATGTCTATCAGGGAGAGAAGCTGGACAGTTAGATAGACATAAATGGGACCATCTAAATTTTCCTTTATTGCAATAAAAGACTCAAACAGAAGGCATACAGATAGCATCTCCAGACACAGAGTTTGTTCAAGTAGTGTATGTTCTAAAAAATTTAACAGTGAGGCTATGATGGCGGAAAAATTGTATCTCTTGAGAAGTACTGAGGACATTTGAACTTATTCTGTCACCTCTTGCAATATTTTTCATATAGTTACTTTTGTGAAGTGCGCATGAGGATTTGAGTTTTAGATGCTACAGTTTATTCAACCTGTCTTTCCAGAGGGACAAGTCTCCTATAGATCCTGTGCCATATCTGCTAGTCCTATGAGGATGATGAACAGCACTAGGAAGCTGTGCATTTCCTACTCTGTCTGTCCTGTGTTGAATGTCTTGTTTACACCCCCTTTGAGTAGGACATGTTTCCATGCATCACTCTGTAGGATAATACAGTAAGAAGGAAAATCACGCTCACAAAGTAGCATATAAATATGTCTCTTTTGGCAGGAGGCATCCTTTGAAGTGTAAAGCCAAACTGCTATTTAATGGTCCTGGAAAAACATTGCTGATGCTTTGTTGTGCTCTTTGCATGATTTTTATTCACCAGTCTGAAGACGTAAATAAACGAGTTATTTAAAAAGATCTCATCCTCTGAGCACCTTTCTGAGGAGAGTATGTGAACTTCTGAGTAGATCCCGACTTACAGGAATTAATACTGCTCGCTGTGACATACCTGTACCGAGCTTGTTATGGTTTAGTCCTGCTGGATTGAACCAGCTTTTAAAATCACAAATTGATTCCAAATTACCTGCTTAAAGTTAATTCCAACAAGCTCAGCTCCCTTTTCCTGCTATTCTCTGGAGCTATGCTACCAGAGCTCAGCTTCCTGAACTTTCAGGACCTCTTCCTCTTTGCTATCTTCTTCCACCTCCTCCTTCTCCTGCTCCTCCACAGGTGTGCATCCAGTTGAGCAGTAATAACACTCGTTGGCCCTGCTTTGATGTTCCTTGCCCTCATTCTGGCAATCAGATGATATTTAAAAGCCAGCAAAAACTTTGATGCAGAAGCCATATTATCACAGTTTCCAGGCTGTATTATAGGTATTATTTCCTTGTTTGGTTTTAAAGTACAGCCAGTAATTTTAATATCACAGAATCAACCATAACCAGCCAATGACAGCTATGATGGGCAATCAAAACATCTGAGACTGAGGTGAGCAACTTGAAGTCTTTGGACAGAGAAGCTGAGTGTCCTCTTTTTAACAAGTATTGCTCCCAAAATATCTTATTGCATCATCCTTTGTCTTAAATATTTACTATATTATGACTACTGTTTTATGCTAACCTAGGGCATGTGAGTACAGAAAAAGGCTACTTACTGTGAGATAACACTACATTAGAATAGACACTGTAGTGAAGTGAGACTAAATTCGACTGGCTATCCTAGTCACCACATAGTTCTCGTCTCCTCTGATGGGTCAGGATTATAAGCATTCCCACCCTAGCCACATAGCAAGGTTCTGTAAATATTGACTCCCTGGTTATTGTCATTAATCCTATAGAAATGAACAAGTGACTTGCTTTACAGAAGGTATGAACATTCACCTCTCCCTTGAAAATCTTCCTGTAGCAGTTAGACTCTGAGAGCTTAATTCCACATGAAAAACACCTTCACCTCGCTCAGAAAAACATTTGCAGTAAATGTTTAAATGTAAGCACATAGCTGCAGCCAGTAACAGCCAGTTTTGGTCTCTATCACCTTCAATACAGACATAAGTCTTTTGGTAGGTTGTGCTGGAAGTTTAGTAGTTTATGGAAATACATAAGGGATACTGACTTGAGATGAGTAAGAAATCAGAACCCTGTAAATTAGAATGAACTCCAGGTCTCCCATTCTTTTTTTCACCTAGGAGAACATATCCTACTGTTTCCTCTGCCCTCTCCACTCCAGGTTTCCTAAACAAAAAACATTCTCACCTATTTTGCGTTATTTAAAATACTCCAATAGCTGTTCTTCCACGTCTCCTGTCTATTCAATGCAAGTGAAAACCGTAAAATGAAGTTGAGTAATTCTGGCACCCAAAGTGCAAGGAGACACTTTTGAACAGCCAGAGGACACAAAAGCACTGCTATATTATACTCTTTGTCATTCCAATTTTAACAATAAGTATATTAATCACCAGCACCACTGAAGTTTTGTGTGCAATTAGCATTTCAACACCCTCTCCCTTTGCTGGGGTGGAGCGGTTCACCTCCATTGTGAGCTGTTCTTAATTGTGGTGCAAGAATGGACATTGCATTTTGGAAACTGGTGGCAGTTCAGTCATTAGAGGCGAGCTCAAGTTTCTTTGTTTGTTTGTTTATTCGTTCCTGTACTTGTACTTCTGCTGTGTTAACTCATGGAAATTGCTCAGGGACAGATTTAAATCAAAACAGACAGTTTCCATTTTTGCTCTGTAACTAGTAAGATTTGTTTAAAAGGCGCTGCTGCTGGAACATAAGGCATGTCTGGAATGTTTGTTTACTCACTGTTCTGAGCATGTGCCCTTTTGTTAGGAGATAGGTCTTTCTGCGGTGCAAATCTCCAGTGCCAGTGGCTGAGCCTCTTTAAATAATTAATATAATAGTAGATTGAGATGGGTTATTCGTTTTTTTTTTAAAAAAAAAAAAGATGTGTGTATGCTATTTAATACAATGGCTTCAAATATTAACCTTGTGCTTTACAGGTCTTTTAAAGACCTCCACAAACTGCACAAGCACACACTTGTAAACGGTTTCTAGGATTATGTCTCAGCAACTTGAAAATGTTTGTATTTCTTCTGTGTTGGGTATATTTTGCTTACCCAAGCAGACAAGTCCTTTCTGGTTAATCCTACCCAGTTCTGTGACTTGCCCATCCCCTGGGGATTTGGTGCATGGAGGTTATTTGTTCTATTAATCAGGAGGTTCCTAAATTCTAATCCTTGGTAAAGCACTGGATTGCCATCTGACCTTGGCAAGTCACTTGACCTCCTTTTGCCTCAGTCAATCCAGCTGGAAAATTGGTTAAAAAGCAGGACTTTACTGAAAAACAGATGCTGCATCTGAGATGAGATTCCTTTTGCAAATAATAAAGCAACTATAGTGAGACTAAAACAGGAACTTTTGCAAGAGGCAATTTACTGAACTTTACTAATCTTTGTTACAGTTTACATTTTGGTAGGAGATTCATCAAAATGCCTTGTTTGACTTAACAATGTATGGTGGTGGATGAATGGCTGATGCAACATTTACACAAGGAGTTTTGTTTAACTTGAAAGACCACATATTTTTCTTCATTTAGTAATTTACATTGCCTTCTTCTTGATGTAGGAGGAATGAGGTAATGGAGGGACTAGACATGGATATCATATCTGACTGAGCCAGCAATTTGCCATGGGCCAGATTCTCTGGCCTACTCTGCTCTGCTTCACTGTTCCTATGGGGGAAAAAAAGGAGCAGCAGCTAGTGATTCTTTCCTATTTAGAAAGGCAAAAAATGTGTTCTTCTGAACCTTGCAACCTTTGAGGAAAAGGCTATGGTCCTAAAATTATTTTGCCACTCTGCCATTCATTTTTTACTCTTCATCACTGCTAGGCAGTATACTAATGATGTAATTGGTACTATCTACACCGATATATGAAATTTCAGTGGGGATTGGAGTGTCAAATATCCTTTGTGCAAAACTAAAAGAATCCTGATATTTTTTATAGGAAATAAAATTTGGCTCAATATAAAAGCTTTTATGTGAAAGTGTAACAAATGGGCAATGGAGACTGACATTATAGCTTGACTGTAAATGACATCCCAACAGGGGATAAGAGATAATAGATGAGTGAGGAGTCATGATGAACAGATGCATACACTTAACAGATTGCAAAAAACTTTACTCTTGTTTACTCTTAAAATATTACCTTACAGCTCCATATGTTTCCAGCAAGTTCATCACTGCTATCAGCAATTTATTAAAGTAATGATATAAGGCTTGAAAGGTGGGCCCGGGTGAACCTAATCAGGTTCAACAGAGCGAAGTGTGAAGTGTTGCACTTGGGCCAGAAGAATCACAGACATAGATACAGACTGGGAGAAGAGCTCCTTGAGAGTAGCCTGCTGAGAAGGACCGGAGGTTCTGGTGGATGAGAAACTTAACATGAGCCAGCAATGTGCTCTTGCAGCTCACGAGGCCAATGGTATCCTGGGCTCCATCAGAAGAGGGCTGGCCAGCAGGGACAGGGAGGTGATTGTCCCTCTCTACTCTGCCCTCATGAAGCCCCACCTGGAGTACTGTGTCCAGATCTGAGGCCCCCAATACAAGAGATGTGGAACTGTTGGAGAGGGTTGAGAGGAGGGCCATGAAGATGATTAGAGAGCTGGAGCACCTCCCCTACAAAGAGAGGCTGAGGGAGCTGTCCTTGTTTAGCCTAGAAAGGAGAAGGCTGCAGGGGGACCTAATTACAGCCTTCCAGTACATGAAGGGAGCATACAAACAGGAGGGGAATCAACTTTTTAAAAGGGCAGACAATGGCAAGAGAACGGGAATGGATTAAAGTTAAAGGAGGGGAGGTTTAAATTATATATTAGGGGGAAGTTTTTTACAGAAAAAGTGGTAAACTGCTGGAACGTGCTGCTCAGAGAAGTGGTGGATGCCCTGAACCTGGAGGTGTTCAGGGTCGGGTTGGATGGGGCCCTGGGCAACCTTGTGTAGATCCAGGCCTGGAGGTTGGTGGCCCTGCCTGTGGCAGGGGGGTTAGAACTCTGTAGTCCTTGGGGTCCCTTCCAACCCAGAACATTCTATGATTCTATGATATCTACTTAAATGACTAGATAAGGGTTAGAGTTTGCCTGTAGGATGTTAAGTTGCTAAAAAAAAGAGGTCTTCTATGTCTTTAGTGTTAGTTAGATTTAAAATAGAAAGTGGAACTCAAACAATGGAGGCTCGCCTAAAATGAAATCAGGATAAAATGGTTGCAGACTTTGAAAAGCAGAACTACCCAATTTAACAAAAATAATTCTCCTAGGGAAAGGAAGAAAACAGTAATTAAAGGAGACATTCGAATTTTCATAAGGTTTTGAGGGGTTTGGTTTTTTTTTCCAGTTCTGCTATTGGTCCTTTAATCTTGGTGGCAAAGGTTCATATTTCTTCTTACTGATTCTCTCTGACAATAAGTTGGCAACTTTCCTTGCAAAAATATGTTGGTGGTAGTTTAGGTCGCACTCACCCTTAGGGAGAAAATTAGCATGGTAGGAGTCTTTGTATCTTGTCATAAAAAATAGAGAGAAGTATTGTTTTATTTGATTCCTTAAGCAAGAATTCCTATTGTGCACAGCACAGTACACAAAATACACCATGATAGCATTCAGATTCCTTTTCCATGAAGCAGGTAATCTTTAACTGGTAAATGAATGGTATGATATGGCTTTGAGTGTCACCTACCATATCATGTTCCCTTAAAGTCCCACTGACTAAGTACCAAATAAAGAATATTTCTATCACCTGTCACCCTCTTCAGGATGGCATGAAAGTAGTTCGAAAATCAGGTAGGCATTTTAGAAAGAAATCTTTCAAAGACAGGTTTTCTGAAAAAAGAGTAGATTTTTTTTTGTCTATGGAAGATTCCAAAATTGTAACACTCACTTTTATCTCAAAACAAGACAAAAATAAAAATTAATTAAAAATCTATGTTTACAGTAATAAATATTTTCTTATCGAAACTAATATTTTCACTTCTTTAAAAATAGAAAATTTCAGTATGTCAGACTGAAATGATTCATTAAAAGCTTTCCTAAAAAAATTTGTAATTGCATTAGAAATGGTTCAGTGAAAAAGTGTGATGTATACCTGACGTCTGGTTAAGCCATGCTGTATATAATACAGTGCTAGGTGCTATACAAGAGCAAAAGCAGGAACGATCCATGCTTTTCTGAAGAATTTCTATTCTAAAGAGAACATGACAGGTAAGGAGGAGAACAGGCGCATCTTTGTTCCTTCCCCTGTCCCTTCTGATCCCTGCCCACAACAGTCTCCTCTGTTCAAGTCTGCATCCCAACCCAGCATCCCTCTTATGAATCCTAAACTGTTGAAACTGTTGGAGAGGGTTCAGAGGAGGGACACAAAGATGGTTAGAGGGCTGGAGCACCTGCCCTACGAAGAGAGGGAGCTGGGCTTGTTCAGCCTGGAGAAAAGAAGGCTGTGGGGGGACCTCATTGCAGCCTTTCAGTACCTGAAGGGAGATTATAAACAGGAGGGGATTCAACTTTTTAAAAGGGCAGATAATGACAGGACAAGGGGGAACGGATTAAAGCTAAAGGAAGGAAGGTTTCAATTGGATATTAGGGGGAAGTTTTTTACAGAGAGAGTGGTGAGGGGCTGGAACAGGCTTGCCCAGAGAAGTAGTGGATGCCCTGAACCTGGAGGTGTTCAGGGCCAGGTTGGATGGGGCCCTGGGCAACCTTGATCCAGGCCTGAGGTTGGTGGCCCTGCCTGTGGCAGGGGGGTTGGAGCTCTATGATCCTTGGGGTCCCTTCCAGTCCATGCCATTCTATGATTCTATGATTCTACGAAACCTGGTCGTCCCCCAGCTGCAGTTTCATTCAGACTTTACACCACTGGGTAATGTGCACTTCCATCTTGCTGCAAGATGCCTCAGTAAAGGCTATGCATCTTTGGTTCTGGGATTCTGGTGTTGGATTAGTTGTATGGACTGACTGTAGAGACAGAAGCCAAGCCTTTCAACATCATCCTCTTTTTGCTCTCTGCCTTTTGCCTTCATGTGCTGATGGTGGCTCTTACACATTAACCAGAGTTTGTCCAATACTAGTGACTAAGTACATTTTCCCAGTGGATGCCTGAGCTGTATGTTTTCATGTGTTTACAATATTTTCCTTCTTTCTACTGACACCTATTACTCATTTTACGATCTCCCTTTTCTTGACTGA
Source organism: Laterallus jamaicensis coturniculus (assembly GCA_022605575.1). NCBI lineage: Eukaryota > Metazoa > Chordata > Aves > Gruiformes > Rallidae > Laterallus > Laterallus jamaicensis. The sequence goes on along the minus strand of JAKCOX010000013.1, from coordinate 211,195 downwards.
TGCTACTATATTAAGAAGGGGAGGGGGATGTGCAAGCATGAAGATGTGGGCATGGATGGATATATTTTCCATGTTTTCTGTGATGATTGGGAAATATCTTACATATGTCAATTAAAACTCAAGGCTCGGTTCTACATTTTTCATTGATGTAGAATCACTGGAGGGCTTGGAGGGTAGGGAGCTTTTGTTTACTGACACCACTCTTTCTTGGCTCTCATTTCCTTCAGATTTTGAGGTTTAGGCAGTTGCTACTGATAACCTGTTCTGGTGAGCAAAATGAAAAACAATTCAGCTTATTGTATTTAACCCGTACAGTGTCTTTAAGTCAGAAACTGAGGGTGTTTGACCCAATCTAGGTCAGGCTCTGGGGAATTAACCAAGCAATGAACTCTAATATACAGCTTACCCGTCTTTCTCAGAACCTGACTGCATTCACTGTGTAACTGCACAGTGTTCTGATAAAATTCACCTTGTACTCAGGATCAGTTTCAAGAGGAGGAAAAAAACCTCCCCCACTTTCCTGAGGGGAAATACTTTCTGCTTTCTTCTGGGCACATACAGAAAATACTAACATTTTAGTAATGTCACTTTGAAAAAAAAAAAATCTGTATTTTCTCTGATTGATGCAACAGTTATTTCATTGGGATGGCCTTGAACCACTTTTTTTTAAGAAATTTGTCAGTAATTAAATAATCTAGACCTGATTATGTGCATATATAAAAAACATATACACATGTTTAGGGTTTTTTAACTACCAGGCAGAGTTCTCTATCAACAGTCAGTAAATCACATTGGGTTTCTTCTTTTCCTCCTTTTTTTCCTTTTCCTTGATCAAGCAAACAGTATGTCAGTGCAAGGAAAATCTTACTGCCTGTTTAAGTTAGAATTCTTCCACGTGCCTCTTTTACTGTCTTGGAGAATTGATGGAGTTTGGGATCTTGTTCTGTCTCCTTTCCTTTTCTGGTATATTTCTATTTAAAGTCTCACTGCCTCATAAAGTGCCTGCATTTAGTGTCTCTGGCTTTAGCAGTTTCATCTCCTGTAAGAAAGATAAAGGCTTCCAATAAGAAACAGGTAGATAACAGCTACCTCACACTGGTGATCTGTAAGGCTGTATACATACCTGTACAGTGCCTTATACAGTACTCAGAGAAGTGAGTGGGCTAGCCCTTGGACCAGGCCTTTACTTTATGCAAAGATCCCCAAAGGAAGATGTGAATAACACTCAATGCAAAAGACTCTCTCCTTGTGCTGTTGTTTTCATTAGAATCATTGTTCGCATTCATATCTTTCCTTTAAAATCGCCTTCCACTGCACCAGCAGAGAGCTAGAAAGAATAGCGTCCCTTTCACCCAGCTTCCCAAATGTGTTTTGGGACAAGCGGTAGTGATTATAGAGGCAATGTCATATATTAGCATGATTAGACTGCCATGCCTTAGATACTGTGCAGTTCCCAGTACTCCAGAGCCTACATATTCCTGCAGCTCCCCTGTGAAGGAAGTAGCTTGTGTGTTGATGGATACCATGCAAATTGTTCTGTCTGAAGGATCTCTTGCACAATCAACCTATTTTGAGACAAGAAAAAAAATGGATTCCCTCTGCCTGTGAAATGCTGTCACTCAAACCACACCTAAATACCAGTAGGAGACTGAAAGTTTGGGGAATTGTTGGTTTTGGCTAGCAATTACTATGCAGCATACAGCCAGATCCTGAGCTGGGTGGAATGAGCATAAATCCAAAACTCAACTAAAATGGCTTAAATGCTCCAGGCTTACACCAAACAAGTGTAATCAGAATGACCTAACTGCATGCATGACCGTCTGAGAAAAAGAAAAGCACACTAAAATGATTTGTGCAAATGCATGTGAAATTTTGAGATGTACTGTCTGCTTTGCATACTTTTCATTAGTATTTACAACTATTTAAAGAAAGCTACCAGTGTTGTCAAAGCAAATTAACTTGTTCTTTGAAAATCAATCTTCCTTTTTTTTGAGGTGTATACTGTATATCCTCACACATTTTTTGCCACTGATGGTTTGACACGTTTTTATCTCCATGAACAACAAAGCCATGTATAATTCCTTGCAATTGTCTTTTAAGATATGAAGGGAAAAAACCCTAATTTACAACACAAATATATTAGGGTTTTATATAAAAAGCATCACATGTATTGATCAAAATGACTTTCTTTACAATATTTGATGCTCAAAAGAGAACTAATTGTATTACATGTTATAAGTGTATATTATCCCATTCAAGCTGTGCCAAACAGGAAAATTGACAAGAAAGCATCTACACTGGAGTTACATACCTCCAAGTTGTAATCAGATAACAGTGTCTATATACCAAAGTAATATTATCCTAAAGGACCTTTTCAGATACAGCCTAACAAGAGCTTGGAATATCTTTATTAATCTTTATGTAGATTAAAAACACCTTCCGCATACATCGTGCATTTTTATGCCTCTTAGTTTCCAAATGTATTTGTTAAGGCTAGTCAGTCTTTGCACATAATGAAACTGTTACTCGTATAATTCAAAAACCTAAAGTAGGACAGTTAATCTAAAGCACATCCATATACACTTATAAACAGTACAGGATGAAAACAAAATTGTCATGTATGCATACACAGCATATATATTCCATAATAAACTCTTCCTAATCAGTTGTGCTCTTTATAAAACAATGTAAGAGAAATGACAATGCTGTCATTTGTATATTCTCCCTCAGTTCTCTAATGGAAAGCTTTTTTTTTTTTTCCCTTGCCAACTCATTGCTGACAATGTTAATGATTCACTATAAAGCAGCTTCTGTGCTATGATTTGTGACATTCAGGCTGGTTAGATGGGAGGACTAGGCAGGTTTCTGGGGAGTGTTTTGGATGCAGAAATGCCTTGAAGATAGCACTTTATTATATTTAGGACAAGTATGACATCCCACTTCAAGGAAAAGGCCCCTATACATATTGAGAAGGGATTTCTATGGTTTAAGTGGGGAGGAGAAGGTTAGTTTAAAAGAATGCCTCTGTGTTTTTTGAGACGACATAAAGATAGGAGGTAGAGAAATGGAGGCAGGAGGCAGAAGGATTATGGATAATGGAAGAATTTTGCCTGAGGGTATGTGCCTGCTTTGCCTATTCCTGTATAACTAGAATATTTATAATTCAAATACTTATCTTTAATAATTAAAAACCAAGGAATATTAAAGACAAAAGGTAGAGAATATTATGTACACATATGTAGGCATCATGCATTAAATCCCTACAGTTGCAAAATATAGCAAGAGGTAGATTTAAAGGAGGTTAAAAAAGTGAATATTTTAAAATGTCTTGAAAAAAGAATTTCTAATTCACTCCAGTTCTGCCAGAAGTGCTACCCCTTACTTCTTATTTCTACACATAACTAGTCATGGGGAGAGCTACTAAAAATACACTGCATGGTGGCTTGACATCAGCACATCAACAATTAAAAAGTGGATACAAATATTTCAGGTTTTCACAACCTTAAAAGTTTTGCTCATGATTTATGAAAACATCAGATTTGCCAGGGCAATTGCATTTTGCTTTTACAGGACACTTAGTTACATAGCTTAAGTAAACTGCTAGTTGCAACAGAATGTAATATTCTACCACATTCAGTAACACCCTCTGATCTGCTTTCCACAGACAGCAAAGAAACAAAGAAAAACAGCCATTGCTGTGGATAGAGAAGAGTGTTTGAAAAGAGAAAGAGACCTCAAATATGCCCCTAGGTATTATAAAGCTGTCAATTACAAGCAGAAAAACAATACAAAGGTTGCAAAAATTTATAAAGAGACAACTATGCAAACAAATAAACCAAAAATTAATCCATTAACTTTGAACGATTCATAAGATTCCATTTCAAATATTATAAGTTAGTACAACAAAAACAAAAAGGCTATAGTTAAAAATATTTCAGAAACATATCTTGGAAACCCAAATAGGAGTAAATCAAAGATTCAAGTCAAATTATTCACTGAGGGCAAAGTGGTTCAATTTTGAAGTATGTTGCCTTTATGAAAGTGAATTTATGGATGATAGCTTAAACTAATGCTTGAAAATCAGAGGTGTTAATATTTACACCTTTGCTCATTACAGCAAGGAAAAGATTAATGAAGAATTAAACATCCAAGTCTCTTTGCTTCTCCATCAAACACAGTAATCTCTGGCTGAACATTAACGCAACCTGACAATAAAAAAACCCTCTTCTGCATATATATGTGTGAATGCTATATATATATATATATAAGCTTTAAAATGGATGCTAACACACATGATTATTAGTTTAATGTGCTTATGCTGATATTACACTACACCAAATTAAGAAGACTAGAGAAATCATTACTTCAAATGGAGGAATCTGTTCATAATCTAAATATATCAGAAAAAGTAGTAAAATGCTACTGTTGAAATGTAAGTGCATCCTATACAATCTACTGCATCAGCCCCAGCAGGTTTAGATTGACTATGATGTTGAATTGTGTTTTTTAATAGATGTCTGAAATATTACAGAACAATTAAAGACTCGTGAAGGTCACTGCTTTTAAAGTAAAAATGTCTGAACAAGATTTTTTCAGTGGGGTTTGGGGGGGTTGAATTTATTTTTTTTACCCAAAAAATATCAGTAGTTTTCTCACAACCCACAACAAATCACACAAACCCACAACCTATCCCAGTCAATGAAGGGTTCTCACTGACTTAATGTGGTTTTAGGTTTTGCTCACAGGACAGAGAAACAAGAGCAGAGTTTTTATATCATTTTAGGACTTACAATGTCATTCTTAAAATTGTCTGAAAAAGGGAGTACAATGCATTATCTGTTCAATACCAAAGCGAGTGACAAAGGCTTTCTGTATCATCAGGATTTGCTATGCAGTAAACAGTGTTGGTGAGGTTAATGATAACTAACCAGCTATGGGTGGACCCAGGACAGTGAGTTTGCAACCTGAACATATCCTACCTTAACCTTGCATCCATGGTGGCACAGGCTCAAGGCAAGCAAAGGATAGGTTGGCTGTCATCTGTGCCCACATACTGTCAACACAGGTTGATGATGATGAGTAATAGATGGGAAAGATATGTGATGCTTAATTAATTATATTTGACTGTTGTGCTTTTTCTTTTTCTTTTTTTAAAATTTATTTCTGCTGTATGCATTTTAAGCTTCTAGTAATCACAAGTTTTTATTTTTGGGAAGGGTTTTGTGAAGAATATGTGTTGAAAGTAATTTTATATTAGTTTATCCAAATGCAGATGCTACCTGTTTATGGGCTTTTTAATAAGGGAGTGGTGTGTTTGGAGGCTTCCACTTTAAATGAAACTCAATTTCTTAATTTGTGGATGTCTGTTCATCTGAAAGGCTATTATTACAAAGAAAAGATCTTTTGACAAATTGATAGAGATCAATATAACAGTGCGAGCAAATCACAAATAAGCAGCTGTTATACCTCAGTGTATACTTCTATCCAAACACAGCCCCATTCCCTTTCCTGAATTTGTATCTATGGAACACTTCCATCAGCTTCTCTGTGCTTCATGCCACCTACTTCCTCAGCCCAGGTTTCTACCTCTGGTCCTGCTTTCCTGGTACATTTGCAGTCATGTAATCTTCAACATAAAAAAGAGTCACTGCTGAGCTTTACACTCATGGCTGCTCCAACATGCACCTACGAATTCAAGAAAAGATAATTAAAATGAAAAATATTAAGGGAAATAAAAATCAGCGAGTTGGGGTGTTAAGCTAAAAGGAAAAGTTTCAGTCCAAGCAATCCCACTCTTCCCAGTATGCAAACTTGTCTGGGCTAGCTTCTTTTTTTTTCCTTCTTTTTTTTTTTTTTTTAATTAGCCAAAATATTAAGGACTTGAATGAAGTAATGTCCAGAATGAAAACCAGAAGAAACTAAGCCTGCATCAATAGGTGTGCAGGAGGAATACAGAAGGTAAGGCAGCATATCAATGAACAGAGTGAACATCTAGATTGCCAACCAGCTGATAAGACAGATCTACTTGGATGCTTGAAAAGATCCTGACTGCAATCGGAAATAGGAGGAACTCTGAACTAGACATTGAGCATTTTGTAGCACAGAAGTCACTTTACCTATGCCACACAAGATTTCAGTGAAGTGACAGAGCAGTGGACTGCAATGTCTGTGGACTGCATCAGAGACTCCACAGTTTATACTTGCTATTTTTTAACTGCTGGCAAGCAGCTGGCTGTCAAAATATACTGCTACTCACAAAAATCCGTATTCTTTACCTGCTACACATGCAATCCTATGAGTATTAAACACTGCAAAAATTGCCTTCTGAAAAATGCTGTAATTGTCCACGTGAACCTTTTCCGATGCTTGATAGCCACTTTGTAGCATACACTTAAGACAAAGAAGGAGGAGATAAGTTTCCGTTTTTTAAAAGTAATAGCATATCTGGTGCCTGGAGCTGAACATGCTCAACTCTTAAGCATCTTTTATAATTATAAAATGGAAAATGCCATCAGTTTAAAATTGGTTTATTACAGATGTAGCAAATGTCTGCCTGTGTGAGTTAACTAAGCTACAGATTCCCAGGTATCTTCTATATAACCTAGGTAAGAGGAGTGACCCTACTAGAATGTGAACAAACCTCCACTCTGATGTATGCAGCTTGTGCCTGGAATTCCTATTCAGTATTATCCCATCTTTTTCTGCTTATCATATTGCTGGGCACAATACAGGTCACACATATCATAAGCACTTTGACAAGGTATTGAAAAACTGTGGTCAAGCACCCTCGAGCAGAGATGCCCCAGAATACACAGGCAAGTTGCTGAACATTGGATTTGCAACGTCAGCTTCGTAGCAGAGCTGCTGGAAATCTTTGATCTACACTCAGCAAAGCCCTTTGGTCCAGTAATGGGTCAATGCCAGCAGTTGCTTTCCCATGGCTTAGAAATAGTAAGTACTTTTATGCTAAATCATACTCATATGAATGTCACCCCCCAAAATGAACAAGAATCCTGGTGTGCTCCTCTGGTTATCCAACTGCATGTGCAAAGACAATCTATGATTTGGCAAAGAGATCAGGGATTTGCTATGTCTGTACTTGAACATTGCTCATGAGAACTGAAAGATTAAGTGTGGAGAAGTGAGAAAATTGCATGGCTTTAAGGTTCTGGAAAATAAGGAAATCAACAGAGACTAGGCAGTTAGAAGGGCGAGAAGGTACAGGTACAGGTAACTGTAAACAGAAGTTTATTACAAACTATTTATAGGTAAATCCAGGTACTCCTAGGAAAATGCATCCAAGCTTCAAAACAAATGCAATGCACCCACACTTTTGGGGGGGGGGGGTTGGTCTCCTCAGACTAGGGGCATATTACTCTGGTATGTGTAGGGGTAGACAGTAGGAGAGTATGGATACCTACATATGTGTAGACAGACCCTCAGTTCATATAACCAGTTTTATGCCAGAAACCACCGATGTCTAGAATGAAAATGAAGGAAATTGGCAGGACATCATGGATTCCAAGATATTTATAAACTTGGAAAGCTTTAACAATGTAAAGCTGTCTTAAGATGGAGCCAACTACTGAGAATGCTGGCAGCCTGGAAGCTAAAAAGCTCTGTATGTTCATCTATAGATATGTTTGAGCATGTTTCAGCATATTTGTGCTACTCTTGTAATATACTAAAACTCAGAGCATATCCCTCTACCTGTCAAGAGCCAAGTCCATTGTTGCCTTTTGGTATTAGATTTCTCTTTTTCCTTTTCACCATCCCAACACCAAACTCTTCATCACTGCTATTTTGTTTGCATAGAAATTGAAATGACCTAAAAAAAGGTGTGTGTTGACCAACAGAACCAATAGTGCTTTCACAAATCCTGCATGACTTTTTCTTGACAAAGAGAAAACTCCAGGCTCTTAAATTAACAAAAATTCTTTAATGATATTGTGATAACATTTATTCCAACTTCTGAAAAAAAGATGCTAGAAAACAGCTGAGTAATTATGAAATCCTATCCAATAGACAGCACATAGAGACACACTCATGGCCTTCTGTGTTGTGATAAAGCAGCTGAAGTAGCTGGGAAGGCTTTACCTTAGCATCTAAAGGGATGTTGCCCACAGCTAGAACACAGTGTATATGCTCAAACATGCAACTTTCGTTCAAAACAGCATGTGTGTAAAGAATTAAGGCACCAAGAGCCTTTAAAGAAAAAAACCTCACAACCCTTTAGTTGCCTAATTGCCAATGCTAGTCTGAGTAATAAACAAAATATGTTAGATATACTAGAGAGCAATTATATATGATTAGTATCATATCAAATAGTGATTCATATGACTGGTATGTTAAAATCACTGGCTACACTCTGCTAGGAAAGAGAGAGAAACTAAAGGACAAGCAGTGAATAGTGTACACTAAAGATAGCATTATCTGCTCTAAAATTATTGACAAAGTAAGAAAAAAAAGGACTCGGAATGCTTATTGACCAACATATTAAAAGATAAATCATGAGATGAAGTAGTGGTGCAGGAGTCAGCAGCAGGCTACCAGATTGAATTTAGGAAGAGGATGAACAGCTTTTTAAAAATCTATCTGAGATGGCTAGGTAGAAAAATTGCATTGTGGAGGATGCTAATCAGGAGTTATATATGAGCAGAAAATTTTACCCTGTGAAATATCCTTGGAGTCTCTGAAAACTCTGAATAGCTTTCTAATTTAAAAAGTATTTAAACAAATTCAACAAAGTTCTAGAAGAGACTTTATTCTTATGGATAATAAATGATTTGCTGACAGTTATCAAGGTGGGCACAGTATAACTTCATTTTTATGTGCAAACAAACTACAGTCCCATCCGGTAATAAAACAGCCAGCAGCCTTTCAGGAGTGATATATCAGATTGTATTTTTCTTTCCATCTTCTCTTGACTCTGTTTGAGTTAGAGGCTCCCAGCTCTTGCTGATTTCAGAACTCAGTAGGATCTAAGAACTGGAAACACTACCTGTCTCAAGATCTCATGGCTCATCGCTCATGGCACTGGACCCACCCTGCTATGTGTCATTCAAAACCTCTGCATTTATCACTCACACTGAGGGTGGCTGACCCCTGCTGCAGGAAATATATGTATGCATATGCATATACATATACATAATTACAGCCAAACCCAGCTTTGTACAGACTTAAGAGGAATAGAGCATTTAAAACACAGATGCAAATAGTAATTGGGAACTGTTTAAAAATACCTTATGGATTACTGGAAAAGAAAGAAAAAAAAAAAGAGAAGAAAATGAAAAAATATGTTTAGCCATAGAACAAAACAGAGAGTTGGTTTCAAAACTTAAACTGTCCCAGTAAGGAATGAAAAGATTTTGAAATAAATAAATAAGGGGGGGAAATGAGACTCTGATTATCGTGAATAAAAATCAGCAACAACTGAATGCAAATAACTGAAAGCATGAAAATCTCCATGTCCCACAGCTTTCATAAAAAATATTGTTGTAGGTTTTGTAATATATCAGAAAAAATAGTACCTGGCAATGACATATCTACTATGCCACAAATGTAAAATTATCAGTGTGCAGAAGCGGAAGAATCATTCAACAAATATTTATGTTCTGGAAAGATGATACATTTATATTTCATAGAAAAGACAAAATACTTTCCATTTTAACAAGCAGGGAGAACATTAAATAGCAGCTATTAAATTTTTTTAGATCTGCAAGATAAGTTTACGCCAAAAATACATTGGCTAAGAAACTCCATGAAACACTACTGTTGACTTTTAGCAAATATTGAAAAAGTTAATATTGTGCCAACGTCTTGAAAAGACAATCCTACATGGACCTAGCCTATACCACTGACATGAATCCTGAATTAAGTAATGGTAATAATGTGATATAGCCAGTGAAGAATTAAAGGTGATAGCATAATGTAGAGGAATGTGGTTGTGTGGAAAACAATCAATCTTCATCTTGTTCTGTGATGGTATTACAGGTTTGATTGTTAAATATACCTGCATCTGTAGTAGTCAGAATAAAATCAATCTGTTTGCTTAATGAAGACAAAATATTACAGATTACTGGATTACAGTCTGCAAGAAGCAACATGATGATGATATTCCTAATAATAGAAAGGATTTTAGCCCAACACAAAAAGACATGGCATGAATAGTTGGAAGCAGATGTTAAATAAACTTCTATTAGAAATATATTTTAAAAGCAAGGTCAATTCAACTCTGGAACTATTTATCAGAAGATAGTGAATTCTTATTACTTGCAATCTTCAAAATAAAGCCTTTTCCAAATGCATACTATCTTAAACAGAAATTGTGAGCATAGGGCAAAATTTAGGTGGCATTTTTGTTGGTTATCATGTCTTGTGGCCCTAAAATTTGCAAAATTTTCAACTATGTCAAAAGGAATTTTACCGTCGACTTCAGTAGGAATAGTTCTTCTGTATTAATAACTTCATATAATAACTGAGGATAATAATTTCAGATTATATGATAGAGATAATGGCCAAATATTAAGCTGTTTACATTTTGAAATCCAGTTATTAATTTCAGAAATTACTTTTTCTCCATATTTAAGGGTTTGAATTTTTGTTGTTGTTTGCAAAGTGCTACTTTCTCAACAGCAAGACCTATTAGTAGAAACAAAAATATCTTCTAAAGGCAGCCCCAGTGCACAAGAAATTTAAAACCACGCTGAACAGTAGACTAGAAAATATATGATCAAGTATAATCCTGTACGAGTATCAGGGAATGGACAGTATATCTGTTAAATGAGAGGCCAAGGTGCCTGCATCAATGCAGATCAACTCTGGTACCTGACATTTGTGACTACCTGTACTACCATCCTCTGATACTCATGTGTCATGACCTAGCAGACTAGAAGATACAGACAGTGAAATGGACTCAAAATATTTAGTTGAACAAATAGCATCTCTCTGCATGTTCCCCAAATTTAACAGAGGATTGATGAGGCATCCTAATCCCAATAGTTCTATAACTTCAGAATTCAGTGCTGACACTGGGTCATCAGTTGGGTTATAAGACCACTCTTACGAACAACAGAAAAAAACCCATTTGCTCCTCTCTTCGTCTTATTCAACTGATCTCAGAATACTCCGTATGTGTTTTCATAGTGCATGAAGAAGTAAGAGACAACTTTAACATTTTAACATGACTTTCTTTCAATAATACTTATGGAAGAAGTAGTTGCTTTATGCCAAATTACAGGCCACTGTTTGAATGAAATCTCTCTACCCAGGGATTCTTCCCACCTCTTCATATATTTGCATTTATCTTCCAAATCTATTTTAATGAGCTCTATATAAAAATGAGAGCTCATACTTCTCGAGCCTGATGAACGGGTAATTACAGTTTTGATTCCCATGAGAGGTCTTTGAAAACCCATCTTGTCATGGAAGTTAAGGGCATAATGTTTTAATTGTAGGTAGGAGAGTGCTGGGATAGTGCTTAAACTGAATATTCTACCATGTAACCATTGTCCAAAATATCTTTACACAAATGACCTATCAATTGTGATACAGCTTTCACCTGTATGTTAAAAAGAGTTTAGATTTTTCTGCCAGGGAGTCTCGATTATTCTGTCTCTCTGTTTCATGAGTTTACAATAAGAGAAAGTAGTATGCTCCAAAGATGAAATTTAGGTCCTTACTTATTGATAATCTTCTCACAGTTAACAGGAGCACCGACATAAACAAAAGCAGGAGAAAAATATTGGGTTTTGCCTAATTTTGGTGTCTATGAGCTGCATTGTCATACTACTGGATATCAGATCAAAACATGACAGTTCCAGAAACCTTCCCCCTACAATAGCTATTAGGCAGATGATGTAATGGGTGCACCCATGGGTAATGGGTGCAGCAAATTCTGTCTGCCCTGAGGCACAATGTCCCTGGGACAAGTGCTGCAATGGGAAAATTCTGTACACCAGCAGTAGTAGCAGTGGAGTACAGTCCAAATGTTCCACAGCAAATAGAGCTTATAAAAATTGTCTCAATCTTATTTTTTAACACTAAAATAAAAGAATTGGAAGTAGAAACCTGGCCAAAGCACAGATTTGGAGGACCAGCTTGCAGGAGAAGAAGCTACTAGTTGAATCATGCACATGTGACATAGTTCCTAGAAGAGCAACTCAAAGTAGAACCTCCTACAGTTAACTGTTTAGCTATCAGATCAGAAACTGATTGGTTTAACACCTGATTTTCCCAGATCAGATTGTATCATCCCTTGCATTATGCAAATTAAATGAAATAAATCGAGAATTCATGATATCTGCTTAAGTGCCAAAATGAAAAAGATTATTCCATTTATCCCTTTTATAAAGAATAAAATAGTTTATTTTTATTTAAAATTCTATTTCACTTCAAAATGCATCTATTTTTAAGTTTTGTAGGAAATGACTTTTCTTTAAAGTAAAATGAAATAAAATGCTTTTCCTCAGATTAAAAGAAAAAGTTTGGTTAATCCAAAGTGAATGTTTTCCGCTTTATATTTCTGAAAGAAAATAAAAATATTTTAATTTTACATTGGCTCAGAAGGTATATTTTTTCAATTTTTCCAGCATAAAACAAAACAAACAAAAAAAGTAATTTTATTTGCTCAGTTCTGTACACAGATATAAATGGAGCCTGCAGGAGAGACAGGTGCTCAGCATCTTTGAAAATCAGACCATTAAAGTAATGATTTTACCTTATTGATCTTAAAGAGAAAGGAAATTGTACGATGAATATATTTAGAGATGATACCAAAATAGGAAGGACTGGAAATAGCAAACATCAGAGGAGCTTAGAAAGCATTAAAATGAATACGATTTAATGTGGATAAATGTAAAATAATACACGTGGAAGAAAATACTATCTGGCATAAAATCAAAGGAACATTCTACAGGAAGAACTGTAATGTGGAAAAGATTTGGGGTGAGAGATAAGAACATATTGGACATGAGGTTTCAATTTCGTAACGTTGCACAAGCAGCAGATCTATTCATTAAAACAGAGAGATATGAATTAAGATTTTTATTTGATTTTTGCTAGCGATTGATGTAGTGTTCTCCTTATCATTAGCCAAATTCTCAGTTACTTGGAAAAGTCAGCTTATTCAGAAGATCCTCCTTTTTTTATATAATCTGCTATTATGTTCAGTAGGCACAGCAATGGTCACAGAGAGACTCCAGGAAACAAGTATCAGAAGGTGGGATCTAGTCTGTGTGAGGCTAAGGGTACTATGTGGTGAAACCTTAAGGAAAAGAAGCTATGATAACAGTTTTTAAACATTTAAATGTCAATAGTCCAAAAGGAGGAAATGATGATTAACTGAGGTTGGAAATGGCATGCTGAGGAACAGTAACTTGAAAGGGGATAGAAATGTGTATATAAAAATTAAAATCAAAATGTAAGTCACAAGGACAATGAGATGAAAAGAAAAATTACCCTAAAGGTAGTTAATGCATCATGTCTACATGTGCTTCAAAGCAGATTTGATAAAACCTTGAGGGCATTTGCAGAAGAGAAGCTTTCCATGTAGGACATTGGACTATTCTACCTGGATGATCTTTCCCACTTGTTCCAGACTCAAAGTGTTTTGATGTGCTTCTTTCAATTTTCTAAATCTTAGAATCTTTTTTTCTATTTTCAAGGCCAGTGCTGTGGCTTAGCCCCAGCCAACAGCTAAGCACCATGCAGCTGTATGGTTTTGCTTTGTTAATGTTTTTCCGGTTCAAGTTGATAAGGGTTGACTGGGAAAAAAAGAAGGGTTGGCAGGCATTGTTGGGTTTATCAAGTCTGGCACTTTTGCAGTGATGTTCAGATACATCGTTGACCAAGCGTAACAGGCAACTGTCTGAAACCCCCGAGTCCAAGACTGACAATTTCAGAACCTCGATGTTTTTGTTAGTAGGTGTCTCAGTAAATGAATCATTCTGCTCAGAGGAAATGTTCCAGAGCTTCTTCAGATGCAAGAATGCAGCGCAGAACCAGTTAGCGTGCATTTCAAACATCTTCAAGAGGTTTTCTGCAACTGTATGATTTTTCACTTCCAAATGAATATTGAACTTCTGAAGAACAGCATGACAGCCTCAGATAAAAATTTTTTAAAGTAAGAAAAATTCTCCAGGTTTCTTCCCCAGTATAGCCCTGTTCAATCCAACCCTTGCCTGCAGGGATTTTAAGATAGAAATCACATGGCTAACATTAAAATCTTGTTATAGGATTAGGGGCCACATCTTGAGCCAGGTTAAATTGAATGCAGCTCCATTGACTTCAGCAGAGTTTTACCCTTCCACAGCAGTTGAGGATCTGACCATAAAAATGTCTTGAGCTGGTTTATTACAGGAACTGATAGGTATGTTCACATTTGATGTCTAGTTCCAAGTTTTCTTGACCTGTTACACTCGTCTAGTTCTTGACAAACTGAAATTGAAAAATGACATGCAGAGTAAAATATTTGAAAGTGCCTTGCAAGGAAGGAAATGCAAGAGGGAAACCTGACAATGCAACATTGTGTTGTTCCATTTTCAGTCATTATGTCACACATTTTAATTGCATGTGTGCACACATTTTTTTCACAAACCTACTGCCGCACTTTGCACATAGGTTGGACTGTTCTATATTTCTATCTTTTCCACTCCGTGTGTGTGTCCCAGCCTAACTTGCAATCCTGCCATCCAAACCCAAATAAAATACACAAATACACATGAGCTTTTCCATAGTGACTCATTAATAATTTTTATGGCATCTTATGAGAAAAACATTGTCAATTCCTTTCCATAGATGAGAGAACTGAGACATGAAAGGAACGCGGCCAGCTTTGGGCCACAAAGTAGATCAGTGGCAGGCGCAGAGCTCCTGGGTCTCAGTCTGTTTCTACTTCTTCCCAAAAGGAGAGGGGTAGCCCTATTCACATGCACCAGCAGCCATGAAGGTTATTCCAATAGGTAGGACAAAAATACTGCAATGGGGGCACTCAACTAATGACGAAGACAGTGGACACCTATAAAAATATAATCTTAATACTACTTATGGAATTTCTGGCATAGCAACAAATATAAACTTTTCAAGGTCTACAGCTTAACTACTTGATTGTACTTTGAGTTTATGAAATTTCATTTTACACACTTGTTTTCTCTCTACACTTGTGGGGATTCCAGCAATAAGCATCCTTGCTGCATGAAGAATCTTTGACAAGTACCTGTTTTTATCATGTTAGAATTCTGAAAATAATGTAAATTTGTCATTATTGATTAAGTGGGGGGTTTAATTATTTTTAAATTACATCTGGAATTTCTGAATCTCTAGATTGTGGCACCATCTTGCACAAAATATCAAGTAATATGTAAGCAACCTTGCCTATACACTGGAAACTCAGGTCCTTCTATATAAGCAAGTTCCATCCTGCTTCATTATTAATATGTGGTAATAACATGCAATATAAGAGAAGAGATTCAGGACAGTTGATCTCACAGTCTATCAGATGCACATATATCAAATAAATATTTGGTGTATTTGTTCCTGAAAACTGGTTAAGAAATTACATATCTGAGAGCTACTAGTGGTGGTTGTAGTCATAGTAGTAGTACAACAAAATGAAAGCATATAGAAATGTTATTTGTATACTTTTATTCATCTCAATAGTTTATCTTTGTTGTGACAACAAAAAGTTGTTCTGTCCCAAGGCACGTCAGTCATCTGCTTACTATAGACTGGTTTGATATTGTGGAAGATAAGATAATGACAGTTCTCTGCAGCAGGGATTGAAGAGCTTCCCTACAATAATACTCAGTTGACCTGCTCTATCATTTGATCACTCTCATGCTGGATCTAAAAGGATCCTGTTTTGTGTTGGCCTCCTTTGCAGAGTTTTTTTATAAGAAACTAAAAGAAACAGAGATATATTTAAAGATAAGGTTGCATCTCTTTTTCATTAGGGAATATGATCTCTCCTACCTTGGGAGGATGACAGTCTTGAACATCATTAGAAAGGCTGTGTTTATGGTACTTTTGGCTGGAACTAAAAATTAAAATATCAGAAGACCCAAAAGGAAGGAAGTGCTTGGGAAATTTTCAGTCTAAATGTGCAGATTAAAGATCTCCAGGCCTTTTTATAAAGCTTCTGGGTAAGCGGACAAACTTTGCATACTTACCTGAATGCCACAATTTGCAAGGTTAAAGCTGGAAGACTGGTTGGAAAATTCAGTCACGTTGTTGTCACAACACAAGAACTGCAGATTTAAGTGTTCTGTGGCAATACAGCTTCTCCAGATGTTGCATTTCATTGAAGAGTTTCTCTCAGCTTTGGGTTTTCAAAATGGATATTCAGTTTTCTAAACAGCTGTGCTCTGTCTAGGCAGGAATCATTTAATCTACAACATCACAATTCAGAATTATATTTTTTTTTTATCCTTAGCCCTTTGAAAGGAAGTCCACATCAGATAGAAAAGATATGGTACCCCCCAGGTAGAGTAAACAATGTACAGCAGCTACCTTAGTAGCAGAGACACTAGGCAGATGGATGGACATATATACTCTTACCAATACCTGCTAGCATTGCTCTGCTAATCTAAAGGTCAGAAGGCAAAGAGCAATCCAGAACATCAACATGGTTGTGGATGCTCCTCCCCAGAGGACATGTTTTTCAAGGCTCTGCGAAATCGGGTTGGCAGCTTAGGAAAGATGTAATCTTGCTCCCACGTGTCTCATGCAAAACCACAGGAAATAGCACTCATGTTCTTCACACCAGAATTCAAGACATACATATTCAAGTGCCATATAGTCCCCTACTGTAAAGTTTAGGCTTTGGTTTGCTGTCTGAGGTCAAACAATATGTGTGAGCAAGCGTACAGAATAATTTTTTTCACCTGTAAAAGTGATTTCTCATTGTCACTGCCACAACGGTGTTTGTATGATTCATCCTCAAACAGCTGCTTTTATGGATACACTCTCCTTTCCAATGGCTAATACATACATTACAATCGGACTGCATAGGTGCTTAATGCCAAAATGGGTTATGTAGTTCTGTTTTGCCTCCTATTGCCTCCTTATTCTTTTTCTGAACACTTTATACTTCACTTATACCAGTAAAAATGCACCAAAATGTAAAAGCAAAGTCTGATCAGAACTAATTCTCCAATGGGAAAGTTACATTCTCACTTCTGTAATTGCTATATTTAGCAATTGTTAGAGAAAGTACAAAAAATTAAATTGCTGAACAAAAATGACTGAATATTTATTACAGAAAAAAGCCAGATTATTGTGTAAGGGTGGGTTTTTTTAATATGCGCCCCTTTTAAATTTTAAAAACTTATGTCTATTTTAGACTTTTGTAAGCCATTTAGCAAGTACTGCTTAGAAGATGATAGCGAAATTTAATGTTGCCAGTTCTAACAGGCAATATTCATCTTTTAAAATCAGTGTTATTTTGGGTGTTGCCATCATCTCCTCAGTTCCGCATCCAAAAATCTAAAACTCTTGCTATAGTTCCAAGTCTACAGGTGAAAGGTTTTAGATACTCTGATCATGATTCTTCATCCTATCAATCACTTTTTCTACCCTCTCTCCTTCTCAGGACTCCATATGAGCAGTGTAGAAACCTGAGGGCTTCTAAAAGAAAGAGGGGGACATTAGGGCTATTAGAAGGGACAAAATGTGAACTGTAGCTTCCTCTCATCCATCCACAGCTATTGTGGAAGATGTGAACCCTAGAAGGCAGCCACTGGCTAAGGAAGCTTGAGAAATTAATCTGGGCGTAGCAGCATTGCCAACGGATGGGGTGAGGTCCCAAGAATCTAAAGCACAGGTGAACACATAAGATCTATCTCTGCACAGGTAGTTTTGGACTTTGGAATCCAGTCATTTCCACAGTCTGTACTGCCATGGAGTAGAGAGCGGGTAAGACTGACCTGCACTGGAACAATTCAGGAGCCATTTCTCCATGGAAATCCTTTGGGAAATATTGTCCTTTTAGCCTCCTCCCTAGGGTATTTACAGCTAGAGGAGACAATCAGGCCCAGACATATTACATACAGATTATCCACTTAATCTCATTTCAAGAATTATTGGTATCTCTCCTCCTGCACTTGTTCTAAACAGACAAATGTATCTTCTTTTGATTGCTGCATAAAAGTGTGTCTCTTTCACTGTGTTAAAGCCTAGCCTTTAAAATCAAATTTTCCTTATAAAATAAAAGGGAAATATATTTGATGGAGGAAATTGCAACTAAATTAAGATCAGCACTAGATAAACAAATCCTTAAATGGCCACTAGCTATTGATTTACTTTCGGAACTGATTTCTCTGGCTCGGAAACTCTTTCTCATGCTTGGTTGGGAATACTCATTTCAACCCGAGGACTTGGTCTACACCAAGGAAATTTTTGCCAAATCAACAGTGGTTTTAAAAATTATTTACCAACATGGTTTTAAAAGTAATTGGAATTGTTGTTTAGGCTTCACTGTGTTGGAATCAAGTAATAACGGTTTGAACCGTTTGGCACTTCATCTATCCAAAGACCTGAACTGTCTTCTAAGCAAGAATCCAAGAGCCCACATTAAGAAATAATGACACTCCCAGGAGCTCTGAGTGGCATTGAGCCTCTGAGTTCACAGCTTTTTTCCCGGTGTTCCTGGGATTTTTATCATATTTCACTGAAAGAAGAGGGCTGGGGATTTTTGAAACATGCTGCTCTTAGGCACCAAAGTCATGCAACATTTGATAGGTACAGATTGCAAGCATTTTAACATACTGTGGGTATTTGTGAATTTGTGTCCCAACAGAGAACTTCAGCCAGTAAGTAATGTTAAAAATGCACAGTCTGTCAGACTTTCTAGGTAATATTGTCAATTGTACAATATTGACAATAGTACAGTTCTGCATTAGGTCTCCAAGTAAATTTCTGTTTAAGTAGCATCTGTTAACATGCAAGCTTGAAACTTGAACCTGTTGCCGTATTTCTTTTGGTGAATATTTTTATAACATGTCCTGAGTAATTTTATAGCACCAAGGATGACTACACACCATGATCAAACAGTTGTTACTTTCAAAAAGTCTTTTACCATAAACTCAGAAAATTTGTGATATTGACAGCTTCTCTGTAAAGAAAAAAGAAAGAAAAAGAGAAAAGAAAGAAAAAGAAAAAGCCTTCTGTACCTTTTGTATTATGAAAAGACTGGTCTTACAGTTTTGCTTTAACTACCCTGAAATCGCTTATGTAACTGCATTTTGATGGGCACAGATGCAAGGATTCTATTAAATAACAGCTGTATTTCCTGGAGGGGAGGCCCTTTTAATAGCAAAAAAAAAAAGTTTGTAGACTAGGCATTTAGCTCTGCTTTCTCCAGTAGATGTCACTTGCAGTACATAATAATTCATGTAAAGAAGTCAGAGTATATAGAAATGCATTGCTTTTCTTCAAATATGCAAGCCAAATTAAAAAACCATTTCAGTGCCCTGTGTATGTAGCAAGTTTGGCATTTGGTTTATTTTAACAGATGGCGTTGAAATAACAAAAGGTAAAGCATTTTTGTTTCAAATTGATCAGTGAGGATTATGTCTCTATCTCCTGTTATTTGAAATAGCAGAAGGAGACAAATTTACTTGTTGACACATGTGAAGTCTGGGTCACACATGATCTAACATTGTATTGACAACTAGGATTTGGCAATTACCAGATTCACGCTAAAGAGAAAACGTATTATGTAATTTTTTTTTTAATTCCAGAAGAGTTAGTGTTTTGGGGAAATTTTGTAGGGAAAAATTATAGGGGACAAACACACACACACCCCAACAGTAGAGCTGTTTTCTTGCATCCACAAAGAACTTGTGGGTATATTATGTATTTAAGGGAAGTGTCTTGTGTTATAGTCGATTAGAAATGTAAGTGATGTTCTAGGAGCTTCTTATATGATTTCTATTCATTTTTAATCTAGTTCTTTTATTATAATGGTATTGTAACTACACTGTCTTCAGTCAAATCACTATGGACTTATGCAAATGCAAAAAATTCATCTCTGGGTCCTCAGTGCCTCAGAGATACACCATACCTCCATGATCTCAAGGCCACTGCTGATGGTGAGTTATCAGCAAAGATTCACATTTTATAGCTTGCATCATTTTCCTTGTGTCCAATTGACATGACAGCTGAGAATATACATTATAGGATTTAGGCACTGGTGTTCACTTGATGGCTGACCACAGTGCTTGATGTCTCCTGTTTGGAGCCATCCCTCTGCTACTGTTCACCTTGACAGACCTTCCATTTTAGCAGGTACAGGATTTCTAGGACTGCTGTATTCATTTCCGTTCCACTCTCTATTGTATAGATGAGGTGACTGGAAGATCCAGTTTTGGACTTTGGTCTTCTACTTTTTCCTTTCTGGATTCTGATCAAAGAACCACAGATAAATCCAAGCACAGGTTAGTTTAGAAAGGCAGATAAAATGTAGGTATGTTGTCTTCCTATTTCATTCCCAGCTGATTCCTCTATTTTCCCCAGGCAGTCACATGCAAATGATTTTGAAAGCTTTCAGAAGCAAAGTCTACCCAAGTAGGCAGGAACCACCAAGATCTGGACATGAGCCCCACCATTATACCCTTGTTCTCTCCCAGGAGAGACTTTAAATGTGGATAAACCACGTCCTGATCTATAAAAGAGTTTGAGGAACCTACCATGGGAGAGTAGTGGAGATTGTTAAAGCACTCAGTCTCTCATCCCCAAAGAAACTGATGTCCACTGTAAATGGGAGGAGTAAAAGCCTAGAAATGCAATGGAAGTAGATTTTTTTTCCCCAAAATGCAGATGAAGGTCAAATACTACATGGGAAACTAAAAGACCAACTCGTGCAAATTTGGTCCTAGTAAGAGGTACCTGCTGTATAGATATGGAGGGAGGCATGTAACTTACCTCTGATAAATCTGGCCAGTCACTGTGAAAGAGCCAGAAGGAAATCTAAGAGCCTTCTGGCTCTTGAAGTCTGTTGACTTCAAGCTCTCTGCGATGCCCACAAGGTAACTTTCCCTTTTGTTATCTCTCCACAGATTCTGAAGGTCAGTGGGAATGGCCCTGAAATGGTAATCTAGCCTTTTACATTCCTGAGTGGCCCTTTCTAACTTATCTACTGTTTATCCATGCTGAGGAATATGCAGATTTAAAGAATTTATTGCAGAAAGCTCTCTGGATTTAAACATGGCACATGCAGGTATCTTGATACTGTGATGGCATGAGAGACATATCAACTTCTGACAAGCTCATCTAGGGGATTGAGGAGGACATGAGGTTATCCCTTCCCTAAGTTATTCGACATCTGGGTTTCTCTTCTACAATGTTTTGACACAAGTTAATTGCCAGCTTCATTCATGTGAGTGGATGCTTTTAAAGGCAGCACTGCAAGAAGTCATGTGCTTCTTCTTAAAGAACCAGAGTATCCTATACCATTTCCAAATTGATATCCTTGCTTGGATTTGCTATCAGTATTGGTATATATATATTTAGCTTCACTTGACCCAGCAAAGCTCTGTCCATCATGCCAGAGAGTAAGGACCTCACACTGGATGTAAAGGACAATGAAGAAAGGGAATCGGTTAGTTTATTAGAGTGAGTGTTAAGTAATCAAAATAGAAACCCTCAGTAAAAGCAAACACCCTGGAGTAATTTCAAAAAGGCAAATTACTTCTGGCAGTTTTGCCTTTTGGTTCTGTGTTCTCATCAACATTTTAAGCCATTCAATTTCAAATATCCACAGAACTCACAAATAAGACAGGAGATCCAATACTTTATCGATGCTTACAGACAGCAAAATGAAGAAGCTCTGATTTAAATGGTCAGGCTGGCCATCCTTCAAGCTATCATTCTTTTAAATCCCTGTGCTCCAGCAATTTGCTCCTAGACTTGCAACTCATCTGATTCCCACTTCTGAGAACTAAATTCTCTGAAACAAGTAGATAACCTCCACTGGCTATGATTTTATGACAGTATTTGATTAACAGGTGATCCTTCTACTGTAGTCAAGTGAGGCAAGTAATTATTCTATTTTACAGTATTGCTGTTCAGGTATTCTGAACAACAGAAATTTTTGTCACACTAAGCAACACAACACAGGAGATTGGCTACTCAAAGGAAACTATAATTCTCTTAGGGGAAAAAAATAAAATTATATCTGATCACTTTATACATGGCAGGTCTCCAAGTACATGCAAAAATACAGCACATTCAAAAAAGAATATTTATGTGTCCCTTCTTCACTACATATGTGGTATTTTTTGCCCATGTCACAAAAACTGTAACCACAATTTACAAGTATATGCACAATCAAATTGCTATTGATTTAGCAATGCCTTTCTTTGATGTCCCTTGCCTTAACCTCATTTATAAAGCTGTTTTGCATTATTTCAAACTGTCAATGATTTGTGACTCATGAATATTCAAATCTAATTTGCACTTACCTTTTTTGCATGCATGCTTACTTGTAATATGTCTTATTTGCCCTTTGTTTTGTGTTTATTTGCAGATTGTTTAGTGAAATAAACTCTGTTTTTAAAGTAACAGCATCTAGTTATGCAGTTCTCACCTTACTACAGGTTTCTATCACTGTAACTCCATTGACTTAAGTAGAGTTTCTGCTGCTTAGATGAAGAGAACAGAACAAGGTCTGTGAACTCTTCTGACTGTTTTCTCTCTGTCCCTGAGTTCACATCAACATCATTTAGTACGTTTCACTTGAATAGCAATGCAATTATTTAGTATTTTATTCATAAAGAAATATCAAGGCTAAACACTCATCCTGATGCTTCAAAGCTTTAGGATAGTTCAGATCTTCAGATTTGAACAAAAATTAAGAATTCAGCCTTTTGACTTAGAAGAGTTCACTGATAGCTCTTTATTTTCAGAGGGGAAAAAATACTTATTTTCATGGCTATAATAATAAACCCTTTCCCAGAAAACAAAATGATCCGTGAAGAAGTATAATAATTGTAGCACAGCAGGTCCAAAATCTCATACTTTACATGCATTTTTATTTTTTAAAAAAGTCTGTTGAACTGTTAGGCACCCAAGGAAAGTGGGATCAAGATCTTTGTATCAATTTTTCCCATACAAGGAGGACTATGCAATGAAAGCAATGCCCCTCTCAAACACTAATAATCTTGCTAGATGTTTATTTCTGGAACAGTTACCATTAACGCTGGCTGTAGACAGGACCTTCTTCAATGAATGGACTCTGGAAACAACAGAAAAAAAAAAAAAATTAGCTCGAATCAAACAATATCATCCCACTTCAGTACCAAGAGCTGCTTGCCAGGGAAAGAAATCTGATGTTAAACTGGGTGAGGGGGGTGGACAAAGGCAATTGATGATTTTCCATAATGTTTGAAAGCTGAAATTAAGCTACAGTGACAAAACCAGTTAAGTTCTTGGGTTCATAGTGCAACCTTATTTACAAAGCAGCTCTAGGCGGTTCAGATGGCTCTTGTTTTGATCATGTTTGTGACCATATACATGAACATTAAAGCAAGCAAAGTTTTTCTTTGAATAAGTGTTAGGTGAAAACATTTCCTTTATGAATCAAACCCTGCTCTTATAAAACAGATCAGGGGCAGAATCAACTTTTGGATGGATACCTGCACAAAGCAAAAGCATGGAGACGGAGACAGGAGTATTTCTTAGGCACTGTTATTATTCAGTCTTCTGTTTAAACACTTTCAACCAACTTACTGGGAAAGAGAGCAGGTGTGATAGGTGACCAGTGACACTTCAAGAGCAATGAAATTAAAAGCCCAAATGAACGTATTGTGAATGACTCAAGCTGGAAAAGGTTTGCTCAGGCTATTCTTGGTGAGTATTTTTGAAGCAAAGAGCACTCACCCTCTGAGGATGGATTGCACTGCCCTGATTTGACGTGGTGTTCCCAATTGGAAATAAGAGATCTGAGGCCAGAAAATATGGCTGCATTCATCCAAGAGTTTGTTTCAAATGAATAGTTTTATCAGCTCTTCCATAAAAGAGAAAAGTATTTCAAATGTTTATTTTTAGCTTAGCACATGAATAATAGAAAAAATATTATCCGAGTATTTAATGTGAAGCCATTTTTTTACAAAAATCTCATATATAGGTTAATAATTGTACATAGCTTAGTAGGGCTTTTTTTTTTTCAACAGTGCCAGGACCATGCTTTTAAATGGCATGTCTCAGTTGTTGTGAAGTCCAAGGCAAAGTCGTGTGCCCTCAAACACCCAAGAAATAGTATTATCCAATATGACACATGCCTAGATATGTCTTACTGTGATCATAATATAGCCTCAAGCTAAGAGTACAGGACAATCACTTGTGTGTTATTTTTTCAATGCTGTTTATGTTTATCTGCACCAAAGAAAAGCTTCTGCTAAAGCTATTTATGCCATTAATCAATAGAACTATTAGTGATGGTTTATAAATGCATGAGAGACAAGTTTTAAATTTAGCATGTACTTAAAAATGAAATCTATTAGTACATTAACTTGATCATGTTTCATCACTAAAAAGCCTGTTCATTTTGAAAAACACTTTTGAGAAAGCAAAATGTACCACCGTGACATGAGAGATACCTAAAGTGTCAAACAAAAACCATGACTGTGAATCACCTAAGTACGAATTAAAGAACTGATGTTTTCTTCTGTTGAAGGCTTGCTGCAAGGGTGATGGTGACCATCCACATTTAGTCTCAGTAGGACATGGAAAGCCGAGTGCTTTGCACAGGCAGACTTGGCATCTTGCAGA
The DNA here is from genome assembly GCA_022605575.1 of Laterallus jamaicensis coturniculus. Taxonomy (NCBI): domain Eukaryota; kingdom Metazoa; phylum Chordata; class Aves; order Gruiformes; family Rallidae; genus Laterallus; species Laterallus jamaicensis. Next base: position 186,430 of record JAKCOX010000013.1, on the reverse strand, counting down.
ATCCTGCCCTGTGTCCTTCATTCATGTTCTCATTAAGTTAATGGGTCTTTGGTTTGGGTTTGAAGATACCTAAGGCTCTCAGCACTGAAAACATTGTTGACAGAGATTCACGGCATTGTTTTTCTATGAAGTTTTGCCCTCCCCAATAGGTGAGGCCTACAAACCAATTGGCAGCCCTTCAGATGAGTGAGGATTAAAGCCAGTAATGTCTCGGTGTTTTCAAGTTTTTGGACCTACTTTTGTTGTGCAGCCACATGCTGTAGGTCATTTTCCTTTCTAATACACTAACATTAAAGTCAGCGGTGATACAGCACAGATGAGTTTTGCTCTTTGATTTCATTGGCTAACTGTGATGGGAAGAACATGGTGAGTGGAAGTATGTAAACACAGTAAGATGTGTCAGATGTACACTTCAGACATAGGGCTTGTTGTTTGGAATTTAGACCAGTTTCTGCTCTTTAACATCACTGCTAGGGACAAGATACCATCCAAATCTCAATGAATCCAAATGCCTAGATCATTTTATTCTAACATGGAAAACCTTGGTGTCTGAGAAAATGTTAAGTCTAAATGTTGCCCCTCTGCTTCCTCTTCATCGGTCCTGTGGGGACCATTTTCTCCCATGAGAATTGAATCTTCCCATTCTCTGCGATGCCACCGTGAATCACCCTGCTCAACCTGCCAAGACTGAAATGGAAGAACATGATTTTCAGAATTATGCAGAACAGAGGAAAAAAAATAAAATGGGAACAATCATGGAGGGTTCACCTTCATAAAACAGTATGTTCCCTAACTTACCTTATATCTAAGTTTCTTTGCCTTGCATTAGTGAAGTAATTAATTTATCAGGAGAGATGAAAGGACCCAAATTGATGACAGCAGGCATGTGTGAGAAAGAGGTCAAGTGTATGTCTGTAAGGGTGGGCAGTGTAAAAGTGTTTTCGACATGCATTTTGTAAATGTTAAGAGGGTGTAAAGGAGTGCATACAGAGGACTGGGAGATACAGTGTCTCTACTGCTATTTCATCCTTGTTTGTGTCCTGGGTATCTTCAGATAATAGGGAGGGTGAAGTCCCGCAGTCCAAGGCAACATATCTAATCTTCATGTGTAGCTTCGACCAGTTACAGTAAGGGGTTAAACTAAAACTAGCCACACTAAAATGTTTCCTGCTTGGGTAGAATATATATAGATATAGATATATAGATATATGTACTTCTTTTTAGACCCAAGGCTTCTTAGGGGAAATGCTGTATCCGAGGGTTGTTTCGTGAGCTGTACTAAACCTCTGGGGCAAATGTTTGCATTGAATTGTTGAAAGAGTCTGAGATTGGCAACGCCACCCTGCCCTTGGCTAATGAGCCTTCCCCGAGAGAATATCAAGTGCAATTACCTTTCAGGGAATAACAACATACCAAAGAACCATGGACCCTGCAGAGAAAAACGAAACACGCATTCGTAGGTAGAAACTGCTATGAATCAGCATTAATTATCCAATAGAGGGAACGGGGTTGCAATAAGTCTCAGTTCCTGACTCACACCATAGATCACAGCAAATGTGAGCTACTTAAAGAAAAAACGTTTGCAAAGTTCAGCCCACCCTAACCCCCCTCTCCTCCCGCGTACACTTCTGCACTCGGGTTGTGGTTGGGGGCTACACTTCAGGGACGAGTCTCTCGACCCCCAATTTGGAGACGACTGGGAGAGGCGATAAAGGGGGTTGGTGGCAGTTTGGGACTCGTGAACTTCAGCGGAACGGTTAATCTAACGCAAAGATTGATTTAAGGCTTCCCCTGCGCCGACGTGGCCGAGGACACGAAGCCTCTTCCCTCAGACGTTCTTCAGGAGGTCGGGCGCTCGGGCAGTAGCCTGCCTTGGGCCTCGAAGGGCGAACTTCGTCCCCCCGCAAATGTGAGGCGGGGGGCGGGCACGGCAGGACAGTCAAGGGCGGCTGCACATTCCTAGGAAGGAGACCGGGTTGGACGGGGAGGGAAGCGGGAAAGCCGCGTCTTTTGGGTTGATTGAGTGGGAGAAAAACCGAGTGGAAGTGTATGTCTAGCGCCGATGCAAGGGGCTGCCGGACGCGCCATGTGAATGCCCGAGCCCGCGCCTCCCTGCTGCGGCGCGTCCTGCCGGGGAGGCGCGGCTGCCCGCCGGGGCTCTGCGCGGAGGCAGCCGCGGCAGCGGAGGGGCCGGACGGGCGGGCGGGCGGACGGGCGGACGGGCGGACGGGCAGCGTAGCGCCCCGCAGCTCCCCGCCGAGCCCGGCAGCGGTTGCCTTGTGCGGTCCGGGGCGGCTCCCCAGGGAGCCGACAAACCCAGCCGCAAACTCTTCGGACGTGAAAACGGCGGGGAGAAGGGCCGGCTGCTTTGCTGAAACAAGGCACACATATATTGAGTTTGTCAGGGATCATAAAATGTGAATTGATTATTCAAACAGCCATTGATTATAAAAGAATGCTTACTGCAGCAATGGGAAAGGTTAAAAGGAAATTGACCCTCTGCGTACGTGACATAAAGTCATTAGGTAAATGAGATATTCATACAGGGTGTAATCAAGGTCATGCTAATTTTATTTGCGGTATTCGACTCAAATCTTGAGCTTCGTTTGGGGGCAGCAAATTGTCCCCGAGGGAACTGAAACGCCAGGTAGACCCCAGGTGCCGTAGAGAAACGTAAATAGAAGCCAAGGATGGCTGCAAATTACCCCGAAGCCCTGTGCCCACGGAAGGGCACGATCTCGAGACCCCGGCGTTGTGGCAGGAGGGCGGACCGCCTCCCGCGGAGAGACGCGCAGGATCGGGCCTCCCCGGAGGGCTGTTCTCACCTCTCTGCTCCCGGGGTCGCCTCCTCTGACCGGGGGAGAGCTGGAAGTGCAGGCAATGTCAGAGATCCTCGCCTCTCCCAGATAGGATGAGAACGTGTAAAAAAATTAGATGTATTTATGCACATATTTATCCCCTCTAATTATAGAAATTAATCCTCTTACTTATGACTAAAAGGTAACGTCTAAGGCGTCCCTTTGATGTTTAACAGCATCATTTGTGGCTAACATTCCAACTGATTAAGGAATAATTGTTGTTAAATGCTTTACAAGTGGATAGTGTTTAATTGAGAGGCATTCATAATTTTACGGCTTACCACAAAATGAAACGTAATTAAAAACGCAGGAATTTCCAACTGATTTTATTCTAATTATGTTTATTGTTCAGACTAATTACTGCACAGGATGGGGTACTTTTCCCCATCTCTAAAAGGCACACGTCTCCCAGATATACCCTTGCAGGTTTTTCTTTTCCAGGTACAGGCTTGGGACGGCTTTCTGCAGCCTTCGGTCCCCCCAGCCTCCCCACCCCTCCTTCCCCCCCCCCCCCCCCCAACACACACACACTCCCCCTCCACCCCCTTATAATTAAATGCTCCAGCCTTTTCTTCTCTCCTCCATGCAACACCTTGGGATGTGAGAAAGTGATGGCAGCTCTTTTCCCTCGGAGCTCGAAGTAATTGTAGAAGGGCTGATGAATTTCTTGAAGAAACACTTGCCACACACTGAGGAAACCATCTCCTAGCAGGATTTTACAAACCAAAGTAAACAAAGCACCCCAGGGGCGATTTCCTCCTTTTGCGCAGCTTACTTCTCAATTTACCTCAGAAGTGATCACAAACACACACAAGAATTACAACAGAAATCATACTTGGTCTGGGGAAGATATTACGGATGAAAAGAAGCAGATAAATTTAAAGCGTTCAAAGGAAGGGACGGTCATTAAAATACCTGCCAGGCGCTCTGCCGTTCCCCAACCAACCTTTCCTTCTTCCCCGTGAACTCAGAAATCTCTTCTGCATCTCTTTAAATATACATGTCCCTGGGAAAGAGAAAAAAAACCTACCAAACACCCACCCACCCACCCCAAAAATACACACACACACACACACACACACACAAAACAACCTACAGTAACACACACACACCCCTGAGGTCCATCTTACCAACGCCTTGAAAACAACTTCATCCTCCCGAAAGGGGTGGGGTGGGGAAAAAAGTTACTTAGCTAATTTCACTGTTTGCTCGATAGAAGAAGTGTTTAGTGTGTAAGTGGATTTACTTATTCCTGAGTTTATGCGTTCCTCAGGTGGGCTTTCGAAGAAAATCAGAGAGGTGTCTGAGACCATGCTACTGAAAACTCAGAGCTTGGAGTTAAAGCGAGTAATCAGACCGGACCAGACTCTGATAAAATGGGGGCTGAGGACATCAAATGCCCAATACTGCTTCCAGTTTGCGCTTTTGCTTTGGGTTCCCAGCCGTTAAGAAAGGATAACACATGTTTTTATTGCTCCTTTGTCTCCTTTCAAGCAGGGTCCAAACCCCCGCGAGTATGTGTGCGGTTCGGGGGGCTGTTCCTCTCTTTAGGAGGGTTACGACACTCACAGGTGTGCTTTGGCTCGTCTCAGTCTCCCTGTACAGTTTTTCAGTTCTCCTGAAGGGTTTAATCTAGGTGTGAGGGTAGAAAAGAGTTTCAATTCTACCGGGGAAATGGATGGATTGGGGCGGGGGGGGGGGTGGGGAGCCGGAATTCCCTCTTATGCAAGTTAGGAATAGCCCAAGCTCTCCAAAGGGATGTTTAAATTGGAGTTAATAGAGCGATATCTCTACTTTTTCTTCTTTTTTTTTCCACTTTTTTTTTTTCTCCTTTAGCTATGAATCTTGAATCCTTTCATTAAACTGACACAGATTTCCAGAGATGGGGAAAAGGAGGGGTATCTGGGGTGGACATTTTATGCAAATGAGCAAATCCGAAATGTATTACAAATCCACTGTAATAAAACTGACAGTTTTGACAGTATTGACAACATAAATATATGTTGGAACACAGCACTTTCAGACACTTAACCGATGAAGCAATAAAAAGATTCGACTACAATATTTCAAATAATCGACATTGATGTTTTGATACATCATTTTTATACCTCGAATCGATCTATCACTCTGTGACCGGTCAATTTTAAGTAAAAATCTGCTGCAATTATTTACGCTATTGCGGATGACGACCTAATAACTGTTTTCAATTAATTACAGCAAAACTAAGCATTATGAGGACTAACCGGCCGTATATTCCATTGTACGGTCCTTGCATTTCTTGTATGGAGAGCAAACACATATATGTTTATTGCATCCTCTTTGTGGGATCAAAAGAAAGACGTACAAAGGCGATCGCAATCATTTAGGGGGAGAAGAAGAAGGGGAAAAAAAGAACAAAACACAACAAGAAAAAAAAAAACCAAAACAACAACTCTTTTTCGGGAACACACCGCCGGCTCTCGTCACGTACTTCTAGGAAACACGCTATAGTATTTCGTCAGCTCTTTCTCTAAGCATTACCAAACAGGGTACCTAAAATTATTTTCCCCCTTTTTTCTTTGGGCTGCGCACAGATTCCTACTGCAAACAATGGGCCGAGGCGCTCTTGGGAAAAAAATAAGGGGGGGAGAGATTCGTGCCTCAAGTGATCGCCTGTGTGTTGGGAGAGTCTGAGCCTCCGTATCATTTGAAAAGAGGTAGGAGGATATTGTTCTCTCCGGACCGAGAACTCCAGTGTAAAAAGGAGAGCTCTTCTGGAGTTTTATATGCAGCTGGAGAACAAAAGTGAGTATTTTGAGTGAGCGAGAACAGAGAGCTCCGAGCAGAGTTTGGAGCCTTCTCGGATGCTCTGATACTGCGCTAAAGCGATTTACTTTGCCCTCGTTGTCCTTTTTGTTACGATGTCACATTGAGAAGATGGATTTAGCTAACGCTTCGGGCTCCTTCGAACAAATGCAAACTAGATTTTTAACTACACTGGTGGAAGCAGCCTGCGCGGCGTTACTGGGAAGCCCTGACAGGTATTTTTCTGTTTTGTGATGGAAACACGCACATTGGCTGTTTATGGTCTTCTACAAACCTCCCAGCCTAAGACGTAAAACCCCGATCAGTTCTCCTCTGACATTAGCGCCTCACACGCATCCGCATGAGCTAACCCGAACAAACTCTAAGGGGGTCATCCCTATGCCCCTTCCCACCGCGGCCCTCGCCCCACAGCCCGCCAGGTCGGACGGGATCCGGGAGGGAGGCGGTGGGGGACGTGGGGGTGGGGTGGGAAGCAGTGCGGCATTCAAGACCAAGAACCCAAAACCCTTCGGGACGCGGAGGCGCGGACCTTGGGCCAGGGGTCCACTCCGCTCTACGTGTCCCGCGCCGGAGCCTTGCGCCGCGCTGCAGGCCGGGCCCTGCGCGGGTCTGCGCGGGTCTGCGCAGGGCGGCGGGAGCGTGTTGGAGCCCCGCCAGATAGCGCTAGAGGGCTGCTGATGGCACCGCCGCGCCGCCGCCGCCGCTGCCGGGGGAGAGGCGGCCTGGGGAGGGGAGAGCATCCCGCAAGCGCCGGGTTAGAGCCCCGCAGCCTGGGGTGGGAGATAAAGGGATCTCGGGAGGGGAGAAAGAACTTGGACGGTTCTTACTTCGTAGGAGGGTTGTGGGTGGGTTGGGTTTGTTGGTTGGTTTTGTTGGGGGTTTTTTCTCTTTTGGCAAAGGGGGGGGAGGGGTGGAAGGAAGAGAGTTAAAAGTGAAGTTAACAGGTAAGTAAATGCACCTCCTCCTAATCCAGCTCCCAAAGATCTCAGTCATACTGCAGTCGAGGTCAAGAAAAGTTCACCGTGATGAGCTACCACTGACTTTGTGGACTGGAAAGATTTTCGAAAAATAATAGATCGCTAAAAAGCGAAGTACGCTATCGGCAGGGGCGGGGGGCGATAGCAGGGTGAGAAGTTAAATGAACCCAGTGATCTGCAGAAGCTAAAATGTGCATGATTTCACAGGGGCACCCGAGATGGGACCTTGAAAGTCCTGCAGCTGCGGGAAGTCGGAGGCGAATCAAAGTGAGCTGAGGCGAATAAAAAGTGACTCGAGTCGTAAGAACCAACCGTACAGGCAAAGGAAAGTGTAATAAAGAGCTGTTTTGGGGGAAGGAGTTTGAACTGCGGCATAATCCTGGTTATAAAAAGGAAAAGATGCTATTTACACCTCACACTCCACCTCGCGTGCAAAACACAAAGAAAAATTCCCGTGGACTTTACTACGGAATCATGGTGATGTAATCCCGCAGCCACATTTTACCATGCGGATTTCTTTCTTCATTAAATATGACACATTTCCTAGAACTCTAGTGCAAGATAAGATGCCAATTCAAATATGCAAAATTTATCATCCTGTCCCGCGATATCCTTAGCCCGTCCATGGGAAGTTTTGCATGCAAACGTAGCCCATGCGTTTCCAAACACACTGGCATCACTCAAAAATACTTGAACTCAGCGCAAAAACAAACAAACGTTGAATAAAGTTACAAACGAGATTAAGGTTCAAGTTATTTGTCCCCGTAGCAAGGCGTCAATTGTTCTAACAGATGTAGGGACGCTAAGAGGATTTAAACCACGCGAATTTAATAAACCAGATTAGCAATAGGTGCTTTCCACAAACGCGAGGAACCGTACAGTAAATCTAACCTAAATTATCCATCCAGAGCATCGTCTACAAGGAGTGCAAAAAATTTCCGAAGTGGTCCAATAGGATTTCGTGAAAGCATGGCTTCTTCCCAACACCCCCTCCTCCGCCCCCCCAAAAAAACCCCCCCACCAAAACAAAACAAACCCCAACTTTCTATTTGCACTAAATCTTGCGCTAGGCACACACACGCGTACAAAACAGTGGGTTAAGATCCCCGGTGGAATATATTCTTGAAATCTGAAATATTACCTGTTGTGCCATCCGCTTTTGCAAGGCTGTGAAGAAAGAGAGAGAAGGGGAGGGGGGGGGGGGGAGCGAACGAGGCATGTCTCAAAGCCAGCAAAGGACTAAGATGCCACACTTCGGAAAGGCTGATTGAAAACAGACTCTTCTTAAGTTTTAGAGGATTTTCTCTCTCACTCCCTCCAAGGGCTAAGAAGCCGATTTGGGAGTTTGAAGGGAATAGGTTTCAGCGTCCATATTTGTTCTGGTGCACTTGTAAAATCCGATTTGAAGAGGATCTTTAGCCCTCTGATTGTCTTTGTATTGTTTTTCTTGAAACGGATCTTTTGCCCTTAATGAATCCCCACACAGCTGGACAGCTCCTGCTCGGACACTGAGAGCGCTAACCCCAAACTGACCCCAATTTGACACCACAAGATGAAATTTTACCGCCTGTTAAAACCATTTCCAGCCTCGGCAAAAGGAGCTGGCTGTTGACTGAGATGCACTTCCATACCGGACACCTCATTTCTTGTTGGACTTTCGAGCCGATCATTAAAAAAAAAAAAAAAGAAAGAAAGAAAGAAAAAAAGAAAAGCCCAAACAAAACACACACACCCCACCGACTCGTCTCTCACTCACACTTTTCCTGGAAACAGCCTTCGCTGTGAAAGTGATGCATGAGAAATGGAAATTAGTCAATTTAATTTTCCCGAATTACTGTGTTTTAAAAGAAATATGTCACCAGGCTGGCGAAAATAAAGCAAATAAAAAATGACTCAGAAATGTGGAAGCCCCCATCCCCTGAACGTACGTATCCCATTTTCCTACGAGTTCCCAACAGCATCTTTGTTAATAGCTGAGTACTTTCTCTTAAGGGCGCTAAATTGAGATCCCTTTTTAATGGCTAAACTGTAGCGCTTTATAAACCACGTTCTCTGTGTGCTTTAATCCACTGGGATAGTGAAGAGGAAAAAGGCTTCAACTCTTTTCACGGGAAAAAAAAAAGACACTGAGGAAACATGAAAGCCCTTCATTTACCATATGAATTTTCACTTTCTATCAAGTTTACATCATTTTTAAAAGTTGGTCCCTGTTCCAGATTACATAGATACACAGCAGGGCGAGCCAACGCAGGGGGTTAATTAGTTGGGGGGGCGGGAGGAGGGTGGTAGAGAAAAAAAAAAAGGAACAAGCGAAAGGAGCAACATTGAACACTGCAAAAATCTTTGGCTGCTTTTTTTGCAGCTTTGCTTTTAGATTGCTTTCTAACATTTTCTTAGTCAAGAGAACAGAGATCTACAGGGACTTCTGTGAAATACAGAATTATGGGAAAAAAATCGGTTCTAAAACTATATAATAAGCGATGAAGCTTTCTTCTTATAGAAGCCAAGTCATTTTAAAAACGTATTTTTGTGAAGAAAACTGATGAACATCTCCCACAGCTTGAGGTCTGAACAAATAGCTTTCAATGGGGCTGGATTACTTTTGCACGGCCACGTTATGAGGAAAGACCTCTTCTTTGGTGATACCAAAACTATTTGAAATGTACATCTCAAGAGGCAAGGCTCCGAGTTTGCACTGCCTCGCTTAAAAAACAACTTTGGAAGGTACAAATATTTAAACCACGTCCGCTAAGCGGGCTGTATGGGCTGTATCACAATCAAGCGATTCCATGCAAGTTTAGAAATCTGGCATCTTTAGGGCGGGGGGGGAGGGGGGTGCGACACGGACGACACACCAAATAGCGTTCACCGATGACTGGATCTCTTTAAAAATCTGTTAGAAAACTACAGCTGTAAAAGTAGGAAAGGATTTGCATAACCTACTGCTCTGTAGGTCTCCGCGCACCCAAAGGATTAGCCAAGCATTCATTACCATGAATATCTTGAATTACGTTACCGAGTTATACGGCAGAGTATAAAATACTGCACAAGAAGACTGGCTTTTTCCCTGCGAAATGAATCGACTTAACCACTGCTTGAAAGAGATCTACATACTAAGGGCTTTTTTACTCACCTCTCTTTACAGTCCCGTGAAAGTCAGTCACAGCAATTCGGTTGCTCTTAGGACTAGCTTTAATCTTGGAGGAGATCCTCTAGGGAAAAAAAAACCGGGTCTGCTCTCCGGCTTCTGGCGGGTTTTAAGCAGGGTGCAACTCTGGCTAAAAAGTAGGAGAGGGACTTTTCTCCATATTCCCCCCCTATTTGTAAATACAGCCCTGCTCCGCAGGGCTCGGCGCTATCGGAACACGCAGGAATGCCCACTGGCGTTTGTCAGCCTTCCACACTATCTTTCTTTATATGTGAGGGCTGATTTCCCGCAGACATCATTGTTATGATGGCTCATTTAATCAAACTGTTTAATTGCTCCGGTAATCACTATCATCATCACAGGTACTCAATCATTCATCATTTTGGAGGGGTTTATTGACCTCTGGAGCTCATTCCCTGCGCCTATTAAAATCAGGCCAAATATCTATAACTACCCCTTGAGTCATTTTCTTAAAGAAAAAGGAAGAAAAAAAAAAAAAAGGCAAACCCCGAAACAAAACCTCAAAAACTTAAAACCATCGTCATCGTGACGAAAAGCAGAACAAACCCAAACAAAACCTATCAGAACAAATTTATTTTTTTTTCCCTGACGTGTATTTTTAAAAGCCATCTATGTATGAGGCCACATTCACAACTGGGTACATAATCATTGATAAATCCCACTATTAACGGGATAGTCTGTTTTAGATTTTATGTGCAGGGGACCGTGAACGACGGTGGGGGTTGGGGAGGACAAAACTGCAGCAATCGATAGTTTGACCATCGCTCCTCCCCTAAACTTCAAGCTTCCCCCATGATTGATGATCCCGGGTAGCTTTGGTAATTGACTGTTCTGAGGTAAGGCATGGTTTAGCTCCAGCAAAGCGATTGGGCGAGAGAAACACACCAAAATTAACGCGTGTATGTGAGTGTGTGAGTGTGTGTCTGTGTGTGTGTGTGTGTGTGTGTGTGTGAGTGAGTGAGTGTGTGTTTGGAAAAGTTCATTTGGTGCTCAGGGGTGGGGGGTGCATCATCTCACTTAATTTGCTAAATAACCCCACTGTAATTAGCACTACCATTAGAAGGCATTACCGAGCTAATACTTCAGCATACATTCCACAAGCGCAACGTCGATATACGGCAAAGTCCAGCAACCTACACACGTAAATACAGCGCTCACCGCCGGATCCGCTCAAAACGAACACGCAAACAAAAAAATCTACATAACATCTGGATCTCTCCTACAAAAGGCTGAGCATGACTTTGGTTTTAAGCCTTTTTCAAAGCCTGGCAGCCTAATCGCAAAACTAAAAGGGATTTCCCCCTCTTCCCCTCCGCCTCCCCCCACCACCCTCACCTCCCTACTCCCCTACACCCCCCCCCCCCAAAAAAAAGACATCCACAGCGTGCTTGATAGCAGCGATCACTTAATGAAGAGCGATGCCAAACACGGTTTGAATGAGGCGTTCTCTTCGTGCCCTGGAAAATTAATTTTTAGAAAAGCATAATGAATTGTCAGAGGAAAGAAACCACGCTTGCAACATAACATGCTGGCGGAGGCACGAGTACTTGGCCGGAGCAGGCTCGTTTCCCGGGGAAGATCAACTTTGCGCGGGTCCCCCCCGCGCTCCCCCTCCCCCCCCCCCCCCCTCCCCCGTACACTGTAGCTCTCCGTGCCCCCGGACTCGCATACCGTTCGCGGCAACAGCGATAGCCGGAGATTTAAATAAATAATTCAGCGCACAAATCAGACGCTAAACATCGCGGTTAATCGGAAGGTATTTTGTTGCTAAAATAATCTAGCGCAAACCAACCCGGGGCTGGGCTTCTATCGCACTTTTCTTCTCGCTCTCTGCAGTTTTCCCCTGCCTCTCCCCCCTCTCGCACACACGCACTCTCTCTGTCCTTCCTCCCCTCCCTCCCTCGCTCCCTCCCTCCCTCCCTCGCTCCCTCCCTCCCTCCCTCTCTCTCGCACGCTCGCTCGCTCCTTCCTACACGCGTTGCTTCGCTCGGGGCAGGGGCTGCTGCGCGGCTCCCCCCGCGCCGCGCCGCGGCCGCCCTGCCGGCGCGCTGCGCATCACCGGCGCTCTGCCGGCTGGGGCGCCCCGCCGCCCCGCGCCCCGCTGCCCCGCCGCCGCCGCCGCTCCCCGCCGCCGCCGCCGCCGCCGCCGCCGCTCCCCGCCGCCGCTCCCCGCCGCCGCCGCCGCCGCCGCCGCCGCGCTGCAGGACTGGCTATGGCCACCACTACTTCCGGGTTCCGTCACTTCATTCTCCCGCCGATCAGCGCTGCAAAACTGAGCCTCTTCTATAAGGCAGCCAGCAGCCAACCTGCCAACACTTACTGACACTCACTCATCTCAGAGAGCGAGGGAGAGAGGGAGACAAAATACCTACCGGGAGGAGGAGGAAAAAAAAAAAAAAAAAAAAAAAAAAGGAGAGAGGGGGAAGTCCGGGCTTTGCAAACTATTCAATTTTTCTTCGCATCTTTCCCCACCCCCCTTCACAGTACTTAAAAAAAAAAAAAAAAAAGCCAAAAAAAAAAACCAACCAAAACAACCCTATAGCGATCCTAAAAGGCAAAACCCGAGCGCGGAGTTACTGGAAGAAGAAACCGGGGTTAAAAAGATTCCTCCTCTCTTCTTCATCATCATCAACCATCATTCATTCACTACCTTGACATTCCCTGGCTTTGATTGACAGCTGGAGTGGCAAAAAGCCATGAGACACGACAGTTTGGTTACATGTGGGTTGCTGACGGGCCGATCGTAACCTTCAGTTTGGGGGCTTGACAATTTTTTTTATTTTTTTTTTTTTCGTAGAGAAAGAAAAAAGGAAAAAAGAGAGAGAGAAAAAGGAAAGAGAGAAAGAGAGAGAGAAAAAAGAAGAAATCACAGAAACTCATCGTGGTTCTTGACTGATTTTTATATATTGTTGTTGTTATTGTTGTTGTTATTATTATTTACCCATATTGGAGGATAGGAGAAGTCTATAAGTGGGTTGCAAAAAAAAAAAAAAAAGGAATCTTCTTCACTCTAAATCACTTTCTTTGCTGGACTGGGATATTAAATATACGACACATCCAGGAGTTTATTGGAGCGCAGACTGATGGCGCAAAGGGTAGGTTTAAATCTCCAACACTTACCTATATATAAATCCTCTCTTAAGAGGGGCCTGTCCGATTTGCTCTCCTCTGTTGCTGATGATGATGGCGGCCACTATTAAAAAATAGCAGCAAAAATTATTCACTAGCTTTTTGTGTGTGTGCGTGAGTGTCTCTCTGTGTGTGTCTCTCTCTGCAATTGTTCCACGCTTTTTTCCTCTCTAGCTTTTCCCCCAGCAGCGCGATTTCCCTGCTCTCTGCCTGCTCAGTAGCACGGGTTTCACAGGGGAAAGCTTACTGCTGCTGCTGCTGCTGCTGCCGTCGTTACTGCCGCTGCCTAGGAAAGACTAAGAAATACATATGTGTGTCTATGTATATACGAACGTATATATATGTATACACATATAGTAGCTGCTTTTTTTTTTTTTTTTTTTTTGTCTCTGGCTTTGACAAGGACAAGGGGAATTGCTACTAAATAATGTTTCTGGTAACTTTCAGATTATTTCCCCCTTTATCTTCCCCCCCTCCCCCGATGCACCCTACCTTTCCTCTCTCCTTCCCAATGTTGATTTATTTATACAGTTGCTTTTGATTCTGCTTGTTTATTCATTTATAATTTTTTTTTGTCCTTCCTTTCTAATGCAGAGTAACTCTAGTTTCTCTCCTCCGTTTCCTTCCTTTTCATCCCCGTTTCCTTGTTAGGGTTTCTCCTGCCCGTGCTGAAGAGGACCATCTCCCCCCGCACACACAGGCAGGCACACACACTTTCCCCCTTTACCTCTCCCCGCACCCCCACTCCTCCCTCAGCCTCTCCAGCCTCTGCTCCCGATCCCAGTTGATTTCATTTTGCACATTTCTCTCTCTGTTGTGGCTGTTCTTGTTTTGTTTTGCTCTGTTTGTGTCTGTCCGGGTGCTTTACTCTCTTCTGACTTTTGTTGTTGTTGTTTGTTTGTTTTTTTTATTCCCTCTCTTTCTTTCTCTCTCTCTCTCTCTCTCTCCCCCCCCCCCCCCTCCCCCCCTCTCTCCCTCTCTCTCTCCCTCTTTCTCTTTCTTTCTTCTCTTCCGGCCCGTTTTTTGACAGTACGATGAGCTGCCCCACTACGGCGGGATGGACGGAGTAGGGGTGCCGGCGTCCATGTACGGGGACCCCCACGCCCCCCGGCCGATCCCCCCGGTGCACCACCTCAACCATGGGCCGCCGCTACACGCCGGACAGCACTACGGCGCCCACGCCCCGCACCCCAATGTCATGCCGGCCAGCATGGGCTCCGCTGTCAACGACGCCCTGAAGCGGGACAAGGATGCGATTTACGGGTAGGTGCCGCCGGGCCGCCCGGCGCCATGGCCCGGCTCCGCAGCGCCGGTGCCCGCGGAGTGGCGAGGGCAGGAGCGGGGCGGGCGGGCGGCGGGGGCTCCCGCGGGGCCGCGGTGGCGGGCGGCGGCGAGCCGAGCCCCGGAGCGGCGCGGGGGGGAAGCCCCGGCGGCAGGGCGGTGGCTGGTAGCCCCCAGCCTCCCACCCCGGAGGGAGACCCGCGCGTTGGCACTGCTACCGCTGGCAATTTCAGGGCGAGTGCAATCCCAGCCTGACTCTTAGCTGAGGTGCCAGCACCCACGGGTCCTGGAAAAAGAGACCTCTCGGGAGAGAGAGTGGACTGGGGGGAGGTGTTGTTGCCTTGTCTTTCTTTTTGCTTTTTATTTTCTTCCCCCCTCTCCTTTTTTTTTTTTTTTTTTTTTTTGTCTTTCTCGGAAAGGCCCCAGTTAGGAGTTCAGAGGAGAGAGGTAGCTCTCATTGCTCTGCATTTGAGTAGGAGAAGTGTTGTTCTGGTGTTCTACTCCGTACCATAATAACACTCTTCCGACACTGTAAATAAAGAGCTATTCACATCGCGGAAGGTAGTAAGAATAAAAGGGATTCGCTTCTCCAATCTGCTCTTCCATGAGACGGAAGAAATAAACACACTGGGGGCACTGAGCTGAGTTTTGTATTAAGGAAAGAAAGAACCCGAGGAAAAAGAAACACGTACCCAACGAAACTCGAGCCTGTGCCAGGGCATTGCTTAGGGGGAATGACACCGATTCCCTTCAGTGCCTTTTAGAAAAAATACTAAATGATCCTAAAAGGAGAGACAGAAGCATCTATGACAGAGTGCGGGGCCTTGATCAGGCACGGAAAGGGAAAAGAGACAAATGCATGCTTACTACTTAGCACGCAGATAATTTTTTTTTTTCTGACTACACCAACTATGGGAAAATATTTCGCGAAGTGCTCCCTCCCTCCGCCCCCTCCCCAGCTCACTTATCTGGACAGCTGGTATTTTACTTGGGTGTGCTTCCTAAGCCAGGAAACTTCACCACATTTTTGTTAGCAGGCCCCTTGAAAAATAAAATTACGTATTAAGTAGTTTGCAGTTGCCTAGCCGTGCTTCTCATTTTAGGTCATAGCTGGAGGGTAGGGATGGGATCTTTCAGGTTTCGCGTTATTTTAAGCTGTGGCGAAAAGCGTAAGATTCCCAGCTGAGCTGCTGCCTGCGTGAGCGTGTTTGGTGCCTTGTGCGTTTGGAGAGGTCACTTTTGTCCTCATCTCTGGGGACTGCACGGGGGATGCGGCTCGGGCACTGCAGTTTCAAAAGGGAAAAAAACCCCAAACATCCCACAGCACCAAAATCTGCGTGATTATTTAAAAATGTTCTTCTCCCCTGCTCTGCCCGAAGCAATTCTGCGTGGCTGCGGAGTGTGGCTGTGTCCATGTCTGTGTCCATGTATTTAAAGAAAAAAAAAAATACTTGTTGATTAGAGCTCTTCTTTCCCCCTCTCCCCCACCCCCACCCCTCTCTTTGTGTGCCACTGCCCGGTAGGCACCCGTTGTTCCCCCTCTTAGCTCTGGTCTTTGAGAAGTGCGAGCTGGCGACCTGCACGCCCCGGGAGCCCGGCGTGGCCGGCGGGGACGTCTGCTCCTCCGACTCCTTCAACGAGGACATCGCCGTCTTCGCCAAACAGGTCCGGCACCTCTCCCCCCGCCCCCGGCCCTTCCCAGCGCTCCTCCACCTCCTCAGCTCCTCGACCCACACGGTCGGGCACCCACAGGGGGCAGCCCCCCTCCCCCCCCCGCTCCCCTCCAACGCCCCCTCTCCGGCCGTCGGGGGGTGGGAGGGAGCGGCAGGGGTGCTCGCTGTCGGCCCGGCTGTCCCTGACCCTCCTCCGCCGGGAGCCCCTCCGCGCTGTCGGGCCGAGACTCCTTTGCCCTCGCCCTCCCGCATTAATGAAAGGGAAATGTAACTGTGGCTGAGTTTTGGAGGCAGAGGGAGTGGGAGAAAGGCAGGAGATCAGAAAGAGAGGGCTCCTGTGCAGGGCCGGCCGGCTCGGGGCTAGCAGGAGCGGAGCGGCCTCCTGCTCACCCACCCTGGGAGACTCCGCCGCGTCCACTCGGATTGTGAACTGACCTGCACCGGCCGGTTTGATCACAGGGCTTCCCCACCCCCCTCCTCCCCCACCCTCCCGCTCTCTCGAGTGATTCGGTTACAGGGCTGAGAAGCTGTAATTCACGTCGCTTTTCCTTCGCCTTGCAGGTCCGCGCTGAAAAACCACTTTTTTCTTCAAATCCAGAGCTGGACAATTTGGTAAGGCCTGCTCCCCCCCTCTGACCCGCTCCTCTCCTGCCCTTCCCGACCCCCACCGGCATCTGCCGGCAAGCGCCCTCCGCCGTCCGGGGCGGCAGAGCAGGCGGCTGCCGGCCCAGGCACCCGGGCTGCGCGGGCAGGGGATGGGGGAGAGCAGGAAGGCTGGGAAGCTACTGTCAGGCAAGAAGCTTCAAAGAGCTGCACTTTTTAAGTGAGCCAGGGCAAACTCTCGAGCCCCAGTGCATTGCAAAGCTGTGTTTGAAAGCCACGGGAAGCTAAAGTGAAGGAAATAACTGCTTAAGAAGAGAGAGCTGGAGATTTCTAACGCAATTCTTTTGCTAATGTGAACGATTTCAATATTCAAAGCGCCTAAATCTACTTGTAAAGAAGATGCCAAACTATTCATTCCCCCTCCTCCTCTTTCTCCCGCGGGCGGTGGGGGGTGGGAGCGCGCGTGTGACTTCTCTGCGGACCCTCAGAGATGAGGGCCGGCATGGTGAGAGGGAGCGAGGAAAAAAGGAAGATGTTTTCTCCAAGACAGCGGCAGTAAAGCGCTAATCACCGCTTCTGGTATAAATATGATAAAAATCAAGTGCTTAGGTTAAAGTTGATCAAAATTGTTCAAGCGTGACCAATGAGCTAAAATCCTGGATAATGACTGCGCGCCCTGACAGCACCCTTTCTCCCCCTCTCCCACTCGGGCCCGCAGCTCTGCACAGCCCCAGTGCTCCTGTCTCCTACGTAACCCCTTGCTCAAAACTTTCTTGCAGATGATTCAAGCAATACAAGTACTAAGGTTTCACCTTTTGGAATTAGAAAAGGTAAGAGCCACGGAGCTGGGTGGGGGGAACGACATCCTCTCCCTTTTTTCCCCCCGCCCCTCCCCTTCTTGACCGCTTGGGATGACTTGTAAACATGGCCAGAGGAGACAAGGGAAACACAGCGTGATGCTGTAACCTGTGCCATCGGAGCATGTGACACTCGACAGCCATGCCCAGCCCCTTATTGTTATTATTATTATTTTTTCGGGTTTCAGCGTAATATCAACCGAGTAATTAAATATGTATCATCAGACCCTTTCTCACCCCTGCTCTCCCTCAGCAGAAGCTCCTTTCCCGACTAGGAAGTAACGTGTTTAACAAAAAGAGAAATGAAAGTGCTCCTGCCTTTCTCCAACTCTGGCAGGCATATTAACCCCAAGCGAGTATGAAATGTTTGGAAGAGGCAGGGGGCCCCTGCGCGGCGTGGGGAGGGGGCTGTGCCCTGGGACGAGGATGGCTCTTCCCACAGTCTCAGCGATCAGCTTCGTTTTACTTCCCCCGGCCACTTAAACACCACCACCACCACCACCCTTTTTTTAGCCCCGGTTTAAACCGATCCCGTCCCGAGTGACTAGTTGTACCTGTCTGGGCTGTGTATGCTCCAGAGATACCGCCTGGGTCCAGCTCCCAGTGTTCTGATGTTATCATCAAATCGGATTTTCCTCTGCACACCAGACTGAGCCCACTATCTATCTCTCTCTAACTTGTTGCTGCAGCAAGTCTCTAGAGAATAATATGCGCTGCAACAATTTCTCTATTGTTTCCTTGCCTTCAACTATTGTGCCCCTTAATTAGAGTTACTTGTGGAGTAGATCAGAGGGTTGTTCTTGCTACCAAAAAAAAAAAAAAAAAATTGCAATCCTATATTTGGCCATTATTGATACCATTACTTTTGTTACTGTTTTCAGGTTCATGAATTGTGCGATAACTTCTGCCATCGGTACATTAGTTGTTTGAAAGGAAAAATGCCAATAGACCTCGTTATTGATGAAAGGGATGGCAGCTCCAAATCAGACCACGAAGAACTCTCAGGATCTTCCACAAATTTAGCTGATCATGTAAGTCCTTCTGATTTCTTTATGGCGCTTTGAAAAACTTTAACCTGCTTAGAGGACCTGTCCCCGATCTCATTGTTTTGCTGTTGTTGTCTATTAGTATTCCCATTATTACTACTTTAACCTCTTGCGAGCTCGGGTCCCGTCTTTACACTTTCTTCCCTCTCGCTTTGTGAAGTTGTAGAAAGGCAAAAGGTTCCATCGGTTTCCATCTGTAAAGCAGCGAGATTGCAATGGTTTGTAAAGTTTCCTGGTCCGGGCGTCTCGGAGAGCTAGCAGACTGTCGGTTTGATGTGGGAATCGGTGCTTTCTCTTCTTCTTTGCCAACTCTGTAAGCGATGCAGCTATGTAAGGAAAGAGAGACAAGAAAGTTAGGGAGAAAGTTTGCTGATTTGCTCCCCCCCTCCCCTCTCGTGGGGATGACAAGTGATGAGAATTATTGGCAATACTACATTGCATTAAAAAAGGGGGGGGGGGAGGTTAGCACATTAGAGTTTCCAATGCTTGTGCTTTATAGCAACTTATTGTCAGAATATGGACTTATTGCCAAACGCCTGAAGCATCTTCATAATAAAAGACAGTAACCTTGATGAAGCAATTATTAACAATGTATTACAGAAAGCTGGAGAGAATGATGATTGAGTAACCGTAGGTTAGCGGTTGATTTTAACACTTTAGGAGTTGGTGAATTAGTGTTATGTGTGTAGGACTGAACGTTGGTGTGCGTGGTAAGGAGAGTGCCTTTGTTTTTCCGGGTTTTGGAGCGGCTCTTGTGATCCTTCAAAAGATGTAGACGCGGAGAGACTTGGGGATGTGGAGGGAAAGATTGCAGCTGGTACCGCAGAAAAGGGGAGGAATAGCTCCGGTTAAAAAGAGTGGGTGTGAACTCCAGTTTATTTATAGGAACGCATCCCTGGGGGGGAAAGGGGTTTACACAGTTTTACTTTCAATTGAACTCATAATCTAAATGATACAGTCTAATATTTTAGCGGTTGAAATATTAATTTAACACCCGGTGTGAAGTTAACCATGCTTTCTGCACAGGCGCCTGCCTTTATTTCCCAGTGTGTTAAGCAGAGTAGCTGTAAGCCCAGGGAGAATGAGCTTTCTAGGAGCTTTTGTTTCCTTTGAAAACATGTTGTTTGTGTGTATATTTGATAATTACATTAGACCTGGACTGAAGCTGAATTGGGAGATAAAATAATAATAAATTCTTCTAAATGCCCCCCTTCTGGCACGGCTTAGTTCCAGAGCCCGGGAAATATTTTTGGACTCAAGCCTTAGCTTTCATTTTCTCATTTGTATTCGGTAAACATTGCAGGACAAGGTTTTTGCCATGCTTTACATTTAAAACCTACTATTTTGAGAGAACAAAAATGTATGCAGAGGTTCCTGAAAGTTTCTCTGCTTATCAACTATCTCACACGTAGATAATAAACTCTATGAGGTATGACACTATTTAAAAAATATTTGTTTTATGGTATTGTACAACCCTAAATTTTTGTGCACAAGTATTCTGGGAGAGTGCTAGAAAAGGAATTGAAATGAGTGGCAACCTGAAAGATATGGGGGTCATTGTGTATAATTCAGAACAACATGGGGGGAAAAAAAGGGTGGGGGGAAAAAAGTACATGTTTCTCCAGCACAGTTTCTTTATAAGAGTGTGTTTCAAGTGGAAGTGTAGAAATGGAGCATGCTTATGTTTATATTGAAGAGATTAGATAAACTAGCCTGTTTAGGGTTCTGGCAGATGGCGAATGCTTAAGCCAATTTGCAGTGCTCCATTATAATATTTAAATTCACATACAATGATAGGACAGAGGTGGAGGGGGTTAGCATTTTGATAATTTGATAACTATTATCTTTCTTAAGAAGAATCTCCTCTTGTTTTTGTGGCCCAAAAAACAAACTCAAATAAATATGACAACCCATTTATCTTGCACCCGTTAGGGTTTACCACTTCATTGGGTATTATAATTTAAAGCCTTTTATTTCCTGGAGATTTGAGCTATAACATTTTTACTTTAGCCCCCTGCTATTTGTTTTGAAAGGAAGCAATAATTTGTGCAACCAGAACACCAACTGGGAAATGAAGAGTTGTATCACATAGTTACATTTTATTCATGCGTTTTGGGAAATGTGTCTCCTTATTGGATTTTTTTTTCTTTGTATATTAGCTTGTTTTCCCAACCAAACTTTAACACTCTTTTATAGCTTAGTCAAACTACCGTGTGTGTGTGCATTTATATTTGCACTGTACAGGGCTCCAGCAGGAAGAAATCTACTTTTATTCATAAAGAAGGGAAAAGCTTAAAAAAATGGCTATTATAAACATGCAAGACTATCAAAAAACGAGCTATCATTTGTGAGCATCTACCTGGAAATGTAGTAGTTCAAGCATGTAAATTTGTCCAATTTGACTCTCCAGGTTTATTTTTTCATTTGCTTTGATATGCATATTTAATATATAGCCCCAGGCTAGATCTCATTTGGTGAAAGTTGGTGCAGGGGTGATGATGAGCCACTTCAGAAGGACAGAGACAGCATGTTGTTTCCTCTGTTTTATGTATTGGCCCACTATTCTGATCCATTGGTCTTCCCATCATGGTTTTATTTGCACATGAAATACCGGGAGTATTTCAACTGATTGGCTATGAATAATGATAGCCAAAAAGAAGTGTAGTTTAATTTGTTGTGTGCCAAGGTTTCTCTTGTGAAGGTGACAGTTTGTGACAGCTGTTTGACACCCCCAAAATCCATACACCTCTATTCTTATTAAGTGGTATAAAGCTACACTGAGCATGTTTAATGTCAATGCTAGGGGTGGTAGCAGTGACAGTGGCACTGCTGAAATAGGAACTGAAGCAGCTCTCGGTTTTATTCCTTTGCTGGACCTGAGAGCCGGCGTAAAGGGAAAGTAACAGAGAGAACTTTAGGATTAGCCCAGTCTTGCCTGAAGACTTTAAAAGGGGTACTCCAATAGTGCACCACTTCCCTTTTCAAAATCTACTGCTCTGCTGTGTACGTAACTTAATTTGAAACCAAAAACAAAACCAACAAAGGAATGAACTCTTCAGGGACATACCTGTGCTGGAAAAAGGAGACAGCTGTAAGCGGTTGTATTATACGTGTTTGGTAATAAATGTGTTTATCGAATTTTATTTCAGTGTGCTATTAACTGTTATGTAATACAGTAAGTGTAAAGGGTCCAGGGACTTGGTAGATCAAATAGTGCAGCGCTGGCCACAAGAAGCTGAAACTTTTGTTATTACTCTGCTGTGTTTAGTAAATATAACAGCCCATAATTAGTGTTTGAATTTTTAACACCCTCATATTTTTTTATTGCTCTGAGGTATTAGCTGTAGATGGGAAGAAGGTAATTACAGCTATGCCCTGGCTGAACCAGATCAGTTAGTGGAAAAAGAAAAAAAAAAGAATAGAAAAGAGGAAAGAAACCTTTCCAGCTGCAGTTCATGTTGAGTCTTCCAGCACAGACAATCTATTATTTTTCAACACAAACATTCCTGATCCTATCCTGCACTCTGTGTTTAGCCTTTACATTACCAACAAATATTTTCTCCCCCGCACCCCCCCTTAGAGCTATTAAAAGCTGAAAGACTTAATTCTGGCAAAATTTGGAGATTTAAAAACTTTTTTCCAGCATAGGATAACATTTTACACTTAAATTATGTTTCTTTCATACCTGGCTTCACCTGGTGCCACACAATTCTTTCTTTAGCACAAACCTACTTTGAAGCCTAGTTGTTCTCCCATAGAAATTGATGCCTCTCCTTCTGCTGGCCTTTGTGGGAACAGGATCAGGGCCTCAGTCTTTTTGATATTTGTTTATATGTTCTAGTCAATTTGCAGCTGAGAGGTAATAATATACAGATCATAATTTATAAAATATAATTAAAAATGGGTAGAAATATGCATACATCTCTTCTTTACACAAGGACTGTTGACAGATTAGAAATCCGATGCCTTAGCTGTAGAAGAGAAATATTAGTCTGAATATTAAACCTGTCAGCTCTCAAATGAGGAGATACTTTTATTTCGTACTTTTGGACATCCAGACATATTGCATTTCTTTAACATCTCTTCTCCAAAAATGGTCTGTGCAAATTCCTGGCATCTTGCAGGTGAGAAGAAAATAAAAATAGGGCAATACACATCTTTTCCAGTTATATTATTAAACCTGTAGGTACGATTCCAGTGAGCAATGAGGAAGTAATTGGGGTCCTGATGCTGCAGTCTCCAGATACGTCACACTTACACTTTGATGGACTTCAGTGTGAGTTCTGAGCATGTCAGAAACGCAGGATCAGACCCCAATGTTTGTAGTGTCTCAGAACAGAAACGAAGTAGCTAACTGCAACACTAATAAGGGAAACTTTTTTCTTTAATAACCAATATTTCTTAGTATGTGGCTTAAGGCTTCAGACATTATAGTAGACCCTGTGCTGTCTGAAGGGGCAAGGAGCATCAGGAACTCCACAAGACTGTAGAGAATGCTGCGTATTTCCTCTTTTTGATGGGCCAAGGTACTCTACAGACAAGGGTAATCTACAGGTCAAATTTGAGTGTTTTAAATTTAAACTGGGTTCTCTCAAACTGAACTGATAATGTATTTCATTATCTATTTGATGTTCCCTCTTCGGTTTGAGTTGTCTATCAGTCTAGGTTAAGTGTAGCCACACAGAATGATGTAGATGAACAATTAAAAAAAACAACAAACCTCTGATATTTCAAGTCTCAGTTCTCTGCTGACAGGTGGATTAGATGTCTGATTTCAATCTTAATTGAAAAATACAAAGCATGCAGCTTTTCAGAACGTTGCCACATTCTAGGAGTGTCAAAAATTCCTCCTGACACTTTCCTCAAATGCAAAATCAAGGGACAAGAATTGTACATATAGGCACATATATGCTCATATGTTAACAAGTCTCTGAAAGATCACAATGCTTTGTGCTTGTGCTTAAATGGGGTAATTCTGATACAAAAATATTATCTTAATAAATAGACATCTCTAAAAAAAACCCTTAGTAATATCAGGAGTAGGTTTGTTGTTTGTTTGTTTTTTTTAAAGAAAACACACATATTGTGTTGAATTAGTTTTTCATAGCTCATTTACTTAACAAAAGTTTCTTATAGTGTAAGTTTATTATTACTGCATTCCACAACAGTCTCTAAGATACCAACCTGAACTTTATGCACACAGAATATACAACGTATGCATACAACACAGATGCACACGCAGAAACACTTGTGCATGTATGTTACTTGTTTCTAGGACTGGTACAGTGTATCATCTTTTGATATACTGTGGTACCTAGACACAGATTTTTGTGGTATCAATCATGTAATTTGTTTCACTGTGTCTACAAGTGATACTTGTAAGAACAAGGTGAGCAGGATTTGGCTTGTATTTGGGGTGTGCGGGGTGTGTGCATTCTGTATCAGTAGTTCAGTTCAGCTTTGTGTTCGTGAAATTAATTTACCAGAGCAACCTCCAGACCTTTGAGCCCAACCATTTTCACAAAGAACAAAGTCTATAGCCGTTGTCTCTCTTTTATGAGAGTAAGCTGTGTCTTATTTGGTCCCCCAAGATCAATGGTTTTGTTCATTTCATCTGATAAAAGGTAAGGGCCTCGTCCCATCACAGTTGTATACTTAAAACTTCAGGTAACATCTGTGAGCCAAATCCTGCTTGGCTTGCTCACATGGGTATCAGCTGGCCTTCATTGATTTTACTTCCCAGTTATAAATAAGAAGCAAATTCCTTATGGTTAATTAAGTCTTTAATATCACCTTAAAAAGCAGCATGAGATCAGAATCAGCCCTAGCAGGACTAGACACACTCACAAAAAATTAGCCAGACTTTGCCCAGTGGAAATTCTGGGCGTACAAAATAAGAATTGCAGTTTAACAGCAGGTTACCTTAAATCAAAATTCTCTGTTACAACATCTCTGCTCAAAAAACCCTGTAGCAGTTAAAAACTCTTACAGTTTCCACCAGATTTGCAGCATCGACAAAAGAGTAAAGCATCAGATTTGCTTTGTATACCAGGAGACTCTTGTCTTTTCTCTTGCTCTTTTCTAGATTTAGCAAAATTCAATGGTGATGCTAAATCAATTTTTTTTTTAACTTTCAAGGGAAAATACACTGGCAAAATTGTGTTTTCTAGGGAAGGCTGTGTGTGTAAATGAGAAACAGTGGATAGCAGCGGAGTGATCTCCTGTGGCCCTGCTAGTACAAGCTTTCCCCATATTGTCTCCTGCTTTTATATTAATTACAACTTGCATTATCAGCTGCGAGTCTGTAGCCCAGCAAATAGAAAATACTGCCCCTGGAGACCTAGCTTCTTGTATCTATTTTCCATCTCCTTCTATTGTGTTCTACTCAGTATTCACTGCTTTTCTCCTGGTAACACTGCTCTTTAACACAATTAGGTAAGAGCAAGAGGAGCACCATATTTGACTCCCAATTATTAAAACTACTGGGAATAGATACATGTGTGCTGTTTACCTTCTACGGTATCTGGCAATAGTTTAGGTCACATGTGTGTGAAAATTTTATAATACACACACGTAGACAAACAGGCAATTGCATTTTGGCAGACACCATCCCCACTCTTCAATGTGTTTCTGCAAAGTATATTACTAACACTTGCAAGAAGATAGGAGAAACCATACTAACAGTTGGTGTGCTTTATCTAAAGATTATCTGTTTTTCTGCTGTTTATTTGGTTTTGGCTATTTGTTTTTTCTTTATTTGCTTTGGTGGTTTTTTTACAGTCTGATATCTTACCACAAATTTCATTGAAATTAATAGAAAAATTGCCATTAATGTTATCAGGCTTTAGATCAGAATCGCTCTAGGTACCTAAACTGTACTGAGAAAGTGTTTCAAGTAAAATGCACTCTAGATGTGTCATTTGGTTCCTTTTTTTTTTTTTTTTTTTGAAGACATACACAAAATAACTACTTATGATTAGGCATTTGGCCACTACGTTGTTTGTGAGGGATGCAAAGTTGGAAACAGTCTAGTGGAGAAAAAGAGAAGTTCACTGACACATACAATGATCTTAGTCCAAAGCAAAAGAATGCTGCCTTTTTATGAGGCTGTAAACTCCACCCCTAGATTTATTTGTAATTTTTTTGTAATATGAAAGCCTGGATATTTGCCTCCCTTTCAAATTCCTGCAAAAGGAATTAAATTCCTACTGTCGCATCTTGTAAATATCCCATCTTGTTATTTCTGTCCTTCAACAAAATTCCCAATCAATGCAGTCTGTCTTTCTAAAACAGGATCTACAAACTCAGGTCAGGAACAACTCAGCCCAGTAGAGACAGCAAGTGTTTTCAGCTGCGGGAAGTCTTATTCAGTGGTCCTGTCCAAATCATTACGGTTTTGAAACAGAAAGGCCAGTCTAGCTTTTGAAATACTGTATGATAGGTTTTGGATGGCATTTGCCTTAAAACATAGCTGAGTTGTTACCAGTTAATTATTGTAATTTTCATATGTGTGATAAGGAGCTCCAACAGCAGCCAGCTTAAGAGAGCCTGCAGTGCATAAAATTAACATAACTCACTGTGTTCCCTGAAAAGTTTAGCCTAGGTGAACATGTTGCAATTATTACGTTTTCTAAAAGAAGGTTCCAGCCCGATGTTGTTGGAGGGCTAAACTCATGCTATGCTATTGTTTCTTTCCTTTTTCATGTATTTCTTCTAGCCCTTTATCTGATTACCATCCGGCAAACAGCTGACGCTAAGAGGCTGCAGAGGGCTGAAGAGCTCCTGTCTGCTGTTTGCCTTCAGCTTGAAGCTATTTGAGTGGCTTCCTAACTCAGAGATAAAAAGAGAAGCTCATAGGCACAACTGGGTTTTAATCCAGGCTGTAAAGAAACTTGCTCAATTTTTGCATTTTTTTATTTTCCATCTGAACTTTTTGCTAACCTTATTTTCAACTTTTTTTTTTTTAATAGCATCTGAGCTGATTTCACCTTTAAGTTAAAGCTTCTTTCTTTTTTTCTACCTTGCTCTGTAAAATGATAGCAAAATAATGTGTTTTGTTTTGTCGGCTTTTTAAAAATTAAATATTAATTTCTGACACCTAATTAATACAACATCCTCAATGACTACAAAATACTGTTGCTTGGTGGGGCTTTTTTGTTGGGTTGGTTTTTTTTTTTCCTCCTATTGTGGTTCTGCATAAGGAAAAGTAGATCAGTCTTCTAGGTTGCAGAGGGGATGGTGGTTTAGTGCCATAAATGCTGTCGTGCTGTCTGTTGTGTTGATAGGTTAGGTGAATTTCAGATCCTGGCTTGTCTTCTGATTTTACTCATAGCTTCCTGCCATGGAACCACATACGTGGGTGCATGTGTGCGTCTGCGTAGGGTGAAGGGGTTTTAGATCCTTCTTACCCTTTGGTCACCTAGGACTTTACTGGGAATCTTCTGAAGTCATGGGCTCTTCCCTTTGTCTCTGCTGGGCTCTGGGTCAGCCCCCTTAGATTTATGTTACTGAGTATTATAGCAAGCCATTATTTGGCAGATCTATTTTATGTTGCTGTAGAGCATGTGGAACTAATCAGAGCTAGGAGATTACTTTGAGATGTTTCAATATATATATTGGGACCTGATTCCAATCACACTTACACTGAATTTTACAATGGGTAAATCAGTTGGTTTTGTTGAACTTAGTCCTACTGCACATTGGGGTAGATGGGGTCAGAATCAGTCCTGCTCAAAGAATTTATCCAAACTTGCTGCTTTCCACTTTCAGGACCTCCTTGTACTTTAATAGTCCAGTGTCGTTTCACAATGCAGATTTAAAATGCAATAAAAACTAAAAAGCAATTTTAATGTTTTTTTTGATTGGAGGGGATACTTTTTGCTTGTTTCATTGTCGAATTATTATAATGCGCTTGAGTTAAGCTGTCACATACAGGTGACAAGTATTGCAGGTCCAGCCCCTAGCCTGATCTGTTTCATGTGTTCTTGCTCTCCTTTTCTGCCAGAGGAAATTCCATCTCTTGCCTGCCTTCATGTGGTGCTGATAAAGCTCTTCCTGTACAGTAGAATTCCTGTTTTCCTTTAAGCAACAGCAGGGTATTGGGAATGATCAGGAAAGGGGAGGAGGACAGGAGGAGAATACACGCAACAAAGTAGCACTAAAATGTAACATTAAGTTTTCCTCCTTTATCCTTTTAAATAGCAGCCTCTCGCTCAGGGGAAGCCAATACTCACTAAATTAGAAAATCTCATGAGTTATGCGACTAAAGTACAGTAGTTGAGGTCCTACTTAGCCAAGTTTTGCAAACTTTGTGTATCTGTCTTCTGCGTTCCCTTTTGTCATGTTTTATGCATAGTAATGTAGAAAGAATTACATAAAAATCACTATACATGTTATTTTATATAATCACCTGGTGGTTATTCTTGACAATACTTGTAAGCGAACTGTTACAGTGATACATCTAGAAAGTATTTTGAAATGTGTCATATCAAGGTGGTGGTAGGGGGTGAGGAAACATCTTTCCTGGTGTCTTTCAGAGAAAGCTTGTTTTCCCCTCTCACAACTCTGCATTTGCTTGAAGTTTTTCCAGCAGTCAAATGGGTGAGAGAGAGGGTAGGGTGTGAGGGCACACTCCTCTCCCATGCATGTTCTCCTCTACTTCTTGAAACAGTTTCCCTCCTCTTCCTCTCCCCTCCCACCTCTAGTCCGTCTGAAAAAGCAACGCAAATGGAGATAGTTTGCAGGCCAATCATCCTAATCCTAATGCCAACACCTAGTATCGTAAACTCTGCAGGTTGATGCTCTCCCTTGTTCCCCTCTGTTTAGCTCATTAAGATTTTTTTTTTCCTCTCCCCTGAAATATTCTTCTGCAGTAGTATTGAGACAATTAAATCCAGACAACTCTTTGGAAAGTTTTTTATAAAGAAAAAAAATAAATCTGTCTTTTATTTTACCAAGTAAAGCTGCGTACCTTCTCTGCTTGTCTTTGCTGAAGAATTATTACACTGTGCAAACAGTATTGGTGTTTGGCGCGTTTCTCAAATGCTAATGTGTATACTTTCCCTCCCTCTTCTCCCGGTTTTCTTTCTGTTCTTCATTTGCTATTGGAATGGGAACTGTGGAAAAAATTCCTTGGCACTCTGACACCAGAATCCTTCATCTTGGAGAGACCACGATGATGCAACCTCAACGCACTCGGCAGGCACACCGGGGCCCTCCAGTGGGGGCCACGCTTCCCAGAGCGGAGACAACAGCAGTGAGCAAGGTAAAAGGTCAAACTTTTTCCCTCTGCAAAGTAGGCATGACTAAAATAACTGCAGCTTTTTTTATTATATCAGTACATCTGCCTTAGAGTAAACATGGAGTGGCAGACTTGCAGTATAATCAGCTGTAACTTAGGGAGACGGTATTTCCTTTTCCTAACCCACTTAGCTGCATTTTATTATGATTTCAAAGCAAAATATCTAATCTTCAAACAAGCTTTGTAATAACAATTGATTAGTTCTGCCAATTCCTTTACAAATTTGGTTATCTTCAGTTTATTTTTGTGTGGTGCAAGTAAATATAATGACAGACCCACTCTCCAGCTGTGATGCGTTTGTTTGAGCTGAGTTATAGATGGAAAATTTAACCTGTAGTTTTAGCTGGGCGAGAGACTCCTATATGAAGTTATATGTGAAGTTATGAAGCTGCTAAATGATATAAAGTAGAAGAAATACCCGAGTTGGACAGAAAAATGTTCCTTGCAATGTTTGCTTGTACGGACTTGTTTCTGCTTCTGAAAATCTGAATTCAGAACGGTAAATAGAGGTGCATCTGAACTGTAAAACCTCTGCTGGATCTATAGAGCAAAGCCTTCTCGAGGGTTCAGGAGGTCTGATTATTATTTCAGGGGTTTTTTTTGTTTTATTTCCTACTGCTTTGCACCTTGTGTGTGGTCATCTGCATCCATGCTGAGTGAGTGTCAAAAGCTGTCATGCTGATATGATAGTGTTTTACACTTGTTCATTAGAAGTATAAGTGACTCCAGAAGGTGTAAGAGTCAAGCTTCCAGTGCTAAAAGTTGGGTAAAGATGGTCTATTGTCGTTCTTGGATCTTGTCTCAGATTTTTTTTTTTTCTAAGATCGAGGTTTAAGGTGGGCTCTGTTCTTGTTCTCCTTTTTAATCATGGTAAGCCTCAGCTAGTAAGACGTTACTTTCGTGGGTTCTTATGATATGCTACCTCCATCTTGTGCATCTGCAGCGTTTTGCCACTGTGTTTCCCCATGTACCCAAATGACAGGTCTGCCATCCGACTGGCCACGTGCAATCCTAAAACTGGAGAGGGGAGCAGCTTTTAGGGCTAGAGCTGACATGATGAGCCTCATGCTGTGGGCCACTTCCCACTGTGATGTTCGCCAGGCTTAGGAGGTGGAGCAGATATGTGATTTCACATCTCTCACGTGGCCCACTGCTTGGCACAGAGCTACATCCCCTCGTCTGTCTCACGATCTGGTGTCATACCCATTGCAATTCAAGGAACTTGCAAAGTTGGTTTCTGGTAGAGTGGTTTGGGTTTGTCTCCTATTTGTATGAATTGTTTATACATTTGTAATCTTATTGCTGATAGAAAGCAGCCATGGCACAGGGTGCGATCCAACTCCAACATGAGTCACGTGGGATTATTTTCCATGCGGTTGGAGCTGAGTGAGGCTCAGCATGAACTACTACGGTTTCAGCCACAAATGAAAGGGAGAGCTTGGCTGCTAAACAACAAATTTGTCTTATGTCTATTAGGTGGCCATAGGCTTTACTGTTGGTCAAACATTTGCATTGTATATTGTGGCCAAGGTGCTTGGCCATCATTTGATAACCTTGGAACAATTTTCCTGAGTAATCTGCCACAGCGTGTTCATTCTACCTCTAAGTAAGAAATTTCCTCACACCTGTATCTCCACAGAGATAACCCCTCAGAAATTGGAAGTTTCTTCATCAAACCATACTCAATGTAAAGAAATCCTTTGTATTGGTATCCAGGGATCTTGCATTTCTCTAATCTCTGATCCCTTGTCACATAACTTGGGGTGCTTGAGAAATATTGCTAATCATAAGAAAAAGTAAGTGATAACTACACCAACTTTGCATTGGAGACAGAGAATTCTGGTAATCTATATGATTTCAACCAGCTTATTAGAATCTTCCCTGCAGAAGGGGAACAACTGCTGAAGGGCCAAATCGGTCACTAGTGTTGCCTGGTCTAGCATTACCAGTATGCTTCCCTTTGTGCTCAGATGGGCTTTTTAAAGGGAAGCAGCCGTCCAGTGGCAAATCAGCATTCCACTCAGCTGCTGGCAGCTGAAAGATGTATGATCCTACAGCACCAGCAAAATTCCCATTGGAGACAGCTTTGGATTGCTCTCCCCCTCTCAACCCTGAGAAACACTAAAGAGAAGGAGACCTGTATTGAATTTTCCTTATGCTTTCTTGAGGGGGGCAGGTTTTACTTCATAACTGGTGAACTGGCAGTGAGTCAGTCCCAGGCAATGCCATGATGGGTAGATGCCTTCTTGAGCTATTCTGGTGCAGTTACTTATGTGTGTCAACTTGGTTTCTCTGTAGCTTTGTTAGGACCTTCCACAAATGCTGTTTCAAGTATTCCACTTGCCCCAATGGATTTCTTGGCAATGGGAACTCATTAGGGAGCCTTGGGTTACATTAGCAACTTCCAGTCTCCTTCACTGATGCCTGGTGGCAGTAGGCATTGATTCAAACTAGAGTCAGTCTCTTCTGGCTCTTGAGAGTGCTCTTTTCAGGGGTCTCTGCTTTCACCTTGAGTCTGCGGTGTGCAGCTTGTGATTTTATTTTTTAGGGGGGAGACAGAAAGGAGTTGGGTGAGTGATGGCATTATTTTTGCAGACCTTCTCTGCATGAGGTAGATCTATTTATTATGCAGAGGAACCCATTTATAATTCTGGAAGTTAGAACCAATGAAAAAGGTGTAGGCATTTTGTCCGTTTATGGAGAACGGTCTCTCCGTCTCTCCATGAGAGTGCATGACTGCCCTTTGGCATCCAAAGGATTATTTCAATCAATGTTTGGTATTATTAGAAACATGCTGGCATTGAAAGAGTTAAGGAAAGGGCCTTCAGGCAGTAAATGTCGAAAGATTATCCTAATTTTATTAGTGGTGAGTGTCCATGTTGTTCTTAACATGTCACCTCGCTTGTTCAACAGAAAACTAAGCTATACAACATATTGATCATCTAGCAAACCAAAGTACTAGTGACCTGTAATCTACCAAGCATTTATTGACTTTATCCCAGTTCAGTTCCACAAATGCAGATCAATGTAGTGTAATACTATTTCAGAGATTAGTAATTATGTAGCGGGTCTGATCAACTTTCCCCTTGCCCTGGAAAGAGTTAAGTATATCCAATAATAAAAATAAACCACTCTAAACATCTTACAAAGGAGAAAAAGAAGCAGCTGATTTAATGGTCTAATGAGGCCATCTTCCAGAGACTTGTTTTGTGTAGGGCTTGCTTTGACCTTTCGCTTTGCTCAGGAGCCCAACGCTTCATTTTTCACATTCTTGCAATTACGTTAACGCTTCAAGCATTTCTGACTCCAAGTCAGCTAGCAACACCAGGCATAACTCAACACTGTGAGTTTTTCTCCTCTCTGTAGATTCATTAACAGGTCACCGGGGTCCCAACTGAAATTTAAAACTGACTGGTTCTGTTGGGTTAGCTGAGTTATGGCAAGGGAGATGGCAGGAAAGGGGCTGAGAGAAGGGGAGGGGAGAGAGAAGACCATGGGGGTTTTACCAGGGAATATATGTGGAAAAAAAAACAACCCCTAAGCGGAAGATTAAAAGGTGTGTGCAGCTTTATCATCCACCCTTTTCTTTGGAGGGGAAAAAAAAAAAAGACATCTGAAGGTCTTCTGGGGTATTGTGTTTTCCTTATTCTTCATGAAACAAAGTGAAAATGGCCACTGCCTTTACATAGAAGGTTAAATGGCTTCTAGAATTCAGCATCCATTTGTACCACAGTGATGGATATGACGCTTCCAGACTTTAATTCCTATTTAATCTCTTTATGGGATATTTCAAATAATGAATATGGCAGATTATGCATGAAAAGTGGGAAATAAATCTTTTTAAGGTTTAAAAACATGTGGTCTACAGGAAAGCACCAGGGAATAGTTTCAGTTCCATATTTTATGACACCAGGATTGTATACCTGATTTGTCATATTCTTAGTTCAGTCACTCAGAGGGCCTCATCTAGCCAAGTCACATGGAAGCTGTGTTTCTTCAAGACCTTTCAGGAAGCTCAGCATCTTTTCAGGGTTGGATCTGGGGTAATAAACTTAACCATAAGTGAGAAAGCCTGAGACAAGAAATTTCTTCTAGGCTATAAAACAGTAAAAATAATAAATGGTCATGACGTCCACTTTGTCTTACCCATGTAAGTAGTTCACTGATGTGTGGTGGTTTTTTTGGTTAGGTGTCTTTTTGTGATGGAAATTGCTGAATGAAAATGATTTCCACTTTATGAATAATATCTGAGGCTGTTCTCTCGGGCAACATCTTAAAGTAGTTTTGATAGAATTTTGTGACAGCTTGATGTTTGTCTCTCAATTTTGTCCACAACAGTTTTCTGTGGCAAAGACTCATCATCTGTTTCGGGGCAAAGTCAACCAAGGTATTAGCTGAAATTCATCCCAGGTTAGGTCTCTGAGTTGATGCACATTGGAAAAAATAGATGCATACCATCTTGTAATAATGATGGTATGCAAACTAAATTTGTTTACAAAGCCAGCTGATAATGCCCAAAGACCTGTCCTAGTATTGAAGGAGAAGTGTATGTTGTTGTTAATAATAAAAATCAAACACCACCACCTCCACCCCCTGAAAACCCTAAATACATTCATGCAAAGTCTTCAGAAGCTTAATATCCAAAAGCTAATGCTCAAACTAGTTTTTGCTAGTGCTAGATGTATAGGTAAGCCTGCTGAGTCTAGTTTGTGCATTCGTCATACGGATCCAGAGCGTATTTTTATTCTTTTGTATTTTTACCTATAAAGCTAGTGGGTATGGTTTTGTTGGAAGAGATCTGTCTGTTGTAAGAAAGGAAATTCCTAATAGAAAGGCTTAAGCATCCAGACTGTGAAAAATCAAACTTGCTAATAAATAATGCTTCACTGGAGATGCATTATTTCAGAAGGCACAGCTCTCATAAAGGTGAACTGTATGAAGTATGAAAAACTCTTAAAGAACAATGACTTTTTTCAGCTGAGGAAGATACAGGAAGAGAGTAGCCCTTATTAATTCATCTTTTCCTTTCAAGTTTGTGGGGCCCATCCTTGTGTTGATATGTATGAGTAATTCCCATTAATGGTGATGGGAGTTACGCATGTGCACTGACAGAAGAATAGACCCCTTAGTGTTCAAAGCACATGAAATTTACATTTTTTTCCATTGCTGTAATTGAGATGTTGACAAATTGGAGAATATTGATGAGCCTTTGTTTTAAGTATTTCTTGCCAAGTTTGCTTTATTTTTTCATGGTTTGAACAATGGTGTGGGTTCAGCAGCAATGAATAATAAGGGTAGAGTAAAGATAACTTTGTATTTCAATATTTTGATGTGCCAATATGAAATAAATTGTCTTAGGCAAATGGAATATGCTGTTTTAATCATTAGCTATGCATGAAAGAAAAATTGATGTTGACATCTTTGCTGTAAAATCGTTGTAATGGGGCCTTCCTTACAATTCATTTTTGTAAAATTCATTTTGTACATTTTGCAGCAATTGAACAATCCCTGCACTGTGAATAGGCAGAATTCCCAGAAATACTGAGACAGTTGGCCCAGTAACTGCTGAGCTCACACTGCACACCACATGCACATTAACCATAATGATGCCAGAACCAGCTTAGCTAAATATAGTCACATTTTACTATCCTCCCATCCTTTCTTTTCTTTCTGCCTATTGCATGAACAAACACATCTTTTTGCAGTTTTTGTTTGATTGCTAGAGCCAGGGAACATTTATGTCCCTACCCACTATTCAATAAGTAGCATTAAAATTTCATAGTGAAGCAAAGATTCACTATACAGTTCTCTAATAATCAGTCTGGTAGTAACAGCAGATTCCTTGCCTTTTATTAAATTAAAGAAGAAAGGAGGTGTGTGTGTGGATGTAAAATATTATACTTGTATTTAAGATGCTCATCTCACTCTTAGGTTTTTTATATTTAGACATTGATAAAAATCTATATATGCATTAGAAAACATTTACTTCCGTATTTGAAGTATGTTGTGCTGGGATTTCAAATGCAGCCTAGGAAAACTCTGTCAATGGAATGTTTTCATAGTGGCAGTAATCTCTTTAAAATAACCCTAAATACAATATGACAGATGCCATCTGGAATAATCTTTTGCTAGTTGCTTTCAACTTTTATTTTTTCCTACAGCTAAGTTCATCTAAAGCTGGTCACTTACTGTTATGGTAAACAAGCAAACTCTTTCCTGCCTTCCGTAGGTGAATGTTGAGGGAAAATTACTGAGCAGTTTTAGTTAAGAGATTGTTACTGTTGAGAGGTTTGCCTCTGATTTCACGTTTCTGGGTATTTTTAAATACATGCTATGTGTGTGTGTGCAGGTATATATTTATATATTTGTATTTGAAAATTAAAAAGGTAGGATTCCCCCTTAGGCCATTCTTTTCATCTCAGATCCTACTCAGCCTAACCCAATTTGCCTCCAAATGTTAGATAACATCCCATTTTCGAAATTATAATTGCATGTATGGTACAATATTAATGGTTTCATAATGCAACACGTTCAAACACACGGTAGCAAGTGCTTAAATGTCTTCTTGTGTTGTTACAGACTGACTAATTTCTTCCTATATATGCCAACTTATTTGAAAGATCTAGTGTTGGAATCTCTGGATTTTTTTTTTTTAACTTAGTCGTGTAAAGGGATGTCTCCTGATGCCTGTTAGAGTTTAATTTAGAGTAGTAATTAAACTTGAATACTGCCTCATAAACAAAAGATAAACAATAAACCAGCCACGCTCCCTGCTGTTTCATAGCTTTCTTTCCCAGATGTTTTACCCTGATAATTTTTAGATAGTGAACTACCTAGCACAGAGTGCTATGGACAGAGGTCAAAGCCTGGTTCTTTGTAATGGGTTTTTAAAAACTTTTGGTTAATGAAATACCAAAGAATTTTCCTTTGTGTAGCTGATAAAATTGTCAGATACCGAAGGACACTCATTAATTGACTTTTTAATTCTCTCCCTCTTGTTTAACAAGGTGGCACTAATTTAAAAACACTCCACTAACTTTCTTCCAACTGTTGATGTCCGAGTAGCGTCGCAATTCCTTGGTATTGGGGTGCCAGGGCAGTACATCAGAATCTTTCACACAGTCTTTAAAAACCAGTAAAAAACCAAAAATGTCCTCTTGGGAGCCGCTCCCTCCTTGTTGATCCGAAGTGACTTGGGAAATGTTTGGAGTGGAAGGCTTTTCATTTTTTTCTCAACCGCTCCTCAGACTGCCGGAGTTGTGTGTCCATCTCTGGACCGCTCCTCTGTCAGCCATGATCCTTCTAATTGCCAGGTAGCGGTAGGCCGTTCAGCTGCAGAAGCCATGTTATTTTCACTGGGTGGGGTAATTACTGAAAGCTGAGAATAGCTGCACTAAAGACACAGGGATACTTTCATGATCCCATTAGCATAAGAGAGGGTAAATTATTCATGCCAAGTGAGGATTCTATGGGGAAAAGTATAGTTAATGCACATAGTTTTTAAATGTATCCCTTTCTGCTCTGAGACTAAATTCTTGTTGGATTCAGTTCTCAGACATTTACGGGAAAGCTCTAGTGGCATGTTAGATGCAGTTCATCTCTCTCTGTTTGCAGCGCTCTCAATAGAGACCATCTGGCAAAGATCCAAAAGGTGATTAAACAAAATGATCAGCTCTTGTTGCTGTGTTACATGTCCAATACTCTGGATTAAAAAACATGACCCACAACAGTCAGCTAACATCTTTTTTTTTTTTTCCCCTCTTTCCCCTTCCCCTGTAAGAATTCAGATGGTCCACAAATGTCTATGCCATCTTTGTGTCCTTATGGCCCATAATCATGAACAGGTTGTGCAAATGGCTCTTTCTGTAACACGGTCTGTTCCAGCAGCATAGAAACATTTCATATTAATTGGGTCAGTCTAATGTTCATAATGACATGGGGAAAAATTACCCAAATGTGTTCTTATAGTAAACACTTAAAATGTGCCTTTCTCCTATTAGAAAGTGAAATTTGACATCAGGCTTGTGTGGCTGATTTATTTTTTAAGACGGAAGAAAATCAAAGCATGATACTGTCATCTGCTGAAAATAGTTTAAAGCCCCTTCTAACCAAACAACAAAAAAAAAAAAAAGAGAAAAAAGGAGGGGGGGAATGAGCTGTGGTTTAACACCACAATCAGGGATGAATTTACAGTGCTATTCAGAAGAGTACTCCCTTATCATAAACAAGCTGATAATCACACTGAATCTAACTCCCAATTAGCTTTTTCTTTGCTCACAGAGATCAGTGTACATGTCCTCCTTAAGCCGTGATATGTTGCTGTCTGAGTCAGACAGAACATTTGTATACCTTATGTCATATTCAGAATTTAAGGATTAACACTATATATTTACCAGAAAACTCAGCTAATCAGCAAGGTAATTTTTCAAACCAATCACTTCAATGCCTGAGTTAAGGTAAAAATGCCAAGACTGTGAATAAGGGACATATGTATCTTATCTTTTTGGGGTTGCACCAAATGCCAAGTACTAGCGTAAATTCAACAGAAACCAGACATTGTTGGAAAGTAATTAAAGAAATATTGAAATTAAACCTACCATATGAGTGAAATATTTGTAGGCCCGCTTTGTTGCGTGCATAACAATTTGCATGGAATTGAACAGTGTTTCTTTCTCTTTTTACTCCTTGAGTTGTACTTTGTCAAATATGACAGGGGAATCACCTCTGTGTATTCAGCCATAGGATGGGCGGGATCTTCTTCATGCTGAGGATATTTACAGACCAAGATCAGCAGGATGGGAAATTATGATTAGAGGGGAAATTTATTAAAAAAAAAAAAAAAAGCAGCAAACACAGAGACCTTAAAGCTTCCAACCTTATGTCATGAGAAATCAAATCTCACTTTTGCAAGCTTGAAAGATCCACCGAAGCTGTCAGGTCTCCTTACTGCGCAAGGTGAAAGCAGCAGGTAAAAGGCACAGACATGTCCAGAGAGCTCGGGGAGGGGAGCCCAGGCTCCCCCAGCGTCAGTGCAGCCTGGCAGATGAAAAGGACCCACATAGCCTTGGGGGGCTTAAGGCTATTACAGGGCAACTCATGCTCTGTTATCATGCTGATTTTCGATTGATTTTTGGCTGTACAGTACTTGTTGAAGGTCCTCTAGAGCATCAAACACTGCATTATGGCACTACGAATTGTAATACCTTGTGGGCCTTTTGTCTTACTGTCTTTACTTTGCCTGAGAAGAGTGTAAACCACTCCGTGATTGCTCCGCCTTCTGGGCAGCTTTCTGTCTGGGGAAGTAGGATAGGTGAAGGAAATTCTACAGTCTTTTTTAGCTGGCTCTTAATGTGGTTGATGCATTTGTTTGTAGTTCTGAGCTTCCAAACCTATCTGGCTCTGCGTTACTATAAAGCATTGCTTTTAATTTATAAAATTACTTCCAATTAAGGAACTGATCTCGGCATACTAATAAACCCAGGTCTGGGATCTAAATACGCTTTCTTCTTTCTTTCAAACTTGTATGATTCCTGTAACTGGTACTAGAGGTGGTCAAAATTAGAGCTGAGGTTGCAGGTAGCCTTCTTCTGCCTGAAGTGAACAACTTCTATTTTCTACTTTCTCCTTTCTTCACTCAATCTGTTGTATCACTCGAGTAGGCTTTTCATTCACTAAAAGATCAAGTCAGCAATATGTAAGTCTTGATAAACTGAGGATTTAAAAAATCCGATGAGTGCCTTTATTATTAGGGTGTCTTCAAATAAATGTTTATCATTTTAGCCAGTGTTTTCTACTGGCTTACCTAAGTCTTTGTGCATGTGGTAGATGTGAACGAATATTTTACAGTGCTTACAAGAATAAGACATAGAAACTTAGACTTGCAACTTTCTAGTGTTACAGGAATTGTAAGAAAGCAGTATAGCCATATGGGTAGGATGGTAACCGTGATGGTCACCTTAACTACCCTGTCAGCTGCATGCACGATCCAAATCATAAGTATGGTCACTGGGAAGACATTTGCTGTATCTGAGGCCTGCCTGTAGCTCCTCAGTTTGTTGTCGTGAGGTAAGGATGTAACTGTGAGCCAGCAGTGTGACTAAGAGAGCCAATGGGATCCTGGGATGCATCAGGAGGAGTGTGGCCAGCAGGTTGAAGGAAGTGATCCTCCCCCTCTACTCTGCCCTGGTCAGGCCCCACCTGGAGTATTGTGTCCAGTTCTGGGCTCCTTGGTGTAAAAAGGACAAGGATCTCCTGGAGAGAGTCCACAGAAGGGCTATGAAGATGATTAAGGGCCTGGAGCATCTTCCCTATGAGGAGAGGCTGAATAAGCTGGAACTGTTCAGTCTAGAGAAAAGAAGACTAAGGGGGGGACCTAATTAGTGTTTATAATTATCTTAAGCATGGGGGAATTAGCCAGCCCCTTTTCAGTGGTTTGTGGAGACAGGACAAGGGGCAATGGCTGCAAGTTAGAACACAGGAAGTTCTGCACCAACATGCGGAAGAACTTTTTCACAGTGAGGGTGACAGAGCACTGGGACAGGCTGCCCAGGGAGGTGGTGGAGTCTCCTTCACTGGAGATATTCAAGACCCATCTGGACGCCTATCTGTGCAGTATGAGCTAGGGAGCCTGCTTTGGCAGGGGGGTTGGACCTGATGACTTCTTGAGGTCCCTTCCAACCTCTACAATTCTGATTCTGTGATTCTGTCTACCCGGGAGGAGCTAGCTGTCAAACAAGATCCAAAATCTAACAGGACCCCATGTAAATTACATGTCCTCTCTGATGTGTGGGAGTACTTAGCTGTTACGTGAATGCTATAAAATGGTCATCTGTTGTCAGTGGACTGCTCTGATATTCCAGGAATGCAGAGTTACGTAGAAAATTCAAGTGCATTCTTGTACTGGCCTCCCTGAATTTCATAAAAGCAACACTGGGTACACTGCATTTGTAAATTACATTGCTAATTTTAACGCTTTCTCTTTTTTTCATTAAAGGTGAAAAAAAGAATGAAACAGTCTTGAACTTTAAGTTATTTCTAATTAAAAAGGCTTATGAAGTGAACAATGTAAGATGACATGGACCACATGTCTAGTCCTTTAGTGAAATTTGCATGAAGATGACAAGTCTAAAGTGATGTTTCCAATGTTTTAAAAATGTGTGGCATCACTATATAAGGGTATTCCCTCTTTAGTGCTTGTTTTGTGTTTGGTTTTTGGGGTTTTGGGGTTGGTTTTTTTTCCTTCTCTCCCCCTGATCAAGCTTAGTTAATGTACACCAAGGAAAACTCTATTCTGTGTTCATATATAGGTCTTGGGGATCCAAGGGTAACAACTTAGGACAAGATTGTCCACTGCACTTTTTTTTTCTTTTTTTTATTTTCCCTAGGATTTTCGTAGTACTCTAGAGCTATGGAACAGGTTGTGATGTTTAGTGACCTTGCACATCAGTAGTTCTGTCTATTTTAAACACGGACATTGATTTTTCTCATCTTGGCATGAGAAGATCTAGCATACCCCCTGCTCTGCTGCCTAAGAGTTTCAGCATGTACACAGGGAATGATGGCTTAGGGCATCAGAGCTGGCAGCAGTATCAGGAACAGTCTGCTTCATATTTAGAGGTTTTTTGTTAACTATGAAATACAGCGTATCTGTTTTGCTGGGGGGGGGGAGGTGTGGAACACGAGGAGAATTTATAGCCTTTTGTGTAACTATTTTACTGCTGTTTATTATTGGGTTTTGTATTAACAAACATACCAGTCTAGATTTAGTAACCTGGGTTTCCACAGAATTTAGAATAACATTTAAAAATGTGCCAACTAGGTGTCTTGATCAGAGTTGTAGTACTCGTGAAAGATCAGTCTTTTATTTATGGGTCAGTGGTAGACTGTGCAGGGAAGGTTTGGAGGAAAGGGATGGGAATCAGTTAAAAGCAGTTCCTCCTCCTTGGAGGAGAGACAAGGAAGATAATATCCACATAAGAGCCTGATCCTTCTTGCACAGAATCATTAGCAACAGGGGCACTGATGCTTTCAGATATGCAAAGTTTGGGTCAAAGACATCCAAATAAAAGAAATTAAAGCATGATTTAGCATGTTATCTTAAAAAAAAACCCACACAAAAAGACCCCTTTTCATTTTTTGACAATTCCCACAGAAGCTGCTGCTGTTAAGACACCTGGGAGCTACAAAAATGCAGCCATAAAGGTCTAACACTGCCTAATATTTCTGAATGAAGTTTCACCATGCCTTACCTTTTAGAGGACAAATATTAACAAGCACGAGCTTTTTTTAATGGGAAAACTTTGAATCACTTTTTTCCCTCTGCTGGTTTTTAATTGTTAAAGTAAGCTCCAGAGAAAAATACATTTGTGCTTAAGTTCGTTTCATTTCTTGAAATACTTTTCCAAATCTGTTGGAGAGAATAAGCTTATGCAGTAAATTAAAAATTATCTTTAAGGAATTTGACTGCGGCTGTTTGACCATACTAAATGTAGTAATTCACTTTGTGTGCAGGTATATGTGGAGTTGTAGGAAGCAAATGATTCTTCATTTCCTGCTGTTACATATGGCTAGCTG
The DNA here is from genome assembly GCA_022605575.1 of Laterallus jamaicensis coturniculus. NCBI lineage: Eukaryota > Metazoa > Chordata > Aves > Gruiformes > Rallidae > Laterallus > Laterallus jamaicensis. The sequence continues at coordinate 145,159 of JAKCOX010000013.1, read as the reverse complement.
ATAAGTGACAACCCCAAGGCTTGTCTGTGCTTGGGCTATTTGTGAAGCCATCTTTACCCCAGCGTAAGGAGCAAACCCAGGGGATTGATCTGGTGGCAGAGTTGGACCAATGACCCTGTTGCCCCTATTCCTGCCTACAGCCAGGATAGCTAGCACAGGAAGGAGCAAGACAAAGTAGTTTCCCCTGCTCCGTTGACTTCCCAGCTGCTCTGAGTCTGAAGTCCATTGCTAACTCCAGATGCTCAAACTTGCACTGAGGGCTGCCCTAGACTGCTGGCCGCATAATTTGTGAAAAAAAGCTCAAATTATTTTATGGATGGTTACCTTTGTAGACCCTTGGTACTATACATTCCTCGTGCACAGTCTAGGGTTGGGGTCTTCTACTTTCTTGTGTAAACTGAGCATTTGCTCTAACTGACAAGGATTGGTGGTGCAGCCGGGAAAGTGAGAGAGTGGAATTCAGCAAATTCTCTATTAAGATGTGATTTGTACCATGAAATTTTTTTACAACCCTGGCATTTAATTCTTAAATAAGTAAAAAGCACTCTTTTTCCTTATAATCTTGCATTATGCCCACCAGCTTATTGTGGCTACACTTGTTTAAATGATTACATTTGTTTAAACTTTCCCTGGGCCTCTCTGCATGCATCTGTTAAGTTGGTCATACCTAGATTTAAGGCAGCCTCTGGTTGTAGAGAGTTCAACAGAAGTGAATATGACAAATGCATTCATAGAATTTTATTGCAGGACTTGGTGCTAAGGTTTTAAATTATTTACGAGCGTGAAATTCGCATGAACTCCCTGTCTAATTTTACACTCCTGCCTAAAGAGGATGGAACATCGTTTAAATAGCACAAATCAGAATTTTTCAGCTTGGAGCTTCCTTCCTAATTCCTCCCACCTCAGATTTACCATTTACTGACGGTTCTCTGTTTCGTGGTACTCCTGACCCCGTACATCTGTTAAAGGGGATAGTTCATGATGAACACAGCCTCCTACTCAGTAGGACCGCAGTGTTCTCTTAGCTCCTACTAGATGCTTGAACAAGCAGAGGGCTTAAGTGAAATCCTTTAGCTGAGCCAAAATCTGTTCTTATTTAGGGACTAATCCAAAGCCTGTTAAATCAACAGAAAGATTTTGGTTGACTTCAGTGAGCTTTGGATCAGGCCCTTCCTTGCTAATACATCTGAAATCAATGGAGCTACGTTGGGCTTCTGCCAGTAAAGAAAAAGGGAGAGGGATTGTCCTTCTGCTTTATTTGTACAGTACCTAACCCACTGAGGTCCTGGTGCTCAAACAGTGCTCCCAAGTGCTTCACTGAGACAACAGTAATTTTTGACTTGACTACATTGCTTGCTGTTCATGGACTCGCATTCAGCTAGGTACATATTTCAGTTGTTTAAAATGACTGCATATGCTGCGCATTCACCTCATGACCAAGCATTATTTTTGTCTTCTAATGTTTTATATCAAGAAAGTTTTTGTGAAAATTAAAAAGGGAGGATGACATTCTTTCTATCAAGAATTTTAAAAAAATATATTTCTGTGCTATCAGATTGCAAATAAGGCTGTTTTGAATGAAAAATACTCAGTCCATAATTCATGTAATATAATACATGTAAAACCTGATCAATGTAACTTTTACAGTCGGTTCACTTGCTTTAAGAAAATTATTAAAGCCCTATGTCTTCTCCGCAGCCTTTTAATTATATCTTCAGTACTGCCCTTTATTTTTATTCTTCAGTGTTAAACTGAAGTACAAATTATAATTTGGCACTTCTTAAATATTTTAGTGTAATAATTAGCGTTATGGCGACAACAAATATTTTTAGGCAAGAAAAGGCAAAAGATTAAAAGATCAGCATAAACCTTCCATTTTCAGAAGTGCCTATGACAGTACCCTGTTTTTGCCTGGGTTAGAGTTAAATTTTCTTCATGGCAGCTGATATAGTGATGTGGTTTGGATTTAGGGTGAGAATAATGTTGGTAACACACTGATGTTTTAGCTGTTGCCAAGCAGCCAAGAACTTTTCAGCTTCTCATACTGGCCTGTCAACGAGAAGGTGGGGAGCACCCAAGAAGTTGGGAGAGCACAGCTAGGACCGCTGACCCAAAGTGGCCAAAGGGATATGCCTTACCATATGACATTATTCCCTGTGAATAACTGGGAGGTTGACTGGGAGGTGCCATGGCTCAGGAACTAGCTGAGCACCAAGTGGTGAGAAATTGTGGTGTGCCTCATTTGTTTTGTATATTCTTTTACCATGGTTATTATTATTCACTTCCTTCTCTGTCCTATTAAGCTGTCTTTATTCTGCCCACAAGTTTTACCTTTTTCATTTTGATTCTCTTCCCCCTTCCCACTTGGGGGAGGCAGGGAGCGAGCAAATGGTTGTGTGGTTGTTTTAGCTACAGTGGGTTAAACCACGACAGACGACCACAGTAGGACCTCGGTCTGGCAAAGGCTTACATGTAGATTAACACTGTTATGTTGCAAGTCCTGTTACTGAAATAGGCAGGCCCACAGCAGGGTTAATATTGACCACCTCACACTGTGTAGGACTTGTTTCCAGTTGACACTTTCATTCTAGTCCTAAATTGCCAATATTTTCCTTAAAAAGAAAGCGGGTAAGTTTTGTTTGCTTTAACTTATTAAACTTTTGATTAGATTTCATGTGCTTCTGAGCCCATGCACTTAAGATTCATTTAGTCTATCCAAATACTTAATATATTTTATGCAAAACATCTGTCACCATGTGAAAGTGTATTTGAGTAATAAAAAATTCCTGGTTCATAACATTTGTGTGTGTGTGGTAAATTTAGGCATATCTTTCTAGATGAGAAGCATTGGGCTTAATTAAAGCTTTATTCTAATAGCCTTATTTTTTCTTCAACAGTGTTTCTTCCATTTTACTTAAAATGGTAGATTACATAAATTTAAAGTATTGAAATAAATTTTCATTTAGAGGTTACCAACGTGCTTAGTGCATTTAGATGCCTTTTATTTTGGGAAAACAAGGATAGGTTGATCTGTGCTAGCATCTCGGCAGCTACAAGTTCGGGTTTTCTACCCTTTTCATCTACAAGGATTTAAAAAGAGAAAGATGACTGCCACACTCATACTTCAGTCAAGGGAAAATTAACAAAGCAGTGAATGTGTCTTAGGTTTTAATTACTTGTAGATCTTACTGTTTCCTTTCCCTGTGTTGAAGGGACTACACCCGAACTTCACAAACTCACTTCAGTGACCCAAGTCAGATGTAGCTGATAGCTAACCACTGTGTATGGGCCTGTTTTCCTCTCTCTGTTTGTTTTTGTCTGTCTCAGAATAATTGAGTTCATTCTACCTTGCACAGTTCTAGAAAATCGTCTGTAGTGTATAGCTCCAACGATGGATGAAACACTTTGATTTCGCTGGAAATTGGTTCCCCTCGTTATTTCCCTGAATTAGATCTTACTAGCAGTTCATACTCCCAGCTTTGAGCATAGTTTGGCATGAAGTTCTGTCTATGAGCAAAGTTTTGTGAAAAAAGGGCTATATTGATTTGTGTGTGTGTGTGTGTGTGTGTGTTAAAGATCTTTCATTCATTCTATTAATCTATAACTCAGGCTCAACTACAAATTTGTCCCTTTTCTGTTGTGTTATTTTTTCTTCCGAATCTGAATTTGGCCAGTAATATGTTTCATATAGTCAGGCCTTTCTAATCTAGTAATCCATCAGAGACATTTAAGGTTTTGGTTTCAAACCCCTCTCTGCTTTCTTGTAAACTAATCCTACAGTCCTAAGACCACCAAAGAGAAACATCATTTTAGCTAGAAGTCCGCACTGTCAGAATTCAGGTTTACTGTATGCCAATTAACCCTCCTTTAAGCTCTTCCAAATGGCTATCAATCTGGTTTGTTTAAAAGAAATAAGCTGTCCTTTTATTTTAGAACAAGTAAAGAATTTTACATCTTTCTAAAGCAATTTTCTGAATTCTTACAGACTTCATTGATGTGAATGTAAAGTACACAATAGGTCAAATTCTGACTTGGGTGGGAGTTGATAGGCACACAGTCTGTATATTTGAAAGCAGAATTGATTCAATCTTGGTGTGCCTGTGCAGCAAAAAAATCTCTATATAATTTGTCTTCATATAATCAGAGAATATAGATTTGAGTTTGCTTTTCATGTTATTGTCTATGACTGCCTGCTCCTCCTGCTAAGAGGAGCTGCTTATGTTCTTAGTGTGTGTGCATTTTATTTCTTGTTTATTCACATATAAACATTTTACATGCTTCCTTAGAGAATTTCCTTGTAAGGTTCAGCTGTTCTTAAGAGACTGGGAACTTGTCTAACACATAATTTGTACACTATGCAAAGAGCACCTTCCAGCTGAGGCAAACCCTAGAACAATTCACTTGGACTTGTTTTGCTTGACACTGCAGTACTCTTGGATATAACAGTCCTTATTTGAACTGTGGCTGTAATAAGCAGGATATACCCATGCACAGACAGATGTCCAGTGTAGGATCCATGTATTGGTCTTCTGTTCCAGTCTTCCATCAAACAGCTGTTTATTATAGCATGATTCATTTTATTTTAGACCATTCGAGAAGAATATTGCTTCTGAACACATAACACTCCCCCCTCCATTTAGTGCCCCCTGCTCATATGTCTTCTCCATGCTGATTAACTGTTTTTGAGTTGTCCATCTTGATTCATGGGAACAGGATGTAACTTGTAACTTATATGAGAGAAATGAGATTACTGCATCTAAAAGCAAAGGCAAGATGTCAGTTACATGATTGGCAGGAATGTTGCCATTAAATTCAGGTTTTTACTTGTGTCCTTCACCTTAAAACTGAGTAAAAGCTATATCCCACAATTTCAGAAGAAAGACTTCATTTACACCAGGTTTCTTATGCTTTGAGTAACTGACTTGTAGGCCTTCATCCACTCAAACATTACTTTCTTGCTACCTTTCTGTAACAACCCTTTAAACAACTTGTTAGGAACAAGTAAGAAGTTAGGAACTTCTTAGCTTTTTTTTAGACTATTTTAAGTAGAAAATGTAAAAAGAAAAAAAAAAAAGGTTTTCAGAGTAGTTTAGATCTTTAGCATAGCATTAGAATATTTACTTCTGTAAAATCTTTCTCATATATTAACCCACAACTATCAGTTGGTTTCCTTCCTGCCTCTTACATATTTGAAGTTATAACAATAGAAGTTCTAAGCTTAGCTTCCCCCTCCCCTTTTTTTTTCTTTAAATTGATGACTTTGGGGGGTAGTATCTCTCTTGGTTATGTTAAGTATCCATGAAGGTAGAGGGTTTTAAGGTGGTGGAATTTTTTGCCCTTATTTGCTTTTCCTCTTCTAGTATGGCAGAGAATAGTGGGACATGACTGGAGAGGATTAAACCTTTTAAAAGTGGCTTTTATAAAATGTGGGGCATAGACGAAGGTTTGTCAGGTTTTGCTTGAATCAGCCCGCTTCTGTTAGAAGAAACAGTAGATCTGCAGAGAGGCTATGGCTTTTGTCACGTCCAGGGGAATCCACTGAATCTTGGCCTTCATTTAGGATTCCCTCCTGATGAACAAATTCCCATGACCGCTTTTGAAGCTTTAAAAGCTTTGGTTTTGTTTTAAAAGGCCTCTGAGCATAGGCAATGTTTTCATAGGCATTTAGAAACAAAAAACCGAGCTTTTAAACCTTCAAACATCGCTGCGGGGATTCACTTCGCTTCTCAGCAGACCAAGTCTGAGATAACACCTGCAAGAAGTGTGTATCTGTGCATGTGGATTTTGTGAAAATTGTGATGCACCATCTCAACTGACCCACAAATGTGACAGCAGTGTGTGCATGTAAATCTTATTGTTATGTTTCACTGGTATTCGTTTTTAAGAGCAAACTATTATTTTCGTTCTCTGGAACAACTGATGTGGGTAAGCCTATTTGGTTTTAGATTGTTTTCATTTCTTCTCCCTGTATGTCTTCTGATGCAAATGCTAACAAATGGTCTTCAGAAGAACAGACTGAGTGGAAGTCCCTGGTTATGTTTCATTATCTACAGAGTCCTGTTTTGTTTTGGGTTTTTTTGCTTCAGCCTTGCTGCTTCTGCAGTTAAGATCCATTACAAAATAAAAGGTACTTTTCTGTAAGTGGGTAGGTCATGCCATATGTAAATGCAGGTCTGTGATTATGAGATGAGAAATAGTGTACAACAGAAACTCCATCTCTCTGCATCTTAAACACCTGAGGTGCAATTTTGTCATGTTGTAGGGAGAAGGGGATATTCAGAATTAAGGAGAGACAGTAAATGAATATATTAACGGTGCTTTTCTCCTGTCCTGTTCTCAAAACACCTGTTAAACAAATAAGCACATATTTTGGGACTGATGATACTAACTGGCAAACTTGGCACCAAATAACCTGCTGAAACTAAAATGATGCAGAACATGTGCTTAACTTAACAGTCCATAACCCTGTTTTTAGAACAGAGAAATACCTACCCTGAGGAAAGCTCATAAAATGAAGGTCTTTAAAGTTCATAGATTAGAGCAATGAAGCTGCAGCCGTTTTTAAGAATGCATATCTTCATTGACTAATTCAAGATGGCCAAGCATATGAAATATGAGGCATGAAAGCATTGAAGGGTTTGAGGTTTTTTTTGTTTGGGGTGGGGGTTTTTTTTTGGGGGGGGTGGGTTGAGGTGGGTTTTTTTGGCTTTTTTTCCTGTGTGTTTTCCATGGGTTCAGTGGCTAAAGGAAAGAGCAGATGAGGGATTCTTGGAAAGGCAAACATTCTGTGTTTGGGAGGATTACATATTGCAGGCAGATCTGAAAGAATCTCTGCTTGGTTTCTATGGGTATTTAATTGAGCTTTTTACAACATATAATGCTTAATTCTTCTAGAAATTCCCAGTGCCCCTAAGATTCTATTGCTTGGGATTACACGGAGTAATTTGGCATGTTTCTAATCACGCTTCCCAAGTGTAACATTCCAGCCATGTCTGTCTTACTTTACCATTAAATATATAATTTATAAATAGATAACAATCCTGATAAGCTTGTTTGAATCCATTCTAGAGCAAAATAACTTGTTTTGTATTTTGTGTGATAGCTTCAAGCTGCTTTAGAGTAACTGTGCTCAATAAAGAAGAAGTTTTTGTTATGTCACTCATCTGGAAGCACTGGAAATTAAAAAGCCAGACTACTGTAGAAACTAGGACCTACTATTTGTGAAGTGTTCCTGGAGAAACAAACCTTTTGCACTAGGCACACCTGAAGTCATAATAAATACACGAAGGCAGATAACTTTCCTTTTTTGCACTTGCTGTTTGTTTGTTACTTTGAGGTGGAAGAAATTTGTATAGGCTATATTAAGCTGAACAGAATTTTCTTCGCTGAATTTTTCCGTCTGTGTAACTTTTCTGACAAATTGCTTACTATCTGCCATTTCAGCAAATGTGTGCTTTTTTTTTTTTGCTTCCAAACTATGTGCTTTACTGTTAGACATTTTGGGATATGGTGATTTTATTTCTCTTTTTTTGGGAATAATTCAGGAGCATCTTCTTGTGCTGAATGGCCCAACAGAAAAGGAAAACAGAGTACTTACGCTGTGAATTGGCAAGGGGGGAATGTGTATCACACTGTGTATTTTTTCCTCAATATTCCTTACCTTTTTTTGATAACTTAACAAAATTTAGGGAAACACACACCCACCCACCAAACCAACAAGTTGCCCTTAACAAGGAAATTATTTAGAAGTGCAACATGTTTGTGTATGTGGATGAGAACAGTGTATTGTTAGTAGTGACTGTATACATTGCGTGATACCACCTTTTGACAAGGGGGTGTCTGCTGGAGACATCTGCGAAGGGTGACCTTTCGCCCTAAGGAAGAATGCTCTGAAGGTGGGGAATGCGGTTATCTGTCCTGGCCCACCATGCATAGAGGTTGCCCACTGCCATCTTTACACGCTCTTGGTTATGTAGCTCTTCAGATACAAAACCAAGCATATTCTCCCAATGAAATATGAAAAGCCAGCTTGCTTTCACCCTGGTGGGAAGGCTGAGGTTAAGTCAGGGGTCTCAGACAGTATGAAATAAGAGTGAGGTCCTTAGCCTGTAAGTAGTCTTATTACAAGGATTGCTAATATCTGGCGTGCCTGCCTCTCCCTCAGATCTTTTACTTCAGTAGCTCACTTGTTACGGGCAGTCTGGAAACCAGTATGTACAGCATGTTGCCCTTCAGACACACAGGTTCAAGCTATAAATTGCAGCAGGCTGACACAGAAAAGCATCAGCCTTTTCTTTTTCAGGTGGTGGGAAAGGGAAGGAGGAAGAGAAGGGCTGAGGTAGGTTGGGGAAGAAATAATAATAATGAAGTGTCGGGAATGTTTTCAGACCAGTGTATTTCTGATTTTCATAGAAAAGAAAATCCATTGTATTGGCTGTAATCTGAGAAACTTTCTGTTACGCGCTCTTTTTAATTCACGCTACAGCAGGCTCTCTGAAAAGCAGCATCATGCTGGTGATTACTGCTTCTTGTAATAGGCTGCTGTGTTTGCAGTGGTGGCTCACGGACAGTCACCGGCTGCCTGTTAGTCAACAAGGACCCAAGTCCCACTTGTTATAGATGAAGTGGTGATTTCTTGTCTCAAGTGGCTGTAGTGTTTTAGGTGTGTGGTTTGGGTTTGTTTGTGAGTTTTGGTCTGTTTTGTGTTTGGGGTTATTTTTGTTTGTTTGCTTTTGGGGTTTTGTGTTTGGTTTTGGTTTTTTTTTAATAAAACCCAGACAACTTAAGGATACTTGGCTGCTAAAAACAAAGTAGCAAATATTATATCCCAAAAGGTGGAGCAGTTTTGAAGAAAACAAGTTATACCCCTCCACCACCACCACCCCCCACACATTCCCCCCCCCCCCCACAGAACGACTGCATGCTTCAGCACAGATTTCTCTGCTAGTTGGATCCCAGGAGGCCTTATTGAGTGCAGCGCTGTTCAGGGAGTTGCAGCTGTATAAAGTGTGGGGGGGGGAGGGTTGGGCGCGGGGAGAGGAAATGTAGTTTGTACGAATTGTTCTTTACCTTGGTTTGGGTTCAGCATGGCAGCTGCACTCCGACTTTGTGTGTGACAGCACAAAGGACAGCAAAAGTGAAAAGCAAGTCAGCAAGTAGAGAGACAAAAGCAACGATCAGCTAATACAGCTCCACATGGCCTAAGTAATTTATGAGAAAAAAACTGTTCTGTTCATTGGATCAGCACTCTGAGGAGGCAGGTGGAATTGTAGGAAGTTTTCATTGAGTCTCTGGAGCAACTAAGGAAGCCACTAGAGATTCTTCTCAGTTTGAACTTTATCAGGGTCTACGCTTAATCAATATGGTATTGGAAAAAGAATTAATTACTAAAGCAGAATAAAACAGCTGCATTTTAAACTAAGGATCCATCAATTCAGTAATCTTCCAGTTACAGGCTAGGTGCCGTGAGGATCATTTTGACTTCATGTAATGAGGAACTGAGGGAGTTTCCTCATGAACAGGCTGGGAATTCACATTAGCCTATTTCAGCTATTTGTCATCAGTACAACTCATTTCTCCCCTTCTGAATTACAATTTGTATTTGATATACTGTCAAACCCACAAAATTCCCATATTCATGGAACTGAAAGCATTAATGCGGAAATCATTGTCACCATGAGAAAAAGTCTTAACCTTCCTGAGCCTCTTTATTCTATAGGCTGCAGCTCGAGTGGTTTCATGCCGGACATACCTCTATTGTGTTCATTGTGAGGGTCAGGGACCTGCCTGTTGAAGAAGCAGTAATTTGAACACAGCCTGTAAATGTTTCATCTGTAATTTCCATAATGGTGAATTTCAAGGAGGGCTGAGAAGGGTTATGGGAGATGAATTAGGTTTTTAGTGAGCTCATTAGGAAGCCAAACAGAGTTTAGACAGCAAGGCGGTGAGTGTGGCTGTAATCAGTTCTGCTCGCTTTGTTCCCTGCCTTCGGGACATTTTTTGAAAACTTCATGGCAGGGGCTGATGAGAATATACTGAGCAGAGGCTGCAATCTGATGGTTGACTTGTTGATTTGTAAACCTCTTAATTCATTTTTTGTTCAATTTAATCTTTTCTTTCTTGAGGAAAATTAGTTGAATGTTAGCCCTCTTTGCACTATTCACCTCTTAAATTATGCTCATTTTGAGGAGCTTGTTATGCCTGAATAAACATGAAATGACTTGGCATTTTCCCATAAGAGGCACACCCATTTTAATACCATGTATTTACCATTCCTGGAAATGTCTCATTAACTTCTGAAAATCTGTGAGCATGATATTTTTGGGCTACTGTAACACACCTCTTGGCAGTCACAGAAGGCAGTTTGGTTAATGCCTCATAATATCCATTTTTATTCTCAACATGAAGAAAGGCTCTCTATAGAAAATTGATGCAGTTTGCTCTGCTAATTTTCATGCTCATTCCAATTAATTTAACATGACCCAGATTTTCTTCCTCGGGCTCATCCTGACTAATTAGTAAGGCAACACCTAGAACAAGTTCTGTTTAATAACATTGAGGAACACTAGTTGTGAGTGATTTTGATGCTAATAAAGATATTCACTGATGGGACAGATATTTGATGTCAATTATAGTATGTAATTTAGAAGTCCAAATGTGCTGGATAGAGTATAGGAAGGCTGGCAAATCACTATGGGAGCTATTTTTTTTTCCTTTTTGTTAAAAAAGACTTCCAAAGTACCTAGCTATCCTCAGGGACCAATTAGTTTATTTTTTTGGTACAACTAGTAGTATTGTCAACTAATTCCACAGTAATAGATGGGGTGGTGCCGCTAAGGATGTACAGTCTGTGAACCATCAATGGCCAGTGCCCAGGCTTGCATATTTACCAAACCTTTGTCACATATGGGAAAAGCCCCCAATGGGTACCAGAAAGCAACATCGGTTGAGGAGAAAAGGATGGTCTGCACATCACCTTTATTTATCTTCCATTACCCAAACAAATCTATTTTGTAGGAAATAAATGGAGTTGAAAAAGGGGCCTTGTTAGTGCTTTGTAAATGAAGTACAAATATTGGCGTATATTTCAGAAAAAAGGTCCCAGACCTGCACTCCACATGATAATTCTTTTCTGTGCTCTGAGAGCCAGTTATGTCCATCCAGCCATGCAGGGCTGGTGCTCATTCCACATATGTGTGCTTGCTGTGGAGGAACTGGCAACACAGACAGGTCCCAGTCCCTCTGAGCACTTTTCCTCCCTGGGAAAGCTGGCTCACTCTGTGTGTGTGTGTGTGTGTGATCCATGCTGACAGAAACATGGCGTGTGTGGTAGGTGTAGAATGAGATCCAATGTCCACTGGGGGTAGAAACAGGGAATGCCAAATCTTAGTTTTTCAGGCAGTCTCTCGGAACAAATTCCCATGTTTGCCACAGAAACCAGAGATGGAAAAAGACTGGATGACAGCACTGTTCACCCTTCACAATTCTGATCAGCCAGAGATAGAAAAACTTGCGCTGTCTCTAACAAAGTTGCAGCACTGAGACTTGTGTTAGCTCCTGGTAACGTAAATGGAAATACTGCTACTTAGCTGAAGGAGAAAAGAAATGAGATGTCCTTGTGCATCTATTTCAATCACAAGTACTTATGTTCAAGAACCTGCCTTCTAAGGGAGTATTTTAGGATATAAAGAAAGCATGTTCTCTTTAAGATACACATTTAGAGATGAAGAAGAAGTCGTGAAAACAATAACTGTACTCAGACTGGAAAAAAAACGTAATGCTCAAATGAGGACAGGAGTGCACCAACATGTTTGTCTTTAAAAGTAATAATACAAAATATTTATTTATCTAAGAACCTCCACCAGCCATTATCAAAAGGAATATTATGTATTACTTCTGAAGCAGTTTCCACTGAAGCTTTGTTCCCTGCTCATTTGAGAAGTTTTGAAAATCCTTATCCCTAAAGTTTGCTGAAGGTCACTTTGTGAGCCAATAACAGATAAGCGAATAGAGTATTTTCTGTTACAGACTGCTCCAACACTATCAGCATCTCAGTTTTAGCTGCTGCATAAATCTCTGGTAAGTTTTAAAAGCTGACATAGTAAAACACAGGTAAAAATATCTTAATCATAACATTTCAAGCGGTGGGGTGTGGAGGGGAGGGGAGTAATGTCTTTGAGACAAATCTTAATTGCCTAAATCCTATTTGCCTTTTTTTTTTACTACCTAACCTTCTCAGTGGCATCATCTCACAGAGTTTTTTTTAAGAGAAGGAGGAGGAGGAGAGAGATGGAGGGACTGTGTGAACTTTCTTCTAATACATGATGTATTTAAACACTGTAGTTTCTGGACTGATGCCCCTAACCAGCTGAGAAACAAATCCCGTGAACACTCAGAGATGACCATGTCTATGGTGATGTCTAGCTGGTGACAATTCTGTTGTTCTGGGTCAGCAGTGAATACCTCACTCAAATGGTGCAAAGTCAGCCAGTTCTTAATTTTTTATCTCCTCAAGAGCGCATTCAATGACTTTATCACTGAGAAGAATGACTCCCCTGCCTAGTGTGATCAAGATCTGGAAATTTGCTGCATCAGCACATTTAGCCCAGACTGCTACTTGATTGGTGGGGCTTATATTTGATGTTATGGCATACATGTCGGTTCTTTAACTGGCTAGGTGAACAGCCTGTCTGGGGGGAAACTCAGTTTTACCTATATGAATGAAGTCTTGTAACCTGCCAGACTTTTCATTTGGCGTTTCTACATACAGCCAAGCGTATCTCCTCTGAAGCGGGGAGTGGGGTGATGGAAGTTCTCTGGTGCCAAATTTGTGAGGTCCTTCGCTAGGAAGAGCTCAGGGACACAAACCAGTCTGGGAAGACTTTGTAGGCCCTGTACACTTGTCTTTTGCAATGCTTTCTGCTACAAGGAAAGACTTGAAATGAAATTACAGGATTATAAACAGAAAAGAAAAGCATCAGGCATCAAAGTGAGGGTCCGTGCTCTGCTGTTGTGTGATTTTTAGGCAACTTTTAGGAAAATAGTATTAAAACAAGTCAGCACCCAGTGGTTTTGCAATTTTTATGCTTCCTTATTTTCTAAATCAAATTAATGTGAACTTTTGTCAAATGCGTTTCCTCGTGTTTCTATGGAATTATGTATTGCTCTGTCAGTTCTTTCGATCAATTAAAGCAGTTCTAAAGCATCCGATGGGATAGTTTGGGTGTGGAGAGAGCAGAAGGCCATGGCCTTCCTTTTTATTTTTTGTTTGCTACTTTGATGATGTTATCTGGTTGCTGGAAACAGTGCAGTAAAACTGTAAGGGAGAAAATAAGTTGCTTGTAAGCCTTCCTGGTATCATAAAGGTCTCTTTTTGGTTTGGTGGGTTGGTTGTTTGGGTTTTTTTGATCAACCAGTTGAAATTTTCTGACCAGAATTCACATGTGTCTATGCTTGGTTCTTCTTCCAGCTTGAGACATTTGGATATTCTTAACTGTATTTTCCCTCATGGCTGAAGTCAGCGTCTAGGAAACTAGTAGGGACTAACTAGGAGCTTTGGCTCTTAAATGCTTGTTCTTATAATCTGTCTACTGAGTTGAGAAAACAAAGCCTTTCGGGCCTTTCCCGTAACTACTTTTAAGGATATCCTCTCTCTCTCTTTATATATATATATATATATATGATATATACATCAGGTGAGGTATAGAAGGTTTACACTTTATCTTTACAAGGCTTCTTGGAGGAAAAGACTCCCGAAAAACATTACCCCAAAAGTAAATATGAGCAGGTACAAAGCACACGGTTGTCAGCTGGAACATGATTCACCAGAAGGAGACAGCAGCAGATCAAGCCCTTTGTTCTGAGCACCAAGTAACATGCCACTTATAAACAGTACTAGTAATATTTCCAAATACTTAGAACACTGTATTTAAAGTACAGGCTTTAACTTAAACCTACAGGAGCAGACTGTCAGTGTTCCCACATAACCCTTCGCATTCTGGCATTTTCCAGACTGCCAGCCAAGTGAACACTTTAGGAGGAGGTGCATATATATGTCCGCAGCACCCAGCGGGTTAATCCACCCCACTGTGCATAGGTGTTGGAGCTCTTATGGTATGTAAGACTTGCCAAGTTTGGAGTTGTTTTGTTTTGGGGGTTTTTTTGGTGTTTTTTTTTTTTCCTGGACTATGCATTCACGGCAAGCATCTGTTCTGATGCTGCTCAGGTGTTTGTGAATGCATATCAATGCAGTACTCTTATTTATGTTTTATGTAACATACACATTTGTGTACATTTTATCACCTGGGAAAGCTTTTATGGTTCATTTTGACACTTTTTTATTAAAACACCTTTTTTTTTTTAAAGCATTCAGACATCCTCCATTTTTAAAAAAAAATATATCTGAAAATAGACTAATGTGCATTTTGGACTTGTGGACTAACAAATGTCCTCTTTACTGAAGCTTTTAACTTAGTATCTCTCAGGAATAAATGTCTGTTACATTTCTAGTTCTAACTTTTTTTTTTTAATGATAACAAAATCCTGTGAATGTGTACTTCTATGCAATATTTTAGCTGGTGCTTCTCTAATAGTCAAATAATCCTGAAAAGAGACATTTCCAATGTGGATAGTATGTGGACTCTTGCTGTCTTAGTGGATATCATTTTAAGGGATGTCTCCTGAACAAGAAGTTGTATCCAACAGCATGTTGTCTAAAGGGAACTGCAAGACATTAAAATATCTCACACTTTATCAGTCTGTAACGGCTGTAAGGAAAATTGAGATGTTCTGATGTCTATTTTTCTTTATTCTTTTGTTTTAAAGCCACTTTTATTCTTAAAGAAGCTACATTAATGATTTAATGAAGAGCAAACGTACAGGATGCTGGCCATCATCTACTTTAAGTTCTCTTCATTCTGCTATATATAAAGAACTGCAAAATGTTAAAGGTTAAATATTGATGAGATGCTATTGAAGTTAATTACTGAACTTCAAATGCATGTAGAATGTTAATTGAACTTGGCTATTTTGCCACATTTGATATTATTCTAGTGACAAAAATAACAGGATAGCAAAAAAGAAAGAGTATTTAAAATAAAATATAGCTTTTTAATGTATACTAATTTTGGTGCAGTTGACTGAGGAAACTAAAAATACTATCCCAATTATTTGAACAGGGATAGAGAACAAAAGAAAGAAAATGGTCTCTTAAAGATGATGTGCTGTACGCAAAAAACCCCAACCAACCAAAGGAAAAAAAACCCAAAACAAATAAAAACGTTACTTTGTCTCACTCTTTCTTTAATGACTTGTTATTGTTGTCTCAGCTGTAGCCAAAGTCTGCAGCTGGTATTCTTAACAGAACTACTACAAGAATGCTAAAAATATTTCTCTAAAAATATATAAAAAAGCAATTTAAAAAGAACTCCATTTAAACTGCCACACAAGGGCACTTTGTGTGACAGCATTTAATAGGACGAAAAATTTAAACAGAATAACAGCTATTTACATTCACGCTGCAAAGTAATTACCAAAGCAGACAAAATACTTAAACCTAATTTAATCATGCTTTCCTTCAGCCTAGGTGCCAAAACCTGGGAGTAAACTTCCCAACTTGTGCTGGGGGGTGGGGGGGAATGGAAGTTAAAACCATGTAGAAACAAGTGCACTGAACACTTTCCTGGTGAGGTGTAAAGTGAGCTTCACTTTTAAACAGAAGAGCATCATAAATCAGCATAAACCATAAGTTTTAATGAGTATATCTCCTCTGGAATTGTGCAGTGCTTGCAATTCTGTGTGAACAAGACAAGGATCTGGTCTTACACTCCTTACTCAGGCAAAAATCGCCACTGACACTAATGACAATTTTGCTCGAATAGAACAAAGTGGTCGAAGGCTGTTCCGCCAGCATGAGGGGTGCGAGATTAGGATAACCGTGCAAAAAAAAGTACAACTTCAAATGGCTGTACTTTTGACTTCTTGAGCTAGCATTTCCTCCAACTACAAGGATCTTAATTATAACATTTGCTGGTTCAAAGATTAACATTTAGCATTCTGGGAAAGACTTTCTGGACTTCAGTAACCTGATCAGTACGGTCTCCTTTTGGTCTCTGCCTCTTTCTGGTCCTTTGTATTGCAGGGGAGATGATAGTATCTGGCACATTCCTTGGATGACTTGAAGATAGCAGCCTTCTGTGTTTGGGGCTGAAAGATTGTGAACTCTGTGTTAGCAGAAATGCCACACAGGGGAGGTGAATAGAACATTAAAGAAGCTTTAGCTTTAGGTACTGCAGTGCAAGCAGAGTTGAATTTGAGAGCTGGGACTTAAGTGGACATTTGTCCCTGCTTTCTTCCTTAATAAAATCTGAGTGTTAACTGTGGATAAGGGCATTTGAGAGATCACTAAAAATGAATCATTGAGTGCCCAGAAGAGCTTTATTATGATATACTATGGAGAACTTTAGCATATACCGTGTACTTTTTACATGCTGATCAGATGTGTGGTTTGTTTTGTCTTTTGCCGCAGAAGCAAAATAATTCACCAAACTAAGACGGCAAAATAAAACTCATCAAAAATTGGATCTGTGTGGTCCTTTCTGGCCCTGTGTTCCCATGTAATTTTCTTTTGCCCAATGAAAGGCTATTGAGCAACAAAACACAAGCTCCACCAGCAACGTTTGTTGTGCTTGTGTGTATGTAATCCATTTTGAAAAAACTCTGACACAAATGCTAAATTTGAAAAAAGAATCTCAATGCAGAAATACTGACTGGCCAAACTGAGTTTAAAAATAAAATAATAATAATGATACCCGGACGCATATCAGGTTCCAGGACTGGATCCTTGTAGGCAGGGCCAAGAGAGGTCGCTCGGTTCAGTTTGTTTGCCGGAGCAGCAGTTAGATAGAAGGAGTTATTCTGCTCCTGAAGTTCCACAAGGATGTTGCCACTGCCCAGTTAACCAGTGTGAAAATACCATGGAAAATAAATTATTAAACTATACTGTTATTACTAACTTGCCAGCTCCAGAGAAACAAATGCAGCCACATTTACATATGTGTCCATCTGTCTGTTTTTACACTTTATGTCTTCAGCCAGTGGGTGAAATTGTTTTAATCCAAGCTGCAGTCTGATTTTTTTTTCCCCTCTCTCTTTTTTTTTTTTTTTCATTTTTTTTCTGCTGGTATTTTTCTGTGTGCGTATGTTATTTGTGGATGGACACGCATATTCTTTCCAGTAGCTAGTTCTTAATTGTCATTTTAAGTAACCTAATCTATCTGGCCACGGTAGTTTTAACTGGAGCAAGAAGCAGAGTTCTCCGTGGATAATTTTCGTTAGTTAGCAGATTGTTACCATCTCAATGTTGCTGAAATCCCTAATCTCAGGTCAGCGTGAAGCTGCAGTGGTTACAATCCTGTTGCCTGATGCAGGGTGAATGGAAGTGCTTTCTGTCAGAAACATGTGGTCTCTTCAGTGGAGAGCCTGCGTAAATCCTGTGTAAATAGAGGGAGGCTAACAAAGGATGAGCCCCTGCAGCTCAGAGCATTTGGAGCCATTTGGAGGCTGAATTTGCTAAATGCTGCTTATACCGCCTGAAAAGTTGAAGAGAAAGGAGCATAAAATCCCTTCTTTTTTCTCTTTCTGCTCCCTACCCTGGGGGGAGGGTGTTAAGGGCCAGGGAAGCCTGAGGTAAGCCTATGAAGACTGTTTTTTCAGTGCTCTTTTGAGTGTGAAAAAGGTGGCATGGGTCACTGTCCCCTCTTTAATGTCGGAAAACCCACACAGTTAGTAAATGTTGCATGTAAACTAAAGCATTTCATCCCTTCTCCTGCACTCCACGGCAGTGGGCCATGAACTAGTCACTTGAAAATCGCAGAAAAATTTCACTTCGACATGTCCGGACAGTTTAGCACAGCAGGAACGTAAGAGAGATCAGTAATTAGCAGGTTGCTTTACTGTTCCCCTTGTCTGTGTCAGAACACTTTTTTCACCTGATGTGAAAAAAATGTTGGATTATCATGAACGAGCCACGAACCTACTGGCTGTACACAAGAGCTTAAAATTTAAACTAGTGCTCATTCATTTTGTCTTTGGAAAACTAAGGAAAAAGATGTTGCTGGCTTTTGAACGTAATCTCCTAAGAATTCTCGATTCACTTCACAAATAAACACGGGCTTTTTAAGCACGGGCAATTAAGGGCGCAAAAATGCTGGTCTCTTTTTTTTCATGTTTCTGAACAGGAAAATAATAGAAGGAAAAATGCGAACCATTACAGTCCTGCGAATAATTTTGAAAGATCTGAATCACCAATTTTATTGCGTGCATGGCTATAACAATAACATAGCTGGAATGTCATTCCTACCTCGGAGTAAACAATAAAATATTTGTTAATGCCTTTCTGAAAATACGATAAATTAGTGATTACAGAAAGGTGCCTATCCAGAAATAGAAAATGAACAGGTTTTATTCTGTCTCTCATTGTAAATACACTTTAGATACCCAATAATATGCAACTCTTTAAGCCTTTAGCACATATTGCCATATGGCAATAGGGACTTGCTCCTGACTGACAAACTATGTTAAAATGTGATTAGACTGAGTAGGATAGCTTTGTAGGTAAGGTCTGATGGTGGCTTAGGTTCTCTTCCTTTTCTTCCTATTTGAATTTATAATGGTGTGAAATTTGTACGTGTTTTCTTTGCAGTATCATCTGAATTAGAATTGCTGGGTTATATTCTGGAAAGCAAAAGATGATGCAGATGACCAGCAGAGAGAAGGCTAGGTCTTCATCTCCTTCCTACTGCTAGAAAGGCTGAAGAATATTACCTTTAGTAGTTAAGAGAGATGGTAGTGCTGTATGTCTGA
The DNA here is from genome assembly GCA_022605575.1 of Laterallus jamaicensis coturniculus. Classification (NCBI taxonomy): domain Eukaryota; kingdom Metazoa; phylum Chordata; class Aves; order Gruiformes; family Rallidae; genus Laterallus; species Laterallus jamaicensis. The sequence goes on along the minus strand of JAKCOX010000013.1, from coordinate 126,298 downwards.
GGTCTTTTTGTTCCTTTCGCTCCACCAGTGTCCAACCTTTCTCTTTCTCCAAGATGCTCATTGAAACTTATGACATAGCACCAGATGTATGTCTGGTGTCTCAGAGACTCATAAGGGAAGGGAGTGGATTACAGCAGCACAGTTGAAGACACCCTGCTCCAGGACAGGACAAGGGGCGGCTGAGCACACTGTTCAACCTAGGATGCCCGTGTCAGGTCCAAACAGCCTTGGTCACCTTTCCTCCTGCAGTCAAATACTGCAGCAAAACCAGCACACATATTGGCAGAGCACTGCTGAAAATGGCACAGGTTTAAGCTGGGATGCCAACTAGAACTGTTTGTGGTTTTCAAAGTCTCAAGTTTGCCACCCATGACCAATCTTAACTCAGTTTCTCTAGGCAGTAAGATTCGGTAGGTAAGTATTGCTTCTGTGGTGTGAGCAGACTGTCAACTTCCATGAACAGCAATCATTAAGAGGAGGAGTAAAAAAACCACAAACCCACAGCCAGCACTTCATTTAAAGCCCTGCGAACCGCTGATGCTGTAAGGCTAAAAGTCTGATGATTTTAACAGGGTGGAATGGAGATAAGGAGTTCTCCTGAAGGGTCTTTGATTCTGGAGCTGACCTTCTCTCTCTATTAGTCCTCCCTACAGCACAGACTGTCTTATCTTCAAAACGTATTCAAACACTTCTCTTTCCAGCTTTTTGGCAGCGGTAATTAACCAGATTTTGAAGATTTTTCTCTGGTGGTGATGTGGATCATATTACTAAGTTGAACAACCTTATTAATAATGGTTTACAATACTTATGTGTCCAGATGGACAGATTATAAGTACAAATAATAATTGCAAAATGCAAATATAAGCTGCATGTAGATTCTCTTCTTTGTTTTGCATTTATATCTACATATTCTACTCCACAGCACTGGACTGAAAGATTAAATTTAGAGTAGTTAGGTTAAGATGAGCATAGTGCACTGCAGCTTTCCTTTTAAGAAAGATTTCCTTTACGATTCTTTTAATTTGGTTCTTATATTGCTTGCACTATTTTTAGTAAAAAGGTGAAGGGCCTTGTCTTCTCCCCACCTTAGATACCTTTACTCTTCTCTCTTTTCCTTTAGCCATAAAGCTCTAAGGGACCACTGACAGTCAAGAAACTCAAAGACTGGGTCCCGAAACGTGTTTTTTCCAGCTTCCACTTTTCTTAATGCACTGTTCGATGATAATAGAAATTATTTACTAGAGTTTGATTCTGGGCTGTTACCATGCTTCTGTGCTTTGGCCAGACTCGCTTATCCTCTTCAGTTAACATTTTGCACAGATTGGGAATCTATCATCCATCCTGTTTACAAATGGTCAAAGGACTAGATGAGCAGCTTCTAAGCAGCACTCTCTTCATCTCTTGCTGGGTCTTTGTGAGGAACACAAACAAGAACTGGGGTTGACATAATGGTGATAGTGTGGAGGACTGTCAAAGAGGAATTTGTTGATACAATAAGGTTGGACTGGCTTTCTGTACAACTGGACTCTGTCTCCCGAAAAGTCCTCGGCTGTATGAACATTGGAGTCAGCAAGCTAGTCTGTCCAAGGAAATCAGTTTGCAGGAAGTGAAGTATGAATTTATGGTGCAGTGGAAACCCTGCTCTAACTTCTTAATCAGTACCTTTTAAATAGGAGGTAGTCTCCTTCGCTTTCAATGCAAAATAATTTCTCTTGTGGGAAGAAACTCTCGGCACATGACGCAAGAGTGCGCAGAGCTAGCGTGGAAGCCTAACTTCCCACTCTGTAAAGGAGACTTGCATCTTCAGCCTCCTCCACAAACCCTTTCCCTAGAAGACAGGGAACCCTGTGTGGGTCACTTTGCACAGTTTTTTGTAAACTCTCTCCATCTTTTATAAGGTTTATTGAGACTATTATATAGCACTGATATAATCTTTAACAAGCTGGGTAATATGCCTAATTCTCTACCGGCTTGAATCCTGGGTAGTCATTGACATCTCCACAAAGAGAATGCCATTTAAGCATTCTCCACTCTCCTTGAACAGTGATAGGGGTTTTGCAATCACTTGTACTCTTTGCACAAGAATAAATGAGTGTACAGTGTGCAAAGCAGGAGAAAGTAAGTTTTTTTTTTCCCTGCTGAGTGAAAGTCAGTGGGCCAAAATCTAGGCTTAATTTTCTGGCCAAAAAGTTGGGGTAACTATGCTTATATAATTGCAATCTCCATACAAACTCAGACTTTACTCTTCTTACCAATTACCATCCAAGTCAGGATTCGAACAGTTCACATGAGGAGAATCCCTTGTAATGGTGATTTAAATTATTTGAATTTGGATTCAGTGTACCCAATCCAATCTTCAGGAGTGTGACTTTTACTTCTGTTAATTTTATTTCACTTTTGATAATTTCTTTTTCTTCCTTTAAAGTAACTCATATTTATTTGGATATAACGAACTAGGGTCAGGCCCTTCATATCCAAGAAGAAAATAATTCGATGTTGGTAAAGTCAGTTATGGGTTACTTCTATGAATTCTTGCAACTAGAAACCATATCCACTAATGTGAGCAGTTGTGGTGCTATTAAACATCAGACAATACAGCTTAACAGGATTGGGCCTGTAGTTCACCAGGAGCAACAAATCTTGCTGTATTCATCTTCTGAGGTCATTTGGAGGAACAATATTTGGATTTCCTTTCATGAGGTTATGGAACCGATTAGGGAAGCACTGACTCTTACCATTTCAAAACCCTGATTGAGGAGGGAAGGCAGTGGAAGCTTTGGCTGAACTTTCATCTCCCAGGTTGCTCTTAACTTTTTAAAACCAGATATTAACAACTTCTACAAAAGGTCTAAATGCTGATTTAGTATGTAAGTGACTCCCGTTGAGGATGCTCACAAACAGGATGGTACATATATGCGGAGAAACAGGAATCTGTTCACACCGAGAGTGAACTGGTGCTTTTGTGGTGCATAAGGATGGTGCAGAGTGGAAGTTTTGCAGCTCCACACATCCTGTGCATACACACATAGGTTTTACATAAAGAAACAAAGATATCTTTATCCGCACGACAGATAGACAAACAGACTGACTGACTTCAAACTTGCACTTTCAGTAGGGATTTTTTTCCCTCCATCTCCGGGTACTGCTTTTCAAAATTGCCTGAGGCTACAGTACAGCACCTCAGATCCCCAAGGCCCATTGCCTGGCTCCTAATAGCCACTCTCCATCTGTGTCACATGAACAGCTGATGAGATAGCTCCAGTGTCTGTATTTTGGAGAGCATATCCACCCAGGTTAAAATGCTGGGGTTGCCAAGGAGCAGTCAGAAGCCATTAGTGTTTGTGAGAATTTGCCTTGCAGCAGTTCCTTGGCATAGTGGAAAGAGAGTGTGTGTGTGTGCGCGCGCACGTGTGTGTATGTGTGTGTGTGTGTGTGAGAGAGAGGGGTAGGGTGGAATATGGGGGCAGGGGCACGGTGGATGGCAACAGGAAGAGAGCAATGGAAAAAGAGCTCTTTCTAAATAACCAGTGTCTTGCAAAAGTGAACAGTTGGTTACAGCATTTAGGGCTTCCAGAATCATTTCGATTAGTTTGCTATGATTCCACTCTCCTTTCTCAACTGCATACAGAAACAAATGAACAACAAGGGAAAAAAAAGACAAAAAAGAAAAGGAGCATGAGAAAGAGAGCAGCTACTTCAGGGTCTTGCTCTGGTGTTTGGGCAGATGGAAAGGAGCTGCTCTGCCTTGGGGCAGGGTGGTTGTAATGAAGTGGCCTGTCAGTCTGTAAATAGTGAGGGTCATCTCTTCCATGTGATGGAGGGTATCACATTGCAGTGAAAATGGAAATGTCAATAAAATTAATCTGCCAGCTCTTTGCTGTGGCTTTTTCTGTCTCTCTGGTCCAAAAGGGTTGGTTTTTCAGAAGGGAGGCAGTGGAAGAAGGGTGATCCGGCTCGGGAGGGAAGATGGAGCTGAAATGCAAGTTTTGAAGCAAATGGACTGTATGGAGCAGCAACGTATTTCGTTTAGCAGCACTACAGAGCTAGACAGGGCTATAGGAATTAGCTCGTGAATCTATAGCATTCCTCAGGAAGCTATGGAGCGTCTAGCTCAGGCTACATTGAGCACAGAGTTTATTGTTTTAGGCTTTCTTGGACAAGGTTTTTACTTAGCATGGGATTTATGGCATTTACTGCTAATGAATGTCTATTCTTAAATTACAAAAACCACCGTCTCAGCACAATTCCCAGATGTCCTTCCAGGACCTCGGCTTCTTAAACACCAGCAGGGAGCATAAACTCTCCACTTCTCTGTTTTCCTCTTTCGTGTGGCTCCGGGCTAATGATGTGTAAGGAAAACACAGCAATCTATAAAGTCTCAGTGCTGTCCCAGTATTCTTCATTTATTTTGCATTTGATTATGCCACAAGTCGGATCTTGTTTCTTTCCTTTTTTTAAAGTTATTAGTTCAAATATTAATGTAGGAATATGGCATATATTGCTGCTCTTGATTGATGCCTTCCCAAAAACAGGAAGACGTGCTCGTATGAATTTTAAGAAAGTAGGGGTCCTGCAATGCCTTGCCAGAAGAGTTTTTCAGATACATAATTTAGATGCCCTCCAGGCAGGCTTTCAAGGCATTTTTGCTGGAGGGCAAGAAAAAATAACTATGACTGTTAAAAGTAAATGATTTTTGCTAATGCACAATTAATGCCAGGGAAAAGCACAGAAGAGAAAGATGTTGATGGAAAGTTCTGATTAAGTGAGAGCTCTACCTTGATGTGCATCTTTTTTTTTTAATGATAATAATCACTGATGCAGAGATGTAGAAGTTTTCATGTCATGCAAATGTTATATGCAGGGTCATACTAGGTGTACGTGTTTGTGCGTGCGTATGTATGTGTGTTGGGAGGTGATGGTTATGGGGAGGGGCTCATCTGACAGTGTGTTATGTGCACTGAACGGTGACATGGTTACTGCCACCTCTGCAGAGGGCCTCAAATATATAGACTACAGAACATTTAACTTGATTACTTATAGTACGTATTCAGAATGGTTGTAGGGATGCATTTACAGTGAATGGGTTTTCTTGTGGCAGGTTTTCCCACATTGAATCCTGTAATTGACAAAGAGCTATTGCACTATGTCAAGCACACAATTATAATTGAATTAATGATATATGCATGTGTGAAATGCAAAATTAGTATTTGGAGAGACATGGTTTCTAATTTTTACATATTTGTATCAGTACTCATATAGAATAAGAAACTGTAGGTGCCTGATCTAGCAAATCAAAACAAAACTGTGGTAGTGTCTTGGTAATTAATGATACTTTTTGTCTTCTCTATTTTAGTCATTAAATGTCTCCCCTCTCCTGTTTTTCTCTTTGTTGTAGGAGATGGTTTAGACAACAGCGTAGCCTCACCTGGTACAGGGGATGACGACGACCCAGACAAGGACAAAAAGCGTCAGAAGAAAAGAGGCATTTTCCCCAAAGTAGCAACAAATATCATGAGAGCATGGCTTTTCCAGCATCTCACAGTAAGTGGTGCCCAAAACCAAAATAGATTTCTATTCATGAGCCTAATAAGGTTTATTTATTGTTACTGGAAATCATTTGTCCCTGCAATTTTTGGACCATTATTAGGGTTCAATTATTGTTGCCTCTTTTTTTTCTTCCCAATTCTAGAATTATTCTTTTTTTTCATGGCTCTTGGAATCATGACAAATCTGAAAGAAACATATATATATTTAAGTGTGTGTGTATATATACACACACATACATGCCTATAGAGAGAGAAAGAGAGAGAGTACAAAGCCTTAGCATGGAACACCACCTACATATAAAGTAACCATTTTTGCTTTGAACTATTCAAAATGTTCCTAAGGACAAAAAAAAAAAAAAAAAAAAAAAAGGGGTGTGTGTGTGTGAGCATTCTTGCTTTAGCATATATAAAGCTCTGCCTTCTGGATTCTTTACTGCTGGCCTCTGTTTACACAAACTTCAAATGTATGTTGTGGAAGAGCAAGCCCTTGTCTGTGTGCGCTGACATACAGCGTGGATGTTAGAGGAGTCAAAGCAGCAGCTTGCAAACTTGTAATTGTTAGCTGTTGTGAGAAATACAGAAGGCTCATGGGTTCCCCGATTCTTCAGTTGTGTGACAGAGAGGATAAGCACCTTTTTAGCTTCTCTTCATGTCCGTTATGTTAAATGCTAGCCACATTCACATTTTGGGGAGAGAGATTAAATGTGTGACAAAGCAATGCTCTCCATGGGCTATCTTTATCCTCCTGCTTGCAGTTGGCTTTATGTGTTGGTGTTCTGTTGACTGTTAGAGCTTCACTTAGGCATCAAAACATGGTTCCACAGAAAACCTAGTAACACTCTCTGTAGTTTACTTCATGTGGGAAATAATGGAAACTGGTAAAATTATAAATTGATTTTCCTCCTCTTCTCACTGTAAAATTGTTTCTCACTTGATAAGACTTAAAATGCTAACTGTTATTAACTACCTCTTCTTCTACCAAAGTTTTATAAATTTCCACAGTAGCTGATGTTGGTTACAGTGTAATGATTTCAGGACAAGGTACCCAATTTATTTATGATAGGGACTATCGAACTGCTCCGCTAGCAGCACGGCTAAAGGGGGGGAGTGATAGATCCACATTTCTAAACCATCATTTTGATGTAAGGACATTAGTAGCAAACTAAGGTGCATTGATCTGGCCTGTGGGGTCAGGATTAGCTGGAATAGCCAGTGTCGCTGCTGGAGTAGTGGTTATTCCTGCCTCCCAGCTATGGCCATTTCAAAGGTCAGGTGCCCTGTACCCACTTGGCTCAGAGGAATTAGACAGAACATGAGTCTCTGGGCTGATTACTTAACCAAAGACAAAATAATGAGTCCTAAGCAAATACTGACTAATTGAAAGGGCTGTAAATCCATTACATATTGGTCAGGGATAATCAGGAGTATTTAATCACTTTTATCTATTCAGGAGCACTGAAGCTGCAACAGCAAAGCCCTGAACCTTGCCATGTGCTTATTATTCTCATCATTATCAAAATTACTTCACAGCTGTTCTTTGCTACATCACCTCAGCTGGAGATTTACTAACCTGTAAAATGTTTTTAATTTGGAAGTCGAGTGAGTGTGAGTGGAGGGGTTTTCATTTAGCTGTAGGGTATCTTTAGAGTAGTAGTACAGGCAGGCAGCAAAAAGCAGGGCCAGAAATAAACCAGTTTTGTACATGTCTCTGCGTTAAATCCATTTCCTCTTATGAAACTTGTGCTATCTTGGTTTTTTTATCTTGGTTTTTTTTCCTCCCTGCCTTCACGTGCTCCTTGAAAGCATTCGACACATGCTTATTAAACAGTCAACTGCCTCTTGCTTCTCTCGAGGAAAGTCTTCCTGGCTTTTAAAAATCCCTTTTCCTTATTTCCATCGTCACTCTCTCTCCTGACCCTCTCCATCCTGCATGAATTGAGGAAATTTGCCATCACTGGTGAGGATGGCCTCACAAAAATCAAATTAAATGAACACAAAAAAGCCCCAAACCTTTTATCGTCCAAGCTTTAATGAGTTTGCAGGTGTTGAAAGATTTACTGTGCTGTAATTCTCAGACCTGCAAACTGATAATGGAGACCCCTGACCAGTGCAATGTAAATTCAGAAAGATTCTTGCCATAAACACATGCAGGGAAGGAAGAGAACTCCTTTCTTTTAAAGATCTTGCACTTTTTCTCAAATTAGCTTGTCCATTCAAAGTGCAGCGCTGACTGAGCCAGAACAGGGGAATCTGTGATGTACAATTTTATTGTTTCAAGTAAATATCTTTACAATGGCGGTCCATGATTCAACGTACATTCCTTCATTACTACTCTAACCTTATTTCAAATTGGTTTGTTCCTCCTTTGTGCTGTATGACCTTCTTGTATTACAATAATCCCCTGATGTACCCTTTTTTCTCTCTCTCTCTCTTTTTTTATTTAAAGAAACTAATTGAATTATCTCATTATTTTAATTTGTTAAGCAAATGTATTTTACATCTCAGGATGTGTTCTTAAAGAAGGAGCTGCTTAGGCTTTGCCCCCTGAATGGGCCATTGGTACATTTTGACATTCATGCATTCATTAAGGAGAGGAACATAAAAGAGCTCTGGTTGTATTTTTTTTTCAAACACCCAACCAGCATGGAGCAACTTTTCCATAAGCCACAGGGGTCTCTCTACATATGTTCTCAACTGCAAGCCATTGTCACCTATTCTGAATACCTCAAAAGAACAAATAAAATACTAAAGGCCAACTGTAGCAATTGTTAGCTGTTAGTCTCAATATGACAAAAATCATTAACCTCTAGTTTCCCTGGAAGGAGAGGCAGTGGCAGCCCATCTCTTACAGTGTGGATTAAACTTGAAATTCCTTTAGACTATCAAATTCAAGAAAGTAAGTCAGTTCTGGCTAATTGCATTTATTTAAGATTTTAAATAAAATGCTATTTCCCCCCCCACACACACCTTTATTCAATCAGTTTGCAAACTCCTAAGGTAGCTGATTTTAAAAACTGAGTTCCCTAAGTGGTTCTTTTGAAGAGACAGGGACTTGAACTCTGATGTAGAATGAATGTAACTGACAGGCTGTGTCTTTCAAAACAATTCCTAGCCTCTATCACAGCTTCCATTTTGTAGTAACTTTAATTATATTTGAAATAGGATACACATGCATGTTTTTATTGTTGGAAATCAAATGCAAGGAGTAGGAGCTTCTGTCATGTTCTCGTTCACTTACTGAGCTCTGTCTTACATTTAGAATTACAACAGTACCGGAAGATGAAAGATCTGAGGATGAATTGGTTGGAAATGTGTATGCTTTTTCTGGATAATATCCAGTGTTTAAGAAAGTAGAGGAAATCCTAGTCTAGTAGTATAAGCTTTTCAATAGTACATAAAGATTACGACATCAGAAAGGTAAACCTGACATTAAGGCTGTTTTTATTTGAGTTCAAAGGTGGTTAAAGAAAAGAAACAGCAAGAAATCTGACCCAAGCCAAGAGTTTATTCATAGCTTTGGAATACTCCTTTTCCTCTATGCCAAGGAGTCCTTAGTACACTCAATTAGCCTCTCAGACATCTCTGCTTTCCTCCCTCAAGTGCTCCCCTATTTGCCCTGCAAAGAACATATTTGATCACGAAGTGAAAACAGGAAGTGCTCAAATGTATAGACACCTCTGGCTTACACCAATGTTGAGATTAGGATTTCTTACTAGCAGCTATACACAGCCGGCCCCCCTCCTCCCATGCCCTTTTGAAGGATAGAGGGCCTTTAAAATGTATGTACATAATCAGAAGAGAGCAAAGTTATAAAGGAAGTAATTAAACTGTTCTGTGGTCTTGTACCTCTGGTAGTTCATCTCTTTCTGCAGCATAACATATCAAGGACTACACTTTTGCTACATTCAACACTTTTTCCCCTTCTTTTATGTAGCTGGTAGAATGGATGCGTTTATTCTTTGACACCTACCTGGAGTGATGCCCTTTGTTAAAATTCTGGTTCCGTTGTTTCTTTTGTTACAGTCGGTAAGCAGATGTATATCTTAACTAAAAGTACCAGATATACCTATGGTAGCCTGCAAACTACACATTTTTTATGACAGTACCAGATACCCAGCTGATGGTATTTGGGATGACACCCCTAAAGTCAGTGGAGTTGAGCTGGGTTTTTTTCTTTTTTTTTTTGTTTTTTTGATAGCTGAACTTCCGTCTCCTAACATTTGTTTGAACAGTGTCTCACTTTAGCTGGTTTTCCAGAATCTTCTGGCTGAAAAAATCTTGCTCTTTACATAATCGCTTGTAGAGTAGGTTTTGGTTTCATCTGCTTCAGTGTCAGGCTAGAATAAGTTCTAGAATGTGGTAAAAATGAACCAGCCACAGCTTTTGTACTTACCTGAAATAATTTTCTTAACTTGCCATATTCAGGTGGCCAGATTGGATAATATGAAACAGATCTTTTTTTTTCTATATTTATGTGGGTGTATCTGAGAACATAACTTGTATCTCATATTATGATGAATGGCTTACCAAGCCTTTCATATGGAGAAGCTATTTTATGTATTCATTAGATTTGATTCTAAAGATGAATGTTGTCAACCAAAGAGAATCTCGGAGCAAGCTTTCAAAACAGTTGAAACCATCCCACCTTTGTAAATACCTCCTCCCATATCGTGATTGTAGGAATAACACCCAAAGGAGGGTTAGGAATGTAGCTGACTATTGCACTCCACGTTGAAAAGCTTTGCTTTCATATCAAACAGTGGAAGAACAACTTTCCTCACAGTTTCTGAAGCATTCTTCACATTGCCTTTTTGCTAGACTTACTAAAAAAGCAACCCAAAAATACAGACCTTTTTCCAGTTAAAATGGTGACATGAAGGCTGTGAGACTCAAGAAAATAGAGGAATGTGAAGACATTCTGGTGAACTTTAGTGCTTGTGTTGGACTTTGTTGTAGCATGCCATACACTGCCAGGGTATGCCGAGGAATAGGACCACGTCCTCTGATTCTCCTGTAAAATGACCTGCACGTGGGTTTGCTTGGCTGCCATTTCCGCTTCAGTGTACATAGTAGTCAGAGAGGCAGTGAAGCCCGAGGTGCAGTTTTATTCCAGGTCTGCTCTTTAGCCAGGGCTGATTGTGTGTGCTGAGTTTCCAGGCAGGCAATAAGTTGCCTGCTGCTGTAGGACAGACCTCCGACTGTATGAACACCACCCAGTTGGACATGTGTGCCGCAAAATAGTATCATGCTCATTTTTCAGGTGGGTAAACTTTGTGAGGAGAGGTTAAATGATTTCACCCTAGTGCAAAAGAAAAAGCAGTAGCCAAATGCTCAACTCCCATGACCTGCGGTCCTGCGGTCCTCAAGATGATGGAGTTGTGCATCTTTGTACCCCAAAGTTGTTCCAGTCACTGACCAAAAGAGCTGTCAGCCACCGTTAGCATTTGTTTTTACCGCTGGAGGTAGCATAGCCCTGCCTAATGTCACTGGCACCCCCCTTCTGTCCTGCCTGCCTGCACTACAGCGTCACCAGCCTGGACAGAATAAAGCTGGAAATCTTTCTCAAAATGCCACTTCTGCTCCCAGGCAGAAAGGTTTCGTTCTCCAAGTGCTCCTAGCCTCCACCATAAAATCAGTCCTAAAGATTTTGTAACAGACTGAACATTTGTATACCTTTTGAACACCACAATCTTAAAAGAAAAGAGCTGAGATGGGGTGGGGGTGGGGCTTTGTTTGTTTTAAAAATGGAATCTGAGATTAGATCTGACATTTCTACATCCACCCCCTACAGAAGAGGGAACCCGGGGTCATGGGGTGTGTGGGCCTCAAAAGCTAGCTTTGTCTGGGAGTGGTTAATCTAATCATTGTTACATAGACATCTGTTATTTCTTCTGAAAAATTGATGCTTTTGTGACACAATGATCCATCTATTTAGTACAACAGCCTGAGTAATTAAATTAAAAAAAGAATATTTTTGCGGGAGCATGTCTTATAAAACTGCCATACCTCCTCGTACCAGCAAAAAGGCTGGGGAGAGGGGAAGGGAGAGGGGGAGAGGAGTGCTTTAAGCCCTGCATTGTTTTCTGCTGGCTGGAGGAAAACATCTGTGAATTGTTTGAACTGAACCTTAGCAGGGACTGTCTGAATCTGTGTCATCTCTGTTTAATTTCAGGAAATGATGTCACAGCGCATTAAATAACAATGCTGCGTGATTTATTTTTACTTGTACATGCTGTCCTAAGCATTTTGGTTACATGGCAATGTTTCCAATTAAGTGCAAGCTTTCGGTTTTAAAAAATATACTTGGTAATGCTTTTTGGTTTTGGGTGTGGGTATGGGGAGGCTGGGTGTTTTAGGGGGTCACCAGGGTTCAGGGCTGTTGGAGGGCTCTGGGCCCATTTGTCATGTGCTTATGTGTAGTTGGGACTGGATGTCAGCGCTCTCGTCACCCATGGCAACCTCCAGGACCGTGGTTTTGTTACAAAGCCTGTCTGGGGGAGAAAAAAAAAAGCCTAAATATTCCGAACCGATCCGTCAAAAGACCTATTAGATAGTTATAGCCAGGCCTGCGTACTGTAGCTTCTGCCTCGATCAAACTTTCTGCACTCCCCCTTCTTCTGCAGAAGAATAGAGGACATAAGTCAATTCTGTCTGCCATCTGTCGCCTCTCTCCCCGCTCCTCAAATTAAAGAGACAGTCCGAAATTTAAATAATTGGATACAATCACAGGAAGCCCGCCTGGAAATTATTACATGTTCATTCATTTGTGGGGTGGTGTTTGTTTGGTTTGTTGGGGTTTTTTTTTTACTTCTCATTTTATTGTGAAGGGGGGATCTTTATTGGGCTTCTCTTGAGATCAAAATATGTTGTGTGTTTCAGCTTCAAAAATAGCATTCTGAGAAATACTGGATTTGCAGTGTCACCGAGTTGTTATCTAATAAGATTCCAAGTTATATATAGGGTGAAATTCACACACGCGCACGCACACACACACACACACATACACACACAAAACAATCCCCGAATTGTGACTCCTGCAATGGACAAGCACTTAAAATGCTTCACCCTTCCCCTCTGGCTCTCCCTTTTCCTTCGTCCCCTTTCTCTCCCTGAATCCCTGGCAGGCTGAGGGGCTGCAGTAAAGTCTTTTCACAGCACTACCAGTCCGATTTAGGTACTTCAGCCTACCTAATGGTCCTTTTCCAGTCCTGCTATCACAGTTTTTCACACTACCCTGTCTGACGGTAGCTAGTTATGCTTTACCTTCTCCATTCCTTTCATTATTTTTTTCTACCACCCTGCCTTTTTTTTTTGCCTCCTCCTCATCAACAGACAACACAATGTGTCAGGACTGCAGTAAGGTGGATTTCATTCATGTGGCATATGAGGTCAGCCTCTGCTAAACCATCAGATAACATGGCTAGATGTCACTTCCCAATTCAATATTTTACCTGCCATTTTCAAACAGGGAATTACTGAGGACAGCGTGTAATGAAAAACATGTGCATGATTCTGTGATTCTGTGATTTTAGTTGAGGCTTGATTAAAAGGCCTTGAATGAGCAAAGTGAACGTGGCCCAGCAAAAGATAGGATCAGCCACTGGTGTTTTTCTGGTTGTTACTGTCAGATTTCAAAGCTTTGCAGTGTAAGTATGGGAATGAATTGAAAAAAAAGAAGAATACCAAAGTCCAAGTAATGAATTCCTTAAAGTAATCGGAACAGGGAAGAAGTAGTGACAAGAATTCATTTATATGGAGTTTGGGCTTTGAGGCTCGCAAGGTAAAAGGGGATTTAACTAAAACATATGCAAATATAGGTAGTGTTTAAACACTCCAAGAATGTTGCACTAATAAATGTTGTGCACTGGGGCCTCTGAAAATCAAGATCACAGTCAACTAGAGGTGAGAATTCTTCAAGTCCCACTACCTAAACCAGTTGTCATCAGGAAACTCGTAGTTCTTCCCTTTCTCTATAGTGTGTGCACATGAATATACATATGCAGAAAAAATATTTTTAGGGGAAAAGCAATTGCTGTTGTTTGTGCAAAGTGATACTGCCTCTCAGTTTTGCCTCAGGACATGTTTATTTAAGACCTTTCTTTCAAGATCTATGAGCAGAATAATTTGTTTCAAAGAAGTTTTCTGTAAAATTAGAGTTAGACTGTAAAAAAAAGCGTGTTTCTGCCAGCAGTTCCCCAACTGCTAAGAAATGGAGATGTCAATTCCTATTGTTGCCTAATGAAGAGAGTAGTTTATGGCAGACAGTATTACTTGTGGTGTGTGGAGTTTGCCTTGAGTTAGGATACTTAGAATACCATGCATTACATATTTTGAGTTGATTGGCAGCAGTCATTTGTAGTATCCGAAGCAATCATTGGCATTTTTAAAGATTTATTATTGTCTTTAAGCATAATGGCAATACAGTTTTCATGCTTTTACATTTGCTATTTTTATTTTTAACTGCTAGCCCCAAATCTGCCAGAACTAATTTCAGTTGTTTTGTCTAATACTGGATGATAGGTTGTCAACTCACTGTATAATGCTGTAAAGATTTTTTTAAGTCTTGATTTTACCTTTATATGATGGCAGTTCAAAACATGTATTTTATATGACTAGTTATGTCCATAAAATATTTAACATCTCATGACGTAGTCTTAAAATCTCAACACAATGAATAAGAGTGGCCAAGTAAACAGCAGCAAATATTTTAGCTTAGTGTTTAAAAAAAAATCCCTGTATATATTAATTTCTTTAACGTTATAGAAAATTTGCTGTCATCTGGATCAACCCATTATTTGGTCTGAGGTACATTTCAAAGTGGCAGCTTGCAATTCTAAAGTGGAACTTCTGTGGAAATACTATCTGACAAAACTGCATAGCAATGGGAAAGCTCCTGTTCACTTTCTTAATGTATACTAAGTACATAAAAGGAGTAGGTTTTTGTAAGATCATGACCTAGTCGAGACTACTTTGAAGCTTGTTATGTCAATTAAAAAAACCCCAAAGACGATGTAAGCTGCATTGTTAGTTGATATTCTGTGAACGTACATGAATCTTTATAAAAGCAGTTCTCTTTCCTCCCAGGTAAGGTAAAAAATGCAGGTTTAATTTCTCTGTCTTCAAATATTTGCAGATAACTCACAGATTAGTGACTAACAGTATGTACCTCTCAGTCCTGCTTCCATTAATTCCAGTGGAACTCTGATCCCTTTGAAAAAGCTGGACAAGATGAAGCAGTGAAATCACAATGGAAGACAGACAAACACACACACACAATTTTGCATCTTAATAAGCATTAAATACTATAACCACTTTATCCACAAATTGTACTGAGCAAGTCTGTCAAGGATTCCCTATTTTATGACAGAAAGGCAACTTTCTCAAGTGCTCAGCTATTTGTCACATCCTCTTGTGGCTGAACCTTCACTGCTATCCCCAGGATGCTTTAGCACAAGTGAGGTCTCGCTGGTGTGGGGAGAATTCAGTTCTGTTTCTAGCTGTGGCCATGGCAAGACACTGTGCCTTGGCTTCCCTCTTAAAATAGTATGGCATAACAATGGTGGTTGCTTCCCAGACTGCTTTTGATATTTACAGATGAAAAACTCTACATGGACCCCATGTCTTAAACTTAGCATCAGCTGAATTAGAGGGGCCCACACTTAGCTTGTAGTTTTATCCTGTTGCTGAACTATCATGACAGTCGTGCAGGGTTTGTACAAATACTTGAACTTCTGTAGACTTTGAAAGTTCACACTGATTTTCCCATTATGAGGGAGCATTTAATATAAAATTAAGAATGTCATGTTCTTTCTGGTTTACACTGAAGATGACAGCATTTGATTGCTATAAGCTACTTTAGCTCAAGCAGCTTGGACTTGGCTTAGTTTTGTTTGTCAGGTCCTCTCCTTGCTGGTGACCTGAATGTCATGATCATTGCATGCAAATGGGATCAAATATCTTTCCCAGAAAGCATCCAGAGAAAAAGAACCTTGACCATCAACTGCTGGCCCAGGGGCAAGAGTCAGAATAAAGGGAGTGCAACAGTATTAACAAATGCATCTTTGTACTTCAACAAGTCACTAGTGGATATTCCCCTCCTTAAGGAGCCATGGGAGGTTCCTGATGTGGAATTGGACTTTGGCAGTTTTCCAGCCTGCTTCTTTTTATTCATCCAGGTGTTTCTCACTTGTGCTTGGATGTAGAAATGGGAAGCAGGAGGGTGACCTACAGTGAAGAGTAAGGGATGGAAAGGGTGCTGTGAAGTCCCTAGTTCATGTTGGGAAGCTCCCTGCCTACAGAGGAGCACATACAGACAGCTGACAGCTGTTTTGATAGTCCACAAATGGACTATTCAGGGATATAGAATGGGAATAGTGAGAAAGGTCATGATATGTGTGGTAACAACAGGAATAAGGAGCATTATGTGGTCAGAAGAATGATTTGTATATTTGGAGGAGTCAGCAAAGGAACGCTCCTAAATTGCAAGGAAAATTGGTTAATTTGAGGGATCGCTTCAAAATCTAAATGTTTAAAGGTTGCTTTAATTTCAACTACGAAGGGATATTCTGATGATTCCTTTCAGATACAAAGTAGGAAATGAAATGGAAACATGTGAAAACAGGTTAATTGTTGTGAACAATAAAAAAAGAGGGAAATAATTTATCTCTCCTTTTCACCCTCCTTTAGTGTTTGGGCAGACTATTCCAAAAGTTGTGTTACTTGGTCTGTCTCTTTTCAATTCTGTTTCTTCCAGTTACACACAGACAAATTAACATCTCTTAGGAAAGAGAGGAGCTTCTTGAGTGGGTTGGGTATGAACCTTTCTGTGGATGGTGGGAGAAGCTTCAGAATTTTAGGACAATCCTAAAAAACCCCACACTGTTCTACGTAGCATGCCTACTTACGTCTCAGCTTTAAACAGTCTACTTTGTATGTCTGCATTGTGTGGTGGCCATTAAATGTCAGGCAAACACTTCTCAGACCAGAAAAATCCCGCTACTAAGTGTGTATCTATCCTAGACATTTGCAGACAATTCACTCCTATAATTAATCTTAGCTGTCCTGCCTCGGTGAAACCTGAACTTAACTCCCACAGTATTCTTAGATGCAAACAAACTTCAGAGAAAAAAGGCCATTGCCTCTTTCTATTTTCTTCTCTTGCCCAAAAGCTGTCCATTTAGAGAGCAATAATGCTTGCAAAGCAAATTAAACCCCACTATGAACTGGTGCAAAACTATATAAACTGTATTTGCAGCAGGAAAATAAAATAGCTGCAAACAAACAAGACTATGGTACTTTGCCATCCTGGGTACGAATAAACATAACCCTAGAATTGTTAAACTATCTCGAGTTTGGCTCCTGGGATCTGAATCCTACTCAAAGCCCCAGCTGAAAATATATGATACTGCACTCTCCAGCTCTGTGATGCTGTAACATGCTTCACCACCTCCCAAACCAGTGCTGCGGCAAACTTCTTGCTGAGACAGAAAACTCTTTCAAACAAGGCCTGGGGGCTCATGAGCTTTCTACTCAGTGCCCTGTAGGCTCACTCTGCAATGAGGTATCTTGCCTAAAAGAGGCCAAATATCACACAACTGAGCTGGTGGGAAATTCAAACTGTTCTAAGCAAAGAAGTCAATAGAGCTGCTGTAGTGAAAGGTAATGTTCAGAGTGAGATCACTGTGTTATGATCTCATGCTGAACATCAGGACTGGTTTTTTTCTTGATGATTATGAAACTAGCCTGAGGCCAGTCTGGTGAGAGTCTAAGAAAGATATAGAAGCATGTTTGGAGAGCCTGGACTATCAGGACCCTTATTCCCCAAAAAAATGTAACAGAGGCTGAGAGAAGATGAGAGAAATGAGAGCTGTATTGTTATTTCCAGTGCTTTCCCCATCCATCCCAAAAATATAAGATCTGGCCATAGACACAGAATACACATACTGAATCAGTGAATAAGCACAGGCTACAAACAGACAAGAGGAGAAATTACTGAGAGGGAACAAAAAGCCTTGCAGGAATAATGGAATTCAGTGACCAAAAAAAAAGAAAAACAGAACACAAAAAAACAACCAAAAAACCTCCAGTCATTGAGACTGTAGAACAATCTGTGGAAGTGCCTTTGCTTGGCACTTTTAAAGCTAGACTCCAAAAAAACATTTGAAGAAATACTGCTGAGAAACATCTTGCATTCCTGGGGTTATACTGAAGTAGTGTTGCCTGAAGCATTTCTCATATTTCTACATTTTCTTATTAATGAGTAAAAACTGAAAAATATCTTGAAATTAGAGCTGTTTTCAGAAGGAAACCTTTCCAAATTTGGCTTCCTTCAGGTTTAAGTTTTTGTTGTATTTGTTTCAACTTTTTAAATGACATTTCATTTATCTGTCAGTGGAAAAATTATTGCAAAACTAACTTACGAAGTCAAACTAGAAATGGGCTTGAGACCCAAAATGAGGAATTAAGCTTAAGAGAAATATTTCATTGTTGTTCCTTCAGGCACTGGGAGTTTGAGAGGATGCTGAAGGACAGCCAGGCTGGGGTTTTGTCAGACCAACAAAGGAAGCGAGTTTGTACAGAGGACCTTGTGTTAAAAATACCTCCCTTTCAGATATTTGGAGGCAGAGACTATGTCACGATACATATGCTGCTCTTCATTCACAGCATGTGAAGTTTCACAAACATCTGGGGAAGGTATAGGTCTGAAATCAACCCTCTCTCACCTTAGTGTTTCACAATATTTCTGGCATCTGCTACAACATTAGCTCTATGAAAAGTCAACCCAAAACACCAAAAGTTTTTTGAGCATTCAAAATCCATGGTGATTTTAAAGGACATGGATCCAATGCAAATTTATGGAAAACTAGGTTGACTATGGATTTACACAGAAATTTGAATGCTGGAGCAGGTGAAAAACATGTCCATTTCACCTGCTTTTCACTTACTGACTTTTATGGCAATTTGACTCCAGGATTCAAAACAAAGCTTGGGCCCTCAGAGAGGCAGAATGACCCCAAGAAAATATTGACTGAATGCCTGCTGACTCAAACTGCTGAATTTCCCACCCGGGTTTCCTCAAAAGCATCAAGAAGAAAGAGACTGCATTTTGAATTTAAAATGAAATTTTGCTTTTGAACATTACTTTATAATAATGTAACTGTGGGGTTCCACAATTGTCTCAATGACTTCCAGATCAAATGAGCTCAGTTTGTATGGCAGAAAAATGCTTGCTTTTTTTTTTTTAAATTTCCCCTCATTGCCAGAATTACAAATTTAGCCTGGGATCTGTGATCCAAGTTGGATTCTTTCTGGCTCATTTATTGGCAGTCACAAGGATTATACAATAACAGTAATGTTGCAATTACAATAGTAAATCTATGCAATTACAATAATAAATAGATGATGGAGTGGCCAGATTAAAGTCCAGATTTCTTGCCTATAGCTAGGCTGGCTTTACGAAGAAAAATGTCTCAAACTTCTATTATGGTTTGAAGTCAATGGCATTTTTTGTCAGCAGAGAATCAAATGCAATTCAGGCACACAGGGATGTAAGTCTGTTCAGTCAGTCAGTCACTTTTCAGAACACCACTTCGCAGTTTTGTTAGTAGTATTCTCTTTTGGGGTACTTTTCTGTTTGGCTCAACATGGTCTAGTGAGTTAGGCCTGTCTGGAAGGGTTTGAAACAAGTGACGGGGAAAAGATCTTTTTTTTCTCCCTCTTCACTATCCTTCTCAGGAATGACTTTACATACCCATTTAAAAGATGCTATTGGCATGACGTGGCCTTTGTAGGGTTTTGATATACAGTTCAGAAGTTACCTGCGCTAGAGAAGAGAGGGGGAGCTTTCTGTTCCTGCACGTTGAAGTTCTCCTAGCTGCTAAAGCAGTGAGTGCTGACCTTTGCTCTCTGAACAGGGAGTCTTCTGGCATAGAGCTCAGTTTTCCTACTGCTCTTCAGAACTGTAAATAATGTTAGTACACCCTGAATTCAGTGCATGCAGCACTTTACATTACTATTGTGTATCTTAAAATAAACAACATTGCAAGCTGTTTATTTTGGTGTTACTATGTATGCATTTTTTAAACAGTGGTTACTTAAACAAATGTCTCTGTTCCCACAGCACTTAAAAGCTGCTGTTTGCTCATTGTGGTTTTTGGGTTTTGTCACTTTTGTTTTGATTATTTCTGAAAATCACACTCTAGGATACAGAAGACAGGAGTAAGTTGTACTTGATCCAAACAAATGCTTCATGTCACAGCTTTTTCTCTATGCCAGCTTTTCCCATGTTCCTAGCAGAAATAATAATTTGGTTTTAGATCAAACTTACAGATCATCAGTATTCCAGATTGGATTAAACTGTCCTCAGATGTGTTTCTGCAGGCCAGTCAGGCCATGTGTTTGTTACCAGAATTTGACCCTGAAATAGCAAAATTGTTTAAATAATATTAGCGCTGTTTATTTATTTATTGCTCAGCAAAAGAAAAGGTGCAGGGGGTGAAAATGTAGGGAATTGAGGGTTTCCCTCATCTCCCTTCCCTCTCTCTTGTCAGTCTTCATTCATCCACCCCAGAATCCTCAAGTGCCATCCAAACTTCTGCAGTTAAAAAAGCTAATAACGGATCGATGGAAAAGTTGTTATCAAAGTCATCAACTTTTCTGGTCCATATTGCCACAGGTTTGTGGCCCTCTATTTACCCAGAGAACTCAGAGGACACTTGCTAGTCTGTCAAAGTTTTACTAGGGGGCTGGGTACCCTACACTGGTTTTTCACCTTTAGAAGTGAGCTTTCCATGGTGGTTCTGCTTCTTGCCATGCCATGTACAGTATTCAACAAATGTCAATAAAAGCATCAGGAATAAGCTTGTTATTTCTCCCTCTGCTCAGTCTCCACATCGTTACAAAAAGTGACTGTGGTACTGCATGACTGTGATAGTTATCCTGTAGAAGCTGTGTTCCACTTTGCCAGTTTTTCCAAGGTCATCTTCAGTTGGGGTATGTTCAAATGGTTGTCATTTTACCACCTTCTATCACCCACTCCTGAGTGGCTGTGCTGTCATTAAAGTGCTGGGGTGATTGCTGTGTGGAAAAGGTTTAACAAGAGTGCTCCAAAAAACCTGGGAGCCACCTCTGACTGGCATTAGGTTTCTCAACTAGTCCCCAGCCAGCCCTGAGACCATAAAGCCACAATCAGTAGTGTTTGGTTTCCTCATGCTTGGACACGGCAGAGATCTGAGCCCGAATTATTCATTTGTGGAACTTGTAAAGGCCAGCTCTCTTTTTGCAACAGAAAGTAATCTCTTCACTCAACTGCTAATTGCCCCATGATTTTAATCAAGTAAGAAGCAAGATTGTTAGATAAAGAAAATTAGTGTTTGAGAAAAACGGTGAGTTCAGTTCTTTTCCAACTTGTGTTGACTATAAACCAGTTTGTCCTCCTTAATTATGGTCTTCAAAGATAAACAGGTTGAAGGGAGTGTTACCATCTTTGGCACAAATACAGCATATTTCAGTGCTTTGTTGAGCAAGCTGTGTGTTTTTGAGAAAGAAATAGAAAGTTGCTTGTATTTTTTAATGTAGTTAAGATTTATAATTTTTTATTTATAGCTCAGCAGGTGTTGATTTTCAGCACTGTGTATACACTGCTTTGCCTCTGGACTTCAATACACTGGATAACCCCTGCTCTCTCAGTAAAACAAACTGTGACAATTAAGGATGAGAGGAGCATTAAAGACAACTGGTCAACAGCAGCACACTTGGACTATGTCATTCTAATTCCTGAGGGAGGACAGTACAATATACCAGTGCTCCCCCGCCTTTCTACTCACTTCTAACCTTCTCATTAAATTTGCGGAACTATTACATTTTTTTCTTCTTCCTTCTCCTTCTCCTTCTCCTTCTCCTTCTCCTTCTCCTTCTCCTTCTCCTTCTCCTTCTCCTTCTCCTTCTCCTTCTCTTTCTCCTTCTCCTTCTCCTTCTCCTTCTCCTCCCTCCTGATTACTTTTCTACTAATGAACTGTACCACAAGTATTTCAGGTCTTACTCTTCTGCTGCTTCCCTCACTGAGATATGGATATCTGCTGCAATACTAATATACACATTTTAAATATCTTTGCATACTTTTTTCAGTGTCATTTGCTCACCCTAAGAGATTTGATCACCCTAAGAGACTGAGATTACTAACATCAATTACATCTGTTGGTGAACATTCCCTCTTTTATATCTGAGAGACAGAAGATGGCAGAATGAGTAACATTTTTTAAATACCACTTACAGAAATGAAAACCACTTCGCAGCATAGAAGTTTCGTGAGAGGGAGCAGGTAATTTTTAAAAAAATATTTTAAAAGCATTTTAAGATATGTTTTCATCTAGGTTTTGACAATGTAAAATCTGCTTTATTGGCCAGACCAAGGGTCTACTGAGCCAGATAAGGGTCAGCAGTGGGTGGTGATGGGGACACGAAATGATGCAAGTGTAGGATGATTCCAGAAGGCCCAGTATGTCCTCCCAGCTTCTGGCAGATGGATGTTTAATAACTTTATATATAAAAACTTTTATAAAAGTTTCTGTATCCAGGCAGTAATGTTTAAGAGCCTCTGATGCACCTACATTTTCCATTTTGGCCTGCTATTTGAATATTTAGGGATATTTGTTAGAATGTTTCCTGATAAGGAATGGAATGTTTGAATAAGCTTCACATTTCTTGATGCATGTATCTAAGTTTCTAAACTGCAGTTAAAGAAAAAAAAAAAAAGGAGAGAGCAAGGATATCAGTTTACATTTGGTTTAACATTGAACCTGCTTTCTTTCATGAGGCAACAGAAAAATCTTAGCAGCCCTGCAGTTTTCTAAGAAATTTTTGTGAAGTGTTGGGAAAATCTTTTCCTCTTCATTTGGAAGAAACTCTGATTATACCTCTAACATGAGTCCAGGTGTTTTCAGTATCCCGTTCTCCATCACTCTGATCCTGTCCTTCATGTGGTTGGCTCTGGCAAAATAAAACACTGATCAGCTCATGCATTTGGTAGTGTGCTTTTAAATAAACACCCCGACTCTGTTCTGGTTGAAAGCAGTCACACAGTTTTGACATAACCTAATCGTGTGCAAAGCTGAACCTTTAGTAGCTAGTTTTGCAGACAATGTTTCCCCCCCTTTTTAAAAAAAAAACTCCCTTCTTCTTCACACAGCCCCTTTAGAGCTGCTGGAGGGCGTTGTTGAGAAGTTGCTACCGTTGATACAGTTGCTATTAATCACAGTCTGCCATGTTGTGACGCAGGTTCTAATAACATCCCATTGAGCTGCCGTTGTATGCTGGAGGCTTACCAACAGCACTAGGCCTTTGATATTCATCTCACACCAGGATAAAGAAAATGTAGAGTTAAATAAAAAAAAAACAACAACCTGCAAATGGGCAAAGAACAAAAAAAAAGGGGAAAACATAGCAAAATCAAAAACAGACACGCTTTCTGTGTGCTGCTTCGTTTACCATGGGAGCAGCAAAGCTATAAATCTCCGCTGTGTTGTTTGAAAATTGAACATGAGGCTGCTAAATTTATCATTCATTCTTTGTTGTTTCTGGGTAGTAGCTGCCTGACTTGGCTGACTTTGGTTTCTGTCCCCTCCTCGATAACAATTTTTGTTGTCATCGTTGTTTCAATACATTACACATGCAAATCAAAATTTTACTGGATCAAAGAATATTGGAGGATTTAGTAAAGTGCTCATAAAGGGGAGGAGGAACAAATTTGCTGCGTGTTACACATCATGCTTCCTTGGCAACTGATTCCCTCACATTCATAATTACAGGAACATAATTTTTAAAAAGCAGCATGGGTGGGGGGAGGGAGAGGGAACACTTCCTTTGGTTAAAGGCATATGCAATTTTTAAAAAATGTGAGTCTTTGAAAATTAAAAAAAAAAAAGTTCACCCATATGCTCTGTAAAGATTAAACCTGGAGCCTGATAGAACTGCACAATCACCTTCTTTTGTTAGCACTTCTTGTCCATGTTGCACTGCAAAGAAAAAAAGGTGGAAAGCAAGCCTGCTACAGATGTGACTAGCTATGAATATTCATGAATGCCTTTGCTCCTCCTTTTCTACTGGCATCCAAGCCATTCTGATCTCCCTCTCCCTCTCTTTATTCCTCTTCTCCTTTCCATTTCTTTTCCTTCCTCAAGACTGAACAAGACTGCAGTTTTTTTTCCATAACAGCCTAGTACGATACAGTTATCAGCGGCCTCAGAAGCCTTTTATTTCCACTAAAAAAAAAAACAAAGGAAAAAAGAAAAAAAATTGTAATTATCCACAGTTTTATGAATCCACCTCCCCTTAATGTTCATTATTTAAACCAGCAGCAATTACAAGTTCAAAGGGGTTTAGAGGGCCAGCAACCCGCATAATCACTGCCAAATTAAGCGGGACTCATTCGTCACAGAAGAGTACACTCTGAGCAGTGAATCATGCATGCAGTGACAGGCACTGATTTACATAAAGACGAAATCTGTGCCCTCTAGGGCTGAGCGTTACTTTATCTCAGTGGCCTTGTGATATATGCATTTTCTTTTGGTGTTAGGAAGGTTCAGAGACTGATGCTGTCTAATACATGATATTTTATTCTCACGAGCATCAGTAGTACTGCTGCTAATTCATGTATGTGTGTATTTAACAATAATCTAAACTTCAAGGCACTTGAAGCAAAGTTTTGTCCAGAAACTGCTCCTCTAATCTGTTATGATACTTCTGAACCTCTTGAATTATTTCCCCCCACCCCTGCCCCCAACAAATGTTCAGGTCAGACAGTCTTGAAAATGATTACTTGGATTCTTCTCCTTCCCCTTCATCTCCCTACACCGACTCAACGTAATATTTTTTGAGACAATATAGCTACCTGTCCATGTACAGTATCAGAGTCTGGGACTGCATGTATTACTTTATCCACACTTTGCTGACTATCCCAAAACATTTGAAAACAAAGAGGTTCCTCCTATTGGAGACATGCTATAGGCTCTGGAAAACCTGTGTCCATCAAGCCCATCTATACCTCTGACAGCAGAAAAGGAATATTTTCTATTTGTTAGAAAAGATTGTC
The DNA here is from genome assembly GCA_022605575.1 of Laterallus jamaicensis coturniculus. Classification (NCBI taxonomy): domain Eukaryota; kingdom Metazoa; phylum Chordata; class Aves; order Gruiformes; family Rallidae; genus Laterallus; species Laterallus jamaicensis. The sequence goes on along the minus strand of JAKCOX010000013.1, from coordinate 101,665 downwards.
TTACCTTTATCATGCTGTTCTGCCTCTTTCATACTGAACTGTTTAAAGATGCTCTTATAGTTTGCTTCAAGACCAAATTCTACTCAGTTCATTTGCCTACAGCCACTGAAGATTTTGTGGCTGCTCATGTGGGCAAAGTGAACAGGTCTTGACCCCTCAGGTAGCAAATGAATCAATGCAGGGAGTAGCTACACTCTTATACAACAGTCAACATGAAAAAGTAGTTTTGTGTAATCATTGTTTCCCTTTAGCTATGTAGCTGCAACTCTTTCCAGGAGTAGCAGGACTGTGGTATGAACAGTACATACAGTAGTTTGAAACTGTACCTGACTTTCCTCCCATAGGCATGGGTGGCTCATCGAAGTTTATTTAGGGGTGCACCAGCAAGCAGTTATGAGAGATCTACTTAACATATAAAGGCACTTTACCTAAAGGACTTAGATTCTCAGCTGCTGCTAAGACACAGCAGATTGACCTAAAAACATCTGGCTATGGCACCTTGACACAGATGTTGTTACTACACCAGCTCGGTGTAGATGGGAGGTAGCTGGAGGTGTCAGAAAATAACAGCGGTCTGATCAGCTCTTCTTTTTTCTTTGACATGCCACTGCACTGTGGACCGTGGTGTAGATCTAGCATTGCTGGCTCTCCTCCAGTTGAATAAATCCGTCTGCTTTCTGGTCCCGTTAGACCTTTTTAGTGGTGAGGAAGAGTAGTGGTATAACAGAGGCTGGCACAAGAGTTCTGTATGTGAATGCACAAGCTCATTTTTTGCACAATGTCACTTGCATATGAAAGAGATTCATATTGCAAGTACAAATCACAGAGGAAAATGTCATTTGCATATGTCATTTCACTGTCGGTGCAAGTGACTGTGTGCATCTATGATGTCCTCCACAACACTATGTCCTCTGATAGATGCTGATGATAAAGAATTTGACTCATTTAGGTAAATGTCATTTAAACTTAAAGCCCAGCAATAGCATTTTTAAATATGTATTGAATATTCTGTGTTCACTGAGGACACTGAATCTTATGGGTATAATTCAGGTACCATTTTTAGGAAGTAGTGCCTACTGCAAAAAACCCCATCATTTTATGGCTGGTAAATAAAAATTGTGCACTGAGTCTGACATGGATGTAATTTACACCACTGTAAAATCAGATTAAATGCAAAACTGGTGAAAGGGAGATTGTAACATGGACTGATGGTGTTCTGGGATAGTCTAAATGAAAGTAGAGCGATGGTCAGATGTGATGGCAACAGAGCCATGTGAATGGATTGGATTAGGTTTATTTTATTATATAGTGTGGAATTCATGAATCACTGAAGTGTGTACTATGGTCAACATTTGCAATGTTACATAGAAAACAATCCCTCTTATTAATTAAAAAAATATTATTGAATTTCTGAAAGATGTTATGTTACTGTTTAAAAGAGGGAAATTCTTTAATATTACATTAATTTTTCAAAGACTGCAGCAAGCAATTTAATGATCAGTGAGGGAGAGATGTGAGAATGAAAACCTGTTTGCTATATTGTACTCTTTTGTGCTTTATTGAACCAGAATATTTTAATATGCAGAACTTACTCTCTAGGAGTGTCTTTCTTCGGATATTTCTGGCTTCCATGTGCTGTCTTTAAATTTCCATGTGTTTATTGTGGTCTTTTTCAGAAAAGTGAATTGCTGAAATGTTTTTAATTATGTTCCCACAAAAGAGTTGTCAGAAGGAAGTTGCAAAGCCTTTACCCACCTAAATTCTCACTTCGAGCTCACTCATGTTTATCAGCAGTTTAAGTTAAGATGTCAAATTTTGTTGACCTGGCTTTTAAGTACTGCTGCAACAGGATTCATCATTTGTCAAAGTGCCAAAGTTTTTTGTGATACTTACAAAGTGCGGGAGAATAAAGTAAGCTTCGTTTTGACCGATTTTAGTAAATAGAAGGTTGGCATGCATGGAATGGGGACGCTGGTGCTGCCTTATCTGCATCTACAATTTTAAACCTAAGAGACTAACCTCGGAACTGGCGGGTTCTAGGAATTGCCAGGTAGTGGAATTGCAGGATACAGGGTCCCAAGACTGTTTTCAGTAATGGTCAATGTTCCTGGTCCTGAAGGAATGGAGAACAATGAAAAGAAAATGGTGTTTTGATATGAGATCTATTTAGTAGATTTCATGTAGCTATGGAATAGTTACATTTGTTAAGCCTGTATCAATGTCACCTCAAACTGAGAAATCTAGGCTACATGGATGACGCAATTTCAGGGAAGTGTGATGATCTCTGTGAGTTTCTGCTAAAATCTCTAGAAAACCTGGGCATCTTTGCTTTCAACCCTACAAACAGTGCACTGTGATGCAGCTGATATGGTGAGCATGCGTAAATGCTTGATACAGCAAGTATCTGGTTTTCTTTCACTCTCTGTTTTGTGCATGAGCTTTCAGACTTAATTTATTTTGATTTCTCTGTTTTAACTATGGATGTAGTCTGTTGGGAAAGGCTTGGGGTATATAGTTGCTTAAATGATCAAATTCTATTTCTCTTTGGTCCAGCCTGTATGAAATCGTGATGCAGTGTAGAACTAAAGTACCCATCAATGTTCCTTTTATTGGATATGCTTCATATATTGTGGTGAAATTATATGTATCCACATAGGTTGTTAAGAAAAACTTAACATGCCACTGATGTGCAGTGAGGGAGAGTTAATTGTGTAGATGCCCCAAGACTACATCAATGAACAGAGCACACTGCAGTGGTCATATGAATCTGTCTTGAATAAAAATTACCGAACAGGTTTTCAGCCAATAGCCTAAGGTAAAATCCTAGTGTTAATAAATATGTGCAGATGAATGAGATCTTTTCTGTCTCTATCATTTATGAATCTTGGTGCTGTAGATATAGGGGCAGACATCTAGAAAGATTAAAAATTAAGTTGGCATATGTTTTAGCATACCTGATGAGCACATGGTGTGTTTATTAATGCGGATGTACCCTGTTATACAATCCGGAAGCATTCCCAGAAGGAAAAATGACCAACCCTTTTCTTTGTCCCAGGGCAATGGGGTGTCTCTCACTTCCGCTACACTGCCACCTGATTAACCAGATGCCTTTCCTCTCCCTACAAACCTCCGTTCTGCTATCAGGCAACCTTTCTGGCACTGCCTCCCATTCCAGCGAAGTATCCGTGTCCTCTGTCCCCATGCACTGGCCACAGGAGGAATTGAGAAGGTCTTCTTCTGGTGCAAATGACATAGTTCCATTGAGAAACAGCTTTTGCCAGTATGTGCTTACCAAGGATTTATGGCATTTCTAACATGTAGACTTAAGAGCACTGACTTTTTATGCTGGCATGTTAGGACTAGGCCCCTAGTTCTGTGCAGTACAGAAATTCATGGTCTGCATTTTCGGAATGCCATGAAAGGCACTTTTAAAGTGTTGATTTACATCTTTACTGAATTTAATTTTGGAGGACTCGATGCCTGCAGTGGTTAGATAGTAATGCTGTTTCCCTCAGTGGCCATGTATGCATTCCACAGATGTTCCTATGAAAATTTCTGAGGTACTTTTAGAGTCTGTGTCAAACTCATCCTCAAAAGAAAGTGAGCCCTGTGTTGGCACGCTGTAGCGGTCACTGTGTGGTGAACAATTAACACTAAGGTTTGTAAAGTGCCCTAAATTTGGTTTACACACATCAGACTGCATCAGGAACACATATGTGCTCCATTGATTTCTAGCTGAACTTCTTAACAGTCTGTTATCAGTCAGTAGATTTGCAGCAGCTCTGAGAGTCCCCCAGTTTATACTGTTTATACTGAGGCTGATATAGCCTCTGACAGTTCCTGGAATCAGAGAATGACAAAAGTAGCTTACAGTCACCTCATCTTTACCGTGCTCATGACTTGAGAACAATTTTTTGGAACCATTTTTTTCTGAAATGGAAATCCTTTGATTTCCTCTGACACTGATTGATGCTTAGGTGACATCTCCAGAAACCAACCATGCGGAACAATTCAGGGGTTGTTTTTTGGCTTAGAGCCAACATCCAGAAATCGAGCTTTTAAAAAAAATAATCCATGTCGTCTAAAAAGAAAGAACATAATACCTTTCCAGATGTTAATTCTTATCATGGTATTTTGCAGTTAGATTTTTTTTTCCATGAAAATTACAAAAACCATCTTTTTTTTTGAATCAGTATCTATAATGCCTGTACTAAATAAACTAAAATAGTTTTTATAATTATCTAGCAAATGGCAAACTGTCTTTTAACAGTTAAGAATGTCAAGAAATATTTAAAATTACTTTTCACAGTGTGTTAGCACGAGTGAAAGTCTTTATCTAAAGATCCCACTCGACTTTCTGAAGCACTTAAAATACTACATGAAAATTGTTTCTGCGGCTTATTATAGAAATAAATAGATCTGTGAATAAACTTTCTGGTGGAAAGGAATACTACTAAGGGTTTAAAGACAATTATTAATTTTTCTCTTGCTTTTGGTTGTGTTTCTAAACACAAGGTTCAATATTAATATGCTGAGGCCAGTGATCATTCCTGTATTTGAAAATACCTTTCTTTCCTTTTTTATTGATTGCAAACCAGCTAGATTTTAAACTGTTGGATGAATATCAGAGACAGGAGGTCCAGCAATAGGATGTCTTCAGTGTTTTAGATTACATCAGTGCCCTTTCAGTTGGTCTTCTAGATTCATGACCTTACTTCCGGTTGCAAACCCCATTTCTGCAATTGAATTTCCTCTAGGTTTGTGACCCCGCCTCATAAATGTCACAACCTGAATTGGGGTCATGACCCTTTAGCTGGGAGCCACCATCCTACATCCTTGTGCTTGACCAGTTTGTGATATGAATTCAGACTAGTTTGCTCTGTAAAGGTTTAGAATGGAGAAGCATCCCCTTTTTTAACCCACGTTGTGCAAAAAGTCATTTCCAGGCAGATAGAAATAAATTTGGCATTACGATAATTAAATGAATATAATTTTTTTTGTTTGTGTTAAGGAGATTGCTCCTTTTCAGTGTTCTTTCCACAGACTATTCTGAAACTAATTCACAGCTGTACAAATGATAGTTAGATGTATTTCTCTGTTACGTAGCTCAAATAACTGCTGCTGTGAGCTATTAGAAATACCTCCACGCGTACTGTTAGAGAAGCTATATATCTGATAAATCCAAGTCCCTAAATACAGTGTATTGATAGCAGATGTTAGTAGTTTGCCTATGCACCTTGCTTAAATTATATGAAGGAAAAAATGTTAGGTCATAAAATCATTAAGGTTCGTTGTGTAATGAGAGGTACTTTAAGGATGAGGTCTCCAGGCTAAGGATATGACCAGGTGGGACTGGTTCAAGATCTTCAGAGACAGTATAAAGTAAGGTGTTGCCATACTGATGAAACATCTGGGATACATACCAAAAAAACCAGCTGCTCAATCAACATAACAGCACTTTACATGCATCATTGGTTGAGGGCTTTTTCTTATACTGAAACGTCAACTTTCTTTTTTCAGATTATGTTAGAAGACAACAAAACAGAGTATCTGTGCAGATACTACAGATGTGTAAATGAAAAAGACTAAGGCTAGTGTATGAGCTGCAGGGAAAAACCCAAAACAACAGGGCAGCACTTATTCTGAATTTAGTCTTTTGCTTTCACCAGAACTGCTTTGGTTTACATTCCTCAGAGCAGTTTAAGTTGTTTCGCTCTTCAGGAGTTTCTATACACTTCCTAATGGGAAGGAACAAAGACAGACCTATGGGAACTATGTGTGCAGTTGGCAGGGATTTCAGAATTGGTGTGTCCATCAGTTCACGGGCTAAGCTTGACCTGAGATATATATAGTCACACATGTGTGATTCATTAATGGTAATGGGGAGTTTACTGATGTGGCCCTTCATGCATATCTCATACAAATAAAATATGTTCTGCAGTGCAGTCTTTTGACATGATTTATACACTTAGGACTTGATCCAAGTCCCAAAGAAACTAATGGAGAGTCGTCTTTGAGAGCTGGAGCCAAAAAAGATAGTCACTAGCTTTCGGTATGGAGAGGGTAGGCTTGGATTTTGGCAGGGGTTTGTTGTTTTGGGTTGGGTTTTTTGGTTTTATTTTTTTAACATATAAATATTTTAATTAAATTGCCCCTGAAGATTGTCAGAGATGCCTAAAGACTGACATGTCTGTGCTTAAACATCAACACAGTCATTCAAAAGAAAGAGAGATCCAAGCCTTGCCACGGGGAGTAGCGTCAGACCTGTCTTCCAAGTTGCTCATCTGAAATGTTCTTCAGTGTTTTCGGCTGAGACAGACAACAAATGTGTCAGCAGGAGTGTGGGTAGGGTATCTGAGGCAAACATTTGTTCGTAGGGCCCAGGTTCTTTAAGTGATGGTGGTGAGCACTGTTGGAAAGTCATCCTTTGACACTGAGTTTGGTTCTAAGCCTGGCCATGGGAACAGACTTGAAATTATTATCACACAGCTCACTCAGTGCAGCTAGTGACTGATAGGTTCACTGGCTTGAATCAAATTCAAGTCAGTGTCAGGACAGAAATACAAGAAGATGTGGACATGTGCAGCATGGCTTTAGAAGTCTTTCGACAAATGTATAAGATGGTTCCATTATCAAATTTTCACATGGGAAGTGAATGGCAAAGCTCCTTTTACCGACTGTGTGGATCAGCACTATATCAACATTTAGTGTGTTAGATTTCTAGAGAGGGTATTTTTATTGTATATGTTTAACAGACATATTGCTATTTTGAGGGGAGGTTTTTTTCTGAGATGTAAAGACGCTCTTCTGGATGAAGGGAGGGATGAAAAGTTGTAGAGTGTTCAGTGTGATAGGTATTAGAGATGTAAAACTTGAGGCAGGAATGTGACACTGGAAGTATTGAGATAACTTGTCTTGAAGGTTCTAAGTCATAAAATGAGACAACAAATATCGAGTGAAATATATATACTTTGGTTGCATACCACATGCAGTGGTGAGATCGCTCAGTCTTTTATTTTTAAGGTTTTGTTAGGCCAGCAGATACTTCAGATACTGGATCCATGAAGGCAGTGGCCAAAATTAAGGGAGTTTGGGCTATGACAGCAGTGTGAAGTTTGAAACGCAACCTTTTGTGACAGAAATATTCCAGGTGGGGTTCTTGGAGACCACTGAGAGACAGCAGCAAAATCTGTCATAAACCAGCTATATTACTTTTGCATATTCAAAGACTAAATACAACTTCAGTTTTGCCTGATGTAGGTTTATGACTTCATATGCAAACAATAGCAAGGCTCAAAGGACACTTCATAGGTTGCTAAGTGAAGGACTTTGAAGTTTGGGAATGTGAGATTTTTTTTTCAATCTCAGTTCCACTCTCTATGTATCGCCTCTGTGGTGAATGAAGCCTGTATCTTTTCACTGGAGGAGAGAGAAAATTGTATGCATTCATACAATTAAGGGCTGCATCATGATACATATATACAATGGGTATTTTCCTGGGGCAAAGAAAAGGCATTTCGTTAGTGAAATGGTGTGCTTGCTGCTGATTTTCAGGCCTACCACAAGCAACACATTAAAAAAGAAAGCGATGAAATTTTGAATCTTGTTAGCCTACCTAACTGCGTGAACCATCAACGTATCCTTTTACAATAGCACAGGAATCATTTCACTTACCACTCAAATGCAGATACTTCTGTGATAATCCCTCTTGCTCTCTTTAAAAAGCACAAAAAACCAAAACAGTGGAGCACAGAAAGTAAGGGTAAAAATGATGACACTCCCCTGAATACTAGATAGAAAAATGGGAACTTGGTAAGGACACTATGGTTAACATTCATACTTTATACCATTCTAAGTATTTTGTGGACGACTTTACAAAGTTAATTATAACAGTCATAATGGAATATTGTCCCTTAACACCTGCTCATTCAGATAAAGTGGGAAGTATAGTTTTAAAATTTTGTTTGAAAAAAAAATCACAAAACTCCCCACCTGATTTCCTTAATGCTCAATCCCTGTGTTTCTAACTAAATCCATAAAATAGACGAGTGCCTAGTAACAGTGAAAATCAGATTGCATGTTGGTTTTAAGTCTTTGTCTTCACACAGATTTGTGCAGCGCTAAGTGTAATGATGAATCTTGCTTGGGGACCTTGAAGTAAAATGATAAAGAATAATGAGTGATCAAGAAAGGATTCAGGTGGCTGATTTTAGGCACTGTTGAGAGGGGAAGTCATGCTGAATTTCCACTATCACATTAAAAAAAGAATAATATTGAAAACATTTTTTTCCAGACTGATGTGTCATGAATTGAGGAAACTGGCCAACAGACAACAGTTGTTCTTCCCTCTGTACCTTGTCCTCCTTCCCACAGAATAAACAGTTTTTCTTAATTTCTCTCTCTTCAGTTTGTTTTGTGAGTCCCAGAAGTATCTGTCCAGCAGCTGTTTGAGGCTCAAAAAGAACTTTTTCCCCCACCAGCATTTCTGACGATTCTCCTGTGGCAAATTAATTTTTCCCTTACACCTCCATCCGTCGAAAGATTGTTTCTGCCTTCAAAAAGGTTTAGTTCTCAAAAAAATAAGTAATTTCAAAATGAGTAAACTTCCTTCTCCTACTTTCATGCAGTTGATGAGAGTTCTAGCAGGATAGGAGGGGTTTTTTTTAATATATGAACAAACATAAGCAAAATATGATTTGGAGTATTTTTCACCACCAACAGTGTTGTGTAAACCAAGTGACTGATGGAAAGAAATCACGTGGTAAGAGATCATGTAGGAATTATGAACTGATGTCTCAGGACAAGAGATCAATAGAAAATCTCATCAGACTGTCAGTACAGAGGTCTGCTGACTATACAGCCTTCTTTTCCACAGCCATCTGGAAGTTCACAGGCTCCATTAACTTTCAAGGGTAGATCATCAAAACAGGTGCATTCCACTGGCAAGAAAGAAATATCCTGAGCAGAAACTGAAGAATACTGTGGGCAGTCCATGTGAATTCCGTTATCCTCCAACTTCCAGGCCTATCAGAAATACCAGGTTAGGTCATGTTCTGACCTGTTATGTGGGGAAAAATCTATGCAGAACAAACTTACTATTGCTATTACAAAAGCCAGAAATTCTGCAATAAAGTAGAATCAGTATTAGCTGTATACTAAGTGTGATAGTGATGGCCAAAAAGCAGTTTAAACAATTCCACTAGCTCAAAAAAAGGCCTTATCATTATTATAGAAGACAAACTCCTGAATACCTAAACTCTCCTGCAAAGCCTTGTTTGGAAATACCTGGGAAAGCTGAAGATAGTAAATTGTAACTAAATAGAAAAGTACATCATATTAAGAAATAAAATACTAAAGAAAATGTATGTTATGATTTTTACCTTTTCTATAGTTCTTGCTTCATTTGCCTATTTACATTGCAGGAAATGAAAGCAGTTCTTTTGGTTGCCTGTTTTTTTTACACAACAAATTTAGATGTAGAAAAGCCTTCATGCAGTTGTGTACCAGAATCCACAGCACCTGTAGAGATTCCCATTAAAATCCAAACATGGATATGGGAGAGCAAGTTGAAGTCTATTGGTGGGGGAACAATATGACTTCATTGCCCTCTATCCCCATTCTTTTTTTTTTTGGCCGCCTTGCAGTGAATAATCAACTGAACTTGGACGGCGTAGAGAAGTTGCTATATAGGCTGCTGAGCTCTACAGCTAGCATAGCAGACCTGCCAAGTCTTAAACAGTGAGAAAGAGACGTTTGTCTGACTTCTCTCACACTGTCCCATGTATTTTCAGAAAACAAGTCATGTACTTGCAGCTTTACTTTTGGGCCCCACAATTTCTGTTCTGCTTCATGATCCCTTGTGCCAGACAGACCTAAGCAGCCTGATCTGTAATCTGTCAGTCAGCTATAGTCTGGGCCATGGGAAATCATGGAGTGGGAGAGGAACTGCTGCACTGGGCTGCTCTTTAGAAGTGTAAATCCAGCAATCAAAAGGGCCCTGACAGAGACATATCTGAAACATGGACTCTCTGCCATTATGTGAGAGGATATGTGCCTCCCACAAAACTCTTCCCCTTTTCCTTGTTCTGCAGTGACCTGACATGTGGGGTCACATGCACTGGGGCCTTGAAAAGTTGAAAGGTCTACAAAGCTGCTATATAGCTGGGAAGGGTATGCTTCTTATACAAATATTATGACCACAGGTACAGGATTCACTCCTGTGCTTTCAGAAAACACTAAACCTGACCTCAAGTAAGTGTAAATAGATTGCAGGGAACCTTCTGCAGCTAGAAGCACGTCCCAAGAGTTAGCTTTGAGACTTCATTTAATTTTTGTGAAATCAGAGTAACAAACAGTCTCTTTTGCAATGGTCTAGAGGGGAAATAGTCTTTCTAGGTTAAGTTTCTGGGAGCTCTCATGGATGCTGCAATCCATCACAATCCTCCATCATCTTCCCAGCACAAACCATAAGCAATGGACATAACGCTGAAAATGGTAGAAATAAATTATCGAGCAGCTAATACGGTCATCTCATTTTTTTTTCTGAATATGTCTTTATGTTCTTCATTTATGTCCTCTTTCGAGGTGTCCAATGAGTGTTCTGAGCTTAAAATGAATGCTAGCAAAGGCGCAAAAATTTCCCAGCTGTGAAAAAATAACAGTAATGGCATAGCTGTGCAAAAAACTTGGAAATAATGTTACATCTTTCCAACTGCCAGTACTGGAAATATCTGGGAAAAGCAAGACTACGAATATTTTTTGCTGGTATGGAATATTAACTCAGGTCAGTAGAGATCCTTCACTGAACTTTCCATACCTTCCTTTAGACACCACATTGGAGACAACATTGGAAAGGCTTGTTCTCTCTTTTGAAAGCATGAGACATCGTGAAAATACAACAGTATCTGACACATTTTGATCTGTGTTCCCTGGAATACACTTCGAGCTGTTTTCCAGGACATACTGGAGAGAGTCCAAAGAAGGGCCACGAAGATGATTAAGGATCATCTCATATATAAGGAAAGCTGGGAATGTTTAGCATGAAGAAGAAAAGGCTCGGTGGGAGATGCAATCAATGTGTGTGAATACCTAAATGGAAAGTGCAAAAAAAAAAAGAGCCAGGTTCTTCTCAGTGGTGCCCATTGAAAGAACAAGAGGCGATGGGCACAAGCTGAAACACAGGAGGTGCCACCTTAACGTCCGGATAGATTACCTCAAAATCCATGTGTTTGGTGGCAGCTGGAGAGAAGTAGTGGGGAGGCAGTTGGAGAGAAAAGCAGGAAAGGATGCCAGCTGGATTTCTGAAAGGCCGAGCCTCTACCTGGCAGCTTTCTGCAAAGAGAGAGGCACAGCTTTGGCCAAGGGAGCTGTGGAGGAAAGTGTCTAGTAAAAAATCACCTGGTCCAAAGATGAGGTGGGTGAAGTCTGAGATGTCCTAGGTGTGCATAGATAGCATGCAGAGGTATGTGCTATTGGAAATCAAGAGCAAGGGAGTGCAAAGGAGTGCGGTGTTTTCTTCTCTATGGCCCGCATCTTAAATTAACCTAAATGTTAGGGCAAATCAGCAAAGACTGATAAAACCAATCAGTGACAGCCATGCTTTCCTTTGCTCAAGTCATGTAGCACACAGGAAAACCATCAGGGATAAGTCCCATCCAGTCCTATTTAAAAGTTCTAGATTTTTCCATCCAGACATTTCATCGCTTTGCTCGCATAGACTTCCAAAGAATTTATCCTGAGGGGCTATTTCTTCTTGCATTGCAGTTACAAGGCATTAGTTCATGCACTGCCGGTATGTCAAAACGTGTAGCTGATAACTTGGTTACATCATTAGTTATTCCTACCTCAGGTGGAAAAAAATAGCTGTCTTAAAGTGCTGCTCAATGTGCATGTTCTGCAGATTCTCACCGAGGGACCTGTGGTTACCTCAGCCTGATGATTGCTCTGCATTCTTCCGATGTAGACACCATGGGCTGTTGAAAATAATTGAGACGCTTGTCAACAGAGCGGGAGACTGGACTTCATCAAAACTGTTTTAGTCTCCGGGACTGATGACCTTTTGATGGAGTTTGTTTTAGTCAGGAATTAAGTGTCCAATCCTGTATGGTGTGAAGCGCCTTCTTTGAGGTGCCGAGTATCCCTATTTTCTCTTGCAGTCACTCTGGCGCAAAGCATCGCTGTCAGGGCACTGAGCATTTTGTCGAATAGGGCTTCAAACTGCTTTAGAAAGGAGAAACAAGGTTTTCACTTCTGGTTTTTTAACAGAAGTTAAAATTTGAAATACAGGATTATTATGAGCAATCCTCTGTTCATCAAGAATGCAAGCTGTAACGGAAACTCATATAGCAGGACCAAAACAAAACCACTTCATTAGCTAGAACTAGGTTTTAAAGGCAGGTACTTAAATGCAGGGAAAATACGTGCAAATCATTTTGTAGGAAAGAAACTCCAAAAAGAGTGGAAGTTCCTGAGCATCCTCTGCTATTAATATCAGTGTTATAATAATGACCATAATGCATAAAGAAAAATATAAGGTTTCTGAGTCATTATATGTTTCCAATTTGTTTTTTATTTCTTTTTAAAATTTTATTGCTGTAAACTGAGCCAGCTGATGATCAGCCTCTAGGGAGGAGACAGGATCACCCTTGTTTCCTGTTCAGCCTTGCTCCAGCAAAAAGCTAATGAAAGAAAAGAACGTAATGGCTTTGCAACCCAGGTAAAAGGTTCAGGAGAGTTCACAGGTCAATTGATTTCTAATCTCACTTTATGTTATATTTCAATAAAAAAGCCACCATGTTTATCAACAGCACCCCGTTGTTATACTGCCTTTGAAAAGTAGGTGCAAAACCTCTCAAAACAGAAGGATACTATGTTAATGTAAAGTGCAGCAGAATGTGTTCTAAAAAATTTGAGAAATTCTTCTGTTTAGCTGCGTGAATATGCCCGGTGGTATATCAGAGTATCTACGCACACAGAGATATGTTTCAAAGTGTCAATATTTAATTAACCTGTCTGTAAGCATAAACAGCCAATCTGCATTGAATACCTTATCAATTAATTTACCAAAAATTGCACCATTGACCATTTCTTTACTGCACTATCTCAACATGGAGAAGGGAGAGATATTAGTTGCATCGCTGTAGAGCAATGAGATTTTTGTAAGTCGTGATCTTCTGGCATGTAATAACTCGATCTGCTTCATGCAGACAAAATATATTAAAAGTATGGACGAGTGAAGTTTGTGCCCCAGGGAGAAGGCAAGATAATGCATTGAAATTGTTCAGAGGTAGTTAGATGCCTAATGGTCTAATATGTGAGCTATGTGAGGTCTGGGGTCTGGTTCTCATAAATTCTGGCTAGACTGATCCTGTAATTTCAAGCAAAGGATAAAAGCGTTAACCAGAGTCATCAGTGTTCAAGGTCCATGATGCTGGATATTATTCATGTAACGATTCAAGAAAAACACTAAAAGAAAAGCTCTGGAGCATATGTGTTTGTATGTGACAATATACATATATATAAAAAAATGTGTGATATTCTTCTGTCTCTCTGTGTGTGCACACGTGCGTATAGCTATATGCACAGAAATATGCACACAGTAAATTTATACATTGACATATGTACAGTTACAGAGAAATCATGCTAACAACTGAATAGCCGAAATAAAGACTTTTTGCTCTCTGTGTGGTGGTTTTTATTTAAAAATCTGGTTAGCAAATTAATCTGTGGAAAGTAAAAATGCTAGATCTCGGTTTACTACTGCTACTTTGTAACAAACATTTTATATCAGTCAACATCATTTTTACTCTTGGCATCTACGAGTTTTTTAAAGATGACTTGTATTAATATATATTAGCAAGGCTTGCTTATGATTACAGTAGAACGTTTTTAATGCAATGCTGATACACCTGTTTTCTCACTTTATACAGCAACTCTGAGCATATTAAACTGGTGATGTCACTCCAGTGGCTGAATAGTTGCCACTGGAATTGCGTATTATGATTCCTGATAGCTGTAAGAGCGTAGCCGGATGTTGCCTGAATTGATAGTTATAATTTTGCATCTTCACTGCTCTCTAATCAAGAATTTGCTGTCTGAAAAACTCTATAGCTGTAGAATCGAAGCAAAATGGCAAGAGCAAGTCTTAAAAGCTAACCCTTATACACAACTTGCATGACACAGCATAGATAATACAGATATGCTGGACTCGTAGATTTAGTTTAGCCTTATTGTTGCCATAATCCGTGTTCAAGTAACTTTCTAGCATTACAAAATGTAGTCATTCTGTGGCTGCAAGGTGATTACCAGGATGTTAACATGGATTTCCCTAAATCTTTGAATGGGAATGGATAAAATCTGCTGTGCACTTCCCCGCCTCCAAACAGAATGAGCTCTCACCAGCTCCACGGGCTCTGGCCACTTTCTTCTCTGGACTCCAAAGGGTTAGATCCTGGGATGGAAAAGATCATATGGTGGCAGAGGGATTCTTCTCTCTTTCTTGATAATAAGTTGTCCTCTCTTTCTTCCAAGTACATCCTGATTTAAGAACTCTGAGCTTTTGTCTTTCTGAGTCTGCATGATTTGCCAATGTTTTAGTAACTGAGGTGGATATACACTTTAAATTTAAACAGAGGACAGAATAAGAAAGCACATCAACAAAAAAAAGTTGTTCTGCTACCTTCAAAAATTTTTATTTGTGATACATCACTGTTTGTTATTTTTCTGCTCTGTAATGAAGTATTGATCAACTCACATAGTGACCTCCATAATCTTTGACATCAGAGGTCTATCTGCATAGCACAAGACTTGATGCACAAAAGACTGAGGGGGAGTTTAAGGGGGCTAGAGGATGACTATTGCATGTTACAGTGCCCCCCCCACCGCCCCAAATTTAGGTGTGTGCATTTGGAGGGTATCATCCATGCTGTCAGTCATGTGCCAGATTTACAGAAGAAAGTACTGAGACAGCAGGTCCAGTTGGGAGGGAGCTGGAGCTGTTCTGGTTCCATGCAATTCCTTTCTCCACTTTGGGGTTGTGGGAAAGAGGCACTTTAAAGAACTCTGTTAACTCTGCTGGTTATGAGCTGGTGTTTTCCAGCGTTTCCAGGGCAGGGTTGTGCACCATTTTGAGCTTAGAATGCTACATATGTAGGAAACATGTTGGGTCTCCCAGAGACTTACTTTGGTTCAAAATCTGTAGTTTTTGAACAGAGCACTGTTCCTAACATTACTAAATGTAGCTTTCTATGTAACATTTCCACATGTGTTTTCAATTATTATTTTGAAAATGACAGATTTTTGTCAAACCCTAATTACAGAGCAATAACACACCCATGTCTATCTGACTGACTCATTTGGATGATTGTTCTGACAAAACCAGAGCTCATCTGGCAGGTTTATAAGGCTGAACTATCCAAAACTGCCCCTAATTTTGAGCTCCTCATCTCAAAACTCTGGTTTGCACATGTGAAGATCGTAAACACATGCAAACTCTGCAGCTCTATGTGTGACTACTTGACCTGTAAAAACAAATTAGTTAGGATTGTACCACCAGAAAATTAGAGTTCAGATTAATGCCTCTTGGATAAACTGCCCCTCGAAATTTTAGTAGTAAGTTTTATAGAGCAATTGCAAACTATCTAGAGCTGCTTTTCAGTAATTAAATGAGTTATTACGTGGAAAATTGGCAGACTAATGAGTAATTTAAGACACTAAAAACTCAGCTTGCATTGGCAGGATTATGGAAGATTTAGATATTTTTAAAAGATGTTGTAAAAGCTCATACGGTTGACCCAAAATCAAACACGCTTGAGAATATTAATGTACTTTTTCCTGCATGACCTTTTAAAACCTATTAGTTTCCCAAAAGGCAAGATGAAACATAGATGCTAAGTATAAAATAACAAACCCAGAGCCCCATGCTATTTCAAGATCAGAGGTATGTGTGCACTGTCTTCTTTCTGTCTGTCTAATTTACTCTGAGGAGACCAGAGACCGTACCACTACCGTCTGTAAGGGGTATCAGAATTCCTCTATGTGCCAGTGTTTTGCCTCCTCTGGGGAATGGGTCACACAGGCAACACACAGGGACAGCATGACCTGTGAACACTCACAAACCAAAACACAGCTGGCAGGTCTAATTTTAGGTTCTTTAGCCTTGATCACAGCCCTTTAATGTATTGCATGGAAAAAGAAAAGCGTTTAAAGTACAGGAAACATCACAGAAGTCCTGTTCCAAATTCCTCTTTAAATAGACCCTCTACAGTGATGTGTTTTTCCTAGACTCTGGTTTTGTTTAATTTTGGGGTTTTTTTGGGTTTTTTTTTAAATGCATGTGAAATTTGCCAGGTCAACAGCCCTGGAGACAGAAGTCCCCTATCAACAGAAAGGTTACTGCAATGAGAAGGGGTAATTTGCATTTCCTACAATGACTTGCTGGTGTGCCAGAGCCCTGACCTAAAGGGACCACCTTTAAGCTTGAGAGTGTAGTTTAGTTTCCACACCTCATTCACAGCCTCATCTTAGACAAACAGAGAAACAGTAGGATTTATTTTTATTTTCCTCTGAATCTAATGGAAGGAAGATGGGGCCTCAGACCTTGACTTTTCTTAGTATTGTTTTGTGTGACTTTTTGTAATGTTTTTCCAAGATGCTAAAAAAGCTGGAGATTTCTGTGCAGACACGTGATGGAGATTGCAGGAATTACCAAACTGCAGTTTTAAAAGCAATGTTTTGTTATTTCTCCTGCAATGTGCAATATTCAAACCATTTTCTACAGCAGACTGTTTTTACCACCCAAGTGTCAAAAAGATTATGTTTCTAAGCAAAAAGGCCTTATATTTCAATGAAGGCAGCTTCCTGTCTTAAAAACATACATGCAGACAATTTTGAGAGGATGGGTTGCTAGAAAAGTTAATTCAGTGTGATTATTTTTCTTCCATAGTTTTCTACTTTTCATGAAGTTTGATAGGCCTGATTTCTGTTTTTTATTCTGTTTTAAAAACCTTAATCTCTCAGTTAAGCACCTTGTTTTGTTGGTTTATGTTTCTTTCATTTTTTGTTTGGAATTCCTCAAAACTTGGGGTGTATGAAAAGCAGAGTATTTGGTGTGGACAGACAAACTCTAACATACAGCACAGATCCCACCTTATAGGCATAGCAGCCCCAATGAGAAATAAAATCTTAACCAGCAATCAGCTGCTATCAGTCTGAAACTTGAGAACATTTCACTGTACATTACTGAGTTACCCTGCCCTACTTAAACCCACATGTGGATCCAGCGGCAAACTCTTCAGTTCTGTCAAACTTTTAATTCTTTCCCATGGCCAGATGCCACCCAACCTTCCAGGAAGGAAGTCAGAAAGACTTTCCCAGAATCCACATTATAAGCTCAACCCAGAACCCGGAAAATGGGAGAAGATGAAACATTAAGTGTCTTTACTCATGTGTCCAGCCAGTCCAATCCAATTCACCAGAATCAAAACTTATTACATGCTTTCCATGACAGTTTTGGATCAGTTAGGCCATTTCAGGTGATGGCAACCTTTGAGCGCTTCGCGGTTCATACAGGTAGAAGGTGGATAGACCAGAAATTTTGCAAACGTATGGAGTTCGTGCATAGAGGACACTCAGCTTTCATACTCTGCAAGTTGTCATGAACTGCAGAAAAGGAGTATTGTGCTTTTGAAAAATGTGTTTGCATTGTTCTTTTGGTTTCCATTTTCTCTATCCCTCCGTAGAAAACCCTGGGTTGTGCATAGTCCTCCTATGGTCAGATTGAAGGAACAGGGTTTCAATTAATGCTGCTTAGTGATCTATGAAATGCAGTGCAATGGAAATAATACCTCTGAGACAAAGTCTTCTGTTAGACTTTTAAAGTAACAGTATTCTACTTACGGACAGAAAATTATCCAACAGTCAAGAAGTATCTCAACTGCTTTGACTACTTATGTTAACTGGCATTTGCTCTGCCCTGTAGAGCCGGGGTCCTGTTAAAGATTCTGGGTTAACAGTCTTGTGTTCAGAGTCAACCTTAGAAGGTAACTGATGGAAAAGAAGGGAAAGTAAGTAGAGAAAACTGCATCAGTTCATAAAAGTTATACCATGTTAGACAAACCAGCTAAACTTTTCTGACAGCTTAGAAGTACTATGAAGATACACACAACAGAAAATACTTGATCCAATTAAAAGGTCCTACAAGTATCTAACACATTGCATGTTTACATAAAGTAGTTAATGAGCTCTATTTTAAAAGAATTTTCTTAAGATAAAAAGCCCAGATTGATTGAAACTGCCAGTCTTAGAATTTTAAACATATCGTTTCTGATCCTGAGATACAGCATGTAACAATAACTGCAGAATAACAGCATAAGCTCAGGCTAAATGTCCTGTTCAGGACTTTTAAGAGACAGCTAAAATATGAAGAAAAATTTCAGGCAAAATAGATGGGGGAAAAAAAGGAGGGGGAAAAAAGCAGTACAGTGCATATTATTTAACAGTGTTAAATAATTCTGGAGACCTTTTCTTTGAACAGCTTTAGTGCTCCCATTTGTGAGAGGGTGGGATTTGAAATTTGGCAGGTGAATGTTAGGAGTGTGCTTTTGCTTCCTTTATAAAAATGTAACAATTTGGCCATGGTTTAAGTCTTAACAAAAATCACAGTTCACAGATGCTTATTGAAGACTTCCTGAGTTTTGATAGCTAAAACTCCAGAAATTCTATCTTAAATAGCCATAATTGTGAATCCCACACCACCTTGAGCTGGTGAGACTGCACTTGTGCTGTAGAGGGACTCTTACAAGGCTGCTTCAAAGTGCCTGAGAGGAGAGTCATAGCCAGGCATTGCAACAAGGAGCTATTATCCCGTTCCTACTGTTCCTTCTGATACCCAGGATTGTGGTGGAGGCAGCTACCAGACCTAAATGTGGAGGGAACCAAAGCCATCGAAGAGAGAAAGATGTGGTTTATGTCACACTGGCTGTGATACTGCAAAGCAAAGGAGGAGGTGAAAAGGGGCTGGCTAAGGAGGCTGTCACTATGTTGGGAATCAAGGAGACTCTGTAAAGGAAGGGAGCTGAAGCACTGGGAGAAGATGACTGAGAATTAATTGGGCTGGAGAGTGGACTGAAAGGATGCAGCTGCTGGGACTTGGACCCTGGCACTGGAGAGGGATGAAGGAAATGATAAGGGAAGAAGAAATATTAGGGTCAGTGAGGTGGATGATGGAGGTCGGATGAAGAGCTGGAACCTGACTTAGTTGCCATTTGCTGCACAAGGGGAGCCTCACAGTGGTGCGCTCTTTTGAAGGCTTTTTGTCATGACAGACGTTGAAGGCAACCATAAAAAGTGACAGCTGGCTTCGCATTACTCCCCTGTGGTCTTTCTTGCCACATAGGTGTGTGGTGCAGAGGATGCAGGTGACAGCACCCTGTGCTCAGTGTCTGGCCTAGGAAGGTCCAAGCAATGGAGAAGGACTGTTTCAGTGGAAGTCCTTCTCAGAGCTGGAGCAACGCATGCTCCCTTGTTCTGTGGGGGGTGCTGCAGATGCCAGCATGTACAGGCTGGAGCATGTTCAGTACAGATGGAGTCTTTGAAGAATTTAGCTGACAAACTCTTAAATGTCTTTACTGAACTAGTGCTAATTGAAAATTTTCAAAGGTTTATAGCTTGGCCAAATGTGGGTGGATTTTCAAAGAGATGGCAAAAGGCACATCCCCGAGAGCAGGGCCATCCCTTCTCCAAATGTTATGCTTCTGTTCCAAAGCACGCTCTCCTCAATTAAATATAGCGAGAAACAACATACCAATATTTTTCTTTAATTTCATTTTCAGAAATGGCTGAATCATTTTTGCTAAAACTTTCCAAAATAACTGAGGCTTGGGCAAACATTCTGCAGAGTAAATAGCAATTTGGAAAGTGAAGTTTAGCAAATGGAAATACTGACTTTCAAGAGAAATACCTGTTCTGCCTATAATAAACTGAAATGGCAAATTTTAGGAGTACTTTCCCATAAACTGGGAAAGTTAGTGCTAGTAAGTTACTGCAGATTTTCACAGGGTCAGAATTTGTCTTTAAATGCATGCCTTGTATTGATCAAAATGCTTACAGGGGTTAATTCAGTGCAGATATTACTGAGTGATTTACCTGTACAGAAAGGTTGCTTCTGTGATGTTGCCAAATGTAGTGAGGCTTTGGCAGTTACATCGTGATAGCAAATCACCCAGTCACGTAAATTAGAGATGCCTCAGGGCAGCTTTAATTTGTGTACCTAACTTGCTCAAAATATTTGTAAGCCTTGCATTGTAGAATCGAGATGGTTTACTCATTCAAAGTACAGCCCATCCCCTCTCTCTTCACCCTTGGATGTGTTACTAACTTCTGTTTTTTCGCAACGTACTGACCAAGTGCCCCTCTGCATTGTCAAAACTTCTGGGAGGTGAATATTGCCTTTGTACCGATGTTTGCAAAAGAGCCACACATGATCATTTTTCTTTTGCACCCAGAAGAATCTATCTAACAGAAATTCTAACCATCTGTATTAAAGCAATGATGCACATCGTTGAGGCTTCTGGAGAAACCTTGTTTTTTGACCTATAGCTAGAATACCTTCCTCTACATCCCATCCCCACTCCCTTTTTTACAGAAATGGTGGATAATGCATTTCCCTTAGGGAGGATTTAAACCATTTTGTATTATGATGGCTAACATGTAGGTTCATATCACTGTGGAGATGAATAAATGAAAGCCTATTATCACCAAAACAGAATTTACTTTCCTCCAGGTAGCAAGCTCCTAATTAGAATGAGCATCAATGTGACTGTGAAGTCACATAGTAAAACTTCTGCATTACTCACCTAGTTCGGGTGACGGGGGACAAAGGACACTTCTGCATAATATATGCCATTGACACAAACCTGAGATTCTTGAATTACAGTCTGGACCACCAAAAGCACGGTTGAAACTGGCAAATGCTCAGCGTGTCCTTTGGAATACCAGAAAATTGTCAAGGCCATTGACCTCAGAATCTAGAGGTGATCACCTGGGAAGCAACCATAATATAACTTGTGGGAAGCAGTAGTTGTCCCAGTTTCTGTGCTATCAGATTCCTTCATCTGACAAACCAGAATGGGGGAAGTACTCTACCAGCTTCTGTCAGCAGTATGTTACCATCTCAGGTGGAACTGGAAAAGTTATTTGGGAAACTGGTAAGAGTTTATAAGAGAGATACAGAGAAGCAATCAGTGAATGGTAACAGGCGGGTATGGATTTTGTGTGCAGTTAATTGAATGATCCCTTAAATTGTGCCAGTTCCATGCCGGAAAGTAAAAGTAGGCACCTCCAGCCTCAGCTTTACGTGGAGAGCTGTGCATGATACAAAGGTCTTGTCTGGAGTTTAGGGACCATGTTAAGCTTTTGTATGTGAACTCCAGGACCTCTCCCTGTTCCAGACTGTATTGTGCTAATGGTCCTTATCCCTAACGGAAGATTATGTGTTTATTTTGTTAGGGGAAAGGAGCTGTAATTCATTCTGATGTCTGTAGCAGAAAAAAAAATTGCCCATATAGCCCTGAGTATGTTGGTAACCTTAAGAAAGGCTATGTGAGGTAACTAGGAGTCTGTCTCAAAGAAAGGTTCCTTACAGTTGCTCAGAAAGTACTACAGCTTAAGGTATTTTATACCAGCCTATAAGGCACTAGATTTAAATTGGTGTGCAGTGAAACATTTAAATATACTATAGCAAATGAAATATGGTCCAATAGGTTTTTTATGGTCCAGCTATGCTTTTTCTTTTCAATCACTCGCCTGGGGCGAACAAGTCGGCTTTAAAATGTCTATTTTAGCTATGCTTTTATCACCTCTGTCTTTTAGGAAGCTTGATTTCTTTTTTCATTTCTTCTCTTTGATAAAAAAGAGCTGAGATCTCCAAATGGGTTATTTATCTCTTATGTTTAATCTATTTATCTGTCAATGGACATGTTGCTTTAGAAGTGTTTTATATTACTAATTAATTTAATTTCACATACTGTACTCCATGTTAACACATTTTCTATTATACACTATAATGTGATACAAGGCCCTCCCTCAGCAACCTTACCTTAAAGCTTTAATTGCTTTCCTCTAAGCCTCAGCTCATGTTTGATTTATCTGATTTCTTTGTATAAAGATTCCCTGGTTTACAACGTGTACACAAGTCATTAAATCAGTGTTGATGTTTATCTAGCAAACTTACCAATTGGTGATAGTGTACATCCCTTTATGAATTTATGACTGGGCAATAAAGAGAAGTGTCAGAAGCCCTGTTGTTGTCTCTGTTGGGCCACTCTGTTAGTTTGTTTAGAAAGACAACACGAGCACTTCCACCGACTTACACAGTGAATCGAATGATTGATGCCTGCAGTCAAAATCTGTTATGAATTTCTAGCCATGAAGTGATTTTTTTTTTCCCTTTTTTGAGAGGAAAAGGTGAATAGATTGGAGAGGAGGAAAGGGGTAAGAGAGCTTGAGCATGTTTGAAGGCAGCGCGGACTTCATCTGAGATACATTGTTGTTTACATAGAGGAAAAGCTGAACCAAACTGCCAGATCCCCAAGCTATGTGAAGTTCAGAGTCTGGATCCAAGTACTGCAGCTTGAATTCTCTCTGGCTCTCAAGAACCTAAATGTAGATACCACATATTAAAATGCATGAAAATGAATGATAGTAAATAATCAATGTAGAGTGGGAAATCTGGTCCTTTGATCTGTCAGGTTTCGTCACATAACACAAGCATAAGGACATATGGTATTTTAAAGTTGCATTTGAAGAGATGCCTACGCTGACTTTTATCCTTATTTACAAATAGTCTGCAATAAAGGCTGTAATCTTGCAGATAACACTATGGATGTGCATAAGTCTTCTTGCACGGAGTTCATTTTAGGATTGAGATGTGATTAATATAGCTAGGAAACATTTGGAAAATGCATGCGCGCTTTTGAATGCACTAAGTGAGCCCAATATTATAGCTCTTAAGCAAAGAGTAGGTAGATGTGTTTACCTCTACAGGTTTGTTTTACATCCAGAAAACTGTATTGTTCCTGCAAAACCCCCTTCATTGGCTATTTCATTGTTACATTTGCTTCCCCCTCATTAGAGCTCCATCCTGCTTTCCTTACGTATGGATGACGTCTGTTGGCTTCAGTGAGAACTAATTGCACATGAGGCAAAAGTATTCAAATTAGGGTTACCAATATATGACCACATGGAAAAGGAAGCAAAAAATATTCTAATTCTTTTTAGATGCAAAGTAACTTATGAACAAAACCCATTGTGGCTGATTCTCACAAGCTTAAAGCATTGTGAAAGAAAAATTAAAATGGGCAAGGCTAATTAATTTGCTAAAATCCATCGTTAATACAGTGTTTTCAGTTCTCCTGAATGCTGCTCTCATGACATTTGGTGTCTTTCTAAAGAACCGTCACAGCTGTAAACATCTTTTTTCTTTCCTCTGAATATCCAAACTTCCATTTAAAGAAGTAGTAAATTCCTGGACTTCATGATTAAACAGAAGGCTTGGAAGCTGGACTTGTGTGCTCTTTAGACATTAAAGGCAAATAAAAATCAGCCTGTCTTCTTTTTAAAGTCCTTTTCTAAAGCTTCACGATTTTTAACTTTTTTTGAACTGTGATGTTGGATTGTTTTGGGTGCAGGGAAAAGTAAGAGGACAAGAGCTTTTTGGCTTTTCAATATTTGGGATTAGGAAGGAATGAGTGGCTGCACGGCTGTTCTAAAGCCTTTTAAAAAACTGCTTCACATACACCGGAAGAGATAGTATCAGCTGGCAAATTGCTGCTGTATGAAATAGTAATCAAAAGATGTGACAAAAGCCACAAACTCGACCGACTCTGCCAGGGCTTATGCGGCTGTGGGCTACTGAAAAGCTCTCCTTTTAAGCTCTGTGTGAGGAAGCTGAGCCGCCAAGGACCTCCTTGTCCCACGAGCACCCGTTTCCAGCACTGGCATTTGCCGTCATGACAGGCTCTGTTGACTTCAGCTGATCCGAGCGTGGCTCCTTGTAGGGTGAGCCCGCGGGATTGGGCCCTTGGATGATACATGTAGGACTCTGGAAGCCCAGCTTTTACTGCTCATATGTTTGGCAGGCAGATTTGATAATCAGTGCTGTTCTAGAACCTTACACCATCTCAGTGAATATAAATTGATGGTGTAAAGCAAATGGGCAATTGGCGGGAAGCCAAACACGGAGGGGAGAGAAGACGGTTTATTGTTGAGGGGGCAGCCCGGTGTTCTACAGCAGAGCTTTCTGTTCACAACAGCTCTGCAGAGCTGCTGAGTTCGAGTGTGGCCTCTGAAGTGTATGAAATAATAACAGTTTTATTTCTCCTGACACAAGCACGGAAGCTGTTTGCTGCCACCTCAGAACTGTTACCCTGCAATGTAAAAGTACCAACAAGGCAGGCTGGATGCAATGTTATTATAAACAGTGCCGCAGTAAACTTCAGGAAAAGCCCATTATACGGTGATAGCCTGTTTGTCAGGAGAAAAGTTCACTAATGTATATAGAAGCAGAGCTCCTCATTCCCTGATACGTCTGCGTCTATTTTGTTGCACTTTTACCTTTATTTACTGTGCAGGTGCTGCTGAGAATAACCTTGGAAAACACAAAAATGCAGGAGACCATGTACTCAGATAGTTTAAATTGGCAGAGGAATGGTGTCAAATCAAGGCAGTTGATGTTATGGTCCATTGTTTATTATTGCTTTTTAATATTTTAGGATTTGGGGGGAGGGGGCATGGAAGGAAGCATGTTTTTTCTGTGGTTGTTGCTTTATTACTGTAAATCACTCAATGAAAGGTGCATTTGAAAAAAAAAAGCAATGAATGAGTAACGGCAGGAAAAAAAATGAACATATGTACATGGTAGAATTAAATTCTATTTTAACTCTAATTTGTGCTCATATGCAATCAATTACAGTGATATGAGCTGAGAATTTCAATGAGGCCCCAGGGAGCTTGGCACCCA
Organism: Laterallus jamaicensis coturniculus; assembly: GCA_022605575.1. Lineage (NCBI taxonomy): Eukaryota > Metazoa > Chordata > Aves > Gruiformes > Rallidae > Laterallus > Laterallus jamaicensis. The sequence goes on along the minus strand of JAKCOX010000013.1, from coordinate 76,650 downwards.
TTTCTTACTTTGTTTTGATGGGATTAGCACCCCTAAACCTAAAACTTCTTTGAAAATCATCCATAATGTCATTCCTTCCGAAGTGTCCTAATTCTTTCTGTTTGTTTGTTTAATTATTCCAGGAATTATTCTGTTCTCAACAGAAATGCAAGTACTACTTTATGTAGTAGAAAAAATATCATCATTCATTCATCATTCATAGATCTTAAATGACTTTCTTATAAAACGGGAGGATTTTGACAACTCTCACTGCACTCTTAAAAATCGGATTGCTGATTGAGCTGTCCTTTCTTGATACAAAAAAACCCCTTACTGCTGGTTTCTGTAGGCTCATCCCTGAGTTCTGTCATCAGCTATGCATTTTTCCCCTCATATGTTCTTGGGTCAGGCACGAGATATCTCTAAGACACCTTTTCTTCACCTGAAAACAGCTTCTTTTTTCCTTTCTTGCCTTCTTCTTCCAGGGAGTGAGGTAGTGAGGTTTTCATGGCTTGTATTCCCTAATATTCATGAAGTAATTTGAGGTCCTTGTCTGGAAATTTATTCTAAATATGCAAAAATATTATTTTAAGTTATTGTAATTCTTCATTTTTATTTACTGGCAAGTAGCTCAAGCTAACAGATGAAAAGGGCACAAGTCTTCTGTACAGCTACAGAGCATTTTGAAACTTTTCTTCTGAATTCCAACAGAATCTGAAAATTTTAAAAATTGAAAGGAGATCTGGCAAATTCACCACTATGTACTATGAAAAAGTTGAATAAAAGAAGGGATCAAGCTTGGCTGGGTTTTTTGGGCTTGTTTTTTTTTAATTAATAAAATATAAGCCAACTTCTTAGCATTTTGGTAAGGAAATCATTGTTTGCAAAAAGCAGGTATGTTATGCAAATCAAGTGATTTACTGAGACTCAGTTCTTACTTCCAATAACTAGATGAGCCAACTCAAGTGTGGCTAGAAAGCCAAGAAAACAGCATATAGATTAAGATTACTCAAAACTTTTGTTCCTGCATTATTTAAAAGAGATGCAAATTGCACCATTTTAGTACTGCTTATGAGTAAAGGCCCAAATCCTGCTGCTTCTCCCCCCAGCTAAAAGAATAGAGCTCTAAAATGCAATAGGTAGCCATATTTGACTTTGTACTTTCTTTTTACCATATAACAAAGTCTGTGATAGCTTTCAGTGATTGAAGTTGGGATGAGTGGCCTCCTGTTTTGTCAGCTTTGCAGATCTAGTAGAGGCATGTTCATCACAAAGATGGAAAAGATGCTGAAAAATTAATTTTAAAGGGATGCCACTATTCTTCTGTGTAATGGATTGAGGTAGAAGACCAGGCTGTAAGAGATCTGTCTATAGTTCACAGGAGGGGATATTCTTAACTTCATTCAAGTAAAAAGATTCATTCTTTAAAATCTAGTTAGAATACAGTTTTTAGAACTCCTCTTGTTCAGAAATATATTTGAGTCATATATAAGGACGGGTGTGTAGATTCACCTGCTGTCTGCTATAGAAGTCACACATCCATTTCCAAAACTGGAATGTGAGTAAGAACATAATATCATGATATCAATGTATCTGTTGACTATTGAGATTTTTATCCTCTACTCACCTCCACAATATCGGAGAGCCCCCTGGGTGTTACACCTTCTCTGCAATGGGAAAAAAACTTTCTATTCAGCAGTTTTAGGAAATGCTTGGTTTTAGGGAATTAATTATTATGTGGTTGCTGTCTACTCTGAAAATTACAGGATAATCCCAGTTTTTGAACACCATGTCGGAATCTCAGTCTCCACTTGGGCAGGACACATGGTGTGAGAGACAGCTGCTAAAAACTGTGCAGCTATTACAGTGTGTCAGTTTATAAGCCGTGAAGTGTATGTACCAGCTCGCAGATTGTTGGTAGGAGTGTGGTACTTTGTTATAAATATATTTTATTGATTGTAAGGAGAGTTTATTAAAAAGCTACCCAGAAGAAACGGGCAGTGACAGATCAAGGAAATTACTCGGTTTTCACTTTATGTTGCCTAATCTCTTAAGGGTTTACGGGGGCTCCACAAGCTCCCAAAACACAGACACAAATTAATCTCGCTTAGTGATAATGGATAGTTGGGCACTGGATGTTCAGCAAAGATGGTGGTCTTAAGGGGAGGGATTCCAGTATATGTGGAAGGGTCAACAGGCTCTGTTAGGACCAAATCTTAAACACATTTAGGTGACAAAATGTGCAGACGAGCACTGTGCCAAATTTTCAAAACTAACTAAATACATTGCATTTTCTTTTAAAGCCTGTGTAAATCAGCACGTTGTGCTCAGTGGTAGTGGTAGGCTGAACATTAACACATAGTATATATATATGTAAGACTAATGGCAAGTTGTAGAAACAATGAAGTCAGGTGAATTAGCCATTTAACTCCTATTCTGTTTTGTTGTACTTACCTTCATCTTTAGGTGCCTAAATGTTTTTTTGATGGCACCAGCTATTTCTTGCTTCTCAGATTAACAGCAGCTCAGGACACCTATTAAACAGCAAAACTGTACACCCTTCTGAGGGAAACACTTTGGGTCAAGGCCTTCTAATGTGTAAATGTTATACATTCTTTTAACACTTTCTTAGTAAATATTTTTAAAATGTTACAGATCTATGGCAGATGTCGCTATATATTGTTTCCTAAGTACGTATGTTCCATGTTGTGTGTGTGCATGTGTGTTTTCTTGTTTTTTCTTTTAAAGCCTGTGGAAATCAGCACGTTGTGCTCAGTGGTAGGCAGAACATTAACACATAGTATATATATATGTAAGACTAATGGCAAGTTGTAGAAACAAAAAATCAAAAAAGGTGGGGAGGGGGAAATGCCAGAAGAGACAGACAACAGAGATTATAAACTACCTGAATTTATTTCCAGAGGCTTTTTAATATTTTCTAAAGTCTGGGGTTTCCCTATAGGTTCATTTAAACCCTACAAAGAAACTCTGAAACAAACCAGAGGTGCCTGGGTAGTGGTCAGACCCCAGCATGATCTGATAACCCTTCCTACCTTGGCAATCCCACCCCATATTAGAGCCAGCTACTCAATCCCCCCAGCCCTGGGGCTTCCCAGCACCCACACCTCCTGCTGTAGATCCCTTGCCTGCCCCCCAACCCCCCTTTGCTAATGACATCCCCCAGAGTCACTCTCCTACTCCAAGTTGTCTCCCTGAGGTTGAATTAAAACCTTTTCCAAAGTAAGCCCTATGTCTTGCTGCATTAACATCCCCATTTTGCTTGACCCCAAAAGCACCTTGCAGAGCTATTGCCTTTGCCATGTGTTTGACCTCTCACCCCACATACCTAAGCTGCTCTTCAGAAGCTGATCAAATTTAAAAGCAGTCATAACCACAGCACATTCAATGAGAGGCACAAGCACTAATAAACTTTGTCTAATCAGACACAATGCTTTCTCGGATGCTTTATTCTTTTGAGATCCATCTTCTACAGCCTCTTGTCCAAGAAGACCATTTAAATTCAGAGCCCTCCAGCTCTCCCTCCCCAAACCTTATAAACTCCTCACTTCTGCTCTATGCCTCCTAACAGTCATAAGAGACAACTAGCTTGATGTTTCAATATCCGCTACTAATGTTCCCTTCTTACTCCTATTACAAGCTCTTGCCTACTCAAAAAGACAAGACTCCAGGTCTTGCTTCTGTCAGGAGTTTCAAAACCCCATACCCAAGTTGCCTGGGTAGAAATAACCAACTTTTGTAAGACCCAGAGACAGAAAAGAGGACTTTCCAGGAAGATAACAGACAGACTCCTCTTCTCTTTTGGCCTCACTGCGACAACAGTAAAACAAAATCTACTTATACTTTGGAAAGTAGATATCCTTTGAAGAACTGATCTGCAGTTTCCCTCTGCAGAGTTTTGGAAATGTTTGTAAATCTATGTAAATTCATGGCTTAGAGTTAATCTTTGAGGTTTTGAGTTCAGACTCAGCGTGAGATTCAGCCTGAACCACAGCAGTTTCACCTAGTTGCCACATGAGAACATCAATTGCAGCACTGCACCCAAAAGTCTTACAACGTTTGCCAAAATTCGAATGAACTCTTCAACAAACCTGGCCTTAACTATGAATGGTTCAGGGTTTCGTTGTTAACATGGTGTCTTTGTACTGCAGAAGTCGTTGCAGCCATTGTCTTTGCTTTGCAAATTCTATATATATGTGTGTGTGTGTAAAAAAAAATCTAAGTGCAAATTAAACTATGTATATTAAAAATAATAATATAATCCCTTATTCTCTCATGACTAGTTTTCTTTCCTTTTAGTAGGTCATTAATATTTTCTGGCAAGATATGTCACTAGCTTATAACTTCATTAAGCTGCAGACCATACCTTACCCTTTCACTAGATAGCTGAAAAGAACTTTTGTGTGTGCCAAACAGATATCCACTTGCTCTGTGGCTCTTGAAAGGTAAATTGCCAAGTTCCAGCAAGCAAATTAAGAGGTGCAATGAGAGCTAGCTGTTGCATTCTATGAAATCCTGCTACTGAATGTGTTGAAAAGCTTGCCCAGAGCCATGGCCTCACATATTTATGGTATGAATGGGAGACTCTTGGAGCTATGTATTGCCATAGTTCCCATTTCTTTTGTAATAAACTAGCTCAGCAGATGTAGCTTAGGTAAAAAGGAAATTCAGAGTCTCCTACTTAGAGAATAACCAAAACAAAGTTCTCTCTCTGGTCCTCATCTATGAGCCAGACTCAGAGACAGACCTTACTTGTACTGATTAGTGGTTTTTTCTGTGTGTAACCTAGTGAAACTTAAAGGGTTCTCACATGGAAGAAAGTGCTGCTCAATAGCACTGCGTAAGTATTACTGCCAGGATATGGCACAAAATAAGTTCAGAAAATAAATCAAACCTTCAGTTTCTACCACGACGGATTAAATCATAGCATTAGCTTTCCAAGTCAGTTGCATCTTTTTCTTGCCTTGGTGCTGAAGAAAACTCTGGGTAGCTTAGCTTTTCCTTACTGATAGATGTATTGGAGTGTTTGCAGCATCAGTACCTCACGTTAAATGCAGAGTAGATTCTGATTTTCATCCACATGACTTGACTTGTGCCTATACTCTACAAGCTTCAGAGTACTTCGCATTACCATTTGTGGTATTATTGGTCCTGCATACTCTACCTGTATATTAAAAATAGAAATGTAAGATGCGCTGTTGAACTTTGTTGATTTTATTTAGCCTGGTGGGAGTACAGTAGCTCTGAATTAAAGCAGAAGCAAAAGATGAGCCCAAGATCCACAAAGTAGCAGAAACTGGAGAGCTGCAAATTAAATAAACTGCAGACCCCTAACAGAGCTTGTTAAACTACGATCCAGCAAGGTGATGGCAAGGGAGATAATGATAAATGTTTTTGTGCCTGTTGATACTTCAACTCATGAATTATAACAAGATGTTTCATAAAACATCAATTATACCTTTCCGCACCATTTTTTCCCCCCACAATTTACATAATAGCACCTGCATGTCAAGAAAAAATGGCTTTCTATATTAATCAGTAAAGGCTAATAAATTTACAATCCAGCTCCCATTGAAGTCTGCGGAGAACTTCTATCGCCTTTGTGGGGTAGTAGGTTGGCCCTTTAGCATACCTTTCATGCCTAACAGTGCATGAATCTTTTGTATTTCTAGCTTTATCTGATATTGTTGCCTAACTCAATTACATATAAAAGTAAGAGGAGTCTCCTCACTAGTCAGCTTAACCCACCACTTGTTGTTACTTGTTTATGAGACATTTTTCTACTTTATAGTCTTTAATCTGAAATTATATCAAGTGCTGTAATAAAACTGAAAGAGATAATATCTATGGCATTTCCATTCCTTTGCTCCAGTGATAACATTATTTAACAACACTAGCAAGTTAATTAAGAAAGACCTTGCTGTCATAAATCCATGTTGCCTTCCTCATTAAATTAGGCTTTTCAATATATTGCTGAAGTTCAGAAAACTGTTCTGGGCATTCAGCAACAGATACTTTGCTAAATAGCCCACAGTATGTTACGCACTCTTTTACAGGATGGAGAAGTATTTAACACTCATACTTCTGGAGTTTTGCATGTTTATATCTGATTAATTTTGAATCTTCCTTTCCTTGAAATAATTAAGAAAATATTCCTGTTTCTTGGGTACTTAAGGTATCTAATCTTTTCATAGCTGTGTTTGTTCTTGTCTACATGTTGTATAATCCCCTTTCTGTGATTCCTCGGATCCTTGATTTATGCAGTTCTCTAGCCCAGCTAATAGAAGTCAGCTACTGAATGAATGCACTAGTTCCTTGTCCATTATCATTTGTAGTGGGTATGGGTATTTTTTTCCCCTATAAATTTTAAATCCTGTCTATAGAGCAGAAAAAAAAAAGAAACTGAGCTTTATGGCTTTGTGAACCCTGTATTCTTTCATGATGCATTTGTAAACTATTTTCTGTAAAAATTTGGTTTAGGGCAATCAAAAAAGAACCAGCTCCGGTAGGTTAGATATACGTTCAAATTCAATTAAATCATCCCTGTAGGAACTGATTCCCTGGGAGCATTGCAAGGTAGAGCACTGGGATTGTTTGAAACCAGATTTGTGAAAATCCTTATGTGGTCCTGAACTTTTCAAACACATAATCTGAGGTTCTTCAGTTTATCCAATCACGAAAAAAGAATTAGTCAGTAAGATGGTTGAACCTTCAAAGACAGCTATAACTGTACTGTGTGGGTACCACTGTTCAATATTTAATGCTGGTTCCATTCCTAAACGTATCCATATGACTCACAAATTCCTACTCCAAATTGGAAAGACTAAGTAAAAAGATCTGATATGAAATGATCATCTGCCTCAGTCATAGCCAGTAATTTAGGTGAGCCTGAAAAAACATTGTGGACATAAATATATGCAGAATTTGAGAACTGTTACCTGGATCAGATATTTACTACCCTTTTTTTGGAGTACCTTACCTCAAAACCAATTTCTCTATAGGGCCAGGAATGGGTATTTGCCTCCAAATTGTGCGAGGGGGGCTGATCTTTAACATAAAAATTTTACTTTTATAAGCCTGACAACAGGTTCACATTTTGGAGAAGAAAAATCTAGGGCTCACCAGACAGTTCCATTCTGTTATGCCATCAAAAGGGACCCAGCTCTGCATCTTGGTTTTAATGAAAGGGACACTATTTTTTGTACTGCTGATTATTTTCTTAGCTTGCATTAAGTAAGGTGTTCTCACCCCCCATCTTTGCTCCATCTCTCTCCTATGGGATTAATGAAGCAGAACTTGATGAGATACTCCATTCTTAATAAAAGGGAGAATCCTTTAAAGTATTATTTCGACCTTACAGCTTAATTCTGTTCATCACTTTAGGACCTTTTCAATATGATTTTTACTTCAGTATTTACAGTATTTTTTTTTTTTCCTCCATTACTTCTGAAACTACTTTACCATACTGATTTGTTGGTGGTTTGAACGAATCTCTCTGAGTTGGCTTCATTACAGATTTTGGTTTTCAAATAGTGCCTTTAATTTTAGTCCCTGTTGGGGTATAGCAATTTATTCTGCAGATGCATTCCACATTATATTACAGAAAACTCTTCAATATTTGTCTGTAATACAGATTTTGTATTTCAGAAGATTAAAGTAACATTTCCGTATGTTTACTCAAAGGTTAAGTTTCTTAAATTAGGTTCCAAATCAAATTCTAAAGAAGATAATGGCAAAACTCTCACTGACTCAATGGAAATAGGATTTTATATCCAACCATCTAGGAGATATCATATAATGTCTAGGAGAAGAAAATCACTGTAATACTGTTTGGTTTTATTACTAAGCATTGTGCTTTATGCCTGGAGACTGACCTGAAACCATCTTACCAATATCACTGTTCCTCCTTCCACTACTTCCTCATTATCTAAAAGGCATTTTCAAAAATATTTTCTATCATTCTATCTTTTCCATGCTTACCAAATTTACCTCTTTTTAAACTGTGGACAAACTTTCAGTCTAATTTTGAGCATCTCTCTCTTCCATAATTCATCATTGCACAACTGCAGCAGACCTATTTCCAGTTATCTCAGCTAACTTTATAGTCCTCTGAGTAGCAACCTTAATAATTTCCTATAGAGCACTAATTTCTGCATTTTTTTTTAATTAGTTGTTAGCTACAAAGCATAACATTACATTTTCTAACATCCCTGTCAGATACTATTCCATTTTTTCCATTGATTCTTTTCTCCATTCCTTATGTCAGACCATCCCATTATTTATCCTACTTTTGGGAACTCACTACCTAAAAATTCTAAATTGAAAGACCAGAGCCAAAGTGTCTGTTTATGCTGATGAATCAAAACTCTGAAATTTTAGATAGCTTTGGTGGAAATTGGGACAACAGTAACATTTTTACCAGAAACCCCTGTTCTTCCCAGAAAATAGAGCCAAATTGTATTTGATGAGTGACAATCCTCATTGTCACGCTTCTTGTCCATAAGAATACTCACCATTTTCAAAATCACTGTGCAGGCCACTTATGGTCTTCTAATTTACTTCGGTGATGATTTTTCTGAGAGAAAACTTTATACCAAAGATTACAAAAAATTTTTCTTCTTACAGCACTGGAGAATATGGTTCTCTGTCTTTCTGTTTCCAATGAGATGGGCATTTTTTTTACCACAATACTGCATATTATTACTTTATTAATCATCCTTCTTCCCTTCCTTAGAACATCTATTTTTTTCCTGTAAATGTGTTTCACAAGCTTTCATTCTGCAATCCACACAGCTGGTCATCTTTCTTTTTGTTGTGTCTAAAAGCAGCCATATGTCATGAGCAACCCTCTCATGTATATTGAACTTCCTTAGCACATGAGCTTGTGTCTTTGAATGTGTTACCTGATGTCTTTAAAGTGGCAAAACACAGAAAAGTGGATCCTACTGGTATTTTGTTCATCAGACCAGCAAGAGTCAGGAATAGGGGAGAGATGAGGTTTTTAGGCCCTTGGATTTAGGCTTCTATCTTTACTATTTAATTTGTCTCTGCTTCAGCTCAATTAGCAGAATATGGCTCAAATCAGGTCTATGCTTTAGCAGTATGGCTGTAGTAGTTTAGCTGTGTTTTATCAATATGAATACTGAGGGCTGGAGTGTTTGGTGTTAGGTCATCCATGGCAACTCTCATTCTTCAGATCAGTCTGTCTTCCACATTCTTTATCAGGTGTTCACCATTTTTAATGTGAGTGGTATTCTTTAGTGACATAAAACCAGTTCTTTCTGTTCAAAATAGTTGAGAAGCCTTGCAATGTCTCTGGCAGGATGTATGCACATAGCAGAAAAGGATATATTTTCTAGGAGAGCTAGATCAAACCAACGAAAGTTTGAAAAGCTTTTGGTTCAGGAGATACTCTTAACCTTCTCTGAAAACATATTTAGCAGCCTTGGGTCTATGGTTCTGAACATCCCCCTTCTCCTTCACCATTTACGGTAGCATTATGTAGTTAAGAGATCAAAAAATGTTGTGCTGTGATGAGATGGATGATATCTTAATTATCTATGACGATGGTTTAAATGAAGCCCTTACTAGTGCATAGTCTGTCAGGGGAATATGCTGTTAGCACTTTCTGTTGCTGTTGAATTTTGAAATTTCTGGAATGTAAGTGGCTTCTTTCCTTTCTAAACGAGTTCCAGTCATCACACAGAATCAGAAGGGCATCCATTTTGGAGCTCAGTCCTGTGTCTGAAGCATGGAAGCATGGCCTTATCATCTGCAGATAGAGAACTAGGTGTTTCTCAGCACTGGCATTTGACCATACAGTACCACTGAAGAGTTCATGAGATACCCATGGCTTCCTTGACAATAAAGTGATGAGATATGTTCAGTAGAATGGGAATTTTTAGAGGTGGTGAGATTTTTCAAAGCTTTTTCCTTTTTTATGATCATTAACTCATTTAATATTGAGATTCATGTTTAAACAGACAATTAAGGAATGCTTTTAATAGGCTGAGTAAAGTTAGTCAATATAATTCTTTAATTTTACCATTTCTAACAGTCCAAAGCATTTTGTTCTCATTATGTTTTTAGGGGCAAATAATTTACATTCTTTCACCTCTTGATCAGCAACTCCCTTCTGGGTTCCTTCCCCTGAAACCAGCTTTCTAAGTAAGAAAATAAACTAATCTTACAGGAAATTTTATAACCCATACCTCAATCTGAGTAAAATTATTACCTACATATACATAAAGTCCAAAGCCTAAAACCATTTTGAACTTTGCTGGGCATAGGTGCCACTTAAACACCACTGTTTATTATCATATAGTTTACTGGAAGCAAATTGACAGCATACATACAGAAAAAAAAACCCTTAAAATCACATAGAACAGCACTGAAGAGCCATCATTAAACAGCTTAGAATCTTGCCTTCACATCTGTGATGCATTTCGCATGAAATCACAATCCTTAGATGTTCAGAGCAAAAGGAGCTGCACAGTACCCTTCTCCCATACGTGCCTGTGTATGTAAAGCTGTAACGACACTAGCCTGCAAGAGATTCGGAAAGCACGGAAAGTTGTGACCTGTACCTTTAATTAATCTCAGCTAGTGGCACACTGATGAAGTGATCTATCATCATTGCTCCCATACTAGTGCTTATAATCCTACCAGAAAGTTTAGCCACTGCAGGGGTGACTGGACTAGCATAGCCTGGCATCCAGCAGACTAAGCAATAGCTTTTAGTTAGAGAATATGGAAACTGACAACAAATTATTACTTGTGGTCTTTTTCCAGTTTTCAAGTGCAAACATACCAAAGTTTATTTTAAATCTGAGCCAGTCAGACATTTAGTAATATAGATCAAAGAAGAAATGAAGGCCTCCCATGCTTATTATTTCAATATGATGTCTGTTCTAATAAAGTGTAAGAATGCCTGTGATAGACTAACTAGTAGGAATTTTCTGGTTCTGTAGTTTAGCCTTAAATATATACATATATTTGTAAATTAATCAGAAACATATTGTCGTGGTTTCAGTTCCTCGGAAAGCTGATTGTTTTCAATCCTTTCTTTAATCTTAGAAATATGGTGGCAGCCTGCCAGCACACTTTCAGATAAACAGTCCACTTCACATTTAAAAGCCGTGGAATCACTGATGTTGGGGGGGGGGGGGAGGGTGTGGGGTGTGGGGTGTGGTGGTGATGGTGGAAATCAACAGAAAACAACACCAGATCTCTCTCTCCCCTAAAATGTAGAACATTATTTAAGCAAGTCAGAGTTGTTGTGCTATTGTCCCTCACTCTTAATTAGAAATAATAAAAGCCATCTGTGCAAGGTGAATTTTGATAAGATCTCGGCTTTTAAGTGTTTGTTGATCTTGTGTGTACCAATTTTCAAATGTCTTAATAGCTCCAGGATGGCTATCACACTGAGTAGGCTCACTGATTTCCATCACGCTCTGTGCTGTTGAATGCAATTCGCTTTATGTGTGGTTGTATTTTGACTGAAATTTTAAAAACACGCTATTCCTTGCAGAACAATAAGTATTTAACTGTATGGAACTGTTTCCATTTGGAAGAGGGTTGTTTTTTTTCTTTTCATAACACCAGCTCCTTGCACTTTGGGATTAAACACAATTAAAGCGAGGAGTTGTTTTAC